>OX439006.1:38192917-40681667 GCA_949316495.1 Amphiduros pacificus | reverse complement strand
CACCCAGATCTAATCACGAGGTCATGACTCCAAGTCTAAACAGAAGTCTTCACTTTGTGAGCGAATGCATATTTCAGAACTGTGTGGGTATATTCAAGACATTTTTCAACTCATGTAATATTCTAACCACGGCTTGTATGACCCTTATTCCTGTTTGTGCAATATAGGGAGGGTATTTTCTGTATATTTGTATCATTCTTGTTTTGTGTATCAAACATTTATCATCATTGTCGCAAATATTTTCCCTTCCTGCTCAATATGAAATGCATCGTGGCTGTGCCTCATTACCTCTGTTAGTTCATGAATGCAGGTCGATTTCATAAAATTTAAGTTTAAATTGTTATAATTACATTACATATCATATTTGTTATACTATGTATCAATGTTGAGGTTAATTTAGAAGTGTGAATTCAATTAGGCTTGTTAGTGATATCGATATATGGAGAGACATAACTTTATCTCAGTATGATGGATGCTAATGACTGGTTCAAGAGTAACACCAACACAATGGTGATTCAGAATTATTTCCTGAGCATCCGGGCTCTTCCAATGCCAAGGGACCAATTTGTCCAAGGTAGCGATTTTCACTGTGGAAAATTCTGCCATTTCTTCACAAAGCCTACACTGCATGACATCAGTAGTATTTTAAGTCGTTCAACCTTCTCACTATCTCTGCCGTCAATGCCCTACATTTGATGTTCTTAATATGAAATTCTCCAAAAAGATCAACATCATGTCAGAAACAGTGATCAGATCAATCAGTTCAGCTGTCAGTGCAATACAAGATATGTATGAATATATGTTTATTCATCTATTCTTTCACTATACTGTTCACTGATTGATTTTTATGAATATTCATAACTTTCGTTTGATTTTCACGCACTTTTTCACCAATGACGGCAGGAACTGATATAAGAAAGAAGTATTGTATCGGAGGGTACACAAAAGGTCATTGATTGGATATTCTTTTTCTCACTTTGTACATGTAACTTGATTACTCAGTTTCTTATCACATGGGATTTGTTACCTTTCATAACAGGACTTCTTTCTTTTATCAGGCCCTACCGTCAATTGTGGAAAAGTACGTTCAGGATCGACCGCAAGGAGAGTATTACACTGCTAGCCCTCACATTTCTAGTCAGCACATTTCTCACACGACTGTGTCATATAATGAAGGGTGTTGTATCCAAATCTGATAATCCGAGGTCATACCGATACCGTCGTCATTGATAACCAGTCTCAGAAACACTCTACCACATAGTCATGAATGCCCTATTGTCCCAGAGAACAATAGACCTTAGAAACCACAGAATCCCCCTACATGCATTGTTATCTTTAAATAACCTGCTTTGTTTTCGTTACTAATTATATAAAGATATTCAATATTGTCAGGATACTTGTAAACTTTGTTTTAATGATACAAACCAAACAATTCATCATGAATGTACAAATGTTTATGCATGGAGGTGGATGGAAATGTCAGGATGACATAAACCTTATTCACCACATTATGTCAAAACTACTAGGGCAAAGCAGACTTGTCATGCACATGTCAACCTCTATCAATTCTAAGTAATATGTAATTATTTAGCATTCTTGAAAAGGGGATTTGCTGCGCTGGGGTTAATGCAGACAATGCAGACAAAGAGTTGGGCTACTCTGTCACCTGTCGTCTATGAAATCCATTTCACGCACATGAAGATTCATAACAAATGACACACTCAGTCTCATGGTGAACACCTGATTCCATACCCACGAGGCCAGCAAGCATCCAATGTTTTTTTGACAATTCATAAATTGTTGACATACCTGAATAGAGTATATGCGATAAAGTATCAATGTGATCAATTACTGTTACAACTGGATTCCTAATTGTCACAAATTGCCATTGCTAAATGACCGGAAGTTTATTAAAAATATGTTTTACTCTTTACTGAAAAGAAAATGTGCTTACTCTTGAAAGAGGCCCAGTGGATATCACAATTACGAGGGCAAAACGAGACATCAAATATAAGGCAATGCCGGCAGAGGTAGTGAGAAGATTGAACGACTTACTATACTGCTGATATGAGGCGGAGTGTCTTATGATTGCTTGTGGAACATTGATAAAAGGTACTCTACTCCTGATTGACGATTACACTAATCTAGTAATGTTTTCCGGATTGTCAGCAATTTATTGTCCAGACTTTGAGGAACTTCATAGCTTGTTGCTAGGTGCAAAATCATATTACCTTCCGAACAATAGCAGCACTCCAATGCCACAATTTAGTATTCAGATGTCTTGCAATCAACAGAGTAAAATAGAATTTGTTTAGGCAAATTGGCTGTCACAATGTGTGTGTATCTCATTAAGGTGCCTGGGTAAGGAGTGAGCTGCCGCTAGGGGGCCATCTCATATAAGGCTATCATAAAGCAATTGTTTCTATGTTGGCACCATAGATTGTTCTTCATTAGACCCTCCTCTCCACAGCTTATGGGTCAATCTTCCATCGTTTTGCATTTGTTTCATGCCCCGCCTTTTTTGCTGTAGCCCGATCATGATCTATCATGTTCTGATACTTACTTTACAATTGTATGAATTACTCTGTGCCATTTTTTTCTGTTTCATTCTCAAATTTACACTCCGCATATAATGGCCTTTATATTAGATTCTATAAACAATTAATTAATAGATGTATTCCTACCGATAAATTATAGAAATTGACCTTGAATTTGATACGTTGTGTCTTAAATAAGAAATACAATGTATCATCAGTAAAACAAAACATAGATCCACATTGATGACCGGTATTATGACTCATAGTTTAAAATGTTAAAATTTATAATTTATGAAATCGCTCATAAACTATACAAATAGGATGAAATGAGGCACAAACAATTTAAATTTCACATAATTTTATATAATCAAATCTGATTGAAAGGATATCTTATCTATAAAGATATTTGTAATCAAAATATATAAAAGAGAACACCGATTCTTCAACCCAGAAACCATTTTGTGTTGGGAGGAACAGAAATGTTGATCGTTTCAACACATCTTTAATTCTGCATGACTCCAATTTCAGGAGATAAATATTTGTGAATTGAGTATGCACCTTTCACCTCTGGTTTGTACGGGAAGTAACAGGGCAACACTCTCCCTCCAGACTTTGCACAGCCAAACTGTCAGACAACTAATTCACCTGACAACAGCCACGTGTTAGCCTGGCCTCTCGCCGCTTATAACACGAGATCATGATTCCAATAAGGCACAGGCGTTATACAGAGGACAACGGTCTCACAGATATATCAATTCCTGCACCACTCATAACGCTTTATACGAATCTGGTTGCTGCCCATTCTAGCCATTTCTAACCCTAATTTGTTTGTATATGACTGGCTCCTGGGAAGGATTAAAGAACATCAACATGAACTCTGTAATTTGAGCATCATTCATTTGACACATTTAATTCTACACAGGGTGTTAATAATTTGACTTAGATTGTGAGCTTCTAAACATTATTTGTTTATGGAACATCTGGTGATGAGAATAATACAGAATCCCAGACAAAAATGTGCACTTATCCCAGATATATCTTATATAACGTGATATTATGCAAACTATGTTATACTTTTGTCATGTGTTAATATTCCCTGTGAGCCCTTTCCACCTTCATACCTGATGCATATTCTGATTATTGTTACAGAATCTACTGTATGTGATTTATAATTGAAATCATTCTAAGTAAAAAGTAAGTTACGGCCAAAATATAATATATAGAACGTTGCGACTATGTTTAGTGTGTTGCTTGAAGTATATCTTATATTATATGTCATAGTAATATACTAATATCACTATTATAATATTGAATATTGTTGTCATCTGTATAATTATAGAGAGTGTTTTCACAAACCTCTTAATGAGTTCTTTATCAATGACAACTTAAATGAACCTGTTAGAAAAACATGGGTAGCACTGGCGAGACTCTTTGGTATTCTGATCACCAGGTTTAACTGTTAATCACTGATTGACAGGATGTTATCAGAGGCTAAGAGTTTACACAGTGGCCACTGTTTGTTCTGACTGTGTCCAGTCTCCTGAGAGGATTAACGTTAATTTGAGGAACATTTGCAGTGTTTTATTCCAGTGTTAACCCCAGTTATATATGCTTCTGCAAGACATTAGACCTTTAGATTCTTTGCAATTGGACTCATTTAAATCTGGTTTAAACCTCATCCGATAATTAGTCTGTCCACATCAAGATAATTATCAGTAACTACACTAAGTGTCGCGAAGAAAGATTTCTTAAACTACTAAGACGCCTGTTCCGTGCTAAACTTCACGCAGTTCCATCTATCACGTAAGGAAACAATATTCGTCTAATCACAAAAAGTTTCAACTTCAAGAAAACTAAAAAAAAAACTAAAAACAGAGCAAAAGTCAGGAAAGAGAATATAACATTTTTTTCCACTTTTCAGAGGACAATGTTGACTTTCAAAAGAAACCAGAACACACACACTACATGAGCATAACCTGAAAATATTTTTTTTGTTTTCAATTCAGTTTACAGCAGTTTTGTAATGTTTAATAATTTGTGTTGTTGATGTAGAAAATATATTAATAGAACAAAGGACTTACTTTTTTTAATACTCATATCATGCTCCGGTACTTCTTTTTTTTCTTATGACCTACAAACAGAGAGAAAATCTGAATCATCACTCTTGTGAAAGCCAGAACAAACAGCTAACATTACATGCAACGGTTTAAAATCAGTTTCTAAATATTAACAGATTCGAACATTAAAACAGTTATGTGTATATACCTATATTTCTTTGTGAGGTAAATGGCTCTAAAGCTTTTAATGTATTTGAAAATCACCCAACTGCTAATTATAAATATGTTAATTATAAAGTTAGTAAAACCCAAGGAAATAAACATTATTTTTGTCTACTTGATAAAAAGAACTATGTCATTGAGACGTAACCCTTTGTCTTACTTTACATATTTTGAGCGATATATTTTTAATACAGTCTTGAATATAATGCAATATCAATCTTTGCCGCACCTTAATGGCTCCCTGTGTGGGACCTGCTCTCTCTTAATGACCGTATTGTGCCCAGTTTGGCAGTAGTCTGACATGGACAAATGATCCTGATTCTGGGTGCAAGTGATTTGTGATATGATCGTGATGCTTTCTCTCTGTGGCGTGCTGCCTCTCATTGATAAGTGGGTATTGCTTCACGTTCTGCACCTAGCCAACCCCTTCCCTAAAAGTCAATATATTGAATGTTTACTTTACAAATTAATGAGGGTCACTTCGAAAACAATTCTCATGCCATTAATGCTATATATTTAGAGATGATGGTAATGGGACATCTAAAGTACGAGTATTTTCGCAGTACATAGATGCATTATCGTCGAGATGCCGTATGATAATTGTTAATCTGATAATAATAGTGAATTATGAAAAGATAAATTTGTGCAACGCGCCAAATCAAACACTAGCTGTCGATGTGACGTCATACTGTCAGATAAAGACCTTTAGCCATTAATTAAGAATGAAACAGAATTCACGATCTCTGGATTAGAGAAGGCATTTGGATGAGAGGGCATTTGGATGAGAGGGCATTTAGATTCTGTGGGGCGTGAGTGGCAGACAGCCAGACAGTACTTTTTCACGTTTGTTCTAATCATTAGTCCTGCTCTGTCGAGACGGAGATCACTTCAGCGCAATACAAAGCACTGCCAGAAGTCTGAGAAAAAGGTCTACCATTCCCTGTTGTGAACGTATTGATAAATAATACAACCTCATCCTTTGTTTTGAGATGTGGAAGTACAAATGAAGCGAACAACAATTGGCATTTATCGCTTTTTGATATAATCTAATTAAGAGCAACGCTTTTATGGTGAGAACGAACATTTGAAAGAAAACGTGTATTGTATTCTATCATGTAAAGATAACAATTTCCAATTTATATAGTTTTTTAGACTCAGAGATGATTATTTTTTGTTATTATTAATATGTAATATCCTGACATTAATAATCACGATCTTTTCTCTGAGAAGGTATATCTTGTTGCAAACATGTAAGTTTTAATTAATATGTTATTTGTAATTATGCATATAGTACTAGACCATATTGTTATGTTATGCATGATGAAAAGTAAGATTTAAAAAGATTTCTCAAGAATATCGTTGAAATGTTATGAATATAATATCACCTTTTGATTTACAATGTACTGTTTACAAATGTTTTTTTCTAAAAATAGAATAGATGATATTGTATGTCCTCTTTAATTGAGGGTTCAAAATGAAAAAGTTACATTCTGGAAAAAAAACTTCAAATGCCTTTTCTTGTTAGATTAAAGACCAGCTATGTAGGTCAATTATCAAAGCAATTTGATGTAACTGTTCAACATACACATTTGGACATCAATGACGAAGATGACCATTTGTCAACTATCACAGGTCAGAGCAGAGGTTTGGTATGCACAGATAAGCCATGTGGGAGGCATTATTGAAGGGCTTGATCCAAGCTAATTATCCACACATGTAAATATGGCACCCTGTGGACCATTCTGTTCTATCTACTCCCACATACCACTGACCCACGATTGGCAAGCTACTTCCTATAACACTATCCAATTTATCAGGATTTGGTCATCTGATTGAATGAATGTTTCACCAATAGGTTCTACATGGTCTCCTGATAAATTCATTAAGAGTTGTATGTAAACTCAAAGTGAAATCATTTTTCAGAGTATAATAAATAACATTTAATCAAGACTCACAGGGACAAGGAGAGCAATGTATGTATCATATGAGAGTGATTTACTGAAATCTACCCACTCCAAACATATTGTCTCTTTCTTCCTCCCTGGAGATCCCAAATAGGTTTCCCTTGTCTTGTTTCAGAGCGGAACACCCTCTCTTCCCTCCCTCAATATGGGCGCCTGTTTGGTGTCGATAATTTGCTAAAAGCTGGTTATACTGTATTGGCTTCAGAGAAACTCTCTTATTCTCGCTTCACACAGGACATCAAAGCTATGCACCACGATACCTGTCTGTCGGGTTAATGCTTGTTTTCCTCTTGTATTTCTTTATCCATCCCAGCTGAGTCACATATAGGTCTTCTATGGCATTTAGACCAGTCATTCTTCTGTGGCCGGATACAAACCACTTAGTGTCCCTTGCTAAGAAACCTTGTATTGTAGAAATATAGTTACTTCACCTCCAGGTGATCTCTCTCTGTCTCTACCTTTCTCTCTCTTTGTGTATCAGTCTCTGTCTCTATGTCTCTGTGTACTTTATCTCTATGTCGCTCTCTTTCTCTCTTTATCTCTTTGTTCCCCTCTCTCTCTTTCCCTTTCTCTTTCTTTTTCCCTCTGTTCCCCTCTTTTTCTCTCTTTATCCCTCTTTCTCTCTGTTCCCCCCTCCCTCTTTCTATTTCTCTTTCTCTCTCTTTCTCTCTCTTTCTCTCTGTTCCCCCCTCTCTCTCTTTATCTCTCTTTCTCTCTGTTCCCCCTCTCTCTTTCTCTTTTTCTCTGTTTCTCTTTGTTCCCCTCTCTCTCTTTCTCTTTCTTTTTATCTATTTTTATCTCTGTTCCCCTCTCTCTCTCTTTCTTTCTCTTTATCTCTCTTTCTCTTTCTCCCTCCGCATCTCCCTCTCTTTGTACCCATTTCTCGCTAACTTCAAGAATGATTATCTAATTTCTGATTTCGAGAAATATAACATTACTTTATTTATTTATAAAGCTGTCTCAGTCTATTTCTATACAAGATATCTGTTTTTTTTAGCACTGCAGAAAAATATCTATCGGGTGAGGTATAATGGTATAGTCTCATATTGAAGTTCTCCTGTGATAGCCCATTTTATCGTGATACTAATGAATATAGGTGGCTGGATACAAGATTCATAATTATTATTTATAAGGGTTTCATTAACATTGTCCCAAACTGAACTTAGCAAGGGCATGAATATATAAAGAATAGTGTTTAGGTCTGGACCGTAGATTCTTGTATTCCATTCCTGGTATCATTGGAATCTGGTTCTTTTACATTTTTGATGAGGCGAAACACTACCCATGGTGTTTGTAAGCTTGCACGCTACTAGTTGGTCTGGTGAGGCAAATGTTTAATAAATGTTCCAAGCAGGTTCAGAGAGAGCAGCGGTTATTGGGGTCACATGTCTGCTTTTAACTTTCACGCTTTCCCACTTAACATGGCGCAGTAGATCCTTCTACCCGATTCCAAAGTGTTTTTCTTCAAATTTATCAACTAAGATTTTTTGGTGGTTAACATTGCTGTCAAAGGTGAAAATCTGATATTTATCTATGTTATACCAGCATCCCAATTAGTGATTCCGAGAAGCCCAAATTAAATAGTGACGCTTGCCGGTCGCAAATAGAACAGGCGGATAATTAGTCTGTATCGCAGGGACTTCAAATGATACAGTGAGATAGAACTGCTTAAACAACAACATCTGTTTGTCTCTGTCAGACAGTACACCTTATCCTTTAACCCTTACACCATGTTACACCTTAATCCCGAATTCCTGTATTATTGCCTTTGATACTTTGTGGTTTTAAATCACTTTCAACATTACTTCAGTCATTTCATGATGAGACCTATTTATAGCAGATATAGTGCTGCCTCATTGAATTGTCATGTCACGTCGCAGGTCCTTGACATGACAACCCACTAAATCACTTATTTACAAGGACAATGGTTCAACCTTTTAGGCACAGGCCTCCACTCATATGGGAAATTGTATCATGAGTTAAATCTCATGTATCCTCGGGAGCGCTGGGAATCAATCCCACGACCTGTGGATCATAACAGAGGAACAGCCCATGGTTCAATCATAACTCATTACACCATTTAAAATTCCTGTACTAGAGTCATCAAGTTCTAAACTAGCAACATTCCTGTATCAGACACACAGAAACAAATGAAGCTTGTATTCATGTATTATTTTATACAAAATTCTTTTCAGTTGATTTGCAACCATCAATAGAAAGAACAATTGTCTCCCACATATGAAGATAATAAACAATATATTCTATATCATTGGGTCATAAATCATGTAAAGCTATTTATAATTAATGGCATAGCATAAACCGTATCTATGAATATAGCAATCAAATGTTACCTTTATTTGATCAATCCATGAGAATATTAGATTTAGTTTTCATCTGCCAGCCATTAAACGTCATATTGTTACCTGCAGCACAGTCATTTTGTGTCTCATAATATTCACTAAAATCCGAATCAATCATCACTCGAAGTGGCCATTCTGATGTCTATCGTTCAGGCTGCTATCATGTAGAAAGTATCATCAAGTGAGGCAGGCGGCATACACTAGGGATGGCTGTAAGGCAGGCAGCATACACTAGGGATGGCTGCTATCATGTAGAAAGTATCACCAGGTGAGGCAGGCAGCATACACTAGGGATGGCTGTGAAGCAGGCAGTATATACTAGGGATGGTTGCTATCATGTAGAAAGTATCACCAAGTGAGGCAGGCAGCATACACTAGGGATGGCTGTGAAGCAGGCAGCATACACTAGGGATGGCTGCTATCATGTAGAAAGTATCACCAAGTGAGGCAGACAGCTTACACTAGGGATGGTTGCTATCATGTAGAAAGTGTCACCAAGTGAGGCAGGCAGCATACACTAGGGATGGCCGCTATCATGTAGAAAGTATCACCAAGTGAGGCAGGCAGCATACACTAGGGATGGCTGCTATCATGTAGAAAGTGTCACCAAGTGAGGCAGGAAGCATACACTAGGGATGGCTGCTATCATGTAGAAAGTATCACCAAGTGAGGCAGGCAGCATACACTAGGGATGGCTGCTATCATGTAGAAGGTATCACCAAGGAGTAGATTAGGGACAAATACTTCAAGTGAGGCAGGTAGTGCCTAATGGCGATGACCTGATTTATATTCATGGAATGTGAGACATTTTGCAATTGTCAAACTGATATCCTTCCATACATTATGCTCTCTGCTTTCAGAACAAAAACATCTCAGAGTATCAGGAAGGACTATGCATCACGATACTAAGAGTTGCTGCACTAATAACATCTCATAGATCCATGAAAGATAAAACCTATACACAGTATAATTATAAAATCTTTTCGTGAAAATCTAAACATCTTTTGAAACTGATTTTTGATTTTTATTTATTTGTTTATTTATCTTTTAATCTTTTTTTATAAATTTTTATTATATTTTGGTGAAAATTTAAAAAATATAGGAAATCTTGATTTGTATTACTTCATTATATTTTAAAACAGCCTCAATATGAAGGTATGAATCTATGAAAACTTTGCTTGGAGGTTGCTTTGAAGCTTACAGAACACAAACAAAAAATATCTTGAAAATCTTTCCATTTCATGATTTTAAAATGGCAGAGTTGACAAGAGCACAAGCTTATTAGCACTGTGGTGATCTAAAGTTTGTAGAGTCAATTCTCTAACCATGCCAGCATTTTATTCATGTTGCAATTTCTCAAATGAGCTGAGGACCGTGCATGAAGGATTAACTAGTTGTCGTCTGTAATCAGGTGGGTTGTTATGTCAAGGGCCTGTGACATGACAATCCAGCGGGGCAGCACTATAGCTGCTACAAGTAGGTCTTGTCATGAAATGACTGAAAATAAAGTAAAACCTCAAGCAAGCCCATGAGTATCTTGGAACGGTCACCATAATACATAGGCTCAATTTAGGATTAAAAGGTGAGATTATATACCAAACTTATACTAGTCTTCACTTGGCGCTCGAGCATGCTGGTCCAATCATATTGCTCGAGATTCTTGAAATAAATATGAAGAGAAACAAATGTTTGAAGGAGGGTAGTCATTATTGATGCACAATTCCAGAGTGATGGAAGGGTCTCAAAACTAAATGCCAGGAAATTGATGTATGTTTAGAAGATTGATTGAGGTCTCCTAGGGAGGAGGGCTTGCTATCCAAGTATGCGATCTATGTCCAGGACCTAAACAGTTTTACATACGGCACTACCTTTGCAAATAACAAGATGTCACTTATGCGTTACAAATAAAAAACTATTAAATGTGTCACAGTCGTCTCACATGTTTATTGGAATCAAATATTCACATGGTACCACGCGTCAACATGAGCAACGCAACAAGATAAAGTCTCTGAAATATGAATTATTTCTCTACGAGAAAAGAAAAGTCAATACATCAACACAGCTGACATAAGACTTGAAGCTTTATTTGTTAATTATCATTGTTCTGTCAGCTTAATTGATACTTAAACACGCTAATGCATCATTCACGGCACAGTCCTTATTGTCTCTGAACAGAATTTGACACGAGCTCGCGTGAGTATCACGTTATTTGCTTAAAAACAGGGTTGCTTAATTTGTCATTACAGGGATTTTCTCCTCTCGGTTTACAACAACTATGTCACGCTTGGCCTGATCTTGGAGTAATAATGAATTATTACTCCAAGGCCTGATGAAGGGAATTAGACGAGTGTACTTCTAAGTCAATTATCAGAAAGTCCAGGCCGATAAAGAACGGTCTATCTACAGATTAATTGTTTGCCATATCCGACCAGGGTGCCCTCTCGTGGTTGTCAAACACCGTGATTTGAGGTGTATATGGGTCGAGGGACCCGCCAGCGCTCAGAGTCACTCATGGATGTGCGCATGGGATGTGGATTTGAGGTGTATATGGGGTGGGGACCGAGTCAGACAGCAAGCCTCCATCTCCGACCGGATATGGCCATTGTCGCTAAAATGGTCGTTAAAACATCATCTCTATCTCAGTCTGGATATGGCCATTGTCGCTAAAATGGTCGTTAAAACATCATCTCTATCTCAGTCTGGATATGACCGTTGTCGCTGAAAAGGTCGTTAAAACAATATCTCCACATCCGACCTGATTTGCCCATTGTTGCTGAAAGGGTCGTTAAAACACCATCTCTATTCCCGATCAGATCGCCTACTTTAATTGTGCATTAAAAGCCGTTAATATAACACATTCAATAAACTAAACAAACGATCAATCACTACGGACCTCTTATCATGAAAATACCGTCAATCTCAAAGATAACTTCACAAATCCACTTAATATTGCAAAGAATATTTCAAAAACTTCCTTGTCACAATCTGATTACCACATTTGTTAGTTGCCAAATGATTGGCTTTTTTCGGCTCATTAGAATAATGACAACTTTCATGTAATTTGTTAATAGCTTTTTCAATTGTTTGTAATTCGTTCTTCAGAGGGGCATAGAAGTCAATAATTAACTCAGCTCATTACATTTTCACTCTTATTCAAGAGAGCATCTTACTGTGTGAATCAGAAAGCAATTTTCATTACATTGTCAACAACATGTGTAACACAGAGGCCCTGACATGACATGGATTACAAAATATTTCAGGTTTATTGATCAGCCTCTCGGTCTGGAGGGAGTAAGTTGCAGTTTTCACCAGTTGACACAAATCTAACTGTATCTAAAGCTGAAAAATAATCTGCCTTCCAAACTCCTCACACGAGCCCACATCTTCGACCTGCTCCGTGTAAAACGAGATCAGAATAATGCTTAAGATACATGTCTCACCCAAAACAGTCTCCCATAGGTGTTAACAGTGGCTATAGTAATCGTTAGTATTAGTTTAAACTAATAGGGTAGCCTGACAGATGACGTTGTAAACCTTATCATATTGGAAAGTTGAATAATTCAGAAATGCACTTATCCTTTTTACCACTTATAAGTTAAGTGTATTAAATGGTTACACATCATATCACGTGTATAAATATTATATATGTCTATTACCATTAGCGGTGTGCTTCTACCGGCTCAAAAATAAAACCTTTTCACAGATATTACACACCATCAAAATCTATATGAAATATACATACGTTCTGTGATATATGAATACACAGTCTGGTATGGAGTTTAGTCCTTTTGCGTGTATTTTGACAAATAACTAGGAATGTGGCATCAGCGGGACTGGGGTAGAAGGTGAACAACAGCAAAATAATCATACATGCCTGCCAAGAGAATGCTAAATAAATAACTTACCTACGGTAGGAGTGATAGAGAAGTATTTAAATGAAGCATAAAGCAATATTTATGACTACAAGTTGCATGTAAAATCAATCTAGGGCCATTTGCATTAATACAGGTACACCAGACATATACGTTGGGAGATATCATAAATTAATATAAAAAATATACAATCCATTAGATTGCTTTTTATACGTTTTAGTCTAAAATTTGCACTACGCTAGATATAATTTGATAAGCACATTACATTTAGATATTATGTTACAGTGGTCATGGTAGTGTGCTGATATTTGTTTCAATGGTTTGTTTTAAATACCTTATTGGGTTCCCATCCAAAGAGCCACATTGAGAAAATGTGAGTTACTCGCTTGACTACCGGCTCAAAAATATAACCTTTTCACAGATATTACACACCATCAAAATCTATATGAAATATACATACGTTCTGTGATATATGAATACACAGTGTGGTATGGACTCATGCTCGGTGAGATATATGCACCTATGCACCTATGAGATATCTTACTGCAGATCACCCCTGTCCCCTACTGTTTTTGTTTCTTTTATTATTCTATTTCTGGGTATATTATTTTCAAATAAATATAATGTTTGATTAGATATGGTATCGATGTACACATTTCATAATATTTAGTAATTACGTAATATAGATGTGATTTAAATTTAGTCTTAAGCCATTTCCTTAATAAATCAATTGTTTATTTCTCTGAAATGATAATGATCAATTTCTGAGTTTCTTTCATATCTGGGTCATGGGGACCCAGATATGAAAGAAACTCAGACTACCTTATCCCTATTGACACTCGTGATACTGTAGTGATCTCACGGAATACTGATAGATTCCTGAAGAAAGGTATGTACTCTTCCAGGCTTATAAGCAGATCTAGTGAGCAGAGAATGATCTCCCTGTTAAATGATATCATGATCTGCTATATGCACGTACAGAGAAACCTAATCAGTTCAGGAATATTGAAAAAGAATAGACAGACTGTTATAGGTGTAATAAACTGATTGAAATTAAATGACATGTTAACGAATATGTTTTGCATGTCTACAAAGTTTCCTTGTGCGTGACAGATTTTGTTCCATCTCCACTTTGTTTGATCACCTGATGATCTCCCTATTATACAATCATATGATAACACTTCAAATATATTATCTGCCCTACAGATTGAGGACTCAGTGATCTATCGTATGTAAAGTACATCATTTATCTGTGATCTACATGCACAGGCTGAGATCAGTGCAGTTTTGGGTGGTTGACAAAGACTGCATCCCTCTGCGGGAATCTTGATTCTTGCCAACCCAGCTGAGACCAAATCATTCCCTTCTCATATGGAGCTTTTGGACATAGTTTCACTGCACGTATTAATATCAAACTATGTACCAAATTATGTAAATGAGGCTCACAGACAGCATAGTATTGGACTTTCTAATGCTTTGCTTTGTTTATTGTTGTAGTCCACTTTGGCCTCTTGAGATTCTTCCATCGAGCCAACTTACAGGTTCTGTCAGCCTGAACACCGAACTCACATGTTTCTGCCTTAAGATATACTGCTGCTTGCCAAAGCTATTAGAAATATTTTGTTGAGAACGTTTTAAGAACAGAACTCCACGTTTTGTACTTCAATATCCAATTGTTATCATTGGTTGTGGTTCATTCTTGTCCTCATCCATAATATTGCTTTTTAAAAGATATTTTTTTAAATAATAATGAGAATATGGTTAAGTAATCTAGACACATCTTGATTGATTGTTAAGATAAGAATCCATTAAGTGCACCTTTTGTTAAAGCCCAAAATTATATTTCAATCAATTCAATCAAATTGGTTAATATCTTGGAAAATTTTAGATATAACATAACAATTCTATCAACGATTGTCTTTGGCAATCACACTTTGAAACTTGTACTATTTTCAATCAATTTCGTATTGGGTAGTAGTCAAGGCAACGGTCTCATATATATCACTATATCTGCTTAACTGGATCTGAAGTTTCATTCTAGTTTTCATTACTTCCTTTATGCATTTAAGAACCAGAACAAATCTTGCTGAGAGAAGCTTGGCAGGGGCTGCCCAGGATGGTGAGACCGGAGGGTAGAGAAAGATGAACATCCTTCTCCATGAAATATTCACAGCCCTATCACAGACAATATCTTAACCGACCCTCTCGCTGCTTCGCCGGACCAGTAGGTGAAAAGAGCTTTTCCACATCCCTTACCTCAACAAATCTTGAGAAAAGCGACATGTATGATTTGTAGATATTGTGTTTGGTAAATGCGCTTTATTTCATGTATGATTTGTGAATGCGAAACAGCGGGTGATGAAATGCTGATTTTCAGAAAGTTCTTTAAGCAAAGTGGAAGCACTATTAATATTAATACTTTAATAATTACAATATATAAATTATATAAAATATGAATATAAATACTTTAATTTTTACAACTTCATTACAGCTTAATTCTTGAAATGAGAACTACAGTCCCAGAAATATACTTTTATAGAATTGCAATCTTGATGCAGTGGCAAGAGAAATTTAAACCAGAATGCAGAAAATACTTGGGTATTATGAGATGTCTTGGATGACATTGCAATGGTAATACAAATATTTAAAAAATATTCACAACCTTGGTTTAATGTCATGACAGAAATTGCTTCAAAGACGGATATTGTCAAGGATTGGCATTGTCAAAGAAGGATATTGTCAAATATGAATATTGTCAAAGATGGACATTGTCAGATAAGGATATTGTCAAAGAAAGATATTGTCAAAGATGGATATTTTCAAAGATGGGAATTATCAAATATGTACATTGTCAAAGGTGGGCATTGTCAAAGATTGGAATTGACAAGGATGGGAATTGACACACCCACCAATTTTAATTGGGGCATTTCATTCGCTCGAGACCGAAGTGGGCTTTATTTATGGCTAAATATTGAGCTTACAGCATCACGGTGTAATTTAGTTCCAATCTGCTTGAAACGCGGTTGCTTAACACATAAAATGACCCGTTTCTAAAATAATTTAATTGTGTCTATGATGTATTTATATTTAGCTGGTTTAATATACAAAATCATAACATCACAAAGTTCTCATATTTTCTTCAGAATATCTTCCATAAAGGTATTTGATCCATTATTGTGTCTGAGGTCTTATTAACAACCTTTATGTACATAATTTGTATTAGGTTCAGCAGAACGAGATGTTACCACTGATTTTGCACCGGGCAATAAAGTCAACATTTTCTGTCCTTTTGGTGTGAACTAAACCACAAATTAGATCCGCTGCAAACCTAAAATACAATGTGCATTACAAATATATCAGGAAGACACATCCCCACACGTTTCGTATGTTCATTGGTAATGATAATGATAGAAATACTATACTATTGTCCATTGTGGCCTTCGTATGATATCTTAGTGTTCTCATTTGTACATGTTTGCTCCTTTTGGAAGTGCACCTATTATCTTTAGCATTGTGTAGTGTGGTCCTAATGACCACCTTTAAGGAACAACCTCATTTGGGGGAGTTTTCTGCGAGCTAAAGTTTATGGTTGTTTGCTCTTGTGGGAAAATGAGCATTTCTAACAGGGGCTAGGTATATCTATATGATAACTTTCCATTTATATTTAAAACAAAAATCAATATAACAAATGAGACAGAGCCAAGTATGTATGAGATAATTACACGTTGTACTATTGGTTGTTTTAGTGAGGGGTCCTTAAATACCTCCACTTATACAAAAACACATGATGGCATCAAAGACAAGCTTGGGTTTATAAAGGGACCGCGCGACTCAACAGTCTTTCAACAAGCTCCTCTACATTTAAATGCAATTACTCTGATCATTTTGTCAAGGTTTATTTTCATTTTAAAATCGTGATCAAAGAACTGATTGTTAGAGTTCTATGAGAGGGTATATGGATATTTTGTTTTAAGCCCCTCTTTGAGTGGACTTTAAATGTGTTGCCTTTATGAATTTAATGATACAGAGATTGTGGTATTTTGACTCAATCATGGATTATGAAAGTATCATTGGTGACATCTTTACTGCTTTCTTCCTGCCATTACGCTACACATGAGAAGTTTGTAGGATATTGATTAATCATATCTGGAATGTAAAAGGTGAATGTCAGTAGAGTATCTTTAATTCACTTAAACTATTAAAGCATATATATAAGTCGATGATGATTAATTGTTGAATCACCCTTTGATAGAAATAACACATTATTATTCTATCAAAGTATTCGGCCATTCTTTAAACAGATTATCAGTTTATGGATAATGTTCAGTTCATTTTCCAGATTTACTGAATGTAAAGTTTCTTTGATACAGATAGCAAGAAGGTTTGTGTGTGGTTGTTTCTCATAATACATAGGAGGGTGGCGTGCCATTCGTATGCCATCCTATGCATTATTTACACTGACAAATAGCCCGACAGGTCAGGAGTTCACTTAATAAAACCAACTAGAGAACGGCTCTGTCGTATTTGTCATTTCAACATAGCTGCTGGTATTTAAGCGGCAATACACAGAAAGGACGAACGAGTTCATCACCAAATGGATTATAATGACTGTATGAAATAGCTCACTTTCTTTTATAAGCAGATTATTTGGACCTGAGCGGAATCGGACGATAGATAAGGATGCAAAAAATAACATTTTCCGGTTAATATCTTAAGACATTAAGAGAGTGGATGTCTGAACAGCGAGAGAGGAGTCAACTTTTCAGATGTTGATGTCACATATTAGGAACTTATGCTGTTGTTCTTACAAATCTAATACCGGGCGCTAAAGGTCATCAGGATTATTTCTGCAACTTGACATTACTGCCTTCCTTCTTGGCTGAGATTCACGCCTATTTTGACTGTCACACTCCCACTCAGTTCTCTATCTCTTTGAAACCCTCATCCGCCCCACCCCTCCACCTGTGTCTGAACCAAACCTCGCGCCCACCGTTTAAAGCACCTTTATTCCTTTAACATATCCGAATCATTAAGTGTATCAAGTGTATCAATGACATTCTGAGAATATATATATATATATATATATATATATATATATATATATATATATATATGCATGCAACATCTGCATATCTATAATTCAAAAGGGTGAATAATTTAATACGCACTCCAACTTGAATAATATAAATCCAACTTGAATAATATAAATCCAACTTGAATAATATAAAATCAATTTTAGTTTTTTACCTGTGAAATGAAACACTCGAAATCATACATTTATATGTTAAGCTTAATATTATAGAATGTCCTACAGAGTATATTTATTTGGAGATACTCAAACCTGTCTTGAAAGCCTCCATTCGTATTTGTTAACGACCTGTTGCCAAGGGTTTAAATGAGATCAAATGTCTTAAGTCTTCATTATATCTACGATCATCCAATTTCAGACGTGTCATTTTCCTATCCCTGGTTGAAACAATGCCTTCAACAATGAATCTATTATCATTTGAATAATTAATGTATTAAAGATGTAATGCGCATGATGCCAATTACATTGTTTGTTAGAAATCTTAATACTGTAATGGTTATGAATATTAAACCTTCAAGAGCTTTCCCAATGGTCTCATTCCTTGTCAAAGCTCAGTTAGGATTGACGTTGTATCTTCTCAGAATGCCTCCAAAGAAGAATATCATATAAGAAGATCTGTCAGGAAAGTTTCATCAAGCATACCAATGTAAGCTTTGTTTAGTGGTGTATATTTAAATATCACTATACTATTAAGAAATAATGCCTTTTTCGCAAAATATCTCAACCTTGCTGTTAATGATTAGACATTGAGAATCAATAGTTTCTGTGCTAGCTGAATATTCCACCAATATTCCACCAATATTCCACCAATATTCCACCAATATTCCACCAATATTCCACCAATATTCCACCAATAATCTACCAATATCTTTGGCCACGGGCCGTGGAGCAGTTGGTTAGAGCGCCGGTTTATTAGCACCAGTTCCTCTGTGGTGATCCAAAGGTTGTGGGTTCGATCCCCGGCCGTGCCGAGATCGAATTCATGATACAATTTCCCATATGAGCTGAGGCCCGTGCCTGAAGGGTTAACCAGCTGCGACAATTGAGTGAGGAAGCACTATATCTGTTAAAGTAGGTCTCATCACGAAATGACTGAAATAATGATGAAAGTGGTGATGTAAAACCCCAAACAAACTAACCAACATTCTTTCGATGCATCACTTAGTGCGAACCGCTTCAGAGAGTCTAATGTGAAAATACGATAAATTTATTTTTGTAGATCAGTAACATGTTAATTACTTTTATTATTAATTCTCCCTATCTGCTCTCCCGTATCCGCTGCATTTTCAGAGCGCTACGATCGAATTTCACCTCGATTGTTGCACTGGGTACTTCCGGTCCAATTATACACCAGTCAAAACAAACGCACGTTATTCCTCCGTCATTTCAATCTGCTAGATAAGTGTGTACAGGTCTTCAACGGTCATCTTATGTTCACTAATTGATTAATCATGTTCCAATGTAAATAAACTGAACTGCAATTTCAAAAATATGTGCTGCATGTGTCCCGAGTGCAGACATTCACTACGTGAGGTCCGTGGGCCAAACATGTGCCCCGGAAGTATAGCGTGCAACAAATCGGCCCACAATGCATTGCAAATCAACCGAGATGACATCTGGTGTTCAATAAACTGGGAGAGCAGATAGCGAGAATTGTTTGGGTTCTTGTTAAATTCAGTTCAACAAGTGCTTATACTATTAAATTCATCTTCCTGGAAAATCATGTAAATATAAGTTATTTAACTAAACTGCCGCTGATAAGTGGATGAAATATTCCTTTTTTAACCACAATATATGAACCTACATGTATATTGTTAAATATTCTTCATTATACATATGTTTTCGACAGGAATAGATGATATTTTATTGTACAGTGAGAGATAATGAGTACAGTTTAGATCTTGCTTTTGATGCGCACTATCAACATGTGCCAAGCGATCAAAAACTCTGTGAATATCACATTGTTGCCAACCAAAATGGAATGACGTAGAATCAAAGATGCAAATTGCTAAGAATAGCATATCCTGTTGGATGAAAGGTTCATCTAATAGGTCTTATAGTTATAAGTAGTATAATGCTAAGATATGGAGATATGGGTGGCATAGGATAGACATCAATCACCTGTCACATCAGATGGGCTCATCTTCAGCATCTATGCATACATCAAGGTGTTGCATAGTCATACCCGCTGACACCGCACCAAGTCTTATCCTTGATCTGCTGGCTTCTGCCAAACCCACTTCTCTTTGATTTCTGTAAAGTTCCATATTAAATCTACAAAGTGCATTGTAGCTAATGTTGATAATGTCATAAACAAAGGGCTATTTATGAGATGTCATGAGGGAATATTTCCTTATGAAGACATTAGCCATAGGGGTACATTCATTAAAGTATAGGGGCACATAAGAAAACATTTAAAAAAAACGGCGATCTCTAGCATGGAAACATCTCTTCTGGACAGGAGGTTTCTCTTCATGTATCATTTAATGTTTTCATTTCAGGAAATGTGTCCAAATGAACATCAAGTTTCATTACGGAGAGAAAGGCCGCCTTTGATGTTCCCAATATGTCCTCCTAGCACACGTTGTGTAAATATATACACAAATATAGCGCCTTTATTATTAATATTTCGAAGGTTTAATGAGACTTCGCTCAGAATCAATCTGTTGTCTAGTTAATAATTTATATTCAATGTTCATCTATATTACTGAGGTTTTCTCACTCCAAATCAGTGCTCTGTCTGGTAATCAAAAGTCTTGGTTTGTGCTAACATGTCTATTTAATAATTCAAAAGAAAATTCCCAGTCTCTCATTGAAAAGAGTAGGGTATTGAGTCCCAATGACAGGCCTCTATTTGTCATAGTCTTTATAATGATGAAATGTTCATTCGTGCATATTACATAATCATCTGTATTCTCAATTGCTTTGTTTCCTGTTATCACCGTGGTAATGGTGCACAATGCTTAATATTGAACAATGTATATGCTCACTTCAGACAATGTAAATTATGTCAGTGTAAATGGCAAAGTTGTTCATTCATTTATGTCCTTATTTTAACATTTACAAAGGTGAGGTAATGAAGTTAAGTGTGCAATGTGTTGTAATATTTTGAGTTGGAACCAGTGGATGTGCAGTGACAGCTTTTTTATTCCTAATGGATTGCCATCGATAGCCTTGTCAACACTTTGAATATCAAGGTGATTATGATAATTTGTCTTTATCTGTTGGACAATCTGTTACAGTACCATTTTGAAATCCCAAGTTATCATCTGGTCAATATCTGCTAAAAGTTGTGGATATTGACAGTTATTAATAGATTTGTGTAATCAATGAGTGTAACATCCATTGAGGTCAAAATAAAGTTGATCAAATTAGTTTTAAAGTTTAACATACTTCTGCAAATTCCCTTCAATATTATCTCCGGAAGTGCTGGCAGCTCCGGAAGTTATGAAACCTTACAAAGTATTTCCACGTGAGATAATTACAATTCATAAACAGGTTCCGGTAGTATAAGCGACGCTAGCTTTCTGCAGGCAATTATACATACATATATATATATATATATATATATATATATATATATATATATATATATATATATATATATATATATATATATATTGCTTAGATATGTTGATGACACCTGTGTATTAGGTATTTTACTTTTTTATGTATTTTATGTCTGTGTCATAATAATCTACACATGATCAAACTACGACACATATTATCCTTCTTGATAAAATGTAAATAGTCTACACAAGTCTGTTACAAATATGAACAAGTTTTGCTTTCTAGTGGACATTTGTGCGATGAACTATGATAATTTAGGGGTACTGCATACTGGCTAACAGTTGATTGCCACAACATTTATGGTCAAAATGTGCACTTGCTTGATATAAATACATGAACTACAAAATAAAGGAGAAATATTTCATCAATGCCAATATGCATTAAAGCTTTCTTAACATTCCAAGTCATGTCTGACATCCTCAGTGCTAAACAATTTTGATTAGCATTGTGGTGAGAAATATGAATAAGCATAACAGGAACTGTAAGACGTCTCCACCGGCCGTGAATGGTGGAGCTTTGACAGTTCGAGTATCAAGACTCACCACATTGAGATCTCAATCCTCTTACCATGCCCTGAGATTAGAGTTCCCCCAGGTGTGCGTTACTTATCCTGAGCAACCTAAGGCCGTTACACAAACAATTACTTATACAAATGTATATTATATTCAATGGGACGTGTCGCAAACTGTGGAAAGCATTTTGTCTAAGGTTTATCATTGCAGTGCACTTCTGTTACTCAGGACTTCTCTATATCTTCAAACGTGAACTCGTGTATATACAAGGTTTTGACAGATTAAATAATAGTTTTCAATTGAAAACATACATGTAAGTAAATTATCTGTTTTGTTTGGTACATATATTTTACATAACAAAGTACATAAAATTTGAATTATGCTAAGATGATAGGCATTTTGTTATGAACAAAGTTAACTTGCAATTTTGACCAAAAAATCGATTGAGAGTGTATGAGTGTGATTGCTCCTGCCTTCCAACTATAGATGTAAAATGTAATCGTTCTTGTTAGGTTGCAGCCTTTTGATGATCTGAAAAGTTAATCAGGGACACGTGACCATTATGACCCAATGTCCAATAGGTTTGCGACACACTCTTTGCCACCATGTTAGCATAGGTCACACTGCTTTTCATCTAGCATTCACAGGGTACACCTCATTTGATCAATGATAGCATACACTATGACGCACACCACAATCGGAAACGTTAAAGTCACTGATTTGGCTTGATCTAAACTCATTTTCTCATCGCAGAATGAGACATCAGGCATCGTGAATTGCTTACAGATAGCCTATGAAAGAGCAGACTGGGTTTTAATTGGAATAAGAGAGCCCATTGGCTTGATGGTGAAAGAATTTATGTAAAGATGGTAAATGATTTTTCTTTACCGAAATAGGACTTTTGTTCCCCACATTATAGATACATGCTGTCTCCCTCTGATATTGTATAATTCTGGAGTAGGAAATGAAGTTCTCCACCAATTTAATAAAGAGACATTGTTTGAAGCAATCATGTGAATATTTCATGAGATAAGGTACATTATTGAGGTTATGAGTTCTACATTTGCAAAGTCTGGACAATTTCCTCGTCAATTAATGAAGTTCCACTGTTTTAATAAACATCTCGCAATATGGGTGTTTGATTTAATCGCGGATGCTGGAGTATTATTTAGATTATGCCGATCAGTCCACTACTTTGTAACAAAGGATTTCTTCAACTGCACTACAGATAAATAACCTGCTGAGCATACATCTATCAAGTTCTCGGCATCAAGTAGAATTCAGATTTGCTTGTTTTGTTCATATTGGTATATAACTCAAATCTAATAAAACTATCAAGGACATTTAAATATTTAACATGAAACCTTGACGTCTTATTATGCCTTAATTTAGTCCTCTAACCTAGTAATTGTCTGCATGTGTTTCTATACATTTTGTCCGAATCAAAAATGACACCATAAAGAAACTCAATATCTTTGCTATAATAACACACACCTATATTCCCTGTATGCGTCGCAAATTTCTGCAGTTGATATCAACACCACAAATGACTATAAACTTTTAATCTTAAGATTCCTTCTTTCAGAGTAATGGATCTGAAGAACTGCAATGTTCTGAGCATGATGCTGCAGATCTTCAATCCTATCTTGACTTCTTATCGGAATCAGAATCTTTGTCAAGTGTTTCTGTTATTACTAACATGTATCTGCTTACATAGCTCAACTGAAACCGTGATGAATAATCGTTGCCAAAAATGTATACATTGTTGCCAAAGCTTCTACAATAACAGATGGACAGAGTCAGTGGAGCAATCAATATCAGTATTTATTCTATGATCACTGTGTATTCTGTGCTGTGATTGGTCAATTCCTGGTCACGTGAGCTTCTCTAAATTCTTGTATTGACCAGATGCATTATATTGCACGTCAATATACTTTCCACTGCACTGATGACGTCACCAGTTTGCTCTGAGTGACCCGCAGACTGGAATTAAACCGACAATGGCAGTAATTAACACAGTGATCATAGAATAAAACAAATATGTACCTGGGTGTCGTGCAATATGACTTTTTATGGACCTTCGGAAAGTTATATTGCACTCGGCTGCGCCTCGTGCAATATAACTTTCCGAAGGTCCATAAAAAGTCATATTGCACTCCACCCAGGTCCATATTTGTATAATATTAATTCTTAAAGTAATTCTGGAACTTTGACAGAAGTTGTCTCCTCTGTAGAACTTTGTGGCATATCAAATGCATTGAAATGTTTGCGATAAATGTATTAAAATGCAATATATAGATATAAGATTTTGAGCAAACAAACTAATATTCAACTCCATTTCTCTGTTACATGATCCATTCAGATATAAGGATTGCTTCCCGTTTGTTAGTAAGGGGAAACGCTTAAAACAAACGCTCTTACAATAGCAAACTGGCAGTATTTAAAGTTATCGAAAGGTTATTGAAAAGGGCGTGGTGTATATTAAATTTTCCTGTTGACTAGGCGTTTTTGTATCACAAAATATATCCAAACCAAAGCACATTTCCCAAGACGATTCATTATTTATACTAGAATAATTCCCTGTGGTCTGAAACCCCACCAAATATGCTGAAAGGGGTAAACAGGTCAAAAGAGTAGTCAGGCAATATTGGGTACGACTCCCAAATGGGTATCAGCAACTAGGAAATGGGTTCAGCGAATAACCTGGTATAGATCACTCTGTGGTCTTGAAATGATAGCACCTCCGGGGGGGCGGGGGGGGGGGGGCGGGGGTGGTGGTCTGCCAAGATCTAGGAATATTTAGTTACCCATTTAGTATTGCCTGATGTTCTTATTGTTTATTGTCAATCGCCATATCTTCACTAATCCATTATCGTTGTTAAAAATCATTGTTAAATTACCACTCTGTCGTCAGTCGTCACTGCTAATGACTAAATCATTCTCCTTTTATCGTTATCATATCAAATGTATTGAAATGCTTGCTAATGTTCTAAGCTTAATATCTTCAAAGGTAGTCACTGTGAACTAATCAGTATATTCAATTCATATTAACATATTCACCATTTCCTAATCATCTGACCAAGATATCCTCTCCAACTGACCATTTACATGTTGAGGTGCTGCCTTGATGTGTTAAGTTAAGATCCTCTAAACATCCTAAATGCACGTTGCAAGCACTATAAAGGCATACGCTATAATTGTTTTGTGATGCATGCTGGGACAAGCATGGCTACAAGCTGAGTGGTCAGACTATCAATCATGTATCTGGCTATGGGGGCAAGGTCATTATGGTTAATACACGGGTAATCAAGGCTTAGAGATCAGCGCCTGCAGATGCTGTAGCAAGCCGCCGGAAGCAGATGTGTCCATCCCGGAACCTTAGACAACTCATGATATACAAGCTGAAAAGTCTATATAAAAGTGTATATATCACATAGGGATATCCTACTTGCAACTATACAGTGTTTACTTTTTATATTTTTGTATTGTGCCCGAGAGAAGTTGTGTTGAAATATTGAACATAAAGAAGAATGTTCCCGACATTCTTGTCTTTCTTTTACTCATCTAAATATTTACTCTCAGATACCGGAAGCTTGTAAACCAAAATTCAATATGAAAACAAAATGTATGTTATCACAGTTACTTAACAGAAACGCACATGGTATTTCCTCGGAATCATAGCCTATCCCTGCAAGACGGGCTCTTGAGAACAGAGAGGTGTGAGTATTCAACCTGGACCATACAACACATGCGTCTAGCGCTCTCAACTGACACTGTTTATTTACTCTTGGGTTGGGGCTTGCAATATTTGTCAGACTTGGAACCCCAATGATTACCTAACAAGTGTCCTCCATAAATATCGATAGGTCATGTTGAAATTTCTAAACAAAACCACCTAACCAAAATATTTTCTTATTTTCAGTAAAATATGATGTTGACAATAATCCAAGCCTAGATGAAGTTGTAAATATATGAAAGGGTGCTGAACATGATGCAAGGTAGGACATAATGTCATGCGGTGCCCTGCTGAATACATTAGGTGGACACGTGAGGGGCTATGAAGACCGAAGACCTGGACAGCACGCTGGAGGGGGAAAGTTCATTTTGTTTCCTCTGTCGTCTGCTCGCTCTGTTTCCTCTGTCATCTGCTCGCTCTGTTTCCTCTGTCATCTGCTCGCTCTGTTTCCTCTGTCGTCTGCTCACTCTGTTTCCTCTGTCGTCTGCTCACTCTGTTTCTTCTGTCCTCTGCTCGCTCTGTTTCCTCTGTCGTCTGATCACTCTGTTTCCTCTGTCGTCTGCTCACTCTGTTTCCTCTGTCGTCTGCCCGCTCTGTTCCTCTGTCATCTGCTCGCTCTGTTTCCTCTGTCGTCTGCTCGCTCTGTTTGCTCTGTCGTCTGCTCACTCTGTTTCCTCTGTCGTCTGCTCACTCTGTTTCCTCTGTCGTCTGCTCACTCTGTTTCCTCTGTCGTCTGCTCACTCTGTTTCCTCTGTCGTCTGCTCACTCTGTTTCCTCTGTCGTCTGCTCACTCTGTTTCCTCTGTCGTCTGCTCACTCTGTTTCTACTGTCGTCTGCTCACTCTGTTTCCTCTGTCGTCTGCTCACTCTGTTTCCTCTGTCGTCTGTTCACTCTGTTTCCTCTGTCGTCTGCCCGATCTGTTGCCACTGTCGTCTGCTCACTCTGTTGCCACTGTCGTCTGCTTACTGTTTCTTTAGTCCCCTGCTCACATGTGGATAGTTGTGTCCTGCAATCTTTTCAAACTAACAAACAAACCAACCTCCCGTCATCGCAATGCGAAATCCTGATAAAATTCCACTTTTGATTATTCTCAGATAAACAAATAAAATAGGCAAGGTTTATTAATTCATGTCTTATTCGGCTTACCATTTTCTTACATGAAACAAAATTACTTTAATTGGGCATCAAATCAAATCATTTCCCGCTAGGAATAAAGCGAAAATGCCCTTTGTCGCAAGGTTGGCCAGACAAAAATCGCTGAATTTCATTTGCTTCGCTGTAAATCCTTGGTCAACTGGAATCACACCCGAGACAGAATCTCGAGAATGTATTTCCTCTTAGGAGACTGAGTTGTGTATCTTTGATTTAGGGATGTGATTGATTTCTTCACATAATCATGTTTTGTTTGTGTCTCTTATTCTCTAAGCATGACAACGTGCTCTCTATTCACCAATACATATCCACAACAGTCATGCCAAAAAGTACGATAAAAAAAATAATCTGGTTGGAACAGAAGGTAGAACCACATACAAATCTCTATGATTTTAATCATTGGCAATATCATGTACATAAAGACAGAACCCCATCCCCTTAATTTGGTGAGTATATTTATTACTAGGCTCTAGAATCTGGAGTTCACTTTAACTAAACTAGCCTCATAATATCACAGTCTGACTTACAAATATTTCAAACAAAGCTACACCTCGTCCGCCATTTCCTGAAATCCAAGCTTTGTAGTTGTGTAAGGATACAGGTAAGCTTGGCAACCTAATATATGAAGCAGCAAAGCCGTTAATAGTCAGACTAATTTGATTCTTGAATATAGCAAATTTAATGCGTCGCTATTCTTATCCAAAAATAGCTGTCAGACAAACGTATTTACGAGCGGTCTGTGATAGGAACCATGTTGAAGCTGGGAGCATCTGTAAGTAAGTAGGACGTTTTATTCCTACACAACAAGCAGTAAGTGATAACCCAGGATCCCTTCCACTACTTACTACATAATAGTAGACAGATGCAACATACCTTCTTATGCCTATTGTCAAAACTTTCTCAAGTCTGTAAATGTTCAAAATCACTATCTTCTTCTTGCTCAAAGTGGTTGTTTTCTGGCGTTATCTTCTGGAATATTACAGCTTAAAGGATTTAAAAAGTCTCACCTTTGTTTGGATACAATCAGGTGTTTTATGGATTCCCACTATGGTGTGATGCTGGTTATCCTTGCTGGTGGTGGGAGAACTATCCTGAGATGAGTTGGGCTGTGGTGTGAGTGTGTGTGTGCGTATGTGTGTGTGTGTGAGTGTGAGTGTGTGAGTGTGTGATGGCTTCTGACAGGGGAAGCTAGCGGTGCCTTGCTTGATGGCAGGACCAGCCACCGATCCCACATGCCCTTGCTGCACAGCCTTCTGCCACTGCACGCCCTCCCTCAAAGACCGCCTCTCCCCTCTAACATTTGCTCATGTTTTCTCCCACTCTGTTGTCCCTCGTGTCACCATGACATCTCCCTAACAGTTGCGGTCTATTATCAGACCTTAGGAACTGTGTGTTCATGACAATTAACTCAAAAGTCTGGTAGGGAAGTTTGCACACATGGTGATGTTATACCTTTCAAACCCCGCCCTTCCTGACTACGTCATCTGTGGTAGTATCTGCAACATTTGCAACATTGCAAAGTCTTTGTTCTATATCATGTTCTATATTTTTCTTTATCAATTGTTGCAAGCGACCAAATATGTCATGCAAAATGTAGATATGATGAAATGAATGATAATAATAACTTGCACATGTTGGAGCTCATCTGGTTTCATTTTTCGTTGTAGATATTAATACAGGATTTCACTCTGCTTTCCGCATACTAGGTGAAAACTAACTATCTGTGATGCTGAGACCATTCTGACATCGATAACTAGCTTTCAGCTAATGTTTTTGTGTTAACTAATCGATGAAAAATAAAGTTATCTTATCTATCTTATAGACGCGTCACGTTCAGAATTACACTGTTATAGATGCGTAACGTTCAGAGTGACTCTGAGATCATTACACTGTTATAGATGCGTCACGTTCAGAGTGACTCTGAGATCATTACACTGTTATAGATGCGTGACATTCAGAGTGACTCTGAGATCATTACACTGTTATAGATGCGTAACGTTCAGAGTGACTCTGAGATCATTACACTGTTATAGATGCGTAACGTTCAGAGTGACTCTGAGATCATTACACTGTTATAGATGCGTCACGTTCAGAGTGACTCTGAGATCATTACACTGTTATAGATGCGTAACGTTCAGAGTGACTCTGAGATCATTACACTGTTATAGATGCGTGACATTCAGAGTGACTCTGAGATCATTACACTGTTATAGATGCGTAACGTTCAGAGTGACTCTGAGATCATTACACTGTTATAGATGCGTAACGTTCAGTGTGACTCTGAGATCATTACACTGTTATAGATACGTCACGTTCAGAGTGACTCTGAGATCATTACAATGTTATAGATGCGTCACGTTCAGAGTGACATCAACGTGTGAGTGACAGTTGGGGAGAGAGGGAGAATCCATTATTTTTGTAGCAATACATGATTATAAAAGTTTAGATACTATCCTGCAGATCGCTGTTTGTGTACAGTCGCTGTCTATTGCCACTAGCGTTTCTCTTGTTTGTTTCAGAGATATTTATGCTCGTATGAAATGGAAAATGATCTTTGAAACCTTAATACAGATATTTCTTTTCTTGGTGTTAATTTCTGGAGATAAATCCGTTGCTGATATACGACAAAACATAGTGATCAGTTAAATAGCCGGGCATCAAAGATTTTGTATTTTACCTGTCAAGATTTTGTCAAAGGCCTTCATGTGTCTTCTCTTAACGCTTTAGTTTGCTGAAAATTAAGTATATAAACGTTGATGTTGTATCATGAGGGATGGGCCATTAATCATCCCATTAGTTTTTATCTTCCTGTGTGATTTTCTACTCGACAGCAATACATACCCCTAAAGTTAATTCCTGTACATCGCCACATATTTCCTGCATATCTCCATATATTTCCTGCATGTCCCCATATATTTCCTGCATATCCCCATATATTTCCTGCATATCCCCATATATTCCCTGAATATCCCCATATATTCCCTGTATATCCCCATATATTTCCTGCATATCCCCATATACTTCCTGCATGTCCCCATATATTTCCTGCATATCCCCATATATTTCCTGCATATCCCCATATATTTCCTGCATATCTCCATATATTTCCTGCATATCCCCATATATTTCCTGCATATCTCCATATATTTCCTGCATGTCCCATATATTTCCTGCATATCCCCATATATTTCCTGCATGTCCCCATATATTTCCTGCATATCCCCCTATATTTCCTGCATATCCCCATATATTTCCTGCATATCTCCATATAATTCCTGCATATCCCCATATATTTCCTGCATATCCCCATATATTTCCTGCATATCCCCATATATTTCCTGCATATCTCCATATAATTCCTGCATGTCCCCATATATTTCCTGCATGTCCCTATATATTTCCTGCATATCTCCATATAATTCCTGCATGCCCCATATATTTCCCGCATGTCCCCATATATTTCCTGTATATCCCCATATATTTCCTGCATGTCCCCATATATTTCCTGCATATCCCCATATATTTCCTGCATATCCCCATATATTTCCTGCATGTCCCCATATATTTCCTGTATATCCCAATATAATTCCTGCATGTCCCCATATATTTCCTACATGTCCCCATATATTTCCTGTATATCCCCATATAATTCCTGCATATCCCCATATATTTCCTGCATATCCCCATATATTTCCTGCATATCTCCATATATTTCCTGTAGACCTAAAGGACAAATGTTGTGTTCCTGTCGATAAAAGCAACCTAACTTCATGAGTATTATCAAATACAAAAGGTACATAAAATTGGGCAATATTCTACTCTCGATATGTATATAGCAAGAGAGAGTTGGTAGGTTGTAGCATTGTTTAAATATGTCCAACATACCAAGGATAATAGCTGCATGTTATGATGAAGGTCAATGTAAATCGACTTGACTAATACAATGTTAATATTTAGCTTTTATCGCTGTTAACTAATCATATCAAATCGGATTCTCTCTATAAGAAAACTTTTTGTGATGCAAAAGAAATGTCTTGAAATTCTTTTCACAAATCGGAAACATGCTATTTGCAAATAGCACATCAAAATATCATAAATAAACCATATGTTATGAGGCTAGAAAAATATGAGTAAGATTAACATGAAATAGATGTATCCGCCGCATTGTGTTGCAATCGTTCTTCTTGGATCCATACCACCAATTATTTCAAACATGTTTGATTACAAATCACTCATGTAAAGTGATGGGTCTGGGGCCGGGAATGACACATGTGTGAATCTCCCAGCAGGTTGAGAGACAACTAAGCTAGAGACCACAGGTGTTACGCTGATCATGCATTCATCTTATTAAGAGAGAAACCCTCTGCAGCCTACATGTTCTCATTCTTAACTACATTTTTCATTAATATCATGTATCATTTCAAATTTATCAACTGAAGCACGCAATATGTGCCCATTTAAGTCCTGCAATATTTATCTTCATTGATTGGCAATAATATTGATGTTAAGTGAACTTAACTTGTGACAAAACAGTTACAAATATCAGTGACATTTAATTGGTTTAATCTTGTTAGAGAAGACTAAGGAAGACGGGTAGCCGGCCTTTTCATGTAAAAGGTTTTTGGTACTAAAATAAGAACTTGTGACATTTAGATTCTAATCATAATAAGACTTCCCCGTGAATTAATTAGAAAGGTTATTTTATACATCAATCACATTTTGAAAGAATGACCTTTGAAACTTTCTTATTCCATCGACAGAATTGAATATTTCAATAGACTTTATATGGAAGCTATTTGTATCACGTCAATGCACATATTGAGTGAAATGTTTTAAGAATTCATGCCACCGACATTAGTTTTTTGAATATCACAATGGAAAAATGTAGAATGCGTAACAAGAAAAATGACTACACTACCATCTGTGAAGAGTATACATGATACTGGTTTGTTTAAAGCGAATAATGAACATTGTGTACCTTATTCAGATGACTCAGGAACAATATCAGGTTGAACACAATATTGATTTGGTCAATATTCCGCCTGATGTACAGCCTGATGTACAGCCTGATGTACAGCCTGATGTACAGCCTGAGATACAGCCTGGGGTACAGCCTGAGGTACAGCCTGAGGTACAGCCTGAGGTACAGCCTGAGATACAGCCTGGGGTACAGCCTGGGGTACAGCCTGATGTACAGCCTGAGATACAGCCTGGGGTACAGCCTGAGGTACAGCCTGAGGTACAGCCTGAGGTACAGCCTGAGGTACAGCCTGGGGTACAGCCTGTGGTACAGCCTGAGGTACAGCCTGAGATACAGCCTGAGGTACAGCCTGGGGTACAGCCTGGGGTACAGCCTGGGGTACAGCCTGGGGTACAGCCTGGGGTACAGCCTGGGATACAGCCTGAGATACAGCCTGAGATACAGCCTGGGGTACAGCCTGGGGTACAGCCTGGGGTACAGCCTGGGGTACAGCCTGGGGTACAGCCTGGGATACAGCCTGAGATACAGCCTGAGATACAGCCTGAGGTACAGCCTGGGGTACAGCTTGAGGTACAGCTACCACCTGAGTGTTGGGCGCAGCTTAAAGTACACATAAATGTTTACCACTCATTGAATGATAACAAACCATGAAAACATATACAAGACTGGTCATGAGCTGGGATGCTACAACATAAGGAGTTAACATGTCCCTGCTACCGGAAGGTATCGGCCTGACCGCCTCCCCGCGTGGAGAGCCGGGCCGCCGTGGGCCTCACACCGCCCTGGGTGTTCCCTGCATGGAGAGCCGGGCCGCCGTGGGTTTCCCCAGGGCAAAGGGCGTGCTGCCAGTTAGCTTTGTTGTGGCCAGGCGATAATTCCATTGATCGTCATGGTCCACTGACCTGGCCAATCACCTTCCCCCAATATTCCTACGCCGGGCCAGGCGGGAAATCCAAAGCCGAGGCCAGACAGATGATCTCTGGACACCGGCTACGGAACAACCTTTTGAACAGGTAGGTTTTAAATAGATTTTAACTAGTGTTAAGATTGGTGTGACTTTAGTAAATAAGAGTCACATCAAATGGCGCTGCGACTTGCCGCGCTTGTGTGGGATTTACACAGGTAGATTCCGCACTCTTTTTTGAGAGTGGAGGTATAAATTTTACCTCCAACTTTCATACCTTATTGTTGCGCCACTTTGACCTTCTCCCGGCCGGTAATTTCACTTGGTCCACGTGGCCCAGGTCCAGAATTCAATTGAGTTGATAGTTTGCAACTTATTTGTGTAATTTCAACTTGAAATTCCACGTAGTTGAGGAGAAATTACCCTTTTCTCTTCAAGAAGTTGCAGACAACTTGTCAAAACATTGGTTTTGATTTTGTACTTTTTTGTTGTCCGCACGACTTGTGTCTTGTGCGTACCGCAGAGCCTGCGCAATACACTGAAGGGTAGATTCCACACATTTTTTGAGAAAAGTGTGTGGTAGTAGTATTGCAGTCTCTGAATTATTGTAAATTTTGCATATTTAAATAAAATCCGGCCATTTTTTTGTTTGTATTTGCCCCATTGTATTCCCCTATGTACTATAAGTTACTATAAGTTTACTATGCAATATATAGTAAGTTGCCAGTTGCTTGTAGTTTGTATTAAATTGTAAACTCTATGGATCAAAGTAGAGACATGGAGGCCTCACAGTACCCCATTAATTTGTACACTGCTCAGCCCCTAGAGCTCATGGTATTTCCAGGGGTAGGCACCATTAGGGCCCAGAATATTGTTTCTGAAAGGGAACAAAATAGTATAGTAACCGCTGAGAGGCTTCAGGAGATAACTCATATTCCCACTGAACAATGGGAGACATGGGCAGCCACAGGGATGTTGTCTTTCAGAAAGCCCACACCCCCCAACAGTCACAATTCCTCTCGTTCATCCCGGTCCTCAAATAACCGTTCCCATCAGTCCCATAAATCGTCCCGTCACTCTACCCATCATACTTCCCATCATTCTTCCCGTAAAAATTCCCCTAACAGCACTAAAGATTCTAGGGGAAGTAGGAGAGAAGTTGGGGTTGGTGAAATTGCAGCTACCTTCTGCATGGACTTTGCCCAAGCCATGGTGCAGGGGCAGGGGCCCCATAACACTTCAACCCCACGTTCACAAGACAGCCCATGCATCCCCCCAATCCCAACACGAAACCCTGACCTTATTGACCACAGTGCTGAACAGGCTAGGGCTTCACAAATGGCAGATCATGAAACTAGGTTCAGACAAACCTATTTGACCCGCCAGTCCCAGAAAGACAACATTAGGGAATTAGTCCAACCACGTCTCCCTCCTGGCTTTAATGAGACCCAACTGTCAGTGATACAACACCTTGCTTCACATGACCATGGTCCCCCAGCTGGAGTATTTGAAAGAATGTTTCCACATCGCCCTGCAACAAGGCCCATCCCAAACCTATGGTCAGTCCCGGAAGCTCCCCTCGCTGACCTACAGTCTCTGAATCCCTCAGCACCCCCTCTATCAAAAACAACCACTAAGCAACCCCCTTCACACTCCACTGTTTGCCCTAATCATACCCGCCCTATGCCCACATTTCCTATTGAACCACCAGCCCCTACACGGTCCCCCCAGGTTTTTGAAAATCCCGCCCTTAGGGAAACATTGGCAAGGGTACCTCAAATGGGAGAAAGTGTGATTGTATCAAGTCACAATACTCCCAGACCATTCACTGAAACTTCACTTCAACAAGTGATGTTACCAAACTCCCACGCCAATAGACCTATAGGGCACTATCCCTCTGCAGTTTCTCACCAACCATCCTCGTCACACCCACAAATTTATGTGCAGCATTCACGTCATTCACAGGAGCCCCCAATGAATTCACCACCAATGAATAACATCGCCACCCCCTGTCATGTATTGCCTGCCGTGGGACATGGTTATACGTATATTACCTCAACTGCTGCCCCAAGACCAGAGATGGCGAGGAGATCTCCTCACCATCGTATTTCCCCGCCTAGAGCCCCATACATGCCCACTGTCCCAGAGGAGATTTCACAACATATTCACGAATCAAATAAATTTACAGGTTCAGTTGTACCTCCTCCTGGGTTCTCTGAGGCATCACAACCAATTAGACCCCCTTCAGGTGTCCCACCTAGATACCCCTCATTAAATTATGTCCATCCAAACTTTTCCTCAATTAATGCCCCTTCCGTATCAGCACCTCACGTCACGGGTACAAGTGGAATTCCTTCACATCCATCAATGGGTATTACACCATTCACCCCAATAATACCTCCCTCTATGCCCATATTGACAGGATCACAAGGAGTTCCCATACACCCAAACCCCCATATCCCTATGGTCCCAGAAGTCCCCCACTTCATGTCTGTCCCATTTAGTGCTGCAGATCCCCAGCCTCAAACCACTTCTTACTGTAGTCCTGCCTATAGAACTACCCGAATGCCATCCTCAAATCAGGGTAGTAGAGGTAGGTCGCACAGTAGGAAACAGAGGAAGCACTTTAGGAAACACCCTGGTTCCCCCCATAGAGTCCGAGGACAAGCTTCTAGTACTTCTAGTTCGTCTGAAGACTCAGATAGTGACACTCATGATGACTCTGATTCTTCCTGGCACTCTGAGGAATCAGAGAACTCTGGGAGTGAACATTCCCGTCATCGACATAGTAGGCCCTCCCGTAAAAAGAGCCCTTCCCGTGCTAAGATGCCCACCTTTAATGGGGAGCGTTCTGAATGGAATGGATTTCTGTTCCATTTTAAAAACACTTCCCAGGAATACAGGTGGGGAAAGGATAAAAGGTTGGAGCGGTTAAAAGATTGCTTGCGAGGCAAAGCACTCGAATTCGCTAGACATTTGCCCAAGAAAACCCTTAAAAATTTTGACAAATTTAAAAATGCCCTAAATAAAAGATTCTCCCCTATAGAAAATAGAATAACGGCCCGAAATAAACTTCATACATTAAAACAAGAGCCTGAAGAGTCACTGGAGGATTTCAGTGACCGTATTTATGTCATGACTAACCAGGGGTATAAAGGTGCCAAAAAACAGACCATCGAATCCGAAGCTGTTGATCACTTCCTTCGTGGTCTCCGGGAGAAACAGGCAGCACTATCAGCCCTTAAAAGAAATCCCAAGTCCCTTCAAAAAGCCCTGAAATATGTAAAAGCGGACTTGGTAAGTCAGAAGTCCATTTACGGGAAAACCATTATTGCCACTCGCCAGGTCCAATTTACAAGCCCTACCCCTAGTTCTCACAAACCAGAAACCCCTAACACCAGATCTTCACCCCGAGATAGTCCCAGCCGTTTTGAGTTTAGACAGCTGGCGTCTCAAGTGTCGGAGATAGGGGAGACTGTTAGAAAGATGTATGAGAGAACTAATAGATCCCCTACCTTTAATTCCCCCTCAAGGTCTCCCTCAAGGAAGGACTTGATTTGTTATAAATGTGGGAGGAATGGCCACTTTAGGAGAGAATGCAGAGCCCCTTCCCCAACTGTAAGAACTCCACCCACACCACAGTCTCCTGCTAGCCCTTACTCCCGTTCCCCAACCCCTAGTCCTTTAAAAGGCCAAGGGCTCAGCAAATAGGTCAGTTGCCGAATCCCGTCATTGATGGCCAAAACAATGCCCCTAAAATATATTTGATCAAGGGAGACATTACCCGGTTAACTGCGGATGCCATAGTGAATGCCGCAAAACCCTCTTTACTGGGAGGTGGAGGCGTAGATGCTGCAATTCACAAGGCTGCGGGAAGGAAGTTGTTGGAGGAATGTAGGAAAATAGGAGGTTGTAGAACTGGAGAAGCCAAAATGACCAGAGGATATGATCTTCCGGTTAAATATGTCATTCATACTGTAGGCCCCACAGATAATGATAAAATAAAGCTTCGGAAGTGCTACGAGTCTTGCCTGTCCCTTGCCCGTTCCAATAAACTTCAATCAATTGTCTTTCCCTGCATAGCAACCGGTATCTATGGTTTCCCTACCAAAGAAGCCTCTCAAATAGCCCTAACCTCTGTAATAAATTGGCTTAAAACTGGGGATAACGGAAAATTTTTAAAGAAAGTTACATTCTGTGTATTCTCTCAAGCCGATTATGACCTCTACGTTCAAGGAACTGAGAGGTTAAACTCCAAAGGACTGAGTCAGAAGGCCCCTGGCCGGTCCAGATAAATACAGAGGGCCAAACACCATCTTTTCCTGACACTATTTGTGCTAATATTGCTTTGCTTGATCTGAGACAAGATATTAGGGGTCCTCAAGGTTGGACTCTAAAAATCCCTATCTTTGTCCAGGGTCATTCTGTAAATGCAATTATTGACACTGCATCTCAGGCCACAATTATCAGTGGAAACCTCTGCAAACAATGGAAATTAAATATTTACCCTTCAAATTCCCCTAAAATCCGTGGAATTGAGATGGAAAGATCCATCCCAAGTCAAAAAGCTTCTAATATAGAATTAAAAATTGGTACTCAAACTTTCCTTTGGGATTGTTTAGTTGCCCCCATTCAAGATGATTTTCTCTTGGGTTTAGATTTTTTGTATGCTGTAAAAGGATCCATAAATTTAGATAAAGCAATTGTTATTATTTTAGATGAAATTATTCCAGCCTCCATTATATCAAATTCAGACGGACAAGTGACATCAGTTTGTAAAGTAACGCTCGAGAAAAATACTACCATTCCAGCATATCACACTAAAATTTTAAAATGTTTACTACCTAAAGAAAATAACATTGAATGTGTCATTGATCCAATAAACCCCAAACCCGGCCTCTTAAGTCCCCGGATCCTTGCAGTTCCAAAGTTCAATAAAGTCTATTATCCCATAGAAAATCATTCTGATAAGCCCATTACCCTATTAGCTAACCAATGTGTGGGGTTAGCTAGTGAAATAGAACCTGGTGACAACATTGGTGCAGAATCGTTATACAGTACTGATTGTTCTGGCTCTGATGACTCTGATACCATTGACCTATTATCAGAGGAAGATGCAGATAATATCTCAGGACCCCCTTTGGACATACTCAATACTAAATCATATAGTTCCCCCATTGAAAAGGTGAATGAGTGGTATGTGTCTCAAAAGCATCCTGATAATCCAGAGGTATTAGTGCAGGACAAGGTTCCTACACCAGTACGCCTCTCCACCATAGATGTTAGAGATAAGATCAATCATGAGGTAAAAGATGGAAATGTTAATTCCCCTAACAATAAGGTAATACCCGATCATGTACTTGACCTTTATCAAAGATCAATAGGCAAATTAAATAATACCCAGTCTGAGGAATTAAAGGCCCTTCTAATTGAATTTCAGGACGTTTTTGCCACTCATGATTTAGATGTTGGAAATTTTACAGGAATTTATCATAAAATTGACACCAATGATTCGCCCCCTATCCGATTACCCATGCGTAGAACCCCTTTAGGTTTTCAACAGGAGGAAAAACATCACCTGGATAAAATGTTGGAACAAGGGGTTATACGACCGTCCATTTCAGACTGGGCTGCTCCCCCGGTTTTAGTAAGAAAAAAAGATAAGTCATTAAGGTACTGTATAGATTTTAGGCAATTAAACAATGTAACAAGAAAAGATGCATTCCCCCTCCCATTAATTGAAGAATGTTTAGACTCCCTATATGATAATCAATATTTTTCCAGCTTTGATCTTTGTAGCGGATATTGGCAAATTTCCATTGAACCAAAAGATTGTCACAAAACTGCTTTCATCACCAGATATGGATTATATGAACATGTACGTATGCCATTTGGTTTATGTAATGCCCCCAGTACGTTTCAGAGAGCGATCAACCTGGTTCTACGCGGATTGACCTGGAAGGAAGTCCTGGCATACCTTGACGATACGATTGTCTTGGGAAAATCTTTTTCAGATCATTTAGATAACATTCATAAAGTTCTTTTCAGGTTCCGCCAATACAACCTAAAGTTGAAGCCCAAAAAATGTATTTTGTTCCAGGAGGAATTGGAATTCCTGGGACGAAAAGTCAGCCAACACAGAGTCAGTGTCACCCAATCCAAAATTGATAGTGTTACCAAATGGCCCACCCCTAAAATAACAAAAGAGGTTGAAGCATTTTTGGGTTTTGTAAATTACCATCATGAGTTTATTAAAGACCTTGCCCAAAAAGCAGCCCCTTTATATAAATTAACTGGAAAGCAAAAGTTTAATTGGGGAGAAAGCGAACAAAAAGCTTTCGAAACTCTTAAACTAGCCATGACCTCAACCCCTGTTTTGGCCTATCCAGATCCCAAAGGTACCTTCATTTTGGATACTGATGCCTCCAATACCCAAATAGGAGCTCAACTTAGCCAAATCCAAAATGGTATTGAACGGCCTATTGCCTTTGGTAGTCTGACACTGACCCCTGCTCAACAACAATATTGTACGACCCGACAAGAATTACTAGCTGTGGTTATGTTTACCAGGCAGTATCAACATTATTTGCTGGGTCGTAAATTTATAGTCAGAACTGATCACAGTAGTTTAACTTGGTTGACCAGATTTAAGAAACCTGCAGGGCAGCTCTGTCGCTGGTTGGCCGAGTTAGCCCAATATGATATGGAAATCCTCCATAGGCCAGGTAAAAAACATGCCAATGCCGATTCCCTATCTAGAATCCCTGATACCCTTGAACCTTGTAACTGCTACGAAGCAGGCAAGGAACTGTCAACGCTTCCATGTAAAGGATGTTCCTACTGTACCCGAGCCCATACCCAATGGGAAAGGTTTGAAAACGACATTGATGATGTCGTTCCGTTAGCCATACGGTTTGTAGGTAGCAAAGAACCAGCAAGTCCTAATGTCCATCACGACCTAGACAGGCAAAGTGTCTGGCTGGAAATTCCAGATTCCCCACAGTTGCGACAACAACAGTTGGAAGACTCTGATATCTGTCCCATAATACACTGGTTAGAAACAGACACGTACCCTACTGACCAAAAATTATTTCTGGCCAGTGCAGCCACTAAACATTACTGGCTATGTAAAAATCAATTAGAAATTAAAACTGGTGTCCTCTATTACAGATGGATCGATATCCCCAATACCCTTTTAAAGTTAATAGTGCCTGACCAATTAAAACCTGAGTTGCTAAAATTTGCCCATGACGTAAAATCTGCTAGTCACCCAGGCCAACATCTCACTAAAGAAAGAGTCCAACGTTGTTATTTTTGGCATTCCCTTTCGAAAGATGTAAAGACATTCGTCGCAACTTGTGAAATTTGTAATGTTAACAAAAAAGCTAAGGTAAGACCCAAGGCTGCAATGGTTAACTTTCATGCTGGTGTCCCCATGGAGCGTATCCACATAGATATCCTTGGACCCCTGAACATTAGCACGACAGGAATGAAATATATTCTTGTCATGGTTGATCAATTGACTAAATGGATTGAAATTGCACCCCTCCCTGACCAAACAGCTGAATTGGTGGCAGATGCCCTCGTCAATCAGTTCTACGTTCGTTTTGGGATTCCCCTCCAACAACATTCAGATCAAGGTCGAAATTTTGAATCCATTCTTTTTCAGGAATTATGTACATTACTAGAAATTTCTAAAACCCGTACCACCCCGTATCGTCCGAGTGCTAATGGTCAGGTGGAAAGGTACAATCGTACCCTTCTCCAAAAAATTTGTTGTTTCCTGCAAGGAAAACAAAAACACTGGGATAAATACCTCCCTTTGATTGCAATGGCCATGAGAGCTACTGTGAATCGAAGTACTGGCTTTTCCCCAAATATGATGATGCTGGGTAGGGAGTGTATCCTTCCCTTAGAACTATCCTCAGGAATCAGCCTTATCCAGCGTCAGGCCACCGAACCCAGTCATTATGTAAGGAATTTGTCAGAAAAATTAAAGGAGGTTCATCTTTTGGCTAGAACGCAATTAGGATATTCTTTGGTAAGTCAAAAAAGGACTTATGATACCAAGATATATCAAAAAGCCTTGGAAATAGGGGATCTTGTTTATCAATTATTCACCTCATATAAGACGGGTGAATCAAAGAAACTGAAACCTATTTATCAAGGCCCATTAATTGTAACTAGAGTAATTTCCCCAATTCTATACCAAGTAGAGGGACAAAGGAGGACCCAAATCATACATCATGACAGACTCAAAATCTGTCATGATCGTCATGTCCCCCTTTGGGTCCGCAGGAGAAGGCATCAAGTCCTAGACCTCGATGAACCCATTCCTGATATCAGGGATGAGGAGGAAATGGATTTGATGCTGATGGACCTCGCAGAGCAAGGTCTCTACGAGGATGACAACCCCCCTCTATTGGACCTTAATGACCCAGAATATGAACCTCCTGATGAGGATGCTTTATTTGGTATGTCCCAAGTAGAGGTAGATCCCGATCCTGATAATAGTAATGAACTGCCAGATGATTTATCTTTTCATTGGATGCCCACTGGGGTAAATGAGATAGATGAATCACACCTGGATCCTGGCATGCCTTATTTGACACCCCAAACTCCCGCTTTGGAGGCCATCGAGGATGACCAAGAAATGCCCCTTTTAATGCCCCAAGGTGACCGGATATTCCCTGTCGAACCTTCCCCAATAACAAATGTCCCTCGACGCCGACAACGTCGAAGGCCTAAATATCTGGAAGATTATGAAGTATCTCTTGATGATACTTCGTGATAACCCATATATTTCTTGATAACCTCATCAAGATAATGGAGGGAACTTAGCCCCTACCATGTCATTGATGTGGTTTGAAATTGTAATTTAGAAATAAGAAATACCCTAAACATAAGAAAAAAATAATAAAAATAAAAATAAAAACCATTATGCTTGTAGACATGGAACATCTAACCATACCAACTGCTGCAAGCAGCAAAACCTCCTGTGGTGGTAGGACCACCACAGAGAAGAACCCCTGGAGGCTGGTGAAATCCAGCAGAAAAACTATAAAAAAGAGGAAGGCAGGGAAGAAGGGGTTGACCCCAAAAGATATGGTTGAGAACCAATCGTCCAGGGTCATCCCTTCCTTTGCTAACCCTCAATGTTGCCCCTACCCCAAAACTGAAGAATTCCTTTCTTCAGTTCCCTCCCCTTCCCCACAAAGTGACCACCCCTGCCCCCAAACCTCATGTGAGTAACTCTGTCCCCAAACCTCATGTGAAAAATGCCCTTACCCCTAAACTGAAGAACTCCTTTCTTCAGTTCCCTCCCCTTCCCCACAAAGTGACTACCCCGGCCCCCAAACCTCATGTGATTACCCCTGTACCCAAACCTCACAGGAAAAAGGCCCCAACCACCAAAACAACTCAGAGACGGCCAGCTGATAGACATAGAAGCCAACCGTGGAGAAAAATAGTAAAGCCGGAGACCCTTTCTCCCACAGAAGTGGCGACCCTTTTGCAAGGAAACAATCTTGTAACCCTCCAAGACAGCATCCGCCAACAATTGGCTCATGCTAAATCGGGGGATAAATGGAAGCTTCCCACCTTGTGAGACCATCACTGGCTTCTCACAGACTTGGCCCGAGGAGTGAGAACCAACAGTATGGGTCCGGAATATCCAGAGCGTGTGGCTGCTGCCGTGAAAGCCGCTCTGGATGGGATGGACTCAACTGAGATCCCCCTCCCCTCCTCCTCTCCCCCAAGTCCCATCCCTGCTGGTTCTTCCACGGTTCCTTCCCCCGTCCCTATCTCTCGTTCCCCCGAAACCATGGAGGTTTCTTCCTTCCCTCCTGTTCCTCCCCAGGTTCAAGAGTCCATGGAGGTCGAGGTTTCTGACTCTTACATCTCTTTTCCTGTTCATTCCGAAGAGGTGGCTACAGAAACCTTGACTTCCACTCCTAATCCTCTTCCTTCTCCTTTGGCTCCTGTCGCCAGTAGCTCTTCTCCAGCTCCTGTCGTCAGTAGTTCTCGTCTCCCTACGGTTGTCAGTAGCCCTATACCTGCTGACAGTGATCCGTCTCTCTCTCATACTAACCCGAAGTTACGCCCTGCCAAAAAGAGGAAATCTCCCTCAATCTCGGTCTGGCATCCCCCTCTTCCTTCTTGTATCCCCTTTTCTCTTGGAAAACCCCATGTCCCCTCTTCTGAAAAATCTGGCAATAACTCATCTTACTGTCCCCTGTGTGACTTCCCTGTTCCTGGCAAGCTCCGTGTGCATTGCAACCAGGAGCATTTGCCTTGGTATGTGGACCCCACACGGGCTTGTTGGGGATGTCATCACGCAGTGGGAGGGCACTGTTTCTTCTTTAATCAACATGCAAATTGTCCCAACAAGTTCTTTTCTGACCACTATTTGCCAGACTGGGCAGGCAGGATGACCCACCTTCTCCAAACCCTATCCCAATTTCATAGGGTAGGGAGTATGCAAGATCTTTTTAAACTTGCTCTCAGTCAACAGTGGCATGTCAAGGACACTGTTGGTCTGAATCTAACTGCCTCCCAACTTTGTACCATTCGCCTTTGGGAGCTCTGTACCCTGGGAGTGAGGGCCACTGGGTGGAACGACATCTCTGTTGTGCCGCCCCATGGACCCGGTGCCCTCACGTACTGGAGGAACCTGATCGAGTTGATCAGACCTCTTCCCCCTCCTCTCAGGGAAAAGATACGCACCGTTGACGGCATGGTCTGTCTCCGGCAGCAGCTTTTCCCTGCCCCCTCTCCTCTTCCTTTCCGCCTGGTGACTGTGGATTCCCACTGTCATCTTGACTTAACTTTAAAGGCGCATAAGAGTGATACCCTCTGCTCACTCTTATTCCATGCAGGTCAGGCAGATGTTGGACTCCAGCATCTGGTGACAAACTTTGTCTTTCCAGAATACTGGTGTCAGATTCCTGCACTGACCTCTTCCCCCTTTTTGTCCGTAGCCCATACCATTGGAATTCACCCCCATGTTGCCTCTCGTCATATTCAGCCCAAAACCTTCAATAAGCTCACACAGCTGGTACATGATCCCAGCTGCTGTGGAATCGGAGAGATTGGGCTGGATTATCACGGTCACGCCCGTGATCGCGAGAGGGACTTGCAGAAAAGTCATTTAGAGACTTTCATGGAACTGGCCTCCCAAACTGGGAAGCCAGTTGTCATTCACTGCCGCCCTTGTGATGGTGAAGATCCGCACATCATCATTTCTGATTGCATTAATATCATGAAGCGCCATGTCCCAAACACCCACAAAATTCATGTGCACTGTTTTTCGGGGGGACCCTCAGAGCTCCAAATCTGGACGAATGCTTTCCCAAAATGTTCTTTTGGCATATCTGCCTCCGTTCTCAGAGAGAAGGACCCAAACAAACGGGCACTCTCTGAGAAGGCTATCTCATCTATTTCTTTGGAGCGCATTCTCCTCGAGTCTGACGCTCCATATCTCAATCCTCCCCATCTCCCCAGCCCAAACCATCCTTGGACTCTGGGCTGTATAGCCGAATGGTTGAGCCAGCTTCTCCACACAAGTCGCTCTATGATCTTGGAGATAACCCGGCATAATGCCTGCTCTTTTTATCAGTTGGCTGATTAATACTCCTCATAATTATATATCTATGATTTTTTTTTTTAGGGGTCGCTAAGTGTTGACTCCACTTTCCAAATTTAATTCTGAAAATAAAAGACTGAAATATAATGTATGTCTTTCTAGTATATTTTTAATTCACAGGCACGGCCCTGCTAAAATAATGTATTCTTCAACCAATAGATCGACATTCATCCGCTGAGAGCCGGGATCACTGCTGCTAAGAGTAGCTGTTTGTCATTTATGTTGGTAAGCTCAACAACTTTTTAATTTAATTTTTTAGTCCTGAGTTGTAGGGGGCCCTAAAAAATAAATAAGAAAGGGGATAATATAAATTTTATTATAGTTAAAAAATTTTAGTGTAACTTTTGACCCCTTGTTCCCGCTGTGGCCCACTTTCTTACAGTAAACATCTGGCCCGTTGTCCCCTTCTTTCATTGTATTCCCCCCCTTTCCCCCCTCTTAAAAAATAAAATGGGGAAGAGTGTTGTGGCCAGGCGATAATTCCATTGATCGTCATGGTCCACTGACCTGGCCAATCACCTTCCCCCAATATTCCTACGCCGGGCCAGGCGGGAAATCCAAAGCCGAGGCCAGACAGATGATCTCTGGACACCGGCTACGGAACAACCTTTTGAACAGGTAGGTTTTAAATAGATTTTAACTAGTGTTAAGATTGGTGTGACTTTAGTAAATAAGAGTCACATCAGCTTCCTACCTAAACTAGATAGTGATTCTGACTAAGCCTCTGACAGATAACATCCATAAACGCTTAAACTGAGACATAAGTATGCATGCAAATTAAATGAACCCGTTTTTCAAAAATAATCCCACCTAATATTCAGCTTATATGAACCCCCCACCGCCCTTCATGGTAGGATGCGTGGACCCTCACAGCTCACATCAGGTTCATATGTTAGGGTAACAGCCCCCCCCCCCTTCCTGCTGGAAAACACTATCATCCTATTTGAACATCATTCTAAACACTTTTTACTTTAAAACTTAACACCACACCTGTTTAGAAAGCTAGTGCATAAAGTTGTTTTGTTGCGTTTCTAAACACCTCGGAGAGAGTGGAGGATGACGCGGTGCCCACATGCATTGACTTTCCTATTTTCTGTGAAATCTGTACGTGGGAACCTGTGCTTTTATAGAATAGGTGTATTAAGAACGTGTGCATTTATTTCAGTTTTGGAAAAGGGAAATGGATATAAGCTTAACATATCTAGCATCAGTGTTGACTTCCATATAATTCATACCAAGCGTTGATGGCAGGGGAACATGGTGGGAAGGGATTATCTGTGGACAACCCGTGGATTAACTGAGTGTGTAGGCCTCAGTTTGCTTGGCGCTGGGTTTAACTACAGAGACAATATCGTGTGAGGCGTGATGGTGTCAACTATGCGGCATAAAGTCCCTCGCTCACAGATCAGCGCTATTATGCCATACCCCGCCATAGCAGATAAATGCAATTGCTTGACTTATTCATAACTGATGCTCTTTGTCTTGATGACAGAAAATCAATGCAAAATGATATGTCTATATACGTCAGAAACATATAAAGCCTGCTGTTATTTGAGAATATTCAGGTTGTGGGTTACATTATATGTATTCACAGAATATAGGTTTCTGAATGCTTTAAACACGTTTACATCGTGCGTGGTATCTACACTCTTCCAAAATTACAATCTGAAATTCTGTCAGCTGCCCAAAGAAAGTAAGGAAACAAGCGAAAAATATAAGAAAATTAGGGTTTACCAGTGTCTGTGGTATAATTGTAGTGGGAGAGAAGATGATATTTGTGTTGTCAAGGGGAATCACAGGCACAGTTATGTCTCTGTGGGTACCAATACTAACCTGAGACAAGCCGATTGTGAGCGAGTAACAAGTAGCAGTGGCAAGACAGTGCTTGAGACTGATACTTTGACAGCCAGGCTCAGGCACCGAGTTCCTCCCTGGTGATTGCAATGAATATCTCAGCTTGGCTGGTGATACAGCGATAAATACGTCACTCTAACTTCAGTGTGATGTGTATATGGGTGCTCAGTGATACACTCCAGAAATAAAGTGTCCTCGGTGAATTCATCTTCTTTTTTTCATCGCTATTTTTTGTCAGTGATAAACTACTTGAGCTTAAAAAAGCTGTGTGTTGTTGCAAAATATATGTCCTTGAGGTTGGGTAATGGTGATTATAAATACACCTGATGAAAGACTTATAGAAAGACTGATATAATTGTGAAATATGTGTGATTCCATATGTGTGAATTCAATATTTGATAAAATCTGCAATTACAAAAAAATTCTAATGAGAAATATACCCACAAAGAAAATTGCTTATCGATAATATTGATTAACATAAGAAACTAAAAGTAAAATTGAGTATATTTTCAAAGCAGTTTTAGTAACCTTTAATAATCACAGCAGCATTTCTAGCATTCTGCCTGAGTAGAAGTCAGCTGCGGAAGAGAAGAGGCAATTACGAGCCATCACCACCTATATATCCCTTAATAGAAAGTGCCTGACTTAAGAGAGGTTCCAATGAAACTCAAATATTTAAGTATGTGTTTGAGTAAAAAGTTGCAAAATGTTGTACGAGGAGAGTAATCGCATTTGTTATTGTGAGAGCTACACTGTGAAAGCACTGAAACAAAGATGGCTGTGAAATCGGGTAAGGAACAAGCTTGAGCGATTAAATGTTTAATGTGATAGAGTCGCAAGTGCATTTACATGTATTGTGTTAGAGGCAAAATCAGCTGTAATGGTGGTAGCCAAGCCCTTAAAAACAATAAAAACTTGGCGTACAAATATTGGTTGAAATATGCATACGTTTTCAGTAAATTGAGCAATAAAACAAAATATTTGAATTGCAGCCTACATTTTACATAAATATTTCCCAGTTTTCGTATTTGTTAGTTATAGATTTTACAGTATATTCAAAACCATATAATAAGTAAATAATTCGGCCACCTTTCAGTGTACATAATTATCCCTGAGGTATCAACTGATAGTTATTTAATTCAAAATTTGAAACACCATCTTTGTCTGACAGCCAAGTTTCTTAGATGCATATTATACTAAACTGTATGCCATGTTCTTTCAGGTTTTCTATGAAAAAAAATATATTTAGTCCTAATTTAGTCCTAATACATTGAATGTTACTTCAGAAAATAGTTTTTCTTTATAGTTTTCAATGTAGATACCAACATTTCTTGGTCATAATATGGAGAATGTTTTACAAATTAGGGTTTGTTTTCAATAACACAATATTGAATGACAAGACACATCATCTCGAGTCAACATCATAACGGGTATCAGGTAATGGTCACTGTGGTAAAGATCATTCTTATAAAGGGTAGCAGTTTATATAGATTTTAATTTTATACATTTAAATCTGAGACACAATTTTGTAATTGATTCTTCTCAAGACAGGTTTGAGATTTCAAGATAAATATACTCTGTTGGACATTCTATGATATGAAGCTTAACATATAAATGTATGATTTCGAGTGTTTCATTTCACAGGTAAAACAACTTAAGTTGATTTTATATTATTCAAGTTGGATTTTCACAGAGAGTGCGTCTTGAATTGTTCGCCCTTTTGAATTATAGATATGCAGATATATATATATATATATTTATATATATATATATATATATATATATATATATATATATATATATATATATATATATATATATATATATATATATATATATATATATATATATGCATCTTCCTTCATATGATATTTCATATGAATTACATTATGTAATGCCCAGACACTGTATGTGCATTGATCTAACTTAACACACATTAGCCCCAAGACAAAGCATGTGAAGAGACATTGGTGACAAGCGAGGACATAATGGTGCTAGCTATGATATTGACCTAGCTTATTTCACAATGCCAATCATCCAACCTCTCTTTCATTTGCCACTATTCCACGTTTACCTTATTCATTATGTTTGTCACAACATGTAATGATTCTCAATTGTATTTCCAATAGGCAATATGCAATGGCCATTGAGTCATCTTACCAGAGAATAGGAATAGGTTAAATAAACCTCAGGTTCCCATCACAAATGATATTTATCTGTGTGGAGATAAGTTCATGATCACAGACAACTACTTGCTGGGCTTTGTGTCAGACATAATGCATGTATATGTGTATCAGTGCAGCTTTCTCTATCTCCCGAGGGACAGTGTTAATGTTTTATCATTGTAGTTCGCTCCTCAGCGCCATCTATCAGCTTGTTCATTGTATCTCTATCTATTCTCTGTACAATGGTGCTGCCACAATGCATTTTCACGGCCATGTTCACACCTATCATAATACCTCCTGAACACTCTCCCGGATTTCCACGCAATTAACCCTCTCGACAAAAAAACAGTTATTGCATAATGCATTAGACCTGACAGCAAATATCAATATTTCTATCAGTTTGGATTATTTATAGGTACAGACCTGTCCCAAAACAAAGAGATCTAAACAAGTCAGTAACACGGAAGAATAAATAAATATGAAAATACATCAGATGTGATGGTGTTGATTGATTTCTCAACAACACATACCATTTATGTCTGAAAGGAATATATATTATCTAAATTCTATCACACCCGTTTTATCATACCCATTCTATCATACCCATTGTATCACACCCATTCTATCACACCCATTCTATCACACCCATTCTATCACACCCATTCTATCATACCCATTCTATCACACCCACCCTATCACACCCATTCTATCACACCCATTCTATCACACATTCTATCATACCCATTCTATCATACCCATTCTATCATACCCATTCTATCACACCCATTCTATCACACCCATTCTATCACACCCATTCTATCACACCCGTTCTATCACACCCGTTCTATCACACATCCTATCACACCTGTTCTATCACACCCGTTCTATCATACCCATTCTACTGCACCTGTTCTGTCACACCCATTCTTTCACACCCATTCTATCAAACCCGTCCATTTTCAGGCTAAGAGCCCGCACTCTGTGTTGAAGAATGGCGGGACATCTAAATGAATAAGAGTATGCTTTAGAAATGTTACATATAATGTGGCCCTTGTTGCTCAGCTAAGTACAGGATTACCATTACATTCTGCAGGGCATTATCTTAACCCCATATTGCAGGAATACATTCAAGTACATGTTTATTTATTGAAGAAGGAGCACATTTAGGTCGAGATTTTGAGTATATCAATCAATATTAGGCTAGCGTTAGTCTGTCAAAGAATATTTAACATACTTAAAAAACCTTTAGTGCAAGCCTATGTTTTAGGTTTTAAAGCCTTAAGCTTTATATGGCACATGGGAGAAAGTTGCCAGGAATTATTGTAAGGCTAAGGATCGCCTTCTAGTAAGAGGCATTAACCAATACCAACACACGTGAAAACACTATGGTCAGGCCAAATTTCGCTGCAGATATCCATCCATCTACCCGATGTGGTGCCACTTCTACTGTACTTCAGATCATATCATTGGTATTGGTAAATGCAGGTCAATTTGACCTTTGTCAACATGTGAGTTTAATCATCCTACAAATCGTCAACAATGTATCCACTTATGGATTTTATTCCAGTTGACAACAATATTCTGTTTCAGATGTAAAAGTATTTAACTTTGTTGGTCTAAGAGCACATACATTCTCACAAAGCCAATCGATATTTATAGAAGACATATTATCGTTATGGAGAAGCACGTTATTGCTATATCAGATACAAGGTTTGAAGGTCATTAGCGCATAATGCAGGGACCTTATAATCTGTAGCATAACGGTTCTGCAAACCATTTGGTCTGTTTCTTACCATCAGTGTAAAGTCAATGTCATAAAAAATACTACTAAGATTATGATCATCAGTGATATGTCTCACCAGATATATATCATATTGTATAGGCATAAAAACTGTCATATCGATGATTTAATCTAAATCAATACCAAAGTGTGTTGCTCAGGTGAGAATGGGTCTGGCAGGTGTAGTGTGCATTGTAATCACACAATTGACAATATATGAAACTCATATGACAATATATATCATCTACTTAATTTATAAAATGCACTTGTCCTACAATAGAATCTATTCAAGTATTATAAAAACATCCTCTTTTTAATATTTGATAAATATCATAAAAGCATTCCTCTTTTTATTTTCAAATAAAAAGGTAATATTATAGTACAATAATGTTCCTTTTCAGGCCAAACTATATCTTAAAAATGTATAATTTAGATCTTGCAAATGTAATCATGCAAATCAGGCAATTCCCAATTCACATCATACCCCTGATCTTTATGATAAGTTCATTTATAGTGTCCCTAAGAATATTACATGTGGTGGTCTTGACCTGGAACCGTAACTCAAAATACTGTCTATGACTTGTTATTCCCTTAAGAGTGTATACCAAACTGAAAGGAATGTCTTTGATATGGAACCAGCGTGGGAGATGAAAAATGTGAATACGGGCGTAACGGTTAATGCATTCTCGCGTATTGTGTTCATGTGTGATACTGGTAGCCAACACTAAACAGCACTAAAGCATGGTTGTTGTGAGTTGGATGAGATATGCCTGGAACTCTCTTAATGGCTTAACACGTAATGTTTGAGAGGAGAGTCTTAGTGAAGCATCCAGCATGGGAAATTACCAACTCTTATTGCTGAGATCAGTGGGGTGTTAGTTATATTCACATGCCTTGGAATAGTCAGAAGTAATAACATAATAATTTTGACATCTTCGTTCCAATCATGGATCATTCATATTTGACATCTTTTAAAAATTATATATTCTACAGCATATTTTGAAAGTGATTAAAATAATTACAATGTAGAAAATCTACACAGCTGTGGTCTCTCTGCACAGAGCTTAAAGAATGACGCAATATTGGATTGTGCAATAGCGAAAGCATGACCCTTCCTGTGGAAGATATGGCAAATGCTGTGCTCAAGTATCCAAATGCTGAAGGTGCCCCATATTGTTAGTAAACTTTTACTGAGTAACCTTTACTCATTGTTTACACAAGATCACTGGTCGGCTAAGCAAAGTTTGTTGACCAAGTGTCAAATAGATAATTTAGATTTCGTTACAAGACCCATTTACTTTCTCAAATGGCATAAAAATGTATGTAAGAGTGATATGAATGAGTAACATTTTGATCTAAAAGTTACGGATATAAACATTTATATTGCATAAAATGCTTAAAAATCGTATTTCATGAAACCTTTTGAACAGAACATACCTGTTGCTCATCTTACAGATTTTGATATTAATGAAATGTGATATTGAAGTGATATGAAATCATTTCAGAATATGTCGAGTACGATGCATTAGGTCCAAGTATCTTATCATTAAGTTTGTGTCCAAAGGTCTGATGATATGCATTAACACCATGGCCACTTATGACGAGATTGCTCACTCAACACTTTAAATACAAACCTGAACTGTACTTAGCATATCACTCATTCTGGTTTTTCCAACAGATCGGCATATTGGTTTTTTTTTAACAATATTTTGATTCATCATTGAATTGTTGAAAGGTCCAAATTGCAACAGGTCACTTGTCACCTGTATGTGAAGTTGGATTCTTTAAATTTTAATGTTTTTTTTCAGATGCTTGTCCATTTCCTCGGGTTAGTTATTGGTAGAGTTATAGAAGGCATACATGTATTACTGCAATAGATGATCATCATGAAAGAATATGCTGCAAGCGTTATATTTTAAATTATGTAAAAATCGACTATGAAATGGGACAACATAATTTAAGTATCAAAAATAAATAAACCTCTGAAATAAGCCACCCTATGTTTGACAAAATCTCTGAAGTATATAACTGTATCCAGGTACCATTCTTCAATTAACGTTATCCAAACCTCCCTCGTGAAATGAACTCTTAAGTTCAAGGTCATTTCATAACCAGGATATAACCAACTGAGGGGTGGCTGGAGCAAGACATTTATCTGGGACGGGACACTATTTCATATCCGTATTTATATGGTCCCATCTTTATGGTATAGAATTATTCTATGATATATGATAATCATTACATGTTTTTGTTTGTATCATTCTGAGTTATCTGGACTAAAATGTCACAAAAGTTAATTCCCTTTTCATATTGTGTCACAATTATTGATACAAATACTGTAGATCATGAGAAGATGCTGATGTCTTCAAATCAAGATTCCTATTTGAGTCTTAGAGGCCATTTTCTATTGATTCTCAAGTAGAAACCAAAAAAGTGGAGTGGAGAGCAGGAGGTGGTGGGTTCGACTCCCACTGCCACCGGTGCTACATGCACACTGGTTAAAAGGCATTTCACTTCTCCTTTTTCCCAGTATATGGGTATAGAAGTTGTACATGTGTGGTGTATAAATACATATCTCTACCTGGAAAATTCGACCATACAATGATACCAAAATGACAAAAGTCAGCGAAGCAAGTGATATCACTCCCTGTGTGATTTTGTGTAGGCGACATATTAAACGTAGTCGGATAGAATACTGAACCTCGTGGGGATTTATCATGTTGATCAATCGTCATTGAAATCAAAATGGCTGGTTGGATGTTGAAAATGTGCTTGATTTCTCATGTCATGTAATGATTTTATGAGAAGTAATAATAATAATAATAATAATAATAATAATAATAATGATAATGATAATGATAACGATAATGATAATGATAATGATAATGATAATGATAATGATAATGATAATGATAATGATAATGATAATGATAATGATAATGATAACGATAACGATAACGATAACGATAACGATAACGATAACGATAACGATAACAATAACAATAACAATAACAATAACAATAACAATAACAATAACAATAACAATAACAATAACAATAACTATAACTATAACAATAACAATAACAATAATAATAATAATAATAATAATAATAATAATAATAATAATAATAATAATAATAATAATAATAATAATAATAATAATAATAATAATAATAATAATAATAATAATAATAATAATAATAATAATAATAATAATAATAATAATAATAATAATAATAATAATAATAATAATAATAATAATAATAATAATAATAATAATAATAATAATAATAGTAATAGTAATAGTAATAGTAATAGTAATAGTAATAGTAATAATAATAATAATAATAATAATAATAATAATAATAATAATAATAATAATAATAATAATAATAATAATAATAATAATAATAATAATAATAATAATAATAATAATAATAATAATAATAATAATAATAATAATAATAATAATAATTTGTATAGCGCCTTTCCAGACTAGGTCTGCTCATAGCGCTCAAGTAGCGGCTAAGAGTTGAGCCAATGTTTTTAGTGATAGATTATGTCAGTGTAATGCATGCTGGTAGATATTGGTAACTAATAGAATCAAATGCTTTTTGGAAATATTAATGTGCAAAAATGCCGTTAAATATGTGGTAACTTATTCATATGTATATGAATAATTTACGGTCAAGATACTCATATATCATTTTATTAGGTGTCATATTTAAATGTCATTTCATTATATCTAACATTTGTATGTCATTTTACTGCTACAAAAAGGGCTTTCCCTAAAAGCGCAGTGGCATCTGTGTCATATTGTAGCAGATGCCCCTGTAGTATTGGCAGACGTTGTACACTATAAACAGTTCCGCTGGGGGCAGCCCAACATCCGGGACCTTTGACTCCGCAACATATTCGCATTTCCTGTTCAGGCAGATTGGACTGTGGAGACGGTCAGATAGTCGGAAGGAGCAGACACCTCCAAGGCAATACACAGAAACAGTCCTCGGTCTGGACATATGATGGGCGCTATATTATGCTAATACAACAACATACCTGGTACAAAGCAAAGGTGCTGACCACACATGTGTTGGGCACACATGCAATGACCCAAATTTTGACTTTGTTTTAGTTCTGTGTCAGATCCATCTTGTCACAGTGAATTACTGCAAGAGTTTCAAATCGTAATTGTTAAATCTGAAACGGCTTAACTCAATTTTCACCTAAAAACGTTAATCTCTCTTTCACACCTGTTTGATTTTCAATAAAACCCAAAGCCAGTGTTATATGTACATTCCTTTCTTATGACAAGATAAGATTTTAAAAGCATTTATTCCTGGAAATGTAATGGGAAGCTTTTAGCTCAGCAATCCCACTCTTTGTGTGGTTGGGTGCTTCCAGATATCAAAAAAGACAAATGTTTTTGCCTTAAAGATGTCTGCCTTTAGGCTATTAACAACAATAAATATGCATTGTATTCACCCACTGAGGAAAGCCACAGATAATGAGATGTATATGTAAAAGATTCTGATCAGTAAAACTAAAATGTAGACAGCTTTGGACAATAAAATGGTAAATTCCTTATCTTCGATATTGCCTGAAAAGTGTTTGTGTCTATTATCTTGTTGGATTCTATGAGATTTCTATCTCATTTATGTCCTTCTCAGGGATAAGTCTATTGTCCTGAGTTTTAATTATATTTAGGAATATATTGAAAAGTGTATCAGTAAGACTACATGGCCTGTGAGTAATGCCAAATAGCTCAAAATGTAGAGGCACACCAAGGTTATAGGTCTCCTGCAGAACCCATATATCAGAGTTGTTACTCAAGCTGGGCTGTCATGTGATGGATGGAATAAGCACCCATAGTTACAGTAGCCTACAGGCCCAGGCAGCTACCACAGAAATGTTCATGCCACAATAGATTTGTCTGTCATCAGCAGGCAAAGGACAAAGGTTCCCGGATGTACATGTAGCATGTATCTGCAATGCATGGAGAGGACATACAGTTTTCTGGGATGAGGCAACGCTTGCTATGTTAACATACAGATGCTACTTAAAGACCTGACTTATCAGTATGTCATTGATAAATTACCACTCGTTATTATCTATGTTCTCTGTGATAACCAATGGCATATACGGTCATAATGGAATCAGTGAGTGAGTGAGTGTAGATGCCCCCCCTTTTTATTGGTAACTGCTTCTCATTAACTGCCTGATTAATCATCATGAAGGTGTTTATGTGAACAGATACATACCCACTTTAAATGGTTAAACCTTAGTGGGTGTGACAGTATGTATGTACATAGATGACAAAATAAAATATACTGGGAGTCGCATCACAGGATACTGTCAAATGGGGTTATATATATATATATATATATATATATATATATATATATATATATATATATATATATATATATATATATATATATATATATATATATATATATATAGTTTTATGTAAAATTTCTAATAATATTACATATATATATGTATATAGCTGACAATAAACATAGTATTTATTACTCAAGGCCTCGCAGTTTGTTTAATACTTTGATAGATTCCTGTACTCGCACTGTATTAATCAGAACATATTATCATATTACTGTGTTCTGTATCAAATACAAAATATTCTGAAATGCTGCTGCTGCTGTAAAAAAATATCTTACCAAAACATCATGCATGTTGTAATACAATATAGAAATATATTTCAATCATCTGTCTTGCAGCGACTGATACATTCCAGCATATATCTACGACCAACTGACTAGAAACGCGTACATCTGCCTAAAATCTAAATCTGACCCAAAGGTTAATATGTTTTCCTTCATTATTTCAGGGAGGAATTATTTGCAATAAAATGATATGGGAGATATATATATTCATTCAGGCTTAACCAAGGTTGGCAACCTCATTATAATCTCTTATTATTTCAAGACATGATCACAACCTCAGCAGTCCACTACACTTCCCTGCACAACAAATACCTTCCTACCTAGTCGTTCTCCAACTAAATTAAGCACTTAAAGTAGTCAAAATATCAGTTTGATATATTAATTTTTTATCGATAGTTTATGGAATTTAAGGTATTTTGTTCAAAACAAAATGCTATCTTGAAACAAAACCTCATTTATTCTGCCAAATATATATAAATATATATATGGGTAATATTCAATCTTGTCTATACAAATGCTACAGAAGGCATCGACTATTTATTTCAATGTAAATCGCTTTCATGAAATGGTTGCTATGGTGACCAATTCTATATTTTTTATTTTTTTTATTTCTTTTCTTTTTTGTTCAATCATTTGCAAATATTGAAGCCACTCATAACATTCTGTTTTTCACTTTTCACTCAGATTTCAATGAACTTTACTCATTGAGATATTTTGAGGGCACATCAATATTGGTGACACAGCCTCATCGAGACATTCTATAAGGCAGTGATAATAAATAAGAACTACACATCCCTGGCCAAAGCTATGTAAAGGAGAATTAGAATTAATGTTTATGGTGTCTCATGTTCCATAGATTTATTTCAATATATAAGAGTTATTTCTTATTGTACGATAATTAACAAAGTCAAAAAACACTCACATATCACAGGAATTCAAATATTATAGAAACAATACAGAAGAACAAATGCAAACGTTTACCAACTAAATATTTTAGTTAAAGAAACAGAGAAACTTCTCAATCGTCAATGATTGTATTCAGAGCACATCAAACCAAAGATTCTCTGTCGGAATGCAAAATAAAAGAAGTGCCAAAGTTTTGGATACAATGTGAAATAAAATAATAAAAGTATTAGACTATTAGAGCATGAGAAACACATTAAATGACTAAAGATTTGTTCAAAGTTAAACTAATATTCCTTTATAAAGGTTGATGTCAGAGGGGGTTATGAAGTACAATCATTTCAGTTGCATTTCAAATCTATTCATGTAAAATTAGGCAAGCAAAAAATCGTTAATACAATTCGTATTCTCATGTGCTATTTCAATGTTAGAAAAACCACCTTTCATATGTTAGGTTCTTAGTGAAAACTATTTCGATTATATTGCGTCATATTGCGATTGTGGGTTACCATCTTTATGATGTTTTTAATGATTGGAGTTAAGAGAGGTTTTGTGTGTACTTCTGATTTGTTGTTTTTGTTTTGTTTGTTTTTTTCTTTTTGTTTTTTGTTGTACTTCCGGTATCTTGTTTTCAATGGCGCTGTTTGTTTTTAGAAAATTTCATTATTTTACATTGAATGGCTTTTTTTACATCAATGGCCGATAAATGTGAGAAAAAAGCGATTTGGATGCAACTTTCAAAATATTCTTTTGATGAAACATATGATATCGAACATCAGAATTTGTTTATAGATATAAAAACATAATTCATAAACCCCGAGTGATGTTTGCCTCATACCTTGAGGAAACACTTAAGCATGTTTAACACAATTTAACAGGATATAAATATTAGAGCCACGCCATCGTTGAAATATAAACGTATATTGTTTGGATTTATAAATATTTGATCTCCAAAAATTATATTTCCAACAGGATTATCTATAAACATCATATTATATGAAATATTTGCCCCAGTGTAGCACGTATTGGCTGTGATGATTAAATTTTAGAGCAATATATTTGGGCCCAATACCGTTTCCCAGCATGAAACAGCTAAAAGAACCTACCTTTCCGATGCTAAATGTAGATAAAATATATCCAGACATGATTGATTCAGATATTTAAATAGTTAAAGCAGTTGACCTTGTAATGTAAGGAGCTTATAGAGGTTATCGTATGGGCAGATTGGCATGGATAGGTTTTTATGGCCCAACCTATTAATCCTGTATTAGGAATCCTTTATTTCGTAATTTATTGTCAGTTTCATACTTTTAAAGAATCAGGATTGACGTAGTACAACGAGCCATGCACATGTTAAAGCTAAAATATATGCCATACGCACAGACAATTAGTCTACAAAAACATGTAAACAAAAAGAAAGTTGTAAATAGACGAAACTTTGTCCATGTAGTAGATTTTGCAGTTGATAAAATGTGATTCATTCCTATCTTAGATGACAATGGAATGATGAGATGATATCTGAGTTTGGACAAGGAACACTTCCAAGTAGTATATCGGAAAGTCAACTTCACTCATGGCAAGATTGCTCCCTCAAAATACCTTTTTATCCTCACAACCATGAACTGATATGATATTACCTGTAATGACAGGCCATTAATGCCTGGCATCACCATGCGTTAATTATGCAGATCAACATATTATTTCAACACATCTACTATGTACTCACACATTTGTGTTAAATTGACTTCCATCTTGAAAGTAATGTCAAACTCATGTGTCTATTAGGTGTGGATTTTAAAAATTTCAATATATCATGCATAGTAATTCCCTGCTATCTTCGGTAAAAAAAATACCCAGCCCTGCTATCTTCGTTAAAAAAATACCCAGCCAAAACACTACGTAGAAACATAGAAATAACTTTTAGTTGCCATTCTTTGGTTTTTTTTTCAACGTGCTGAGCAAGAAGAATGAGAAGATTGTGTTCCGACCTGATAGCAACGTTGTCTTTCTATTTGCTCACAACATTTTCAGCACATTGTCTTACAACGTTTTGTAACGTTTTGTTGTGAGCACATAGAAAAAAACTTTTGTTGGTTAAATTGACCTTGACTGCAGTGCTACAGAAAATGACGACCTGTAACAACATAGTTGTTAGGTAATAAAAAGTGTATCGTGAATTTGATAGACAAGACGTTGTGTTCTGCATGAACAAAATAAATGATCATATCTTTTGTCATGATACAAGTATATTGTAATTATCTGCAATATATATATCCACATAATTTCAGACAATGTCAACAAATCAGCATAACATGCCAGTTTATAAACTAGAAGAGACTTCATAAGGGACAGTCCCAACTGAGTAGCTAGAGTTGGCAGAAGACAGATCAATTTATTTACGGCTGAATGTATATGTAGCAAAAATTGCTAACAACATGCTTTATACGTGCTATAAACGTGCTTTATACGTGCTATAAACGTGCTGAATACGTGCTATAAACGTGCTGAATACGTGTTATAAACGTGCTGAATACGTGCTATAAACGTGCTGAATACGTGCTATAAACGTGCTGAATACGTGCTATAAACGTGCTGAATACGTGCTATAAACGTGCTGAATACATGCTATAAACGTTCTGTCACAACATGCTCACAACATTATCTGCTTACAGATCTATTTCCTTACAATGCCAATTTACAATGCGCTCACAACGTGCCTCACAACGTGCTGAACATGTGCTCACAACGTTGTACCAAAACTTTGTGCCACAACGAGATTAGTAAAATATATAAAAGGGATTAAATATACACATGATATATATATATGAAACAAAGAAATTTGAATTGAAGTCGGATAAAAATGCAGTAAATTATGTTTTAAATTCATCGATATTTCTTGAAGTGGACTTTTAACATTTAAGATTGACCCTGTTTCATCACAGTCCTGCTCATGCAACAGATATGTGAACAAAAGAAAAATATATAAATAAACAACAACATCAGCTAAATATGACCCTGTTATGGAGATCTTATGATGCTATAGTTTCGCATTTGTTTTCAGTATCATAGTGTCAGCTATTTTTATTTTGGTATCATAACTTTCTAAGTATCGCCATCTGCAACTTTTGCTAAAAGGCTATTCTATGAATTAAACACCCTCCTTCCAATGTGTAAAGTTTAATATAGTGCTCTACATTTAGAAACAAAATGTGATTGATTAGCAATAAAGGCAAATAGTTGGCTATCTAATCACTCTAAACTGTTATTTTCTCTTTCAGAGTAGTGAAAAAAGAACTGATTCCATGGACCTTCCGCCCATAAATGAGTCAATCTTTGCAGATGGTGATGAGAATAAATTAATCAATGATTTCATTATTGACGCTCATAATATTATAATATTGAAAACGTCTTATTACTTCTTAATGACAGTTGTTGTAATATTTACTGTTTAGATTTGACAAATGAAAGTGATTTATCCCATTCCTACATATATTATTGACCACATCACAAACTGATATAATGAATTAGTTGAAAGATCACATGATATCAAATAACACTGCAATGGCCAGATGTCATACACAACACAATATAGAAGACTCGATGGTGAATCTGAGCAGTAAACAACCAAATTTATTCTTTTTGGTAATGTGCATTATCGGTTTACTTTTCTCGTATTAATCATATACTTAGCTTCCCCTTTGTTCAGTTTTAATGATACATGACTGCATGGGTGTGTTGTGTTTTTTCTTATGTTGACACCATTCACACTCACAGCAGATGTTATGTTTTTTTCTGTCCAATCTTCCATCCATTTTTGTATACAGATATTTCTTTAGTCATTTTTTTTTACTTGTTCATAGTTCTTCATTTTCAAAACCATAATTCGTAGATTGCCGTTTTATTATGACGAGACTATCATTTACATTGCAACATGAGATTAATCCTTCTACTACGATCTACATTAATTATCAAACACGCCAGCCTGGAAACAATGGGCATATCATTTATTGATAAACAAAAGATGCCTGAAGTATTAAAACATAAAGGATTTAGGTAATCACGAAGAGCATTTATGAATTAACTAACAGGCAATATATAGGTGATATTGTATGCTGGACACGTATACCATACTGAGCTGGTCTACCAGAGCTCTCTCCATTTATCTGATTTCAGTCAAAACTTCAAAATGGTTAAATTTCTTCACATTTCTCAAATTGATATCTCTGTCAAGTACAGAATGATACTAGCTTCGAGAGTACATAAATTCAAAATTGAAATAACTGCAAGAATACGCATACATGTGAAGAAAACGGTGTCTATGTTTACGTGAAATTTGAAAGGCGTTTGCTACTAAATAATGATAAAATAGATATCACACATCACACATCATATCTGAGAGAATATTGTAAAAGAATATTGAGAAGAGTAATGTATAGGTCATGAAGTGTACTTCCATTAAGAGACACCAAGCACATTCTCAACCACTATTCAGCCATTTTCATTTCTATTAAAAATGAACTCAGTGAATATATATCAACATATGTATATTAGTTGCCTACTTTACATATGGGTTCCTCAGAAAGGTACACATTAAGTTTTTGTTTTGAGACTGTTTTCAGGCTCAAGCTTAATACACATATTCACCTCGTGTGCAATATCATTTGCTCTACTGTCTTCCTTTTTCTTAGTTACTTCTTAGTTACTTTATCTGATTTCCAGTCCCTAAGTGAATAATTTGTGAAATATTCATTTAATAAAAATTTAGCTACTTCCTGCAATCTATTCATATAAATTGTGATATATCTCTAAGATGATAATTGTCCATAGATATTTATGTTAAGTATAAAATCTAAACTCTCCAAATTTCTGAATAGTATCCCTAATGAAAACTCGTGGAAAAACCTCAATATGGTCACAAATGTTCTAGGATTTACCAGTGAGAAAATCAAATTGGATGTTGCAAATTGGATGATGCTTAACCTAGGATTCTTTGAATATCTATTTTATTTGTAAACATATGAATTCAGGCATTACCAATATTTTGCCAAATAACCATCTGGTAATTTGTAGTAAATAGTAGATAGGAAAGAGCAAATTAAAAAGATACAGCTGACCAGCCATGCATTCATTATGATTAAATAATGCCACCCACAAGGGCATTGCCCTGGTGGACCTCTCATAAGAGATATCTAGGATCATGAAGGACCTTGAGTTCACTAGCTCATTTCCTTCAGCAGGGTTTGGTCAGTGTGAGGTAAGTAATGAATTGAACTTCTGGCTGCGTGAAACTTAGTGTTTGAGATATGCAGTTCCTTCTATGCCAACTGAAATATATATGCCAATATATATATGCCAACTGAAATATATATATATATATATATATATATATATATATTTATATATATATATATTTATATATATATATATATATATATATATATATTTGTATTTACATATCTTATTAGTGGGAGTGGGAGAAGAATATATGTTTCTTATTTATGTTATACCCATCTGAGAAATACCTGTCTATTCTTGAATAGAATTGTGCAGATATAGGATATCTGGAAACGCCAATCAATTTTGTCCCATTTCAGTTTCCAATTTTGCCTTGCCAAATCATAATAATAACCTGTCTATCACACACATCAAAAATGCATTTCCTTGTTGATTGTTATAACTTAAACCCACGCTAATGGTAAGAAGACAATTGGGAGGGAATGTCGCAGTGGATATTTTATTCTTTTTCCTGATGTGAAATTCTGAATATTTGTGAAATTTTTAATATTTAAGTATACTAATAACAAGATTTTCAAAACGACTTTAAAGCCAATTTGGTAATGAAAATAACATTATTTTAAGGATATAAAGTAAGTGATCTGGGTGACATCCAGCATTAAGATAATGCGTTTGCCTCTTATATTTTGTCATCTTCAGTTTCAACAAGGTGGCACCGGATACAAATGGATTTGTTCCGTCTCTGGTGCTGTGTCAACCAGGTGAAGGTGCACAGATAGTCGTAAGTATTTAATGCACAAAGGAAGACAGAAACAAGAGAGCTAATTTGTCACTTGGAGGTCTCATGTTTCCCCCTCTCTGACAGATTCTGGTCTTTATTGGCGGAATCAAATATCAAAAGATAAACCAAGAAATGACAAACACAAATAATGCAAAACTATTCTCTGTATTCAAGACAGTGTCTGGAATGATATGTGGGTTTCTTGTTCTTCAATTATATGGCTGATGTTCAATAAAGCATCAATCCATATATATGAAGCTTGCTTTCCAATATTCAATAAAGCAGTGTCTGACATGGACGCAGTATATCCGGTTTAACTTATATTTCTGATTATATTCAAAATATCTAGTCAGGCATTTCTGTTTTTCAGCTCTTTTCCTAATATGATTAGATCCTTATATCCAATCAGTGTATAACTGCGGAATGTTCAGACACATTCACAGAATGTGGGACGTGGCTTAGCACACGATCTCCCATGCTAAGGGTCCATTGTTCGGTTCCCACAGGAAGGTGGGATGTGGCCTAGCTGGTAGCACTCTATCTCCCATGTTAGGGGTCCATTGTTCGGTTCCCACAGGGAGGTGGGATGTGACCTAGCTGGTAGCACTCTACCTACCATGTTAAGGGTCCATTGTTCGGTTCCCACAGGGAGGTGGGATGTGACCTAGCTGGTAGCACTCTATCTCCCATGTTAAGGGTCCATTGTTCGGTTCCCACAGGGAGGTGGGGTGTGACCTAGCTGGTAGCACTCTATCTCCCATGTTAAGGGTCCATTGTTCGGTTCCCACAGGGATGTGGGGTGTGGCCTAACTGGTAACAGTCTGTCTCAGTCCATCGTGTTATAGGTTCATTGTTCGATTTTCAATGTCTCCGTGTTGCATGATGTCAAGTGATAATGTAAAGGAAAGGTAAATTCCCAGATTTTCAGCAAAAAAAATGTACACCAATCTTTTCATAAAGCCTTAAACGAAAAATAACCATTTACTGAATATTGATAGGGGAATGATTATTGTCCTTTGTCTGATGTCAATATGGCACGGAGAAATATGATACAAAGCGCGTGATATCTTTTTAAATTGGAAATTTTAGAATAAAATATCCAATTACGAAATCCAATGCCCCAACAGATTAGTGTCAGGATTTGCTAATGCGAATGTAAAATATATCTAGTTTAACCATGAATCTGTTTTTGTTTAGTTATATATTCATGATATTGTGCACATACATATACATCACTGAAAAGGGGTTTGTACAAAAAGAAGACAGTAAATATTGATATTTTGCACAGCCATCATCGTAACATTCAAGCCAATGTCCTTTATCAAATTTTATTTCAGGTCAAATATAAATGAATGGAACAATAACTTTAATAGTTTGTTTAATACGGAGCTGATTTTTCAAATATCAAAAGTGCGTTGCGTCAGGTGCAATTACTAAAATGTTTCACTCGCGAAATGTAAATAATTGCTTTTCAAACCAATATAAATTCAAATTAAGCATCACAGCTATTATTCATATATGATTCACTATTAGACAGACTGTTATCTTTAATTTAATCAAGACTTTATTGTATATTATTAGCATTCCCCTAATATCTCCCAGGGTGACTCGCAAACTAAATAGATATTTTATATTTTAGCTGGTCACCGGGTATTTGATTAAACAATCCCGTTATCAATAAGTCTTATGTTTAACCTTTGAACATATAACATGACCAGATATTATTACTGCGATTAAAACTGTATTCAAATGTCCAAGTTATGATGGAAAATAGGTAAGCACAAATGCCGTAATTATGTAGATTTAGATAAACGAGCTGATGGAGATGTGTATGAATTGCTGTTTATATCTCCATCGGGCGTTGTCAAAATATCCATTTCTTTGCATATAAAATGAACCAGTCTATAAATTTTACTGGAATGAAACACGTCTTTCTTAATATGTTAATTGAATTGTCTCCTTTGCCAAATCGTCACATCTGATAAATCAGTGTTTTAAATTAAACCATCCATCATAACACTTACAGAGAAGGTAGGATCCTTCAGATAGTTTGTAAATTCAATCAAAGCCTGTTTTATCTACTCTACTTAGTCTCTTGCTATGTCTAAAGTAGATAACAGAACCAATTTGATTTCCAAAAGTAGATATATTGCGCTGTGATATCTAATTGTATAGATTCCATCCTGGCTGTCAACTAGAATTTCTCATATCTCCATCAGAATGCCTCGCCAAGGAGGATCAAAGTGTGTCGTGTTTGGACTGGATTCTGAAAAATCACGCAAAACTTCATTCCGCTCAAAGCTTGGTTGAGATCTGTATGGGTAATCATGCATGTATGTTTTTTGTGCATATATATATAAGTGCCTTATAACTATGTAACTATTGTAATTATGTGAGAGAAGTGTCTGCATGCCACTGACACTTAGATGAGAGAACATTTTAGAATAACTACCAACGTGTAAACAATGATCTTGGATGTTTCCTTTTATTTTGTCTGCAGCACAAAATAATGTATTTCCCGATTGTATGATTATTCCATTTTGATATTGAGAACAGGGAAGACAATGCTTTCTGTGTGGAGGTAATTAAGTATCGTGTTTAATATATTTATATTGTTATGCTTATATTGTCTTTTCATTGTTTTATTGAAAGCCATGAATTCAATCCTGTTCAAAATATTCTCTTTTGCATGGATACATTTTGGTGTTGCTCATTACGTGTTTTACATCACCTTCTTTGATCATTATTAACGAATGGTAATAAACGTCTTGTACGAAAAGGTGGATTGTTTTACAACCCTGCAAATTAGGTTTACAAAGGAAAGAGGCACCTTGTGAATGGATGAAAGGAAAGGAAAGAGAAAAGCCCCAGATTCCTCCGGTCTGACAGCCACAGACTCCCCCGGTCTGACAGTCCCAGACTCCTCCGGTCTGACAGCCCCAGACTCCTCCGGTCTGACAGCCTCAGACTCCTCTGTTCTGACAGCCTCAGACTCCTCTGTTCTGACAGCCTCGACTCCTCCATTCTGACAGCCTCAGACTCCTCCATTCTGACAGCCCCAGGCTCCTCTGTTCTGACAGCCCCAGGCTCCTCTGTTCTGACAGCCCCAGGCTCCTCTGTTCTGACAGCCTCCGACTCCTCCATTCTGACAGCCCCAGGCTCCTCTGTTCTGACAGCCTCAGACTCCTCCATTCTGACAGCCTCAGACTCCTCCATTCTGACAGCCTCAAACTCCTCCATTCTGACAGCCTCAGACTCCTCCATTCTGACAGCCTCAGACTCCTCCATTCTGACAGCCTCAGACTCCTCCATTCTGACAGCCCCAGGCTCCTCTGTTCTGACAGCCTCAGACTCCTCTGTTCTGACCGCCTCGACTCCTCCATTCTGACAGCCTCAGACTCCTCCGGTCTGACAGCCTCAGACTCCTCTGTTATGACAGCCTCAGACTCCTCTGTTCTGACCGCCTCGACTCCTCCATTCTGACAGCCTCAGACTCCTCTGTTCTGACAGCCCCATACTCCTCTGTTCTGACAGCCCCAGACTCCTCTGCTCTGACAGCCCCAGGTTCCTCTATTCTGACAGCCCCAGGCTCCTCTGTTCTGACAGCCCCAGGCTCCTCTGTTCTGACTGCCTCAGACTCCTCTCCTCTGACAGCCTCAGACTCCTCTGTTCTGACAGCCCCAGGCTCCTCTGTTCTGACAGCCCCAGGCTCCTCTGTTCTGACAGCCTCCGACTCCTCCATTCTGACAGCCCCAGGCTCCTCTGTTCTGACAGCCTCAGACTCCTCCATTCTGACAGCCTCAAACTCCTCCATTCTGACAGCCCCAGACTCCTCCGGTCTGACAGCCTCAGACTCCTCCATTCTGACAGCCTCAGACTCCTCTGTTCTGACAGCCTCCGACTCCTCTATTCTGACAGCCCCAGACTCCTCCGGTCTGACAGCCTCAGACTCCTCCATTCTGACAGCCTCAGACTCCTCTGTTCTGACTGCCTCGACTCCTCCATTCTGACAGCCCCAGGCTCCTCTGTTCTGACAGCCCCATACTCCTCTGTTCTGACAGCCCCAGACTCCTCTGCTCTGACAGCCCCATGTTCCTCTGCTCTGACAGCCCCAGGCTCCTCTGTTCTGACAGACTCAGACTCCTCTGTTCTGACTGCCTCGACTCCTCCATTCTGACAGCCTCAGACTCCTCTCCTCTGACAGCCCCAGGCTCCTCTGCTCTGCGAGTATGGAGAAGAAACAGGAATATGATACCTTCAGTTTTGTGCCACTTCTCTGTGAGCCCATGGCATCCTGCTTAACAGGAATATTCAACCTGACATATTAATATTTTTCTCACATTTATCCCTCACAAAACCTCAAATAAATACCATATATTTTACAGTATGTAACTCTCTCTTTTGTAAAATCGTTTGAATTGGTTCTTTTTTTAAATGTCCTTTTATGGTAAAATATATTAGTAGGCCATAATCTTGTTAAAAACCAAATGCAATTATGTTGATCACACTTGCAGCATGTTGTAGGTCACAGAGGAATATTAAAGATGTATGAATCTTAAATGCCGAGATAAGGTTTGGACTTGAACGTCGTTTGAGTACTTTCCATTCGCGTACACCTTAGGGACAGGACGGTGCACATTTATCCTATAAAATCGTCGCATGCATGTAAAGAGGTAAGGGCATGGCTAGTGAGTTGGCCACTCATATAGGCCCTCGACGTGTCCTCAGCCGCTTAATGCTAACACCCTGAGGAAGGGGAAAGAGTTGAAAATGTACTTAAAGGTTATTCTCAGAACTATTATCTAATTCTACACGTTTCAAGGTCATTGAGGTTATGGACATCTTTTTATTAGTATTGGTGATTTAATTTGCAAAGTTTGAGTCCAGGCATTATCAAAACAAACTTCACGGCCTCTCTATTAGCTTTGACCAAGCCTTTCTACTTTACCAGATTACATATTTACTATCTAAATCACGACATGTAACTCATAATGTATGATCCCCTTGACACATTTGATACAATAATAGGCAATCTGATGAAGGTCTACATCCCTGCTTAGAATACATTATCTCCATTGTATAATTAAAACATTATAAAACATAAAATGTTTCTAAATATATACATCGTGAGATTTTATAAACTGATAGACTTGTAAAACAACCCAGATAAAACTTATGCATAGCTGTAAGATGATCATTAATTTATAATCAACAATATAAAATATGTATTATATATTTACAGTTAATAATAGATGTATTAAAGTTTTGTGTATTTATTTGAAAAATACAACTTTAATGGTTCTTGAAATATAATTAAGGATGTTAAAGTGTGGTTGTATAATTGGCTCTTGTGTGTGTATTATTCTGTCGTACATTAAAAATAAAACAAATTCATGTTAAACTGTAAACGTATTTAATATCCAAGTAAGTGCCTATAAAGAGAAATCTCACTGAGTGATATGTAAAGCTGTAGGCAATTAGTTCCATTGTTCTCGTTCTAAACGATATGTACGATAACTCACGCGAGATTGACACAGGCTTTCATCAATGATGCATTCTTAAGCGACGTAACGTTTCAAAGTAGAACTGAAATGGCAATTTGTAAAATATGAAATGGAATCGTTATGAAATATGCATATGGTTATTGCAACTTGGAGGGGATTATCTCCCGTCTAAACTGGATGAGATTACAAAGATACCACAACAGCTATGTGCATAGCAGGCACAAGTGCTCTCCCCGCAGGAAACCCCACGATAAAAGCCATATCACCTTCCTATGAATTCCTCACAGAAGTATTACAATTAGACACAATATCTGATGATATACAACCTTCTATATAACACAGAAATAGGTGTGTCACGATCCTACTATTTCATCACAGTTATCTCCCTCATTTGGAGCATTTCTTTAGCTTTTATACCTATTTTTGGCCATTCATGACAATACCAAGGTGCGTCGTTTGGTTAGGTATGATATAAGAGCGGACGCTAAATTAAGAACTATGTCAAATCTGCATGTAATTAGATAACATCTTTTTCAATCACATAAGATAATTGTTTTGGCCTAATGTTTCATTTGCCTGATCTCATTGGTGATGTGAAGGATGTGGGTTAACAGTGTGACATTTGCTCTCTCCTCCCGCAGGTTATTATCCGAGAAAGGGTACAACCTTTCTGAACTCTCGCTCTTTCTCATAGTCATCCGTGACATAAGCCACTGTTTCAGCATGAGACATCTTATTTGCGTAAGCCAACCAACTTGCTGGACTCGTATATCAACAATCCACAATACAACATTAGAATCGTCTCAAAAGGTCAAAATAATTAATCATTACAAAAGAAAATCCATTTTAAACTTTAAATGCCATTTAGCCTCGAATAAAGTAAAACCCCGCCACGGGCCGTGCGTGGTACAGTTTGAGGGCAAACTTATTAGCATAAGTTCTTATGTAATGATCCAAAGGTCATGGGTTCGATTCCTGGCCATGCTGGCATTGAATTCGTGTTAAATTCTCACATTTAGGCCTGTGCCTAAAAGGTTAACCACTTGTATTTGTTAAATTGTGATTGGATGGGTTGCCATGTACATTTATTTAAATTGGTTATGAAATAATGTTTTTTTTATAAAGCTTATAATATGTACCACAGAAGATTTTTTAGCAGCCAGCCCTTGGATACGCAGCATAGTGTTCATCGCTGACCGACCACAAGCAGTGGCTGGTGCTTACCAAGGTCAAGTGAGACCCACCAGACCGTCTTTCATCTCTGAGAGAGGTTTTCAACTTATCACCTCTTGTGCTTCCCTCTACCACCGTCAGCCTTCTTCCACACACAGACTACCTATTTTACTTACAGTCTATCCCATATAGACATTGACACTGTGCACCTCAAAACTTAGAACCGGTGGAAGCATAGATCTAACAGATAGATTGGCGAGTATGTCACTTATAACTGGTTCAACACAAGCACAACCATAGCACAAAGAGACCACACCATGTGAAAATGCAATCTCAAGGGGCTTTCCTGCGGATAATGATAGATTAATAGTTAGTATAAAGTATAAAATTTCAATCATAAAACAGTTCATAATAGCTAAGTTGGTAGGAGATCCAATTCACATGATGGATTCAACTTGTGAGTTATCTATGTCATATTTGTTTGGTTAAAAATAAACACGATTCCCTCATACATTTAATATTGCATCAAATTGATTATAACGGCCTATCGATTATGAATGAATAAGAGTAACTTTGGATTTAGATTTCAATCAGATTTCAACCCAGGAATTCACGTCTGGAAAATCGGTCTGTTATTCATATCATAAACTGAACCTGAAATTCAAGTCTAAACCACATTTTAAAATCATGTCTCACGTCTTGGAAATCTAAGAGGTGGTTTTGTGGCTAACGAGAAAACCATGGGGTTTTCATGTGGGATGCCTGCTTAAGAAATGAGTCTAAAATAGAAAAAGTTTTTTTAATGGCCAACCGACATGACGTATTCTTTTCATAGGAGAGCATACCTCACTTTGGTGGTGAAAGCATTTAAAATGTTGAAAACAGCAAAGCTGCGAATGCATCCACACTCATGGTATTAGCGACACAATTATTTCTGATAGCTGTAGCCAAGTTGTCAAGCACTAAAAACAGTGGCTGTTGGTTGGTCGAATGTTGCATAAAAACCCTCCTCTTCTGGAGTATGTAATGAGTGAAAAGCATTTGAATGGAACTAGATAAAGACTTGTCCTAAATATAGAAATATTATGGAAAGATAAATAAATCCAAAACCAAAAATTTGTTTACACATAGTTTTCAGTTTTGTTTATCTAAAATAGCAAATACTTTATCACTAGAAGGAGCTCGCTTTCTCCTAGACAGATCATTATATTGTTAATCTGGTAATATATATGTAAAACACGTCTAAACTCACAAGGTCCTCTTTAAATGCCAAAGGTTAAGACATATCATATGGGTATGACAATGTGGTATATCATTTTATGGGTGTTTCTGGAAGATACACTATGATACTGTAATATGATATAGATCCCCTTATCCTCTAACATATCTTCATGTAATAGGACTTGCATATGATGACAGCCGACTCTTACAATATTTCATAATCCTCTTCCTAACCTATTTACAGGCTTTGGCAAAGCTATCTTATATGGTTTCACGTATATATTGTTACCCTTTACAATCTACTCTTGTTTCTTCACTTTAGAAAATCTTACATAAAAAGAGTTTATAAAAGAGTTAGTGCCAACAATTATCATAATTTATCCTACTTGTCATAAAACGCAAGAGTGCACCATATATAACACATTTATAGCAAAATATACCAGGGAGGATTGTGTCAAATATAATGTTTTTGCATTTTATTCCAAAGAAAATTGTTATTTCTGGGCCATGATCAGTTATTACTTGATGAATTGGTTTGTTCAATCTTGGAGTATAGTGAGCCATATGAGCCTAAGTAATTATTTGGCAAGGTCAAAGATTTTTTAAAAGAAAAAAATATATGAGTTTGAAGGTTTGATTTCCATTACTACACCACAAGAGCGTATAATGAATATGATCACAGAGTTGTTACATTCAAACAAAACAATATTTCTCCTGCAATCTGAAAGGTCACAGAAATCAAACAGCTTTATAACAGGGCTGGCTTGGGAATCTGTCAGGTGTTGATTTAGCATTGACCTTGCTGTGCTATCATGCCAAAATTATTCCCAATCCATCCCATGGGAATACCTTTAAGGCAATCAGCGCTGTAATAAACCATCTCTCATGCTCAAATAAGCAAGAGACTGTAGAGAGGCTTGCTGAGTTCTAGTGTGATCACAATGAACTCACCCAGGCTCTGTAGAGAGGCTTGCTGAGTTCTAGTGTGATCACAATGAACTCACCCAGGCTCTGTAGAGAGGCTTTCTGAGTTCTAGTGTGATCTCAATGCACTCACCCAGGCTCTGAAGAGAGGCTTGCCGAGTTCTAGTGCAATCACAAGGCATTCGCCCAGGCTTTGTAGAGAGGCTTGCTGAGTTCTAGTGTGATCACAATGAACTCACCCAGGCTCTGTAGAGAGGCTTGCTGAGTTCTAGTGTGATCACAATGAACTCACCCAGGCTCTGTAGAGAGGCTTGCTGAGTTCTAGTGTGATCACAATGCATTCACCCAGGCTCTGTAGAGAGGCTTGCTGAGTTCTAGTGCAATCTCAATGCACTCACCCAGGCTCCGTAGCGAGGCCTGCTGAGTTCTAGTGTGATCACAATGCACTCACCCAGGCTCTGAAGAGAGGCTTTCTGAGTTCTAGTGTGATCTCAATGCACTCACCCAGGCTCTGAAGAGAGGCTTGCTGAGTTCTAGTGCAATCTCAATGCACTCACCCAGGCTCTGCAGAGAGGCTTGCTGAGTTCTAGTGCAATCTCAATGCACTCACCCAGGCTCTGTAGAGAGGCTTGCTGAGTTCTAGTGCAATCTCAATGCACTCACCCAGGCTCTGCAGAGAGGCTTGCTGAGTTCTAGTGCAATCTCAATGCACTCACCCAGGCTCTGTAGAGAGGCTTGCTGAGTTCTAGTGCAATCTCAATGCATTCGCCCAGGCTCTGTAGAGAGGCTTGCTGAGTTCTAGTGTGATCTCAATGCATTCGCCCAGGCTCTGTAGAGAGGCTTGCTGAGTTCTAGTGCAATCTCAATGCATTCGCCCAGGCTCTGTAGAGAGGCTTACTGAGTCCTAGTGTGATCACAATGAACTGACCCAGGCTCTGTAGAGACGCTTGCTGAGTTCTAGTGTGATCTCAATGCATTCATCCAGACTCTGCAGAGAGGCTTACTGAGTCCTAGTGTGATCTCAATGAACTCACCCAGGCTCTGTAGAGAGGCTTACTGAGTCCTAGTGTGATCTCAATGAACTCACCCAGGCTCTGTAGAGAGGCTTGCTGAGTTCTAGTGTGATCTCAATGCATTCATCCAGACTCTGCAGAGAGGCTTTCTGAGTCCTAGTGTGATCTCAATGCATTCATCCAGACTCTGCAGAGAGGCTTACTGAGTCCTAGTGTGATCTCAATGAACTCACCCAGGCTCTGTAGAGAGGCTTACTGAGTCCTAGTGTGATCTCAATGAACTCACCCAGGCTCTGTAGAGAGGCTTGCTGAGTTCTAGTGTGATCTCAATGCATTCATCCAGACTCTGCAGAGAGGCTTACTGAGTCCTAGTGTGATCACAAGGCACTCACCCAGGCTCTGTAGAGAGGCTTGCTGAGTTCTAGTGCAATCTCAATGAACTCACCCAGGCTCTGCAGAGAGGCTTACTGAGTTCTAGTGTGATCACAATGAACTCACCCAGGCTCTGCAGAGAGGCTTACTAAGTCCTAGTGTGATCACAAGGCACTCACCCAGGCTCTGTAGAGAGGCTTGCTGAGTTCTAGTGCAATCTCAATGCACTCACCCAGGCTCTGTAGAGAGGCTTGCTGAGTTCTAGTGCAATCTCAATGCACTCACCCAGGCTCTGTAGAGACGCTTGCTGAGTTCTAGTGCAATCTCAATGCACTCACCCAGGCTCTGTAGAGACGCTTGCTGAGTTCTAGTGCAATCTCAATGCACTCACCCAGGCTCTGTAGAGACGCTTGCTGAGTTCTAGTGCAATCTCAATGCACTCACCCAGGCTCTGCAGAGAGGCTTGATGAGTTCTAGTGCAATCTCAATGCACTCACCCAGGCTCTGTAGAGAGGCTTGCTGAGTTCTAGTGCAATTTCAATGCATTCACCCAGGCTCTGCAGAGAGGCTTACTGAGTCCTAGTGTGATCTCAATGAACTCACCCAGGCTCTGTAGAGAGGCTTGCTGAGTTCTAGTGCAATCTCATTGCACTCACCCAGGCTCTGCAGAGAGGCTTACTGAGTCCTAGTGTGATCTCAATGAACTCACCCAGGCTCTGTAGAGAGGCTTGCTGAGTTCTAGTGCAATCTCAATGCACTCACCCAGGCTCTGTAGAGAGGCTTGCTGAGTTCTAGTGCAATCTCAATGCATTCACCCAGGCTCTGTAGAGACGCTTGTTGAGTTCTAGTGCAATCTCATTGCACTCACCCAGGCTCTGCAGAGAGGCTTACTGAGTCCTAGTGTGATCACAATGAACTGACCCAGGCTCTGTAGAGAGGCTTTCTGAGTCCTAGTGTGATCTCAATGCATTCATCCAGACTCTGCAGAGAGGCTTACTGAGTTCTAGTGTGATCTCAATGAACTCACCCAGGCTCTGCAGAGAGGCTTGTTGAGTTCTAGTGTGATCTCAACGCACTCACCCAGGCTCTGTAGAGAGGCTTACTGAGTCCTAGTGTGATGACAATGCACTCACCCAGGGTCTGTAGAGAGGCTTACTGAGTCCTAGTGTGATGACAATGCACTCACCCAGGCTCTGCAGAGAGGCTTTCTGAGTCCTTGTGTGATCTCAATGCACTCACCCAGGGTCTGTAGAGAGGCTTACTAAGTCCTAGTGTGATCACATTGCACTCACCCAGGCTCTGTAGAGAGGCTTTCTGAGTCCTAATATGATCACAATGCACTCACCCAGGCTCTGCAGAGAGGCTTTCTGAGTCCTTGTGTGATCTCAATGCACTCACCCAGGGTCTGTAGAGAGGCTTACTAAGTCCTAGTGTGATCACATTGCACTCACCCAGGCTCTGTAGAGAGGCTTTCTGAGTCCTAATATGATCACAATGCACTAACCCAGGCTCTGCAGAGAGGCTTACTGAGTCCTAGTGTGATCACAATGCACTCACCCGGGGTCTGTAGAGAGGCTTACTAAGACCTAGTGTGATCACATTGCACTCACCCAGGCTCTGCAGAGAGGCTTACTGAGTCCTAGTGTGATCACAATGAACTCACCCAGGCTCTGTAGAGAGGCTTTCTGAGTCCTAGTGTGATCTCAATGCATTCATCCAGACTCTGCAGAGAGGCTTACTGAGTTCTAGTTTGATCTCAATGAACTCACCCAGGCTCTGCAGAGAGGCTTGTTGAGTTCTAGTGTGATCTCAACGCACTCACCCAGGCTCTGTAGAGAGGCTTACTGAGTCCTAGTGTGATGACAATGCACTCACCCAGGGTCTGTAGAGAGGCTTACTGAGTCCTAGTGTGATGACAATGCACTCACCCAGGCTCTGCAGAGAGGCTTTCTGAGTCCTTGTGTGATCTCAATGCACTCACCCAGGGTCTGTAGAGAGGCTTACTAAGTCCTAGTGTGATCACATTGCACTCACCCAGGCTCTGCAGAGAGGCTTTCTGAGTCCTAATATGATCACAATGCACTCACCCAGGCTCTGCAGAGAGGCTTACTGAGTCCTAGTGTGATCACAATGCACTCACCCAGGGTCTGTAGAGAGGCTTACTGAGTCCTAGTGTGATCACAATGCATTCATCCAGGCTCTGTAGAGAGGCTTACTGAGTCCTAATATGATCACAATGCACTCACCCAGGCTCTGTAGAGAGGCTTTCTGAGTCCTAGTGTGATCACAATGCATTCATCCAGGATCTGTAGAGAGGCTTTCTGAGTCCTAATATGATCACAATGCACTCACCCAGGCTCTGTAGAGAGGCTTACTGAGTCCTAGTGTGATCACAATGCACTCACCCAGGGTCTGTAGAGAGGCTTACTAAGTCCTAGTGTGATCACATTGCACTCACCCAGGCTCTGCAGAGAGGCTTACTGAGTCCTAGTGTGATCACAATGAACTCACCCAGGCTCTGTAGAGAGGCTTTCTGAGTCCTAGTGTGATCTCAATGCATTCATCCAGACTCTGCAGAGAGGCTTACTGAGTTCTAGTGTGATCTCAATGAACTCACCCAGGCTCTGCAGAGAGGCTTGTTGATTTCGAGTGTGATCTCAACGCACTCACCCAGGCTCTGTAGAGAGGCTTACTGAGTCCTAGTGTGATAACAATGCACTCACCCAGGGTCTGTAGAGAGGCTTACTGAGTCCTAGTGTGATGACAATGCACTCACCCAGGCTCTGCAGAGAGGCTTTCTGAGTCCTAGTGTGATCTCAATGCACTCACCCAGGGTCTGTAGAGAGACTTACTAAGTCCTAGTGTGATCACATTGCACTCACCCAGGCTCTGCAGAGAGGCTTTCTGAGTCCTAATATGATCACAATGCACTCACCCAGGCTCTGCAGAGAGGCTTACTGAGTCCTAGTATGATCACAATGCACTCACCCAGGGTCTGTAGAGAGGCTTACTAAGTCCTAGTGTGATCACATTGCACTCACCCAGGCTCTGTAGAGAGGCTTGCTGAGTTCTAATATGATCACAATGCACTCACCCAGGCTCTGCAGAGAGGCTTACTGAGTCCTAGTATGATCACAATGCACTCACCCAGGGTCTGTAGAGAGGCTTACTAAGTCCTAGTGTGATCACAAGGCACTCACCCAGGCTCTGTAAAGAGGCTTGCTGAGTTCTAGTGCAATCTCAATGCACTCACCCAGGCTCTGTAGAGACGCTTGCTGAGTTCTAGTGCAATCTCAATGCACTCACCCAGGCTCTGTAGAGACGCTTGCTGAGTTCTAGTGCAATCTCAATGCACTCACCCAGGCTCTGCAGAGAGGCTTGCTGAGTTCTAGTGCAATCTCAATGCACTCACCCAGGCTCTGTAGAGACGCTTGCTGAGTTCTAATATGATCACAATGCACTCACCCAGGCTCTGCAGAGAGGCTTACTGAGTCCTAGTATGATCACAATGCACTCACCCAGGGTCTGTAGAGAGGCTTACTAAGTCCTAGTGTGATCACAAGGCACTCATCCAGGCTCTGTAGAGAGGCTTGCTGAGTTCTAGTGCAATCTCAATGCACTCACCCAGGCTCTGTAGAGAGGCTTGCTGAGTTCTAGTGCAATCTCAATGCACTCACCCAGGCTCTGTAGAGACGCTTGCTGAGTTCTAGTGCAATCTCAATGCACTAACCCAGGCTCTGTAGAGACGCTTGCTGAGTTCTAGTGCAATCTCAATGCATTCACCCAGGCTCTGTAGAGAGGCTTACTAAGTCCTAGTGTGATCACAAGGCACTCACCCAGGCTCTGTAGAGAGGCTTGCTGAGTTCTAGTGCAATCTCAATGCACTCACCCAGGCTCTGTAGAGAGGCTTGCTGAGTTCTAGTGCAATCTCAATGCACTCGCCCAGGCTCCGTAGCGAGGCCTGCTGAGTTCTAGTGTGATCACAATGCACTCACCCAGGCTCTGTAGAGAGGCTTTATGAGTCCTAGTGTGATCTCAATGCATTCATCCAGACTCTGCAGAGAGGCTTACTGAGTTCTAGTGTGATCTCAATGCACTCACCCAGGCTCTGAAGAGAGGCTTGCCGAGTTCTAGTGCAATCACAAGGCATTCGCCCAGGCTCTGTAGAGAGGCTTGCTGAGTTCTAGTGTGATCACAATGAACTCACCCAGGCTCTGTAGAGAGGCTTGCTGAGTTCTAGTGTGATCACAATGAACTCACCCAGGCTCTGTAGAGAGGCTTGCTGAGTTCTAGTGTGATCACAATGCATTCACCCAGGCTCTGTAGAGAGGCTTTCTGAGTTCTAGTGCAATCTCAATGCACTCACCCAGGCTCCGTAGCGAGGCCTGCTGAGTTCTAGTGTGATCACAATGCACTCACCCAGGCTCTGAAGAGAGGCTTTCTGAGTTCTAGTGTGATCTCAATGCACTCACCCAGGCTCTGAAGAGAGGCTTGCTGAGTTCTAGTGCAATCTCAATGCACTCACCTAGGCTCTGTAGAGAGGCTTGCTGAGTTCTAGTGCAATCTCAATGCACTCACCCAGGCTCTGCAGAGAGGCTTGCTGAGTTCTAGTGCAATCTCAATGCACTCACCCAGGCTCTGTAGAGAGGCTTGCTGAGTTCTAGTGCAATCTCAATGCACTCACCCAGGCTCTGCAGAGAGGCTTGCTGAGTTCTAGAGCAATCTCAATGCACTCACCCAGGCTCTGTAGAGAGGCTTGCTGAGTTCTAGTGCAATCTCAATGCATTCGCCCAGGCTCTGTAGAGAGGCTTGCTGAGTTCTAGTGTGATCTCAATGCATTCATCCAGACTCTGCAGAGAGGCTTACTGAGTCCTAGTGTGATCTCAATGCATTCACCCAGGCTCTGTAGAGACGCTTGCTGAGTTCTAGTGTGATCTCAATGCATTCATCCAGACTCTGCAGAGAGGCTTACTGAGTCCTAGTGTGATCTCAATGAACTCACCCAGGCTCTGTAGAGAGGCTTTCTGAGTCCTAGTGTGATCTCAATGCATTCATCCAGACTCTGTAGAGAGGCTTACTGAGTCCTAGTGTGATGACAATGAACTCACCCAGGCTCTGCAGAGAGGCTTACTGAGTCCTAGTGTGATCTCAATGCACTCACCCAGGCTCTGCAGAGAGGCTTACTAAGTCCTAGTGTGATCACAAGGCACTCACCCAGGCTCTGTAGAGAGGCTTGCTGAGTTCTAGTGCAATCTCAATGCACTCACCCAGGCTCTGTAGAGAGGCTTGCTGAGTTCTAGTGCAATCTCAATGCACTCACCCAGGCTCTGTAGAGACGCTTGCTGAGTTCTAGTGCAATCTCAATGCACTCACCCAGGCTCTGTAGAGACGCTTGCTGAGTTCTAGTGCAATCTCAATGCACTCACCCAGGCTCTGCAGAGAGGCTTGATGAGTTCTAGTGCAATCTCAATGCACTCACCCAGGCTCTGTAGAGAGGCTTGCTGAGTTCTAGTGCAATTTCAATGCATTCACCCAGGCTCTGCAGAGAGGCTTACTGAGTCCTAGTGTGATCTCAATGAACTCACCCAGGCTCTGTAGAGAGGCTTGCTGAGTTCTAGTGCAATCTCATTGCACTCACCCAGGCTCTGCAGAGAGGCTTACTGAGTCCTAGTGTGATCTCAATGAACTCACCCAGGCTCTGTAGAGAGGCTTGCTGAGTTCTAGTGCAATCTCAATGCACTCACCCAGGCTCTGTAGAGAGGCTTGCTGAGTTCTAGTGCAATCTCAATGCATTCACCCAGGCTCTGTAGAGACGCTTGCTGAGTTCTAGTGCAATCTCATTGCACACACCCAGGCTCTGCAGAGAGGCTTACTGAGTCCTAGTGTGATCACAATGAACTGACCCAGGCTCTGTAGAGAGGCTTTCTGAGTCCTAGTGTGATCTCAATGCATTCATCCAGACTCTGTAGAGAGGCTTACTGAGTCCTAGTGTGATGACAATGCACTCACCCAGGGTCTGTAGAGAGGCTTACTGAGTCCTAGTGTGATGACAATGCACTCACCCAGGCTCTGCAGAGAGGCTTTCTGAGTCCTTGTGTGATCTCAATGCACTCACCCAGGGTCTGTAGAGTGGCTTACTAAGTCCTAGTGTGAGTTCTAGTGCTGAGTTCTAGTGCAATCTCATTGCACTCACCCAGGCTCTGCAGAGAGGCTTACTGAGTCCTAGTGTGATCTCAATGAACTCACCCAGGCTCTGTAGAGAGGCTTGCTGAGTTCTAGTGCAATCTCAATGCACTCACCCAGGCTCTGTAGAGAGGCTTGCTGAGTTCTAGTGCAATCTCAATGCATTCACCCAGGCTCTGTAGAGACGCTTGCTGAGTTCTAGTGCAATCTCATTGCACACACCCAGGCTCTGCAGAGAGGCTTACTGAGTCCTAGTGTGATCACAAAGAACTGACCCAGGCTCTGTAGAGAGGCTTTCTGAGTCCTAGTGTGATCTCAATGCATTCATCCAGACTCTGCAGAGAGGCTTACTGAGTTCTAGTGTGATCTCAATGAACTCACCCAGGCTCTGCAGAGAGGCTTGTTGAGTTCTAGTGTGATCTCAACGCACTCACCAAGGCTCTGTAGAGAGGCTTACTGAGTCCTAGTGTGATGATAATGCACTCACCCAGGGTCTGTAGAGAGGCTTACTGAGTTCTAGTGTGATCACAATGAACTCACCCAGGCTCTGTAGAGAGGCTTTCTGAGTCCTAGTGTGATCTCAATGCATTCATCCAGACTCTGCAGAGAGGCTTACTGAGTTCTAGTGTGATCTCAATGAACTCACCCAGGCTCTGCAGAGAGGCTTGTTGAGTTCTAGTGTGATCTCAACGCACTCACCCAGGCTCTGTAGAGAGGCTTACTAAGTCCTAGTGTGATCACATTGCACTCACCCAGGCTCTGCAGAGAGGCTTTCTGAGTCCTAATATGATCACAATGCACTAACCCAGGCTCTGCAGAGAGGCTTACTGAGTCCTAGTGTGATCACAATGCACTCACCCAGGGTCTGTAGAGAGGCTTACTAAGTCCTAGTGTGATCACATTGCACTCACCCAGGCGTTGCAGAGAGGCTTACTGAGTCCTAGTGTGATCACAATGAACTCACCCAGGCTCTGTAGAGAGGCTTTCTGAGTCCTAGTGTGATCTCAATGCATTCATCCAGACTCTGCAGAGAGGCTTTCTGAGTTCTAGTGCAATCTCAATGCATTCGCCCAGGCTCTGTAGAGAGGCTTGCTGAGTTCTAGTGTGATCTCAATGCATTCATCCAGACTCTGCAGAGAGGCTTGCTGAGTTCTAGTGCAATCTCAATGCACTCACCCAGGCTCTGTAGAGAGGCTTACTAAGTCCTAGTGTGATCTCAATGCATTCCCCCAGGCTCTGTAGAGACGCTTGCTGAGTTCTAGTGCAATCTCAATGCACTCATCCAGACTCTGTAGAGAGGCTTTCTGAGTCCTAGTGCAATCTCAATGCATTCGCCCAGGCTCTGTAGAGAGGCTTGCTGAGTTCTAGTGTGATCTCAATGCATTCATCCAGACTCTGCAGAGAGGCTTGCTGAGTTCTAGTGCAATCTCAATGCACTCACCCAGGCTCTGTAGAGAGGCTTACTAAGTCCTAGTGTGATCTCAATGCATTCCCCCAGGCTCTGTAGAGACGCTTGCTGAGTTCTAGTGCAATCTCAATGCACTCACCCAGGCTCTGTAGAGAGGCTTACTGAGTCCTAGTGTGATCTCAATGCATTCGCCCAGGCTCTGTAGAGACGCTTGCTGAGTTCTAGTGCAATCTCAATGCACTCACCCAGGCTCTGTAGAGACGCTTGCTGAGTTCTAGTGCAATCTCAATGCACTCATCCAGGCTCTGTAGAGACGCTTGCTGAGTCCTCATATGATCACAATGCACTCACCCAGGCTCTGTAGAGAGGCTTTCTGAGTCCTAGTGTGATCACAATGCATTCATCCAGGCTCTGTAGAGAGGCTTACTGAGTCCTAGTGTGATCACAATGCACTCACCCAGGCTCTGTAGAGAGGCTTTCTGAGTCCTAGTGTGATCACAATGCATTCATCCAGGCTCTGTAGAGAGGCTTGCTGAGTTCTAGTGCAATCTCAATGCACTCACCCAGGCTCTGTAGAGAGGCTTACTGAGTTCTAGTGTGATCTCAATGCATTCATCCAGACTCTGCAGAGAGGCTTACTGAGTCCTAGTGTGATCTCAATGCACTCACCCAGGCTCTGCAGAGAGGCTTACTGAGTCCTAGTGTGATCTCAATGCACTCACCCAGGCTCTGCAGAGAGGCTTGCTGAGTTCTAGTGCAATCTCAATGCACTCACCCAGGCTCTGTAGAGACGCTTGCTGAGTCCTCATATGATCACAATGCACTCACCCAGGCTCTGTAGAGAGGCTTTCTGAGTCCTAGTGTGATCACAATGCATTCATCCAGGCTCTGTAGAGAGGCTTACTGAGTCCTAGTGTGATCACAATGCATTCATCCAGGCTCTGTAGAGAGGCTTACTGAGTCCTAGTGTGATCACAATGAACTCACCCAGGCTCTGTAGAGAGGCTTACTGAGTTCTAGTGTGATCTCAATGCATTCATCCAGACTCTGCAGAGAGGCTTCCTGAGTCCTAGTGTGATCTCAATGCACTCACCCAGGCTCTGCAGAGAGGCTTACTGAGTCCTAGTGTGATCTCAATGCACTCACCCAGGCTCTGCAGAGAGGCTTGCTGAGTTCTAGTGCAATCTCAATGCACTCACCCAGGCTCTGTAGAGAGGCTTACTGAGTCCTAGTGTGATCTCAATGCACTCACCCAGGCTCTGCAGAGAGGCTTGCTGAGTTCTAGTGCAATCTCAATGCACTCACCCAGGCTCTGTAGAGAGGCTTACTGAGTCCTAGTGTGATCTCAATGCACTCACCCAGGCTCTGAAGAGAGGCTTGCTGAGTTCTAGTGCAATCTCAATGCACTCACCCAGGCTCTGTAGAGAGGCTTACTGAGTCCTAGTGCAATCTCAATGCACTCACCCAGGCTCTGTAGAGACGCTTGCTGAGTCCTCATATGATCACAATGCACTCACCCAGGCTCTGTAGAGAGACTTTCTGAGTCCTAGTGTGATCACAATGCATTCATCCAGGCTCTGTAGAGAGGCTTACTAAGTCCTAGTGTGATCTCAATGCACTCACCCAGGCTCTGTAGAGAGGCTTACTGAGTCCTAGTGTGATCACAATGAACTCACCCAGGCTCTGTAGAGAGGCTTTCTGAGTCCTAGTGTGATCTCAATGCATTCATCCAGACTCTGCAGAGAGGCTTACTGAGTTCTAGTGTGATCTCAATGAACTCACCCAGGCTCTGCAGAGAGGCTTGTTGATTTCTAGTGTGATCTCAACGCACTCACCCAGGCTCTGTAGAGAGGCTTTCTGAGTCCTAATATGATCACAATGCACTCACCCAGGCTCTGCAGAGAGGCTTTCTGAGTCCTTGTGTGATCTCAATGCACTCACCCAGGGTCTGTAGAGAGGCTTACTAAGTCCTAGTGTGATCACATTGCACTCACCCAGGCTCTGCAGAGAGGCTTTCTGAGTCCTAATATGATCACAATGCACTAACCCAGGCTCTGCAGAGAGGCTTACTGAGTCCTAGTGTGATCACAATGCACTCACCCAGGGTCTGTAGAGAGGCTTACTAAGTCCTAGTGTGATCACATTGCACTCACCCAGGCGTTGCAGAGAGGCTTACTGAGTCCTAGTGTGATCACAATGAACTCACCCAGGCTCTGTAGAGAGGCTTTCTGAGTCCTAGTGTGATCTCAATGCATTCATCCAGACTCTGCAGAGAGGCTTTCTGAGTTCTAGTGCAATCTCAATGCATTCGCCCAGGCTCTGTAGAGAGGCTTGCTGAGTTCTAGTGTGATCTCAATGCATTCATCCAGACTCTGCAGAGAGGCTTGCTGAGTTCTAGTGCAATCTCAATGCACTCACCCAGGCTCTGTAGAGAGGCTTACTAAGTCCTAGTGTGATCTCAATGCATTCCCCCAGGCTCTGTAGAGACGCTTGCTGAGTTCTAGTGCAATCTCAATGCACTCACCCAGGCTCTGTAGAGAGGCTTACTGAGTCCTAGTGTGATCTCAATGCATTCATCCAGACTCTGCAGAGAGGCTTGCTGAGTTCTAGTGCAATCTCAATGCACTCACCCAGGCTCTGTAGAGAGGCTTACTGAGTCCTAGTGTGATCTCAATGCATTCGCCCAGGCTCTGTAGAGACGCTTGCTGAGTTCTAGTGCAATCTCAATGCACTCACCCAGGCTCTGTAGAGACGCTTGCTGAGTTCTAGTGCAATCTCAATGCACTCATCCAGGCTCTGTAGAGACGCTTGCTGAGTCCTCATATGATCACAATGCACTCACCCAGGCTCTGTAGAGAGGCTTTCTGAGTCCTAGTGTGATCACAATGCATTCATCCAGGCTCTGTAGAGAGGCTTACTGAGTCCTAGTGTGATCACAATGCACTCACCCAGGCTCTGTAGAGAGGCTTTCTGAGTCCTAGTGTGATCACAATGCATTCATCCAGGCTCTGTAGAGAGGCTTGCTGAGTTCTAGTGCAATCTCAATGCACTCACCCAGGCTCTGTAGAGAGGCTTACTGAGTTCTAGTGTGATCTCAATGCATTCATCCAGACTCTGCAGAGAGGCTTACTGAGTCCTAGTGTGATCTCAATGCACTCACCCAGGCTCTGCAGAGAGGCTTACTGAGTCCTAGTGTGATCTCAATGCACTCACCCAGGCTCTGCAGAGAGGCTTGCTGAGTTCTAGTGCAATCTCAATGCACTCACCCAGGCTCTGTAGAGACGCTTGCTGAGTCCTCATATGATCACAATGCACTCACCCAGGCTCTGTAGAGAGGCTTTCTGAGTCCTAGTGTGATCACAATGCATTCATCCAGGCTCTGTAGAGAGGCTTACTGAGTCCTAGTGTGATCACAATGCATTCATCCAGGCTCTGTAGAGAGGCTTACTGAGTCCTAGTGTGATCACAATGAACTCACCCAGGCTCTGTAGAGAGGCTTACTGAGTTCTAGTGTGATCTCAATGCATTCATCCAGACTCTGCAGAGAGGCTTCCTGAGTCCTAGTGTGATCTCAATGCACTCACCCAGGCTCTGCAGAGAGGCTTACTGAGTCCTAGTGTGATCTCAATGCACTCACCCAGGCTCTGCAGAGAGGCTTGCTGAGTTCTAGTGCAATCTCAATGCACTCACCCAGGCTCTGTAGAGAGGCTTACTGAGTCCTAGTGTGATCTCAATGCACTCACCCAGGCTCTGCAGAGAGGCTTGCTGAGTTCTAGTGCAATCTCAATGCACTCACCCAGGCTCTGTAGAGAGGCTTACTGAGTCCTAGTGTGATCTCAATGCACTCACCCAGGCTCTGCAGAGAGGCTTGCTGAGTTCTAGTGCAATCTCAATGCACTCACCCAGGCTCTGTAGAGAGGCTTACTGAGTCCTAGTGTGATCTCAATGCATTCGCCCAGGCTCTGTAGAGACGCTTGCTGAGTTCTAGTGCAATCTCAATGCACTCACCCAGGCTCTGTAGAGACGCTTGCTGAGTTCTAGTGCAATCTCAATGCACTCACCCAGGCTCTGTAGAGACGCTTGCTGAGTCCTCATATGATCACAATGCACTCACCCAGGCTCTGTAGAGAGGCTTTCTGAGTCCTAGTGTGATCACAATGCATTCATCCAGGCTCTGTAGAGAGGCTTACTAAGTCCTAGTGTGATCTCAATGCACTCACCCAGGCTCTGTAGAGAGGCTTACTGAGTCCTAGTGTGATCACAATGAACTCACCCAGGCTCTGTAGAGAGGCTTTCTGAGTCCTAGTGTGATCTCAATGCATTCATCCAGACTCTGCAGAGAGGCTTACTGAGTTCTAGTGTGATCTCAATGAACTCACCCAGGCTCTGCAGAGAGGCTTGTTGATTTCTAGTGTGATCTCAACGCACTCACCCAGGCTCTGTAGAGAGGCTTACTGAGTCCTAGTGTGATGACAATGCACTCACCCAGAGTCTGTAGAGAGGCTTACTGAGTCCTAGTGTGATGACAATGCACTCACCCAGGCTCTGCAGAGAGGCTTTCTGAGTCCTAGTGTGATCTCAATGCACTCACCCAGGGTCTGTAGAGAGGCTTACTAAGTCCTAGTGTGATCACATTGCACTCACCCAGGCTCTGCAGAGAGGCTTTCTGAGTCCTAATATGATCACAATGCACTCACCCAGGCTCTGCAGAGAGGCTTACTGAGTCCTAGTATGATCACAATGCACTCACCCAGGGTCTGTAGAGAGGCTTACTAAGTCCTAGTGTGATCACATTGCATTCATCCAGGCTCTGTAGAGAGGCTTACTGAGTCCTAGTGTGATCACAATGCACTCACCCAGGCTCTGTAGAGAGGCTTTCTGAGTCCTAGTGTGATCACAATGCATTCATCCAGGCTCTGTAGAGAGGCTTGCTGAGTTCTAGTGCAATCTCAATGCACTCACCCAGGCTCTGTAGAGAGGCTTACTGAGTTCTAGTGTGATCTCAATGCATTCATCCAGACTCTGCAGAGAGGCTTACTGAGTCCTAGTGTGATCTCAATGCACTCACCCAGGCTCTGCAGAGAGGCTTACTGAGTCCTAGTGTGATCTCAATGCACTCACCCAGGCTCTGCAGAGAGGCTTGCTGAGTTCTAGTGCAATCTCAATGCACTCACCCAGGCTCTGTAGAGACGCTTGCTGAGTCCTCATATGATCACAATGCACTCACCCAGGCTCTGTAGAGAGGCTTTCTGAGTCCTAGTGTGATCACAATGCATTCATCCAGGCTCTGTAGAGAGGCTTACTGAGTCCTAGTGTGATCACAATGCATTCATCCAGGCTCTGTAGAGAGGCTTACTGAGTCCTAGTGTGATCACAATGAACTCACCCAGGCTCTGTAGAGAGGCTTACTGAGTTCTAGTGTGATCTCAATGCATTCATCCAGACTCTGCAGACAGGCTTCCTGAGTCCTAGTGTGATCTCAATGCACTCACCCAGGCTCTGCAGAGAGGCTTACTGAGTCCTAGTGTGATCTCAATGCACTCACCCAGGCTCTGCAGAGAGGCTTGCTGAGTTCTAGTGCAATCTCAATGCACTCACCCAGGCTCTGTAGAGAGGCTTACTGAGTCCTAGTGTGATCTCAATGCACTCACCCAGGCTCTGCAGAGAGGCTTGCTGAGTTCTAGTGCAATCTCAATGCACTCACCCAGGCTCTGTAGAGAGGCTTGCTGAGTTCTAGTGCAATCTCAATGCACTCGCCCAGGCTCCGTAGCGAGGCCTGCTGAGTCCTAGTGTGATCTCAATGCACTCACCCAGGCTCTGCAGAGAGGCTTGCTGAGTTCTAGTGCAATCTCAATGCACTCACCCAGGCTCTGTAGAGAGGCTTACTGAGTCCTAGTGTGATCTCAATGCATTCGCCCAGGCTCTGTAGAGACGCTTGCTGAGTTCTAGTGCAATCTCAATGCACTCACCCAGGCTCTGTAGAGACGCTTGCTGAGTTCTAGTGCAATCTCAATGCACTCACCCAGGCTCTGTAGAGACGCTTGCTGAGTCCTCATATGATCACAATGCACTCACCCAGGCTCTGTAGAGAGGCTTTCTGAGTCCTAGTGTGATCACAATGCATTCATCCAGGCTCTGTAGAGAGGCTTACTAAGTCCTAGTGTGATCTCAATGCACTCACCCAGGCTCTGTAGAGAGGCTTACTGAGTCCTAGTGTGATCTCAATGCATTCATCCAGACTCTGCAGAGAGGCTTACTGAGTCCTAGTGTGATCTCAATGCATTCATCCAGACTCTGCAGAGAGGCTTACTGAGTTCTAGTGTGATCTCAATGAACTCACCCAGGCTCTGCAGAGAGGCTTGTTGATTTCTAGTGTGATCTCAACGCACTCACCCAGGCTCTGTAGAGAGGCTTACTGAGTCCTAGTGTGATGACAATGCACTCACCCAGAGTCTGTAGAGAGGCTTACTGAGTCCTAGTGTGATGACAATGCACTCACCCAGGCTCTGCAGAGAGGCTTTCTGAGTCCTAGTGTGATCTCAATGCACTCACCCAGGGTCTGTAGAGAGGCTTACTAAGTCCTAGTGTGATCACATTGCACTCACCCAGGCTCTGCAGAGAGGCTTTCTGAGTCCTAATATGATCACAATGCACTCACCCAGGCTCTGCAGAGAGGCTTACTGAGTCCTAGTATGATCACAATGCACTCACCCAGGGTCTGTAGAGAGGCTTACTAAGTCCTAGTGTGATCACATTGCACTCACCCAGGCTCTGTAGAGAGGCTTTCTGAGTCCTAGTGTGATCACAATGCACTCACCCAGGCTCTGCAGAGAGGCTTACTGAGTCCTAGTATGATCACAATGCACTCACCCAGGCTCTGTAGAGAGGCTTGCTGAGTTCTAGTGCAATCTCAATGCACTCACCCAGGCTCTGTAGAGACGCTTGCTGAGTTCTAGTGCAATCTCAATGCACTCACCCAGGCTCTGTAGAGACGCTTGCTGAGTTCTAGTGCAATCTCAATGCACTCACCCAGGCTCTGCAGAGAGGCTTGCTGAGTTCTAGTGCAATCTCAATGCACTCACCCAGGCTCTGTAGAGACGCTTGCTGAGTTCTAATATGATCACAATGCACTCACCCAGGCTCTGCAGAGAGGCTTACTGAGTCCTAGTATGATCACAATGCACTCACCCAGGCTCTGTAGAGAGGCTTACTAAGTCCTAGTGTGATCACAAGGCACTCACCCAGGCTCTGTAGAGAGGCTTGCTGAGTTCTAGTGCAATCTCAATGCACTCACCCAGGCTCTGTAGAGAGGCTTGCTGAGTTCTAGTGCAATCTCAATGCACTCACCCAGGCTCTGTAGAGACGCTTGCTGAGTTCTAGTGCAATCTCAATGCACTCACCCAGGCTCTGTAGAGAGGCTTGCTGAGTTCTAGTGCAATCTCAATGAACTCACCCAGGCTCTGTAGAGAGGCTTGCTGAGTTCTAGTGCAATCTCAATGCATTCACCCAGGCTCTGCAGAGAGGCTTACTGAGTCCTAGTGTGATCTCAATGCACTCACCCAGGCTCTGTAGAGAGGCTTGCTGAGTTCTAGTGCAATCTCAATGCATTCACCCAGGCTCTGTAGAGAGGCTTGCCGAGTTCTAGTGCAATCTCAATGCATTCACCCAGGCTCTGTAGAGAGGCTTACTAAGTCCTAGTGTGATCACAAGGCACTCACCCAGGCTCTGTAGAGAGGCTTGCTGAGTTCTTGTGCAATCTCAATGCACTCACCCAGGCTCTGTAGAGAGGCTTGCTGAGTTCTAGTGCAATCTCAATGCACTCGCCCAGGCTCCGTAGCGAGGCCTGCTGAGTTCTAGTGTGATCACAATGCACTCACCCAGGCTCTGTAGAGAGGCTTTCTGAGTCCTAGTGTGATCTCAATGCATTCACCCAGGGTCTGTAGAGAGGCTTACTGAGTCCTAGTGTGATCACAATGAACTCACCCAGGCTCTGTAGAGAGGCTTGCTGAGTTCTAGTGCAATCTCAATGCACTCACCCAGGCTCTGTAGAGAGGCTTGCTGAGTTCTAGTGCAATCTCAATGCACTCGCCCAGGCTCCGTAGCGAGGCCTGCTGAGTTCTAGTGTGATCACAATGCACTCACCCAGGCTCTGTAGAGAGGCTTTCTGAGTCCTAGTGCAATCTCAATGCACTCGCCCAGGCTCCGTAGCGAGGCTTACTGAGTCCTAGTGTGATCACAATGCACTCACCCGGGGTCTGTAGAGAGGCTTACTAAGTCCTAGTGTGATCACATTGCACTCACCCAGGCTCTGTAGAGAGGCTTTCTGAGTCCTAATATGATCACAATGCACTCACCCAGGCTCTGCAGAGAGGCTTTCTGAGTCCTAATATGATCACAATGCACTCACCCAGGCTCTGCAGAGAGGCTTACTGAGTTCTAGTGTGATCACAATGAACTCATGACCCAGGCTCTTTTAATATTCCATGAAAATTAATTATCAGGTAATACAATGGAGTTCTGTATTTATATGCTAAAAGTACAGAATGATCATAAAAAAATCACTTATATAAATTAAATTAACACGTTACAGTTTTTACTCTACATATTTTTTAAGTCTAATATTCAATGCCTTTTTCATCTTAATGGCCATATTAGAATGATAAATATTTTCGCAAATTGTTTTTCGCCATATAATTAAAATGAAGTCTATATAATATAAGTCAGTTGATTGTTTTATATTGTCATATAAGTGTCATATTATTAATGGATTCATATGTCTTAAACACTGTTCAGATGAAAACTGTGTATGCTGAATATAAAGATATATCAACATCTAAATGTGATATATATTGTCAAAGTCTTTGGTCTTGATAAATCATTCACCCAGTACAGAAATATCCCATTGTCAACCATTATTCTGTGCTATTTGGCAATATTTAGATCATCATCCAGAAAAGATATATTTGATAACTAACAACAATGTGTTCTCATTTCACATCTGTAATCGCCTACTTATTTTTTATTTGATGAATGTTTAAACATTACCTTATTTACGCTTGTTTATGACCGATTATTCCGTCCGACATTTACAACAATAACAAAAGACTAATATATATATTTCATGACAGGACATGTGATTTTTCTGGCAGAGGCAATGTACAGTAGTGCAGGAGTCTTCTCGCGTTAACATTGCCTCGTAAAAATACTAGAAAACAGTATTAAATGCTCAAACTAAACCGAGGCGACGTGACTCACACAGAAAACAAATCATTTCTGTAAATCTGGGTTCTGCGTTCATGGTATTTTACTTCAAAAATGTGAAAATAACCATCGGATAATTCCTGCTTGCTATAATTCATAAACAAATTTGTTTTTCTCTGTTTTATCTGGATGCTAAAAACCACCTCAAAAAGTCATACTGGAAAGTCATATATGTTAGATATTTTTAACAACAATCCTACACATAATTGGAAAAATGTCATATTACATATCACCGAAGCCAGACTACAATGCTGTGTATGAAAAAGGTGTACATTCATCCGACCTTAATTTCTCTGATGGCATGTACGATCGTTTGCTGTATATTTTCATATTTCACTCATAATGAGCAACTGAACGATGTCAGATTAATATCATGTCATTAATATCATGTCACCCAATGTCACCCAAATGGTTTCAACTACATGTAATGCACGAAATGATCATCATAATTCGCGATTTGTCTTCGTGTATCATAAACCTTTTAGCATAATTATGATCAAATAAAAACATGCAACCGGGACTCATTGCATGCCCTACCTTTTTCGAATATAGTGACTAAGGATCTTTCTATTATATTATCATATTGAAAACTACAACGCGAGTCCCTCAACCCGGACGACGCCTTGCATTGCGACTGAACATCTCTCAGTTATCTACACCTATTATACCTTGGCATCAGCGCTTATCTTAATATATATGACCTTGGCATCGATACTTATCTTAATATATATGACCTCGGTATCAGTACTTTTCTTATTATATATGACATTGGTATCAGCACTTATCTTATAATGTATGACCTTGGTATCGACACTTATTATATATCACCTTGGTATTGGAAATTTTCTTATAATATATGATCTTGGTAACAACAATTATCTTATAATATATGACCTTGATATCGGCACTTATCTTATTATATATGACCTTGGTATCGGTATTTATCTTATTATATATGACCTTGGTATCGGTATTTATCTTATTATATATGACCTTGGTAAGGCCATTCTACAGCAATGTTTCTGGCGATTTCTGATTGACATATCACGATCTCAATATTTTGTTGAAAGGCGCGTTAATAAATATACATGTTTATGACCTCTGATGAAAATTGTTTTTATATAATTCGATATGTGAAGAAAACAATTGTGAATATTCGGGTATACAGTTTAGTCCAGAATAATGAATCTAGTTACACGCCCAGCTCTATCCCTGCTTATATGGAATAAGGTGTTATAAAGTTGTCTCATTCATAAAGTGGTCTCATTAGATTTGTTTTATAAAAAGTAAAATATGTAAAATACTTCCCTTTATACATTTCTTTAAAGAACTCCAGACGAAAGACTAGTAATGTTTTTTTAACATTTCTTCTAAATGCCTGAAAATTGCTTAACAAATAATATATGAATTACCCAACCTTGCAGGTCATGAACGGTCCATGTGACAAATAGTGTCCATCACCCCCACAATGATTCTCTCCAGAACTCTCAAACTGAGACTCTATTTAGATTAGCAGAATGTGACACTGGGTGTTCCAGATGTCTTTCCTACAATCACGAGAAAAAAATGTATTTTTCTTATTCTTACTCCGATGTTGAAATAAACATTTTTATAATTTGATTTGTGTCTTTAATTTCCTAAGAATTATTTGTACTTGATGCCAGGGGTATACTTTTGCTTTCTGTTATCTCATTGATGTGTCGATATGACTATGAGAGGGAAATACTTGGTGGAATAGTTCTAAAATTTCCTAGCACTGCTTATTTTCCTGCGAATCTATAGTCCCATAACGTGGCCTGTCATTTGCAGATATGAAGAGAGTAATATTTTCAGCGCTTATATTTCATATTGTCATGAGTGTGATATTTGTCAGTTTACTTTGCAGTAAAATGGTCTTATCAGATGGCCATCACGATAAATGCGTATCGCACATGGTGAGCTGCCGGCAGCACATGGCGGCATTTGTCACTTCCATGAGGTGGCTGCTACAGGATATGCCATGCCAAGGTCACAAGCCATGATTCATTGTGGCTCACAGCTAGGCCACGCTATATATCCTTGTTTCTCACGATGGCTGTCAATACTAAGAGGGATCAAATATAAAATGTAATAGTGTTTTTCAAACCGGGCCTTTCAGCTAAATCAGGTTGACTTCATTTAATTAATCAATGTGCCACTACCGTCAGTGGGAGTCGAACCCACCTCCTCCCCTCCTTCACTTATATTACCAGACGTTAAGGCACAGATTTATTGCGCTCTACCAACTGTGCCAGTGGGCCCAGTGTTGATTTTTGATCATTGATCAAAATGCAATTCTTCTTTTGCAATGTTGAAGAAAATAGCCTCGTGTCACCTGGTGAATGCAATGCCCCTGCCTTTCATATTTCCATTGATATTAAGTATAATATTCATTCCCTGACAAGTGACTGCGTACTAAACATGATGAGTATATATTACTGACGATGGTGCAACAGATTGACCCAGGTCAAGGTCATAGGAGAGTGGTTAGGCAGATGTGAGAGACAGATGCTCAGTAGCCAGGGTGAGGTGGGATCAGAAGACTTCTGACCTTTGACCCCTGAGGCCCCAAGGAAAGCCTTGTTTCTCACTGTCAGGTGGGTTACAGATTGTCACATATATCTTTATAAGAAATGATTCTAATCTAGTTATTCAACCGGTTTTATTTTTAATTTATTTAATTTTTTTCTAACTATCATCAAAGTTTTTATTGCAAATATATGATCACATCGGTTTTGATCCACCACTGGTTTACAGATAGTACAGGGTTTTACTTCATATGTTATTTTTTGGATCCGTCAGAAATGTTCTACTGAATAAAATACAGATTCCTTGAAATTCTTGTCGTTTTACCCCTTGCAATCCGTGGTTTCCTGAAAAAAAAACTTTTATTTGCGTGACCGATGAAAAAATAATTCCATCAAAAACATGTTTTGTCAACTTCACAAGCCCTCTTTCTTCCAAACAAATTTTAGAGAAGTTAAATTACTTTGTTCTAAAGTTAGCCGATGGCGCTGGTTTGTGATCACTTTGGTGTGCGGGAAGTCCTTGGTAGCTCGAACAGTTATATAACGTCACAATACATAGGTACTTCCGGGAATAAAAGGGATCTGAATTTCCTACAACCAAGAAAGTTTACAAAATCACGGGATATATTTGATATTTTGGAATGTTTTTCTCTGAGATTCTTTTATCATTGTATTCTGTATATGTTGTTCAAAATGCATCATTCATAATGCTCTGTATGCTGCACAGATCAATTAAACATGGTCATTTATTAAATACAATCTTAACCAGTAATGGATATTAATTTCTAAAAAATCAAATTGAGTGTCTTGACAAGATAAATATAAATAAATAATATGAGGGTGTATGATGAGTAAGAGAGGATATATGAGTTAGAGAGGATGTATGAGTTAGAGAGGATGTATGAGTTAGAGAGGATGTATGAGTAAGAGAGGATGTATGAGTTAGAGAGGATGTATGAGTTAGAGAGGATGTATGAGTTAGAGAGGATGTATGAGTTAGAGAGGATGTATGAGTAGGAGAGGATGTATGAGTAGGAGAGGATGTATGAGTTAGAGAGGATGTATGAGTAAGAGAGGATGTATGAGTTAGAGAGGATGTATGAGTTAGAGAGGATGTATGAGTAAGAGAGGATGTATGATGAGTTAGAGAGGGTGTATGAGTTAGAGAGGATGTATGAGTAGGAGAGGATGTATGAGTAGGAGAGGATGTATGATGAGTTAGAGAGGATGTATGAGTTAGAGAGGATGTATGAGTTAGAGAGGATGTATGAGTAGGAGAGGATGTATGAGTAGGAGAGGATGTATGATGAGTTAGAGAGGATGTATGAGTTAGAGAGGATGTATGAGTTAGAGAGGATGTATGAGTAGGAGAGGATGTATGAGTAGGAGAGGATGTATGAGTTAGAGAGGATGTATGAGTAAGAGAGGATGTATGAGTTAGAGAGGATGTATGAGTTAGAGAGGATGTATGAGTAAGAGAGGATGTATGATGAGTTAGAGAGGGTGTATGAGTTAGAGAGGATGTATGAGTAGGAGAGGATGTATGAGTAGGAGAGGATGTATGATGAGTTAGAGAGGATGTATGAGTTAGAGAGGATGTATGAGTTAGAGAGGATGTATGAGTAGGAGAGGATGTATGAGTAGGAGAGGATGTATGATGAGTTAGAGAGGATGTATGAGTTAGAGAGGATGTATGAGTTAGAGAGGATGTATGAGTAGGAGAGGATGTATGAGTAGGAGAGGATGTATGATGAGTTAGAGAGGATGTATGAGTTAGAGAGGATGTATGAGTTAGAGAGGATGTATGAGTAGGAGAGGATGTATGAGTAGGAGAGGATGTATGATGAGTTAGAGAGGATGTATGAGTTAGAGAGGATGTATGAGTTAGAGAGGATGTATGAGTTAGAGAGGATGTATGAGTTAGAGAGGGTGTATGAGTTAGAGAGGATGTATGAGTTAGAGAGGATGTATGAGTTAGAGAGGATGTATGAGTTAGAGAGGATGTATGAGTTAGAGAGGATGTATGAGTTAGAGAGGATGTATGAGTTAGAGAGGATGTATGAGTAGGAGAGGATGTATGAGTAGGAGAGGATGTATGATGAGTTAGAGAGGATGTATGAGTTAGAGAGGATGTATGAGTTAGAGAGGATGTATGAGTTAGAGAGGATGTATGAGTTAGAGAGGGTGTATGAGTTAGAGAGGATGTATGAGTTAGAGAGGATGTATGAGTTAGAGAGGATGTATGAGTTAGAGAGGATGTATGAGTAAGAGAGGATGTATGAGTTAGAGAGGATGTATGAGTTAGAGAGGATGTATGAGTAAGAGAGGATGTATGAGTTAGAGAGGATGTATGAGTTAGAGAGGATGTATGAGTAAGAGAGGATGTATGAGTAAGAGAGGATGTATGAGTTAGAGAGGATGTATGAGTAAGAGAGGATGTATGAGTTAGAGAGGATGTATGAGTTAGAGAGGATGTATGAGTTAGAGAGGATGTATGAGTTAGAGAGGATGTATGAGTAAGAGAGGATGTATGAGTTAGAGAGGATGTATGAGTTAGAGAGGATGTATGAGTAAGAGAGGATGTATGAGTTAGAGAGGATGTATGAGTTAGAGAGGATGTATGAGTAAGAGAGGATGTATGAGTTAGAGAGGATGTATGATGAGTTAGAGAGGGTGTATGATGAGTTAGAGAGGGTGTATGATGAGTTAAAGAGGGTGTATGATGAGTTAGAGAGGATGTATGATGAGTTAGAGAGGATGTATGATGAGTAAGAGAGGGTGTATGAGTTAGAGAGGATGTATGATGAGTTAGAGAGGATGTATGAGTTAGAGAGGGTGTATGATGAGTTAGAGAGGGTGTATGATGAGTTAGAGAGGGTGTATGATGAGTTAGAGAGGATGTATGATGAGTTAGAGAGGATGTATGATGAGTAAGAGAGGGTGTATGAGTTAGAGAGGATGTATGAGTTAGAGAGGGTGTATGATGAGTTAGAGAGGATGTATGATGAGTTAGAGAGGATGTATGATGAGTTAGAGAGGGTGTATGATGACTTAGAGAGGATGTATGATGAGTTAGAGAGGATGTATGAGTTAGAGAGGATGTATGAGTTAGAGAGGGTGTATGATGAGTTAGAGAGGGTATATGATGAGTTAGAGAGGGTGTATGATGGGTTAGAGAGGATGTATGATGAGTTTGAGAGGATGTATGATGAGTAAGAGAGGGTATATGATGAGTTAGAGAGGGTGTATGATGAGTTAGAGAGGGTGTATGATGAGTTAGAGAGGATGTATGATGAGTTAGAGAGGGTGTATGATGAGTAAGAGAGGGTATATGATGAGTTAGAGAGGGTGTATGATGAGTTAGAGAGTATGTATGATGAGTTAGAGAGGATTTATGATGAGTAAGAGAGGGTGTATGATGAGTAAGAGAGGGTATATGATGAGTTAGAGAGGGTGTATGATGAGTTAGAGAGGGTGTATGATGAGTTAGAGAGGATGTATGATGAGTAATAGAGGGTGTATGATGAGTTAGAGAGGATGTATGATGAGTTAGAGAGGGTATATGATGAGTTAGAGAGGGTGTAAGATGAGTTAGAGAGGGCGTATGATGAGTTAGAGAGGGTGTATGATGAGTTAGAGAGGGTGTATGATGAGTTAGAGAGGATGTATGATGAGTAATAGAGGGTGTATGATGAGTTAGAGAGGATGTATGATGAGTTAGAGAGGGTATATGATGAGTTAGAGAGGGTGTAAGATGAGTTAGAGAGGGCGTATGATGAGTTAGAGAGGATGTATGAGTTAGAGAGGGTGTATGATGAGTTAGAGAGGGTGTATGATGAATTAGAGATTAAGAACATTGCTTTTCAAAACCATGCTTTTGAAGTCAATTCGCGACACAAACATTCTTCTTGAAATGGACAGTATATATGACTTTGTCATATTATTTTTTTGTGTATCTATTCTCCTTTGAGAGTGGAAATACAATACCTTCCAAATCCTACATTCTGTGAAGTGTATCCACAACTCATACAAGTGATATCTGATGACTTAGTAAAATAGGGCATACAACTTGGGCTCACATATACATGAGCTCTCTATATGCAAGCCTCTGCAGGAAAATCCAGTGAGCAGCAGATTATCATATTAGTTTGATCAAACACTAAAGCTTCATGAAATCAGATTTTCAGGCACTTTTTTCCTCACATAATGAAAATGTTTGTACCCTAAACTTTGTGATCAAATGTTATCACCCATCATATTACCCCCACATATATTTCCGCGCCATTTGAAAGGAGAGGAGTCTTCTGCTAAAACCCAAATCATCTACTGGACACTTTGTCAACAAACTTTACTCAGCTGACTAATGATCATGATCCAGAGTAAAATGTAAATGTTTGCTAACAATGGGGCACCTTCAGATTGGGACATCGTCGGAGTGATTCGGCTGACAGAGTCCTGTTTGTCAATTTGTGTATATTGGTACAGGCCTGACAACTTAGGTACGGCAGCAGTAGTCGCATGCTTGTACTTATGTGACCACGAAGTACCTTCAGCAAAACATGTCACTCAGCATCAGCAGCCCTCAACTCCCGGCCCTTACGCGAAGCCAAATCCATTGATATTCTTTCACCAATCAGTTCACAGCCAGATTTTTATGAACACTGATGACTTGTGGTCGATTCTGTGCGCAGTTTTATACCTGTGGTGGCAGGGACTGATATGATAGAGAAGTCCTGCTCTGGAGGATACCCGGTGACAGGCCTCAATCTAAACTTCTAAGGCCTAAATAGGGCTGAAAAGGTCATTATTACAAACAAACCATATTCCAAGCTAATGCCGATTCAACTGGCTGATCAGGCACGAGGACATACACAACAGTCGACATTCAGACAATTGCATACACTGTATTGTGCCTGTCTTAAGTATACAGAGTACTGCTACGCATGTCAAGCCTGTTTTCCTTGGTAAAGCCTTTAAACGATGCTTCATTTTTTTTCTGATTTCTCTAACGACCTTCAAACCAGCAACACTAAGTTGTTTGGTTTGTTTTACTTTCTTGGAAAAAGACATAGTTTCGGTTATAATCTCATGTATAATCTCATGTATATATATATATATATATATATATATATATATATATATATATATATATATATATATATATATATATATATATATATATATATATATATATATATATATATACATAGTAGACATTGTCAGTGACCAATCATTCTATAAGAACCGGGATATGATCTGAAAAAGAGGATATCCAGATGGCATATTTAAAACCGTTATTTATAAAGCATCACAACAGGATAGAATGACCATTCGCAACATGCAAAAAATACCAATAATGAAAAGAATACACTGCCAATAGTCACAACACACCATCCTCATAACACCATCTTCTTCAACATTGTCTCCCAAACAATAAGACAATTGGATAGCACATTCAAATCAAGCACATTCAAATCAACTACTTCCTGAATTAAAATATATCAACAGCGAAAGACAACCTCCATGTTTTGGCAGACCACTGAGCAGAGCCAAATTCAATGAAACTTACAATACAGCTGGAAACACCTCAAAGTGAGGGGAAAAGATGTGGCACATGTAGTTATATTAGCATTAGGGGCATCAGAATATAAACTCAAACGAACAGGGGACATAGTAAAACCCAAAACTAATTTTGACTGCAGAGCCACATATACAATCTATGCAATAAGATGTCCTGGATGCGAACATGACTTTGTTGGTTCAACCAAACACATGAGACCATATTTACTCGAATATAGGACGACCCTGTGTATCAGACAACCCCCCAAAATGATGTTATTTTGCTTGAAAAGGCCAATTTCCAATTATAGGGTGAGTCAATTTTTCTTGAGACATCGGCACTGCTACCATGTAAGTTAAAAGTAAATTACATAAATACGTAGTGTCAGGGAACCATCATTGCGCAATATATTAATATTTCAATGCGAGTTAACACACTGTGGTGGGGCTCCGATCGTTTTCGCTCCAAAAGTAAGGGCTTCTCTCCATCAATTTTGCTTTTTAAAATGGCAGCCTTATATTGCGTATGCATGCCTCCGTCTTTTGGATACATTGCACTTATGAAACAGGGGCGAACTATTTTGGACATCTTTGTTTTCTGTATTAAGTCATTATTTTACAAATATTTTCTGCATTTGCAAAAAAGACAATTGAATTCTATGTGCTCGGACGGTCTGGAAATAATACCTGGAAGTGTTTATAGCACTTGATCGGCCACCTGGAGGTGCCGTAAATCACCTTACACAGGTTGCCCACATGTATAAGCCCACCCCCCAAACATTGACTCAAGGCTTGGGTCCTAATTTCTCATCCTATATTCGAGTAAATACGGTAGTCTCCAATCACCAATCTCAGATATCAAAAACAATCTTATCAAAATTGTCCAGTATCAGGACATTTGAGAACTTGTGGCAAGGGTAACTTTAAAATATTTTTCAAAAATACTAAAAGATGATCCCCATGTACTCCTAAGAATAGAACATTCTTTAATTGACAATTACAAAACGGTTTTGAACAGCACTTCAAACTTTATAGCAGAGGGATTACCCGTCTGTTTATTTCTGCCAATTTTTCCTATAGCTGTACATTGTCTTGTTATTATTATCTTTTTATTTCATGATTTATTTAATCCTTTAAATTTCCATTTTATATTTTTCACTCAATTCATTTAAGCACTGTCTAGTTTAATCTCTTTAAGGTATTTCTAGTTAAGATATGATTATAACAATGCCCCATGTGCCAAAGATGAACAACTTTTTGACACCCCCACACAGCAAGCAGACAAGGGCAATTAACTGTGTCCCTGCTTGTTTATTAGCTTGTACTAGCTTGTTTACCATATGCTCTTGCAATCATATATAAGTGAACACTTTCAGTGGTTTGTTAATTAAGCCTAAGGAAATCCCTTGAAGGACTGAAACATGTCGCAATAAAAAGTTTTAATTCTTTGTCACCACAAACTTTGTTGGATTACTTTCATCACCAGCAAACTGTATACAACTACCTTTTTACTTTGGACTTTTTACTTTGGTCACAACTCAAATAGATGAATGTTTGGTGACAACTGAGACCCCTCAACCTGTTCAATATTTTGTCGTTAAAAGGTGATAAATTTCATTAAAAGGTGATAAATTTTCCACTATTATTTTACAATTTGAAGCAATTGAGCACAGGGTTGCCACAGTCATCTCTCCCTTTGCCAATGAACAAAATCAAAACAAATTCTCCAACATTTTTCACAAGGTGGTCACTATTCCCTAAAGGCCTGAAAAAGAAGCTTTTTTTAGATTTCTCTACCTACCCTAGTTCAAACCAGCTACCCTATTTTTTTGTTTTTTCTTGTTTTTATTTTTCATTTCTTGTTTTTTAGTGTCTAGGTGAAAGGACATAATTTAAGAAACTTTAAATAACATCACAAACAAGTCTTCACAGATATTTCAGCTTATACCTTGACACAAAAGATGTGTGCATTGTTCAGACTGTGAATTCCTAATCTAAAGATCCAGGGCAATATGATCAGAGGTGAAGATGCTCTTATTGTGAGAACCTGGGAATGTGAAGGCATCACAAAGCAGAGAAGCTGAGAAACTGAAACTAATCTCAAACTAATCTTATATGCCTCATTCATGATTGTGGTCTTGGTGAGCTCCAGAGATTTCACACTTGGATATGATATATAACTACACGTATTATGTGTGATGTTTTTTTTCTCTTAATATAATCTGAATCTACAGACAACAAAGCAATGTCATTGTCCTACAATAGCCAACTATCTTTTTATACAAACAAGTCTGGCAGGCAACACAAGATGCACATTCTTTAAATCACACAACTTTTTCTCATCACAAACATACATGTCCTGTGAGTTAATAGTTCAGTTTAAGTCACTGTTTTATCAATCATGTCACTTTGATATTAAAATCGACAAGAACATCGTGAATATCACAGATAAGTTCACTAATTAATTAGTTTAATTAATTATAAGATACATGTGACAATAAGGAATATTTCTAAAATTCTATTTAGCCTTTAAATAGGTGACCGTGACCAAGTTACATTGATTACTTTCAATCACATATGCCAAATTAAATTGACATCTCTATATTGGAGAGTATAACCAGTCAATAACAAAATTGCTGGTCTTGACCTTGATCTTGACCCAAAGTCACACCTCCAAACAACTTTTTCATGCAATTCATATATCTGTAATATCAAATTCCAGGCTATAGCTTCTCTATATTTTTGACCTAGTTGCATGTAACATTCACAAACATGTGAACATTTTGAGTAAGACAAATGTGGTGGCAAAAAAGTTTATGTGTTGTGTTTTTCAAAATATTGTATTAACATAATTTTAAATTTTTTTGTGATCTTGAAAATGACTCAAGGTTACCCAATATCAAACTTTTCCAAGACCCTCATAGGTAGATCACATCAATATGATTGAAATTTTGGGAGAAAGAGCACTCACAAAGTTACGCTTGTGCTGGTCATAACCTTAACCTTGACCCAAGATCTCTAAATATTGTGACAAAATAAATTTCCTTTGGATATTTACTAGTATTTACATAATCTCATACCTAATCTTCTCTGATTGATTTATAAAGGAATAGATTCAACATATTTTGGAAGTTGTGACCTTTATGACCAATTTACATAAATTTCTCGAAAACATATGAATTAATATATTGTGCAAGATAAATGTACTGGGTATAAATATTTGTAGTGTTTTGTAAACTGTCACAAGTAGCCAATTTAGAAAACTGGCCCCTTTGACCTGGAAGATAGCTCAAGGTCACCCATTATAAAACTTGTTCAAGTTCCTCATTGGTAAATTACATCTGCCAAATCATATCAATATTGCTGTAATCCTGAAGAAAATAGAGAAATCACAAGTGACCTAGATCCAAGGTCACAAAAAGTGCATCGAAATAAATTACTGCATTTACTATTATTTACATAATATCAAGATTTAATCTTCTCTAATTTGTTAAGGATCAGATTTTTGATATGTTGGCCAATATGGTCTTTGAATAGGTCAATGTGATCAACAAAGATTAATAAAAGCTATTTCTAGTGTTTTGCAAAATATCACAAATAACTGATTTTGAAAATTGGCCCCTGCGACCTTGAAAATAACTCAAAGTGACCAAATATCATACATATCCAAGCCCCTCGTAGATCGATCATATCTGCTGAGTCATATTGATATTGCTGTATTTTTTCAGAAAATAGAGCATTAAAGTGAAGTTGCTCCTGTGCTAGTCATGACCTCGACCCAAGGTCACAAAAAGTTCAGCCCAAAATATATCACAGGCTATAATATTAACTTGTTATAATATCTAGTCCTGATGTCCAAGAATAATTGAATGAGGAAGAAAACAAAGGATGGTTGCAGATGGAGTGTGGAAACAGAGCAAGAACATGAAGTCTGTTTGTGCTAACTTAATTACCTGTTTAACTTTTTGTGTAAGGGCACAAGAACCATCAAGCAATCTTCTGAGTACAAACATCAAACTTTGATAAGCACAAACAATTTTTTTGAAAACAAAAAGATGTGAAAAGTATGCAACAAGATATGAGCTGCTCATGCAATCCTGGTTGACAACAAATCAAATAACAAATTTCTCTTTTTTCAATCAATGTAACTCATTTTATTTCATCTTTTTTGAGAATTACACCATTCTTTATCTCTCATATCATAATATCCTTGTGATCAGTTTCTACAGACTTCTCTTTATCTGCATCTGGATCTCTGTTTTTATTCTTGTGTTTTTTGTGCTTTTTAGATTTCTTATGCTTGTGATGTCTTGGGCTATCATCCCGTTTTCTGAAAATAAAAGTATATGGTTATTTTTGACTTCCCATGTTTAAATCCTACTTCACCCAATTTCATTTGTTAAATCCTACGGTTCAAAGATGATCACTAAATTCAATGGGATTAAGTAACTGTCATAAAAAGTGGATTTAGTTGGATTTCCATCTTGAGCAAAACTGATTCAAGAAATAAAAAGTAAAAGTGTAATTTCTACTGAGCTCTAACAGGATAATATTGCAGTAAATATGTTTGACACACTCAGTTAATATATAGTTATCTAACCAATCAGTCCAAGAGAATTCATTATATCTGATTTTGACAGGACATTTACTGATATAAATTTGACAGAGATGTATCTAAGATACACCCAAACATTTAATTATATCTTTTACAACAATTGTCTAAAGATAGAAAGAGATGTAAACCATTTCTTGCCATAGCCGTTATTATATCGGAATCAATATTTTCATTTATATGCATGTCAAAGTCATTTATGAACATGATGAGATCATCAATTTTCATTGTCACTGATTTTATTTGAAAAAAACTCTGATGCCACAAACCTTTTTCTATCTGAGTCAGAGTCACGACCTTTACTTCTGCGGGATCTATCAATGGACTTCGACCTCGCGCTTGATCTATCCATGGACCTTGAACGTGACCTTGATCTGAAAAATATCATAATATCCACATTTCAAAAATATCCAAGATTTAATAGAAAGAATCACAAAATGTATATTCCTATTTCACTAGACTACATTCATCTTTAAATAATCTTATAGACTTTGGTGATGGAATAACTGCAATTTTGTACTGAAACAATTGCGCACAGAAACCTAATCAATATGGATCTCGCATCATAATGTCTCTTACAATACTTTAATTCTGATTCAGCTCAATTGATAAGGTGCTGCCACATGGTGGCCGAAAGCAGAACTGTGTACCTCTTCTGTCTGACACCAGGTTACTAATCATTGCTTGAAACATTAATTATCAGCTATTGTTGTTTGACAAGCATTGCTACCTTTTCCTGCTTCTTGTGGTATCTTTTGATCTCTGAGGTGAGTCTTTGTATCTTCTCTCATCGCTTCTTCTCCTTCTATCACCTCTGTGACCCCTGTCTTCAGTTTGTGTTTCGTCCCTTCTTTCTCTTCTCTTCTGGTCCTCTTCATCTCGCTCCTTCCTCCTCTCGTTCTTCCTCTTTTCTCTCTCCTCATCCTCCCAAATCTGCCCCAATATTTCCATCTGACCACTAATCACGTCCCGGATTATCTGAAGTATGTCAAGAGAAAAAAAAATATACGAGATATTTTGAGATACAAATCATCACTATCAATTAGTATCAATGAATGAGTCTTAACTTGTGAAGATGCTTTAAGGTGATATAAATAGAGAGTTTGATGCATGGTGCTACCTCGATCTGAGATTTCATCATCAGTTTAACTGAAGCATGTCAATCAAGAAAATATTTACAAGATATTATGAGATACAAATCATTGCCATCAATAAACAAGTCTTAACTTCTGAGAATGTTTTAGAGTGGTGATATAAGTAGAGAGTTTGGATGCATGATGCTACCTCAATGTGAAATTTCATCATCACATTAACTGAAGCATGTCAATAAAGAAAATATTTACAAGAGATTATGAGATATAAATCATTGCCATCTTTACTTGTGAGAATGTTTAACATAAAGGGAGAGAGTTTGAGTGTGTGTGGTTACCTCGGTGTGGGACTTCTTGGTGATGTGGACGTTCTTGGCTCTGTATGACTGTCTCCTTCTACGTTGATTTCGCTCCTCTGCCATTATCTCGAGTCTGGTTTTCTGCCTCTGCCCGACCGTCTCTCCTGAAATTCACATCACTTATCAGTCTGGGCCAAATAATCTTAAGGCTACTGGACAGTCAGACTAGTGAATGGTTATTTTGCATTAGCCCGAACCATTTTTCACATAATTCATATTTAGTAAGATGAATCAAATGACAAAAGGACATTTTTACCAATACCAGAAAAATCATGATTTACAGTGACACCTGGTGTTAGAAAAATAAAGATATTGTGAAGTCAAATCCTGTTACACAGTCAGGCTAGTATCAGGGGAAGCTTTACTAGCCTGACAGTGTTTCTACTAATCTAGGACTATCAACAAATGCTAAAATCTCAGACTGCTTATATTGGACATAATTACTTGATTATCACATTTCCATGAAATTCTGAGCTATTTTTTTTATTACAGAATTGTACTTCTTATATATGCAACAAGAATTATGAATAATAAATAAATATTACACAGAACCTGAATTACACATAGTGATCAATTATTGGAAATGATGATTCCTCAATAATTAGGAAATCTTATATCTATTTCCTTGTAATAAAAAGCTAAATTCTAGGAAAGTAATCACATAATATAATCAGAAAACGAATCTAGATTTTTTGACCTATTGCACAAAATGACAAACATATGATACAATATATATGTAAAAAAATAAAATGAAACAAAATACATATTTAAAAAATAACTAAAATGTGAAAGAGTAAATTTGGGAGAAAATGACCTTTTTTGTCATGAAGCAACATAAGTTCCTCATCTGTGATCTTTGATCTCTTGGTTTCTTGTGCCTTTTGCACGCAGTATCTATATATAGCCAATCGTTCTCCGAGTGTGAGATCAGTCTCTTCTCTATGCTTGGTCCTGGGCATATCCTTCTCAACTACTGGCCCTGCAACAAGCATAATAAGAACCATCATCTCACTATTCAAACATTAAACTATAATTCAGAGCCTTTTTTAAAAACAGCATCCCTTACGGTAATTGTGAGTGTCTGCAACTGGACAAGTTTATCTACCGGTACACCTGACAATATTAAAATGGACAGAATAAAATAGGAGATATTTTACAGTTGTCTTCAAATAAAAAGTAAAATGAATACAACTGTTAATATATCTCATTCCAACTTAATTATTAATCACATAATGGTATTTAAGTTACTTCATGATAATATATTTTAATTAACACATGAAACAAGTGTTCTAGTTTTCTTCTTAGAAAGTGGTATATAAATTTTCAAGTATAGCTCAACATGTCAACTTTATCTGTGGTGATCTTATAAATACTGAAGGTCACATTCTGATAAAGTTCATTCCCATCCCATAACTTTTTGATCCAATAAGAACCATTCTTATTATAATTTATTCATTGAAAATGCAACAGGATGAAACAAGTTGCAACATAGAGTGGAAAGCCAGTAATTTTGAAACTATCTGCCAGATTTGGATTACACCAATGCATTTGGAGTTAAAAATACCTCTATCCCAAGATATATTACAATAAAGAATGTATTTCTTAAGAAAATAAGTACATCACTTCAAGAAATTTAAGGTAACACTGAGAGCAGTGAAGTGTTTTTGGACAGGCTTTTAAAAATCAGATCCTATTTATAATGTTACTGACAAATTGCTAGACATTTCAATCTATCAGAGAAAAGGATATGACATAGGATACAGTGTTTGGACAATGGGACTTCTCCAAGTCACTCACTCAAATCTCACGCTGCAATAAAAGACACTTCTATTAGTCTTATTTATCAATAATTTTCTTCTTCAATCTTTTTCAAACCTGTTTTTTACCATTTTTATGAATATTGTGACCTATAGGCCCATATAATAAATAATGTTTATTCTATAATTTAAGAATTCTTTTCTCATTGACAAGAAGCCATTGCTTTATCAGAATTATCCAAAATTAACCATGTCATTGCTACTTAAATCTTAAATGCATTTTTCTGTGATTTTCTGAGTCATTTAAGTAACAATTACCTCCAGACTTCATCTGATGATCTCTTATGATATCCTTGAAGAGGTTCTCATCTGAAACACAAATAAACTGACCTATGCTGATGTTGTTGACTTATTCATTTCTTATGTCTACCAATTATCAAAATACAATACCAGGACAATTGCCTTCATTTTAGTGTTTTGTGTTTCTTTTTTATCTCAAATTGAATTGGCCTATTTAAATTACAATGATTATCAGGACTGACCAACTTTTCTCTTGGACTAGTCTATCAGCAGACAAACTTATGATTTATAGCCATCGTTTTTCCTTAATATGCCTTACAAAATTCATAATCCAAGTGACCTGATATCATTAAATTGCCAGAAGTTGCAGCTCAAGAAAATGTTGCAAAATGACAACATAATAACATATTTCAGTCAGACCTTTGGGGTTGCTTAACTCTTTCCTCTCCTTTATGGGTGAAACCTACCAATTTTTATAGGAACTACAGTTGTGGAGTTCTCATACCAAAACATTGCACTTTCATCTTCCTCATCCTGAAGAATAAAAAAAAGATAAATATTTCTTATGTCAACTTTTCAAACATTTTCCACTTGAATCTGCTCAATGTCAAAGATATTTCTTTACACACATCGATTAGTATTTCAGATAAGAAATGATGAAAGAATTGCACACTAAAATACAAAACAGAATTCTATGTAGTAATTGAATATAACTTATCATTTATCATTGACACAACACGGTACTAAAAACATGTCTGTAATCATGGACATTGCTTACAAGCTCTTGTTTATTGTATCCTTTCTTCACCAGAGGGCAGTAGTGTATGTGTCTCTCCAAAGCATGGCTGGGCATTTTATGCTCTGAGTCAAATGGACATGTGGTCAATTCTTCATCCTGCAAAGAAACACCAAATCAGTCTCTCTCTTCTAACTAACAATTATTAATTATTGTCTTATGTTTTTTTATTCAGTAAGAATCAAAGAAAAAATTGCCTGACCTTTCAAGGGTTTATAATTAATGTGACTGGGTTGCAATATGGATAAGAATTCCTGGACTTTTTGCTGACTTTTTTCCCTGACCAAAATAATTCCACAATATCAAGATCAATTTCAAACTCAGCCTTTTATGTTCTGGATTATCAAAAACTTTTATTGTTATGTTATAGTAGCTGTCACGCCTCCGTTCATAATTACTCCAAGATATGGATGATTAATTTTGGGCTAGTGGGTAAGTATTTACAAGGGTCATGCCTTTTGCATTTTCTCCCCGGTTGGCCTCTGTTAATTATAATAACAAGGTACCCAATAAAAGTCACCTTAAAACTATAATATATTTTGAATTTTGGTAAGAGGATAGGATTGCCTTGCTTCACAAAGGTGGTCAATACCTGAGCGATCTTACCTTCTGTAGTAAATGTTCTTTTGTCCAGTTCAAAGTTGACAGAACTTGTGATGTCCAGTGCTGAGCGGAACTGACTGCCTCACCCAGCCCATTCAGCAGCTTCATCCTGTGCTGTAGGATCTCTGTTGGCAGTTGCTCTGTCTCTGAGGTATCCAGGGTCTCTTTTGGTAGGTCTATGCTGTTCTGCACCACATCTTGAGTGAGTCCATCCAGGTCGCTGACACAGTCCTCAGTGGGACTATCTGGCTCATACAAACAACTGTCCTCAAACTCTGTCATGCTGAAAATTAAACATGTTAAACAAAACATGAAAAGATGAATTCAGCATGGTTGCCCATCACAAAAAATTGCTGACATTAAAAATATATTTTGAATTAAAATTGTGTTTTGAATTAAAATTGTTAGTCAGCAATTACAAGGATCCATAACTACTGACAAGTAGTGTGGCTGTGAACTTGAAAATGTGAAGTAAAAAATGGAAACACCATTGTAAACGTTGTGTGCACTCAACTACTCTTAAGGGTTTCCAATCTTTCTGTCTACCTATTGGCACTGGTATAATCGCTACATTTGTAATGTAAGGTTTAAATAGTTTTGGCTTCTGTTTCTCTGACAATCGTCCAATTTTTCATCCCAGCTATCAAACGAGCGATAATTGGTGAATTTCTGAAGGCGGCATTCTTCGTGGTGCCTTTATGGAATCACGCTTTTTGTAAATTGTCCAGCCCCCAAAACTATATGTTGAAATATTTATCATCATTTACAAAGCATTTACACCGATGTACAAACCTGTCCTTATTTTATTTTGTCGATAATCTACTTTCTCATCACTTTGCTTCCACACATCTCGGACCGGCTTTGTCATAGGGGGCGCTGTGAACATATTGCTCATATTGATGTTCAGTGCCCTCTGCCGTGTCTTTTGTCTTCATCACAACAACTGGGATGATTATAATCCGGGCCAGGGTTTTGCTTGTCTGTGCTTGTGAAATGTGTGTCATTTAGAATTATTCTTGCACATTATGTAAAGTTTAATGCAGACAAATAAAAAACTAGTGACATGAGATTCTGGAAACAAACAGAGCGACTCAAATATAACTTTAATTAAATAATTGATTAAATAATGCAAATCTTGAGCCAAATATACCAATTTTTGTTCAAAATAGTCAAGTCAAATGGGAGCTACAAAACCCCCTTGAAAATACAAAATATAAAGGCAGTGAAATTGGGGTGGTGGTAGGTCTCTTGTGCTTCATTCTGCTTTGCTCAAGAGTGACCCACAATACTGGAGCGAAAGGGTAAACATGGTAAAGCATAACTCGAGAATATCTAGCAGTGAATTTGCCTTTTGTTTAATTTGGGCCCGGCGGCCATTTCACTAAAAAAAACTGTCCCTAAGCTGCTCAAAAATGTTTAAAATGCAAATACAATATAGCAGAAAATATCCTTAGGAAAGGGCTAGTTGTTTAGGGAGTGGATGCCACGACTGGGTAAAGCAATGGTGTCTAGGGTGGTGGCAGGATTTCAGAAATCAGCAATAAGTCTTCCGAGTTTTTGAAATTTTTAAAATGAATGGATTTTGTGTTTACCTGTTCAGAAAGAATGTCTACCTCATGCATGAAAACTTTTAGAATCAATCAGATAAATTTGCATGATTGGGGCCCCCATAGGGGGGGTATGAAAAACCCAATAATCCCCCTTTTTTTACCTAAAAATCCAAAAATCCTTATCTTTTGTAGCCAAAAATCCTTAAATATTTTTCCCCTCAAATCTAAAAATCCAAAAGTATAAAACAAAAAATCCTAAAATATGTTTACATTTAGTACAAATTTATTTAATGTCTCAGATCTGACAAATACAAAGGGACCAGCCAGTTATTTCTGATGGTGGGGACCATAGAGTGTCACACAAATATTTATCACAAATATCATGAAACTCATATCTAAATCATTAATTGTTTGAATTAATAATCCTTTATTACTGAAAAATCCTAAAATCCAATTATCTTATTAAAAATCCATTAATCCTAAACACTTTCCTCAAAATCCAAAAATCCCAGATATTTCACCCCAAAAATCCAATAATCCCTCTTTTTTAGGCCAAAAATCCAATAATCCTAAAACCCTATGGGGGCCCCATGATTATAAAATAGCAACTGTCTACAACTGGGGTAAAACAAAGCGAAATTCTCTGCAAATAGAGATATCAATTGGCTTGAAATCAAATTCCGTTTTTTTCAGCGCCAACAAAACATATTTCATCTGGTGGGTGAGACCAAATTTTCTTTAAATGGTTTACGGTCGAACAGACATGGTCGAACAGTTTATGGATGATAATGGGGAACCGTCAAATAGGAGAACTGTTAAAACCAAAATGAAAACAGCTGGTCTCCAAAACGTTAATGATTCTCCATCTACATGATCTAAAATAAGATGTCTATTAATGATATGGAACAGAAACCTAAGATCATCATGTATAATGTCAGGTGTAAAGACATATTTCTATAATTCTTAAATACTCAAAACTGAGAGCAATGATAAATTATCTTGCTCTCAGCTCTAAAATAAGGACGATGATCTCTTGTCGATGGTAACATGTTACTATTTTGAGTTATATCAAAATACATGTTGCTTCATTGATTTGGCTGTGCAAGGTAAAAAAAATCATCTTTTTGTGACATAATTCTGCTCAGCCGGGGCCACGTGCTGTGGTGCAGTTGATTAGAACTTAAGCTGATAAGCACCAGATCTTCTGTGGTGATTCAAAGGTCGTGGGTTCGATCCCCGGCCGTGCCGGGATTGAACTCATGATACAATTTCCCACATGAGCTGAAGCCCATGCCTAAAGGGTTAACCTGTTGTCCTAAAAACCTGTGACTGGGTGGGTTCTCATGTCAACATGGTCAAGGACCTACGACATGACAATTCAGTAGCTAACAATTATATCTGCTACAAGTTGTTCTTATCGCGGAATGACTGAAATAATGTTGAAAGTAATGTATAGCCTCGAACAAACTGACAAGTTATTCTACTTCATTTATGAATAATTGGGAAGAAAGAATGACATCATGTGAAGGAACATGATTTACGTGTCTATTGTTTTGGGCTTTTCATGTAATATTTATACAATATTCGGAGTTAAAGGGCCTTATTTATTGTTGATGTATAACCTCAGTCACTTAATTCATAGAAATCAATAAAGAGCGAGAGCAATACAGGGTGAAGGTGGTCTGTAAGATTACATTTCATTATTGATATTTTAATCGTTTCTGATATTGACAAATTAGAATAATAGTTATGGTATACTATATCCTTGGATTTTGCATAATGTCTGCAATATAACACGAGCATGCGTATTGCACTTTTGTTTCCTTGCAAATGTTAATCGTTTATTAACTTCAATATCCTCAGACGCTGTTGGAGTTGGCACCCTTAAATCATAATAACTTTACAACACTGTAAATCTACAGCTAAAGTTGCGGTTATATTAGTCCGTTGAAACGTAATCAAAATATTCAAAAAAATAAAACAAATCCAGATATACGATTCTTGTTCATCCAATTAAGGCTATTATTTCATACCGTTTGACTCCAAACAGGTTTATAAATGGTTTGCTATGAAGGCTGCTACAATGTCTTCAGATGGTCGGCTATGAAGCTAACTAAAGGTTGCCAGAACATCTGGTCATCTATGACGGCTTTTACATGTTATAATTAATTAATTACAGACTTCCAATTCTTCTCAAATATATATGATCTGCTGATATGTATTGAAATGGGCGGCTACGAAGGCTGCCACAAAAATAACGTTCTTGATTGGTCAGCTATGAAGGCTGCTTCATTGTCTATGAATGTTTATGTCCCGAGGCAAAGGCGCCTGGGCAAAATACATTGTTTGAAGGAAAAACAATAACTCAACTTTTCTCAAAACAAAAGAAAATATAAATAAATCGATTTGCATCACAATAGGATTTATTTATAAAACATCACAATTGGTAGCTCACTATTCTACACTGTACAACAGACTACAATGATACTATGAATTATTTACAGTTTTTACATAACTTGATTAGTTGCCATATCATGTTTACAACTTCCTATCATTTACTAACAAACTTCTGTTTAGTTTTAAAACGTTCTTTTGATTTAAAATTACTTTTAAAAAATTTGTCTTATTATAAAACATTGACTTTTTTTCATGGAAAATGTACACTTCTCGTGATTCAGGTAATATATTATGATAAAAATAAATAACAAATATAATACAGACATTTATCCCTATTTACACATTATGATGACATGTATATATATTCTATCTTTACTTTATCATATTTATAAATAGGAATGTAAAAAGTTGAGCACAAAATGCAAGAGATTTACGATTTATACTTCTTGTGTTGAATATATTTTTAATAAATTATCAAACAATACAATTGCCAGAAAGAACATGTTTACTAGCTATCAGTCATTTGCTTAAGACTGAGCATGGTCTAATTTTGTTTTGATTTAAGTAATGTGATTGTAACCATAGAATAGATCTTAGTTATAAGAACCTTGATCCTCGGCATTGTATGGGTAATGCTTCCACATCGTATTACAAATATCTAGTTACCAGGTCAGGTTTGATCTCCCCTGCTTTAAAGGAGGCCTCCTTGTAAAGTAGGTAACAGACAATTAAAATGAGCCCTTTTAAGTAATAAAACCATTTAAAAAATTGACACTAATGTAATGATATTTCACTTCAACAGGTGACCTGACATCCATTTTAATTTTATGATAAAATTTAAATAATGTTATATTAAGCAACAAGAATTTCTGTCAATGTCAATGATACCCTCCATGTTATGTATAAGAAGCAGGTTCTGCCATCTGTTGGCCATAATAGGCATTATAATTATAAAAGTTCTGATATAATCCCTGAGGCATTGGGCTAGGGTAGGCATTGTCTGGTGTGCTGTAAAAAGTGAAATTACTTTCTGCAGTATAACTTGATGGGTTTTCTGAGCCCATTTTGTGTTCCGGGGATTCGTCGGTATTGCCGCTGCTTAGCCTCCGCCTCTTGGCCATGTGTTCGGAGTCCTCCTCGTCCGATGCTGAATGGCCTTTCCTGTCTGACCAGCCACTGGGTACAATTTCTACATAGTCTCCTCTCTGTGGTGTGGGAGAGCCTATCTCCTGTTTGAGCCCAGTGCAGTGTGGGTTAGACGGAGGACTTGTGGTGCCCTCTGGTAACATATTTTTCTTTCCATTGTACATCATGCCAGGGGTTGGTCGCAGTTGTGGATGGTCATAATAAGCTGGAGACATAGCAGGGGCATGTGCCACGAGGTCATAAGCTGGGTGGTTTGCCTCGCATCCAATCATTCCCCCATAACCATTGTTGCCCATCTTATTCAGCTGCCCACCATTGTAAAGGGGTGGGGAGTGGTGCTGCTTGCCATAGTGTTGAGGAAAGGGAAACTGTGGCATGAGAGCCCCCTGGTGGCCGCCATGTGGGTGATATCCAGAACTCATCATAGGGGGCGATGGTGTAAGCCGCTCCAGACTTCTACAATAATATACTCATCATTACATATCTGGAAACTTCTTATAATGAAAATAAAAATGTTAATATCACAATTATATATAGAAACACACCACACCATATATTCTTGAAACATATTAAGGTTTTCATTCACAATTTATTATTAATGACAAATGTAGATTATATTTTTTGTATGAATTAGGATGCAACATACCTGTCATAACTATCCCGAAAACCTTTGGCAAAGGGGTTATGGTCAATCTTCAGCTGAGTAATCTGGAATAGTCAATAAAAACATGTAGCAAATTTCTCAGTGCAAGAATATCCTCAACGATATAATCCCTAAAAAAAACATTGAATATAAACAAATATAATTTTCAATACATATCATTTCTATTTCAATCTTTAAAGTTTTCTAAAACAATGACTTTCAGTCCAGAAAACAAAACATTTTTATCTGCTGGTAACAACAGAATTAATTATGGGTAGCAACAGAATTTATTACAGGTAGCATCTGCTCACACATTCACGTTTCACTTAATGGACATCAGTGATTTACATAACATACTCATATCAGTAAATTATTTTCACATAATGGAGTTTTGATCTGGCTGGAATGGATGTTAAAACAACTTTGGAAGGAACAGGAGTATGACATGAGACAATACATGCTTTATTTGTCAACTTACATCAGTATTTTGGTAGGCAGTGACAGCAATGAACTGTGTTTCTGGGAAGCTGTGAGTCTGCAGGTTTCGTTGCTCATTTAGACCTCCGCCAACTTCTATCACGTGTATCCGTGGTTGGTACTTATGCATAGAATTCAACACAATCTGCAAAGGAGAAATATCCTGGATAAAAATCATTGACATATTGGATAACATAGTATAGTTTAAAAAAGCTTGAAGAGACCTGTGTTTTTATTACATATGTACTTAATGGGCTTTGATATTTGCATTTTTAGTCCCAAAATGAATCTCTTAATCTGATAGTAGGGAGGGGACTTTCTTGAAAAGGACCTTTATCGAAACACACATTTCATATATTTACTCCTGAATTTCAGACCATTATGTATCATTACAAATGATAAGATATGATTGGTTGATTATTGTATTGCTTACATAGCCCTGGTCACATGTTTTATTGTTTGTGAGTTTGAGTTTGCTGAAGACGATGTCTTGCTTCATCCAGTGAGCTCCGGTGTTCGGGGAATCTGGGTGCAGATATACTCGCCCATCTGAAAACCACACAGTAAAAAATCAGAAATATGCTAGGAAAAACTCCGGTTTTCTGTCAATTTGTATCAAATGAGAAATATTTTTGTATCAAATGACAAATAATTTTGCATCAAATGACAAATAATTGTGTATCAAATGACAAATAATTTTGCATCAAATGACAAATAATTTTGCATCAAATGACAAATAATTTTGTATCAAATGACAAATAATTTTGCATCAATATCCATCTGAAGTGATAACAACTTCTTATTCATTCTTTAGTAAGTAGACATATAGACAATCCACAATACTCATCACAGGACCGGTGTAGCGCCCCCGTGTGGGAGTGCAAAATATACCTCGCAATTACCTCCCCATGCAGACTACATTTGTGTATCAATTTAACATAATACAACCCAAATAAATAAGCTTGAGTTTTTATCACATAATCAAAATCATAATTCTCCCTTCGTGACGGATAATCCCGCTCTTTTGAATGTCAGGTGCGCGAAGCTTTAAATGCCGCTAGTTGGCATAAAGCCCTGCAGATGGCAGCACCGTTTCTCAATCACTTGCCTAACAATTGCATTTAATTTCTTCACCTGAACAGTTACTTATATCATTTGCTATTAAATCTGTGATCGATTCTCTTTCTGCTCCTGGGTTTATTACGAGCTAAGTTGTGGCTTGTATCAATATCTTGTTCAAATAAATATATTTTCAACAGAGCACAACGATGAACTTTTAGAAAATCATTTGCTTTGATTTTTGTTTTATCTGGAGAAGTATCACGGTAAGTTATCAGCATTGCATAATTGTTGTCCTATTCATAAATGATAATAACTGACATATTTCCACCACTACGTCACCCCTTGTTTGGTCACAATAAGTATCTTTGTTATAAAGTATTTTATTACATTTTACTCTAATAATCTACATTTACTTCCCATTGCAAGAAAATTAAAATGCAGCCTCAATTCAAAAGGCCCATTTGATAAGCAAACTTCAGATCAATATCTAAATTGCGTAAAATGATAAGAAATTTGTTTTAACTTACTTGGTGGGAGTTGTTCAGCTTGTCCGCACGTGGTCCATTTGCCGTTCTGGAACTTCCAGTGGTGCGGGTCTGAGAGAACCATATCCACGAAGACATTATAGTGCCGCCCGGGATCCAGCCCCGTCAGACTGTACTGCAGAGTCGGGAACATTCGCCTGCACGGAACCAATGCAAATAAAAAATTTCATTAATCAATTTAATTTCAGTTTTTTGTCATTGGCTTTATTGTTTTCTTATATGATGAGTAAATAACGCTAGATCAGGGTCGCTGGTTTCTTTAAGGAGCCATTTGACGGACATCTAGGTCGCTGGCGGGTTGTTCATTTTTTTCTTGTGATGCTTGATAGTTCTGTTATGTGAAAAGTCAGAAGTCGATCTTGCCACATCGAAAACAGCAAAATAGTAACTGACCAAAAAACTCTTTGATATATCATGAAAAAAGAAGATCGTGACCCGCAATAGAACTAGCAGGTAATTGTGTGCGGTTATAGACGCATTTATTTTAGCAGCCCTTTAAAGCTTTCATGACATCAGATTTTCGTTTCATAATATAAATGTTTTGTCCTAAACTTTTTGATCAAATAATATTACCCATCATATTTGCACAACATAAATTTCTGTGACATTTGAAAGTTGTTATCATAAAATCCAAATCCCCCATTGAACACTTTGTCAACAACCTCTGCTTTTCGTACAATTTCTTCTTCAAAATCCAAACAGTTTATTCACACTACAAAAACAGACCACTATGCATTTTTCAACCAGCTATCTCTCGACTGGGTTCCGACTAAGTCAATCCTAAGGGGAGGAATAGGACATACAAGACTTTCCTATCTCAAGAGAATAAACAACAAGGAGTGAAAAAATAAGCATGACTTTTGAGCAATAAACCTTTTAATTATAAACTTCATATTAGATATATACACATTTAGATATAAAATCAGATATAATGCGGTTGGTGCAATTGATCTATTATAGTTAACACGTGATAATTTTGACCTCCTTTATATTGGCTAGGATCATTATCACCCTTCGCAGTTCTTCGTCAACAATGTCTGCTTGCATCAGACTCATTAGCGCTTTTCATTTGTTTTTTTGGGAAAAACATCATTGTTCTTGATCAGCACTTAAATTGTTCTCTCTGGCCTTTCACACGGATATTCTAATTTTATGATATATGAATGAAATAAACAAACTGGACGGCTAAGATTTTCCCTTTTGATGTGTGCTATTTGTTTATTTGGGTATTATTTTATTGAAGATCTAAGCGGCTGCAATTTACAAAAAAACAGGCTTTGTAAATAACTGTGCAAATAAATGACTTCAATCATCGCCTATCTCTTTGTGATGCAGACTTTTATACAATATCTTGATCAGGAGTCAAATTGCAGTCCTTAATCTTAGAGCAAACATAATCATGGCCAAATTGGACAACAATGGTATATGAAAACAATGGAATACTTGTTGACATGGTAACTAACATATGTGGACATATGTGTTCCGTAATTGATATTGGGTAAATACCCATCTTTGCCATCAGCAACCATTGTTTGAATTACTTTGATTGTGGCGTTTGATAATGCAAGCTATTTTGATATCAGTTAATTTTAAGGCCAACATATGTCCAATATTGTCTCAGTTTATCTTGAAAACTTTTTTCTCTTTTGTTTGACTTTTCGGTTGCATTTCTTTTCTGCGCTTCCTTCATTGTTCTCCTTCGATTCAGTAGGCAATTTACATAGCGATGATTATGACAGGAAATAAACTTTTTAAACAGGTACTTTGCATTTAAAGGTCTCTAAATAAGCATTTTACGAAAATACATGTAATATTTTTTAAGTATCTTTAATTCAAAAGTATGATGGGTATTGAAATGTATATATGCCCGTTGTTTATTGGGACAAACGCCCATGCCTCATTAGTGCAATACCATTTTTGTTATTACAATTGAAGGAGACCTATAATGGAGACAATAGTTGGGAGAGATCTGGTGATAATAATGATAAACTCATTATTCTAATAATGTACATGGCTTCTACATAATTATGACAAGGTAAGAAAGGCGTAATGAGGTACACAATTATCACAAGGGTGCAGCTGGAAGTTAATTAGTCACGTATTTCTTAAATGTCTGACCATACCAATATGTGTATTATATTCTTCTCATCAAGTGCTGTGACAACATGATTTATAATGGAAATCACTCGATACACTATTTTTCATTATATTTCTTAAGTTATGAAGAAAAAAGTTACACTTAAATGGAATATGAAGAATTACACGCAACGTAGCATATCATTTAGTATCAACGTTATACATCACGAGCAGGTCAGACCTGTTTCCATGACTCCCAGATCTAGCCTTTCCTAGAAAGGGCACATAGATCTAGCCTTGCCATACTAAAAGGGCACATAGATCAAGCATTGCCGTACTGAAAGGGCATATAGATCTAGCCTTGCCGTTCTGAAAGGGCACATCGATCAAGCATTGCCGTACTGAAAGGGCATATAGATCTAGCCTTGCCGTACTGAAAGGGCACATCGATCAAGCATTGCCGTACTGAAAGGGCACATAGATCTAGCCTTGCCGTACTGAAAGGGCACACAGATCTAGGTTTGCCACACTGATAAGGCACATAAAACGGTTTCTTCGTCTGTTGGGCGATGTCGGGTTTCCAAATATAATTTCGCTTTGAGACATACATATGAAGGTTTGAGAAAAACTGAATTTCAATATTTAAAATATCGTGCATGGGATCCCAATATACAATACTGTGACAGACAGTATAAGGGACCATCACGGTTTTTGCGTAACTTCCCACGGGTTGTGAGTTAAATCGTTTTTCGCATCTTTTTTCTTTGATGATTCCATCTTATCGTAAAGAACAAAGCCAGAATCATCACATTAACACATAATATTAAGTCTTTCAAAGTCAAATAAAAAAATGGACATCAAATGTATTTAAAAATGTTGATAATTTTCCCTTGCCACGCGGGAGAACCGATATTGCTCAACAATGACGTACGCCTATGGAGATGAAGTCACATACTCATGACGAGACGAGGTAAACAAGTAAACAGAGTGACTAGCAGGGCCCAACCAAGCTTCATGAAATCTATTTTCCTAATCCCAGGTTCATTTAAAAGAACCTATGTGCACAGAAGTATCAATATTGTCAGAGACATGTCTTATGAATGACAACTGTCAATCCAGGCTAACAAGGTCAATACGGTCAATCTCCACCTGGAAAAGGTCAATGAAGAATGACCTCTATAACATACCTCTCTGAGCTGTATGATATCCAATATATACTTTTAAGCATAATAATCCATTACCAAACATAAACCTAATCTTCCCAAATGTACAGTCTTAAAAACAATGAAAAAGTAAAAGGCAACTGTGAATGGTTCATATGCGGCAGGGTAAATGGGACTTATTCGTCCCTTCCCTGGCAAACCCGTTTATTGTATTTGTAAGAAAAGGACAACTGGTATTTATTGTTTGTATTATTTGATGATATTGTGTGTTTTATTGCTATTCGCAGTTATATCAAAATAAAATGAATGGAAGGTTCGTCACACTTGAGAACAACAATAAATATCGAACTGCTCCAGATCACACACGTGTCGCATTCTTTATCAAAGGTCCTTAAAAGAACCAAGTACAAAGCAGTATATATATATATATGAGTATAAAGATTGTATTTTGAGACCTACCGTCCTTGTTTGGTGATGATCATTTCTGTAGTGTGGGCATGGAATTTCACCCATAGGTCCCTGTTGCAGAGGTAGACGCATGCCTTGCCGCTGTTATTGGCATTGCTGTAGGGCGTCTGTTCCTGAGGCGGGGAGGGTGTCGGCGGGGAGGTGCTGCCCTGGAGGGCATGGGTGCTGTCGGGGTACTGCATCGCGGGGGGAACATGCCCTGCGTACTGGTGCTGATTACTGTGAGCCTCGGCGGCGTAGGCCCTCGTCTCCGGTACCAAAGAATAGTTTGGCTCAGAAAACTGTACACGGGGTATGGCTCCGTCGCTGGTCTCATGGAGGCAGTCCGGGCTGGCTGCCCCGGGAGCACAGTAGGTCGGGTACGGAGCCATCTGCCGCAAGGTGGCGTACTCGGCGTCCCCACGGCCCTCATTCTCGGGACTGGACTGAGTCGGGCTCTGAAAACTGTCAGAACTCTGATCTTGTCCGCCGATAGGGCTGGAATAACTGCAGGAAACTTTAGCAACTCCTCGGAAGTGTTCATCGCCCCCGGTCTGTGATCCCTGGACGGTGCTCGCCTGGCCCTCGGCGCCCTGGTACTGTCCAGTAGTGTTACTTACTGTACCATAGTCAGCGCTTGTGTCCGGTACGCTACCTTCACAGTTCAAACTTTCCTGACGAATCATCATGGCCGCTGATGATTTTTTCAATTATATTGCTAAGTTGATCCTTGTTAGCAGTTTGGAAGCCGTGAAAAGTTGTTCTCACTTCAGTGTCAAAGTGCTGATATTCGTGAAAGTTGGGCGATTTTCACACGTCTTTGTAGGACATGGCAGAAGTGCTAGTTGGCAACTATGTGCTAAGACAACACGTCGTTATCGCTTTCTGCTTTCCAATAAAATCTCATTTACCTGTGAAAAATATACAGGTTACAATCAACATCGGTGAGCGAATCTATTTCTCAGTGTTTTGTGAGCGCCTCAGTGTCATGAGAGTGACCTCTGGTCAGTGTCCACCTTTCCTAAATACCTGGGCCCAAGTCCACGTCAATATTCTCCACAATTTCTATGGTCTACAGAAGACCGCCCACAGAGATTGTCAATACCACACAGAGAAAAACAATAGGGCTGTGTACATTGACGCATGGCGTTATGCAATCCTGCCTTTCTTATTGGTCAATACTAATTAGCCACCATCAGGTAAAGAACATAAAGGGGCGGGGCTTGGTGGTGATCACGATGAAAGCTCAGCGAGGGAAAGGCTGTGAAAAATACGTCACCAACTCCGTCGCCCCCCAACAAAACATAAGTGAGTGTTTTTTGTAGTTTGTCTTATTTCACAGTTAAGCACAATGAGAAATGTGTTTACCCAAGATGTGAAATCAACACCACCAAACTGATGTCCAACAATGTCATAGTTCACGGCATCGTTTCCTGCTTTTCTGAAAGCTCAACGATTCTACCAATGTCAAATTTGACATTTAATTCTATTGAACGCACTGAGAATTGTAATCGGTTAATTATCACGACTGATATTTTTTCGACGAAGCAAAAGTTAAATATCGAGTTGCACATATTTGATAATACCCAGAAATCCCTCAAAATGATAGGGCAATTAAGGTATTGTTGTGATGAATAGTATTGTAGGACAAGAAATACGACAAACTTAAGATATAATGACCAATTGACTGTCAACCATGGACGAACTGACATCTGTTCGAAATACAGATGTAAACAGAAATACAGATGTAAACAGTGGCGAACTAAAACTAATCTAAACAACAAACACAAACACAATATCGACTGATACATCGAATTCTTTTTAATGCTGAAAGAAACAAATGGTTTATGGTTTGCAACACGAAAATCTCAAACACAATATATCTGGCGCTCCCTTACCGCACTCAAATCTCAAACACAATATCGGGCGCTCCCTTACCGCACTCTAATCTCAAACACACTATATATGGTGCTCCCTTACCGCACTCAAATCTCAAACACAATATATCTGGCGCTCCCTTTCCGCACTCAAATCTCAAACACACTATATATGGTGCTCCCTTACCGCACTCAAATCTCAAACACAATATCTGGCGCTCCCTTACCGCACTCAAATCTCAAACACAATATATGGTGCTCCCTTACCGCACTCAAATCTCAAACACAATATATCTGGCGCTCCCTTACCGCACTCTAATCTCAAACACACTATATATGGTGCTCCCTTACCGCACTCAAATCTCAAACACACTATATCTGGCGCTCCCTTACCGCACTCAAATCTCAAACACATGCACTATATCTGGCGCTCCCTTACCGCACTCTAATCTCAAACACACTATATCTGGCGCTCCCTTACCGCACTCAAATCTCAAACACAATATCTGGCGCTCCCTTACCGCACTCTAATCTCAAACACACTATATATGGTGCTCCCTTACCGCACTCAAATCTCAAACACAATATCTGGCGCTCCCTTACCGCACTCTAATCTCAAACACACTATATATGGTGCTCCCTTACTGCACTCAAATCTCAAACACACAATATCTGGTGCTAATCTACCTAAATTTAATCTCAGACAGCACCTAATTACCTATTTAATTTTTCATCCTTCCTGAATTTGTTTATGTATATGCTATACTATAGTATATAAGTATTTTATTCTACAGAATAAATTAAACATTATCAGAATTATTAATCAGTTCATACTTGCTACCTTTAGTCACTAATTAATTCAATTCAGCAGAGTGATGATTTGAACCCATGCAGTCTATATATTGATTAATATGGGCAGCTTGTAATTAAATCAACAAAAATTTTGATTCACAAATTGGTCAATATTATCTGTTGAAAAGTTCAGTTTTTCTTTTAAATAACCGTAGCATCACACTAAAGAACAGCCCTTAATATCAGGTGTATATGTTGAACCTATATTGTATGGCTATGATTTGAAAGACTAGAAATAAATAAAACAATCATTATTTGAACTTTCCACTTGATATTTTTACTGAACGATAAAGCTATTGACATCCATAAAATGTTAATGCCATGTTACGTCAGAATAGGTCATGGTTAAATGGAGTGTGATAGTTTTGGTTTGATTATCTGTTAATTATGGTTTGGTTAGGGTAGGATTTTTAACAACTCTAAGTGACTTATCTTGTCCAGTGTCATCTTCAGTGTCACCCCCTGGTGGGACCTCACACTCTAGTGTTAAAGCCGAGACTGAGGCGTCTAACCCAGGGTTAAATGTCTGGATCATTAAATCCTTGGGAATTCCTGATCTCGAATTCCTCATTACAGGACATGGTCAGCTTCTGTGCTGAGATCATTTATAGCACAGTATTGACCTTATTGACTTGTTCCATCGATGACGTACTGCATTAGTTCTTGCATATTTCCCATCTCTTAACAGCCTCATTGCCCTGCCTACTGACTGCCCTGTAGTGCCTCCCACTGACAGCCCATCTCCCACCCCACTAACAGCCCAATCTCCCACCCCACTAACAGCCTCATCTCTCACCCCACTAACAGCCCAATCTCCCACCCCACTAACAGCCTCATCTCTCACCCCACTAACAGCCCAATCTCCCACCCCACTAACAGCCCAATCTCCCATCCCACTGACAGTCCCATCTCTAACCCCACTAACAGACCCATCTCTAACCTCGCTGACAGCCCCATCTCCGACCCCACTAACAGCCCCATTTCTTACCCACTGATATCCCTATTTTCTATCCCACTGACAGCCCCATCTCCCACCTCACTAACAGCTCCGTCTCCCACCCCACTGACAGCCCCATCTCCCACCCCACTGACAGCCCCATTTCTTACCCACTGATATCCCTATTTTCTATCCCACTGACAGCCCAATCTCCCACCCCACTAACAGCCCCATCTCCCACCCCACTGACAGCCCCATCTCTAACCCCGCTGACAGCCCCATCTCTAACCCCGCTGAGAGCCCCATCTCCCATCCCACTAACAGCCCCATCTCCCACCCCACTGACAGCCCCATTTTCTATCCAAGTGACAGTCCATCTCCAACCCCACTGACAACCCCATTTCTTACCCACTGATATTCCTATTTTCTACCCAACTGAGAGCCCCCTTTTCCACCCCACTGACATCCCCATCTCCCACTCACCGATATTCCACTTTTCTACCCCACTGACAGTTCCATTTCCACACCACTGTCGGTTGGGTTTTCCATCTCCGTGAGCTCTATTTTCCATTCCTCTGATTGCTTTATTCTATCGCTTTATAAACTGTTTTATTTTGTGCTAGTACTCGCTCTCTGATTGCGATTAGTTTCAACAACGAGGCTAGTTGGTTTCAAAGATTCATCTGTGGAGGAAATGATCTGTCCTTCCTACCCATCTAAAATGTGATCCCATTATAACATAGTCATTATCGTATTGTCTCTTTTTCAAACAGGTATTACCATTTTGTAAAATTTCTGGTTTATATACCTGCAAATATTATAGGAAATAAAGCATAAAAACTATCTCAAATTATGTCCCTCTGTAGTTGACATCTTCCTTCCTTGTACAAGAAAGATTAAGGCTTGGCATATGAAATGTATGATTGGAGTCCTCATAGGAACATTAAGGGGGTTCTTGGTCCAGGATAAATAAAATAGATTAATCTATTCCATTATTTCATTTTATTTTGGGAAAAAAACTGAAGCTCGGTGTGTGTATAAATCAGTGTGCTTTGTCTATATATCTTGAAAATGGTTCTCTCAAATGGTTTTAGGCAACAGTTATAGCAGTCCACACAAGCGTGCATAACTAGCAACTATTCAATTACCCGTGGCAGATTAGCAGTTCTCTATTCAGGGGCCTATTGTGGCATTTCATCAAGTAGACAATACCTGTCCTCCAGTTAAAAGATTTAGCAGGTATTAGTAAGGGTCATCACATTAGCATTTAATCTATTTACTGACATGCCATGTGAAGATTATTTCAACAAATATATGATCTCGTATTTGAACTGCAGTGCTTAAGGCATGTGCAAAAATGATAAAACAAACTCATGAATTTAATCGCAATGTTTCATGGTCTTATGTATTATGTATTATTGCTTAAAGTTTTTTACACAATACTAAATCATATCACTTATCTTTTCACAATTCATAAAGGATATATATAGATTATATTCTTGAGGAAAAAAATCATTGTTTCAGTTAAACAGGAATAACAGAAAAAACACGATTCGATCATGAATGTTTTAACAGTCACTTTAAATTATAAATGTTTAAGATAGATATGTCAATATTGTTGTTTTATTTGTTTTTGTTTTTTGTTTTTGTTTTTTTGTCTTTTGTTTTTCACCACATTTTGCAACGGATATCAAATAAGTACTTTAATCCATGTCTAGAATATTGAAGTACGAATTTTATAGATTAGAGAGAATTTAGCAGAGTTTATATTTTCCAGGAGATGACATTTGTATTATTCGATTGTGTACTTCAAAATGGCCCAGTTGAGCTTCTCATGGTGCCAATCGGGACAGGGTGGCTACGGGCCAATATAACTGTGTTTCTCACAGTAGGTACTGATCTCATTCAAATATGTGGAGTTCAGTTATGTTGGTTTAAACTGGACGAAACTACCAAGGAGATCGCTGAATGGTCACAGCTTCTTCAGCCAAAAATACATTCATGTTTTAAATCAGACCCAGATCATTTACTGCCATACTTTCTTCTGGAGACATCAAAAGATAAAAGAAGAAAGGGGTTTGATTTCACATTTATTGTCTGATCACAATCTATTGGACTAAAACTAATCGTGAGGCCAAGATCCCGCCGGGAAAAAGAGGTTAAACTTAATCTGTACATATGGTGCGCAGGTTATTTCAATGCTAATTGTTGTCTAATTATGCTACTCTGAGTCTATACAGATGCATGTTCAGAACAAACACAGAACCAAGAGGTTAATTTCTTAGACTTCTTCTCCGACCAAGACGTCAATCGTTCTCTTCTTTTGTGCTTATCAAGAGGTCAGGCGAAGATCAGACTCATAAGGGAGGTTTATTTAGGCAATTATGACTATAAAGGAAATAGCTTGATCGCTGGATAGAGTTAGACAGGCCAAATTGCTTGAGAGGGGGTTCTATGTCTCGGTCCGGGTTAGCGTCCATATTGTAGGCGACATGCGGGGAAGCATTGCGTAAAAAACACAAAGGAGGTACAATTAAGCGATTTCAGGTTGATAATTGTTTGACAATGTAAATGGGGCTAGGGGAAGGTAGCGGGTCCGCTGACCGCTGGTGGTCAAGCTCTTAATGTACGGAGCTGTGATCAACATTGGCCGCCATGAATAGACACCCCGGCGTGGAGAGAGAATGCCACCGGTCTCCAGAAAGCCCAGGACAAGATGGCAGCAAAACTTCAGCTGCTCCAAGCCGCCGGGTGCTGGTGATGCCGCCTGGCGGGAAGTCCCCGGTCTTACCGCCCCGCCGCCTTCTCACACACAAAGCAAGGCGTGTTGATGTCACCGTACAGCTGGAAAATCTCCGCAAATGACACCAAACCAAACTTGTAGCAACATGATTGCAAATCGTTAATTAATTATTCGACACTGTCCCATTTGATTCCAGATTTCTTGCTTTTTGTTGATATAATCTATGTTATGCATATTAAAATAATATTTACGTTATGCACGTTGATATGTTATTAATGTTTTGCACGTTGCCATGAAAAGTCCTCAGTATCTATCTTGAAATAAAAACAAATTAATTATAAAATTACCAAATGATTTCCTTTCCAATATTACCATCTGGTATTCTTGTCAACATGTTGTTAAAAGGTACTTGATAGAAAGATTGTCTTCACAATCCTCTTAGTGTTTCATATGAAAAATATTGCCAGTATCAGACATAAGTATTACAAATATTTATTTTGATATTAGTATTTTACTTTTCCAGCTAAAATTATCCAGGCTGTTTGAGCTCTACTTTTTTTATGATTACGGTCCATTGTTTTGCGGTGCGCCCCCTGGCGCCGACCCGGCACTGCAACTTGTATGTTACACCGTCCAGCATAATGGCGTCCATGTCGGCATTGTCAGGAGAAGGACCATCAAGTCCTCTTCACTAAACACTTCTGTCATCTTCACTGAATACTTCTGTCCTCTTCATGAGGCAATCAAACTGTTCACTCCTCCTTCATGCATCCTGCATGTTCTTCACATCATAAGATATTGACATAGGTCAACCACATGCGGCGAGAATGAGATCGTACACACACAGAAGTGTTAAATTGTAATTGTGGTAATGAGAATACGATTTGTGCCTTTAAATATCAGTTTTCTTTTAAATATTGGTTTTCTCACATACGATACATAATTCTTAATAACTTATTCTATTACTGAATTACAAAAAGAATGTCTATGTTTACAACAGAAAAAAAGAAAACATATTTGAATACAAATCGAAAAAAATATTTTTGTTTCAGAAGCATTTATTCATTCATTCATTTATATCTTTATGACATTTGTGAAAATTGACACACATTTGTTTCGCAAACTATAACCTTTCTGTGTAGTTCTTTTGAAATAAATTTGTAAAATTGGCATTGGACATGTTTTTGACATTGGAATGAAGAGGATATAAATTCAGAGTAAGTTTATCTGTGAGAAATGATTCATTATCAATCAGGTACAAAGAAAACATTGAAGGAAAGCTGGTATCAGAACTTTTATTTCCTGAGAAAATATATATCATGTGCTTCCATTACATTTTAAGTACAAATTTCACATATAGAATATTGAACTCTACAAAATGCTTTTTGATGTTGAACCCTTTTATGGTGTGTACAGAAGATCTGTAGGAATTGGTATTAATTTGTACAATTTTATCATCACAAATACAATCTAAGATTAAATATACACATTAAGCAAAAAGTTAATGTCTTTCAATGCACAATATACAAAAAATAAGTTTACGTATGTTACTTTACACACGCGAACCTCACAATTCTGTCTATTTTAGATAATATATCTCCCGATATTTTGACATATTCTTTGGGCCCATTCACATATATCAATTTTGTTTGAATTGTGGTACTTAAGGCTTCTTTCTTTTGGAATGTATGCAATGAAATATATCCTATATTACAATTATTCAATTCATTCATTTACACTCCACAAATGACTAGAATACAAAAATATCAAACTTTAGTATTTTGTACATATTGACAGCTTGAATAACTGAAACAAAAAGGAAATGTTGGAAGCAACATGTTAATGAGCGAGTTATATGTATTTCCCATTATCATAAACCTGAACACTACTCACGGGTCGTTTGCTTTGAACATTTCCACTTTATTTCAATTACTCTCTATTGATCAATATATGACAGTATGTATATACCATAACGATACATATGTATATACCATAACGATGTATACATATATACCATGATGATATATATGGATATAACATAATGATATATATGTATATACCATAACAAATCTTACATTATCCAAGCTGCTTTTGGGCTGTACAAGCACATGTCCAAATAATGCAATCTTATCACTGCTCATCCTTCAAGTATTACTCCAGGGACACTAGAGCGCCACCTCTTATCAAAAAGTAGGACTATCTATTATTTTGATTCACATGGAAAACTTCAAACTCTTTTGATAGTTTGAAGTGTTAAGCATCCTCATTGCTTCTCTTTTAATATTGGAATATTGTAATAGGCCGTTGGGTTGTTACAGAAGTAATTGAATATGGAATAACCAGCATTGTCTTTAACTTGACAAAAACAACCATTGCACAATCGGTCAAACGATATTTGCATGTGGTGTATTTGAATAAAGAAAGGGGGTAGGCCTCCAAAAGGAAAGAAGGTGGGATAAAAAGTGCTTTCAAAAAGAATTAACAAAACTTTGAGAAGAATATGTTTTTCTGTCTGGGAGCAAGATTACTGTGCGCCACCTTGTGGAGATTAAAGTAACTAAATAGGCTTCCAACACACAAATCATTTGACCATTACCATGAGCAGGGCCGAAACTCAATCTTCAATGCTTTGTTCCAAACTTACATAAGAGTATTTCAACATCATTTTTTTTTTCTAGTACTTCTAGGAACTTGACGTAATCCACTGTGTATATGTACACACATATATAGATATATATATATATATTACAATAATGATATGTAATTTTATCTATAAAATAACTATCTTTTACAGGTTTCGCCCCATGAATCATGTACACATACATGTTTTTTCATCAACATGCACCAAAGTCTCACATATACTTCAAGTTTAGATAATAATCTTACATCTAATAAATGTTTAACAAAACAGTCGATAATATACCTTTTCATTAGAATTTACCATTGGTTATTTTCACGAGGCGATATACCTGAAATTTAAAAGGCATGGTTATCGTTATGTATTTATTGTGATGACTACAATTTGTTTTCAATTAATTCATGATACAGCAGTGAGCCGTGTTTGATTGTTATATTGTTGATCATTTTAACTCTATTGGTAGTGATGGTAACCAATCTAAATAGCAATGAAACACTTCGCTGAATGATGAAAACATGCTGTGTACATGCTTAAGTATATAAAATTATAGTTATACATTTCATTAGCACCATTTTTGTATCGAAGTATTCTTTAAAATACAAACAATTGTTATCATGAGATTAAGTAGTTTCAAGTTATAATCGGAAAAAATAATTTTTGTGCCATCTCTATCTTTGGTGACACTAAAAATTCTTGTGAATTACCATATTTAACATATTTAAATGAGAACTACATTAAATAATATTATAAGCAGGAACAATTCCCTTCCCCAATTATCATTATTCCCCAATAAATCTTTCATGGATTATGATATATAAACATCATATATTACAAACGGCAGCATGTTTCTAAGCTTATATCCAATCACAATCCTTTATTTTAAGAGGTTATACTATCAGAACAATACAAATATATCGGGATACATAATCTGAGGCGAGAAATGTACCTGATAACTAACTCAAGAATAATCATGAATCGGGTTATGAATGACAAAGGAGGGGATACTCAAATGTGGATATATATATATATATATATATATATATATATATATATATATATATATATATATATATATATATATATATATATATATATATATATATATATATATATATATATATATATATATATATATATATATATATATATATATATATATATATATATATATATATATATATATGTATAGGAAACAGATGTCTGAGATAAACACAAACACAGACAGACAGACAGTCGGTCAATTTGGAAATTCCTGAAGCTTTATAAATGGCAACAATAACTTTGAAATGCAACCCCGCCGAAATCCCTCATAATCCCATGATGCTTCACATGTAATTAACTGATCAATGATGACCATATTTTATAGAGAAGTTCTTATTTTACAGATTTGCATTAATTGACATTTTGCATTAAAAAATAAAATTTCAGATAGATATCGATAAAAGCTTTACATTTGACCAAAATGGGAATCATTTCATTTGTTAAAATGACGAGAAAAGGCGGAAAACGACTTAATATTATTTTCTTTATTTCTGAATGCATTACGTATTAGGGCCTAAGGAGATTTTGAGACATCCAACTTTCAATCATTTTGGTTTCACAGCTTGGTTGCCACTATCAAATACGATTTTGCTGTCAACTCAGTACCTGTGAACTCACTCGCTAATCAACAGTATTCAACTTTTTATTCCCCATGTCTTTCCCTTACTCCATTGTTTCACCTTCAAAGTCAGGTATGTTTTCTTTTGGAAAAAAACATGTCATGATATATCTATATAAATGTATATGCACAAATGGTGCAATGACTAGAACAACACTTTGAATAATCATGCAAGATATATAAATTATATATTATTTTTAGTTGCGTCAGCATCATAAACATAGACGACCTCCCCCCTTCTGAGTGGGTCATGTGACAAAGAGGACTCCACAGACCCCGAATTCTGCAGCTGATTGTCCTTCCGGAAGCGTTTGGCATAGGGCGATGTTGTGTTGTTTGAGTCTCGTCTGTAGCCGCGAGAGTTCATCAGTTCTAGCTGTTGATACTTCTTGCCACTCACGGTACTGTAACGGGTCCTCTCCAGGTTCTGAGACTGTGAGAAGCGATCATCTGAAACCCGATAGAACCCTTATGTTAACAGGCAGAGTATTACCTCATAAACCAGACATATCTTGTTAAGTTGCATTTCTCTTACATAGCTCAGCGTCATCTAAGAGCTATCAAGGAGGCTGCCATTTTGAATAACATGACAATATACAGCCAATGAGAATCGAGATAACAAATATTGTATGTTATGTGAATTTTGATTCTCCTAAATGGTTATCTTCTTAAGTCTGATCTGGAAAGGCTTTCAATAATTGATATGGGAAAGGGTTTCAATGATTGCTTTGAAAAAGATCATTTCAAAGATCATTTAAAAAAGCAAATTTGCAGGCAATTCCAGACAATGCTTACAAACATTGCAGCAACGCAATGATCAGCATAGCTCTATAAGACCTATTGCTTTTTTGGTTAACGTTGAATCTTAAAGGGTTTTCTATGCACTTGACATTTTGTTTGTGCACTTCCGGTGGATTTTTCAATGGGGCAATATGGCAACTCACAATCTGCATATTTCAAAGAAGTTCATACTGTGCAACTTTTAAAAGCTGGGAAATCACGGAAATATTTGAATCAATATCACAAATTGCTGTTGGCAACATGTTCAACATCTGAAGAAAATGCGCTTCAAATTTGCTGTTTCCAGGAATACCACATATTGCCCTTCAAATGTATAGCATTCACGAAATGAGGTTTTCAAGCACTTTTTCTTTAGATAATATAAATGTTTAATATTCCAAACTTTGAGGGCCCTGTGGAAGATATGTTTAAGTAACATAACAGGTCATGTTGGCCAAATGACATGTGTAAACCCTCTGTAAATAAAGTTTATTATTATTATTATTATTATAACTTTGTGATCAAAAGTTATTACCCGTCATATTTCCTCTACATAAATTTCTGTGCCATTTGAAAGTGCATGAGTCTTCTGCTAAAATCCAAATAATCCATTGGACACTTTGTCAACAAACTTTGTTTAGCTGACCATTAGTCATGTGCAAACACCTGCTTAGTTAAGTCTTGCTAACAGTGGGGCACCTTCACATTGGGACAATGGAGTGATTTGGCTTACATAGGCTTGTTTGTCCATTAATGATTGTCCAATGGTGCAGACCTAACATACCACAATAGAGGTCACATGCTTGTATACATGTGGCCACCTGGTTGTCAAAAGAATACAGGCAGTTCTTGACACTTTAAGCAAAACACAATAACCATAGTCGGTGTATTAAGGTTGACTTTAGTGAGATAGCTTGCTTGTATCACAGTTTCGTGGCCACATATCATTTAAGCATACCCAAACCTCTGTAAAATTGTCTGTGACCTCTGTGGTTTCATGAATGCTTTAAATTACCATACCAAGAGAACTCAATCTCCAGCAGTTAACTGTGATAGTAAGTGTCTGTGTCACGATCTTTCCCAAGATTCAGAAGCGCTTTCAGATTGGGACAATGGAGTGATTTGGCTTCCAGAGCCCTGTTTGTCCATTGATGTTTGTCCATTGGTACAGGCCTAACACCCATATAGGCCACAATAGAGGCCACCTGGTGGTCAAAAGAGTACCGCCAGTACGTGGCTCTTTCAGCAAAACACAATAACCATGGTCGGGCACCAAACCAAAATAGATATGATGAGTGCACTATGAAAATATCTGATGTTTTGTAAACTGATATGATACGTGTTTTGGTCTGAAGTTAAACGGACTTTCCTGAGGATAAAATGTCCCTGAAATAATCTTTTACTGCAACTGTTACCCTGCTGAACAGAGGTAGAATAACCTCAACCTAGAGAATTGACTACCCCTGTTCAGTATAGCAGTCCAATGCGCACCATATAAAATGATATTGTAGTTATTATTCTTTATTTACATTTATCATAATCAATTAATATATTATTGGAGTACAAACTTATATTCTATCTTTATAATGTATAAAAAATGTCCTTGTTAAATACTTCAATAAATTTATTGCCATGAATACAATGAATGGTCTGTTATTGATCAATAGAACATCTTTACCAATTGCAAAAAGCATGCTGTTGTCGAGATCAAGGACCATGCATATTTTCTACAGTTTTCTCGAAAACTAATTGTGAATTAGTTTCCATGGTAACTATTCTATACTTCCCATTAACATAATTATCGCCATGAATGTATCTGGTTCAAGCATATGATTGAAAAGTCATTAAATTTGCAAGATAAAATTGTCCTAGAATAATTTTAATTCGTTCATATTAACAACCTTTTCATCACTCTCTAACCCGTAGAAGCCTTTTACCGGAACTCAATGCCCTATTTTTTTAGTGACTGGAGATCTGTTCTTTTTTGCAATATCACATAGACATGATAACATAAACCACAGCCTTTGATTGTCAGTTATCAAGCACTGACTGGAATGGAAAACCACACTTCAGCAGATATCTACCTTTCTTAACCATGCAGCATAACCAAAGTATTTGTCCCAACCAGGACACAAACCCCAGACCTTTTGCATCTTACAAACCGAGCTACGTCCCATCTGCAATTTGGATGGGAATGGGAACTGGCGTCACAACCAGATCAACTCTTATGTATTATTGATTGCATACAACTTTTCTAGAGATTCTGGATGCTCACGATGAGTTAAGATGCACTTAACGCATCTACCTGGGGCCCCCATAGGGTATGAAAAACCCAATAATCCCCCTTTTTTTACCTAAAAATCCAAAAATCCTTATCTTTTGTAGCCAAAAATCCTTAAATATTTTTCCCCCTCAAATCTAAAAATCCAAAAGTATAAAACAAAAAATCCTAAAATATGTTTACATTTAGTACAAATTTATTTGGCAATGAATTACATAACATGCATGATATAACATGATATTTAGTGTTTCACACAGGTCATGCCACATTACAAAATGTACTTGCAGAGTCCACTTGAGCCCAGAGTTTGAAATTAACAGTAATCTCACTGTTATAGTGATACGGAGACACCCAATCCTTTTGAACATATTCAAAATTAGTAAAAAAAGTAATCTGTGTCTTGCCCTTTTTTTGAAACTCTTTTAGGCCTAGTGGCCCTTGTGTCACTAGTAAATGACAACTGAGATAATTCCTCACTAATTAACTCTTGCTGCTCATTGGGTGTCTCCGTATCACCCTGATCCTTTATCAGGTCCAAAAGATTGATCAAAACCTCCTCATTCAGAACAATTATATCATCCTTTGGAACATATTCATAGTTAGTATCATCTAAAACAGTGATGACATTTTCTCTATCTATGACACATTGTTTTTGATTTGAGAACTCTGTGGGCTCAAGTGGGCTCTGCAAGTAGATTTCCCCTTTACATTTTCCCTTCTCAAGCATATCTTGCCTCAGTTTACATATATGCACATGTTTGATTGTGTTAATAACTACAACAGAACCTTTTTTGACATAGACACTTCTCCCTTGTGAGGGCTCCAACACACTCTGGCCACCAGTTGATGATTCAAAATCAACTGGTATTGGTATGACTCTGTCACTCACATAAACATTGAGTGGCAAGGTACCAGGCTTATCCTTTGTGCTTAAATTCCTAACAGTATTTTGACGTACACTTTGTCCAAATTTTTCACGCCACATAGATAAATCTCCTAAATCCTAAAATCCAATTATCTTATTAAAAATCCATTAATCCTAAACACTTTCCTCAAAATCCAAAAATCCCAGATATTTCACCCCAAAAATCCAATAATCCCTCTTTTTTAGGCCAAAAATCCAATAATCCTAAAACCCTATGGGGGCCCCCTACCTGTTTTGGTTTAATTACGTGCAGAGAAATATAGAATCTAGACTTGCAGTCATGCCTTTATATTTGATAAACTAAATCCACTCCCTGATACAACAAAGCGAGAAACGTCTATCAGATGCCTGATATTGTATTATAATACATTTGTGTGGGAAAACTTTCATATATTTGAATTGATGTTGTTCTGAAATAACAAAACAGACTTTAAAATATTTTGTTTATAGAGATTACGTACCACATATTGATGATTTATGTAAAACAGAGAAAATGAGATTGGGAAAACAGAGAAAATGAGATTGGGATATTGAATAAAGCATGGGTAACTCAGAAGCAATAAATGACAAACTTGCCAAAAAAAAAGTATTGAAATATAACCTCAGAGTCGCTGATAAGATATGGCTGACACATCACCCACCAGGTGACAGATCTGTGGTAAGATCTGGCTCATCACCCACCAGGTGGCAGATATGTGGTAAGATCTGGCTCATCACCCACCAGGTGGCAGATATGTGGTAAGATCTGGCTCATCACCCACCAGGTGGTAGATCATGTGAGTGCAGTGTTCAGGTCGACAGATCTTTCAAGTTGGTTCAAGAACCAACGAGAGAGATCCGTCAGACTGAACACTGCACAAACCGATGTTCTTGTCTTTATCTCACATATACCTACTAACGATAAATATGATATAAAGGTTTCGATTTGCTGTCCGATATACTTAAGCAAAACACTGTGGCAAACATTACAGCAATTGCGGATCTATGTTGTGTGTGTCCAACAATATAAACACAGCCACGCCCTCTTTTTAATGACGTTATACTCAACGAAGTCACTAGAAAATATATTATGTCATGTAATGACGTCATTGAGAGGTGGGCATAGTGCCATTCTGTAATGTGAGGCCACAACAACTATAGAGATCTGCATTAGCTTCCAGCCTCTCACGGCACGTGCAAGAATATCGATGCACAGGCAAATATGCTGTATATCAAGAGGGGAAACACAGATGGTTCCTTTTTTGACAATCATTGCCGACAGGCAATGATTTTCAAAAAAGGGACTATCTGTATTATTCTGTGATCGGTACGATCATGGGAAATGCGTAGTCATATCCTGTGGGTTGCATTTCTCGCTATCTGCTCTCCCGGCTTTTTAGCTGGTCCGTGAAAAAATGACGAAATTGGCGCGTGAGAGCGATGCATGACGGGAAAGATGTTGCATTGTAATATAACAAAACATACCGAGTCGGGAAGCTGGGTGACCGGATTCAGTGAGTTGGTGATTGCGGACGGATACCCTGAGCCGAAGGCGAGGGGTATCCGTCCGCCATCACCAACGAACTGAATCCGCTCACACAGCTGACCGACGAGTGTATGTTTTGTTTTTATACCTCAGACAACTACTGTATTTTTAAAAAATGATACATGAAACAAGATATTTATCGTTACAAACATTTGTAAACAAAGCGCACCTCATTTGACCCCGTCACGTGACCCGAAAATGGCGCGTACAGCCATAGACTGGTTGCCGCCATCTGTGTATATACACGATGTTCTTGACACTCGATGGGGAACCAGTCTAAAGATGGCTAATCAATACTTTACAAATAATTGACATGCGCGTATTCATTCGAAATCGCATAAATACGCGCATCACTGAGGTATAAACTTCCGCCCGCCTTGCTACAAGATGGGAGGGAAATTTCAGACGGACATCGTACATTGACATGCTAATGTCAGCGCTAAAGCGTGTTTGTTGTGTAATCTTTATATAAGTATATTGCAATCTACGTAATTTATGTCAACATCACTAACGCATAACTGTGAAAAACAACAATGTAAAGACGAAAGGCAGAGGCGACTATGTCCCGAACAGGTTGTCGCCGCTGTTCCCGGATGTGCTGTGTGCAAAGAATTGGGTCAAATACGATCGCAGCGCTCTGAAAATGCACCGTATATGGTAGAGCAGATAGGGAGAATTCGTTGTCCAAAGTACACCATTCATAATGCTCTGTATACTTTACAGTTAGAAATTAAGCAAGAAAAAGTGGTGATCCACATGTAGCACGGATGAGAAAAAAATTAACAAACTAACCAAAACTGTCAACAAACAGAACAAAAATTAAAATAAACAGAACAAAAGTTACAAAAAAAAAAAAAATAAAAAAAAACACACAAAATGAAATATTATCTTTATTCTTCTTTTAAAAGCAATTAATTTGGTATGTGAACGATTTTTTTAGCAGAACTTTATTCGGTCTCTGACCAAGTCCAGCATGCATTGCAATTGAAAGAACTTCCTGTTAATCCAAGATGGCCTCCACTCAATAAGATGTGTGTAATTCCTCTGGCTTTTGGCTCAGATAACATGATATCAAAGAAAGAATATCACATCCAATACTGTTATGACATTTTCTGCAGGTTTCATATCAACAATGTTCCTTCATTCATTATATGACATTCAAAATTGAGAGTTAAAATAATCTTTAAAGTGGGCTGTCAAAATTACTTCTTCAGTTCATGTACAGTATTCAATTCATTGCAGGATTTAATTATAATGGGAATGGATTTCTGTTAAGGCTAACTATAATTGAACATTTGGCTTATCTAGAAGGAACTAATAAAGAATATTTATAATTTGGCTTGTTCAGTTTGTCACACCTAGCCTTTGATATGCAGTGGATACCTCCCACTGCCTGAATGATGAATCACAGCTTCTCTTTGAACTGCATTTGACTCTTAGTGTACAATATGGGTTTATTATATTTATTCATTATGAGCTCAACAACTTACCACATTGGCAAGATCTGCTCATATCAGTAACATGATTGACTCACCCATAACAATGAGGTGTATCACACCACCAGAAGTTTCTATTTGATGTCTTCTTATTGTATAATTCGTTTTTTTGAACACTAATTTGGTTCTCTTCTAGCAATATTGAATTTAATTTGAAGCTTTATGTCAATATAAAAAGAATTCTTGTGATTTAATTTAAAGCCCTTCACATCTGTCCTTTGAAGGAAGTTTGACTTACTTTTTATATGAGTTCATGATTAAGATATGTCCTTTTGTCAATAAAATAATACAAATAGGAAACTTCCAATACATTGAGAAAAAATACTCCATTTTCTGCCCAATTTACGCAAAGAAAATTCATGTCAGAGCCAGTTCCATTAACTAAAAATAAATCTGATGACTATTAAGTTTTAATTGTTGTATCTGTCCTTGGAAGGAAGTTTTTATGTTTTGTTTTTTTTTCGAAGATGTTTTGATAGCATTAAACCTAACACATTAAAAAAAGTTAATATTCATACACAAATAGTTGGTTATAGAATTATATTTATAACAATTTCAAATCTATCACCCAAGGCCTGTATAGGTCTACAATTGTAGATCAACTGAAATCGTTGACATGTCTTTAACTTTATAAGTATTTATCATATATTTTAATACAAATATATCTGACACCCATATATAATTATTATGCAAAGTATGAAGGACATTTTAATCTCCATACACATTATTTACTCAGCAAGCTATTAATGTGAAGAATTCTGAAATTGTTTCTACTCAATTATCAAGCTGTCAAATATGCTCTCCTATTCATGTACATATTTAGCAAAACATATTCACACCATTGTCCCTAAAATACACATAATTATGCCTGATTACTTTTTTAATACAACTATTACATTTTGGGGGCCAAATGCTACTGGTTTTGAAACAAAGTGACACTAATATCATCACTTTTTAATTGTCATTCTGTATGAAATTTATTGTTTACCATTGAGTGGCGACCAGTCAAAATGAACAGGAAGTTCTTCCAGATGTATTGACGGGTCCCTTGGGAATGAGCCGAATGCAAAGATGTGCCTTTTCACGCTCGATTACGTAAGTTGCCCTAATATCGCTCAGGCGCTAACGCAAATCATCGATCAGACTTTTGCGTGTCATTTATGTTCTAATTGTCCGATTTACACCAAATTGGAACTAAACTTACTGAAAATTCCTTGTTCTAGTGATTGGGAAGCATTTCAAAGCAATTTAAAGAGATAATTTTATAAAACGATGGGCGAACACGATGACATATAGTTTTGAACGTCAGTTGCTTAAACAATAATGACCACAGAAAAAACAAATTACAACCCACAGGATATGACTACGCATTTCCAATGATCATACCGATCACAGAATAACACAGATAGTTCATATTTTTGACAATGATTTGCCTGTCAAAAAAGGAACCATCCGCGTTACAAAAATATCTCATGGGTGCAGAACACTCTCTTGAAGGACCACGTATGAGACAAAAGGTAAGATCTAACACATCATGCACCAGGTGGCAGGTCTGTGGTGAGATCTGCCACATCAGTAAGGTCATGTCATGATTTGGGTTTGTCTGCTGCTCTGTACAGGATAACCATGGTGCTACAATGACATGTATGCAACCTTACAATACCCCAAGCATCTGATATGAAAGCACTTAAAACGCATTCCAATTCTATCAACATAACCAGAAAGGTTTATACCTTAGTTCTCGCCCACACTGAGACAAACGAGATCGTTGATCGAATAATCTGGTAAAGATGATAAAGTATAATGTTGTCATGTGAAGCTGTGTAAATATGTACAAAAGACTGTGGCAAGAAAAAAAACTATATTTGGGGAGAAGGATTATATTTTCACAAATAAAAGGGTTGGACACTTGGATTTAATAGGTCTTTATGTGTTTTTCTTAGATTTAAACACATTTACCAGGCAATGCCACTTAGACATAGATCTGATGAAAAGAAAAAGTTAATTGGTCAACTGCAGGTTAGTATGCAAATTGTATTTGTATTAAACCATTCTGGACTCACCTACTATAGAAGTTTTGGTTTCCCCTGCAAGGGAGCTCATGAAGGACTGGCGGAAGTTGAAAGCCCTCTTGCGCGCATGCCCAAGGAAGGAGGCAGTGGAGAGAGTATAAAGCACAGGATTGATAGCAGCATTAAAAGGCAGAACAAACACTGCAATCCACGCAAACACCTGCATAGACAATAACATATATATAATAAGGCAGGATTGATTCAACATTTTGATTTCATGGTATGTTTCTGTTGCTACCTGGTGGGAAAGTCTGGGACAATAATGCGAAAGAGAGTTTGCATGAACGCATATAATATCAAGTAATATTTGAACAATATCAAAATCATATTGGAAATATTTGTACAAATTCAGACAATATGCTTAATATTGATAATTTAGAATAAATGATATCGAACGCTTGCTCCTCCTTAATCAATCAGGAAACGGAAATATTCCCCAAAAGCGAGAGTGTGAAGGCAGTTACCTGTGGTGGAATGGTGGCTCCACCTAGCGAGGCAAATCCAAGAAGAATGATAGGAACCCAACAGCAGAAGTCTGTGAGAACAATAAGGGTCATGCGTCTGGCCATGGCGCGGTCATTCCTCATCTCCTGCGCACGCGCAGCTGCCCTGGTCTGTCTTGCCACGATGAACATCCATAAATAGGACACAAATATGATGGAAAGGGATACAAAGTTGAGGACTATGAAGACAAACACGGCATACTCCCAACCACTTGGTTTGTCTCTTGTGATATGTAGCGCCAGACATACCCCAGAACGTCCGTAGAAATTTCCAAAATACTCAATTTCCCCCAGTGGTATAGCAGACAAAAAGGCCACGACTATCCACAGGATCGCCATGACTATTCTTGTTTCCCGGATGTCCATTCTTTTGACCCGGAAGGGAAAAATGATTGATATGAATCTGTCTATGGTTATGACTGTCAATGTTAGAACCGATAGTTCACTTGAAAAAGTGGACAGAAACCCTGCAAACTTGCACAAGGGGCTTTCCCGCCAGAACTTCTCATGAATACTGTAAACTCCTCTGTAGAAAAGGTCCACGCTGGCGATAAGTATGAGGTAAACTCCCATGAAGAAATCTCCCAGGGCAAGGTTGGTTATTAAAAAAGAATGAATCTGAAATTGAATAAATGGAATTTATGAAATAAAGTAGATTTCAAAATACTTCCACTCACGTATTGGAATAGGACTTTTCATATGTTATTAACCTACTTCTGGAAACCATCAAGTTATTTGTGTCAAAATGCCATGCGTCTAGAAACTACATATGAACATAATATGAATTAGTGCCAAATAATTAGTTTGTTCTTAACTGTTTTGTTGTCAATACTTCATATGTTTAGATTGTGTAAATGTCTCTTACTACTTGTAGTTCACAAACAACAAACCGAATCATTTTCCAAGTGTCTGAAATATTAGGTGAATTATTTGAATGTCTATAGACCTACAATCCACCTCCAGAAATGCAAGAAGCAGTTTAAGAAGGTTATTGAATAAGATCATCAAGATGCACAGAACAGTACAGCACTCTCATCCCACCTACACACCATTCCAAGCAACTTTTAGTTCTAAACATCTTAAACTAAACACCAAACCCGTTTAGAACCCTGGTGCATAAAGGTGTTTAGTTTAGTTTCTAAACACATCGAGATGAGAGTGTAAGCACAGATTACTGACCTGCGCTATGCTAAGGCAAGGATCAATTTGGAGGATTTGTGTTTCTTTGGCAGATTTTTTTTTCTGTGTGAAATGGAGAGGGAAATTGGAATTTAAGAAGAAAACAAATATACCTTTGTCAAATCTAGATGCGCCATAATCAAAACTTCAAAATATGTCAGACATTATCAAAACACAAACAAGAGAGCATAAAGGTTAGATGTCATGTAATGTGAATTTCTATTTGTCACTGCCTTTAGAAATGTACATTATGGAATGAAAAGCTACACAGTGTCAAATGAAAATATATATACAATAATTGAAAAGTTGCCGTCGACATAACTGATAATACATTATCTCAAACGAAAACAGAGTTTGTTTTAATTGGGGAAATAAATTATTCAAATTAAGCTTTATTTACTTTCAAATCTTTCTTTTCAGATATGCATTAATAAAACTTTTTCATATAATCATAATTCACATTTGCATACACAATATATGCGACTCACTCTGCCCTGACACACATGCACTTTTATGTGACCATTTAAAAGAGGCATTGAGATTTTTAGTTTGACCTGACCTTGCTGTCTCTGGCATCTCTGATCCTCCAGAAGATGACCACACAGTTTCCCAGGAGAGCTACAGTGCCCAGCACCCAGATACTGACTCTGAGCATGTAGTTTGACATGAGGTCCTTGCAGGATGAGAACTCATCCGGGGCGGGAAGGCAGCTGTCTATGTAAGCCGGAGCGATACAGCAAAACCGAAACTCATCTGTCTTCCTGGGGACAATCGGTGTGAGAATTCATATTTATTCATTGCAGTTCTTTGTAAAAAGGACAAAGATTAGTACAATTATAGATATTTATAAATCAGAATGAGGATTAATGTGTACCTGAATCGATTTCAAGTATTATTTTTATTTTATATTATTTTAATTATGTTTATGTATGATGTATGTGGAATAATTCCTACTGGCATAATGATGAACTTACAGTTCTGCTAACAGAGGGAGCCCATTGAATACATTGTCTTCGATGACTGATATCAGATTGTGTCTTATGTCCCTGGAAGTCCATTGGAAATAAATTGTACATATTCATATATTTTATGCATATATCTGTACATTTATAAAAAATCAAACTGCAGAAAACATTTCACCTTTAAGATAAAAGTTAAACCAGATAAATCGGCAGCACTCACAGACTTAGCAGTTGAGGAAGACCATTGAGAGAACCATCTTCTATAATATCTATGTGGTTATAGGAAAGATCTCTGTAATGAAAAATATAAGAAATGCTTCATTTGCATTATTAAAGAAATCGTCATTCAAATGAATGTTAAATATGACAAAATGGTTCAATATTTATGTTATACTGGTATATATGTGTTCGGGAATAAAAGGTACAAAATTAATTCAAATTAGATATTTTTATCAAACTAAAAATCAAAATCAGATAAGTAAAACAAATCAACCACTCCAAATACCCAACATCCACACTCAATAAGACATTTTCTCAGTTTGCATTTTACATTGAGGTTTTAATACAATTTCAGATGTTAATTGTAGTTGAAAAGTAGAAATCAATCAATAACAAATATAGGATGTTGTGATATATTTGTAAAATCTAATTATTGGGTATTTATTCTATGACAAAGCGCAAAACACTTGTGACAATGAATAGGTCTAATATGTCGTATGGAATTAGCACTTACAGATTATGTAGGCTTTTAAGTCCCATGAATGCATTCATCTCTATATTATGAATCCTTTGGTAGCTGAGGTCTCTAAAATTAAAAACAGAAATAAATATCAGATGTCTCAATATACTCTTCAATTTAGAAGACTCTTAATCTACGATCTTAAAATTATCATATAATTCTGTATAATGACGTACAGAAAAACCTCCTAATTTTCAAATAAATACTCACAAGGCTTTCAATGAATAGAGGCCAGAAAAAGCAAATGGTGATATCATCTCTATCATATTCCCTCGTAGATACCTAGTGGTGGATAAAAAGGGAATTCATCATGATCAGGTTGTGGTTTGACTAAAGTTAGGTTGAATATATAATGTATGATTAGAGCGTCTTAGTATTGCTTTCAATGTTGGTAATGTTGATATATTTCTTAGTGGAGGGTCTGAGCAATATCTTGATATATTTTAAATATGAGACCAATAATACATTATAATGCTCTCGGCTTAAATATATGCTGTTGTATGAGATTGATGTTCAGGGCAAATTATGTATTGGCAATGGCTGTCTTATAAATGTCTCATCTGATGAGTAAAAGTCGTCAGTGTGTGCTCTAATCACGTTCTTCTGATAATCATGTAAACTCCTGTTGGAATCTTCCAAAAATAAAATATATACAGATGTACACACACGCATATAAACAAACGCACATGCATCACAAACGATAAACTGGCATCCCCAGATATTGAAATTCATGAAAGGAATTGTGTGAAATACATTTTTCCCAGTGCATACAGCACATTATAGTGTCTTTTTTGAGAAATATTTCTTGTTTATTGTTACCTTGCTATCTGTGTTGATATATTTCTGAGCGAATTGGCATCTTGAACATAATGGTGTTCTGTACATTACTCTGACCGTTTTGAATTTTCAAGGTGAGGTTGTCATTCAATTATAAGAAGATTGCTTTCCCATTGGTTTTACAAAGTTTTCAATGGCATATAGGCAGGGGTCCAACTATTATTTGAATGTTGATATTCATTTTATCATTGCGCTTGACTACACCTGCCACCTGCATCCCATAGTTATGACAGAAGCGTCACCTGGTGGACAACAAACCAGACAGATGCGTTACCTGGTGGACCAGGAAGATGCATCACCTGGTGGACAATAAAACAGGCAGATGCGTCACCTGGTGGACAATAAAATCAGGCTACTCAAATCCATCCTCCAAGAGAGCATGATTGCACAAAGGCTACTACACACTTATTCCAACACGTGAACAGATGGTAGGAATCTAAAGTATTATGTATTGATATATGTGGAATATTAAAAAAAGGTTGTGAACTACGCAAAAGTGTCTTGTCGATCACTTCGTTTTTTAACTTGTGGGCACTGACCATGTAAGCATAGCTTATAAAATGAGAAGGGTAATTTTCTGTTATTCTGTCTGTCAATCTGTTATTCTGTCTGTCTTTCTGTTAATACCTTCTCTCCATTCATTGATTGTTCTAAACTTGCAATAAAATCTGTTTTATAGCAAAATTCGCGACTTGAAATCTAATGTTCTCTTCTCAATTTCATAAAACAATAGATGAGAATATTAAATATACTGAGGCACTCACAAAGATGTGACATTATACAGTCCAAAGAAAGAGCCATTCCGAAGTTCCCTTAAATTGTTTTTCTCCAAATTTCTGAAACAAATAGAAATTGTTTATTAATGTTCAGCTATATTTAATCAGTTGAATGAGATCTTTTCAATGACTAGTCTAGTCAAAGATATCTCTTTCAACTAAACTGAGGGTGATAACATAAAAGAAAAGTATTTACAGAACTTGATTTACACTCTTTTTATACTCACAAGGTGGCGAGTTTCCATAACGATACAAAGGAGTTCTGCCCGATGTCTTTGATACTGTTGTTGCTTAGATCTCTAAATATACAACACAAATGAATTGGCATGACACTGAAATCTTCAGCATTTTAACAACTTATCCAAAGATGTCTTCATATTTCATGACATAAGTTATGCTCACATTAATATAACAATCAATACATCATTAACTCTTTATGACATGCGTATACAGGTACTTTTCTTCGCTGAATAAACTATTAAGTGATAGGCTCCTAAAGACTCCTTCAAATTACTAAATGTTTACAAATATATCTTAATATGACATGACTCACAAAGACTTGAGATGCTTCAGTCTCTCAAATGTCTTGGAATTGAAGGTTGTGCCCAGTAGATTGTTTGAAAGGCGACTGAAATGGAAAAATAAACAGTCATGTCACATCCGTGTTTAGAAAATGCAGGATCGTGGATACTTATACCTTTTTCTTTTTGTACTGGGTTTAAAAAAAATAATCTAAATGCAATGTATTATATTAAGTGAAACAAAGCATTCGGTTTTCCAAACGTTTGTAGGAAGTGCAATGATATTAGGTCCCTGCAGATAATGAGTGAAGTTTCATACATAGTTAAGATTAGAATAACGTAAAACATTTATGTAAACCATTTTACGACTTCATCGTACATTACTCATTCATCATGTATTAATTACACACAACACACATTAACTTAGCCTCTCAGTAATATATAAATATTAAGTGCTCTCTCTCTCTTCAGGTAAAACTATCAAGCACAGGGGTTTGGCATGTGGCATTACTGTGGCGAGTGACCAGGGACGCCAGGACCCAGGTGCTTTCATACAGGTGACCGGGAGGACTCGGGGTCGCTTGAATGTGGAATATATACATGCATTCGCGGCCTGCAGAACAGCTGACCAGCTCATCTCTAAATGGATCTTAAACAATGTTTAAGCCTCACTCAACTTATCACCTGTTAATGCCTCAGTCACATTTGCGCCGATTTCAGTAAAGATGCCCGGCCGATGGGTATTTTTTACAAAATCGGCAGGCAGTTCAGATTGCCGTGCGGGCACCGGGAGATCATCGGCCACAATTGGGCATCTTTAAGACGTCGGGCGGGTCATCGGGAACTTTTAACTGGAACATAAAACTTGCCGATGTTTCCCCGATGTCTTATCAGTAAATATCATCTTAAAGTACACGGCAGGGTCCCGGCAGTGTCCCGCAGGCACATCGGCAGATTATCTTACGGCTGCCGGTGGCATCGTGCGGTGAAAATAGGATTGTTTTTATTTCATGTGTTCACAGGCCATCGTCAGATGATCCACCGGGCTCCCTACGGTCTCATACAGACGTCTTTAGGATGTCTTTCAGACGTCTGTCATATGATACAGACGTCTTTAAGATGTCTTTCAGACGTCTGTCATATAATACAGACGTCTTTAAGATGTCCCTCAGACGTCTGTGTCATTTTCTTGCGGGTGCCGTGCGGTGGCCTTTCATAATGTGACCATAGCTACGGCATATCTCAGATTGTTGCTGATAAACTCCCCGGCGCCCGGCAGACTGGGAAGTCGGCCGATTCTTACTGCCCGGCCGGCGCCCGGTGCAAATGTGACTGAGGCATAAGGAATACTTACAAATGTAGAAGTCCTCTTTCCATCTTGGTATCTGGAACCTGTTTCAGGCCCAGGTTTTCGCAGTTCATCCAGTCATTCAAACATGTGCACTCAAAACTTGGAAACGGACACATTTGCTCTAAAAAGGAAATGATAATGTTAAAAGATTAAAAGATTAAATGATTTAAGAAAAAGAGTTGTGGAAACCAGACTCGGTTACAAAGGACTCAAATTGACTCCACAAATAAGAACGTTTATAAATCGTTATGGGCTTGATATTAAAACAACAAAATTGACTTTAAACCTGATGGCGGTTTCCAATACATATGTTATCATCATTCTATATACCTACCGTAGTTATTTTCTAAATTCTCTCAATTAATAGGGGAACCAGATCCTGTTGGAGGCTTATTTTAGAAGTTAGCTCTCCCCGCAGAACACGCGACTGGACATTGGATATGTTGTACAGTGATATCTGAAGTCATTGTTTTTGGTTGTTCAAGATCACATTTCTGGTCTACTTTATTTGGATCGTCATGACAACCAAGCATATGTTTCACGGATTTCTGGGAACCAGAGTATTTCTTAATATTTTCTTAGTATTATGTCCTATTAAATTCACATTTGGCATAATGGTAGAACGCAAATAGATACACCCAATCATGCAATCATCCCTCAATTCAGAATATACATTAATAGGAGCCGCTATATTAGGGCATACAAAGATTTTCAGCTTCACAGTTATAGCATTGAAGCAGCTATACATATACATTAAGGTTTCAACGGTAACATATTATAGAGTATTAACATTTTCTTATAAGCTACTGCTACAATCTGCGATTTTTAACAAATATAATCCAGCCGTGTCTTCTGCGGAGAAAGCTAATATCAGATTTTCAGGCCCTGATTCCCCTACTAAATGTTTACCACAAATCTCTTCAAATCTCTTCATTCTTGATGCCCATCACATATGTTTTCATATTCTCAGTACCCACCATACATATTTGCACTTTTACAAAAACAATAAATATACCTCTTCATCATCTGATACCCAAACAGTATTCATTGTATTTACCACTCACGTGAATACTGAACCCATATCCCCTCGTTGATGAGTGTTACCAGACAGTGAATACTTACCACACATTTCCTCGTCGGTGAGTGTTACCAGACAGTGAATACTTACCACACACTTCCTCGTCGGTGAGTGTTACCAGACAGTGAATACTTACCACACACTTCCTCGTCGGTGAGTGTTACCAGACAGTGAATGAATACTTACCACACACTTCCTCGTCGGTGAGTGTTACCAGACAGTTGATACTTACCACACATTTCCTCGTCGGTGAGTGTTACTAGACAGTTACTATTTACCACACATCCCCTTGTAGGTGAGTGTTACCAGACCGTGAATACTTACCACACATTTCCTCGTCGGTGAGTGTTACCAGACAGTGAATACTTACCACACATTTCCTCGTCGGTGAGTGTTACCAGACAGTGAATACTTACCACACATTTCCTCATCGGTGAGTGTTACCAGACAGTGAATACTTACCACACACTTCCTCGTCGGTGAGTGTTACCAGACAGTGAATACTTACCACACATTTCCTCATCGGTGAGTGTTACCAGACAGTTGATACTTACCACACATTTCCTCGTCGGTGAGTGTTACTAGACAGTGAATACTTACCACACATTTCCTCATCGGTGAGTGTTACCAGACAGTTAATACTTACCACACATTTCCTCGTCGGTGTTTGTTACCAGACAGTGAATACTTACCACACATCCCCTCGTCGGTGAGTGTTACCAGACAGCGAATACTTACCACACATTTCCTCGTCGGTGAGTGTTACCAGACAGTGAATACTTACCACACATTTCCTCGTCGGTGAGTGTTACCAGACAGTGAATACTTACCACACATTTCCTCATCGGTGAGTGTTACCAGACAGTGAATACTTACCACACACTTCCTCGTCGGTGAGTGTTACCAGACAGTGAATACTTACCACACATTTCCTCATCGGTGAGTGTTACCAGACAGTTGATACTTACCACACATTTCCTCGTCGGTGAGTGTTACTAGACAGTGAATACTTACCACACATTTCCTCATCGGTGAGTGTTACCAGACAGTTAATACTTACCACACATTTCCTCGTCGGTGTTTGTTACCAGACAGTGAATACTTACCACACATCCCCTCGTCGGTGAGTGTTACCAGACAGCGAATACTTACCACACATTTCCTCGTCGGTGAGTGTTACCAGACAGTGAATACTTACCACACATTTCCTCGTCGGTGAGTGTTACTAGACAGTCCGGATGCTGATCACACTGTGCGGACTGGTTGACACAGTAGCTTAGTTGACATTTGAATAATCCTTCTCTGCATGTGATATTTTCTGCATAACAGGAGTTAAACACGTAATAGCAAATTATCACCTGTAACACATACTCAGTGTTTAATCTCAATAATTTCACATAAATCTGATTGTCTTGGTTTTCTTAGTAACCGCTATGATAGGTTTCTGAGTTGATTACTCACTGCAGTTGAGTAGATGTGAGCTATCGGCGCAGCCAATGGTTCTGTTGTCATACTTGGTGTGTTTGACACAGACATCTGTCAGGGGTATGCACTGTCCATTGTGACATCTGAACTCTCTCACATCACACTCAGGTTTATCTACAATTACGATATAAGAGAGGTTAAGGTGACGAATATACAAAACAAATATTAGCATAGACCAAGCAACTGCTAGGTTACCAGCGTTTGGACTGAGATCCGTTTCAAACCTCCAAGTGGGAAGAGATATAGTGATTTGGTTCACGAAAGAGGATAATCATAGTTGTCCTTTTTATTAACTCTAAGCGTTAATTACTGCCTAAGTGTACATTGTAATTAAGATAAAAAAGAGATGACAGACAATAATAGTACTATTTGAACAACTTATCCAATATCAAAAGACTATCTGTTTTTATTCAATTATATCAAAGAAAATTGAAAAATGGCGTACCACATGTGTCCTCGTCACTTCCGTCGATGCAGTCTCGCGAGAAGTCACACCAGTGTCTCCCGGGAATACATTGTCCTGTGCGGCACTTCTTATATCCAGCTTCGCATTCAAAACTTTCTGTCAAGATATATATCTCGTATAGTTATTACTGCATTACAGACTTTTGTTTGTGTATATAAAAGTTAAAATATTTTCCGGCATTTGTATCCACACTTCAAAATTTTGTTTAGCAAATGAATCTCTTTGTTTCTTTATTTGTATCAATGATTTTTTTCAGCGATATTTAGGCTCTATCATGTCAGATAAAAGCCTGTCAGCGGACCCAATGCCCTATTCCTTTAGAAGAGTAATTGGCAATATTTATAAAGCATTATCAAATGATAACACAAATCATGGCCTAAGGTAACACAGCCTCTGATTTCAGATTTGTTTTATTCATTCAATCTCACCATGATTGTGTTCTTCATCAAGCTCTTATTATGGGTGTGTATGACTGTAACAACAGTTACTATAGTTTGTGACCCTTTTGGCACTGCCACTCAGGACCATACTTTGGCACTCAGGGCTATTTTTCTCGTTTATCCGCTGATATCCGCTGATATGCTGATATGCTGACGTGCTGATATGCTGATATGCTGACGTGCTGATATGCTGATATGCTGATATGCTGATAAGGTGATGTTCTTATATGCTGATATGCTGATATGCTGATATGCTGATGTGCTGATATGCTGATGTGCTAATATGCTGATATGCTGATGTTCTGATATGCTGATGTTCTGGAGCCCCATATTCCCCAGGTTTCAGTATATGATTTATCTGTGATGCTAAATATCTTAACATCTCCAAATTTTAAAATAAAAAGATGAATGGGCAGTTTATCAACTTAGAGATATTGTGACACTTTCTGGTAGCATCCTCAGTGTCAATGATATACTTTGAAAGTATTACTATGTGATTCCAAGTTGACACAATTTTGTCAAAAACACATCTGAAAGTGATTTTTGAATGCAATTCTATCAACTAATGCAAAGTTTTGTGGTGAATTGAAATGACCCAGAATGGCCAGATTCTCCCATAATGACTGTGATATTGATAATAGGCAATCGAAAATTAGAAGATGAAGATTCCTTTTTTAATCAGCGTTTGGTATAATAAATTCGGATGAAAAAGAAAGATGTAACTATTGATTCTGAAAAAAGCTTTGATAGTATAAGCAATTATTGAGACCTACCACAGTTGAATTCATCACTGTTGTCTGGACAGTCAAAAACATTATCACACCGCTGGGCGGCGCTGTAGCACTGCCCTGTGGCACACCTGTATTCCCCGTCACACTCAGATAACACCTCTGAATCACAAATAACACTTCACATCAGATTTTGTCATGTTATATCAGACGCCCTAGAAGCATTTCCATAAAAGCCATAATATCTATAAAAAAAAAGTGAGGAAAATATCTTAATTCTCGTATAATTACCGCATTGGGCCTCATCAGGGGCGCCGATACAATCAGGTCTGTTATCGCATAGCGCTTCCCGAGGCAGACACTTTCCTTCCTCACACCAGGTGGCGTTCTCGCTACATTGGCCGCTTCCACCGCTGCCCCCACCAGCGACTGTAACATCATACCATGCATAATATTCATAAACCTTCAAGTTATGGGCATATATGTATTTAGTTTGCCACCAGCCATCGTGGTTGTCTGAAAATTACCACATTGTTGTTCTAACTACCTGCTTGATATTTACCTCCTACCAGCCCACCCTAAAAGAATAAATGAAGACATGCTATTAAATTTCAATTAATTTACCACAGTCTTTATTCTTTTCAAGAAGTTCAAACTCATTATGTCTTTTTACCGAATGTGCATATAGCAGATCATGATGTTGCTTAAAACATATAGCATCTGATCAGCCTGCACCAGTCCAGACCACTCCTCTAGAATATACCGTTACTACATGATATCACAACAGTAAGTAGTAGGGGCGATCCACAAGTATAGATGGTAAAACAGTGCACCTATGCCTTACTTGGTTGCATAATTGGAGGACTTGACGTGGTGAATTAAATTTCTATTGCAGACAGTGCAGTTTTACATTGGTTAACGTACTTAAAAGTCAACCTGATACAGCCATTGGTGCTAAAGGGGTGTAAAAACAGGCTGTCTGATGCTCACCACACACCACCTCATCATGCCCTTCCTGGCTGTCTGATACTCACCACATACCCCCTCATCGTGCCCTTCCTCGCTGTCTGATACTCACCACATACCACCTCATCGTGCCCTTCCTGGCTGTCTGATACCACATACCACCTCATCATGCCCTTCCTCACTGTCTGATACTCACCACATACCACCTCATCATGCCCTTCCTCGCTGTCTGATACTCACCACATACCACCTCATCGGGAGCTTCCTCGCTGTCTGATACTCACCACATACCACCTCATCATGCCCTTCCTGGCTGTCTGATACCACATATCCCCTCATCATGCCCTTCCTGACTGTCTGATACTCACCACATACCACCTCATCATGCAATTCCTCGCTGTCTGATACTCACTACATACCACCTCATCATGCCCTTCCTGGCTGTATGATACTCACCACATACCACCTCATCGTGCCCTTCCTGGCTGTCTGATACTCACCACATACCACCTCATCATGCCCTTCCTCACTGTCTGATACTCACCACATACCACCTCATCGTGCCCTTCCTTCGCTGTCTGATGCTCGCCACACACCACCTCATCGTGCCCTTCCTGGCTGTCTGATACTCACCACACACCACCTCATCGTGCCCTTCCTGGCTGTCTGATACTCACCACATACCACCTCATCGTGCCCTTCCTGGCTGTCTGATACTCACCACATACCACCTCACCGTGCCCTTCCTCGTTGTCTGATACTCACCACACACCACCTAAACGTGCCTTCCTGGCTGTCTGATACTCACCACATACCACCTCATCATGCCCTTCCTCGCTGTCTGATACTCACTACATACCACCTCATCATGCCCTTCCTGGCTGTCTGATACTCACCACATACCACCTCATCGTGCCCTTCCTGGCTGTCTGATACCACTTACCACCTCATCATGCCATTCCTGGCTGTCTGATACTATAACAAAACATACCGAGTCGGGGAAGCTGGGTGAGCATATTCAGTGAGTTGGTGATGGCCATCACCAACGAACTGAATGCGCTCACCCAGCTGACCCAACGAGGCATGTTTTGTTTTTAAACCTCAGACAACTACTGTATTTTTTTAAAAATGATACATGAAACAAGATATTTATCATTAAAAACGTTTTGTAAACAAAGCTCACCTCATTTGACCCCGTCACTTGACCCGAAAATGGTGTGTACAGCCATAGACTGGTTGCCACCCTCTGTGTATACACAATGTTTTTGACACTCGGTGGGAGACCAGTCTAAAGATGGCCGACAGAAAATAGTTCGCAGCTAATCAATACGTTACGAATACTCGGCATGCTCGTATTCATTGGAAATCTCGTTGATACGTGCATCACTGAGGTATAATCACCACATATCACCTCATCGTGCCCTGGCTATCTGATACTCACCACACACCACCTCATCATGCCCTTCCTGGCTGTCTGATACTCACCACACACCACCTCATCGTGCCCTTCCTGGCTGTCTGATACTCACCACATACCACCTCATCATGCCCTTCCTGGCTGTCTGATACCACATACCACCTCATCATGCCCTTCCTCGCTGTCTAATACTCACTACATACCACCTCATCATGCCCTTCCTCGCTGTCTGAGACTCACAACATACCACCTCATCGTGCCCTTCCTGGCTGTCTGATACTCACCACATACCACCTCATCATGCCCTTCCTCGCTGTCCCAGCAGTCATGTTCACCATTGCAGACATACTGTCCTCTGAGACATCTCCTGTCCACAGCTTTACATATTGGCTCAGGACTGATCTGGCAATTGCATATGAAGTGTCCAGGAGTCAGACAAGCAATCTCCTCTGAAACGCAATGACAACATAATGGCCTTCAGTCCTTGGAAAAAGTATAGGAACTATGCATGTTTTAATGCTACATTGGTTGCAGTGTGCATGATTTTAAATAATCAAAATCAGGGCATTTATTTTCTTGAAATAAATCTAGAATTTTGTCGATGTAATACATTGTAAATTGTTAGATTAGGTTGATGTCTCTCAGAAATTGTTTCTGAAAAATGAAGGCGCCACGTCAGATGAGTTATAAACCTACCAGAGGAACTCTATTTAATTCAAAGTGTAACTTTAAGTCTTTTTTTCTACATTATCATACGTCATGATAATATAAAGAATGTCCATTTTTGTAGTTTGGTGATTAAGTATGAGGCAATGGTCAACTCACCACAGCTGTTCTACCTTTCTTAAGCCATTAATTGTAAACTCACAACAGCTGTTCTACTTATCATGATGCATTTGACAACTCACTACAGCTGTTCCATTTATCATGAGGCAATGGTCCACTTACTACAGCTGTTCTACTTATTATGAAACAATGGTCAGCTCGCTCAACACAGCTGTTCTAGTTATCATGAGGCAATGGTCAACTCACTACAGCTGTTCTACTTATCATGATGCATTAATGGTCAACTCACTACAGCTGTTCTACCTTTCTTAAGTCATTAATTGCAAACTCACCACAGTAGTTCTACATATCATGAGGCAATGGTCAACTGACCACAGCTGTTCTACTCATCTTGAGTCATTAATGGTTAACTCACCACAGCTGTTCTACTCATCCTGAGTCATTAATGGTTAACTCACCACAGTTACTCTCATCATCGCACTGGTAGCCGCAGTCACACACCCCATCACATCGGTTAGCTTCGTGCAGACACCGCCCGTTGTTGCACTGGAAATTGTTTTCTCCGCATGCACCTTCACGATCAAATCATTGAGGAAGTAAAATTAACAAGGTACTCACAACTATAAAGCAGTAAATCCTCTATCGATGGAGTAGAGAGGAGAAAATGCACTGTTGGGAAAATACTGAATGTTAAGGTAAAGTCAGGTTGTGATGCTTTGAAGTAAGTTAGATTATATCATAATCTCATTATCTGCCTTTGATAGACATTCCATTCTTACAAATTGAAAACTGAAAGTCCAAAAAGAAAAGGTTTTATTTGATATAAGCATTATACGTGAAATAAGTTACTGACATTGGAGTTCGTCGTTCATGGAGTCCTTGCAGTCGACCCAGCCATCGCAGCGGTGGTCGTGACTCACATACAGACCATTGTCACACTTCACGTGAATATCTGCAATCCAAGGTTGAAGACAACAGAAAAAATATTATTATATGTCTTATAAACTGATTGGAAACTGTGAAACAAAAAAATGTCAAATAAAGTTATGCTGTATGTATTGTTCTATTAATGTTCTAATAATGTGAACTTATGTTTTGAAGTAATTTTTATAGATAAAAACAGCAACAGCTACAAGTAATGTGTACGTGGAAGTTGGGGGCTGTAAACTGGTACAGAGATCAACGGAAAATGGCAAATTTGTCCTCCATGAAACTACTCCCCCCACCCCTTAATAAATAGCATTGCCAGTGTAGTGAGGGAGGGACGTACGGCAGTTCTGTTCGTCGCTGCCGTCGAGGCAATGTGGTGTACCATCACACAGGAAGAAGCTAGAGATACACTGCGAGTTATTACACATCCACTCTGAGGGGTAGCACGCTCGGTAGTCTGAAAACATAACACTCAATCACAATTGTATCACAAATGTATCACATTTATCACTATAAAAGTCTCTGTTTAATTAGAATGATCATGCATTCTATGTGTAGATCAAAGTATGATGAAATATGTATTGTATTATACAAGGGGTGTTCAAAAAGCATGTGCTAGAAACTCTGAAGAAACTACAATGATCTGTTCATGTGAAAAACACTTTCTTCCATTGCGATTGTCATCATAATTCGACAACAAGTAAACATAATATTTCTCTTGTGCCTGGTGTAAAAGATGGAAATAAATAAATAAATAATCTGTTTGTATGGAAATGTATAACCAATTGAAACAATCATTTGAAGTGACGAGAAAAAAAACAGTGCATTAGTGCAGCCAATCCGGGTAACTCATGGAACACCCCTTGTATTATTTAAGTAGTCATGGCTGACAAGCGTAACACATTGTTCCAAGATGACAAAGGAGACATACCGCAGTTAGTTTCGTCCGTCCCATCTCCACAGTCGTCCTTATAGTCACAAGAGAGGCCGAGAGGAACACACATATTGTTCTGACATTTTATATGTGTTGGCAGACAAATGAAGTTCTCTGAAATAATGATTTACAAGGATTATTATCTTTATATTAACGAGCGTGATGTTCATTTGATATTTGATATTTGACGGGTTTTTTTCTTAAAATATGCCTCCAAGTGCCTCCATATATTCTTATACACTTATAGGGTATGGGTCAAACCAGGATATAAAAGGATATGTATCCTGTCAATAGCCGATTTTATATTATGGTTGATGTTTCCATATGCACAAGCAAAGGAGCTATGATTGTAGTGGAAACATAAATGGGATCTTATGAATGCTAATATTCGCGTATCTCGCATATCAGGACCCATCCATCTTATCACAATCGATGATCCCACCGGAAGTGGGGACATACATTCTTTAAGCGCTTATTACAATATGAGGCTACTCTTCACTTTTCGGTCAATTTTTGTTTGGCAAGTGTTTGCTATCAATAAGTGACAATGAATTCTATTTTGCAGTTGCCACAAACATGTTCAAACAGGAATTAGATCGAGCAAGGCTACTTTAAGGAATTCCTGTTTTCATTCTGTTCCCGTGGTTTCCCCTATATTCCAATTATATGTCAGTGCCTGCTTATCTCTGTGCCAAAGACCAGACCTGCAGGTAAATACCCCAGCCAGGCAGGGGTGAGGGATATCACGTGACCCATACCCATACTCCATACATGCTCCACTTAACAGCACTTTCATTTACATGTGTGTTTTGTTCTATAAGAGATGGGTTACCACATGAAAATATCAAATGTCATTTTCTCGGAAAATAGAGACTGACATTGTCCTTGACATTCTGATATCACAGTATGTTCAGTATTTTATTATCGTTAATATATTGGATGGCGGCTTTTCCTGGATGATTTCCTGTTTCTAATCAACCGAGTAGCATTGACCACAGTATGCCCTCTCTCGTATGTCAAACACAAAGGTATTCATATTCTAATTCCTGCCATGTTCATCTTCCCCTTCCTACAACATGTTTTACTTACCACAGTCCACTTCATCCTCTCTTACTTACCACAGCCCTGTTCATCCTCTCTTATTACCACAGTCCTGTTCATCCTCTCTTAATTACCACAACCCTGTTCATCCTCTCTTAATTACCACAGCCCTGTTAATCATTTCTTACTTACCACAGCCTTGTTCAACTTTTCTTACTTACCACAGCCTTGTTCATCTTTTCTTACTTACCACAGCCTTGTTCATCCTCTCTTACTTACAACAGCCTTGTTCATACTCTCTTACTTACCACACTGAGCCCTGTTCATCACTTCTTACTTACCACAGCCCTGTTCATCCTCCCCTTCTCCACAGTCAGGTTCTCTGTTACACCTCATGATAATATCAATGCAGTGCGTCCTGTTGCACTGGAATTCATCGGATGCACATCCTGAAATCAAAATAAAGTTAATAGATAATCGTACATACAATTCACCTAAGTGTAATCGGTATTTGTATATAATTGATTAATTTAATTTTTAATTAAATCAAATATTTCCTTTTTATTTAATATGGGGAATAATTAATGATAAACATTTAAGCCTATTTAACTATTTTACGTCTCCTTTGTTATTAATTGTTCAGGGCAATGCAAGACACAAATATTTTCTTGTGTGTTTTATCGTGTGTTCCTCGGCTACTTTCTACAGGCACCTATCGAACCCCACACAGTCTACAAGCTGCCGTCTTTACATTGACATGTTGATATTGTCACAATGGGAATTTTGATGGGGACATTACAGAATGTAATGGCAGGCAAAAGTATTGGTATGAAACAAATGGGTGTTCTCTACGGTATTAATGTACATTAAACCAATATAAATATTGCAGAAGTAGCATAAACCTTTCAAACAGATAAATAACCAATATGATGACTGGTTAACTGGTTAATCACCATTTAAGGATTCTTGAAAGAAGAACTATAAATATATTACAAACCGCAGATTTCCACGCTTTCATCCCTTCCATTTTGGCACTCGCTGATTCCGTTACAGGTTTTAGAGGTCTCCACACACTGAGATTCATCACACTGAAACACGTCCTCCTGACTACTGCAGAGGTCCACCACCGTGTCATCTACCACGCCCCCTGCAAACAAAATACACATAGCCTTCTAGTCATCAAGATCATTTTTATTTTTTGTCACTTTTTTGTCACTTTTTTCATTTTTTTTGTCCGCAACATCAGGTTTACAATAAAACACAACACACTGTACAAGAAATAAGCAGCATGTCATGTCCACACTGGGACTTGTTAAATGTTTTCTGTCCAATCATTGTCTTAATGTCCAATATTTCTTACCACCTGTCCAGTACTCAGTGTCTTACAGTTTCTGGGGAGTATTTCATCACAAACCCTCTTGGAAGTGATCCTCTATGTGGACTTCCTGTTATCATGATTATTGTTTGGTATTAACGGATTTGACGTTTTCTAGTCAGGATGTTTCTTGCATTAATCTTGTCAACATGATTCTTTCATTACCTAGTCATAAATATTCTTCCATTACCTAGTCATTATGATTTTTCCATTACCTAGTTATTATCATTCTTCCGTTACCTCGTCATTGTGATTCTTCCATTACCTAGTCATAATTTTTCTTCCATTACCTAGTCATAATTATTCTTTCATTACCAAGTCATTGCGATTCTTCCATTACCAAGTCATTGCGATTCTTCTATTGCCAAGTCATTATCATTCTTCCATTGCCTAGTTATTATGATTTTTCCATTACTGAGTCATTGTGATTCTTCCGTTTTGTTTGATGTTTAAAAGATCTAAACGAACTGCTACCTTTATCTCAATAGTACACTTTCACAGGATATTATCCAAAGCACCCAAATTGTGTAGCAACTAGTGAGATAGGATATTTTCACGGAGACATTTAACAATGAATTAAATCAAAAGAAATTGAAATATTACTGGAGAAATAATTTCCACAGTGCAGTTTTACCATGTAGTCTGCATAACAATCGTCAAAACTTTGCAAATAACACACATTTGAATTTATAAGAAACTAACCATTATGTATTATGTGTATTCTGTAATATTTATATACATGACAAATCCAATCATAACACTGAAAATGACCCAATTGTCCCAATACTGATTGTTTCGCCCTGGTGTCTGAAGTTTGATTAATAGCTTGTCAAAAATGCCATGATCTTTGTGCGATCAGTTTTGTCCAATCTGTTGTTCCATCGCCATTTCACGCAGAATCTGATACTGTCGGCTAATTGATCACGGTGCTCAGTGTAATTATATTGGACTGAATTCTATAATAGAACAGATATATCTCTGCCAAACAAAAGAGGTATCAATTAACACACCAAACCCGTTATGTCACGTTTGAATGAAAATGAGGTGTCAAAGTCTTCCGCCAAACATGTCACTGCATGATTTGAAAAATGAACTTTTTCGGTTTAACATTTGGCGACATTATACTGATAAATGGTTGTTTCTTATCCAAACTGTAGCACGTAAAAAAGCACGTAATTAAGAATGGGATTTGAGAAGAATACATGTTGGGGAAAAAGTGCAATCTTTCATGTGTGAGGGCTCCTATGAGGAATACTGTGGGTGCCATGGGATTCATTACTGCTGAAGTTCCCTTTTGCAGCTTCCCATACGATATGATGCTCTCTTCTAAAAATAGTATATTCAGAAAAAGACATAAAGTTGATACCTTAAGACAATGCCAAATGTCACCGAGGTTGATAAGGTCAGAAGCATCCAAATGTCAGTTGTAATTAAGAGTAGGCTGGTCCCGGTTTATCTCATATCAATAATATTCACATCCAAATGGAGGAAATAAGCTATGATACTCTGGTCATTATCGCAGTGACTTCACTGACAAGGTCAATAAAACATTACAGTAAGCGTCTGGTTAACATTTAAGATGGAGTAGTCCAGAAAGAGAGACTGTAGGGGTATGAAGATGATATTTTGTTAGTGTGATATTTAAGGCATTTGTGCTCACATCATTCACAAGTCTTTGTATGCATGACATGTCTCATTTTAGTTATTTTCTATTGAGCATCTGACCTAGCTCTTGAAACTGCACTGATGATCTGAATAGATACATATAAATGATGACAAACTACAACAATATTAGGCCCAGACTGTTCTCTATAAATGGGAAAAATGTCCTCTGTCTCATCAATATAAGGGACGGACCATTAATTTATTCATAGACAGGGGGCGGGGGAAATACCAAACCAATTTTCTTCCATATTTATTCTAAAATGATAGAATGTGTCATATACACTGGAATACAACTGATATAGCAATTTCAAGGAATTATCACTCACTACAGTGGATAGCATACTAGTATGGAGATAACATTCTTCTTTCATAGTAACTCCATGAGAATATATATGCATTAGATATAATTAATTTTAGATATGGTCTATGGAAATGAATCGTTCAAGTATATGAGTGGTTCATTCAAGTTAGTAATGATTTATGAATGACAACGCTCAACGTACAAAGTAATCATCAAAATTGAACATCTTCCATGAATTACCATCAATGTAATTTCTCTGCCTGGTTGACAAAACATGGATGCCTTTGCCTTAACATTTTTGTCAATGTTGGTGTTCTTAATATCTTTCCCCACCAAGGGATCATAAAGGTCCGTCTCTAATCATATAAACTAAATCCACCGGGCTGGTCATATGAAAAACTGGACTGGGTTGTTTGAGAGCACTATCATAAAAGTTAGTTGGTCTATGTCTTAGTTATATTAAATGTTAACCATTTATACACTATTTATGGCATATAAGGACCAATAGAAGCTTGTTATCGGGACCCAATGCCCTACTCTTGTCTAGAGTAAGCCTGCCATTTAAAATGTTATCTAATGTGTTCCCAAAGAAAAAATTTTTATATTAGATTATTTACGTTTTCGATATAATGCCAGTTTTGTTATCCAGACTTGATAGCGCCCTAAGACTAATTCTAAATGCACTAACTATTGAAGAATAGCTGGAGATTACCCATTTGCATGAAGACATGGACAAACAAAACACAAAACTTTTGTTGGCGACACGTGAAGCATAGTCTTGGAGTGAAAGCAACTCATCAACAAATGTCCACCTTTCTCATTCCTTCTCACAACATTGCATAATGTCCCAACCGGAGATCACATTTGTGATTGATTTGTTTCATTAATTGATGATTAAGAGCATTTATCAAAGATTACAGTCTTATACCGATTGTTTATTGCAGAACGCTTTTGAACAAAGACAGACTTATTAGAGACAAGATTTATCATCAATGTAAGTATCGTGTTTTCCCTAATCTATATTTCATGCTATGTCCTTAACTTGACGTGGGTGACATGTAACCTTTGGGAATAGTAGACAAGAAGAGAGCATAAATTCACATGGTACCTTCCCCTATTGTCTCTTAAATAATCGTGTTTCTTGTTTGAATATTAACAAGATACAGTGTGTGGACTATACAGTAGATGCCAAGGGGAGGACCTTTTGTACTTCCAGACAAAAATAGCGCATGACGTCAATATATCTGGAGAGACATTGTATTGTTGGAATACAGTTCTTGATAGTCTCGAGAGTGACCCGCCTTTGTCAAACCAAGGACACAAATATCAGTCTGTTTCATTTACATAGAAATAAAATCATATATACATATATCTACTGGCAGCAGTTGCTTCACACAACTCAGATTTAGGAAATATGTTCATTTATTTTTTATTTAGATTGAAGACATGGGCCGTGGTGCAGTTTGTTAGAGCACAAGTTCACAATCACCAGATTTGATGTGAGGATGCAAAGTTTAACTGTGACTGGGTCTATTATCATAAGAAGAAACCTCGACATCGCAAATCAGTGAGGCAGCTACAAGGAGGTCTCATCATGAAATAACTGAAATAATGTTAAATGAGCCACAAAACCCCTAAACAAACAAACAAATCACTTGAATTAATAACTTCGGTTACAATCGCTCTACAATCGGGAACCTTCATGTTGGGACTATGGAGTGATTTGGCTTCAACTCAAACCACATTTGCACCGATTTCTATTTAGATGCCTGGGTAAAGTTTTTTTTGACAAAATCGGCCGGGAAAATAGGAAACCAGAGGGACATCATGGATTTATTTGCCACTCACTGTCGGCTAATTCTTAGACATCGTACAGGTCGCCAGGAACTTTTAGCTACAACTTAAAAGGTTTTCCACGATATATTCTGACCAAAATTCATCATTAAGTGCACTGTAGGCTCCTGTTTGTGACCTGCAGAAATATTGCAAGACTATCTTGAGGCTGCCAGTGGCAATGGAATAATGGCAAAGATCCTAAAGATGAACTGGACAGCGATTGCAGTCCCTGCCAGTGGCATTGTTTGGTGAAAAAATGTCCAGACATCTTGTAGAGTGGAGGTCGACCGATTCTTACTTCCCGGCCAGCGCCCGGCACAAATGTGAGTATGATATGACAGAGGTCTGTTTCTCTATAGGTTTTATCTATTGGCACAGGCCTAACACCCTAATATACCACAACAGTGTTCACATACTTACACTCATGTGACCACACAGTACTCTCAGCAAAACACAATAATCTGGACGGGTGTATTTTGGTTGATTTCAGGGAGATTGTTTTTTGTAACAAAGATTGTTCCTTTTTTGACAATGATTACCGACAGGCAATCATTGTCAAAAATAGGAACTATCTGTGTTATTCTGTGATCGGTACGATCATGGGAAATGCTTGGTCATATCCTGTGAGTTGTAATTCGTTTTTTTCTGTGGTCATTATTGTTAATAACTGACGCCACTGTGGAGTGTTCGTCATGTGCATGCGACAGATTAGACTGGTGCCGCCCTCTGTTCTTGACACTCGGTGCGGGACCAGTCTAGTATTCGGCGTATGAATACAAGTAAAACAAAAGGAAAGAAGTGCGTGATGTAAACAAAGCAGAACATTCAAAACTATGTCATCATGTTCGTCCATCGTTTCATAAATTATCTTTTTAAATTGCTTGGAAATGCTTCCCAATCGATAGAAGAAGGAATTATCAGTAAGTTAAGTTCAAATTTGGTGTAAATCGGACAATGAGAAGTCAGATGACATGAAAAGTCTGATCGATGATTTGCGATAGGCCGATTGCGGGTCGCCATACTGCCCCATTGAAAACAACACGCCGGAACTGCACAATTACAATCGGAAGTGCACAAATAACTCTCTAAAATCTAATCATTAAAAAAAACAAGATGGTAACCCGCAATCGGCCTATAGCGCCTGAGCGATATTAGGGCAACTTACGTGATGGAGCCTGAAAAGGCACATCTTTGCATAAAGTTGTGCTAAAAAAAATCGTTCAAATTAAGTGATTTTAAAAGATGAATCAAGATAATATTTCATTTTGTGTTTCTTGTTTGGTTTATTTTAATTTTTGTTTTGTTTGTTGTAATTTTTGTTTTGTTTGTTTTAATTTTTGTTCTGTATGTTGACAGTTTTGGTTAGTTTGTTAATTTATTTCTCATCCGTGTTACATGTGGATCACCACTTTTTCTTGTTTAAAGGGATTAAGCACCATGGACAGTTTTACAATTTTTTTTTATAAAATTCACATGTTGATGATAAATATATTTGTCTTTTATGTCGATTAAATTTTTGATTGACGCATGACCATCAGTGTCTGTGAAATCAATTTTGTCAATCCCAAATCCATTTTGTCAAGTGACTTGGTGTATTATTATAGCGTGTCATCTCGATCTTTCAGAATAACTTATTTATCATTTTTGGGGATATATCGGTTCCGATAGAAATTGGCCATTGCGAAGATAACACAAACCATAGTCTCTGGCCATAATAACACATGATGCGATTTTCTGGCTCAAATTATCCCCCCGCTTCTTATGCAGGGCGTCATTCTTCAAAGATAAACATGTAACACAGATATCTTAAGCAAGCGCCATTTGACCTTTCTTCTCTGCCCGTCACAGTGGTGGTCTCCTGCCGGCACAATTAGTAAAGGCTCATGGCCAAACTGTGTTATTGGTTAGCACAATCTCCTCCCACCATGTCTACCAAACACTTCATCATCCTCTATCCTCAGCACTCTACGCCATCCTATTACAGCCTTGATATATTACAGCCTTGACACATATATGATATGATATATATATATGTGTCATATATGATGTGTCATATATATGTGTATATATATATATATCTGTGTGTGTATTTATATTCATATTTTCAAGTAAAAAGGAATGCCTTTTCCGTACACATTTAACTGAGTAAGGGGCGTTTCAGTTCTAAAGTTATTGATTAGTCTTCTTGTTTTCAAATGGAATTTAGATGGTCAGATGGTTGTGTCGCATTGTCAAATATATTTCACTAAAATGAAAAAAAAGAGTGAAATGGTGTTTTTTACGAACCTTTCAGCAACAATGGCCATGTTGGGTCGATTTTTTAGCCTTTCAACCAGCGTGAAAGTAATTCTCTCGGAAGTGAGAGTCGAATCTACCACCTCCCGTCCTCCACCTATATTACCAAATAATGCACAGATGCTTTCTCTATCACCCCTGCTGATGGGACTTGTCAATGAGATGAAGTATATTGATTAAGCCATGTGGACCCAGGACAACCACAGTACAAGGTAGCAAATTTTGTAAAATAGAATAATTGACTGCCAGAAGTTAAATAATTTATGTTTTTGAAGTTTTTTTTAGCGGGTCTTTGATTTACCATCTTATTAGGTCAGTGCTTCCTTCATCAAATGCGGTTTCCGGTCTGCCACAGAGAGATGTGCTTGTCAGTTCAGCTGATGGAACAGTCCACTAAACCTCAGCATTTATATGGCCAAACAAAAGAAGTCACATGTTTTGATTATCTAATTTGACCCTGCTCTTTGATTCTGCAAAGCTAAAGTCAAAATCCGTTTTATTTTCTTTGATTGTGACCTGATAAGGTTTGTATATAGATATCGGAAATAGTGATGGGTATTAAAGTAATTTTAATTGAAAGAAAGAGCACCATTAAAAAATATTGATTTTGAAATGGACTTTGAAGAAGTTCAAAATATCATTGAAGAAACTGTGATTGCGAAACTGGTCTTGATTTGAACAACTTTCAAGCAGGAAACATACACAAATATTTCAGTCATTTCCAAATATTTTACACTATATTGCTAAATACACCAGCGCTGATATATTAGTTCTACGACTCTCTCCAAAGTCGATTTCTGCATCTGATATTGTCTAAAAGAATAGCAATACGGCTTCGAGAGCCTTCTCTTGAAAGATTTATTCAAGCAAATGTTAACATATTCATATTCCTATAAATATGAAATGTTTCGGCATTAAACAAATGTAGGACGAACAAGTTTGCATGTCAGTTGCTGGTGGATTCGTGTCGTTTCTTGCCGCTTTGGTGTCGTGGTTGGGAGTAATCTAATTTCTTTTATTGTTCCGAGTCGATTTTCATTGACGACTTATTTCCCAGTGCCAGAGAAAAGCGAAAAACCAATGTTACATCAAAGTTTGGCTTTTTTTGATAGTTTCGTATCGGTTCTCGCCGATTGTGTAATACTTCACATTGTCAAAAGAAGGCGCCGATTTTTACAACAGATCTGGGACGGGCAACAGGGTTCTCTTATTTAATCTCTTCAATGTCGGGAGTTTCCCCAGCCGATATCACCTTCTTGAGGATTCATAATAAGATGCGGTTTAAAAGCGAAACATGTGAGAGCAGCTTGGTGGGGACACACAGCGGGAAGGAGGTTGGGACAACTGTAGCTTGGTGGGGACACACAGCGGGAAGGAGGTTGGGACAACTGTAGCTTGGTGGGGACAGACAGTGGGAAGGTGGTTGGGACAACTGTAGCTTGGTGGGGACAGACAGCGGGGAGGTGGTCGTGACAACTGTAGCTTGGTGGGGACAGACAGCGGGAAGGTGGTTGGGACAACTGTGGCTTGGTGGGGACAGACAGCGGGGAGGTGGTCGTGACAACTGTAGCTTGGTGGGGACAGACAGTGGGAAGGTGGTTGGGACAACTGTGCCTTGGTGGGGACACACAGCGGGAAGATGATTGGGACAACTGTAGCTTGGTGGGGACAGACAGCGGGGAGGTGGTCGTGACAACTGTATCTTGGTGGGGACAGACAGCGGGAAGGTGGTTGGGACAACTGTGGCTTGGTGGGGACAGACAGCGGGGAGGTGGTCGTGACAACTGTAGCTTGGTGGGGACAGACAGCGGGAAGGTGGTCGGGACAACTGTGGCTTGGTGGGGACAGACAGCGGGGAGGTGGTCGTGACAACTGTAGCTTGGTGGGACAGACAGCGGGAAGGTGGTTGGGACAACTGTGGCTTGGTGGGGACAGACAGCGGGGAGGTGGTCGTGACAACTGTAGCTTGGTGGGGACAGACAGCGGGAAGGTGGTTGGGACAACTGTGGCTTGGTGGGGACAGACAGTGTGAAGGTGGTCGGGACAACTGTGCCTTGGTGGGGACAGACAGCGGGATGGTGGTCGGGACAACTGTGGCTTGGTGGGGACAGACAGCAGGAAGGAGGTCGGGACAGCTATGGTTTGGTGGGGACAGACAGCGAGAATATGGTTGGGACAGCTGTGGCTTGGATGTGTTTAAATACAATGTGACATTTTAATATGAAATTTTGTATAATGTTAAATACAACTTGATTGTAAAATACATTTACAATGTGATTTATAAACAATGTGATTTATAAACAATGTGATTTATAAACAATGTGATTTATAAACAATGTGGTTTATATACAATGAGATAAAGGAAATATGAATTCACACAAAGTAAGGGAAATACATAGAATATTTTGAAGTGGTGTACGTGTGGTTTGTGGCTGGAGATACAAGCTATGGTAATCTGGCAGCGGATTAGCGCCCCTGCCGGAGAGATGGCACTGGATCCCGGGGTGACCTCCCACATGCCCCGCCCAGACATCCACAAGATTACTCTCAAGACAAATAGCCACGTGCTCAATCTTGACTAATCCTAGAACAATATTATCTTTGAATAGAAATAAACTGGATTTGGATTCTGCCTCAGCGACTGTCAAGGTCTTGTCGCTGCTGTCCGCGGAGATGCGTGGATCTGTGAGTTGAACATGTGAAATCAGAATAAAGTTTATAAAGTGAGTGAAAATAGATCAGACCAGAAAAAAAATTAAAGACTAGTTTTCTAGTACGAATAAGGAAATCATATCGCATTTCTGTTTTTTCTTATATTCTGTTCATGTCAGTCCCTGATTATGAATATGGAGATCACGTGATGCGCCTGCATTCAACAGAAAAGTTCCTCTATGTATGTTATGTGATTGGTTTCGATTTTTAAAAAATGGACCCACCTCTACACCTCCTCTTAGACCCTTAGACTGTTCATAGCTTATTATATCCTCTTTATTGTCAGAGATTACCCCCGGAGAAGTTAACAACATTGTTCTCCTCTTTGTTCAATTGTGTCAGTTTAATGTGGCCATTTTCCCAAGTTATAAGTAATAGAGAGTGTCCGATGGCGTAGATCTATGCGAGGACACTGTCAAGTCAACACAAAAGGGCATCTACTTGTTGGAGTCCTGGTGACGGGAAGCCGGCCTCTTTATACTGATGAGTGACCGCTGGTTTCCTGGGGGCCATTTAAGGTTTTTTCTAATGTTCATTATACCCCCTAAGCACTCCGCCAATGACAGCCTCTCATAAACAAATGCGCAAATTAATAGCGTGTGTGACCAGTCAAAGACAACCAGGAGGGCGATAAAAGAGGATCCGCAAGATGAAGATATATGCGGCATTTTAGTCTCCTAAACAGACCCAGTCCATCCTCCACCCAGGTAGAGAATCAACTACTTCTGTTTTGCAGAGTGGCAGCATTTTGGTTTTAATGAAATGCACTGATCATAAAACAAATAAACCCAATGTACACTTTTGTCTGGAGTTACATGGCAGTATTGAAATTGGATCTATTTAAGGGGTTACACTTTGATAGACTTTCACTCCTCTCCTTCAAATAAGAAGATTGAAAGAGTGGACAAGTTTGAGAGCCAGTTCTTCGCATCATTAATATTTATAGAAAAGGTGTGGGTCGTGTGAGGAGAGAGTTTCATCAGTACACCTTCCCTTTGATTAAGACGTTTATCTTACTGATAATGGGAGCCGGATTGAGCAAAAACAAATATCTTGGGAAATCCCAGAAAAGGGATGTGTTCAAAAATAGTGCAATCTTTGATTTAAAAAAACATTCCACACAGGAAGAGACAATCGAGATTATAATCTGAATTTTGAGTTAACGTTCACATCAATTCTTAACTTGCAAATGTGGACAGTATTATCGTCAATTGTTAATCTTGTCATGATTGAGCGACATATATTGTAGCACTTAATCGGATTCAGGTTTTTTCAGCTAAATCCCATGTACTAATGTCATTGGAATAAAACAATACAGTAAGACGTGGGCTGTGAGAATGAGATTATTAAACTGTATTTAAAAAAAGATATTGAAATAAATGTCCGTATTATATAAAAAGGTACATTTTTGTCTGCGATCCTGGTAATGAGTAAAATACTTGAGAGAGATAGTTTTCATTGTTATGTTATCATGCATTAATCATCCCTATGGGAACGCATTCACATCAACATTTACATTTTAAAGTCATATTTTATGATGAACTTTCGTTGGTTACAGACTGTTCCTTTTACAGAACAATTTCGTAGACAAATTCATTGTTAAAATGACTTCCCTTCCCTCCCTTTTCTTTCTTTTTATGACATTTTTGATCATGATAAATGAGTCAAAATCTATCCTTAGTCTATCCTCAAGTCTCATGTTGAATAGCACATGCACTCTGCTTGCATCTTCTAATATCCCCATTTTACTTCTCTCATCTGTATAATGCGTAATATGTTTCCATTTTCTCCTTTACCTCACCTTACTTAAGCCAACACAAATAAATCATAACAGGCCATAGCCAAGACTATCTGCCACAAAACGTCAGGTATATACGTGGGACTCAACTTAGTATTTTTACCAAACAAGAACTTGATCCAAGGACATTTATCTGATGTCTTAAGTTACCATACACAGGGTACCATACATTTCAAAATGCCATTTTCTCTCAGAGAATAATGCGGTGTTACAAGGAGGAATTGTATCGCCCTTCATATGGTTTCAGCCCTATCGGTGACCAAATATCCAGATTGCAACCTCGGCATCGGAAAGGTCTCCTCTCTGAAAAAATACCTTCATAGGCCTTCGCCAAAACATCTAATCTCACTTAATCTCACCAGATACCTTGCTGTGTATAATCTGAGGTCAAGTAATTGATGAATTTATCCACCTGATCCCCTCAAAGAGTAAAGGCAAAATATTCAATTTATTTTGGCTCCTTGGCATATCTTCACATAGCCACTGTCAACATTTCTAAAAGATGCCATTAAAGCACTTAGCGCACTCAATGCACTTAATTACTAAATCTCAACCTCTGCGTGGAAGACACACACGCAATGATATCTGCAGAGACCTGATTAAAATATGCTCTTATATTCACAAGAGATAAATGCACTTTCCTAAGTTTTTAAGCAAACAATGTAATTAGGGATATCATGCAAGAACCAGTCTCTTTGATAATTGATGAAAAAGTTGATTGGACTGACATGAAAGAAATCCATGATAATTTTTATACTGGATGATATGGAAAGGAGGATATTTTTCAGTTGTAAAACGCTCACTGTTGAAAAACTATGGTTGACCTCATTTCTACGAGTGGGGATCTCGGAGTCTGTTCTCGCGAGAGGATAATTCAAATTTAGTATTGGTCAATATTTGATTGGAAATATAGGCAATCGATTATATAGTTGGAAAGGGGATATGATTGGCCAATATCTTTTCCTTTCTTTAATAAGGCCATTAAAATACACTTTTTATCATGATTTTTGTCATGTTGTTTCCAATGTCATTAAGACATACGGTTTAGGATAAAAAGGCATTTTTGCTGATTTACAAAGAAGCATATCCCATAGGAAGAGAGAGAGAGGAGAATGTTCTTCTCATTAGTGATCAGTAATTGTTATCATACCACAATATGATCTTAATTAATTCATGAAAAAGGTTTCGTATTTACTATGAAATGTAACCTAATATCAACAATATTTCCATAACCAGGAACATAGATGCAGAGGCCTTGATCTCTGGCATATTAACACATTGTACCGCTGAATACCTATGCTATTTCATTTGATATTTACATTGTACAATGTCAAGCTTTTTAGAAATTTGAGAAGCCAATGTATCAGAGTGCGTTAAGACATGAGTTGTGTTTCATAATTGGCAAATCAGCAAACTACGTTTAATCTGTAGTTTTAATCGGTCTATAGTCTCTGTATTCAAATATATGAACATCTTGTTCTGTTATAGTACTTGTGGTCCATTCATGCATGGATACATATAACAAGTTTCCAACACAAGAAGATATGGCAAGGCAAAGAGTGAATAATAGGTGCAAAGTATTGGACTGAATGATAAGGGTAAAGTAGCGGTTTGAGTTAAGATTGAGTTAAATATAGATGAAAATCAGAAATTTGAATAGAGAATGAAAAAAACACCTAAACTGTAAGTTGAATCTCGTATTTTAAATAAGGAAGAATGATTTATACGTTCTGATCTAATCAACATCCATTCTTTGATTATGAGACTTTGCAGATGGCAAGCCATTTACCTACTTTCTGACATGGTAATATGGCTAAGTTGTATTTGATATCGATGTGGCAGCACGTTTATGTATGACACCGGGAATGGAGAATTAGAAGGACAGACCATCGTGTGTCTGAGAGTAGGAGGAATGAAAAACAAATAAATAGATTTGAATACATGGTAAATCATACTGAATAAAACAGGGCGGGCGATTCATAATGAGCAAACTTCATATGTCAGTAGCATAACTCTCAGCTTAGAAAACAGATATGTGTATCTCCTTGCAAAACAATAGCTGGGAGTTGCTTTGTAGCACCCTCTCAGTGCTATCCCCACGGGGATGCTCAGATAACACTCTGTATGTATAGGTAAGGTTGTTATGCTATCTGCATGCACATACAATGGTCAGGCCTGCCCCCTTATCGGTTATCTTGTGTGGTCATAAGATGGGGGAATCTGAGGAGTGCGCTTCCATGGAGAAACTCTATGCATTTTTGAACGTACCATTAACGATCAGAACGTGGCTCGTGGCCTGAGCGAAATGGATCTCTTCAAAGCTATCACACACAACAAACGAGAGGCTCTGTCCGGACAGATAGCGGTGCCTTGTCAGAGAGACTGGCTGGATTAAGTGGTTTCACGTAATTTGGTCTTGATGGTGAAAAGGCTGGGCGTTTTCTTGCATACCCTTCTCCTCACATATATGAGTGGTTTGCTTGCAGTACAATCACCTGTTGCATATTCCTACTCACAGTATTTAATGCCAGCTTTTTGGGCATTCATGGATTCATCCCTGGCGGGCCATTTATTGCTTTACATATCCCATATATGAGCATAGAGGTATGGCACAAATGTGCACCAATCTCGCATCTTTGTCTTCAAAATTCACGCCTTGCTGAATATCGCATTTCTCCCAACTTCTCACGTCTTAATCCAGAACCATCTCAATATCGTTTTCCTCTAATAACGTCTTAGGCTCTTGAGAGTTATTGAGGTAATTTTAAACCAATTTTCAGCCTTCTTGGTTTCACAACATTCACATACATAGTCACGATCGACTTTGCTCTGAACACCACACTATCATATCCCCACACTGGATGCTGTTTCCAGTGAGGTCTCTCCCAACTCAGGAAGTTTATTCACAAAGACACAAATTAAACATTTTGATTTTATACATCAGTTCAGAGTTATGATATCACCACAATAATATGATCCAGCTCCTCTTCGTGCTCTCTATTGAAGCTAGGTCAGAGTACTTATATGATTACATGTATTCATATGATAAAAAACACATGCCGATAGTATACATCCTCAATTTTACACAGTTCTCTTAAGGCTATGGGCATTAAGAAGCAAGCTAGAGAAATTGTGTCTCGGAAACAAACCTTTCTTAGTTGAGAATGATGATTATTCTTCCCATTATGACGTATACACAAGGCATGTGACGTATACATAAAGCATGTGGTCACGTGTATACAATCATGTGACCTGTAATGTGGTCTATCAGGGTGTTAGGCTTGTACCGTTGGACAAACATTGATGAAGAAACAGGGCTCTGTAACACAAATCACTCCATCTTCCCAAACTGAAGGTGTACCATTGTTAACAAAACTTTACTAAACATGTGTCTGCACAAGAATACTGGTCCGCTAAATGAAGTATAAACATTTATATTATGTTAGGAAAACGTGCTTGAAAATCTCATTTCATGAATGCTTTAAATGTTTAAATTAAATGAGTGTCTAACATGTAATAGTATACTTCACATCAGAGCCCAGCAATCTCAAATATATATATATATATATATATATATATATATATATATATATATATATATATATATATATATATATATATATATATATATATATATATATATATATATAAATGTTCATATATTTATAGGCACTTAATGTCATAGCTATTTACATGATATAATCTATTTCAGGTAAGGTATAAGATATACACAATTACCTCATACCAGCCAATGTTGAATGGGATCTTATTGTTGTGGAAAGTTCCACAATTACTCTTGGAATAGAGCAGATTCACTCACTCAGTGGTCAATACTAATTGTGCATATCCCTGCCCTCTTGAGTAATCACTGCATCACAAACTTCATAGAGAAACAATGAATGTCCCTCACGCTAGAAATTGCTGCATATGACAGTAATAGTACGTTTGTTAATGGCGAGACAGATGATTGGTGCAGAGATGTAACTTCCTGGGAATTATTATCTCCCGATACAGGAGAGTCATATCTACATCAACACTGGCTCCTATAACAAGCACGCTGGCATTTGGAGAGTACTTTCTCGTGGATTGATATCATCATTAGTGCGCAGTGTTCAAGACTATTTTTCCTGCATTTAGACACTAAAACTGCCTCTATGTTAACTGAATACCACTCCATCGCATGTGCCTTCAAATATGTCTTCCTAGTATTTCCTTTCAGGGAACAGACAAAGAAATACTCTCAAGTAACCGAAAACAAAGACTAAAACAATAAATATTTCATGGATGGACCTTTAATCATTCTAGGAGCCGTGGAAAAAGATACCACCTTTTGTTTCTTATTGACAGGCCAATCCTAGCATTTGTTTCCAAGTATGCTACATGTCCCTATAAGTTTGGTTTGGAAATACTCTCAACTTTAAGACACTAAAAATTCTTTAACAAGGGATTAGTACCCCACCTATTGAAGATATACTGTTTATATGTCATAACATAAAACCAATATATTTCATTTCATCGCAAGCAGACTGATAGGAAACTACAACTGTCGAACATTCCATTTTATATTAAACAGATTTGGTTTTAATACCGATCAGGGCTTCTCCATTTTCTACCAAAATGTCAAAGGTCTTCACATCTTTTGTCAGTGAAGGATCTCAACAAAAATTATTTTTCACAATTTCCATCGCGTCTTAATTATTATATATGACGCATCTCATATGCAAATTAGTATACTAATAATGCATATTATCGCGTTATAGGAGAGAGACGGTCGAGTGTCCCCGTTTACAAGTATGGACTGAGGTATCATAGATGTAAGTTGAAAAAAGGAATTTGTAGAAAATTAATACACTAGGTAAATATCCTTCCATGATAACTAACGTCCATGAATGTTGGCTATTCACAGGTTCTTTAGGACTGCACAATGTGGACTTCAGTGGACATTGTAGTGTTTTATGTGAAACGTTATGATATTGAGTGTCAAAAAAATGGATTTATTATTTACTTCAGTGTACCTACATGTTGGTACTTTGATGTTTATTGTAACATAATTGCTGATAATAAATATAAATTGAATTAATTTTATTCAGTTATTTGATAGATATTACCGGTGTGGGATGTCACTTTTTTATTTCACTATATTTTGAAAATAAAAAAAAATTCTGATAACCTGACTTGACAGGTCATAAGAAACATTTCCAAGTTTGAGACATGCTCTTTCAAAAGGATATCAAATAGACTCATACTCCAGAACATCTGAAACAGGAAGGACAAATCCTCTTAGTTTTCATGTAGTTATGTTATTTTGCTTGATGGTATGGATGTTGTATTGGTAGAATGATAGAGTATTTGCTATATGGGATAGCAAGTCCCCGGGTTTCTATGCAGTGGTAGATGTCTCTCGCATCATTTCATAACGGCTTCATCTGTCAGACGTGAATCGATCCGGGTCTTCGCAGCTCAAAGCGACATTTACTGAGGCGTATATACCTCCAAATACGTCTACTTTACAAGTTTAAATTTCGCCATTTAGGTATGGAAACTTTGTGATCTGATAAATTTCATTAAGCTTTGATATCCTGTGTTTGGTCTGCCACAAAATTGGACCAAAAAGAACTTTTATCTGGATAGCTTATCATATAATTATACAGGACAACATCCGGGTTTCTGATATGTGACATTAATGATCGATGCCAAAAAATCAGGTTTTATATCAAGTAAACACATTTTCAAACCATTTCAAAATGGCCTGAGAACACACTGAAAAGGATATTTGAAAATTAGATGAATTGTTCAAATTGCACTCTTCATGCCTACGTTAACTTGAAAGAATATAAGAACATATTTTTTCCAAATGGTTATGTTGATATTTGAAACGTACCCTTCCTTATTTTTCGAACCAAGAAAATACAAAATTACCTTCTGAGAAAAGTAGTAGATATATTCCAAAAACCGCATGCGCCGGAAAACGGTGCTGCTTTAGGATCAAATAATATCGGTTAATCAATTTCCATGAAATCTGGCAAGCATAGCGCTGGTGACTTGAGATCGCCACAAAGAAACCCTTCTAATTCAGTAATATTTTGTCATGACGTTTGTAGACAATCAATCCTCGATTTTTAGGCTTCGTTTGGCTCTATCATGGCACCGTTAATGAGATATTCAGCTAAAAGTTCTCAACACGTGACGTATCTTTTGATAATACTAATTTCGTCACGCAACTTTGACATTTCGTGATATATTTTCATGCTTATTAGCACATTAATTCTTTATCACAAAAAGGATATCAGAAGAGTCTCTAAATGATCATATCCTTAATATATGATATTTGTATGCATTAAGAGAAAACAAATTGATGTTTAAATTAATATTTTCTTTCAAGCATTCAAGACATTCCAATCTCTCGAGGATATAACCTTTGCAGCGTGACAGATGACGGGTGGGTGCCAGTCAACGGAAGTGATCAGTCAGCCATATTGTCGCCATGCAGAGGTTAGACAGTCAACTTCCGGTGATTTAAGCAGGCTTCTTCATCCCGACATATGTACCAGACACGCTCTATGCCTGAAAGCTGATGTGAAGAAGACCTAACCTTTGGCCAATATCAGTCCCAACTTAAAACTGCTTCTGCTTCCTTCACGGACGAAACTAGATTTGAAAGTATCATTGTGTCATCCACACTTCATTCCAAATGCAGTATATCAGTCCATCAAATAGCAATAGTATAATGTCATTGTATAATGCCTCTTAGTCATTATCACATCAGTATCACATCAGTATCACATCAGTATCACATCAGTATCACATCAGTATCGCATCAGTATCACATCAGTATCACATCAGTATCGCACCAGTATCACATCAGTATCGCACCGGTATCACATCAGTATCGCACCAGTATTGCATCAGTATGGCATCAGTATCACATCAGTATTACATCAGTATCACATTAGTATCATATCAGAGTCGCACCAGTATTGCATCGGTATTGCATCAGTATCACATCAGTATCGCATCAGTATCACATCAGTATCACATCAGTATCACATCAGTATCACATCAGTATCGCACCAGTATCACATCAGAATCGCACCAGTTTTGCATGAGTACCACATCAGTATCGCATCAGTATCTCATCAGTATCACATCAGTATCACATCAGTATCGCATCAGTATCGCATCAGTATCTCATCAGTATCACATCAGTATCACATCAGTATCACATCAGTATCATATCAGAGTCGCACCAGTATTGCATCAGTATCGCATCAGTATCACATCAGTATCGCATCAGTATCTGATGAGTACCACATCAGTATCGCATCAGTATCGCATCAGTATCACATCAGTATCACATCAGTATCATATCAGAGTCGCACCAGTATTGCATCAGTATCGCATCAGTATCACATCAGTATCGCATCAGTATCGCATCAGTATCTCATGAGTACCACATCAGTATCGCATCAGTATCACATCAGTATCACATCAGTATCACATCAGTATCACATCAGTATCACATCAGTATTACATCAGTATCACATCAGTATCACATTAGTATCATATCAGAGTCGCACCAGTATTGCATCAGTATCACATCAGTATCACATCAGTATCGCATCAGTATCACATCAGTATCGCATCAGTATCGCATCAGTATCGCATCAGTATCACATCAGTTTCACATCAGTATCACATCAGTATCGCATCAGTATCGCATCAGTATCACATCAGTATCTCATCAGTATCACATCAGTATCACATCAGTATCACATCAGAATCACATCAGTATCATATCAGAGTCGCACCAGTATTGCATCAGTATCACATCAGTATCACATCAGTATCACATCAGTATCGCATCAGTATCGCATCAGTATCACATCAGTATCTCATCAGTATCGCATCAGTATTGCATCAGTATCACATCAGTATCACATCAGAATCACATCAGTATCGCATCAGTATCGCATCAGTATCACATCAGTATCACATCAGTATCATATCAGAGTCGCACCAGTATTGCATCAGTATCGCATCAGTATCACATCAGTATCGCATCAGTATCGCATCAGTATCTCATGAGTACCACATCAGTATCGCATCAGTATCACATCAGTATCACATCAGTATCACATCAGTATCACATCAGTATCACATCAGTATTACATCAGTATCACATCAGTATCACATTAGTATCATATCAGAGTCGCACCAGTATTGCATCAGTATCACATCAGTATCACATCAGTATCGCATCAGTATCACATCAGTATCGCATCAGTATCGCATCAGTATCGCATCAGTATCACATCAGTTTCACATCAGTATCACATCAGTATCGCATCAGTATCGCATCAGTATCACATCAGTATCTCATCAGTATCACATCAGTATCACATCAGTATCACATCAGAATCACATCAGTATCATATCAGAGTCGCACCAGTATTGCATCAGTATCACATCAGTATCACATCAGTATCACATCAGTATCGCATCAGTATCGCATCAGTATCACATCAGTATCTCATCAGTATCACATCAGAATCACATCAGTATCACATCAGTATCACATCAGAATCACATCAGTATCATATCAGAGTCGCACCAGTTTTGCATCAGTATCACATCAGTATCACATCAGTATCACATCAGTATCGCATCAGTATCGCATCAGTATCACATCAGTATCACATCAGTATCGCATCAGTATCACATCAGTATCACATCAGTATCACATCAGTATCACATCAGTATCGCACCGGTATCACATCAGTATCACATCAGAATCACATCAGTATCACATCAGTATCGCATCAGTATCACATCAGTATCACATCAGTATCGCACCGGTATCACATCAGAATCACATCAGTATCATATCAGAGTCGCACCAGTATTGCATCGGTATCACATCAGTATCACATCAGTATCGCACCAGTTTTGCATGAGTACCACATCAGTATCGCATCAGTATCGCATGAGTATCACACCATTATTGCATGAGTATCACATCAGTATCACATCAGTATCACAACAGTATCACATCAGTATCACATCGGTATCACATCAGTATCGCACCAGTATTGCATGAGTATCACATCAATATCACATCAGTATCAAATCAGTATCACATCAGTATCACATCAGTATCACATCAGTATCACATCAGTATCACATCAGTATCACATCAGTATCGCACCAGTTTTGCATGAGTACCACATCAGTATCGCATCAGTATCGCATCAGTATCACACCATTATTGCATGAGTATCGCATGAGTATCACATCAGTATCACATCAGTATCACATCAGTATCACATCAGTATCACATCAGTATCACATCAGTATCACATCAGTATCACTACAGTGTATTTTCATTATTTCCGAAATGTGCCTTTTTGTTAGATTGCCTTTCCTTTATTATGGGACCTTTTCATATTAACAGTGCCTTTTAATCGTTACGGTGCCTTTGCATTGTTACGTATACAGTGCTTTTTCTTCACTATGGGACGTTTTCATCGTTGTGGGGCCGTTTCATCGTTGGGGTGGGTGGAGGAAAGTAAATATCGGCGAGACCACTTGATGGAGAAATATTATTGGTGATATATTGGTGATATTATATATATTGTGAACCTGTTGATACAATACAGCTCTGGTGACCAATCAAAGTTATTTAGATGTCCAAAAAAGGCAATTTATTTGGCTTACACTATTTTTCGGAATCATGTGCATAAAAAAACAGTCTATTTGCTATTCATTTTGTTGAAATTTTAATACCATCATTTAAGAATAAGATAATGTGGGATATTCTTAATGCTCGTTATTGTTGTTTGGATCACGAACCTCTTTCATAAATATTTCTCACTCCAATCCCACGCGAGATTTGCTATCACTTCCGTGATGTTTAGAAGAATCTATTATATTATGATTGAGTTAAGCAACATGGAGTGGAAGTCAAGGTCATGTTTTGTCTAGATCATATGTTTTGTGCCGAATATCGCTCAATATTTCTTTGTGTCACCTTGTGTGGGAAGCAATGTCCGATATAAACGCATACCAGTGAATTAATACCAAATGCAATATCCTTGATATGTCAATGGATTTAGGGATTTTCCTTCAAATTTATTCACATCAAATTGCATTGAATGTATTAAATGATAGCAAGCACCACAATATTGTTTGTCAAAGAAGCTTATCTGTATGCGGTTCAAATACATGTCATTTTAGCGGTGTCGCGGTGATTGTTGGTTCCTCTAATTTGCATGGGAACCGGATATCAGTCTCCAATCTATATAAGCTATCTACAAACATTATAAGACCATTATGTGATAGGTTTACTTAGTTAGAATGACATTTACAAAAACTTTATTATAAACTAATTACTGATATCTGCTCATGTAGTATTGTATAATCAAACACGATAACCGGCTCTGCATAATGGCTTGAATTCACCTTATAAGAAGTCGGTTTATTTAAAGTTTGAAAGTGCACTTTACAGTTTCGCTATATTACAGGCATACCAATTATTAAATGATGCTTTGTCGATTAAAGTAGTGCCTCCACCTGGGATGTCTGACTTAAATGAACTGAAATAGGTGATCTAGCATGGGTTTCTAGCTTGTATATCAGATGAAAATCTGAAACCCCTGGCAGCCCGAAAACCCTAGCTGCCCGAAAATCTGAAAACCCTGACTGCCTGACAATCTGAAAGCCATGGCTGCCTGAAAATCTGAAAACCATGGCCGCTTGTAAATTAGAAACCCATGGCTCTCACTTCCTGTCTCTCACTTCCTGTCTCTCACTTCCTGTCTCTCACTTCCTGTCTCTCACTTCCTGTCTCTCACTTCCTGTCTCTCACTTCCTGTCTCTCACTTCCTGTCTCTCACTTCCTGTCTCTCACTTCCTGTCTCTCACTAATGTAGCAGTTTCTAGCATAAGCTAGGGTAAGTCAGTTCTTATAGTTCCTAATTGTGCAGCTGTGTCTCACTTATGTAGCTGTTTCTCAACTTGCGTAGCTGTTGTAATATTTGCCATTTCACCAATATAGGCCCCCTTTGAACAAAATCTAGCGGGATCTCGACTGGCTATATACGTTGTGGTCATATTTCATATGATTGTAAACTAAGCCCTGGTGCAGAATTGTCTGCACATTCTAGGAATAATTTCACAACTGGAGTTGATAACACAAAAGTGAGAACTTGACCATTTATAATGTGTATATGGTGACAAACGTAATACAAAGCAAATACTTAACTGAAAGGAGGTCTAACGTTGCCAAACTAGCGTCGTCAACACTAGCATCGCCAACAATAGCGTCGCCAACACTAGCGTCGCCAACACCAAAAGTTTTTGTTACATGCTATGAAAGGATTTTTCCCCAAGAAGAAGTTTTTTTACCCTTCTCAAAATCCCTAGTGTTAGAATATCTGTACTGTTCACAAAGTGAATAATAAAATGCAGGACATTAATAGATTAATATCCACAATAACCGCTGTAGAGGTTACAATAGGTTACAATAGAACATAGATCTGGTATCACCGACGATTGATATACAGAAATATAAATTGGTTGTTAATGTAATACGTATCACCATAAAAAGAATAACATATTTCATTTGATTTCAACCCATTTTCATTGCTTGCTAAAAGGAAAAAAACATCCACATGATGAAAGCCAAAAATACATTCACTTGTTTTTTTATTGTCAGTAACCAAATACTTGGTATAATGTGTTGTTGGTGTCATGGTTTATATGTAAAGAGTATGTGTTTATTCTTAGCTTCCGTTCACTTTTAAACTAGTATGAAGTTCATATTATGCATGGTTCTAGCTGACTGTATAGCGTTGAAGTGTCTTTCAGAAATCATTTATTCCCTGACATTGACAGCAAGGGCAAAAGTACTTATGAAGTACTTTGACACTGCGAAATACCCAGATCACTTGAGGAACTAATGCATTTCAGTTGTTTCCCGTCAATATGAAGGATGCATTGATAAAATGTGAGGAGAAATTTAGTCTCACTTTGTTGACTCTTATGAGACATTTAACTTTTAACTTGAGTGATAGGCTATGAAATATTAATACATGTGTAGTGGAAAGTGATGCAAGAATTGAGTGAAGAATCCCCAACCTGTATGTCAAACATCTCAATGAAACATTATCATGATCACAAAGTCTATCTTACCGTTGAAAGAGATAAAACCTTTAAAACAAAATGTCATATGGTCATGATTTTCAATTATTTCCAAAAAGCTAGCTGGATTCTTCCCCACACACCTTTCACATCGCAAATTAACCCTGTCTATTAATACCAACTTTCATTTTGAGCTGACATGGGCAAAGGCCATATTGGTGAACAAAGGCTGACCTTTGCTGGTGGCCGTGTTCCTTAGCAGGCAGATAGTATTCCCTCAGACATGGCTGGTATGGCTTCTGCACCACCTGGCCGCCAGATGGCACGGCTTGTCTTCCGGTAGATGTGCACACATTAGCAATTCTGCGCGGCCTGCTACCGGTATTAGTCTCGTCCTGGCGTCCTCTATGTGCCTCCATATTGGCTGGATGCTTGGCGGGATTGCATGCCCGGTGCTTCAAGGACGTGACCCGAGTGGCCAACCCAAAGGACTCATGACAATAAAACCACACATATATGTACAGATAGCTATAACCCTGTCTCATATACTTCAGGTCTAGCAACAGCCCCGGGATAAGTCAATCCCCACACATAATTACTGTGTTTATACCGGTATATCTTTGTAACACTCTGATTTAATATCCTCTAATAAAGGAACATCTAGGAATATTGTAACTTTACTGATGTTACAGAGGCAAAGAGTTTTCTAAATTCTTACAATGTCAGATTTCTAATTAGCTGCTATCGTGATTTCAATGACAATGTCCAGATTCCTATTCAGCTATCATCTTGATTTCATTCACAATATGAGATTCCTATTTGACTGGCATCATGATTTCATTCTTAATATCAGATTCCTATTTAGCTCTCATCATGATTTCATTCAAAATATCAAATTCCTATTTATAGCTGTCATCATTCACAATATCAGATTCCTATTTAGCTCTCATCATGATTTCATTCACAATATCAGATTCCTATTTAGCTGTTATCTACATTCAGTAATCTTGACATGCAAGAAGCCTCAATATCAAGTTACACATCTAAATGAAACTATTTATAAAGGAAAGATGAAAAAGGCAATTGTAAACTATTATGGCTCCACAACGCCATTGAGAAAACCAGGACCTTACATGTTGGACTTGCAGGGGAGACCACATCATCTCCGACGTGATAGTCATCTCCATCACGCAAATAAGGCCTTAATGGGCACTGTTACAACTCAGCTTGAAATGCACTCCAAATGTCAATGATGGAAATTCAAAAGTCATAAAAACTGCGTTAAGCTTTCCTTAAAGCGCCATGAAATCTATGCATTTCGGTAAAGTTTTTTCTGGATTATTTAGTTTTGGTTTGTATCTGAATATGATGTGCGTCAGGTAAAATTTTCTGTCCGCAAAAACCTCTGAATGCAAAGGGAACTTTTAAAAGTAAATAAAAAATATCAGTTATATAGTTAACCAAATCTCATTACATTTTCATGCAATCTTCGACCAACTTTCAGCCATCTAGGTTTCAGCACTTTCAGAGATTGGCTGCAGACATCACAAATGATTTTCATGCCAGTAAAATAGGCTCAATGTCTTTCATCGCTTTCCCTTATTCAACATTTTTATCCCCCACGACCTTACCCCAGTGTTTCACCTTCGTAGACAGGTATATTGGCTTTGGGAAAAAACACATCTTGAATTTATATAAAAATAAATCATACATCGTTGTCCGTGGACTAATAAGAGCCCACAATTTGTGATTTTATCATGCAAACATATTTAGCAAATATAAACTGGCAAAAGATATATAGGAATCATTATTTATCTTTGGCAGACATTACAATGCTTCACAACCTATTCAAATGTATGGATAAAATCATATTTTGTATGTCACTGTTCATGAAAATATATTGTTGTACAGACATCAGCTAAACAAAGAAATGGAAATAGTTATATTTCTTGTGATGACAAAATGATACCTCAAAACCAAGTAAAATATGGTCGTCGAAATTCATTAAATGGAATAAATATATTACTCAAAGGGTAAAGGTTGCTGATTTTATTAGCATCATTGACTCGCCTGGACAGAATGTCTGCTTCACCAAAGGTTTGACTTTTTGTGGCAATTAACTTGTTTGTGGAGCAGATAACGGTTCAGACTAAGTATTATAAATGAGACTGTTAGGAACTTGTCACCTCAAAATTATAACTAAGTCCTCTTTATTCAGGGACAATGATTCATAATATAGTGTGCCTCTACACCCAAGTAGGCTCGGTAGATCCCACCGAATCCAACAGTCTGCACTGGTGGTGATGCACTGTCCAGGATAGGCGCCAATCCCAACTCATTCTCCGTCTGCACTGGTGGTGATGCACTCTCCAGGATAGGCGCCAATCCCAACTCATTCTCCGTCTACACTGGTGGTGATGCACTCTCAAGGATAGGCGCCAATCCTAACTCATTCTCCGTCTACACTGGTGGTGATGCACTCTCCAGGATAGGCGCCAATCCCAACTCATTCTCCGTCTACACTGGTGGTGATGCACTCTCCAGGATAGGCGCCAATCCCAACTCATTCTCCGTCTACACTGGTGGTGATGCACTGTCCAGGATAGGCGCCAATCACAACTCATTCTCGGTCTACACTGGTGGTGATGCACTCTCCAGGATAGGCACCAATCCCAACTCATTCTCCGTCTACACTGGTGGTGATGCACTGTCCAGGATAGGCGCCAATCCCAACTCATTCTCCGTCTGCACTGGTGGTGATGCACTGTCCAGGATAGGCGCCAATCCCAACTCATTCTACGTCTGCACTGGTGGTGATGCACTGTCCAGGATAGGCGCCAATCCTAACTCATTCTCCGTCTACACTGGTGGTGATGCACTCTCCAGGATAGGCGCCAATCCCAACTCATTCTACGTCTGCACTGGTGGTGATGCACTGTCCAGGATAGGCGCCAATCCCAACTCATTCTCCGTCTACACTGGTGGTGATGCACTCTCCAGGATAGGCGCCAATCCCAACTCATTCTCCGTCTACACTGGTGGTGATGCACTCTCCAGGATAGGCGCCAATCCCAACTCATTCTACGTCTGCACTGGTGGTGATGCACTGTCCAGGATAGGCGCCAATCACAACTCATTCTCCGTCTACACTGGTGGTGATGCACTTTCCAGGATAAGCGCCAATCCTAACTCATTCTCCGTCTGCACTGGTGGTGATGCACTCTCAAGGATAGGCGCCAATCCTAACTCATTCTCCGTCTACACTGGTGGTGATGCACTCTCCAGGATAGGCGCCAATCCTAACTCATTCTCCGTCTACACTGGTGGTGATGCACTCTCCAGGATAGGCGCCAATCCTAACTCATTCTCCGTCTGCACTGGTGGTGATGCACTGTCCAGGATAGGCGCCAATCCCAACTCATTCTCCGTCTACACTGGTGGTGATGCACTCTCCAGGATAGGCGCCAATCCCAACTCATTCTACGTCTGCACTGGTGGTGATGCACTGTCCAGGATAGGCGCCAATCACAACTCATTCTCCGTCTACACTGGTGGTGATGCACTCTCCAGGATAGGCGCCAATCCCAACTCATTCTACGTCTGCACTGGTGGTGATGCACTGTCCAGGATAGGCGCCAATCCTAACTCATTCTCCGTCTACACTGGTGGTGATGCACTGTCCAGGATAGGCGCCAATCCCAACTCATACTCCACCAAAGATATTGGAGCAGGGTGCTTGAAAATATTGGATGAAAATGAGAATGTGGAATGACACTTTCAAGACCTCCTTTTATCATTCATTCCACAGTAGACACATTTAAAACACTCTCAATATAGTGGCGTGAATTCAACAAGGATGTCCTTATTTAATCAATGCGATTTTGTTTCGTTTATCATTTCCATCTGAAAGTATATGTGAACTAGACACCCTTGAGGTATTATCATTAAAATGCCATGTAATCAAGATAGATATCTAAAGAGTGATCTGTACTGATGAAGGCTGATCAGCAGATGCTGTGATGTGCTCAACAGAGCACGATCTCCTTGTTAAATAATATCATGATCTATTATATGCACGTCGTGTAGAAAAAAACTAATCAGTTTGGCAATACTGTTATAGGTGTAATAAACTGATTAAAATCAAATGACACGTTCTCTATTATTATTTTACTTCTGTGAGCCAAGCTTGCATGTCTACAAAGTTCCCACCTCCATTCACTTTGTTTGATGCTCAGATGATCTCCCTATTATGCAATAATATGATATCCATTAATATAAGAAAGACTACATGAAAATGGTGTGAATTCAACAAGGAAGCAAAATTATTAAACACGATTTTTTTCTTTACTCATATCTATCTGAATTTATTTTTAGACCAGACATATCTAATCTGCTCTCATTGAAAGGTATGAATTAAACAAGGAAGCTCTAATTCAATAAATATATTTTTTCTATATCATATTCATTTAAATGTATAAATCTCGATCTACAGAGAAGCAATAGGGGAAAGAATAGGTGACTCACATTTGCCTATGTGTACTCACTATCAAATTATATTTAATAGAAGCATGCCTATATTAACTGAGCATGTGCTCCTCACAGCCGTCGATCGCTGAGATATTTCTCTATATTATGTCTGGTACGTGATATATTTTCCCTCCCACCGTGTTATATGTGTTGTAGATGTTCTGTCCACCTGTAGCCCTTGATGTGTTTGCTCTTGTTTCAGACAGAGCTGTCCTGGTTAACCGGTCCTCAGGTTATGAGTTTCCCCAAACCACAAGTGGTGAGCACTCTCTGAGATGAGCCACACTCTCTAAGCCGTCTGTGAGCAGCAGACTAGAATACCACACACCAGATAGTAAGAACCGATGACAGTCTATCCATGAGACGATAGAACACACATTCTATTTCCTGAAGAAAGTCATGATTATTATTTTCAAATACGTGGGTCCTTCAGCTCAAATGACGGTGCTATAATAAAATCATTGGTTTATAATTCTATAAAATGGCAAGAAATATTTGCCATTTAGTTGTTATGTCACCTGTAAAGCTCACATTAAGACGTGATCATTTTTACATTGATATTTTAATGTTGCAAGTGATCAAAATATTCTCAAACTCATTTTAGATAAAGGCAGCCATTTAGAACTTATCAGAACAAGGAGACATGTTAAATATGAAATGTTGAATATGAAATATATCACCTGATGCAAACATATATATTAACCCAAGTCATCTTGTGCAAATTACTGATTTGATTTTTGACAAGAGCAGTGAGAATTAAAATGATATTTCACTGGGTGTAATTTTGAATGTTACCATCCCTTATGAACCTTTCTTATGCTGTAGGGGTCCATACCCGTTCTTTTATTTCAGACAAGTTGTATCTAGGGACCCTGCTATGGCCGTCAAACCTCGGTTTCTTGGGAAGTTTTGATTGGGATGCAAACAACACTTGTCAGGTGCAATAAATGAGAGTAGTTGTGCAATTTGAATGAAAAAAAGAGTAAACATTGTGGTAAGTGTTTGAGAGCAGATCTAAAACTTGGCCAGTAAATCTCAGATGGCACCACTAGTCTCCTAAGCTCTCCGTCCAGACTTCCATCACGCTGACCGGATAAATGTACTCCCTAAGTCCCCCCGGCCTTCTCCAGTAGACACGGGGTGCCAGTACCGGGGTACAGAATCCCTTTTGGCGGGATCATCCGGATTTTTTCTTGGCATAATTGTCTTATCAATTTGACGATCACCGAGCCACAGCGATTGTTTATGCATGGTGAGAGTGTGCGAGATCTCGCGCGAGATCTCGTATATCTGCTGCGAACAACCTACTCTGCCTACTGTGTGCCTCGTGTCCTTAATCAGGTCGCTCTCAGATATCATTCTGTGTCAGATTAATCCTATCATGAGATAAATCAACAAAATATTCTATTGTCTGATTTTATTTATTGGCCAATAACGCAGCGTCTCGCTTTCATTGCTACTTCCGCCTGCAGCATATCCAAAGGTATGAATGTATACCTTTTCCCGAAGGAAATGTTGATTATTTCAGATGATCTGAAAATGAATAAGGGACCTCGGGACATGATAAAGGTAGCAAGTATTAGCTGTTTGTCATTGATCCAAGGATGTGATTTAATCAACAAGAGTCGTCTGCTTTTAGAATAGGTTTGGTCGGCTTTTATATGTTTGCACCCAATATCGAAAGGGCGATTGTGCAGGATGTTTGTAATAATACAATTAAAGGGGATATTCATTTAATAGCATTTGACCCCGAAGGTCAAACCTAAATTAGTGGACAATATGGTGTGTATTTTGTTGCACTCTCACATGTTGTCTGAATAACAGTAATTCGAGTGGAAGGCGTGAGAAGTAATTTGATCTCTGAAAGCATTCATGAAATACTTTTTCCTTGCATAATTGAATCAGATATAAATGTTTAGACCCTAAACTTTGCGATTATAAGTTATTACCCAACATATTCCCCCTACATTAATTTTTTGCCATTTCAAAGTAGGCGAGTCTTCTGCTAAGATCGAAATCATTTATTTGACACTTTGTTAACAAAATTTGTTGGCTGATCAGTGATCTTGTGCAAACACCTGTAAAGTCTTGCTAACAATGGGGCACCATAAGATTGGGACGACGTAGTGCTTTGGCTGACACAGCCCTGTTTGTCCATTACTGTTTGTCCTATGGTACAGGCCCAACACCCGGACAGACCACCATAGAGGTCACATGATTGTATACAGGCAGTACTTGGTATTTTCAACAAAAGACAATATCCATGGTCAGTCTATTTTGGTTTATTTTAGTGGGACAGCTTGATTGTATGACAGTTTCATGGCCATATATCATTTAAGCATACCCCAAACCTCTGTAAAATTGACTGTGACCTCTGTGGTTTCATAAACATGAAAATGGAGAGACATTTTGAGCTTGAAAGCTTAGAAAAGCCTAGATAACCTGTTGCAAGACATTTACATATCATATAATGTTAAAATGGGCGTGCCTATTTGATATCTGAACGCCACATTGACAATATGCTTGATAGCCACTTGTCTACCTCATGTAGGATTCAGTACCTTTGTAAAGTAGACCTGGAGCAAAACAATTGATGATATAGGTGGATAGAGATCACAGGGCATTAGGGCCTGTTCTCGGCCTGTTGCCGGCGTGTGCACCTCAGTGACCACAGAACACCGCCTGTAATTATAGAGATGTCCTTTCCCACACAAAGGCAATATCCAGTATGCTCCTCTGCTGCTTTCCCCATCAAAGCAAGAATGGAAAATTTGCTTTTATTTGCAAGATTTTAATTCTAAATCAGTATTTTATTTGAGTCACTTGTATTAATATTTTTTTTTACTGCTTTGGGGATTAAATGATCTCACTATGTCGATGGGTCTCAGAGCAATCTGTCACTCATGGTATTGATAAAAACGTGATTGGAACAAAGTTATATCAGTCACAGTAAAAAAAATGATTATTTATCTGGAACAACAGCATCCTCTTTGAGATGTTTAATCTTGTGTCATGAAACGGACACAGACATCTTCTATAATCAAATCTAAAACTTTATGCAATTGCTGAAATTAATTTTTCACTCCTGAATCCCATTGTCATAAGGCATCTCGCTTGGCAAGAGAGTAACATCCTGGATGCGTATACCAGCGAGGAACATAACGTCCGGCTCTGATATTTGATATGTGGTGTCCTTGTGGCGACAGGACTCACGTAAATGTCATGTATAAATAGCAACAGCATGCATTTGATCGTGTATACAGATAGTTCCATCGCCTATTATATATACACCAGTCTAACTTAACCATCTAACTTTTTATAGTAAGCATGATATCTGCACATATATATTTAAATCTAAATTAAATTGTTCCTGTTTTGTCTAAACTAAATCTAAACTAAATTGTTACTGTTCCATGTTTTATGACTGTTTTTTTAAATAATATAATCATTCATGTAAACGTTGCACTTATTTTAAATCTAAATTGGAATGAGGAGGGACAGTCCCAATTCTTTTGAAACCTACAATTGCTACACTGATTACTGGGTTTTACTTGCCATTGAGTATGTTTTACATTTAGTTTGAATAATGTTGTTCGTCACTCTGATAACCAATACAATGTAATGCAGAGTAATTGTTAATCAAAATTATAGAAATGTTTATCGGAGGAGAATTAACTTTCACAGCTTGGCTACACCTATCACAAATGATTTTACGGGTTATAAAAAGATGCAAATGCATTCGCCGCTCTCTTCTTTTTTATCCACAAAGAGTCCAAAGTCAGGTATATTCGCTAATGAAGAAAAACGTCACATGGTCTAACATGCAGACAGGTTTATCTCAGGTGAAAGCAATTTCTATTGGATGTTTTTACTTAAATATTCCGTTAATTGACAGTTCTGGGCTATGAAAGCAAGGCCATGTCTTTGCATTTACTTTTTCCACCTGTTTTATGTAAAGTACTATTTCTTTTGTTTTTTGCACATCTAGAGCACATCTATAGTTTTGTCAGCATCCATTCTGTCCTATATTTCTCTAGAGTTACCTTTAAATGTCCAGCCTAAGTGGGTTCTCCTTGGCTGTAAACACAACTGCTCTAACATTATAATGGATGCTGATGTAGTGAATAACTACGTGCTGTCTCCCACACTATAGAACAGTCTCACAACTTCACCAGTTCTGTTGTCAACCTAACACTAGAGGCTCATAATCAAATTAAAAGGATCTAGGTCACTATTTGGAGCTATCTTTTAACGATAATTTCGATTCCTGAGAGATGCAATATTAGTATTCAAGAAATCTCTTTCAGTCAGCCTGCCTGGACAATGCATCTCACCATAATCCTGTCAGGGATATTTCAAGTCAACGATTTATGGACAGAATGATGTAAAAGACAGAACATCCTATCATGGTCATATAATGTACTTGTTGGAGGACGCTGTATGCAATGGTGCGTTTGTTGTGGACAATGTTTGCTTGTAAATTGGGCCATATGGGTTTAATAACTTGCAGATTGTCCAAATCCATTCAGACATGTGTAGTTTGTGTGCGGTGAACTTGGAACGGTTTGAATGTTCGCTGAAATGAATGGCACAGCCACAGGTCCACTGGAGACCTCGCTCAATACGAGTCTCGTAGGTCAAGGTCATTTATCCGTCCACAATGTGAAGTTATGATCATTTCTCATACAATAAACTGCAATATTTGCTTTGACACCATTCCACGGGTCGTCTGTTATGGATATTACGTGGCCATCATGGGGGATGACCTTGAACGTGATGACGTCTTAATGCGTCCTCAAGCCACGCCGGGTATGCATCTAATATCGCCCATGGGAGTATTTGTTTCCATGGAGTTTTGTAGTTTTGTAGCTACGCCACAGCTCATATAAAAAGATTAATGAATGGCATGACGGCATTATGAGATGCCACGGACAACAAATCTTACACACATATTGACAAAAAAATAATTTGTTGGCATTTCATGTCTCAGTGGATTTGTCTTTCTCAAAATTTATATCATACACTATTCTTCGCCAAAGTGGCTCTTCATATACAAATCAATACACATGAACGAGAACAATCTTATATTTACATGATGGGGAGGATGAGGCAAGTTATTAAATTCTGTCTTAGTGGCAGCCTTATGCAAATAAAACTCATCTTCCCTTGATAAAGTAGGTGTACGCGTGATTAATGATCATCTGCTGCTTAATGAATTTACAGGTGTTTTCTGCTTCTCGAGTAGATATAATACACGAGATGACTATAAAAGCCTATTGAATAGGGTATCTTAAATAAATTGAACAATACCAGTTTTTGATGAAACATTTCTTTTAATATAAATTATAGCCAAAACTTTTTCCAGGTATCCTTCATTTCAGTATGGATCGGTATATCCAATAAATGTTATAAAGTCCTTGTCGAGTGCCCGTATGGAAGCTTTTGGAGTGTTTTTTTCGTGGTGTTGATTATCAAATCTATACTATAATATAGTGACAATAGTATGTGTGAAACAGGACTTTTATCATTCAATAGAAGCTTTTTTTGTACACAGGAGAAGGAATTGAAGTATTGCAATAAACTATAGCACAATATGAAGGATTGCATCAGTTTTTACTACCATTTTGGCAAACAGAGAGGACTTCAGCATATTTTGCAACTGACAAAAAGTAGGAACTATTTTTAACATGATATACTTCTGACATAGGAACCAAACCACTCTAACTCCAGCATACACACCTCTGGCATAGATAGGAACTAAAACAGTTAATACACTCTGGCAAACAGAATGAAATTGTATTACTCTGTCTCCAGCATGTCACAAATATATATATCTGGCATGGAGAGGAATCGTATTTCAGAATAACTGTACTCTTGAAATGGACCCATGTAATCTCATGCTACTCCAGCTTTAGCAATTTAAGTGTATATAACACAATATCACAGAGGAATGGCAGATCATGCAATTCTAGCTCTGTGCATTATCCATATAGGACTCATCAAAATAAAAAGGATTCATCTGAAAAATGTTCTGTGTAAAACCTGCTGATATTCGCATATATACCTGATGGTAGAGCATATGACTGGTTGACCGGCTGATTCTTGCTTCAGCTGTCGCCAACTGGTGTGGTGCCTATTTTGGTTCATTTAGTAAGTGTCAAACTACATTATAAGATATTAAACACATGAGGTCAAATAGGTTTGTTAATGCTGTACACAATGTGAGGATAGACAATTTGATCTATGACATCATATAAGCAACAAGACGGAAGCTGTCCAGCTTGGCAATGACATAGGAGGCAAGGACAACAGAAGGGGGCGGTCCAAGGCATTCTTCACGAAGACGGCTTTACACTACAGTCTGGGCCGGGTGATGGGAAAGGCTGTACTCCAAGCCATTCTTTACTCAGTAAGATATGCGATACTACAGCCTGGGCCGAGACATGGAGAAAGGCTGTACTCCAAGCCATACTTTACTCAGTAAGATATTATACACTACAGTCTGGCCTGGAAGATGAGAAAGGCTGTACTCCAAGCCATTCCTTACTGAGTAAGATATGAGATACTACAGCCTGGGCCGAGAGATGGGAAAGGCTGTACTCCAAGCTATTCTTTACTCAGTAAGATATTATACACTACAGCCTGGGCCGGGAAATGGACATTGTGGACCACTTTTGGCCAGAACACCCAGCATTTGTAGGAATGGGAGCCAGTACTCCATGTCCAGCAAGACACAGACAGGTGTATGATATCAACACAGCTGACGCCCAATCGCTACTGTCCCACACAAGTTTCTCAATGGCCGAATAGCTCAATTGGTAGAGTATTCGCCTTGAGATCCAGGGGTTCTAGGTTCGAATCCTGGCCAGCTACTATCAACCGCTATGAGCAGACAATGTCTGGTATCAGCGGTATATAAATGTCAGCCTTTTTTTCTTATATAAATATATACCAAATGATATCTAGAAATGGAACAGCGGACATCTTGTGAACTTTACTCTTGCGTGTATTTGGTAGGATGGAGAGGGGAGGAGCTGTTAGGTCAACTACGGGTGAGGATCTTGGCCATCTTTCACCGGACTCCGCCATTTGTCGGTAGTTCTGGCTCAGTGTATGCTTAGAATGGCAGGGCGGGAACAGGGCAAGGGGAGGTCATTGGCGATGCTGCTTGCAGGTCTCAGCAGGGGGCGCCTCCTTGCTGATGAGGGCACATTGTGGTAGCCAGACAGAGGCGGCGGGATGGACTCAAGCTTGTGCCAGGCTTCATCCGTCATCAGTCACTTTGCTGCACTATAATAAACATTCTGAGGACAAAGTCATGAAGGATCACCCTTCACCGATGGCAGACATTGGACAAAAGCCGCGGTCTCCACTCAAGATATGACTGTAAAATAGAGAGACACGTCTCAGATGATTTACCATTAAAAACCATCTGATTTCAAATCTAAAAGATGAATGATTCACTGATAGATCTATGTGTCTGTTGCCAAAACTCAAAGTCTTGCGCAAATAAGTCTTCATTAGACAGAAGATAAACTGAAGATTTGTACATTCCATGATATCTTTGAGTTTTAGCTCCAAAAAGTACTCCATGTCCAGAGATATCAAAACCTTGCTTCTGCTTAAAGGAATCTATCTCAATATACAAATAAAGAATTTGTTCAACACGACCCTATGGGTTCAGATCATGGCTTAAGGGGATTTTGCTTTATTCGCTTCAAAGATATGTTAAAGCTTGTTGATTCATTCATTCCTTTGTACATAAAAATCACGAGCATCTACAACCACAGGGAGGTACTTGCATACTAAACATTGTCTTCATTCAGTTCCGTGAATTAACCAAATTATGATTGATCACCACCTTAATTTACTAATTACCATCAAATTTGCTATATAAATATTGTGCTTGAAAACGTAACTCATCATTTCTTAATTTGATTCATTGTTCTATCTTATAAGCTGTATCCTTAGTAACAAGAAAGTTTTCTTAATAAGCATAGGCCGATAGCCTGAGAGCTGTGAGCTGCTGATTATTGCAGAATAGCAGAAACCTTTCTCTCCCCCTTTCAGCACAACTAAACATAACCTACACATTGCCGTTAAAACAATATCATTGAGAAATTTCCCATCAAATTTGTTTTAAAACGTATCGTAATTTCTCTATGACGCCAACATTAGACTGAAGACATGAACGCGTCGAATTTTCAAATACAAGCACCAATCCTAGTGGCACTCTAACTCAATCACTTAATAAGTAAGATATTCTCAAATATATTAGTGGCACAGTAATACAAATAGACAATAAGGATACTAAGGTGGTTATTGTACAGACATCTCTCGCCCACCATCGGCATCGTAAAACTGGTGTTACGTTCACTCATACTGTCTCAAAATAATGTCCATTTCATGAACATCTAAAGTAAGATTTCAATGATTTTTCACAGTGAGAGATAGTTTGTATGCATTGTATATTCTGGGATCATTCTCAAATAATGTTTCCGTCAACATGCATGTCTGCACATCAACCTTTGCATGGGCATTGAGATATGAGAGATATTGTCTCTGAGGTCCAAAAGGCTGTGAGAGCAGTAAATTGCCAATTTATTACACTCAACTAGTGTGCAATGAATTCGAAGTGAAGCCTCCATCACGGAATTCTCTGGAGCAAATTTGATGTAAAACCTAAATATAAGCTCATCTCATCGTTAATGGCGTCAATTGGTTTGGGGAAGGGTGTAATGGTTAAGGGATGGATGTGCATTGGTTGAGGGATGGGTGGGTATTGGTTTAGGAATGGGTGTGTACTGGTTTAGAGATGGGTGCGTATTGGTTTAGGGATGGGTGTGTACTGGATGATGGATGGGTGGGTATTGGTTGGGGAATGGGTGTGTATTGACTCCAACCTCTTAGTGTTCTCCAATCACCCATCGGCAAAGCCCAGATAGGTGATCTGGAGAGGTCTGAGAATTTTACTGTTTCATGTATAATCTCGTTCAGATGTGATTTTTTAAACACCCAATTGTTTTAGTGATAATTCATATTTTATATATGATTATGTCTAAAATCTCATAAAAAAGCTTGATTATGGATAACATTAAATAAGGAAAATATAAATACTTGATAATAATCGCCAGCTGCAAAAATTGAGTCAAACCCGTTTTAACGGCAGTTGAAATGGGTTCAATTTGACGTTTAAACGGGTTTACCACAGTTTTTGCAGCTGGCGACTTTTTACTTCACTAGAGCTCAATCAACTCCACCAAACTTTTCTTTGGTTGCAGTTGGTAGAGACCATGGACGTTCGAGAAACCCCTCCAGATCACCTATCTGGGCTTTGTCGATTGGTGATTGGAGAACACTACCAACCTCTGAAAACACTTGGCCAATTCGGCAGGACAAAATTGAGGATCCGGCAATCCGCCGCTCTCACTGCCGGCGAGACGGCGGGTGCCAATCCTGTGCAACCTAAAATTCAAACTTAAAAATAACTCCTATTTTCACTGTACAATGCCACCGGCAGATAATCTCAAAAAAGTAGGGCAATCACGGACTCATTTAAACAGGTTTGATTTCGTCGTTTACACAGGTTCGACTCTGTTCATGCAGCGGGCGACTAAGGTAATGATTGTTCTGATTGGTTCAACTGGGAAAGCCCCTGAAAATTAAAACGTATTTCTGGTCGGAATTCCGGTCAAACATCCGGGCACCTGCAAGGTGGTTTACTATCCCAAATCTGTCCCAATATGATTGGGGTATTTCTGTGGAAGACGAGTCAGATTAAAAGACAACCTCAAAATAACCCAATATATCCTGAATTTTCTAGATTACCTGATTACAATGGTCTATCATAAAAATAACAATTGGCCATAATCTATCCTACCACTTATTAAGTTTTATTGCACTTGTACACGTGCAAACAGGTGAAGTAATCTTGACTCTTGGCTGGACCATTGAGGTCAAATTGGCTGTCCCCTCGTCTTGGCAGCTTCAGTGAAGTGCACACCTACCTCTGCTATGGGCTTGGGACACGGCAGACGTCTTGCCTGATCATACAGCATTTAACGTATGGTAATTTTATACTCTTAGCGAATATAAAATGTAAGAGATTTCCATGATTACGGGATAACGTTTTTATTCACATAAAAGAGCTTTTATAGAAATAAGAGTTAATCAATTTTATAATATGATAATAAATACATAATTTCACACAATGCTATTTTATTGAACTCAACTTTAGTGTAACATGAAATAATGTTAATATATACATGAAGAGTATGATATAGTGCATGATTGGTCTTAGATCAAGAGAAAGTTCTTGACTTGAAATAACTGGACAGAATCCAGTGTGGGGGATGAACAAAATGGAAAAGTGTTCTATTGGGGATGGATACATAGGTGTAGTAGAGCAACAGCAATGGATATTGTGCGAGCCAAAGCTGTGAGGGCAGTAAAACCCAGAGAGCTGAACTCAGGCTTTCAAGTGCTAATAACACGTGTGAAGAGTGACATATTAATGATATATATATATGATATATAACTAAAGTAATATGACCTAATGATGAATGCGTAGTGATAAATAGGTAGCATGACAAAGCAATAATTTATGCATGAAAAGTGCAAGTATATATATGAAAAGTAACATGGCGTAGTGCTATTTTTTAAAGCATTCATGAAATGAGGTTTTCAAGCACATTTTCCTACACAATGCAATCACAAGTTATTACCCATCATATTTCCCCTACCTATATTTCTGTGCCATTTGAAAGTGGACAAGTCTTCTGCTAAAATACAAATCATCCACTGGACACTTTGTCAACAAACTTTGTTTAGCTGACCAGTGATTTTGTGCAAACACCTGCTTAGTAAAGTCTTGACAGGCCACCCTGACAGGCCACAATAGGGGGTCACATGATTGTATACATGTAGCCACCTGGTGGTCAAAGGAGTACAGGCAGTATTTGGCATTTTTAGCAAAACACAATAACCATGGTCAGTGTATTTTGGTTGATTTTAGTGAGACAGCTTAATTGTATTACAGTTTCATGGCCACATATCATTTAAGCATACCCCAAACCTCAGTAAAATTGCCTGTGACCTCATGACCTATGGTTTCATGAATGCTTTAAATGACCGTGACAAATGACATAACATTGTGCTAAGCTAGGAACAATACAAAGCAAGTAACATAACATTGTGTTAAGCTAATATGCACCAGTGTAATATAAACATGCCAGGGGCAGATAGATTCTTGTAACCTTTATTCTGAGGCGCAAACCGTGTCTCCAAGGACACAATTATAATGTCCGGGGCTATGTCCTTTGGACCTGCAGGCTGAGGATCCAAGCAGATGAATTACATGGGCTGCACTGAGAAATAAAAAAGAAATACCCACGTGACAATGGAAAGGCAGCCCCAGTATGCAGACGGCCTGTAATCCCTACTGGGAGAATATGCATAAAGGTATACCCACGTGACAATGGAAAGGCAGCCCCAGTATGCAGACAGCCTGTAATCCCTACTGGGAGAATATGTATGAAGGTATACCCACGTGACAATGGAAAGGCAATCCCAGTAGGCAGACGGCATGTAATCTCTACTGTGAGAATATGTATAAAGGTATACCCACGTGGCAATGGATAGGCAGACAGTCTGATATTTCTACCGTCCCTATTCTGATAGGGATGCCACAAGAAGTAGACAGCGTAAACAGAAATACTCCCTATTATCGTCCAAATCCCTTCAGATCTGACAGCTTATATTTATATTGGTTCTTTATTATTTATCTCTGAAGAAAAATACCTTATGTTCTCCCTTGAAAAATTTGCTTTCAAGGATGAAACCTAAAAAAGTCAGCGTTTGACAGTCTGCTAGTTGCGCAATTACATAAGGGAAAACCATTGATCATCCTTGGTAGGAGATAAAATATATTTTATATCAAAAGAATCTTTCGCCACGAAAGTTCTTTTTTGTTGTTCTATTCATGACTGTTTCCTGTTAATTAAATCTATTTCAGACTATTCGGGGCTGACACATCTTTTGAACTTTATCATAAAGATATAATGACACAAATCACAGCCTTTGATCTCTGTATGGGGCTGAGTACGTCGGTTTTTTGTATTCTGGGTCCCATTTTGACAAATTGATACGTGCACGATATTTGAGATGTACATATAGTCATGACGAGCAATCCTATAGAACAGTTGGTTGTCACATTAAACTGAATACATGAACATAAACTGAATTAATGCCTGGTACATATTCCAAAAAGATGAGAAATACTGTCTGTTTGTGCTGAGCAAAATGACTAAATGTACGACGTTAAGAATGCACCAACATATGTTGTCATTTTGTGTCTATGTCTGCCCCTGGATATTGTCTAATCTATATGTCATGCCTAAATATAATGATAGTTGGACAGAGGGTAAAGTCAAATCAAATCGACACCAAGTTGAAGTGACGTGCAGTTGCAGAGATAGATACAACCACATTGTCCAGTTTCTCATCTATTCAATAATTAGAAATGTTTCACACGCTGTAAACATGACCAACCGTATTACTCTGTAGTGTCATCCCCTGTACCTCCGGGGAGCCGGGGGACCCAACAGGAATCATAAGTAAAAGGGGAAGTCATTTAGCCAAATCTCAAGACAAATGAGACACAAATGTGCGCTATCAAGCAGATCACGCTCAAAGATAAGATATTCAGCCATGTTATTTGATGTGTTAATGAATGCAACGTTCCCTTTGAGAGTTTATCCATGTGATTGTGTTGACCTGTTCAACTTCCTTTCATTCTCAGTCATAGAATGTAACTTATTACTATGGAGTGATGTTCTCAGATGCGTGAGTGAATATCTCCACTCCATTTTATTCATTTAAAAACATGTGTTTTTATTTTTGTCTGTGCTGCTTTCACACATTTGAAGTTAATTTGCTACCTTGATAGGGGAACATTCCGAATCCATGCCTTGAATTTAAAAGCCTTGATTTTAAAAGTGAAATATTGGGCATGAGTAAAGTGGGCAACATAATTATCACTAATTCTGTTTATATTTATTTTGCAAATTTCACAAAAAAATATGTTAGAGGGGTTTCGACTTTGGAAAAGATCTAATTTGTGGATAAAAATATGAAACATAGACAAAGGAATCAAATGATTTATGACACAGGAGCCTGCCTGTATCTTTAGACTTCTGTCCCTTATAGTCTGGTACTTGATGAGACACATGACTCATAATACAGGGCCTGCCTTTATGTTTAGACTTCTGTCCTTTATGGTCTGGTACTTGATGAGACATATGACTCATAATACAGGGGTCTGCCTGTATGTTCAGACTACTGTCCTTTATGGTCTGGTACTTGATGAGACACATGACTCATAATACAGGGTCTGCCTCTATGTTTAGACTTCTGTCCTTTATGGTCTGGTACTTGATGAGACATATGACTCATAATACAGGGGTCTGCCTGTATGTTCAGACTACTGTCCTTTATGGTCTGGTACTTGATGAGACACATGACTCATAATACAGGGCCTGCCTCTATGTTTAGACTTCTGTCCTTTATAGTCTGGTACTTGATGAGACATATGACTCATAATACAGGGGTCTGCCTGTTATGTTTAGACTACTGTCCTTTATGGTCTGGTATTTGATGAGACACATGACTCATAATACAGGGCCTGCCTCTATGTTTAGACTTCTGTCCTTTATGGTCTGGTACTTGATGAGACACATGACTCATAATACAGGGGTCTGTCTGTTATGTTTAGACTATTGTCCTTTATAGTCTGATACTTGATGAGACACATGACTCATAATACAGGGGCCTGCTTGTATGTTTAGACTACTGTCCTTTATAGTCTGGTACTTGATGAGACACATGACTCATAATACAGGGCCTGCCTGTATGTTCAGACTACTGTCCCTTATAGTCTGATACTTGATGAGACACATGGCTCATAATACAGGGCCTGCCCATATGTTTAGACTTCTGTCCTTTATAGTCTGATACTTGATGAGACATATGACTCATAATACAGGGGTCTGCCTGTTATGTTTAGTCTACTGTCCTTTATAGTCTGGTACTTGATGAGACATATGACTCATAATACAGGGCCTGCCTGTATGTTTAGACTTCTGTCCTTTATAGTCTGGTACTTGATGAGACATATGACTCATAATACAGGGCCTGCCTTTATGTTCCGACTACTGTCCTTTATTTTCTGGTGCTTGATGAGACACATGACTCATAATACAGGAACAACACAAATGGAAACAAATGTATGTTTAGACTTCTGTCCTTTATAGTCTGGTACTTGATGAGACATATGACTCATAATACAGGGGTCTGCCTGTATGTTTAGACTACTGTCCTTTATAGTCTGGTACTTGATGAGACATATGACTCATAATACAGGGCCTGCCTGTATGTTTAGACTTCTGTCCTTTATAGTCTGGTACTTGATGAGACACATGACTCATAATACAGGGCCTGCCTGTTATGTTTAGACTATTGTCCTTTATAGTCTGATACTTGATGAGACATATGACTCATAATACAGGGCCTGCCCATATGTTTAGACTTCTGTCCTTTATAGTCTGATACTTGATGAGACATATGACTCATAATACAGGGGTCTGCCTGTTATGTTCCGACTACTGTCCTTTATAGTCTGGTGCTTGATGAGACACATGACTCATAATACAGGAACAACACAAATGGAAACAAATGTATGTTTATACTTCTGTCCTTTATAGTCTAATACTTGATGAGACATATGACTCATAATACAGGGCCTGCCTGTATGTTTAGACTATTGTCCTTTATGGCCCGGTATTGGTTTGGCACATATAGATTAGCTCCTGAGGTGGAGATTAATCATCTGACATGTTCCACATCAAAATAATGATAGTGATTATTGTGTGACTGGGATACTTTTTCCATTTACATTGTGAATGTCAATTTAGTCATTTTTCTTTATATGAGTGTTGTTTCTTGCGTGTTCTTTTGTTTCCATTTGTGTTGTTCAATATAGTATGATGTGTGCATGAGCAAAGACGGAGACAACCAGACATACAATGCGAGAATGTCCAAAAGGTTGTCACAAAACAGATCTGAAAGGCTCAAATCACAAGTGAAAAGATGTTAGGTGACCAGTTATTTGGGAAATGGTCTACGACTGTTTGAGCATGTTAATGGGGCAGGTGTTCATGAGAGGACCACGAGGCAGAACTGTCTGTCTCATATCGTTATTCAGTTCTGTCCAAAAACTAAGTGTGTTGTCAAAATGGTTGTATGTTATGTCTCACTGCGGATCAATGCTCACACACACACGCATTAGGGTCAGCAAAGGATTTCTGATGCAGAAATATTGAATGCTTATTCTACATATTTGACAAATATATTTTTCCCGATTATAATAACTATTGAATAAAATTGTGTATCATTATACATTGAAGAAAAAAGTTTATACTTATTTAAAAGAATTTTATCTTTACCTCAAGGACAGATATTGTATATTTGTACTATGGTATAAACTGTCAATAAACTTTACTATAGGATGAACTATAAATCAATGCCCTTTGAAATTAGTGAATACGAGGTGGGGTGGTACACAGAGAAAGATCTCTTAACAAGGGTAATAGGGGCTTTTCTTTTATTTTTCTTCATACTTGCTCCTTGTTTTAATGTTCCTTCCTGATGCTGGTAAACGATGAATGCATTGTAAATCACAAGATTAAAACATTCATTGTTACTTGCGTGGAAGATTACATATAAAACTAAAAAGCTTACATGATTTAGATAGATATGTATCAAATATAAATCACAAGCTCACGGTTTCAAGTTAATATATTGAAAGGAATTCTTAAACCTGATCGGTCTAGTATCTTATTATGTCAAATATTTCCTCATATAACATGTATTTTGATTCCAGGACGCAGATGATAATGCCCTGACACTGCCCTCAGTGGGAGTTTCACTTGGGTGGCTGACTGGAGAGGGATTATTGGCTGCGTGCAAAGGTCAGTTATACCTCTGAATCGACCAGCCACCTCACAATCACAGATAACACCAGGTTCACCTTTGCTTAGCACAGTATCACATTGTTTGAAAAAAACTCTATTCTATCAGCTGTATTAAAAATAAAACTTTCAAAAATTATATATATATAATTGACTTTGAACAACTTGATTGTTTGTGTTATTTATGATAAAAAAGTGCGACTAAGTCAATTACTTTTTAAGCGAGATTCTAAAACCTTACAGGCTATCTTCATATTTAAGGTATCGCCGATGGGAATATTTTTTGTCTCAAAGCAACACCATGATAAAACTAATTTGCTTTACGTTTTTGCGAGAAATTCGAATCTTGTTATGAGATAATGACAAACCACTGAGGACTTGAGGCTTGCGGCTCATGTACTGCCAATTTGCACGGCATTAAAGTGTGTGTAAAAACCAAAATGGTGTCATTTATATTCAAATTGACATCGACTCCCTTATAATGATATCACAACATGGATTATATTTTCAGATCTGTCAATGTGAGACATGAACGTGAAGAGAATCTCTATTTCGGGGAAAATTATAATCTTGTATTTCCTTAAACAGAGCATGATAAGTATTTTGCATAAAAGAATACAATGTTTTAAATTAATTACAAGCCATATCAAAAATGCGACTTCATGGGGTGTTCTTTCTATATCGTGTTTAGAATAACATTGAAGCTCCCAGGCTGTTAAATCTTGACAGATCATCTGCGCATGCTCAGTTCATATTCGCTGTCTGCGCACGACGCCGGCATATCAGATTTGGTTCTTGCAAAGTTATGAGTTGATTAAAGAATTCCTTTGTAAACCATACAATTGGTATAGATCACAATGTACGGTGTATCTGGTTGATCTACGTGTAATTAAATCACAAATAATGATTTAATATGTGAAATGCAACCAACTAGTATCTATGATTCTTAAGTAGTGTCAACATGTTGCCTTCTAGAGTCAATATAATATTGTCTCATTTCTGTAACCAACATATGCTTTATGTACTTGTACTTGTCTAAATCTCATTTTATAAACTACGTCTGTATGTATGCTGATGTTGAAACTTCAATCGGTCAAACATTATCAATACATGTAGGTGCCACAGTATGACAGTTACTCTTGACACCTTTGCTCTCACATCAAACTTATCCATTTCTGCCACAATATATATGTTATGTTGACATCGGCACCACATAATCATGTGGCGCACCATATATATATATGTCACATTTTCAGCATTAATTGTCACATTGAATGTATGCCACATTTTAGTGGTAGGTGCCACACCGTGGGTGCCACACCGTATGGATGCCACAATTTTAGTGGTAGGTGCCACACCGTATGGATGCCACAATTTTAGTGGTAGGTGCCACATCGTATGGATGCCACAATTTTAGTGGTAGGTGCCACACCGTATGGATGCCACAATTTTAGTGGTAGGTGCCACACCGTGTATGCATGCCACATTATCAGCAGTAGGGTGCACACAATGTGGCTGGCTACTATCAAATGTATTTTACCCTTTAGCACCACTTAGCCCCTGGAGCACCTCCACCGATGCTTCGACTCTGTCATTGTTTTGAGGTTCATGTTATATATCTGTAAGATTTCTTGCCTTTTGTATTATCCTGTCAGATTGAATATAAACACAACTGGTAGTATCTCAAATTATATACTTATCCAATATAGTATATATATTGTACATTTGAATATATCTCCCATGATTCTAAATCTTAGCCAAAAGATCAATGTCCGTGTCCAATATTGTTCTAGCTTACATAGGACTTCTCTTGGAGTTGATGCAAATATTAAAGGTAAATGACGAGAAATGAAAATTTTAAATTCTTCAATTGTGTTGTGATAAAAACATTTTCAATTAGGAATTCTTGAATCTTGCATCTTTGAGAATATACATAAATAAGACTGAGGTATGTTATATAAGTATAAAAATGGACGTGTAGGATTTTAAAGAATAGATGAGACAAGGAAACTGAAGTGTCGGAAAAAGCAGACGACAATTGTACTAGGATTGAATGGTATCTGGGTTATATCATGAGTGGAGAAAAAGGTTGTACTGGTCTTGAGGAAGCAATTTAAGATTAGTGGTGTGTAAAAATCGTGAATTTTTCTTGTTTTCCAGGAGATGGATACATTAATGTCTTGTCTTCTGCCTTGTAGGTTTGGAAGCCAAGGGACTGTATGAGAAAAATACAGAAAAAAATGTTAATCGGAGATAAGTGGGCAATGTTGGTTTATTGGCAGTATTGATATAAATATGAATATAAATATAAATAAATAGGTAAGTGTGTCAGGCAGTAGGGTAGGTATGATGGGAGTACAGCTCAGTAGGTTTTCCCATAGAGGACGTATATTGCCCCTAGTTGTGATTTTGGTTTGATAGGGGATATTGGAAACCCCAAGGTCAACAGGGATATTGGAATTCCCTTCAGTTTACTGGGGATTGTAGGCCCCTTGGAAGGAGAAGTGTTTAGGTTTCAATGTTGATAGTGCAATGGGCTAGTGTGAGTTAGGGTAGTGGCTCACAAGTGTAGGGGCCTGCACTGGGCGGTTAGTACCAGTGCGTATTGTGTCTCCCCTCTAGCTGTGTAACCATAGTGCACAGGCTCTGAGTGCCCATGTGACATAAGTGGAGTGGCCAACTTCTAAAATCAACTCAAATCAAATCAAATTCATTTGAGCAAAGCCATGAAGCCTTATTGACTTTTTGTCTGTGAATATTTTGAATATTAAATATTCTGTTAGAATATTCTGGATATAAACTAATCTGTTGGAATATTCTGAATATAAACTATTTTGTCAGCATCTGGCTGGAGCCATTCCGTGTCCAAATCATACACTGCCAAAGATTATGTTGACATAATTAACTTCTTGTTTATAGAACTCGAACTATAAACAATGCAGTGAGCAATATCTAACATCGGTTACTTGACTAGTTGAGGTCGATTAGTTCAATAGTTTATCCATTAACGCATCTCCAATGGGTAACTTTTCACTTTTCATTTCTACTTATACATGTTTTACAATTGTATTTACCAATGAATCTTAAAACAAAACGTAGGCTTGTATTACGATAATTACGAGATCCCTTTTTCTTTCATGTACATATTACTTCACAATATTAAAAGTCACTTGTTATAAATCTCTAACAACACATTCAACACATAGGATAAACCAATCGTGATCTTAAGCAATGAAACACAAATTTGTATTCGATTTGGATCATTCCTCACAGAATGTGGGGAAAGGCACTGAAGATCTACAAAACAGGCTTGATTTCACCTGAGTGTTTTTGCAGATATTTACCAAGGCTCTTTGGACGAGGATGTACTTCTTGTGCCAAGAGATAAAATGTCCTAAAGGAGACGCTGTGTAGGTTGTACACTTTAGCTGTATGGGCTTATCACCGAGAATGGCCTGGGTGAGAGCGGTGACCAGCTGATAAAGCCTTCACTCAGTTTCCTACCTTGGTTTGTTTCCTACGTCCTACATCGGATCCCCGCCTCTTGTTATCGCAAAAGGGGTAGCTATTTACTATGACAACAAAAAACGTGAATTGATATGATAACCAAAGGGTACAGTAAGGGTTTCAAAATATAAAAAGGGAAGTGCCATTTTTCCATTTTTTTTATAAGCACACAGGTAGAAGTGACTAGCTCAGCTACTTTAAAAATCAAAATAATAAAATGTTATCACGCCGGTTTCAATTATTGACTGTGTATGCAGTCTTAATATAACTTCAAGTTGTTTAGTTGGGTTACTGTAAAGGTTAATGGATATTATCTAATTTGTGCTATTCGCTTTACTATTCCAGTCTTAAAAGAGATAAAAAAATTACTTAAACATGTTTGTGTCAAAACTGTGTTCTCATCTACGTTCCATTCACTCTATGTCTGTGGAGGGACTGACTTATTGTTTTCATTTGCAGTATTACTTGGCAAGAGGGTAGGTTATTCTTCCAGTGATTATTTGTATAGAAGCCAGCCTATATGAAACATCTGTGATGAAGTACAACATAGCTGTTGCAATGCAATGTAGATCACGTGTAAAGGATTGATGATTTAAAAGATGTTTTCAGAAAGACAAATCAAAATAAGTTGATCTATACTGTGAATACTGGCCACTTTATTAGATCCTTACATAAAAGCCCAACTCTAGATCATGAAGATCAAAGCAAATGCATAATGGTATTTGCCATACCTTTTAGTCAACACAAACTTAGGCCTCTGCTATCAAATTATCCTAAGGACTCATTTCTATTCTTGTGTCTCCATTGACTTTAACACAACCAATTGAGAGTTATTCCACTGCATATGTTATTGTACTCCTCCTCCCGGGACGAATACAAGATATGATATCGCCAAATGCCTTTATGTGTCAACTTACATATTTATATAGCTTTAATCTTCATGTGCTACTTTTACCGGAAATCACTTGGGTATTGAATAATGTATATCATGTGATTGCTGTAAATCATGTTGATGTAGATAGTGTAGTTGCCTGCAGCTGCGTCCTTCATGCTCTGCCCTGATACTGTGGGGAAGGGTGAGAATGGAGGGAGGTGGAGAGGGTTTTATGGCTGAGTTAATCCAGGATCTGTTGAGCTACTCAGCATACAACCTACACATCTTACATTTGCTTACTTGGTTCATATCAATTTCATTGGTCGTTTTGTTCCCAGCTTTGGAAGAAGTTTAAAATATTGCTGTGAAAATTAAATTTGTGCTAAAATCAGGTTCAATGCTGCCTTTTTGTATGTTTCAAAAACCTGTAATTGCCGCTTAGTAGGAACGTATTGTGAATTTAATCTCGTTTTCAGATTGTCTCTTTTTTAACATGACTCATGGTTTGAGATACAAACTTTGTGTAAATTATGTAGAACATTCATGGTATGTGAAATTTTTTCCTTAATTAGCAGTAATTGTTTAGAATTAATTAACATGGATAATATGTTGCACATTATGGAATCAATCATTGGCAAAATGTCTCGGCGATTCATTAAACACGCGTTAAAAACAAATAAACAAATAATTAAATGACAAAATACTGATGATTATTTAATCCAACAATTAAGAGTGTATATTTTTATTGGTGAGTGATGAAAATGTTGATGATTATGAAACACCATGTAACAATGTGGAACTCTTGGTGCTGCCTTCAATTACAGCGTGATGGATGCTGTTTTCAGCGCCCCTAACTTCGGTGCTGGTACGATACTCGCCCTACTGAGCTCGTCTCGCACCTAGGTTTAACAATTAATGTGGCAATATCTAAACATAATGTGAGTAATTATTGTAATCATTGACATATCCATGTTTTAAAACTAATGTTGTGTAATTAACATGACTGCACGATGTGTTGTTGTCTGAGTTTCACTTCCCTCCCCCACAAAAAGGGTCTGTTAATTTAAGTGGTCCTAGCTTGTCATTGATATTCATATATGTATGATATAGCTGATAAGAGTCACATAAAATATGTAGATCTAGTGAAAAGACATAAGGTGAGACAACAGAGAGGTAAATTATCACACCTTTTGCTGGAATTAATAGGCAAACGAAAAAGTTGTCAGTTGACTACTTCAGAACTCAGTAAAATGACTCCCGCTACTTTCACCAATAGTTCCCGCTAAACAGACGGTAATGAATGGAGTCTGGATAGAAGATACAATGAGCAACGTTTCCTTACCTGTCGGGTGAATGAGAATTGATGTAATGAAGCCCAGCATGGGGAGGAGGTGACCCCCTTGTCTCATGCCCCAGGCCCGGAGGTTCCTCATTACTGGCAGAAATAAGACCAGTGTCTGTCCTGGTTGTCTGTTCTCTAATCTCCACAGGGTCACCGCCAAATTTCTCCTCACCGCCCGTCCTCCAATGGTAGAGGTGTTACCGGGTAGAAAACTCGGCCTATTATTATTATGTTGCTGGATAAAATTAAAGAAAGTAAGTACTAACTCAAGGTCTACCAGACCGAAGAGCAGTGCATGTCTCATAAACAGTAAGTGGAATGTTTGTGGCAGGAGGTCAGGCTGATAGGTCGGGTACCAGTACTGGTGTTTTTTGGCATTTCACATCACACCTCATAACTTTATATTTCTATCATAACTATAAAAGCATAGTTAAGAAACCAGTTATTCATCCGTGTCTTTTGCCTCAAATGACATATCCAATTATACGTTATCGCCAAGAAGAAATAAGGGTACATCCAAGCTTAGGTTAGCATCCTTTGAACGTTCTAGTTTCCTGTTGTCAATCAGGGGTTCTAAAAATGTTGTTTTTTGAGTAGATCTTATGGTTCCATTTATGGGTTTTGGTCTGTTTTTACCCAATGTTTTTGCCCAATGTTGGAGAAAACAATTGCAGTGTTAGGTTTACACATTTGATAAGGAACAGTCAAATTCAAACACACATTGGTCTATTTTGTCTCAGCCGAGAACAACACACAAAATACGTCAACAGAAAAAAGACTGATGAAAATGAATGCGGTGGTGAGTACGCGAGGAGAGTAGATCTGAAACCGTCTCTGGTGTGAGCGAGTAGTTTGTGGTGAGTTTTGGTCATGTACTCACAATAGTTGAGAAGTTTGTGGAAGGCGTCGAGAGCGACTCATGATGTCATACCAGACGCGGCGAGCGCACTCTCCAAGCAGAGTGAACAAAGTCTTCCCTTCACCATCACCCCTGACTATCCACTGCCAGGCGAGCCAGCCCTGTGCCGCGCACCCTCTGGTGACAAAACACCGGGCGTGCAGTGAGCGCGGCCCGTAGTGGAGGCGGCAGCGGGTAGTGTGTGCCGGCAGGAGGGGGACGTGACAAGGCAAGGCGTTTGATGGGCGAGGGGGGACCGCTGCCTCTTACCGACCACCCCCAGCTAATTAGCTGAGGTCCAGAGGCTGTGCATCTCGGCTTCCCTACTGTACCTGCCTCATTGATTGCCATGTATTCCCGGCTGTGGCTTTATCGCGCAGCACACGACTCCCGGGGCCAAGTCAATACTCCATGACCACCTCTAAAGTGCAAACTTAAGCCACGCTTGTCCTTGTCTGTGACAGGCAAAGTTTTCTGCTCACAGACAGCGGCTGGCGGCTCTCCTAAATCGGTGTCCATTGCTGAGTGTAGATTTACTGGCTGGGAGCCTCCACACTGCATTAAGACACAATAACAGGCCTTGCCAGTTGCTTCTAGATCTACGGGTATAATGTTGACATTTATGGGGTGACTACCAGGCTAAAATCTCCAAAATCACAGCTCGATAAAACATGCGTTAAGTGCCAAGCACGTTCTGCAGATCCTCACCTTACAGTTGTGGCGCTAAATGAACTTTTCAGAGGATTAAAGAGGCACTGGCCGACCTTGATTAAAAGAGATTACTCCTGCAAGGGGTCAGAGCTATTGCATGATACAACAAAACATTTCAGAGGGTGAGTTTTATAGCTGTGGATACAGAACACAGAATCCATTTGCTTCATTTATTCGGCTAGTTTTACACCAGCAACATAGAAATGTGGCATTATACGGACGTTCACTCCATATGAAACATCCACTCTGACAATAACATGTCACCAGAAACAATATACGTGCCTTAGCAATCAACATATATATGTTGTGTTTCTGTTTTTGAATTTATTTTTCTCAACACGTATCATCAACAACTGATGAATTAATTACAACTTTGCTTCAATTGAATTCAAACACGAGGGACTGATATGAGAGAGCAGTCCTGTTGTGGAGGATAGGTAGGGACTGATATGAGAGAGAAGTCCTATTATGGAGGTTTGGCAGGGACTGATATGAGAGAGAAGACCTGTAATGGAGGGTCTGCAGGGACTGATATGAGAGAGAAGACCTGTAATGGAGGGTCTGCAGGGACTGATATGAGAGAGGAGACCTGTAATGGAGGGTCTGCAGGGACTGATATGAGAGGGAAGACCTGTAATGGAGGGTAGACAGGGACTGATATGACAGAGCGGTCCTGTAATGTGGGTAGGTAGGGACTGATATCAGAGAGAGGTACTGTTATGGAGGGTAGGCAGGGACTGATATGATAGAGGGCCTGTTGTGGAGGGTGCTTTGAAACATGAAAGACAATATATTTTGAGATCAAACGTTCATATTTCTGTGGAATGGACGGATTCGCGACATATGATACTGTTTCTCAGATATATATAAACTATACCTTCTATTTCGAATAAAATATCACTTCTTTAGGTTCGTATTCGTTATATTTAAACTTAAAGAATGGAAATGTTGGGTTACAAATTCCCTGTTTTCTTCTAGATTGAACTGATTTTCTTCTAGATTGAACTGATTTGTTTTTTATTTATCACAGAACTCTTTCCTTACCCTAATCGATTAAACAAGTAAACAGAATGTGGATTAGAAAGGGAGGTTTGATGTCAGAGTTTAGTTAATAATTATAGATTTATATAGAAAAGAAACAGAAACTTAGTCTCCAACAAAAGACCACTTCTGACTTTTAAGTGAGTGCCTTTGGCACACCAAAGGTTGACCATTGAAACGTTAAATGCATTTTGAAAGGTTTTCACTCCAGCTTAAAGTTTTGAAAGCAGAGCTGTCATGGGGGTCTGAATAATGTCCATCGCATTGGTTGTTGGGTCGTGACCTGTGCTGGGTGATACATTCTCTTGGTAGTTTCTTTGGGTTTCACCTGTGCTACATATGTGATTTAAGCAGCAGGAATATGTTATGGTAGTGGTAGAAATGAGTGTACTATCATGCTAATAAACGTGCTCATGTCTGCGGGTTATCACTGTAATGGGCCAGTAAGCATGTCAATCAGCATTATCCACATAGCATATGATATTGGTATTGGAGGTATCATGATCTCCCGCCTGTCACGTGACACACACATTCTGCCACTCACGCATATTGCAACACATTTGATCCAGTCAACTGTTACAGAACTTAAACATAATTGGGTTATTCATATGTGGGATTCTGTGTAGAAATCACGATTTTCATCAGTCAAGTATCTCAAAAAATCCTATAATCCTGTTCTCACTGTCATCAAAAGTCAAACTTTAGTAATTTGAATATGATCTGATGAAGACAATTATTAATTTGATTGGTTTGTATTAATGACCTCTTCAGCACTGGTTAGGCTATGTCAGGTCGGCGAGAAGCCTATCACTGGAACTCAATGCCATACTCGTTTCAGAAGGTGACTGGAAATCTGTCTTTTGCATTACCACATGGACAAGATAACACAAACCACGGCCTTTAATAACCGGTAAAACACCTTTCTCGACTATCAAAACTGTGTTGTATTTCTGATTTTGGACAAATTCAATGAAAACTATATGTCATAAATAGAAATATATTTTTTAAGTTAAACGCTTCAATCCTATCACAATTGGAAACGCACATTCCAAATATAAAGAATATAGAAACGTTTTGCATAACTTTTAGATTTCTTTGAGATTGTGTCACCTTAGTTTCCCGTTCCCAAATCATTTCTTATGAAGAGAATAACTGATGTATCAGGTCAATAAGTCCGATGGTTTAAATTCAAACTCACTGACCACTTAGTGTTTTCTCAATAGACCCCTGCCAATCTCCCTCCTCGGTGATGAAAGTTAAAGGAGTTGTACAATTCTAGTTCCGGTAAAGTTGTAGAGTTCCGGTGCTTACTTTTCGATGAAAACACAACATGGAGGTCAGATTATTGGCCTATGAGGATATGAATTTTCTTAATATGGTATACAGTTTGCTGTGTATTTTGTACAATTAAGCTTGAAAGAACGTACATGATATTTGTATAAGATAGGATCACTCTTAGCACACCCCAACCGTCCACTCATGCTCACAGTCATTAACCCTCTCATTGTGAAAAATATGGCTCATCGATTTAACCAATCAAAACGCTGTTGTGATCTTTCTGACCGGCATTAGGACGTAATGAAGGCCCGGATATGGTTTAATATCAAGGTCACTCTTCGAGTAAGCTGCAACTATGACCTCCAACATTCAGTACCCTCGTTCACTTGGAAAACCTAATTTATTTGCCTTTTGACATTTGTTAACAATATCACATGACAAACACTTTCCGTTACCGAGATGTTAGGAATGACCTGCACCGTCCATACAGGATATTAGAATAGCTGTATCAAATGACATTTCAGGAGGATTTATGAACATAATCCAGAGAAAGTCTGGAGACATCAGACAAATATGTATATACATATCTCTCATATCAGAAATAGTGTTCTTAAAGATCACGCAATCCACCCACATTTTTTTTATGTGTTACTCACTTTGCTATATATCTAATAGTATTTTGATATGCTTGCTGTGTATCTTTCCAAATAGGCACGTAAAAATAGCCCAAGTTGTTTACAGGATTTCTCTACTACGTTCTAAGTGAGTTTACCCCCTGCAGGGGGTTAATAAGGAAATGAGGTCATTTGAAGACCATCCAAGATTTCACAGACATCACCGAGCTCTGGGCCTTTGCGATGCCCATACACTGGGTTTTCATTCGTAGAATCTCCTGACACACAGACAGGGTTTCCAAACATCAAAGTAATTTTTATCCATGACTCACCCGCTTGAAATGATGGTAGTAAATCAGAGATGTGACAATCTCTTTCTCTGTCTCGTCATTCTACTAATAAATCACACTACAAAATCTCCATCTACCTCATACTTACATGTCTGCATCTACCCCAGGCTCACATGGCTCTGTCTACATCTACCCCAGACTCACATGGCTCTGTCTACATCTACCCCAGACTCACATGGCTCTGTCTACATCTACCTCAGACTCACATGTCTCTGTCTACATCTACCCCAGGCTCACATGTCTACATCCACCCCAGGCTCACATGTCTCTGTCTACATCTACCCCAGACTCACATGGCTCTGTCTACATCTACCCCAGGCTCACATGTCTCTGTCTACATCTACCCCAGACTCACATGTCTACATCCACCCCAGGCTCACATGTCTACATCCACATCAGGCTCACATGTCTACATCTACCCCAGGTTCGCATGTCTTTGTCTATATCTACCCCAGGCTCACATATTTACATCTACCCCAGACTCATATGGCTCTGTCTACATCTACCCCAGACTCACATGGCTCTGTCTACATCTACCCCAGGCTCACATGGCTCTGTCTACATCTATCTCAGGCTCACATGTCTCTGTCTGCCTCTACCCCAGACTCACATGTCTCTGTCTACATCTACCCCAGACTCATATGGCTCTGTCTGCATCTACCCCAGGCTCACACGTCTATGTCTACATATGCCCCAGGCTCGCATGTCTCTGTCTACATCCACCCCAGGCTCACATGTCTCTGTCTACATCTACCCCAGGCTCGCATGTCTTTGTCTATATCTACCCCAGGCTCACATATTTACATCTACCCCAGACTCACATGGTTCTGTCTACATCTACTCCAGACTCACATGTCTCTGTCTACATCCACCCCAGGCTCACATGTCTCTGTCTACATCTACCCCAGGCTCGCATGTCTTTGTCTATATCTACCCCAGGCTCACATATTTACATCTACCCCAGACTCACATGGTTCTGTCTACATCTACTCCAGACTCACATGTCTCTGTCTACATCTACCCCAGGCTCACATGTCTCTGTCTGCATCTACCCAGACTGTCATGGCTCTGTCTGCATCAAACCAGACTCACATGGCTCTGTCTACATTTACTCTATGGAGCTTGGAATATCCTTGATTTCAACTACTTAATGGCGACTTTATCTTGTTATCAACAGATATCCTGTTGCCCTGGCCTCAATCTAGAGAGTCACCATCAGAACATCATTATTCAAAGACAGAATTGCTATAATTCTATCTTCAATCCTCACAATAACAAGGAGTTTTTTTCAGCCATTTTTAAAAATGGTGGCAAGAAGGCCAAACCACTGCATGAACACAGTAAGTAACACAGAAAATAGGATCTGGGCAATAGTCCTCAGTATTTGCAGGGAGATAAATCTATTCATTAAATTGTTTGTTTACTTCACAAAAAAGTGAACTTATTTTATCCAATGATTACAGAAAATATTTATGTAATTGCAAGAATTATTTTCATTTTACCATCCTATTTCAATACAATTGAGCTGTTTCAAAATTACTTTTTGCAAACTAAATATAATTACATAAATGATATACTAATCCAGCAGGTGGCAGGCTGATAGACAAATGTAACTTCTTTACACCGATTATATGAAATATCAAGTTATGGAGAAAAAAACTGAATGTAAATACCAACACATTAGGATCAACTAACATTTGGTATTTTGTGATATATAAAGTCAATTTTCGAAAGGGACATTGGTAGAAGAACTTGATTGTCTGCTGACTGACTGGTAAAACGGTGAGGAGTACCTCTGTGATGCAGAGTAGAGTTTCCATTGTTGCAACTACAATCGAGAAAATTATAGCGTCAAGAATTCGAACATCGTTCCAAACACATCAGAGATGACTTTCGTGACACTATTCTACTGGAGATAATCACATATTATATCATGTATTATATATATTTTATATATTCCCATACTTGTGACTCTCTTTGCACCACCCATCCATGAATGAAATTTAACAACTTGTCAATGTTCGTGGAATCCCAATGAGTGTTTATCAGTTTACATGATACTCATACTCTGCATGGCGAGGTAGAATCATATACTACCTATGCCGCAGTACGTTATTCCTTGCACAGAATTAGTCAGCATATTTGCATGCAATTACCATACAGTTGGCCAATTGGCTGGCTCATGGTACATGCTCATGCACAACATCACAACTTTACACGTGCACATGCTTATTTCATATGTTCAAAAGTAATTTAGAATGGATCATTCGTAATTTGGGAGGGGAGTGTATTTGAAATATCTGGTTGAAAGATTATACCATTTATATAATTTTGTTCAGGACTTTACATCACTTACAATGCTATTCAGTCAGTTCATGGTGAGGCCTGACATATAAGCTTTGCCCAAGAAGAAAAAGTTCAGAGTTTTGTTCCTCCTCCTCCCTTGAGCATTAATGATCCATCCCCTGCTGACTATTTTTGTCTGACTATTTTGGTATACATGTTACTGAAATCTCAATCCTTATTGTACTCACTTTCTTATAATAACAATGACACCAATTGGCCATGTTACCCCATGTGATGAAATATTTTACTCATTGTGCCCTGGTTGCTTGCACTGGGTGTGTCCTCTGTGCACTCAACCAGAGTTAAATATGCCGTTTACTTGCAGAGCCAGGTATAAATCCTGGATCTGCTGTGGAGAGTAGATACTCATGGATAAACCAATATTTCATATTTAAAATTATAATCTTGATTATATTAGCTTCCCAAACTGTGAATACATGAGGTCATGCAAATGCCACCTTCTGCACGATATACATATTTAAAATATGGCCTAGTTTCTCGAGCCAATCACAGATCAGTATTGCTGTACTTTATATCGCGTAATGCTTGCACAACCCAATGGTTTATAGGTGGCCCATATAAACTCAATGAAGGCATGAAATGAGACATGCCCATCATGCAACCTGGAGGCCAGCAATTCAAGATGTAGATTTCTGTAATTACTAAAGAAAATCTATGATAATATTAAATGAAAGACTATGACACAATACATTTCAGCTTTGCAACAGAAATATCATGACTGTGATTCATAATAGTAAGTCTTGTTTGATTTGGTTACAAAATAAAAGAAAATAAATAAACTCAAAACTAATTTTTTTAAACTTGTGAATTGCCAGTTGTCATCAATAAAGAAGCTTGACCTTACCTGAAGAAATAAATTAAAGACAACAAATAAACCCAAAACTAATTTTTGAAGACTTGATAATTGAAAGTACATGCAGTCATTAGCAAAATGATCTGAGCTTACCTGACAATACTGATTAGTGTGACATATTTCAGTTTTGATACTGCTTGTGGTGATTATTTTCTTATCCAACCTTTGAAAATTTAAATCAAGGCTTATTCATTTCTTATCCAAAGTGTGATATAAAGTAAATGGCTTTGTTTATTCACCGTTGAAAAGAATGATTTTGAAATTTGGAGAAATTGAAATTGATTATTCCATGTGATAGGCATGAAATATATAATCATGCACTGATATCAATACATTGAACTTCAGAATATGTACTCAAATCAGTTTCAGTGCCTTGTGAGTCCATATTTTAAAACAGATAAGGTATGGCCACTCGTTCATTACTTGTATAATCGTCTCATTTCACTCGACGATTATACAAGTAATGATCATGTGACCATACCTTATCCTATACATACACACCATGCAATATCATTCGCTTCACTGACTTTCTTTGTCTTAGTTTCTTTGTCTGCTTTCCAGAGCAAGTCCAGTTCAAGTGAAATATATATTGTATGTCTGGACATTACATCATTCATTCAACCCTTCAATCTAATGTCAGACATTCATTCAGCGTATTATCTCATGTACCCACATTGTACTAATAGTTATTTAAATATTTATATAAAGGCTTGTGTACAGGGGTAGGATGAAGTTATTAAGAACCGTTTCAAATGATTATTTTGCATTTTGTTCTTCTACACTTAGGCTTGTAGCAACATAACATATAATACTATATACTCGATTTAGAAAAACAGATTGGGAAATATAGCGAAACAATAGCAAATATAGCAGTCTGTGCTGTGTTTCACATCAGCGGCCACTCATCCTTTACAAATGGACATTAGACTAATGTGATGAACTACAGACCACCCCTGTGAACTCATACCACCTTCACTAATGAACTCACATGTGGTGTCCAGCAGGTGATTATTAAGAACTCCCCCTTTGAGCACAAAAATAATTATCATCTTTACCTGTGTGTCATTAATGCTCTGCTTAACAATGCAGAAATGGGATTCGTTTTTCTGAGCAATCACTCTTTCTGCATTCATTCTGAAAAACAAACGTAGGCACACATGCGATCCATCTTACGGCTTAGTAATTGCAATCTCAGAATGGAGAAATAAACGTGTTATATTATAATGCAACACAATTTAAGTAATAGTTGTAATGGAATTAAAATGGTGTTCGGACAGTTAAAGTGCTGCGTCACATATCTTCAAATACTTTTTTGTTTTTTTATTGTCACTTTTTCTTTTAATATTTTACCTGTCAACCAACAACTGAGCAACTTGTAAAATCTAATATACCCGATGACTGCCTAGCAACTAGTCACTTTATTCTCATTATAACTAAATACAGAATACAAAATTAAAACCCCCGAAGAATGGCACATCTACAGCTAATTCTGCACCCATAGGATAGGGACCTGCACTCCACCCTACACAATCCATTCAATATAAAAGGGAACAAATAGATGAACTTAACTAAAGCAAAAGCACGTCTCCTGTACTAAGTTACAATCACTTAAAATGTCTTCTAGAATTACTTATGATAACATAATATTTTACCCATAGCATAGTACCAAAAGTAATATAAGCTGGTTATTCTAATACCTTTAAATGTTGACTGTGGGCAGCAGGTGGTAGAATGGCACAATAAAACATACCTGTGATCCATCATATCACAATATAACATACCTGTGATCCATCACCATCACAATATAACATACCTGTGATCCATCACCATCACAATATAACATACCTGTGATCCATCACATCACAATATAACATGCCTGTGATCCATCACCATCACAATATAACATACCTGTGATCCATCACATCACAATATAACATACATGTGATCCATCACATCACAATATAACATACTTGTGATCCATCACATCACAATATAACATACTTGTGATCCATCACATCACAATATAACATACCTGTGATCCATCACATCACAATATAACATACCTGTGATCCATCACATCACAATATAACATACCTGTGATCAATCACCATCACCATTTAAAACCTGTCATCAAATATTTTTCTTTTAAGGTTCATGCTCATAAGCAAGATTTCTATACGTTTAAATGCTGACTGTGGGCAGCGATGGTAGAATTGTACAATATAACATACCTGTGATCCATCACATCACAATATAACGTACCTGTGATCCATCACATCACAATATAACATACCTGTGATCCATCACATCACAATATAACATACATGTGATCCATCACATCACAATATAACATACTTGTGATCAATCACATCACAATATAACATACTTGTGATCCATCACATCACAATATAACATACTTGTTATCCATCACATCACAATATAACATACTTGTGATCCATCACATCACAATATAACATACATGTGATCCATCACATCACAATAGAACATACTTGTGATCCATCACATCACAATATAATATACTTGTGATCCATCACATCTCACACAGCACTTCCGTCATGTGACCTTTCACATCTTTGCGCTTCACATGTAGTTATCAATAGAACTCAATTATTTCTAATCCATTCTTCAATCTGAAATACCATTCAATAATCCAATTATTTCTAATCCATTCTTCAATCTGAAATACCATTCAATTATCCAACGGTGTATGAGTTGGTATTGTCACAAGTTCTTTAATAAAGGAATACCATTAAAGTGTGATTGATATTTTACAACAGATTGACAATGAGTAGATTCGATAGAATGATGGTTCTCAAATTCATATATCACTATTTAAAAAAAGTGTGTATTAAGATATCTCCCTTATTGTTGGTACAAGCTTGGAAATTGAACATTAATTTTGATATATGGTTTATTTATAGCTATAATCCAACAAGGGGAGTTCTCACCAAACCTAATGCAAACACCTTTAAAATAAAATAAAAAATAAGTTGCATGTTTGATACTGAATAATGGCCAGTATGCAACTATAATTGCAAATGAAGTGAGATGCAAACTTCCAAACAGACGCTCTGAGTTCTCTTGTTTCTGTTCTGTGGTACCTGGTATACCCCTGTATTGGTGGTCAGTGGTAGACTATGGGTCTCACATCTGACGCTCTGAGTTCTCTTGTTTCTGTTCTGTGGTACCTGGTATACCCCTGTGTTGGTGGTCAGTGGTAGACTATGGGTCTCACATGTGACTCTCGCCATGATTTAACTTTTGGTGACAAAGCGATAGTTTGTCCTTTATAGATATTCAGTATATTTCTCTGAAATTGTGTTAGAAAATATGTTTGTTTGTTAGGGATTTTACATCACTTTCGACATTATTTCAGTCATAACTTGTAGCAGATATAATGTTGCCTCACTGAATTGTAATGTCGCAGATCCTTGGCCTTATATAAGCAGAACTCTGTCCGTGGGCGAAGCAACTCCATGATCAGTAAATGGGAAAACAGCATCCCACAGTCAATTACCTTTTTCATGGCTTGCTTCTCTAAAACCATGCACCGTGTAAGCAGATTTTATGTCAGGCTTAGTCTAAGCCTTGGAAATGCTGCTTAAAGTGCTAAAGTCTGGGTCCTTGTTAACGGCCTGAGTGAGGTCTGCATTTATGTAAAAAAAATATTAATATGTTTGTATATTGTTATAAGGTGGCCAAAGAGCCCACATGTTCTGTGTTGCACCTCACACATTAAACAGTTAATGGAGTGTCAATGGAATGGTGTCAATGGAATGGTGTCAATGGAATGGTGTCAATGGAATGGTGTCAATGGAATGGTGTCAATGGAATGGTGTCAATGGAATGGTGTCAATGGAATGGTGTCAATGGAATGGTGTCAATGGAATGGTGTCAATGGAATGGTGTCAATGGTGTCAATGAAATTGTGTCGGACCATGGATGGTAATATGACGTCACAACCTATTGAAGCCTATTTAGGTCACACCGGTTCCGCGATACCATAGGTTCACTCTCACTTCATGAATTTAAAACACTTTTTATGTCTGATTCGAAATGCAAACGGTGACAGCCAATCATATAGATTTAGATGAACAGTGCCCTCTATTGAGGTAAAAGTTCAGGCCAATATTCTGGCCTCTCAAAACGTGGCAGCTTGCCTCTGCATTTAATTGACTTGCCACCTTGCGACACAACAATTAGCTGCAAAGTGGTTTTACGACATCACACAGAGCATATTAACGACATCATTGGGTTAAAGGCTGGCCTGACCTGATGTGATTATACTTTTACTTTAGAGGATATCGTAAACAAGGCTGATCACGTCAAAAAAGAACATTAAAGTCTGCAGCCCTCGGGTCAGATAAAGGTCTGCTTTCAAGTCTTTCAATATGAGTCCTGTGGTCTTTTCATTCCTGTATAGTTATATTATTTATGTGGCAAGTCAAGTTTAATTGCTGACACAATTCTCGTCATCTGAAAGGCGAAGACAACTCGCAGAAATGTACTGCGCATGTCCTAATAAAGAACTTAAATATGCATAAAGTGACAATGGTGCTGTTCAGGAGTTGTTGAGTATATGGCTTTAATGTCAACGTCATGTTAAATTACCACTTTTAATTTTGGTACTTCAAACAATTAGACCAATACCGCTTCTAAATGTCCTTATTGAGAGATGATTTACTCAGTAGTGCCAAAACTTACAACTTCTGATAACATGTTTTGGGCATCAAAATAGGGCACAAAACCCGAGCGACAACAAGTGTTATCACTCAGACTTTAAAACGAGGTTCCAATGCATTTCAATGAGCAAATATTGGGGCAGTAATGTAGATATGTGATAATGTACCTTATTTCTTAAAAGTACCCCACCTTCACTTATTAAAAATCATTTGACAAGAGAACAAATACATGATGGCTTGTCGACTGATTTGATCAAATAACCCATAGCCCTGGTACCTTTACTGAAATCGACACAAATGTGTCTGTGAGGGAATTTTAATATGATGAACATTACATATTTGTCCTGAAAACATTTAAGCCCAATGACTTTAGGAGTAAATGACCACACATAAAATTGACAAAAATGCAAACAGGTTGAATAATATTCTGATATAATGACACTGTATGTATAAACCTGATGCAACCAATCCTAACATATCAATTACAAAATGTAAGGCATCGTGTTAAAATCTGTGACCTGATGGGTTGTCATGGTTTGTCATGTCTTTGCGACATGACAATTCAGTAAGGCAGCACTATTTCTGCTACAAGTAGGTCTGTCTCATCACGGAATGACTGAAATAATGTTGAAAGTAATATAAAACCCCAAACAAAAAAACTAATTTATATTCACCAATGTCATGGCTACCAGTGGAGCCGCCACTCATATCAGCCAAAATATTGGCAAATGTATATATTTACTTGCCATTGGACAAATATGATCACTATATCATTTGTGTCAAAGATAAAATTCCGGGAAAAGAAAGGGAGTCACCATGTTCGCCATTGTCATTGATATTTTTGTGATACAGAACGTAGGATATGTTTTTGTATCACATTATAATGCAAAACACAAACAAAAAATTTGGCATTGGAATTCTGAGATCATAACATCTTTCTTTTCATTCCAGGAAAATTTGACAGAAAATGAATTTGAATAGTTAATGTAGATTTGTATGTATCCCATAGATACAGAATTTCTTTTTTCTTGGAATAATCTCCAAATGTAAGAAATGTGTTTTTATGATGAAGTTAATTGATATTGAAATGTTTATTAATTTCTTAATACAACGCAACCACATGTCCATACTTGTTGGGTACATTTTCTGATGCATGGTGCCCAGTTGTCAGTACTGTCTGGTGACATGGACTTATGCATGGTGACCATTTGCCCAAGGTGATAATTGCAGACCGACCCCTCTTCACATTATAGGTTATAGTATGTTGAAATGTTCATCAATACTATATTGTGTTTACCATTGAGTTTCCATCTTTGATCAATATTTCTAACGAAATATGAAATTGGCAACATGTGATGTTATTACTGAGGAAATAAACTGCCCAAATTACAAATCACTTGATCATTTTAAGAACTATGGGAAACGTCGCAATCATTTTCTGATAGCTTTTGCTTCACAAATCCAAAGAGAGGTAACCACACCATGATCGCGCATGCGTCTCTTTCCGAACTTCTCGAATGAACTCGGCATTGGTTGCAGAGAAGCGGGCGGTCAAATATCATCTTGACACTTACAATGTATTTTGTGATTTAATCCTGTAAAATATTATTTCGCCTGCTTTTAGATGAATAGCCAGAATTCTCAATTTGGTTTTTATTATGCTCGAATTTCATTTAAGGAATCTTATAGATATCTGATTAATATAAGACATTAATTAGCATTATTAAGCAAATGAATCTTACTACTGAGTGATTGAATATTTAGATGTTAATCATTTTGTTGAGTATCAATTTCTAAGCATCGTGTGCAAAATTGTACACCAAATATTATCAATGTCACTCTCAAGAAATCAATCCTCTGAATGGTATGAGAATTTTAATTGCCAGAAAGAAGATACTCTAATTTGCCAAAGAATAAAAGCACGAAGTTAAGATATCTTATGAACGTTGGGTTTTATCGCCCACGCTTCTGAGCAAACCGTTGTCGTCCCTTCAGTGGTGCCAGGTATTTTGCTTCTTGTGGAACTCTTTCTTTTTTTACAAGCAACATAGTGTTCGCCAATCACCACTCCCTAGCAAGCGGTAGATGATTTTATTTTTGTTTTTTGTTTGTTTTTTGGTTGTTTATTTTTCGTGGAACGTGCAGGGCTGCTTCTGTTTTTTTAGCAGTGAAAAGTTTGGTTGGCTTGATTGAATATTTCAAACCAACAGAGTCATCAAGTGGCTTTGATATGTAAACAAAATCCAATTGGTCAATATCATATCCCATGTAAACTTCCTGTGTAAACACAACATCTAATTGCTTAATATCATACTTCCTATTTGAACTTTCCAAATATATGCGCTAAATTCATCATGGGCAAATGAGTTATATTTTCTTTATTTTATATCATGCAAAAAGTAATTAAGCTTTTTGGGAGACATCAGATATATTTGTACATAAACTATGAACTACTACTAAGGAGTTGGCATTGAAATATCTAAATACAATAAGACAAAATGAGTAAACAAAAAGAAATAAAAAAGAGAGACATATGAGAAGACACACAGCAGGACCAGGCTCTCATTGTGAGAGTTGTGAGGTTCATGATGTATTATTTATGGTGCTGCACTGGTATATCCACATCGCTTCTCCAACCCGCGGTAAGTATGTATGTACTGTCAGTCAGTACTGTCCGTACAGGCAACCTGGAAGGTGACACTAAAGGACTGTCAGCAGTCGTCCTATATGTGAGTGCCCTTCTCAACTTCCTAATCCCTCACGTTGGTTCCATACCATAAACTGTGTAAGGGAATAACATATTCATACAGATTATTTTGATAATTTCATTTTGTTTCATTTAGGTTTCACGAAAGAGTAAAACTGCAAGGGGGCAGAAGATCAGGAGAGAGTAAACGTGCAGAGCGACAGAAGATCAGGAGAGAGTAAACATACAAGGAGAGAAAAGATCAGGAGAGAGTAAACATGCAAGGAGACAGAATATCAGGAGAGAGTAAACATGCAAGGAGAGAAAAGATCAGGAGAGAGTAAACATGCAAGGAGACAGAAGATCAGGAGAGAGTAAACATGCAAGGAGACAGAAGATCAGGAGAGAGTAAACATACAGGGAGACAGAAGATCAGGAGAGAGTAAACATGCAAGGAGACAGAAGATCAGGAGAGAGTAAACATACAGGGAGACAGAATATCAGGAGAGAGTAAACATGCAAGGAGACAGAAGATCAGGAGAGAGTAAACATACAGGGAGACAGAATATCAGGAGAGAGTAAACATGCAAGGAGACAGAAGATCAGGAGAGAGTAAACATACAGGGAGACAGAAGATCAGGAGAGAGTAAACATGCAAGGAGACAGAAGATCAGGAGAGAGTAAACATGCAAGGAGAGAAAAGATCAGGAGAGAGTAAACATGCAAGGAGACAGAAGATCAGGAGAGAGTAAACATACAGGGTAGCAGAATATCAGAAGAGAGTAAACATGCAAGGAGACAGAAGATCAGGAGAGAGTAAACATACAGCGAGACCGAAGATCAGGAGAGAGTAAACATGCAGGGAGACAGAATATCAGGAGAGAGTAAACATGCAAGGAGAGAAAAGATCAGGAGAGAGTAAACAAGCAAGGAGGCCAAAGATCAGGAGTGAGTAAACATGCAAGGAGGCAAAAGATCAGGAGAGGGTAAACATACAGGGTGACAGAAGATCAGGAGAGAGTAAACATGCAGAGCGACAGAAGATCAGGAGATAGAAAACATACAGGGCGACAGAAGATCAGGAGAGAGTAAATATGCTGGGAGGCAGAAGATCAGGAGAGAGTAAACATACAGGGAGACAGAAGATCAGGAGAGAGTGAACATGCAGGGAGACAGAAGATCAGGAGAGAGTAAACATACAGGGAGACAGAAGATCATGAGAGAGTGAACATGCAGGGCAACAGAAGATCGGGAGAGAGTAAATATGCAGGGAGACAGAAGATCAGGAGAGAGTAAACATGCAGGGCGACAGAAGATCAGGAGATAGAAAACATACAGGGCGACAGAAGATCAGGAGAGAGCAAACATGCAGGGAGACAGAGGATCAGGAGATAGTAAACATACAGGGAGACAGAAGATCATGAGAGAGTAAACATACAGGGAGGTTGTTCAGAAGGAAGGCGATGAAAACGTAGAAAACCACTTGCTTATGGTTGAAACATGGCAAATGTGACAACAGCTAACACAGACGACTGGCATTATTGCCAAAAAGCGTCCTGTCTACAGCGCGAGATATACGAGCTGAACAGATTGTAGAAAAGGACATCAATTAACTAAGCATCCAAAGTTAAGGAGAGGAAACACAGACTTTAGGTTGTAATATAGTTGTGAATATTGATGAATTTATGTTTTAAGAAACATAAAACAATGTATTTGTTGAAGTTTACTGTATCTTTCCCTGGTTTCAGGCGATTTTTTACTCATGAACATGTCTCGTACTTTATTATTTAGTATATACAGCTATAAACACAAGGGTTACAACAATTAAGGTGTCATTTGGTTACAATGAATCCCACAGTAAATAACCCTTGTAATTAACAGTGCCATTGCTCTGTGAACATTACTGTGATTGTCTGTGATTGAGTGAAAGACACCTTTTTATGATAACTACAAAAGAGTTAATTGGAATTCACAAAAACATTCTTTTGAAAAAAATCCATTTGGAATTGTCACATCTTTTATGGCTTCCAAACCAAGTGATGAATTATGTGTAAGTGTCCAAAGCAAAGATGTCCCCCCGGAGACCTTGGGATTGCATCTTGAAGGCGTCGTGAGGAGCGCTTCCTTCCATCTAACCTTTGTCTGTTCCGGAATAAAGCTTTTTACGGGGTGATAGATCGCTTTCCGTGGACTTCTATCAGCTGACAAGCTCAAGACTGTAAAGTGGCGACATACACGTGCCATAAAGCGGCCAAGATTTTTTGTCTAAACTGAGATATCAACTTCCTTATTCCATTCCTGGAAGAAGTCAGAACACTTCAGACACAAACCTGTAACTGGAAATGAATTTTATGTTTTATTTATTCATCACTCCATCATTTTCTCATTTGATTGTCCATGAGAACGTAAAGCCATGTTTTGAAAATATTAACACGTGATTTATCACTGATCGGTATCCATTAGAAACCAGATTTCATTACTCATTTCACTTTTTATTTTGATAAAACGGAATATGGTAAATGATAATCGAGAATAAAATAGATGTTGAAGAATGTACAATTGACCTGTGACACGAGAGGCATGTATAACTGACAGAAATACGTGTTATTTCTGTTTACAAAATGTTTCTGCCCTCCGGCAAGGTCCTGCATAAACCTTGAATTATTCATGATTTCTAAACCTGAACGCATCACTGACATAGAAAATAAGAATAAGAAATACTCACATTGTAATAAATAAGTATGCCTTGTATTATGGGTATATTTTGATTATCCAGTTTGAGGTTTCAATCCGATCTCAGCTCAAAAATGCATCAGATTATGCGTGTGAAAAACAAATAACAGTTTACGATCAGTGTATACAGACATAGATGTACTCAAAGTCATAAACCTACATTTTTTTCTGTCATTAACAGTTGTGGATAACAGTGAAAATTCTGGTCATGTGTAACACCTGACTATATTATATGAAAACAATTTACTTACCACAACGCTGTATTCGGTAGCAAGATACAGACATGGCCTGGTACAAGGTAAGTCTCATATAATTGCTACATATTTGTTCATAGAGTTGAGAATATATCAAGTGTTGAAATTTATGGAAAAAGTAAATATATATTTTTATATTAAGACATTCACAGACCAAACATTTATACAGTTGTGTATATCAGTGCAGATGAATATGTCTTCCAATAGTAACTCTTACTATAAGTAATATATTTGTTTTCATAAATCATATCATTCAGGAGAGAAAACAATCTATTTCAACAGAACTGTTTTGTTTGAGATTGCACCATGATGGACCTTGATATATAATATATCTATGTAATATCTGACCAATTTCGTTTGAAGAACGTCGAGTAGTTGTTGCACATACCTTGTGCGGGTTTTGTTTTACTAAACTAGTATACTAGTAATAAATCATATGTGTAAGAAATTAAAAGGCATATTACTTAGAAAGATATTATAGAAATGGTTTTCTCCACCAGAGTTTCTTACTCTGTCCTAGTATTAGAAAAATGAATGGAGCTAACAAGAACGGTTTAGAATCAGCCGAGTCATTCGATATCACGATATTTTCTGTCATCTATAATCGAGCTTAAAATATTAAACTTAAAGTATTGCATTGACTGGAACATTACTTTGGCTTTTAGCACTCAAGAACATCAGATGTGGTTTGATCATTCTCTCTTGCCATGTCAATAAATGTCAATGTGATATCCTCTTGGAAATGGCTAATTTATTAATATTGCATGATTTCATCACATTCATTTATATTCTATTTTCATAACTTTTTATATCAGTTTTAATCTTATATTAGTTTTAATCTTATATTTAGTTATCCAATAAATTTAAGATTAGATGAATATTACTTAGTACAATAACTGATGAATATTTTGAACATTATAATGTTGCCATAGTGTTTTTTTTCTTTGATTTTACCTTTGGCAAATTACATTTAAACAAACAAAATAAGGTGGATTCTTTTTTGAAACATTAAAACACAAGCTAGAAATGTAGATGGCGCTTTCACAAATTCCACAACATAAATAAATCACCTTTTTATGCGACATCTCCTGATCAAATAGTTTTTATACAGGACTCCCCCTGAGGCTCTCAGTCAAAACGATATGATTGGGAAGTGTCTTTCTCAGGCACATATACAAATGTTAGTTCATGAGGATTGGGGAAACATCCATTATACTGTAACAGTTGAGATGCCCATCAATGGTTTTTGAAAAGAAAAATGGAAATAGGCCCATGCCTTACAACTATAAAACTTTAAGACATAAACATTCTGTATATTTTCCTCCTAATGTTCTTTGTGTATTATTTGGACTGGCCTCCTCTATTCATACATGTACATTTTACCTTGGGCCCCTGACACTTCCTTTTTACAAAACTTTAATTCTTAACAATAGAGGTATTGGCAAGATTAAATTGGTTTCGTGTTAACGTAGAATTCGCATTTTTTGTCAACCGGTGTTAATATTCCTCTTCGTTTGCAGTGGGTTTGAGCAGTGTTTTGCTTGCCAGTTTGCCCTCAGCCGAACATCACTTGTGAACGATGGTTGGTCCTTCAAATGGAGTGCCCCTCTTGAATAGGCTTCTATCTGTAAGATCTGATGTTGCCAGTCCATCTCATAATTGATCCTAATTTGAACTGAAAGCAACTAACACAACCTTTACCGTCGTGGATCTGATAAAAGAGTGTCCCTCTAGAACGGCGAAGGTTACACGTAAAGTAGAGCATGAAATAGAGCTTGGGATGGAATAAACGAAAAGGCACAGCAGGTTAAATCATCTTGTGTCAGAAAAGAAATTAATAATAACACTGTAAATAAATTAAATAAACAAAAATAAATAGTAGTACATGACATAGATATATAAGAGATGAAAATAATTGAGTGGATGGGCGTATTGTGCCATCCGTTTAGGCGGGTATATATTTTGGCGGTTTAACGGGTTTGTGGACCTTCACGCAGGCACGAGGTGGGGGGATGTCAGCAGAGAAGAGACCAGGCCTGAGCACAATAAGATAACTGACACACGTCACTGCCTCGTCGCACACCTCAGCATGTAGCTGTCATCAGCATCAATTATAAGCGTAGAAAGCGGGCGCCCTCACAGCCAGAATCGCTGCATTAACTACAGGGTGATCCCTCAACATTAATCACCCTATTACACAATCCTCGCAGTTAGCAGGAAACACCCGTGAGTTTTTTTTTATCCCACCTGCCTAATGTTCTGTAAGACTGGTGGTAAAAAGAGGAATCGCCAGAGATGACGTGCTAGACATACTTCATCGGGTACTGACTAGGTAAATCTATCTCAAAGCTGTTGCGACGGGACAGCAGACTCAGGGTCATATATTAAACAAATTTATATTGATTGAATTCAGATCAAGAAGATAGAAGTCTGAGCAGTAATTATTCATTTTTTGGTACTATAACCAACTAAAACAAACTACATCTGACATTCTTAAATGTGGCTATCCCAATATATATATATTTCCTTGAAGCTAATTTTGATTTTCCCATCATATATTAAGAGGTTTATATGATATGTAATAAGCTGAAGCGATGAGAGATGATATGAGCGTGTCTCTGGGGTTATTACGATGTATCAGCTGTACACCTGTTAGTGTGATATATGACAGGTTTGGGGCTATGTCTGGTCACACACCCTTCTACAGCCAGATGAATGATAACCACAGCCTGGGGCCTTCTGCTGCTCAATGGCTTGTACCAAGAACACCGTGTCTCACACCCAACCATGTCTCACCTAGGACATGTCTGCATTGATTCCCAGATAATATTACACTTGAGTACTTGTTAATCGCTTGATGCATGGTGGTAATTTAAAGTATATGTTTAGGAAAGAGTTAACTGCTATTCTAGCATAAATAGATGCTACTCTTGTTCAGTCCAGGCAAGTAATGTCCCCGAGACATTAGGTTTAGGCTGTACATATGTGAAGGTCTGGTCTGCACACCTGGACGGCTTATACCGCAGCGCCCTCTAGCGGTGACTCACCGACCTCCGGCACCCACCTGCTCTCAAACCTCATACTAACATCTTCGTAACAAATCCAACAGCACTTGTCAAAACGGACATGGCATATTTTATTTCTTATCTTGAGATAATAATCATATTCAACTGTTATAAATGCTGGAAGTGTACAATCTGTAACTGTGAAATATCGTGTGATGAACAATAATGATTAATGCTTAAGGGGCGGAATAAGGAATGAACAGTAAATGATTTCACTGGTGAGGGAAGATAAACCCTGATATCTTCTCACGAGGATCAACCACGTGACCCTGATATCTTCTCATATATGAAGATCAACCACGTGACCCTGATATCTTCTCATAGATGAAGATCAACCACGTGATCCTGATATCTTCTCACATATGAAGAATAACCACGTGACCCTGATAACTTCTCAGGTATGAAGATCAACCACGTGACCCTGATATCTTCTCAGATATGAAAATCAACCACGTGACCCTGATATCTTCTTAGATATGAAAATCAACCACGTGACCCTGATATCTTCTCACATATGAAGAATAACCACGTGACCCTGATATCTCCTCACATATGAATATCAACCACGTGACCCTGATATCTTCTCAGATATGAAGATCAATCACGTGACCCCGATATCTTAAAAAAATAATCAGTCCTTGCAAACGACAATTGTAGATTGATATCATACAGCCTATTCGCGGATTCAGGAAGAAACACTTTAACACGTTGTTATGTATCTACTGGATTTAGATCACATTCATCTTGTGATACTCCTCATGTCACATGTGCTATCAATGTACATTAAATCTATGATGAAATGTGCGTCTTGTAATTAGGATTAGTTTAATTAAATGTTATTTGAATATACGTTTCATAGAAAGAATATGAAATGAATAACATGTTAATACTTAAATTATAAATACAAAAATACGACCTGTTCTATGGCTTCTTCTAACACTTAGATGATGCTACTTATTTATTTGTCCTGGGGAGATAAGTATTGAATGAATCAAATGATGTTTGTCAGGTATGTAAACTGTTATACTTAGCTTCATCCACATATCCGGTTACTACTGTTGGTCACGGCCAGAAGGTTGTTAATGAATGTGAATGCTTTCATGACAAGACATCTTTTCCTTTTCCTTTTTGTGTAATGAAACAAATTATCTGTCTGTAAAGTGTATGATCTGCTTCATCCACCTTACCATCAGGGTATTGTTTTAGAATCTTTATTTCCATATGATAAAAGCGTGCTTTCATTAAAGCATGAATATCGTATTTTTTTTATTATCATTATTATTAATACACTACTCTCCGTGCCCAATGACGTTTGCATGGTTACCGGTGAGTTCGTCTTCATAGTTGTACCCAATTTTAACTCGATCAAATGATTGATTTAACGTTAAGGGGAACAGTGTTTTCTTTTTCCCGCCAAAAAAATCATGCCCCCCCCCCCAAATTTGAACCCCCAAAATTAGTATAGTGCAAAGTACTTGATTTGTATTACAATAACTACAAAAACATTTCAGCTGTTAATGTGTCAAATGCTTGGGAAAGGTATATTCTTTCCATTTGGTTTTTAATTTGCTTTTAACATCTCATCAACTTTGATAATTTTAGATTTAAATTTGAAGAAAAATCAGAAAAAAGATGGTTTTGTTTGGTATCTAAGGATAGAGCTAACTTGAAAAACATTTTTGGGAACAACTACAATATTAATCTGTAGAATTAAGGCATTAATGTGAAGCTAGAATGAAGCTATTTAGTTTAAATAGACAGAATTATTAATAATATATTATAATTCAATTAATCTGTGTTTTTGTAAATAATATAATTCAAGTACAGTGACCGGCAGCCAAATCCGGACATTTTCATGTTTTTCACTCCCGATTTTCACAAAACTTTTCAAAACTTGATAAAAACTGCTCACGTCAATAGAAGATCGTCAGTCTTAATTGCATGTGGAGTAAAAATGATACACGTTTAATATTTACAGAATTATCAGGATATTCACACATTCAGCAAACCTGCAGATTGTCCGAGTTTACATTGAGTTATACAGTGATGTTGGTTACGTCACCACTTCTGACGTCATTTGACAGTGATGCGATCATTCGTGCCGTTAAAACAAATAAACACTTTCAACTTTTTGAAAGGCAGAGGAATTACAAGATGACGTGTGAGGCACAACATTCAGCTCAATTGCAATTAGTACAGCACAGTTTTACTCGATATTTGACTGAGTTAAAAATGTCCGAGTTTCATCTGCCGGTTTCGGACAGTTGCTGGCCATATGTAAACGTTTGACAACATTTTGAAAATTTTGACCTGAATTTCAAGAATGTTAAATGTTTCAAAATATAGACCATCAATCAAAATTTCCTCTATTTAAACTAAATAAAACAATATTTGGAGTGAAGCTATTCCTAATTCTTGGTAATTAAACTTGCAGATGTTCTCGATTTTGTCATAAAAATTGTGGAAATATTTTAGAAATATGATATTTTGATTACTTCTAATTTTGTATTGTATCAATGGGCAGTGATGAAGTCTAATGCAGCAGCTACTGGCTCATGGAATTGTCATAAAAGATCACTAAATGATGTTTCCATGTGTATATAAAAGCATTGATCCCTTTTCAACAGAAATATGTTATCTACTTAGTTGACTTTGGCGGGTTATAATGGTGCACTATTTCATGTAGTTGAAGGAGCAATGACGTCATAATGGTGCTTTGGTTATTTATCAATGAAATAGTGACATCTTGTTGGTATCTTAGCAACCATCAACAACACATTTCATCCAGCTGTTATCCGCTGTATGAAGAGTCCCTGCTCCCCCTAATGTTTAAGTAAGAATATGCCATGAAATATGTTTATAAATATAACTCTACATCCAGTATGTAGAGATTGAATGATATTCAGGCTGCCAGGCAATGTGCTGCCTTATATGATAACAAAATAGCAACATAATCATTAACTAAGGTAGAGGATATCTATGTGGCACATAGTCCCATCACATTTTAGGTGTTGAAAGATATTGATGAACAGCTTAATAATTGTTATGGATGAAAAGGCGTCAATTCATTATTAGTCCAAAACTTACAATTTGCAAAAAGGTGCCTGGTATTGAGATTTCGTTGACCATAAAAAGCAACCAGTAGAGACCATCTTAATTTTATGGGAAAATCTCTATTTTTCATTTCTGGTGTTATTTGTGCAGAAAAGTGGGTCTGATATCCCGAAAAATGACCTTTTCTGTATGTATACCAAAATTTGAGTTCTTTATGATTTTTAGGGGTTAAAGAAAGATTGTGGATCATAACTTCACAAATATCAACAGCATTGCATATAACCAGACATCATTCTCTTTATTTAAGGGTGGAGATGCCCGAAAAAGTAATGAGAAATTATTATGACCCAGATGTCATGAGTCATTTAGAGGTCAAAGGTCAAATCGACCAAAATACTGAAAAAACTAAATTTCAATTCCATCATCATTTGATTTTTTTGGGGAAACTTTTGGAAAATTTTGGTACAAATAAAGCAAAATGAAGAGTAATTGTATTGTAATTTGCTAAGTTGTGATGTGATCTTTTTATATTTTGTATAATGCTAGTTTCAGATACTAAAAAACATTACATACAATTCCAAAATGTTGAGAACAATTTGAGGTCAAAAGGTCGAGGTCAAGTTGGTGGAGATTTGCTGAAAATAGGACATATTTAGAGCCATTGTGATTGTAATTTTGTTTCCCATAGTTTGGTATGCAAACTACAGTGCAACGCATGTTGCAAAGGTTCTTAATTGGCAGTAAATATGTTTTAGTTGTAATTGTCATTTGAAGGTTATGGGTCAAGGACAAGGAAGTAGAGAAAGTATCATAATTGCATTAATTCATAGGAAGTAGAGAAAATATCATAATTGCTTTAATTCAAATCAACTGCTTATCTTAACCCTACTAACATTGCTCTCATTACTCAGACCATTATTGTTGCTTTGTTTTGGTAGTCAAGGCCATTTTAAGGTCATAGATCAAGGTCAAGTTAATAGAAACTAAATAAAAACTATACTACTTTAGTTCTAACCAGATTATCGCAAATAACAAGTCAACTGCTATTCTTTATAATATCTTTAATTAATTAAAGACAACCAATTCTCTTAATTTATGCAAATGTCATTATAAATGTTCATAGTCGTGTGAAAGCATTATAATTAAATAGATACATTTGCAAATATTTTGAAGATTTTGAACAACATGGCAAACTGTGCATGTAATTACTTGATCTACAAAGAACAGTCGAGGGATAGGTTTATAAGCAAATACAGCATAAATATTGTAAATTCAAAATTTCATGCTTAACCGTTTTGAAAGGTTATTGAATTAGAATATTGTTTAAATTTTGAAAAATGTTCAAAGACAGGGAACATAATAATTTAATATTTGCCATGAATATGTCACAAGCATTACACCATTCATTCCCATGACCTGTTGGTGTTTTGATGAAGTTTAATATGTGTGACAAATTTCTAATCGCAATCTTCTACATCATCTGACTCAGAAATAATTTCTTTGTTGGGACATCATCTCCACACCCACAAAGATCAGTGCAAGCTAATGCATTCTTTTGCAAGAACATCCTTTTGTGTCACATCATCCTCCACAACTACAGCTGATTAAGTCAGCAATACCAACAGGGGTCGGAGATTGAGTGCTCCATATGATTTCCAATTTGGAGGAACCATCCTGATCATCAGTAATTCTCCATCCATGTCTGGGGCATTGTGGCACATTTGCTTTTGCATCTCGTGCTTGTTTCCATATCCCTGCAACATAAGCTTATCATGTTTATGATAAAAAGTGTGAGATATCAATACAATTTGTTTTATCATTTTTACAGTAAAAGGTGCATTAGCAAGTATTGTGTGGGAGAGCTCTGAATGGTGCTGTGTTATATTTGCAGTTCAGTGCAGTGAAATATGAAAAATCTGTTGATACTTTTTAACAATTTGGATTTGATAGTCAGTACACAAAAGTTAACCCTAAAGGACTAGCCTATTCAAATGTTGTTGTTTGGCATGACTCACCAATTCAATCTGTACTAGAGTATCTGCATACTGAAGTAGATAGTCATAAAAGGTGCATCTAAATAAATTACCCTTGTATATTAACAAATATTCACAAGGTATCAATATCTAATCTTCTTTGATTTGTAAAGGATTTTATGGATGTTGTGACCTATATGGCCTATAAATGTGTCAGTGTGGCCTTGTTACATGAATTATTTAAAAACGAAATACTCATACAACACATTTGACAATATCATTTATATGGTGGCTGTAAAAATAATATTCAAAAACGATCTAAAATTGTTCATCCAGGTTTAAGTACCTTTATATATCCAAAATGTCACAGCACAATTTTGAAAATATTTTGTCATAACTTCTTGGTTTACCCTCAATTTGACATTTTGGTTAAACAAAATTGTTTCACTAAAAAGGCAATATGTAATAAGCTGTATTAGAACAATATTCCTGAACATTAAAATCATAAACAAAACTGTTTTTTCCCATTTTAACCTTTGTATTTTGGTTTCATTTCAGGTAGCGTCGGTGTGGTGTAGGCTACCTACGATATGGAAATTTATTTTTATTCTCTTAGGAATCGTCTTCGTTCCTTTAATCCTAAGTATGATAGATGCATACCTACAGAATCCAATAAACGACGAACATGACTTGTACGAGGAAAACCCTAAATTGGTGGCAACTCTAGATAAGATAGCTATGAATGAAATCATGAGTCCAACTAATTCTGAAATGAACAAGTCGACGATTTTCAATAAAAAAACAATTTTTCAAGTACATGCTGGAAAAAATGAAATGCCGAATTCATCAAAAGATAAGTTACGAGAGGTTAAAAAAGTAGACTCTCCTAAAAACCATGAAGAAGCTCTCCTCACAAAGGAGTTAGAAATCGTCAATGATCAGGACTTCCTGAGAAATGAAACCGTTTTGAATGCGATACTTAAACTTAAGCATCAGCAGTTTCAGAAACCAACAAAAATAAAAACCTTTAATGAAAAGTGGCAGATTTTGAATGGTGATTCTGAGAATTATATCATGTCTGCATACTATGATGATAGACCTACTTTAGACAAGCAGTATATTCGTATCATTGGCATTCTGCAGGTTCCAGAAGTACCATTTGTGTGTATTTTATGGTTCAGAGCTTCAACCGATCCTATAATATCGCCCACAATAAAACACAAAATAGGCGTTCGCTATCCAAGGCATTGGAAGTATTTTGACCCATCCTTAGTGTCATGCCCGGTGCCGGCAAATAACTGTATCCCCGAGTATGTCAGCCTGGAACTATTGGATAATCCCACACCATCTACTTTGATGAAAATACAAATACCTGAAAAACCAACAACGCCCATAAACTTCGGTATATGTGTGTCTGCCTCGTACTGGAGAATTGATCCTTATAGGCTTGTGGAATGGATTGAGCTGCAGAAGATTTTTGGTGCTGGAGAAATCACAATGTATGACAATGGGTTGTCTCAAGAAACCCTAGACGTATTACATCACTACAGGCAGGAAGGATACGTGGACTTAAGGCGCTCACCCAATGCGATGTGGGATGAGGGTGAAATGACAATGATGATGAACATGTCACCCGTCATTAACGACTGCATGTACCGCAATCTTTACCGCTATAAGAAAATTGTGTGTATTGATGTTGATGAATATATAGTTCCCAGAAAACACTGGACATACAAGGGAATGTTAGATGCCTTTGATGCGATAGAACCAAGAGACCATCCATATAAATCGTATATGTTTAGAAACATGTACTTCTTTCTTGATTTAAAACCCATCCATGTAGAACCATGGTTTCTGGTCACCCCCAGATACCTATCACACGTGAATCCAAGTACTTTTGGTTATGCTGTGAAGTGTATAACAGATCCCATGGTTTGTGTTGGGCTGCAGAACCATGTATGCTGGCACCCGGTGGAAAAATACAAGACCCCAGCATGGCTGAGGGAAGTACCGCCTGTACTCGGCTTAAATCAACACTACAAAAAATGCCACCTTGATAACAATGAGATGAAAGGAGAGTGTCATAAACTAATGCTCAATGTCACCCAGGATCACACTATGATGAGGTTTGAAAAGATACTTGAGCATCATGCCTCCCTGGTACTATCAAAACTAGGATTGTTGAAACGCGCTGCAAAAAGGTGATGCGTCTCCAAACTGGACTCATGCTGAAAATGGCATATCTTGAAAGCTGTATAACTTTATTTTCTGTTTTTGTTTTATTTTTGACCAACAAAAGCGTTTTTGTGGACGTTATAGTCATGAAAGATATCTTTTTTAAGATATGAAAGGTTGGAGATAAATTGAACTTACACATTTTGTTAGGTCATTAAATAGATGGACTGAGCCAGACAAGTCATCACATTAACAATGGTCTTTGAAAGAAGGCTTACATTAATTTGTACTAACAGCGAACCTTAACAACACATTGCTTTAAGATGACAGATACATCATATCTTTCTATACAACTACTGACAAGAGACACTGCAGTGAAAACACAATCACAAAGACTGATGAGTTTATTTTATGTGATTCATGTCCCTGCCCCTTGACAAAATAAGACACATTAAAAATTCCTTTTTTTACTAGATTTCATCTTATATCAGGAAGTATGGATGAGAATAGTTTGTCTCTTATAAGTATATTCTATCCTATTTTTACACATGACATTCTGAAGATTTATGGTATTTTAATAGAGATTTAACACAAGTAGTTCTTTAACCCTTTGAATACTACTTTTTGATTTCGATTGTAATTTTGGAGCACTACACTTTTCATTAATTGCACCAAAACGGAATTGGACAGTTATGTAGCTATGCGAAGTAAACCTAAGTTGAATTGAGTAAACATATGAAAACACGCTTGTTCCTTTCAATCTTCTAAAGCGAAATGTCAGTGTCATTGTTTAAGATCGAGTCAAACAACTGAAATTGATTTTTACCCCTTGTGAAACATTTGTTGCTATCAGTTTCATCTTTTATTAGATTTCACTGGAATTAAAAGGCCCCCTGTGAAATGATTATGCTAAAGATGTCTAAGAGTACCATCTTTGTAGAATTATTCTAAATGATGAACAGGAAAACATTATCAGATAAAAAGCCGGCATTTTTAGTGATATTGGATATTCTATGTACATTCTATGCACAGTAAGCGTATTTTCGATATTTAAAAAAATCACATTTTTGGAAGAGAACAAAGCGTTTCCATTTCTTGTGTGATTGTTATTTAACACACAAAAAAGGAATAAAAACCATGGTGTAATAACCCTGGTGGTGATTGTTTTGCCATACATACATGTTATTGTATGGAAAGTATGAAAACGATTCCATAACCACTTTTTATCTATCCAATATTTGTGTCGATTACTTTACAGCTGTATTTACCGAATTTAGCTTTAAATCAATATTTTTTGTAAAAATAAATGGAAATTTCTTCGTAGCTTCTTGTATGCATAAATGCACAGACAATCTGTAATAAACAAGATAATGAGGATTTAATTTTGTCCAACATATTTTCTGAAATATATAGATCATAGTGCGAAGGGTGACACAACTGTAGATTTACATGGGTAATATGAACTTGAAATCCATTGTTTTTGGAAATACCATGCATAAAAGAACAAACTTTTTTTGGCCTTCACATACTTTACAGATGGATTTATATTGTACAGAAACAGTAAAAGTTCTAATTTCCATAAGTCACCAAGTAAAATGAAAAGTTACCAACACCTGTAAAATATACCACATCTGCACTGTGGGCAATAATGGGGAAATGTCATTTAACGCAAGGACTCAAGTCCACAGATTATCGTGATAAGAAACCATTTCTTGATAATCTTTTTCAAGGAAGAACGAAGTGATGTCCTTGTAAATCTATATTTGTACCCTCATCATTACTTAAAAACTACTTCTTCAATTGTCAAAGCATTTGTTTGTTACTGGTAGTAACCGGAAGCAGCTGATATCAATCACGTGATAAGTTGTATCCACCGTGTCGGAATGTAATTAATTCCTCATTTCATGTCAATGTTCATTTATCAAAAAGTTAAAACCTCTTTAATTTCAAAGAAATGCACAGCAGTCTATCACAATGGAATTGTCACAAGAATTTGGTGCGAAATATGAAAGCTGTTAAAAAACATCGGCATACGTCGGCAAACATCGGCATACGTCGGCAAACATCGGCAAACGTCGGCAAACATCGGCAAACGCAGAATTGTGGATGGCCTACCGACGACTCGGATAGCACTCGATCTCCGGCAACAAGACAATGACAACCCACCTGGTCACAGATTTATAAGGTCAACAGTTTAAACCTTTAGGCACAGGCCTAAGCGCATATGAACTACCCCTTTTTGTAGCCATGATATCATTCATTATTTGGACTCCATCGTCAAGCTCATTGTAAGCTAACAAACTTTATGATGAACATTTTATATATGTCCCGAAAACATTGAATTTCCTGCTGAAATTATTAGTTAATAAAGGATAACATATAGAATTGGTAAAAAAACGCAAACGGATTGAATAATATTCTGATATATTGAGACTGTTTGTATAAACTTGATGCAACCAATCCTAACATATCAATTACAATAATTAAGTGTCACTTAAAAAAAAACTACCAGTAGATTAATGTATCAACAGCACTAGCAAAAAGAACAGAGTAGGATCTCATTACACCCAGCAATATTTAACAGAAAATTATGCTTTATGGGGTGAATGATACTATGATACTATATATATATATATATATATATATATATATATATATATATATATATATATATATATATATATATATATATATATATATATATATATATATATATATATATATTTATATGGTCTAAAAATAAGCGACACGTTTCGGTAAATTAGCACATGAAGTGACCCATCTTACCTTGTAAATCGAGTTAGCCTTTGTCCAAGCGAATCACATGAATCGTGGTGGGAGTATCAAATGAAGCCTGCAGTAAATCAATAGAGAGCCTCAGTTAATAGGCAGGGCTGCCTGCTTCACCTCATCAGGCTAACCCCATGAAAGGCGCATGGGAACTTGGTGAAGTTACACCAACTATCTTAACTTCCTCAACTTATTCTGGTCACAAATTTCACTTCAAATTGTTATATATTGTTCAATGCTTTCGTATGTTCCTGTGATGATGTCTTTATTCAATACCCCATAAGATATCGTATTGTATTAATGTATGGTAAAACATATGCTGAGAGGCTGAAAAGCGCTTACTACTATGTATGGACTAACAAAATCTGTTACAAAGTCAAACAGTTGACAACAATAGGATCATAATTAGCTGTTATGTATCATTTTCTGTTTCAATCAAAACTCAGGAAAATCACGTATCCAACGAGAGGAAATTAGATTGTAACCCAAGTAGCGAGACTCTGGAGGGAATAACACACAGGCATATATTGTGCTAATCCAATGTGACCTTATGTGTCGGAAATTACGCTTTGAAATATGTGCACTACACCGTCATACTGCCATATGTTTTATTTTCAGACATCTTGGATGTGTGAATATAAAATATTTGCCCAAATATTTGTTTGCACGTTGCCCTTGTTCAATGTGGTGAAGTGGGCCCTGTCTAAAATTTATATCAATATATAATATATTTTACAAAATATGCCATTTAGAAATGAGATAAGGGTGTATAAGGGTGAGAATCTTGATGACAGTATGTCACACACTAATTGCAAGGCTAAGGCAGGCGTCACAAGATTATGCTCAAGTCATTTGTCAATTTATATTCTATTTTGTAATATCCTGGCGGGTTAATGTGTGTCAGGCGGTACAATATTTGCCATACTTTTCTTGGGCATGGGCAACACATTCTGAACTTAATGGAACTCAGTAAAACAATAATCTTACTGACCAATATCATCATATGTAGATGAACACATCTCATTCCAAAGTAAAAAAAACCTAGGTCATCGTGCTCCACTCATATTGTCTGAAATATACTCATCATGATCTATTGGTATTATCTGATCAAGATATCCATCTCTTACAGGTACCTGCATTTCTGCTTGGTTCAAGAAATAATTCAGAAGATATGAAAGTATATTCGATGCGTTAGTAAAAAGCATAGGTGAACCAGTTCATGTTAATATTCTTTGAATGTATTCTTTCTATTTCTAACAAAACCACACGGTGACCTTTCAGAAACTTGATGAACTGGTTCATATTTACTTTTCATTCATATGCATCACACCATGTCAATGAGCACATATATGTTTTAGATATAAGGGTATGATGATAATTTATGATTTATTAGTAAGCAATGAATTTGTTTTCAGTTGTTGTCATTGTAATATCTATTATAATGATCTGGAGATATGATGAGATATACTATATAGATATACAGTAGAGCCCAAAGCAGACACTACGAGGTCACAGGAGACCTTTGACCTATCGCAAGATCGTGGCCATTAAAGTCCCATAAAACTGTCATGGCTTTTCTGCCCTCTCTTAATGGTAGGTTTACCGCAACAGAACGGAGATCCTGTTTCTTCATCACATATAAACCGCCTCAGGAAAGCACCTTGCACTGACTAGATGGTGAATTGGGTGTCCACCACCCCTTTTTGTATGTGATTTATTCTCATATATTTTTTTTGGTCTTTGCGTTTGTATAAAACCACATATAATATCCTCACATTAAAAAACTATTTATGAACAAATCATTTATAAAGTTACTCTGAGTGCAATGTTTATCTTAAATGAATGTATATATGTTGAGGATGCGAGCTCTAAGGTCATGAACATATACGGTCATCGCGGTGATCAACACATGTCACCATATTATGTCCTACATCAGGCATATATGGCTTAATTTTGTCATAGATGACATTATTGAAAAAAAGATGTTTGACTTGGGCTGTTTCAAAGCCATTTTAGTAGATTTGTAATCAATTATATAACATGTCAAGTTGATCAGTGCAACACTCCATCAGTGATCATAAAAGTGCACATAGTCCCAGAATACCTGTAAATACCCTCCATGTATGCTAAGATGCAGCACCATGTCAGTATGAACACCGACGATGCAGTCAAAACCCATACATTGCCCTCAGATAGTCTCTCAATCATCCTGCAGTATCAATTTAAAGTAAACTTAAACCAAGTCAGTGTTCAATATGGAATATTCTCATGGATGTACATTTCTGAAATTGAATGATGACTGACCGGGACATGTGCTATGTAGCCAGTAGCCATGCATGGTAACAATTCCCTGAAAGGCCTATGGCTGTTCCCTTTGGCTCCCTCCATAAGGATGTATTTATTAATGTATTACAAATTTAAAGAAACATATTTGTAGGGAAGCAGGGAGACATTATGACAATTTCTTCATTTTAGATAAAATAGGTATACGTATACTTAGTGCAAAAAGTACTAATAGTCTGATTAAATTGTTTCTAACATTTAAGGTCAATTGTTTAACCGTACTCTCAGCCTCATATACTAACCAAAATTTCAAGCAACTATGTTCAGACAAAATTATGTATTTATGCATTTAGGTACAATTAAAGCAGTTTGCTGAGGGCTCTGTTATATACACCATTCTGTGTAAATGAAGGAAACATTCTGGAAAGGTCATTCTTGGAATAACAGAGGGGAGTACAGATGACCAATCAGCAATATCCATTATGTTTCGAATGTTTCCACCCCATCAGGTTTTTAAAGAGCATTTATAAATTCTTTTAATTCTAAATCAAAAGAGTTTATGAGATCTACCACATATGCTGTTGATGAGGGTGCAAGGGGTCAACCTGGGGACTTCAGGAGAGGCTTGGATGGCCATGATACTGTGTGGGACGAACAGAAATCAGACTACAGCCCTAACACCCAATTTTATAGTTCATGACATGTACTTCCCTTAAGAGAAATCAAGAACATTCTCAACCAGTATTCGGCCATCTTGACTCTGTTATGAGTGAACTCATTGAGTACATATCAATACATTAACTCCCTATGAAACTGGCATCCGACTGGACTACTTTCCATGTGACTTCTCCAGAAAAAAAATGTGCACCACTGCAGTAACAGGCTTTCTTTCGCCTATTACAATTTTCTATTTTATGAGATTCAGTTAAAATGTGTCTGGACACACCTCATATTCAATATAAATAATTACATACCTACCTACAATCAACTAGAAAATGGTTAGATTTAAATGAGAAATGATTTATAGATATCTGTTTCTTTTTATCTATTTGCATTACTATTGATATCATCTTAGATAAACATTGGAACATTTTAATCTATAAATTTAATTTAGGCTTCTGTGTGAAATTACTGAATATCCCTTTATAAAATATCTTGATTAACACCATTTGTGTGATTTACCAGTGAAAAGGCCAAATCATACTATTCAGTGGTTCAGTGGGTAAGACATCTGATTCCCATGCTAAAGGTCTGTGGTTCAATACCTGGTGGAAATGAGTAAATACAAAAAGATACAAAAAAATTAAATAAAATGTCTTTATACAGAAAACAAAGATGACAGTAAAGACCATAATGTGTAAGCCTTTACACAATAAAAAGATGCATAATTTTAAATAAACAAGACAAATACAAAATAATAAATGCATGTAAAGATGAACAAGATGCATGTTTAAATTTCCTCAAATCTGATCTTTACGTGCACACAAAATATGCTTAAATGTATTATTTTGACATTTACAATAATCAGATAAGATGCTTCTATGTAAAGACAACATATTTACAGAGAAAAGACTATATCTTTATTTGAAGGTTACATCTGAGGACATTTGGATAATTGATAATAAAGGACATTTGGATATATGCACAGATGGCCAATGTTAGAACAATCACAATTAAAAAGGTTCTTCAAATAAGATTGCTGAAACAATCTGTCTGGACTGAAAATGATGTATAGAAATAAGAATAACATAAACTTCTGAAAGACATTTCCCAAAATGGTAAAAAGTCATTGACCTTTTCTGCACAAAAGTTTTCTAAAATACAGGTTCATTGCCCTTGAATAGATACAAGGAGCTTTTAAACAAAACATGAATATCCTGGAATTATATTTGACCTTTTCAATCAAGTCCTTGTTAGATCTATGCCCAAACAGGTAAAATGTTAATGACCTTGCCTGAAAATAAGCAGCCCTGAAACTTAATAAAATCAAGATATTTATCCTTGGATAGGGTGTGACCTTTTCAATAAGGGCCCTTAATATAATAATGCACACAAAGCAAAAGGTCATTTACATAAAAAGGTCAATACCTTAACATGGGAACAATCAATAATGAAACAAGACCATGCACACCATAATATTGAATTGTGTGTCATCTTTTCAATTAAGGATCTTTTTCAGTAGTTGGTATCATTGAGTTTTATAAGACCTTGTAAATCAAGGCATTTGTTAGTGAAAGAATAGTGAAAGGTCATTGGCCTTTAATGTCAAACAAAATAAAACAAAAAGGTAAAACAAAATAAAATAAAAAGGTAGATTACAGTTCATAAAATCTAGAAAGGTTTGACACTCTTTCCATCTAGGCCCTTGATAGAAAAGTTCACAAAATAGAATAGATGCAATGACCTTGCATCAAAACAAGCAGTCAAGGTATGTCAATCCTTGATATGATATGTCAACCTTTTAATCTGAGTCCTTGTGAGAACATTGCATAAACCGTTGGAAGGTCATTGACCATTTGAAACCAGCAATCCTGAAACAAAACAAACTGTACCTCAGAGTATGTTTCCGGTCAATGACCTTGCATCAAAATAAGCAGACCTTAAACAAAACAAAAGGAAAGGTTGTGTACTGTATGGTTGTCTTTGAATAATATGTGACCATTTGAATCAAGGCCCTTATGAGAACAGTATATAGACTGACCTTGTCATTGACCCTGTCTGAAAACTAGCTATTCTGGTACAAAGCAAAAGACAAAGTAGGTTATATTTATTATATTCGACCTTGATGGTATGACCCTTTCAATCAGATCCATTGTCAAAACAGCCCACAAGTTGGCACAAACTCATTGACCTTGCCTGGAGATGCAGTCCAGAAACGGAATAAAATCAAATTTTATTGTGAAATGTATATCCTTGGAGGTGATTTTTCTGGAGGAAAATGCCTCGCAAAACAATATGTCATGAATTTATTTATTTCTATAGCCTAAATCCATATTGTTAAATGAACTATGATATGTAAATGGCATGTTTAGCTTTCAGCCTGTCACTGCTCTTGTGTGGATGTAGACATACAATGTGCCACAAGTGTGTTAAAATAATGTTTAGCAAGGCACACAAGTATCCTGGTCCTGCACACTCATCTGCTGTATGAGTATTTTCTGTCCAATGGTAACTTTCCAGGAAGTTATACAAGATTAATAGGTCACCATTGATGTAAAGAGAGAGTGAATGAATGCCCTTGTCCTAGATGAAAGAAAATAAATTCTATAACCAGATGACCCAGACAGATTAACCCCAAAACATCTGAGACTTCAACTGGTCATGTGCAAGAGTGACATAGGAAGGGAACAAGGATAATGTGTACATGTCTCAGAGGCTGGCTGCAGTGTAAAACCAAACACCACCTGAATTCCTATCAGTATCTAATTTCTAACTCAGTGAATTAAAATGTTGTCAAACAGAATTTGTCAAAAATATTTTCCAAAAATGGATCTCTTCCTCAATGTAACAAAACAACACTGGCTGATATCTTGCTTTGTATTAAATATTTTTCTATTCTGAAAAGTCCTAACAGTATCTAAGCAACCTCAGGATCATGGAAATAGAGATATCAAGGAGACATAAATGTTAAATAGTACCATAAAGGTGTAAAAATGGCAGGTGCAATTTTATACATTTTTTGACATTTAATACCCTTTCTTCTCACTTATTTGCTAATATCTTGGCTTATGGTGAATATATTTTCACTCTGGAAAGTCCTATCATTATCTAAACAACCTCAGGATCATGGAAATAGAGATATCGTAGAGATCTAAATGTTAAATAGAGATATCTAAAAGATCTGACAAGATGCGAGATTTTAATGTTTTATACCCTTTCTTGTCACTTACAATCCAAGATTTGCTTATATCTTAGCTTGTAGTGAACATTTTTTCACTCTCCGGATCATGTAAATAGAGATGTCTGAGAGATCTGAATGTTAAAACAGTACCATAAAGGTGTAAAAATCAGCTAGCGCAATTTTGATATTTTATACATTTTTTTACATTTTATACCCTTTCTTATCACTTACAAGCCAATATTTGCTTATACCTTAGCTTGCAGTAAACATTATTTCACTGTGAAACCTTATCAGTTTTTTTAACAACCTCAGGATCATGGAAGTGTAAACAATTTTCATGCCTTGTTCTTGAAACTTACATTAACTACTATCATTATCTACAGAATCATGAAAATAGAGATATCTAAGAGATCTAAATGTTTTATTGTACCATAAAAGTGTAAAAACAATGGCAGGCACCATGTAGATGTTTTATACCCTTTATTGTGACTCACATTCCAAAATTTGCTAATATTGTGGGCTTGTCGTTAATATTCACTCTGAAAAGACCTATCAACATCAAGTTCTATGACCATAAAGAACAACATAAAGATTATGAAAAAGATATCTTTAAGACATCAATGTAAAAGTTGATCATTGGTCATGAATAGTTGGTAATGCAGTTCAGATGTAATGTTAATTATGTGTTTACAAATAATCAATATGTGATGAAAACTAATGAAATACATTATATTATGTTGATATATACAATACACCAATATATCAAGGTGAAGATGTATTTTATAAACAACATATTTTACAAATATGTTAAGATATTCAACAATATTAACAATTTGTTCTTGAACTGAAATATGCAATTTGATATACTAATTAAAATACAACATATTTACACATTGTAAATTACTAAATTGCATTTACAAAACTGTTTATCAGCTGAGAGATCTATACTGGTATTTACACTAGGAAATCAATAAATGTATTTCTTTGTAAATGGCACTTTTCGGGCAGTAAAAGAAATGGAACACAGCGCCAATTTCAATTTCATACAATGCTGTGACTCCAAGTTTTTTATATTGCTGCCACAGGGTGATATGTGGTTCAATGGTTAAGATGTCTGTCTTCAATGCTAAAGCTCCAGGGTTGAATCCCGGCTGGGAAAAGTGTTATTTTCATGCTGAAGGGGAAATCTTCTGTTTGGGGTTCTGTTTGACCGATATGTACTTCAGAATACTTAAATTGATTTGTCTATTGCAAATGAAGAAGAATATAAAACAAAAGAAATGACTTGATACCCCCCAAAAAAGATGAAATATTTATATTGAAGTTCTTATTGAGCAATTTGTATATCAGAAGAATATAATAATTATTATTTTCAAAGGAAATATGAATAATAATGACTTTATACATAAAAGAAATATAAAATCTTCATATTGGGGTAATATTTGAGCAATATGCATGTCGGAACACATAGAATTGAATATGTTTTTGGACAATATAGAAAATATGAAAATACGAGCGTGTTGTGAGCACATTGTAAATTGACATTGGTTTGAACATGTTGTGATTAAATGTTGTAAGTATGTGCTCAGCATGTTGTAGGAATGTGGTACAAATATACATTCAGCTGGAACAACCTCTGCTATCTTTGGCCAAATCTAGTTACTCATTTTAGGATTGTCCCATCAGCAACCTCTTCTAAAACTGGCATATTATGCTGATTTGTTGACATTGTCTGAAATTATATGGATATATATTGCAGTTGATGATAATAAACTTGTATCACAATGAAAGACATGATCATTTATTTTTTATTTATTTTTTATTTTTGTTCATTCCGAACACTATGTCTTGTACATTCACTGTAATTTTGAATTACCTAACAACTACGTTGCTACAGGTGACCATTTTCTGTAGTATTGTAGCCACCTATTGGCCAATTTAATGAATAAAAGGTTTCTTCTATGTGCTCATGCATGTTGTAGCACGTTGGAAGACAACGTGATGACAATGTTGTCAGCATATAGAAGGACAACGTTGTTATTAGGTCGGACCACAATGTTGTCCTATGTTCTCAGTACATTGAAAAAAACGTTGTAAGACAACTTAACCTTATTTATACATGTTCTAGGCAGTATGTCACCTGGGTAGACAACTTCTATGATTGGTGCTTCGAATGATATAGTTCATGCATTGTCTGGCACAGATTTAATCTTAGCTTACATGGCCCTTTGACCATGTTGTGATATTCAATATGTATATCGCTGTATGATGGAGTGTACACTTTGGACACATTTATATGTGTGTGTGTGTCTGTGTTTTTAAAATACAGCAGTTTCGGGGATCTTTGACCTGCCAAGATACTTTCTCAGCCATGATAACATTGATTTCTGTCTGATTCCTATCGGGAACGCCTACTCTTACAAAGGTTCTGATGATGCTCCTACAATTAGGCAGCGTCTCTAACCCGGAAGTCATGCTCCTCTGGATTGTTCTTTGATAAATCAAGTTACTCATGATCAGTGACTGGAGATCTTCATGTGGGTAACAGTAACCTATGCCATGAAACTCTTTTGTTGTAAGAAAACCGTTTACAAATGATTCAGTATGGAATGATGATCAACATTTAAATTTTGTATTGAGATTTAAATGTTAATTATATACATCATCTCTTGTCCTTGCCAAATACATGCATTCACACACACGTAAACATTTACACAGACACAAACATATGTATACATACATACACACACACACACACACACACACACACACACACACACATATATATATATATATATATATATATATATATATATATATATATATATATATATATATATATATATATATATATATATATATATATATATATGAATGTATGTATGTATGTATGTATGTGTGTGTGTGTGTGTTTATATATCCTTGTTTTCCTAGTATCTCCTTGTTTTGCCAGGCTTCTTGGACACAATACTGGTGACCATTCTGAATCTGAAGACATACATGTGTTGCTCGAGTTAACTGACATTGAGAAATGTCATGACTGTTCACATTTCCTTCCTTGTTGAGTTAAGGCCTTAATGATTCATAAACACACTCTAAGGAAATGCAATAAAGGACTATATATTTCATAATGACATATGATGTGTTTTTTTTCATTTCCCCCTATTTCATTCATTAGAGAATAAGTATGGCATTCGCTGTGCAGATCTCTCATGAAATCCTCTTGGATATCTCATCGGATAACTCTTTTAAGACGTTTGCGTGGTCAAAATTCAAAATGCCATCAATTTCAGCCTGAAATTTTATTGTTTTAAAATGTGCTTGATCCGTCTACATATGGTTTGATTCATAGAATATTACTTTGGAGTCTAGAAATAACAAACGAGTACAATCCTGAGAGAAAGATGAATGACATGTTTGGAAAGGTCTGATTATATTTTGTTTTATTTTGTACAGTTTTAATGTCAAATGAATTACAGAGGAAGTTTTGATTTTACCACAAAACAATATATATATACTGTTATTTAGTGTTATTACAGGAAGTAGAAATGGCTGCAAAAGTTGGGGATATTCTACAGATACTTCTAGCAGGCAGTGAAAGGTGGAATGGTCTGAATATCTTTTGTTCTGTCTTGGCATCATTTACCATAGAGATTTCCCACTGAGTATGTGTCAGACATGGAACTGAGAAAGTTAATCCCGGCTGCCACAGTGCAAGACTTGCAGCCAATGGAGATACGACGAGTCTGGGATAAGCCGTTTCCATGAAGTACCAATAGTTGATGGCCCGTGGGAATTCGCACCAGCCAGGTTGGCTGAATGGACTCAACACAATGTGCTGAAGGATCTGTTAAAATCTGTTAATCCTTGAGCACAGGTTGATGCAGGGAAACCCCACGCTCAGTAATTTATGAGATACCAAGAATCTGGCTGCGAATATCGTCTGAAGCCTAATAAGTGCATTCATACAGTTGAATAACGAGGCGTTGTTTTTGTTTTGTACAATGACTTCCCTTTTTTAATTCATTTTTTTAAATCGATTTCACATACTTTTAGTCGAATAACCTCTCCAATCTTATAAGATAAGCATAATATTTGCAAATATCATGTTATTTGCAAATGTTATTGAAATAGTAAAGAGATATGTTCTGACCCCGAGCTACATTTAGCTTCGCCTTGGGCTGTCTGTACGTTCTGCATCTCATTGCATATAAAGTTAAAGAGTGTTTGAATATAATCTTATTACACGACACAAATGTGTATTATTTGTACGTATTATCAAATAAATGCATCAAGGTAAGTTGTATATATATTATTATAATATAACAAACATTTGAATATGCCAAACATAATGATGTTCAAAATATATAGTTTGAATGTTCTGAGAGCAAGTACCTCCTTAAAAGTGATATATTATGAATATAAGGTTTAGTAACGTATTAAAGATATAATTCAAAACCTATTACCTGTATCAAATATCTGCCTACATTTAACAGATAATTTATACAATTAAGTGGAAATGAATATTATTGGTCTTTTATGCATTCTAAATTTCTCCTTGAATAATCGATGCTGTAATTTATTTTGAGCTTCACAGATGTTGAATCCGATAAGATTGTTGAGAGGGGGAAGGACCCGGATGTGGATATTGATTATAAGTATTGGTGCATTTATCCTGGTTATAAGGCCACCAACTCACACCAAATTGCTAGTTGAAAAACCATCGCATCAGATTATTCCTCAGGTTCAAAGCAAACACATACAGAATAATGTACGGTCTCACAGCGCCCCCTATCTGAAAAAACCATGTGAAGACACCTGCAGTATTGATGTCAAAACCTGGAAGAAGCAAATTAAGAACTTTGACCTCATCAAAGATATACATCCTCTGAGCTTCCGCAAACCCATCAGAGCCATGTTTGTTACTCAAGGATGGCAAATATTAAATGACCCTTCTTTTGAAATGTTTTTCTATTCAGCTTTTTATGATGATAGACCTGAACTGGACAAGAAATCCTATGTTAGGATCACGGCCATGGGGGAGTACGTGAAGGACGCTATGTTTTGCCTGCTCTGGTATCGTAATCGGGAGTACCCGGATGTGGTGCCGATGGAGACCACGTTATCTGGGTCACGCGTCCCACGTGGTGGCAAGGAGTACATTGCTTATGTGTTGTCCTGTGAGTTACTCCCAGGGAGATGGCCTCCAGAGTATGTGTCCGTCATGAGCACCGAGACTCTGGTACCAGCCACCCTGATACAGGTGCACCAACCCATCAAAGAAGAGCTTGTGGATTATCTTATAATCTGCTCGCCATTGACCCTTAATCCAAATAATCTCCATCCCATCGCCGTAGTTGAATGGATTGCGTTTAACCGTCAACGCGGTGCAGACAAAATGCAGTTGTACAACCAGAGTCTGCCTGCCGGGAAGGTGAATGCGGTGGCCCAACACTTCTCAGCCTACATGGATATAAAGCGTTATAACAATCCCTTTGGTGACCACAACCCTCTCACACACCCTGTGGAGAATGCCGTGCTGATGAATGACTGTTACTATAGAAACATGTTCAAGTATCAATATGTTCTCATTCTAGGCTTGGGAGAATTCCTTTCTGGTAACTCGACCTCTGGGTTATCTTATTCAGATATGATATACGATTATCGGGAGTATTTAATAAACAAAGAACCTGGCAAGTTGAAAAGAGAGTCGGTCCAGTCCTATGTGTTCCGCCACGCTTACTTCTTCACAGAATTTGCCCCTATATCTGATGACCCTCCATTTCTGATCAGCACAAGATATTTGACACGAGTCCAACCAGATGACATAGGAACCATCTCAAGGTCAATCATCAGTACTCAGTCATGTATCTTCACGTCGGAACACAGATGTACGAGAACAATGTCAAAGTATGATGGACCAAACAGAGAAATGGTGGTACCCATCAACATCTCTCTGGTCCATCATTTTACATCTTGTGAAGAAACATTCAAGAATGAATCGGTATGTGATGAAAAATCTAAGACTGCAACATTAGATGAGTCAATGATACTGTTTGTGAATGATTTATCCATGGCCGTAGCCGACCACTGCATAAAGCTGAACTTTCAGGATCTATTCGCCACCGGAAATGAAGAGAATTTGGATGATATGGAAGGTCCGGAATCACAGAAACTGGCAGAGGCACTGGCTAATGGAGGGAATCTCTCAGCTCTATTTAATTCAGATATAAGTGGGTTGGGTATTGTAAATGAGGAGATAAAAAATGCAAAAAATGACAGTATATCCAAAAACCTGGAAGAAATCAACGATCACAGTTTTGAGACAGAAAAGGATAAGACTCGGGAGATAGAACAAACAAATGTCGGGAAAAAAAGAAACACCATAAAAGAAACTGGGGAAGTCAAAACATTCAATAAATCTATTACACCACATGATGACACAAAGATTCCTGAACATGATTTTCCACATATAAAATCTGAACAAAACACATAAATGCAGTGATGTTTGCTTGAGCAGAGTTTATGTAAGTTCATCTATTGTACAATTAAAAAATGTTGCCAAGGTTTAAGGGACTATTTCTGATAAACACATATTGGTTTCTTACAAGCTCGCCTTGCTTTGTCGACTGGTATATATACTGGTATATGTTTGAATATATTAGTCAATGGAATAACAGAGTGTAGGATTATAACTCTGAAACATAAACTCTAATTGACTAGATACTGGTTGCAGTTTTGTACATGTATGAGTGAAACAATTTAAATAAAGTTATACAGGGATGTGGTGTTGAGGTGTAGTGTTCTTCCACAGGCGCGATATCCTATATACGTTAGTGAATTATTGCAGTTATATATCCTCTCGGTGTCCCCTCACCATCGTGGCCAGGTGCCAGTTCTCTTGCATGTGGACTGGACTACCTGATGTGACCAGACCCTATTGTTTCTCTGTGTATCTCAGTACTCAAGTATTCTCATCAACACATCGGCACATATTAATATCACGTTAATATTCATAACTGCTGCCAAAAAAGTCCTCTTATGTATAATGACCCTTTCAACATTTTTTTTTAATAAAAACAAAGAACGTCTGTCATCTATAATGTTTCAGTGATACATTTCAGTTTGAAAAGGTGCTTATTTTTGGAGCAGATAAAAGTAAAATAGTGAATAGGTTCTGATCTGTTTGTATAATGTGGCGGACTGGTAAATGCTGGGATTTCCTTAAGGTGAGTGAAATTGAATATCGTATATCCTTATCCATCACAGAGGCTGAAATCGTTCTTATTAATAGGCATTTTTTTCTTATTTTGTTCATTTACTATTTGATTATCCAAATACAATATGAAGGCTATGGTCCATTTAGAAATGTGTTATTACTTTAACCAAGTGTAATAGCATGCTACTTATATAGCAATATCTGTATGACCAGATACAGTTACGTGTACACGTTTATGGCGTTACTATTACAAAAGCTATATGATACTGCAGACTTTGGTTATTTTAATCAGTAGCCAAATATAGAACATATCAATGTTAAAGTCATATAATCCCTCTGGAATACACATATCTGATTCTAAAGCCAAAATCAGCATATCGCACAGACTTGCACTAACGTTATCCCAATTTAAGTTGTGAAATATTGGTGTCATATAGGTTATCTGTAATATTGTAGTGCACCAAAATGATATACACATGAAGAGGCGTTGTTCATGTAAATACGGCATTGAACGGTCAAAACTATTGTTTTACTTGGATCAGGAGAACATATAATAATTGATTCAACTGCATGCAAAAGAGGCTGACATGGTTTAATTACAAGATAATTGCATGGTTCAATGTTGTAAAAGGTGATATATTCAGGACAAGGCTTGAAGAATGAATACAATTTGAAATAGACATACTCCTAAAAGAATCTTGAAAATGATTAGATAAATGACGCGATACAGAACCAAGAGGAATGACGTGTTATGTCATTTTGATGAATGAAAAGAAACCATCTAGGTGTAGTAATATATGATCACATGATTATGTATATATCATCATAATTACCACTTTGACCAAAACAATGATGCCTTACAAAAGAATACCTACATAATTATATATATATATATATATATATATATATATATATATATATATATATATATATATATATATATATATATATATATATATATATATATATATATATATATATATATATATATATATATATATATATATATATATATATATATATATATATATATATATATTTATATATGTGTAATTTCTAGTTTGTTTTCCCAACAGTCATATGCACCTTCAAAGTTTCGTAGGATATCCAACAATAGATCACGTCCCGTTGAATATTCTTACGTTTTCATGTCGGTAATTTTATTATGGCATAGCATGTTTCGCATTATTTTATGATGTTTGATTTCAAGGAAAACCTTAAGATATGTAACAGTGGTGATGATGGAGATCTGTAGGAATTAATCCCCAGAGGGCGCATGTCTCTGGCCCATAGAATTACCATGGTGAAGTTATCCCTTAAAACATGGTTTGAGGGATTTCTGGAAGTCTATGTACATTACCGACTGCATGGTCAACCAGCTGGAGTCTCTATATATGCCAATTGACAGAAAGCTTTCTATGTGATTGTTAGACGTTGGTATGACCTTTATACATCTCTATATGTTGGTAGGACTTAATGTACGTTTGTATGACCTTTTAAAGTGTGTGTGACCTTTACACGTCTGTATTGACGTATACACGCAGATATATGTTTAGATGACCTTTGTACATTGATATGACCTATTTGTACAAATAATCATATTCATTTGTTGTTGTATATGATAGCATCTTGAAAATTAGTATAACAGATTCAAATCTTATTTTTTAAGGTTTTATATCTCTGTAAGTCTGCTTTCTCTCCGATCCTTTCGTGACATTGCTAAACAATTTCAAATATATTTATTACCATTGGGGGCTAATTATCAAATGATACAACCTGGGAACAACTTTAACTTGTTAGAGAATCCTGTATGGTCCAAATATGATATTTTTATGTATTTTCCTATTCTTCTATGTATATTTCAACATATAAATCTTAATTCCACAGGCCTAGTTACCAAAATGTTACCAAAATTCATGAATTATAATGATATGGTTATGTCAGATTATTTTGATTTATCTTTATATCCTACACAATACGTTTAGATAATGACTGATTATTGTGAAGTTTCTTGACTTTGGCCATCACAGTATAAGCAATATTATATCCTAAGGATACGACAAGAACGAATTCAAATGCTACTATATACATGTGGACTATCGCATTAAGTTTATGATATGAATGTTTGCATATATTTCATTTAACCCGAGGCTCTTTGTATCAGATGATAGAAATGATTCACTCAAAGGACATAATTTGTGAAAGAGATGTTTATTGGGTAAATATTAAACATTAAAATGTGGATGATTCATAATAGACAGAAATTAGAGAAAGGAAAATGAAATGATTATGAATGGATAAGTGAAATGTTAATATGGAGGTAAGATGTAATTCTAGAATGTTAATTGAATCTTCTACTCTTCTTGTATTAAGTATTTTTCCTAACTCATGTGTAAATAAATATGTAAATTTTATTATACATTTCAGGGAGCAGCCATTCAGAAGAAGCGTAGAAGAATTATCATTCAAGTATCTGTAGTTTTTGCTGTTTTTGTCATCGTCCATTACTTGATTGGGCCAATACTTGCAACATATTACAGACCTGAGTTTGATGCCTCAGTAAAATCAACTCTACTGTCATCACAATCTTCATACGACAACACAGCTCAAACGAAACAGGCAGCCACTTCATCTCAACGACCACCCTTCAATAAACTTAATGATCACGAACTACTTGAGTTACTCAAACCTTTGCAGTTCGCTAAGCCTGTCAGTCCTATAATCTATAACAGATACTGGCAAATTGTGCACGATCCAACCCAGCATATCTTTCTGTATTCAGCCTACTATGATGACAGGGCGGCGCTTAATGGGGCCTATGTTAGAATTATTGGTGTTGCTGAGACAGGCAAGAAGCCAATGTTCTGCCTGTTCTGGTATAGAAATAGGGACGGCCCCGACGCAGCCCTGGTGAGGAAGTTTGTGAGTGGTCCCGTGATCACCAGAAGAGGAAGGGACTATGCGCCGTACGTCTTTTCATGTAGAGTCCCTAAAAACAGATGGCCACCGGAAGCTGTATCCATGGTAACAGTAGATTCGATAGTGCCCTCTACATTAGTCAGCGTTCACCTTCCCCAGATGCCTCCAGTTCCTGCTGACTTTGGGCTATGTGTGTCTGTATCATACGGAGATATAGATCCCAAGCGGATTGTTGAATGGATGGAACTACATAAGAAATTTGGAGTGACCGAAGTGACTGTATACAATAATAACCTAACTGACAGGGCCCTAAAGGCTCTGGACTATTATGTGGATATGGGCTTTGTAGACCTCAGAGAGGCACCTAACTGTATTGACGTAGAGGGCGAGCTGACTACTTTACTGAATATGTCCCCAGTTCTAAATGACTGCATGTATCGCAACATGCACCGCTTCCGGAAGATTATCATCGTGGATTTTGATGAAATAATTGTTCCCAGACAACATGCAAATTACCAAATAATGCTGGATGCCATTGACGAATTGAATCCAAGCCAGCATCCCCATAAATCCTATATATTTTCCAATGTGTATTTTTTCTTGGACTACCCAGCAGTGATGACGTTGCCGCCATTTCTGACCATCTTTTCCCATTGGACCAGGACCAGCCCGACCCCTCCCGGTTACTCCGTGAAGTCCATCACAGACCCTCAGACCTGTATCGCCATACAGAACCATCTCTGCTGGCATGTCATTCCATATTATAACACCTCTGACTGGATAATCCAGGTCAACGAGTCCATAGCCATGAACCAGCATTATAAAAAGTGCCACTTTGATGAGTATCACAACAAGCCAGGAATGTGTGAAAAAATCCTGAGGAAGGGCATCCGGGATGATATCATGTCTCGCTTCATGGATCCGCTGACCACTAAGATTATCGAGGCCCTCTGGAGATTAAACCTCGTGGACCTCACCAATATATTTGGAGATAACGACCTGCAAGCGGTAGATGATGATGGCAATGAGGTAGAGGTAGATTCTGAAGGCAAACCTATTCTGGCATCTAATGAGGTGGAAAATGTCCATGAAAATCCTGCAGAGTCAGAGAAGATGGTCCAAAAGTCCAGGTCCTCTGTAAACACTAAACACGATTCCATAGAGCATAACGAAAACCGCTCTGGTCATATTCAACCTGTAAAGAGTCCAGGTAATTCGGGTAGAACTAAACCAACAACAAGTCCTTTATTTCATTCAGACACCAAAGAAGTCAAACATATTCAAAATAATAGTGATGATAAAAATATTGATGATAAAAGTAATGATGATAAGAATAATGATGAAAATTATAGTGGTGATAAGAATAGTAGTGATAAAAATATAGGTGATAAGAATAGAGATGATAAACATGATGATGATAAGAAAAATGGTGATAAAAATAGAGAAGATGAAAATAGTGATGATAAACATAATGATGATAAAAATAGTGATAAACATGCAGATGATAAAAACATAGATGATAAAAAGCAAACTCAAAATAAACAAAAAGAGATGGATGAGGAAATTGATGATCAGCGCCGCCTAGTGAGCAAGCAGATAGCATCGCATCAAAGAGAAAAGGACTCATTTGACCAAGTTGAAAATCTGATGGCCTTGAATAACAAACCTTTAAATCTTGTGGGGCCGGATGGTAAACTGTTATATGCAAGGAAGAACAAAACATTCCCCTTACCAGGACAGATTCACAGAGGCAAGGGCAAAGATTTTCCTAGTTATATCAATCATAAACGGAGAGAAAAACATTTATAAATAATATGTAAATTCTTTCTTTTTTTCATGTAAATTTATTAATAAAAGTGAATGATATGTGATTGTTTAATATTTTTTATGCTGAATGAAAAACGATGTTGATGAATACATTCAAAAATCTTGTAATGAAATAAAATTTAAGGTAAAGTTTATTCCATCTGAATATGAAAAGAATATTTCTTCGTGGCATGTTTTTATCGTTTAAAGAATGTTCCAGTCTGAAATGAAGCGAAATACATTGCGGGAGATTAACAATTTAAATAGTGTCTTGATTGGAGTTCATTTTAACGTGTTTTTTTTGTTTTTTTTTTGGGGGGGGGATCCAAGCTGTGAAAGCAGACAAATAAAGATAAGAAAGGTTGAAATTAAGTCAATAAGTTGGCAGTCACTGACAGCGGCTTCAAGGGACTTATTCTGCTTGGCCGCTGTCAAACGATTGTTATTGATATCGCCAGTATGTTACTTGTAGCAATTATTGGTATCCATTCTGGCAAGACAGATACCTGGACTCTGTGCTTTTGAAAAAATGTCTGAAGGTCATATTAGATTTTAATTCCGGATATCCATTGGCCTCTGCAAGGTATTCTTGTTGTTTGTTGAATACATTTGAGGTTAATTGTTGTATAAATCCTATTTATCGATTAAATGTGAAACAAAACAATCAAGTGTGCTGAAATGCTATATTTAAGGTCAAGAATGTGTAATTATCAGAAATGGCTTAAGTTGCTTCCAAAGTGAAAAAAAGAACTTAAATATTTTGATAAGAAACATCTTTTAAGCATAAGCCTCATAAGATTTTAATTATGTGAATGAAGTGTTTGCTGAATCCAGCTTTTCAATAAGAACATTTTAACTGTGCTTTTTACATTTGACTTTTGAAAGATAAATCAATACCTATCACTGAGTTGTCAAGTATGCAATATCGTGACCCGTGAAAATATCAGACAACTGAAACATCCAGTGTCTCATTCTTGCATAGACACATATTGAGACTTTCAGAAAAAGGGAAGGTGGTGGTGACAGCATGGCTGCAATGGAGAATATAGAATAGCAACTAACAAAAATTCATCTTAACAAATATATCCACATCGATCTTCTCCTGGAAAACTACTGTTAAATTTCTTAGATGTTCAAAGATAACATGTAGTACGTCCGGGAGATATTTTTTATCGTTGAACTACACGTGGATGAGTAAGATTAAATATGCCCCAAAGTCCCTTACAGGCCCAACACTTTTATCCTCAGTATCTGTGCATAACTAGCGATTTACCCAGACTGAAGATAGATTAATGTATGCTCAGACCAAATATTTATTGGCAAGTATCATTAATAATAATAATAATAAAATTTATATCGCGCTGATTCCAGAGAATTCTGTTCATAGCGCTGAATTACATGTTTTGTGAATCATTCAACCATTCATGATGTCAGTGATCCTCTTTGATAAACAAAAGCTTCATGACTAGATGGTTTGAGACTAGTTTCCCAGAACAGGACGCCTTATAAGTTTTGCAAATGTTTTAATAATGCTTCCCTTTTTGTAAAAATAATTAGTTATGTGGTTTTATTATTTTTGTTGATATGTACGATTAATTAAACTTGTGCTACTGGACCTTATATCGTATTTGTATTACAATTTAAATATAAGTCTAAATTGTCATACAATGGCTGGGACATGGGGAAAATGATATTATTCTAAAATCATATTTTATAATTCTCCACTCATGTCCTGGTTTTGACTTGACAAATAAATTGAATATGTGCAGTATGCCAGGTTATGTCTGTCTGATATGCACATCACTAAATTTAAGTATAGATTCATATACTATAATAATAATGAAGATGCAGATATGTAAACACTTCGTACCAACAGGTGCAACATATCTTTAGGGCAATTTAACTTCCCAAAGGTAATGAATTTACATATAAATTAGACCTTAAGGATGTTGAGCATTTCTTATACTTATCATTTGAAATTTAGCTAAAAATGCAGGACAGAATGGATATATAATCAACATATGATGGTCTGTATTACCTCTATTGCTTATCAATAACTTAGGATTTTTATATTGTATGTTATCTTCTATGGAGCGAAACATCCTTGTTTTTGTATTTACATATAAATATATAATGAAGGAAAATGGAGTTTTACCAGCTTTTACCTAAATATAAAAAAGTATGTGAGTTCGTGAGAAAAGTTTAATCTTTATGCAATATTAACATTAAATGCAAAATACAGGAGAAGTGGAATGTGGTTGTTTATAGCGATATATTATGATGTACAAATCAGAACATTTTCTATTTCTGGTGCATATATAGTATAAGTCACATTACAACCATGTTTTGCTTTGTCAGATATGGCGTTCCAGAGACTACTGCGGCCTGGTTTACAGCTGGTCTTCATGCTCATGATCTTCTGGGTCATCCACTATGCTCTGGTTCCTTTCATCATCCACAAGACAGCGAGGTCCAGGAGCTCAGTGGTGTCCCGCTTACAGGGCTCCTACTGGGCCTCCCTCATTGGGCAGTCTGGGCCAAGCCAAACCCTCAGCAACCTTCCTAAAGACAAGGTCCTTAAGGTCCTTGAACCTCTGCAATTCACCAAACCGCAACTTCCGGTGTTTCAGACAAAATACTGGCAGGTGGTGAACGACCCTATATATGAGGTGTATCTTTACTCCGCCTTTTATGATGACCGTCCAGCTTTCAATCATCCCTCAATTAGAGTGATTGCCCTCGCAGAACAGGATGTCAAAGATCTCTATTGTTTGCTGTGGTATAGGAATAGGGAGAAGGCAGATGTAGCCGTGGCAGAGGTCACAAAGGTCAGCGGAGATATAACAAGACATGAAAAGGAGTTTGCCACGTATATCTACACTTGCAATGTTCCACAGGGGCGATGGCCTCCAGAATATGTCTCAGTTATAACCACAGAATCCATAGTTCCCTCTGTATTACTCAAAGTTATTCAACCAGAAAACCCTCCTCTTCGCCAGAACTTTGGAATCTGTGTGCCTCTCATGTATGGCGAGCCGAACCCAAGAAGAATGGTGGAGTGGATAGAACTGCACAAGATTTTTGGTATTTCCTCATTTGCCATATACAATAACAGTATTCACGATAATTTAATTAAAGTTATCAAGCATTACCAAGAGGCTGATATATTTGAGCTGCTGCAGATGCCAAGTGTAATGGAGGATGAAGGACAAGATACAATACGTTTAAACATGGCATCTTCCATTAATGATTGTCTTTACCGGAACATGTATAAGTTCCGGTATATCATAGTAGCTGATCTGGACCAGCTGATAGTCCCGCACAAACATATGGACTATGAGGAAATGCTGGAATATGTTAATGATGACAACAATCGTACCGAAGCTGCAGGATCCTACACTTTCAGAAATTCCTATTTTTTCTTAGATTATTCCCCAGCTGTTGAAGAACCAACGTTCTTGATAACAACTAGATTTCTCACCCGAGTGCCCCCTAGTGGGATCGGTCATAATGCAATGGCAATGACAGATCCACAAACATGTTTATTTATCAATAATAGCAGATGTGAAAAAATCATACCTAAGTTCAATAACAGTTTGTATAATATCGTGGTTAATCCTAATATGTCTCTGGCCCACCACTACAAACTGTGTGACTTTGATCAAAGATTTGGAAAAGAGGGCATGTGTAATGAAACTTTGAAAAAGTACGTTTTTGATGATACAATGTTAAACTTTCTTGATGCACTCACACAGAAAACTGTTGAGGTTCTGTGGAGGCTTGAATTAGTAGATCTATTTCCCATGGGAGAAGATGGAGAACAAGTGAAGGAAGATGATACGGGAGAAAGTGGAACCCCACCTGAGGATGGTGATTTTGCACCACCAGATGGCAGTGTGCATGCACCACCAGATGGCAGTGTACAGGCACCACCAGATGGCAGTGTGCATGAACCACCAGATGGCAGTGTGCAGGCATCACCAGATGGCAGTGTGAAGCCATCACCAGATGGCAGTGTGAAGCCATCACCAGTTGGCAGTGTGCACGCATCACCAGATGGCAGTGTACAAGCATCACCAGACGGCAGTGTACAGGCACCACCAGATGGCAGTGTGAAGACAGATAGACCTGCAGGAAGACAGGGAGCAATTTCTGGGGAATCTGCACACCTCCAACCTGATGGTATTGAAAAAGCACCATCTAGCGTTGAAGAAAATTCACCATCTGGTGGCAGTAGCAATGTTCCACGGAACACAAAGGGAGACTCGGCGCCTGATGATGGAAGAAAAAAGCACACCATGAAATATGACCAAAAACCGTCTTCTCGTAATGAAAGGAAATCTGGTTCAATAAAAGTATCTGCTCAAGGAAATCTAAGAGATCTTGAACAAGGAAATTTTAAATTGAAAGCACCTTATGGTCTACTAGTGCAAAATCTTACTGGTCATGCACTCTCAAATACAGATGTCGGACAACCTGCCGGAAAGGTGAACCAAGCTCCCAGAATAAAATATCAACTCCCAAGATCGAATGGTTTTCCAAATGATAAACAACTAAAAAATAAGGACACAGACAATACGAGAGGCGGGAAAGAGGTCGACAAGAAGATATATCAGGAATCAGACACCTCATACGGTGAAGGGTGAAATGCTACAAGATCAAATAATATCAAATAATGAACAGAAACCTGTGAGGAAATTTCAAATTAAATCTGAACAATTGAAGACTCTGGATGAGCAAGGAACACAAATACTTTCAAATTCAAAATATATCACAAAACAATAGTGAAGTGACATACTATTCAAGATAGTGATCCATTATTAATAAATTGATAAATTTTACTCGATTGCAGTCTTGTAACATTCCCTTATTAAAGGTGTCAATGGTCACAAAATGAAATTGAGATGATGAGATTGAAATAAAATAAGTTTCTTTAAACCTATTGTTTGAGTGATTTTAATCTGGTAAACATATTAAACATTTCACAGACTGGGTGGGGGGTGAGCCCGGGGGATGGGGTCATCTGATTTAATCGTTGTAAGATTTTGAGGAGATCGTTGTAGGCGGAATGCAAAGGCATGTTCTGGTAATGCATACAGCATATATATCAGGACCATATTATCGCCCGTTTGAAAATAAGCTTTGATTTATTATCATAATTATTATGACTATTGCAAAGGTTTGTACAGAGTTATAGCGTGGTTTACAGCAAAGACGGTTAAAATTGTATCAGCCAAATTTCTAAAAATTGCCAACTTCTATCATTCTTTATGGTGGACAAAAAACATATATTTCAGATTTGTCATTTTTGAGTTTTCTAAGAGAAGTTAATCTGGATATTTAAAAGGTAATTATAGTTGTATATAATACAGAGAAGCAGAGTAACATGAACATACTAGATAATTCGTGTTTTATATATATATATATATAAAGTTGAATCGGGGAAAACGGCGAAAGCATTCGCACCTATCATATTACAATGAGATTTCTGTAGCCAAGCTGTGAGAGCACTGAAACCAAGATGGCGGGAAATTGGTTGAAGTTTGCATCAACATCTTTTTAAGGCCTATCGTGCATACATAATACACATACATTGATGCTATTAATTCAATGGTTTATTACCAACTTGGGATTAAAATGATTGTAATAAAGACTTATCTCGGTAAAGGAGGCTTCCTTAAATATTATTTCATGGTATAATGTTTTTTTTCCTATGAAAATCTACTTAATATCGATAATAAGTTAAGCGGAATTTGTTTATTATATCTATCGATGACATTTTGTAAATTTATAATATTATTAAGTTATGCATAACGTTTGTTGCATGGTAGTTATGTAAACACATGAAAACTTAAGACAGTGAAAACTCAAAATAAAGTACTTTGGTTACCTACTACAGTAGCTAATTTCTTTCCGGAAATAAGTTTCTTAATTTGCTCTAGGCTAAAATCCTATAGCCTGGGGTGATCCGCTATGTCACTTACCACAAAGAAATCTAAGCTAAACCCATCTCCTGTAATTTTTCAGACTAATGATAAAATATAACATTTACTTAATTCTTTATCCTTTCATCAAATAGTTTTGATATAATTCTAATCATGTAATTGTTTATGTTAAGATTATACAGCAACCGATAAAATTCAAAGTTTACACTCAAAACTGTCTCCTGTAGTTAATCCTTAAAGGAATGAATATTTATACGTTCTTTATTAACAAGTTGAAGTTAGAAAATGATAATTTTAGCGTATAGTGTGCATAGATATGAATATCATGCCCCAAGGACAAGTGCCTTCAGAGATGCTAAAAAAGAAATCATAAAATGCATGCAATCAATTTCACACCATTTTTGTGCCTTGTGTGAGAGCTCACCAAACATCGTCATCATATAATGGTATGTTTTAAGTTTTCTTTATAATCTTGGGTCTTAATACATTATTACACGAAGTGAACAGTCATTGCAATAAGCCTGTGTAGGAAAGGTTAAATTCGTAAATTTTATACTTCATAAGTCATTTAGCTAGTTATCAAATAATTTAGATAACAAGTCATGAAATTATTTTATGTATTTCCTATAATTAGAGTGGACACAAACAGTTTAAATGTAGAATTGGTATTCTTAATGTCTACTTGGTCATTATCTCTTATTTTTCAGCGATGGCTCTCCAAAAATATGTGAGAACAGGATTACAACTGGGCTTACTCTTGGCAGTTTTTGTTTTTATTCACTTTGCCCTTATTCCCCTGGTGATACACAAGGCTAGTTTTTTTAGAGGGTCTGCTCTGTCTCAAGTTAAAGGTTCATATTGGGCATCGATATTAAAAGGACTTGGTCCAGGGCAAACCCTTGCCAGCATACCAAAGGATAAGATCCGCAAAGTTCTTGAACCTCTTCAGTTCACCAAACCCAAACCTATACTTCAGAATAAACACTGGCAGGTGGTAAATGATCCTATATATGAGATTTACCTTTATTCCGCCTTCTTTGATGACCGTCCTGTTTTCAAACATCCTCTCTTAAGAGTTATTGCTTTGGCTGAGGAGGACGCTAAAAATATATTTTGTTTGCTCTGGTACAGGAACCGGAAGCAAGCAGATGTGGCTGTTGCAGAAATCACAAAAGTGAGTGACAACATAACGAGGCATGAAAAAGAGTTTGCAAGCTATATTTATACTTGTGCAATCCCGGAAGGCAGATGGCCGCCAGAGTATGCATCAATTATAACCACAGAATCAATCATTCCTTCGGTATTACTAAAGGTTCTTCAACCAGAAAATCCTCCCTTTAAACACAGCTTTGGAGTTTGTGTTCCAGTAGTATATGGAGACCTCAGCCCAAAGGGGATCATAGAATGGCTGGAGCTGCAAAAAATATTTGGTGTGGCCTCCTTTACAATGTACAACAGCAGCATGAATGATGATATACTCAAAACTGTTAAATACTATCAGGATGCGGAGCTCATTGAATTACTGCAAATGCCAACTGTTATGGAAGACTCTGGAAATGATACTATTCTATTGAACGTAGCGCCCTCTATCAATGACTGTTTATATAGAAATATGTACAAATTTCGATATCTTATTGTTGCAAGTTTGGATCAAATAATTGTTCCCCACAAATACAAAGACTATGATGAAATGATGGAAAATATCAACGATGATAACAACCGTACAGAAGCTGCCGGTTCCTACACCTTCTTGAATTCTTACTTCTTTTTGGACTACTCTCCTGCTGTGGCAGAACCAGCATATTTGAAAACAGTCAGATATCTAACCCGAGTGCCACCTAGTGGTGAAGGCGAGGATGCCATGACAATGATCGATCCTCACACATGTTTATTCATTAATAATAGTAGATGTGAAAAGATAATTCCAAAGTTCAACAACAGTCTGTACAATATAGTTGTTCATCCAAATATGTCATTGGCACACCATTATAAGATGTGTGACTTTGATGATAAATACGGTAAACCAGGAATGTGCAACAACACTTTAGACAAATACGTTTTTGACGACACAATGTTAAATTTTCTTGACTCCTTAACCCAAAAAGTTGTTGAAGTTATATGGAGACTGGATATGATGGCATTGTTTCCACTGGGTGAAGATGGTGAGCAACTGAAAGAGGATAACAATGTGATAGATAATGAAAATGACAACCTGCATGATACAAATATGCAATCTCATGATACCGATGGAAATATGCAATCTCATGGTACTGATGGAAATGTGCAATCTCATGATACTGATAGAAATGTGCAAGTGCATGATACTGATAGAAATGCGCAATCTCATGATACTGATAGAAATGTGCAATCTCATGATAATGATGGAAATGTGCAATCTCATGGTACTGACGGAAATGTGCAATCTCATGATACAGATAGAAATGTGCAATCTTCTTATACAGATAGAAATGTGCAATCTCATAAAACTGATGGAAATGTGCAATTCCATGGTACAGATAGAAATGTGCAATCTCATGATACTGATAGAAATGTGCAATCTCGTAGTACTGATACAAATATGCAATCTCATGGTACTGAAAGAAATGTGCCATCTTCTGATACTGATAAAAATATGGGAATCATTAAAAACATCATAAAACAAGCAGTCTCATATATACCCAATTCCACCTTATCGGCTAGCCTCAAAGAAGAATAACTTCAAAAGTTAGCAAAAAATCGAAGTAAAATCAAAGCATGTATTGGCAAAATACAGGGTCAAACAAATCTCCTAAAAATGTATCTCACTGTCACATTTAATGATAAACTTTATATGAGAACAAGTTACTTTAAGTGTGATTCAGTATTTATACATTATATATCAATCAGCAACATATAACATATATATTCAGTGTAACTAGACACTGAGAAATTGCCTGACTAAGATAGTTTATGTCTTATTTGAAGGTCAAAGTTGAGAATTATATGTATGTAATTATGGTGAATAATGTTGACCTTCATGGTTATGAATAAGTATGATAAATCCGCACGGTTCTTTGAGACACAATATAGTGTGATCAATATCCAAAACAATGTGCAATAATAATACAAACACAATCATATAAAGTTATCACAGAATATCAAATATAGATTTTTTGTTAAAAAATAATATTTTTGGGGGGTCCAGATAGCTCATTCATAAACTATTTTGTTCTCTTTTTTGGTTTGAGTAGGAATTTACCATGGACAATACTATCAGACAGGTTGTTAATAAAGGTTGGCGACAAAAATTCTTTATTTCAGTGTTATATGAATTAAGGCTGGTTCTTTTACAATGACCAAGATGGCTGACCAAGTTTGGTATTTTCTTTTAAGCATGTAACACATCTTGTTTCAAAATATACAACGTATATCAACATCACTGTACCACTTTAAGATAGGAGACTCAGAGTTGCATTGATTAAGTTGTTTTGGAGAATAAGAATTCAGATTTTAAAATATATTCAATTTTTATTACTTTGCGAATGGTAGACTACAAATAATAATAATAAAAGTATTACAGCCGCTTCTATGGGTATACGCGTAACGATCCTCAAAAACTCCTGTAATAATTCTAAATGTAGAAATCACATTTAATGACATTGATTAGGAATATGTATAAAATACTACCATGGTTCATGGTACATATATGTAAAGAAAAATTTCTCTTGCCTGTTATTCTTCTGTTTTATTGGGACCTAACACGATTTCCAACTGTTGTGAATGTTGTAACTAGCATGAACCTGCGAAGTCATATTGCTTTATTACAGTGATAAAATGACATGACTTTATTACAGTGATAAAATGACATGACTTTATTACAGTGATAAAATGACATGACTGGCCATAAAACACACCTTATTGTGCACACGAAACGTCATCTTCCCTATTCTATGTAAACATTACTTAACCTACAACCTACTTCAAAAAGTCTTTTTGTGCTTGGGCTGCAACCGTATCATAACCTCTTATCATTTCTATGCATTCAACAAGAGGAAATTACTTGAGAACAAGATATATTTTTATCAATGATGGATTTGGATAAGTCATTGCAATATGCAGGGGACTGCGGGCCATATCAGTTCAGATTGTTCTCATCTCTGTTTTTCTATCATTGTATGAGTTCATTGCAATTAGCAATGACAAATATCATATCAGCCAATCAACCACATTGGTGTAAAATTGATGCTCTTCTGAACTATACTTCCGAAGAACAGAAGTACATAGGAATTCCCTATTCTAATGGCGGAGATGACCTGGAATACGATAGCTGTTATATGTATAATGTAACATGGGCGGATCACACACCTGAAGATTTTAAGAACTGGAATAGAAGTCTGATGAGTGAGAGCAGGAATATAATCAAATGTAATGAATGGGTGTTTGATTATTCTGAATATCACTCAACATTGGCCAGTAAGGTAAATAGCTAACACTGACCATTCTACTTGCCTTAGAGATATGGCCATAGATCCTTAAACATCATTTTTAATTTGTACAATATACTATGATAACCCCATATACGAAATATAAAAACTTCTCTATCTCAAACTCTCTGAATGGGCTATCATGTTAAGGTATTAAGCACCAATCCTGTTTTCTTGGTTTTGCAACAGTATATATACATATGAACACCATGACGTATTAAAGTCAGACATCCAGCAACAAGAAATGTTGCGACAGGACATAGAGGTTGCACAGTCTGTATAAGATTTTCTCAGCCCACCGCTGCACATGACGGGTAAACACGGGTAGTGTGAACTTTATTTGACCTCAATTGAGGCTCAAAGTAAGGTAGCACCGTTTGACGTCATTTTGGTACTATTCAAAAGACAATACATTTCATGACGTCATAAGCATATTGCCATGCTCTTATGACGTCATTTTACCTTTCAGTGCCTCTATGATGACACTCCACATAAAACGCCAAGAAAGGAGTGTGCTTTCATTAGGGGCCTATATATGAGGTTCATGTTCAAATAGGTTTTATAGACAATGATGGGGATGCATTTTTCAAAAAGTTTATAGACATGAAAGACAAATACATTTATCACCTATATGTGAATTTTAAACGTTTTTTTTCAAAATCGGTGCTTAATCCCTTTAAGATATGTTTTGGAATATGAACAGAATGAATCATTGGAAACAGGCAGTTGCGAATTGCAACATCACTGGTATCATTCCACATCTTTATGCTTTTTACCGTTTTAACAATAAACAAGTTGAACTTAAGAAAGGCAAGCCGATTCTTTTGTATCTAAATTCAACAGCCTGTTACGTAGAGTTACGCATACGTGAGATACAATGGCAGCTTTTGTGCGAAGCTCCGTGTAAATTTGTGCTTACTGGCAGATTTTCCTGGTCTAACATGAGTCTATTGCTGCATCACATCACTGTGCATGGAGTCTATACCTAGGTCTATTATTCCGTGGCTTTTAAGCGGTCGCTGGTGGCAGTCCAGACTTGTTTTTTGCTTGCCAAGGCCGAGTTCGGGTTGTTGTCTTTTTGACAATCACGAGATGTCAATTCTGTGCTGCCTGCGTTGAGTGCGCTCAGCCCAGGTGCTATATTCCTAGTTTACCTATCTATACTCGTATAGATACACTTTGACCAGATCTATCTGATCTATCCTTGGTCTATTTGACCCATAGACCTCTCACCATTGACCTAGACCACCATTGACCCTGGTGTGTCGAATTTCTGACCACATGTACTTCCAGTTTGACCCTGGTTTTACAGATCCTCAGCAACTGTACGCTGATCCTATTCTATTGACTCTGCCTCAATATTATACCGACCCTTCATATTGAAGCATCTCAATCTTTTTTCAATACATTCTGCACAGAAAGAATATTACCTGACGCTATTAATCTTATCTGATTAATTTGCTCCGACCGTTTACTACCACGATCTTAATATTTCTTATTGAACTTAGTTTTCAAGAGATTAAAGCATTCATGAAACCTGACTTTCAGGCACATTTTCTTTACATAACATGAATGTTTATACCCTAAACAGTGCTTTTATGTAGTATTACCCAAATATTCCCAGTTAATAACTTTCTGTGGCACATAAAAGTTGATCAGTCGTCTGCTGAAACCTACACCAGCAATTGAACACTTTGTCAACCAGCTTTGTTCAGCTGGTCTGGGATCTTGTGTAAACACCTAGTGAGTTCCCAGTAGGGCACCTGTCCAGCTTGGGAAACAGGATGTTTTGTACAATTTATCAATTTATTGCCAGGAGTATACTTCAGAACAACATAAGATTATGTTAATATTAATTGAATAAAAAAAAACTCATGGTTGTGACAAATATTTTATGGTTGTGACAAATATCTTTTGGTTGTGAAAGATATATCATTTATGGGAAAAGTATACTATTTATTTGAAAAGTATCTTATGCATGTGAAAACCTTTCTGTCCAAAAGGGAAAACCTGACTCAAAGGCTGCATGGAATCCCCCTTAACTTAAAGGCCGTGATATTGAAAAAGTGACATAAAACCCTTTGATCACTGGTTTGGCCTAAAATCACACGGACTTTGAATGGCAAAACTATGAATGCTGATAATTGGTATCAGTAAAATTTATGATTTGACCCTCTTTGATGAAATTTGGGATTTTTCACACCACTGAATGGGATGACATCAAAGGCTGCATGGATTCCACCTTAAAAGCTGGGCTGTATAGGATTTTTTTATACTTTTTTTTGCAAACATATATATTATAAAAAATAATGATTTTTCTTTATTTATAGCTTCATAAATATTTATCCGTTTTTAATGATTTTACCACCAAAAGAAAGCCAAGAAAAGGCACTATCATCATGTTATCTTCCAATTCATTCTATAAATAGTGGAAAAAAATGGCTGTAAATGTGTTGCTCGAATTTTTACAATTGGTAAACAACACCTTCTGTGACTTACAGAGCCCCCTGACAGTTCAAAGGTCAAGGTCACACAACACACTTCCTGTTTAGTACTGGCAGTACTTGGTGGTCACAAAATTTCATAATTCTCAGGGCAGATGTTCTTTTGTGGATTTCAGACAGATAGCCTGTATGCATGTCAATTTTAAGATCATATATTGTTTTCAGATGCCTTAAACCACTGTAAAATCGCCTGGAACCTTCCAGGTTTCATGAATGCTTTAATTGTGCATATCGCAATATAATATTTGTATGTTACCACAGGATAGCATTAGAAGATTTTTTTCTATGTTATTTCTAACACAAATATTTTTTTTTCTGACCAATATACATTGCATAATCTTGCCTTTGGCTAAGTGCCCTGTGTATTTTTGACACCTGCATTAAACAACTCAGCTCACCAGCATAACACATGGTGTTTAATCCCTGACATATATTATAATTGTTCCTGCCTGTTCACTTCCATTCCTCTCTGTGACAAGTATCTGAACACTTCTACAACGTTGTCTCAGTTTTGTTCAATAATGGCTATGAATCTTCCCGCTGGTCCGTCTACCCTTACCCGGACACGGACTCAAGGACCCCTGCCACTCCGGCAGCCTTGTAACCACTTCTTGATGATGTTGCCACCCTTCTTGACACTTACGATCGGTTGGTAGCTCTTAATAATGCCACCAATGCTGCTAACACCAGTTTGACAGAGCAGGTTAAGCAATTGGTGAAAGACAAGACCATCCTTGAGATGGAGAAGGAGGGGATCGCCGCTGAGTTAGCGAAATCTCGCCAGGCCGTCCTCGAGAGAGATGAGGTGATTGCTACCTTTCTGCCCCAACCCGACGAAGCTGGCTCACCTGACGCCTTTCCTACATCCGACTCGGAGAAGAAGGGGAAGGTATTGCTTGCAATTCTTCCGATATATGGCTAGGAGACCGAGATTGCCTCGGGCCTGGCCTGGGATGACTGCAAGGTGATGTCTACCATGGTCAAGCTTGACTTTGTTGCTCAACGCTCTGAGCGTCTGCCTCTCTCTGACCACGTGGTAGTCATTCCCTATTTGACGAGATTTCCTCGGCCCATGGATGGTGCCGCTTGCTACAGGTCCATCAAGACTTCTATTAAATTTATTCATTCACGTGGACCGACAGTTTCTGTTCTTACCCCCTTGCCCAGCAAGGATCCATGTGTTCGGCTAAACTGGATTTCGGTGACGGGGCTTCTCTCCTAATTCAATTTCCCCGGGTTCAAGTATGTTCGGATCGAGAACTTCTATGAGCCCACCACATCTACGCTTAAATGCCGAGGGCCTTCTCCTGCCGGTGTCTATCCTTGACATCCAGACCCTCGTCAACACCATGCCTCTTCCTGCACCTTCTCCTCCGACAGACCGTCCTCAGGAGAAGGTTATTCTTCCAGTTGAAGAACGTCCTTCTACTTCTTTATCCTCTTCTTCTGCTGCTACGACCAATTCTTCCTCCTTTAACAGGAAGAAGAGGAAATCGGCAGCAGACGACACTACTGTCATCACATCTGGTCTCGCCGGCCGGATCATCAGCAGGTGGGGAGCAACCACACAATCTCTCCATGACGATTTCGGGGCAACGATTAGGGTCAAGAAGATCAAAGACGGACGAGATGACATCCATCTTCTCACCATCAGCGGGGGCCGTAACTCTGTCCGTAAAGCCAAGGCAGACGTCAAAAAGCTGCGGCAGGCCTTAGATAAGGAGAAGAAAGGAAATGTTAATTGTCAATTTTCACCAGTGCTTTCTCTTAATGAGACATCATATTTTGAACATTTTGAACATTTTACACCATCAGTATTTGTTACTCTGTGTACTTGCCTGTATAAATGTTGTTCAGATATTAGTAAAAATATGATTTGTCAAACTGTGCATATTATGAGAATATATATGAAATTGTTCCTCTCTGCCCTTTTTTGTAACACGGATGGTCCTTTTTTGATATCCACTGCCGACAGGCAGTGGATATCAAAAAGGGACTATCCGTGTTATTCTGTGATTGGTACGATCGTGGGAAATGGGTAGTCGTTTCCTGTGGGTTGTAATTCGGTTTTTCTGTGGTCATTATTATTCAAGCAACTTACGCCACTGTGGAGTGTTCGTCCGTGTGCATGGAAGATTCCAATTTGCGCATGCGCCTGGGCGTATGAATACTTCAATAAAAGAAGTAAACAAAAGAAAAGAAGTGCGTGGTGTAAAAGCAGAACGTTCAAAACGATGTCGTTGTCTTCGTCCATCGTTGCATAAAATTATCTTTTTAAATTGCTTGGAAATGCTTCCCAATCGATAGAACAAGGAATTATCAGTAAGTTTAGTTCAAATTTGGTGTAAATCGGACAATTAGAAGTCAGATGACATGCGATGCGAACGCAAATATGAAGTACATCATATTTGCGTTATGTAATCGCTTCGTGCACGTGCCAAACATTGACATGACGTCATTGACCAGCACGTGCAGTTAAAATGTTCATCTACAAGTTTATCGGCTCGGCAATGCCAATAGGCATCCCGCTGAAATGACAACATCATCATCGCCCATCGCTGCACAAAATTATCCATTTAAATTGCTTGGAAATGCTTCCCAATCGCTAGAAAAAGGAATTTTCAGTAAGTTAAATTCAAATTTGGTGTAAATCGGACAATTAGAACAGAAATAACATGCAAAAGTCTGGTCGATGATTTGCGGTTAGCGCCTGAGCGATAATAGAGCAACTTACGCAATTGAACCTGAAAAGGCACATCTTTGCATAAAGTTGTGCTAAAAAATTCGTTCATATACCAAATTAAATGTTTTCAAAAGACAAATAAATATAATTTCAACTGCCACATCAGTTTGCAATAATTATTTCATTTTGTGTTTTTTTTTTGTTTATTTAAATTTTGTTTGTTTGTTGTAATTTTTGTTTTGTTTATTTTAATTTTGTTTTGTTTGTTGTAATTTTTGTTTTGTTTATTTTAATTTTTGTTCTATTTGTTGTGAATTTTGGTTTGTTATATTTTTTTTTCCCATCCGTGTTACATGTGGATCACCACTTTTTCTTGTTTAAGCAATCCTGCCACTGATCATATCATTCTTTGTCATATACACTCTCATAATGTGATCTTGACAACTTCCTTCAAAATATTAATTTAAATATTATTAAAATGTCAGACCTAAATGCATTATGTACATTAAAATATCCCACTGAACCACCAATGTCTTTTAAGATTTTAAACCCAATAATCTCATTGCTCGAAATTCTGACCTGACAGATGCCTTTAGGTTCTGTGGTACATGGATTTTAAAATTAGATGGCGCTGGTGTATACGGACCCAATATTCATATAAAAAGAGGCCCTATTTTAAAGCGTACAGCGACTATGCAGCGCCCCTGCCACTAAGAGACAGGCTCAGTGTGATAATTGAGTGCCCATGCTATTTATTTAAGTCACAATGATATTCAAATGATCGGAAGTTTAACCTGTGACAGCCAGAAGATGTTTAGCATTATCAGATATTTGTGGTGTTTGAATTTGTTGTTGTGATGCTGCATCGCTGTATTGTTTTGCTGTAGCGTTGTAGCGTTGCAGCGTTACATCATATTTTTCAGTAACAGACACACACACAATCACACAAGTTTGCAGCGTTGGCTGGGCGTTGTGGTCTTGTGTGGCGTTGTGTTGAGCGCTGGGAGCAGTGAAAGTGGGTCAATAATTAACTCCAATATTAGGCCTCGGACCACTATTACAATGTCCCATTGAAAACCATAGTAAATGCCTCACCTTCAAAAATTCATAGAAAATATTCGTATCGACCTAGGGTATTTTGAAAAATACTTATAAGATGGCAAAAATATTTATCTTTCTAAAAGCAGAGTATGAAGTTAGGTTGACCATTGAAATTTTTTGCTAGGATCTGTTAAAGCGCCACCTACCTTGAAAACAAAGAACAGAACATGGCAATATAGAAATGAGCCCCTGATAGCAAAGATCAATATATAGTCCCTTCAATTATTCTCATTATTTTTCTAATAACTTTGACAAAACAAGCCATTATTGTGCTATTAAATATCACTATTCATTTTATGTCTAATGTGATCTGCATCTCGTTATTATCATGTATAATAAGGGGGAGTAGGAAATTATCAAGCACTACTTTCGTATGCCCTGGTCCCACATATCAAATAGTAGACTCAGGTCTAATAGAGATCAAATATAGACCTAAATGCAACTTTATGCCAATTATAGTCATCTATGATATTACCCTAATTAAGTGCAGGTGTTAAAACAAGCATGCATGCTTACCTATATACCATAGTGCCACCTATTGGCTCCCCTGGTCTTACCAGATTAGAGTACCATTCAGGGCATTTTGGTGCCACACAATAAGGGATGATTAAAACTAGTATTTCATTTTATATTGACTTCAAACTTTCAGAATCAAATTGTAAAGTAGGGATGCACATGTATAAATTTTAAATAACTACGCAAAAGAATTTTTTAACGCCAAAAAAAATCAAAAACTTTTTAAGAAATCATGAAAAAATGCTATTTTGTGCTGTAAAATGTTGTTTTGAGTCGATATTATAGGATAAAGAGTACCAAATGATACTTTATTATGCAAATTATTTAAATTTGAATGTTACCTTCTGATTTCATGCATAATTAATGAAATATTAAAAATAGAGATCCCTCTAAGAGCAATATATTAGGATGTTACACAGAAAACAGAGAGTCTGAGAGCATGCATTTTGCCTAATTGATGAGCATGAAGTTCACAATGGACATTTTATACAGTTTTTTCTTACACATCTTCACATTGTAAACTCTCTCTGCTGTGTATATTTATTATATAAAATACACCTATTGACTTGTGCAGCATGTGGTCCAGGTGCCAATAGAGCATGCACTTCAATATAGAGGTTTATAGGGGTTGTTGGCATTGTCATACATTATATCAGGCAAAAAGGGACCTGATATGGATTAAACTACACTGGATCTATTTCCTATTTACATAAATTTACTAAATTAATTGACAAATCACTGCTCAAAAGATTCACAGTTGAAAGTTAAACTCCATGCTGTTTGCCTATTAGGCCTCGGACCACTATTACAATGTCCCATTGAAAACCATAGTAAATGCCTCACCTTCAAAAATTCATAGAAAATATTCGTATCGACCTAGGGTATTTTGAAAAATACTTATAAGATGGCAAAAATATTTATCTTTCTAAAAGCAGAGTATGAAGTTAGGTTGACCATTGAAATTTTTTGCTAGGATCTGTTAAAGCGCCACCTACCTTGAAAACAAAGAACAGAACATGGCAATATAGAAATGAGCCCCTGATAGCAAAGATCAATATATAGTCCCTTCAATTATTCTCATTATTTTTCTAATAACTTTGACAAAACAAGCCATTATTGTGCTATTAAATATCACTATTCATTTTATGTCTAATGTGATCTGCATCTCGTTATTATCATGTATAATAAGGGGGAGTAGGAAATTATCAAGCACTACTTTCGTATGCCCTGGTCCCACATATCAAATAGTAGACTCAGGTCTTACTATCCACGACAGCCTGGGTTTCCCCATGGCCTCCTCACCCGAATATGATGTCATTCTATGTAAGTACTTCTTACCCTCGACAAAGACGTATTCAAATAACAATGACTGGAAACCATCACATCGCTTATCATGTCCACGGCGGTCTCATAGGGAGCCAATACAAGCAATACGTGCACAAAACAGATTCCACGCGTTACAGTGCGCTTGCACTGAGCCTCCCCGCCGGTGTGCTATCACACGCACACAGGGTGCACGTGTTGATGGTTTAAATTCCAAATTAAAGACTAAAAAGAACAATATCATTATTGGTTCTTGTAATGCCCAAAGTGTCTCAAATAAAGTATTACCCATTAGAGATTATTTCTTTGACAATAATCTTGATGCCTTATTTATTACAGAAACCTGGTTACATGAATCTGGTGATGAGAGGATAAAGAGGGAACTTGAGGAAAATTCCCTCAAGCTTCATTCCTTTCCTCGTACTCACTGCTCTGGTGGAGGAATCGGATTGCTACATCGGTGTGAATTACCATTCACAACCAATAGGTTGAACCCGCCCATATTTAATACTATGGAGTTGATGGCCATGGAGTCCTCTATTCTAATCAGGGGGAAAAAAAACCTCTGTGGTCATATATAGACCAGAGCCCTCTGACGGGAATAGGTATACCTACTCTGAATTCTAAAATGAATTTACACAATTGGTAGCTCACTATGGCTCATTTAAACATGAAGTTATTTTTCTTGGAGACTATGATTTTCATGTTAATAAGCCAAATAAACCTGATGTTGTCAAGTTTATGGATATTCTATCAACCTTTGATATGACCCAATGGGTCACTGAACCAACCCATAAACTTGGCAACACCCTTGATCTAGTGGTGACCTTTAATGGCGATAACAAATTTAACGGCCATATAGTGGATGAATACATATCTGACCATAAATTCATCAAATTATGGCTAGAATTTAAACCCCCACATCCCCCTAAAAAACCCATTAGCTACAGAAAATATAGGGGCATTGATCTTCAATCCCTTAGGGATGACATTAGATCATTAACTGAAAGCACTTCAGGCTGGGGTCATCTATCCATTGATGATATGGTGGATTACTATGATAGGAATCTGACTGCATTGATGGATAAACATGCACCTGTGAAGAATGCTAATGTTTCCCTACGTAAGCCAGTGCCCTGGATGAGCGACCATATCAAATCTGAGAGATCTCTCAAGAGAAGGCTTGAGAGAAAAATGAACAAAACTGGACTTCATATTGATAAACAACTATACAATATTCAGAAGAATAAGTATAATTGTTTACTCAAAACATTGCAAACAAAATACTTCTCAGACTTAGTTCACGAAAACAAAAATGACCCTAAGAAACTTTTTAAGGTCATTGATAGTCATGCATAAGGCTGGTGATACCCCTATGCCTCAGAGTGATTGTGAATTCACACAGGCTGAGAAATTTAACAACTTCTTCCTTGATAAAATTGATAAAATATGCCATGATATGGATCACTTATCAATAGGAGGAAATTATCCACCAGGTGACGACACTGTATACAATGTAGTGGAAAATCATATTCACCAGGGTCCCTCAACATCATTACTTGACTGTTTCCAGCCTTTGACAAAGTGCGATGTTCGCAAGCTGATTAAAAGGTCTGCAAACAAGTCATGTGAGCTTGACCCTATACCCACCTGGTTACTGCATGAACTTATTGATGACCTACTGCCTATAATTACTGCCATCATCAATAAATCACTGACAATGTCAACTGTCCCTGATAAGAGGAAAGTTGCTATTATAGCCACATTCATTGAGAAGAATTATAGACCTGTCTCCAACCTAACATACACTTCTAAACTTACAGAACGGGCAGTTGCTGACCAACTGATCCCCCATCTAGTAAGGAATGGCCTTACTGATAAGTTCCAGTCTGCATATAAGGAATTTCATAGCACTGAAACTGCACTACTTATGGTACAGAATGATATCCTGTGTGACTTGGACCAAAGGAAATCAGTAATACTTTTATTACTTGACCTCTCTGCTGCATTTGAAACCATTGACCACCAAATCCTGTTTGATAGATTGGAACACAGATGCATGGTGAAAGGTCATGCACTTGCCTGGATCAAGTCATATCTGAATAACAGGAAACAATGTGTAAAGGTTGGTTGTCACAGATCCTCCCTTAAACCAATCAGATATGGGGTCCCACAAGGATCGGTTCTCGGTCCAATCCTGTTCACCATCTATATGTCACCACTAGCTGACATTCTGGCTAAATATGGGCTACGTTATCATATTTATGCCGACGACACCCAGATCTACATCCCTTTTGACCATTCTGTTAGTCAACATGCACGCCTCAGTATTAGCAGACTGGAGTCATGCATTAGTGAGGTTAGGTCATTTTTTATTTTCAACAAAATGAAAATCAATGATGGTAAGACAGAGATGCTGATTTGTGCTGACAGATATGCTTCCACTCCTAATGTCAACATTCCAACCTCGGTCTCGGTTGGTGCTAGTGACATCACCCCTGAAGAGTCAGTAGTTGACCTTGGGGTGACATTGATGTCTGAGATGAAATGACCTTGATGTCTGAGATCCAATGATGGAACATACCTGACCGTCCCTAAGACCCGCTTGAAAACCGTTGGTGATAGGGCCTTTTCTTCCATCAATCCCAGACTCTGGAATGCACTACCTACTGAGATTAGGAGTAGTACCTCAGTCGCGATATTCAAGAATAGACTGAAAACTCACCTATTCAGAACGTATGTTCTTGAAGCGCTATGAACAGACTTGTCTGATATCAGTGCTATAAAAATTTTATTATTATTATTATTAGATGATATTGGATATAGATTACCTACCTATAGACTCTCTAGGAATATATAGACAATCATGGACAATCACGGTCTCTGACAGAATATAGTGCATAGTTATTGTGTGCCGCGTGAAGTCAACAAGTGCAGGCTGATGCATTGCTTCACTCACCGGACATAGAGATGACTCACCAGGCATAAGAGATGACGTGATTCCCCCACACGACGCAGGCAGACGGAGTCCATGCGAAACCCCGTATCAGAAAAGGAAGCCACGCAGGCAGACCCCACACACATGATGCTCAACGATCCTTTAAAAGGCCCCGCAACTGTTAGACGGTGCTCAGAGTTCCAGTGTCCACTTGCCTAGAAGAACCACGACTCTCAGCATCGTGACCACATAGACTTGGGTGTTTTATGTATTCTCAGGACTCTATTAGTATCATGCATTTGGGTAGTTCATATGCCTCGCTCATTGCCATGCCGGCCTAGCGAGACAAGGATACACAGCACCGAATAAAGGTAACTATTGTGCAGTGTACATTCTGTGTCTGCAGTCCTTATTACCTCACACCTCATATAGGTAGATAGGGTTGCTAGGTCCCGTGCCCCGCCTCACAGTAGCCAGCGAGTAGAGTAGAGTATCGATCCCCTGTCCACGTCCCCCCAACGACGGATACTCACAAATCATGGGTAACAATATCAACAACATTAACTTACTGGTGAGACTGGGGTTCACATTTTTATGTTCTGAAGCTGGAGTGTGCACAGTTTGCAGTCTGAAGCTGTCTTTAATGTATCATCTGTATGACTATACTACTAGTCTGTAATGTACTATCTGTATAAGCAGTATTTAATGAAATATTTGTAGAACCAGTCTTTAATGAAGAAATATTTGTAGAACCAGTCTTTAATGAAGAAATATCTGTAAAACCAGTCTTTAATGAAGAAATATCTGTATAACCAGTAATGGGTAATGATGTCAACATTCTTCATTATTGGTCAATGCCTGGGAGGAGTATCTAACTCAAAGAGCTGACTAAAATGTAACAGATTGGTAAATATCTAAGTATAAGAGGTGACTCAAATATAACAGATAGGTAAATATCTAAGTGAAATAGGCAACTGAAATATACCAGATAGGTAAATATCTAAGTGAAAGAGGTGACTGAAATATCTAACTGAATAGGCTGACTGAAATATAACAGATTGATAACTATCTAATTGAAAGAGGTGACTGAAATAACCAAATAGGTAAATATCTAACTAAAAGAGGTGTCTAAAATTAGACCAGAAATCAAATCAGTAAAAGTCATATGACAAGAATTTTTTTAAGTGGTAAATCTTTAGATTTCATACCTCTGAGAAACATCTGACAATTTTTTCTGCAGTCTGATGTTTAGTTTAGCTATAATCTTTGCTAAAGATCTTTGAACCCCCAGGGTAATTAACCTACTCCCTTGACCTAGAACTGGGTCAGCAGGCTGCCTACGTCATTGCGCCCCGCATGCATCTCCTGCACACATATTCCTCCTATGTCTGTACATGTATAACACCTGATGTCCTTACTTCTAATTCCCCTGTGGGTGCGGGGATTAAAGAATAGCCCCACTGCCCCCCAGCATGTCGTAAAAGGCGACTAAAGGGGCGTCCTGTTTGCCGTGGGATGCGACCTGTGTCGGGGAGGATATGGAATCCTGACGGGCTGAGCACTGGGCTGGTTTGGCAGTAATACCGGTCCAGTTGCAACACGCCTGTCTTGGATCCAAATGTTCACCAGACAGGCAGATCAGATTAGGCCTGGGTCTGATTTAACCGGCTTGTGGTATATTTCCTTTAATGTATTCTGGCTATTTTATTTTTATTAGTGACAATTTCAATGTTTAAAATTTAAGAATAATTGATAAATTTGTGATTGATATTTCCTGAAAGGAGATTACTGCTAATTGGGTCAATCGAGGGATATAAATAAAATCCGAAAGGGTGGAGTTTTTATTATAAGAGTATGTCATGTTGGGTATCCTCATGGCGTCAGGGCTTGGAGTTACCGGCCCAGAAAGGCGTCCCCTTGTTGGGCTCAGTGGTGGGTAGGGGACCTAACTGATGAAATTTAAAATAACACACATGGCGCAAAACAAACAAAAACGACCTAGGAATGACATTGACAATGATAACGATTCAAATAAATCAGAAAAATGGCCGAGATTTTTAATTGCGGAAAGTTCCGATGCTGAACATACCCTGGCAAAAATGTCCCCCTTTGCAATTGCAAAGGGGATTCAAGGCATTGCCGGGGTGCCGAAAACAGTTAAAAAGATGGGAAGTAAGTTATTGATTGAGGTTGAGCGGAAAAGCCATGCGGACAATCTACTACGATGCCGAATGTTGGCCACAGTTCCTGTTATTATAACGGCTCACAAAACTCTCAACAATAAAAAAGGAGTAATGAGATGCCCAGATTTAGCGGGAGTTTCTGAGGAGGAGATAGTGGATGAGCTCAAAGACCAGGATGTTGTGCAATGTAAGCGGATATTTATAAAAAAGGATGGTGTCAAAATTCCTATCAATACGTTTATTCTGACATTTGAAGCAGCGCAGCTCCCAACATCTATTAAAGTTGGATATTTGAACGTTAGAGTTGATGTATTTATTCCAAATCCTCTGCGCTGCTTCAAGTGTCAGAGGTATGGACATGGATCTGATCGATGTAAAGGTGATGTAACATGTCCAAAATGTACCGCTCAGCACAGTGGGGACGATTGTTCTTCAAATATGATAAAATGTGTCAACTGCCAAGGCAATCATCCATCGTATTCGCGGAATTGTCCTTCCTTTTTAAAAGAGAAGGAAATTCAGCGAATACGACACACTGAAAATATACCTTTTCCAGAGGCACGGAAGCAAGTAGAAAGTTTAAACACAACAAAGACATCTTATGCCAGCTCTGTCAAACCTAAAGAAACAAAATCAATAGCAATTCAGACCGAAATTACATGGCCAATCAATGACAAAAATTATTCCTTTTTTACAAAATCTTCTAAATCTTCAGCAACGTCTACTCAGACTCAGACACCCACTATCCCAGTAGTAACTCAACCAATAACAACATCCACTAAACCCTCTTCACAATTTCCCTCTACATCATCCAATAATAAAGGTATCAATAGTAATAGACCAGTACATAAATCAGACAAAAAGGAAATCAAAGAACAAGTTAAAAGTAAAATAAATAGAACTAAATCCTTAGAAAGGATGGACACAGGTGATCCTCCGGATATGTTTTTTACACCTGTGCACTCGAAGCATAATCGTAAAATTAACAAGTGATTATGTTAGATCATATATTTTTTCTCATTATTCTTAATATGGCTATCGGCACTATCATACAATGGAATTGTAGAGGATTTGAGGCAAACAGGCCAGAACTGGAGTTATTAGCCCAAAAATATAATGCATCTGTTATTTGTTTACAGGAAACTAATTTTAAAGATAACTCAACAACATTTAAGGGATATGTACCTTATAATAAAGTTGGTTCAATAGATGCAATGGACCGAGCACATGGCGGAGTTTCTATTTTTGTTAAATTCTGTATACCCCAGAGTAAAATAACTTTAAATACTAACTTACAAGCTTCTGCAGTCAGGGTTACCCTGCACAATACATTAACTATATGTTCAATATATCTACCACCTAGTGAGCCAGTTAATATTACAGATTTAAATAATTTGGTAACCCAGCTGCCACAGCCATATATGTTAGTTGGTGACTTTAATGCTCACAACTATCTTTGGGGTGGTAGAAACAATACTGATACCAAAGGACGTATAATAGAAGATTTCTTAAATAACAATAGTTTGTGCCTTTGGAATGACGATTCTCCAACCTATTTACATCCAGCTACAGGCTCTTTAACATCAATAGATCTCTCCATGTGCACTCCAAATTTATTTTTAGACTATTCCTGGGAAGTAGAGGAAGATCAATGGGGTAGTGATCATTACCCCATTATTCTAAATAACCATTTTCCTCCACCAGACGAACGAATCCCCAAGTGGAAGTTTCATAAAGCCGATTGGGCAAAATTTCAAACATCCTGTTATAATAGAATAACTCCAGAAATTTTAAACAATGGAGATGATCCTCTTCAAGTTTTTACAGATACATTGTATGATATTGCTGATGGGTGTATTCCCAAATCAAAGTCAAATTCCAAAATTAAAGAAAAACCCTGGTTTAATGATGAGTGCAAAAAAGCTGTCAAGGAGCAGAAAAAAGCTTTAAAAAAATTTAATCGACAGCCAACTCAATATAATTTGCACCAATTTCGTATAAAAAGAGCTAAAGCCTGTTATATTATTAAAATAAGCAAAAGAAAAAGTTGGAAAGATTATGTTTCTAAATTAAATACACGTTCACCAATTAAAAAATGCTGGGATATGGTGCGTAAAATTACTGGGAAGGGAGGTGGAGCAAGGATCAAACATCTTAATCATAATGGTCAATTAATTACAAATCCCACCGAAATAGGTAACACAATAGGTCAAACAATTTCCAAGAATTCCTCATCCAATAATTATTCTGCCAAATTTCAACAAATAAAAAATAGAAAAGAAAGAAACCAACTAAATTTTATATCCCATAACTTGGAAGAATATAATAAATCATTTACAATAGAAGATTTGAAACTTGCTTTGGATAAATCTCATGATACTGCCCCTGGACCTGATCAAATTCACTACCAAATCCTTAAACACCTCCCTGACCAATCACTTGGGCATCTTTTAGATATTTTTAATCAAATTTGGGAAAATGGTGATTTTCCTCCTTCCTGGAGGGAAGCCACTATCATTCCCATTCCCAAACCTGGCAAAGACTCATCAGATTCAAATAATTACCGTCCCATTGCTTTAACAAGTTGTATTTGTAAGACAATGGAACGAATGATAAACGAGCGTTTAGTTTGGTTTTTAGAAACTGCGGCTTTTATTTCTGTTGCACAAAGTGGCTTTAGAAAAACTCGAAGTACCATTGACCACCTGGTACGTTTAGAGACATTTATAAGAGAGGGTTTTTTAAAAGGTGAGCATGTGGTTAGCATTTTCTTTGATTTAGAGAAAGCGTACGATACTACATGGAAATTTGGAATAATGAGCGATTTATATGATATGGGATTAAGGGGTCGTTTACCCCTTTTTATTCAAATTTTTTTGTCAAATAGACAATTCAGGGTCCGAGTTGGTTCATCACTTTCTGATGCTTTTGATCAGGAAATGGGTGTTCCACAGGGAAGTATATTATCAGTCACCCTTTTTATTATTAAAATTAACAGCATTGTTGATTGTATGAGGCCTGGAGCAGATTGCTCACTTTTTGTTGATGATTTCAACTTAAGCTACAGGTCCACAAGTATGCATACAATAGAACGACAGCTCCAACAACACTTAAATAGATTACAAGAATGGGCTGATCATAACGGATTTAAATTTTCTTTAAAGAAAACTATGTGTATGCACTTTTGTAAAAAATGGAAGGTTCACCCAGATCCTGATCTTTATTTAGGCAAAACTCAGATACCTGTTGTCGAAGAAACCAAGTTTCTTGGACTTATTTTTGACAGAAAATTATCTTTTATTCCCCACATTAAATACGTTAAGAAAAAATGCCAGAAGGCATTAGATTTATTACGGGTTCTTGCCCATACCGATTGGGGAGGGGACCGTAATATTTTATTACAATTGTATAGAGCATTGGTACATTCTAAGCTTGATTATGGGTGTATGGTATATGGATCAGCACGTCCATCTTATATTAAAATGCTTGATCCTATACAAAATCAAGGTTTACGACTTTGCCTTGGTGCATTTCATACATCGCCTGCAGATAGCTTGGCAGTTGAGGCAGATGAGCTGCCTCTTGATTTAAGAAGAGAAAAGCTTGCCCTTCAGTATGCTGCAAAAATTGCAGCTTGTCCAGACAATCCTGCACATGATATTATATTCAATCCAAATTATGTTGATCTTTTTGAAAATAAACCAAATACAATACCAACTTTTGACATTCGCATCAAGGAATCTTTACAATCCTTAAATTTAAATCCAAATCAAATAGCTAAATTTCAATATCCAGAAACACCTCCATGGACCTATGAAACTTTAAATATTAATTTAGCCATGACGGAATTAAAGAAATACTCAACCGATCCATCCCTGTATATAAATAGATATAATGAAATAAAATCTATCTTCACTGGATATCAGTGTATATACACTGATGGATCGTTTGATGATGACAAGGCTGCTGCAGCTGCTGTTAAGGGCAATCATATTTATTCAGAACGTCTGCCAAATAAATCATCTATTCATTCTGCAGAACTTCATGCTTTATACCTAGCTTTAGATCATGTGGAGACTTCTCCACATCGGAAATTTTTAATATTTTCTGATTCTTTGTCTTGTTTACAAGCATTGAAAGCCAAGGATTGGAAAAATCCATTTATTTTAAATATCCTTGAACGGTATCATAAACTCTGTACTGAGGAAAATAAAGAGATTCGTTTTTACTGGATTCCCAGTCATATTGGAATCCTTGGAAATGAGGCTGCGGACCAAACTGCCAAGGCAGCATTGGATAAGCGGCCAATAAATATGCTTATACCTTATACAGAATTTAAGAAATATATTACTGTTTTTTTACGTTCTAAATGGCAATCACGCTGGAACGAAGCTATTTTTAATAAACTACATGAAATTAAGCCTGTTCTTGGAAAAACTAAAGGTGCTATTAGAATTAACCGAAGAGAAGAGTCTGTTTTAACTCGTATAAGAATAGGACATAGTCGTTTGACACATTGCTATCTTCTGAAAGGCGAAGATCAGCCTCAATGTATTGGATGTCAAAGAGCTATGACTGTCAATCATATTTTAATTGAATGTATTGATTTTGATATAATTAGGACTCAATATTTTAATGTACAGGATTTACATTCGTTATTTGATACTGTAGATACTTCTGTGATAGTATCGTTTTTAAACCAAATAGGGCTTTATAACCAATTTTAAGTGTGGAGCTCTTGTTTACTTAGGTCATTGACCTATTTATTAAGAACCACGAAACATCAAATGGTATTTAAAGTCTTTTAAATTGAATTTATTTATACAAATGTATTATGTCTAAAACTGATATATTGAAAGGATTTTGTTGATATTTTGTGTTGTTAAGATTATTTACATATCATATTGATTTTATAAACGTTATTGTTTTATCATTTTTAGGCACTGAATAACCTTGGTGGTTGATGTGCCTCTAAGCAACCATTCATTCATTCCTTACTTCTACACAAATAACATCCATTGAAAATATGATTAATGGCAAAACTTAAGGCTGTAAAATAGAGACTTGCATTTACATCAGCTTCCCATCCCACAATCCCTACTTTAATTGAAGAAAATAAGCAAACATGACTTAATTGGGTATAGTGTCTGAAATATGGCCTGCTCTACTTTTATCAGTTTCAAGACACTTATTAGCTAGCCCAAAACATCATGGAATGAAGTTTAAGGGTTTTTAAACTGTAAATGGAACATTGAGATGACACTTTTAAAATATCTATGAATTATTTTTAGTTGATATTTCCATATTTTTTTACACTGAAAATTTATTTATTTATTTGTTAACCAATGACCAGTAACAATATCAATTGGTTGAATATTATTCAGATTCAGTAATGTTGAGCTAAACTTCGCATGACATTATTGAAAAAAAAGTTTTGAAAGCATTCGACACATATTTTTAGATCTGTTTCATTGCTGGAAATTATTTTGACTTCTAAATTTTGAGGTCTGGTTATATATTATTTATGCATTGCAGTTGTATTTCAATGGCCATTTGAAATGTTTAGTTTGGTATTTTTTTAATGTCTGTCATTGCGTGTCAGTGGGTACCCAACTAAATCATATATCAGTATTTATATTCAAACAGACAAAGGAATTTTGAATGAACAAGGAAATGACTTTGACCATAATGTTATGATAAAGAATAGTTCAGTCCCTTGAGGGATCTGAATAATCTCAATAGGCAGATGTAAGTTTGCCAAACCCACCTGGGAGGCTGGCTGTATTCCTGTCTTCCCCATCACTACAGGCAGAATCCAAGTGACTATGATGTGAAACATGATCTGACCTACTATCCACATGTGCTAATTAGGCCACCAGTGGTTCAAAGATGTCATCAACACTCTTGTTATCACTTATAAATTACAATCCCTCCAGACTTTCACTGGCTTGGAGTGGTTTGTTTTGAACATGAAGGGCGAACATGCGTCACTTCCGGCAAAATCTCAGCAGCCCTGATTTGACCCACATAAAAAGGGGTGTGTCCAGCAAATCACTTTGATCCACTATAATTCTGTACTCCATTTATAAAAATGTGTAAAACATGTTGAAATGCAATGTCCATGTATTGTAATGTATTATGGCTCAATATAAACATTTTCACAATTTTCTTGTCATGTGACTTTTAAACAAAATTATACATATCTCTAGAATTAAAATATCTCTTCACCACCACATGGGTACAAGTTCAGAAATGAACAAGAACCTTTAACAGCTTATTCCACCTTTTAATAGAGCAGGACGAAGGACTTCTTTAGTACTATTTTCGTCCCTTGGAGTTATGATCAACTTTGCAGCAAGTTTTACAACGGATCTTATAGCCTTTGGGATTTTATGGATCCTGATTGGAACCTCAACCAGAGTATGTTACGTTGCAGCAACGGTAATGGGTAAGCATTCCATCAAAGCTTCAGGATGAATATTCAAAACCTTTTTTTTATTAACAACATTAAATACCTCCATCTTAAGTCTTCTTAATATAGTGCCTGAACTCTTATATTCTAACATATTTACGTATATCAATAGATAAGTTAAAATAAACTTGTCCAGGAAATGAGTGGCTTTCTTCAACTTTGAAATGGTATTAGAGAGGGAGAAAGATGACCTTTTTCTTTTCAATATATGCATAATCCAAGTCAGAAATTGTCGCTCCATGTGTAGCAAAGCATGGTTCAAATTGGTTCACGCTATGTTGTTACTATCTGCAGCTTACAAATTAATACAGAACAGAAGATAAAGTGCCTTATTTTCATTATTATGGAATTTTTACATATATCTCAATCAATATTTCACATATATCTCAATCAGTAAAATACATGCAAAACATGTTTCTTGGCTTTTTTATTATCAGACTCATTGCACAACTTTAAACCAAACTTATATACCATTTAAACTTGAACATGTCAAGCAAATAGTAACATTAATATTTTTCTATTTCATTTTATTCAGCAAACGAGAATATGACACCAAGAAGGCGAAGTTGGCATGGTTTTGGATGTCAAGTTTCCTCTGCCATTGGAGTTATCCTATTATCAGGGTTTGCCTTTGTCATCAGAGATTTTCAAACACTCCAACTTCTTTTTGGTTGTATTCAAGCTGCATCGCTCTTAATGTTCTGGTACTGAACTGCTTAATGTTCTGTCATTTGAGTTACCATGGAAAACCCATGAAGAGCTCCATGAAATAATGTTTTATAGATATAAACAATTAAGGCTTATTTATATATTATATCATTACAATCATATGATATTGGAAAACCTTTCATTGAAGTTATGTCCCAGAATCTCCTAGGTGGTTACTGTCAAAAGGCCACTTGAAGGAGGTCACAGTTATCATACAAGATATTGCCAAGTTTAATGGAAAGGTGGCACCACAAGAAGTAGAAGATAATATTGAAAAAATACAGGTAATATCATTTAAATTTGCAAACCTACACTTTTTGAAGAAAATAATTTGAATATAAATCTATTTGTTCAGAGGTGCTAATTATGATACTCTTTCCAGTTAATAGAATTTTCCAGTCCCTCAATAAATTTATTATCTAGCAGGTCCGACATGAGAATGGGGCACACGATATTGAAGCAAAAAAAGGGAGAAAAGGCACTTATCTTGATTTATACAGAACAAAATATATAAGAAGGATTACTTTAATATTACATTATGTGTGGTGAGTACAGTATTTATATGTATATATTAATCGCTGACATAGAATATGAATAACTTTGTTGCTCCTTGGAGATTGCAATTTTGGAGACATGATATTCTTGACATGCAGCGGCAATCATAAGAGTAATGCTCACATTTATTATAATTGCAGAATATCATTTTAGGGGTACTTTTATAGAACAGCTTATCTGTATTGCTTATAGTTGATAAAAGGGTACTAACTTTTCATAAAATTCAAAAATATTAAAAAGGTAAATGAATGATCAGTATTCAAACATACAGTATGAAATGACATTTCAATAGCAAATAATAAATTATTGATAAATAATTATACAAACCTCTATAAAACTATACATTCTTCTGTAAAATGGTAATTTTTAGTGATTGTGTTGTATTATTTAGTCTTTTTGCTGAATAACATGGCCCATGATGCAATTCCTCCAATGGCTAATCCAAAGATCATAATCCGGCCATATCGTAAATGAATTCATGATATAATTTCTAATATGAATTGAGGCTCTAGGCCTGTGGGTTGTTATGTCAGACCAGGATTCAATACTCAGCAGATGAATTGAAAGGATTTAATGGTAAATACCATATCAGTAGACATAATAGGAAGGCACTTTTCAAGCATCACCTGTGGCTTCCTCAGCAACCTCGTGTTGTAAATAGCAGCAACCAGGAGGTCATTCACCACATTCCTACAGTAGTATCAAGTAGGCAACCATCTAGTGATGTTCAACAACCCACCAGGGTTGTATGTAACTTGCATTGCCAACAAATTTGATGAGTTTTTGGTAATCATGGATCAAAATTTCGGGGATATTGCATGTATCACAGAATCATGGTTCAAGGACAGAATCCCTGATGACCCCTTCACATTAGCAGGGATTCACCCACCTTTGAGGAATGATAGACCTGGTAGGATAGGTGGTGGTGTGCTTATGTATATCCGTGACAATCTGCTTCCTAAGCACCAAAAAGATCTTGAGGATGATGAACTAGAAACAATGTGGGTAACAATACGACCAAGGCGGTTACCACGTCAGTTCAGTGTACTCCTGATTGGGATAATTTACCATCCACCTAAACCAAATCCTGACGCACCAATGCTGCAGCATATATACAGAACTTTGGATAAACTGCTTCAAAAACACCCAGATGCTGCAATTTTTCTGGTTGGCGATTTCAACACTGTGCATGATAGTGGTCTCAAGAGGAACTACCGCCTCAAGCAGATTGTCACAAAACCAACAAAGGACACAAATACCCTGGATAAAATCTACACTAATGCCAGCCAGTGGTATGGTGAGCCAGATGTACTCCCCCCACTGGGTTCCCTGCCCCATGGGCATGGTGTGGTGATCTGCCATCCCAAATCATCACAACATGAGGTCATCAGCAAAGTCACAAAAGTTGTCCGTAAAGCTGACAAAAATTCTAGGGCCTCATTTGCCCACTCATTAAAGTAAATAAATTGGTTAAATCTGTACTGTATGAGCGGTTGCAAGGAGCAATTTGATCACTTTCAGAGCCACATTGATCAATTGATGGTCACATATATTCCACTGGAGGTCATCTCTATGAACCCTAATAATAAGCCATGGGTTACAAATGAATATGAATGCCTAATCCAGAAGCGGCAACAATACCAGCACAAAAATGAAGAACTCTTTAAAGAGTATTGCACAAAAGTAAAAAGTTCAGCAAAGCGCTTAAGGGAGAATTTCTATAAAAACAAAGTCCATGAGCTGAAAAGTAGCAACCCAAGGCAGTGGTGGAAACATACAAAACAAATGATAGGACAGTGTGGACCTAGTGATGCTTCTCTTAAAGCATTAGCCATAGATCTCTGTAATGGTGACACAAAGGAGCTGGCCAGTAGAATTAACTCATTTTATCAGTCTGTTACCAAGGACCTCCCCCCATTGGATCTTTCACAGTTACAATCCAATGTGATCATGTCCCTGATGAGTACATCATTTCCCCTGAAATAGTCGAGAAACACACATAATTATAACCAAGGCTCCTGGGCCTGATGCCATCCCAAATTGGATCTTACATGACCTGTATGGCCTAATCAGTGGCCCAATATGTGCAATCTTCAACAGTTCAGTCAGGGAGGGTTATGTACCGAGCATGTGGAAAAGTGCAAATGTAATAAATTTGCCAAAAATTAATCCCCCAAAGGATATTACAAAAGATCTTAGACCGATTTCTCTGACAGCAGTTCTTTCAAAAGTGTTAGAATCTATAATAGGACAATGGATCTGGGACATTGTAGGCCCCCAGATCGGCCATGACCAATATGGTGGAATTGCCTTGTTGACATGCTGCACCACTGGCACCGTGCAGCAGAGAGTGGTAATATTACATGTGAGTTGCTCTTGGACTACTCCAAAGCCTTCGACCTTGTGGACCACAATATCCTTTTGCGGAAGTCATCAAGTTATGGTGTACCAGACATTATTACCTGCTGGGTTGGAGGTTTCCTCTGTCAAAGGCAGCAGAGAGTCCAAATAGGTGATGAAATATCGGATTGGCTGATGCTAAATGGTTCTGTACCGCAAGGTTCCTGGCTCGGACCCTTGCTCTTCATCATCATGATAAATGATTTAACTTTCAGTGGTCTAAGAGATCATAAATACATGGATGACACCACTGTATCTGAGGAAATAACATCTATTCCTGAGTAATTCAGGGAGCAGCTGATAATACAGCCAAATGGTCTGACAGTAATAACACCAGACTCAATGGAAAAAAGACAAAAGAGATGCTCATTCATTTCAAAAAGAGAGCTCCCACAATACCATCTTTAACCATCAAAGACCAAATTATCGAAAGAGTTCAAAGTACTAAATTACTGGGAGTATATGTGTCTGACAATTTAAGATGGGATACTCACATTGATTTCATCACAAAAAAAATCATCTAAGAGGCTTTACTTCCTACTGTGCCTGAAACGAGCAGGGGTTGATCAGAAAGAATTGGTCATATTTTACAAAAGTGTAATTCGTTCAATATTGGAATACACATGCCCAGTGTGGTCAACAGGAATAACAAAGCATCAACTCAATGCCCTAGAAGGAATACAGAAAAGGGCAGTGAATATTATTCACCCAAGGATACCATACTCAGATGGACTGGATGCTTGTGAACTTGTGCCATTAAAAGACAGATTAGACATTCTAAATTGTAGATTTTTCAATGCAATGACAAACCCATCACATAGGCTAAATTACCTCCTACCTCCAGCCACAACTAAGAGACAAATCCGTACTTCTTACAAATATGAACTGCCTCTTTGCAAAACTAACAGATACAAAAATAGCTTTGTACCTTACTCACTGTTCAATTATCAGAGAAAGTCATAATAATCTATCACACATATCAAGTAAGCATATGATAATATCGAACTGGTAATGGACACTACATGCTCGACTCTGAAGCAATTATAGATTTTCATTTTATTACTCTTATTTATTTATAGTTATTCGAATTGTAAAGTTGCAAATAAAGTATTATTATTATTATTATTATTATTATTATTATTATTATTATTATTATTATTATTATTATTATTATTATTATTATTATTATTATTATTATTTTTATTATTATTATTATTATTATTATATTATGAGCCTTATAAATAAACAAAGTAAGAAATCTTCACATCATATTCAAATCTATATTGGGATTTTATTTTAGCATGGAGGAGATTTCAAGATTTGATCATATATTTTAAACTTTGAGTATGTTGGCCATGAGGCCAAGCCTGAGCTTGTATTATAAGTTGGACTAGTTAGTTAGTGTTTAGTAAATATAATATCAGTGGATATATCATTGTTTAACTCATCTACTTCAGTAGCAAAATACTCCATAGGTTTTTATGTAATATGGTGGAGAAAATAAGTCATTATTAAGCCAAGAATTTCTTCATATTGGACTTTTGTCCTCTCCAAAGTACAGATCAGATTTGAATATCAATGTCAAAAAATTCAAAGGAAAGGTTTAAAGCTATTATGGTCTTCTTATTCTAAGAAAACCCTAAGGTCGGCAATGTTAAAAGGTTTTGAATATGGAGGTCTGAAAATGTAAAATGATAATAATAGATTTTCAAAGAGTCATGTAAATAAAGAGACATGTAGGCAACTAAATGTTTGTTTCTCTTTCATTTTGTGACCCTATTTGGTCATGCATACCTCTTATGTGACATAATATGGTCACGCAATTGTCATGGCCTCACGTTCATGCTTGAGCACATTGGTGTCTGGATTTAAAGAAGTTAATTAATTTTTATAACAAGTGTATGGAAATTTATGATAGATAAGAGCCTTAATTACTTTGTCAAATGATGACATATTTTCTCATTTTACTTCCAGGCCGGCGATAATTCTATCCTTTCTCGCTCTGACCACCTCTCTGCATGCACTCAGCGGGAATATATACCTTAATATATTCTTGTCAGGAATACTGGACATCCCTTTGTGCACGTCAGCGTACTTCATAATGCAGTATGCCGGGCGGAAATCGACTGTCATAAGCCTCCTGCTTGGTTTTGATATACTATATCTCCTTTCTATACCTTTTCTACTCATACCTGGTAAGCAATAGGTTTAATAAAATGTCCTCATCCCATCGCATATTTCGCCCTTATTTATGGCTTATAGTTCATCTAAACTTCATCTAATTAAAAACAGATAAAGTTTCGAAAGGCACTTCTCTTCATGCTGATTATTCATTGTGGTAATTGAACATTTATTCTGATATCAAAATCGCTTACCAAATTTGTTTCCATCAAGATTTGTGATAACTTTCTCTGTGCGTGGGTTTGGCTACAAAAATAAATTTGAACATATACAAATGAATGGCCTTGAATGATTTAAAAGTGGTCTAAACCTCTCTGCTTAAATTGTGAAGATACTTTCTCCTTTAGGCTATGATTTATGGAAACATTAACTTAACCTACGATATATAGGTTTTTAATTTCTTTGTTTATAATCTTAACTCATACAGATAACCATAAAGGAAGTTTTATGCTGATATATGGAGTGCTCTTCTGTGTAAACATAAATTTTATTAGGCATATTAACATAAATTATAACTGACCAAGAAGAATAACCCACATTTGAAGGAGAGCAAACATTCCCAGGTGATTGTCTTACATCGTATAATATACATCCTCCAAAATATATAGTGTGGCATTATTGATTTACTGAAATAAATGTTTTCTCTTTCTTTGGAAGCTTTCTATCCTATCAAAACTATATTGAAATATATTATGCTCTCAGAGCCTGCCAGACCAAACCTGGCTACATGAAACATCTGGACAAGGTTTTTTCTTTGACTGTATACCATGATTTGTATACCATGATACCAAGTTATTGAAGACCTCAGAATTACTTATTGTGAATTATATGACTATTGACTATTGACTATTCTTGTTTCCCGGATGTCGATTCTTTTGACCCGGAAGGGATAAATGATTGATATGAATCTGTCGATGGTTATGACTGTCACCGTTAGGACCGATAGTTCACTTGAAAATGTTGACAGAAACCCTGCAAACTTGCACAAGGGGCTTTCCCGCCAGAACTTCTCATGAATACTGTAAACTCCTCTGTAGAAAAGGTCCACGCTGGCGATAAGAATCAAACATGGGTTGAATTATTTATGACATCTATTATCTTTCAGATAAATGAGCCATATGTTCATTCTTCCTTCAGCCAAAGTCCTTTAATAATATCTCTATGTGGTTTACTATATTATCTTTGAGAATTTATATATTATATGCTGTTTTGATTAAAGGTTGTCACATCATAGCATCAATCCTGACCATTGTAGCCAGATCTTTCAATAATGCCAGTCAAGCAGGTCTCCGTACAATGTCTGGTGAACTTTTACCAACGTCCTTAAGGGCATCGGCCACAGGGTTAAACGCTTTTCTCTCAGCTGCAGTTGGCATAGCAGCACCATACATTGGAATGGATCTGGTAGTACTTTAATAACGAATAATATCTGAAAGAGTAATTTCTTTTTGTCACATGTATGTCTTTAATGGGACACAAGCAAAGCTTGATACCGGCAGATGAGTACCTTTACCACCAGCCTCTTTAAGCAATGCTAGGGGAGGGAACAGAGACGTTTTAATAAATATGTATTGATGTGAAAGAAATCCTGATATGTAGGGTTTAATTGCAGAGAAAGGTGTGGGTGGCGCTGCCTAACCTGGTATTAGGTAGTCTTATTATGAGTGCCATTCTGCTTATAGTATGGCTTCCTGAGACCTTTGGGAAACAACTACCAGACACTGTGGAAGAATCAGAGAATCTCTTCAGGCAGTCTAGGTCTGCATTTATTATCATTTTATGTGGGGATTCTCAAATGTTAAATCAACTATTAGTTTATTATATAGTAATGGTATTTATATTTGTTCCAGAAAACCACCAGCATATGGCAACAAAAAGTCATGGAATATAAAAAGTAAATATGCCGCTGAAGATTTGATCGAAAATAAAAATGAAATCAATGAAGGACAAAACATCACAAAAGAAATATTTAATGAGTATACACCGATTATAAATACATATAACTGTCATAGGAAAGGATATGAAACTTCTTCGATGTAATCATCTTGATTAAATAAAATGTCATGTTTTCAACAAATATTAACATATCTTAGGTAGAGTACATCAATGACTTGTAGTTATAAGCCAATCACATGTCAGACCTTACCAAGCCTCTACAAAGATGTCATTCAACTTGGAAATCATAATATTATTAGTTAGCTTGTCTATGTTTTGATACACAATAAAATATAGCATTCAATTTGAACGCCTTTACATATATTTTAGATTAATAAACTGGAAAATATTTCATATCAAAACATATATAGTGCAAAATCGAGCCATATAATTCTATCTTGGAGCTGACAATTTTACCCCAAATCGTGCTTAACATAGGCAGGTCAAATCCCATGATAAGACATAGGAATGAAATCCTGAGAATTCGAAATAGGCTCATACTTATGAATGATTATATTAACAGCCTTACACAGCAGATAATTCGATATGACAAGCTAATCAATAAAGGTAAGAGGAGTAGTGAACCTGCAAACAACTGTCATCTTGGAATAGGGTCCATCGGATCAGCAAATTATTATTCCAAGACAATAATATTCATGATTTTCAAGTTGTGGTGTGATCCACATTTGACCATTTCAGCCATGTTGGAAATCAACAAGTCACATGTCTCCTGTATGTGATTTAGGTGTATAAAGTTTCCTAATCTTTATGTCCACATTTGAAAAAAGTTGTCATCACCAACATCGTTTGTTGTAACGTCAAGGGAAGAATGAGTAAAGACTTCCCGCTAAACAATGACATGCAGGGTGAACAATGACAAGTAGGGAAAAGACTGGCAAGCAGGGTAAACAAAGATAAGCAGGGTAAACAGTGATAAGCAGGGTAAACAAAGATAAGCAGGGTAAACAAAGATAAGCAGGGTAAACAATGATAAGCAGGGTAAACAATGACAAGCAGGGCAAACAATGACAAGTAGGGTAATCAATGACAAGTAGGGAAACAATGGCAAAAATGGTCAAAAATGGCAAGCATGGTAAATAATGACATGTATGTGGCCAACAATGGCAATGACAACACACCAGTCATTACTCAAGTTTGAGTACTACACTAATAACGGTACATATGCCTTATATTTGGCAAATTTGAACTTCTCTATTTTGTATTTTGTAAAGGTAATAAGGTCAATTTATTTTTTTCACAGTGTTTTTATGTTTGGCAAATATTGTCTACAACATAAAATGTATATGAGACCCTACATGAGAAAGATAGGAGCTCTCACTATGGTTATGATACACAGACAACCATAATTCATGACAGCCTACACAGAGATCAGTTACTAGATACAGCGAAACCTTTAAGAATTATCTTTATTTGGAATTAATAAAAAAAAAATAAATAAATAAAAAAAAATAAATGACATCTCTCAGCCGATTTTCGAAAAGCCTGTTTACATAACTATACGATCTATACAAATACTGGCAGAATGTCTTATCTCTCACAATTTTATGCAGCAATAAAAACCTGATCTCGTTTACCCATCTCATTGTAACATTTTCAGCATATATTTCCACAGTTTTATACCAGGACACAATAATGACTTATACCAATACAATGTATTCTATATCCATTCTTAATATGGCTTTTTTATTTAAAATATTTTATCTTTATAATATGACAGAAGTCTGTAAGCCACGGGCCATGGCGCAGTTGGTTAGAGCGCCAGCTTATTAGCACCAGTTCCTCTGTGGTGATCCAAAGGTTGTGGGTTCGAACCCCGGCCGTGCCGAGATTGATCTCATGATACAATTTCCCATATGAGCTGAGGCCCGTGCCAAAGGGTTAACCCGTTGTCCTTGTAAATCTGTGACCGGGTGGGTTGTCATGTCAAGGACCTGCGACATGACAATCCAGTGAGGCAGCACTATATCTGCTACAAGTAGGTCTCATCACGAAATAACTGAAATAATGTTGAAAGTGATGTAAAACACCAAACAAACAAACAGAAGTCTGTAAAGACAATTAATAATTGATAACCTTCATATTGTCAATTAACACATTGGGGTTATTGTGAATCTGCATAAAGTGGTTGAGCAACAGGTAAAGGTTGACTACCAAATACCTTCCAACATGACCATAGAACACCTTCTAAGATGAATACAGAACACCTTCCAAGATGACCATAGAACACCGTCCAATATGACCAGAGAATACTCTCCACGATGACCACAGAACACAAACCAAGATTATAACAGAACACCGTCCAATATGACCAGAAAACACCATCCAAGATGACCACAGAACACCGTCCAAGATGGCCACAGAACACAGTCCAATAAGACCAGAAAACACCATCCACGATGACCACAGAACATCGTCTAAGATGGCCACAGAACACCGTCCAATAAGACCAGAACACCTTTCAGGTTGATCATAGAACACCTTCCAAGTTGACCATAGAACACCTATACAAGTTGACCATAGAACAGCATCCAAGATGACCACAGAACACCGTCCAAGATGGCCACAGAACACCGTCCAATAAGACCAGAAAACACCATCCAAGATGACCACAGAACACCGTCCAAGATGGCCACAGAACACCGTCCAATAAGACCAGAACACCTTTCAGGTTGATCATAGAACACCTTCCAAGTTGACCATAGAACACTTATACAGGTTGACCATAGAACACCTTCCAAGTTGACCATAGAACACCTATACAAGTTGACCATAGAACACCATCCAAGTTGACCATAGAACACCTATACAAGTTGACCATAGAACACCATCCAAGTTGACCATAGAACACCTATACAAGTTGACCATAGAACACCATCCAAGATGGCCATAGAACACCATCCAAGATGGCCATAGAACACCTATACAAGTTGACCATAGAACACCTATACAAGTTGACCATAGAACACCTATACAAGTTGACCATAGAACACCATCCAAGATGGCCATAGAACACCTATACAAGTTGACCATAGAACACCTATACAAGTTGACCATAGAACACCTTCCAAGTTGACCATAGAACACCGTCCAAGATGGCCACAGAACACCGTCCAATAAGACCAGAACACCTTTCAGGTTGATCATAGAACACCTATACAAGTTGACCATAGAACACCATCCAAGATGACCACAGAACACCGTCCAAGATGGCCACAGAACACCGTCCAATAAGACCAGAAAACACCGTCCAAGATGGCCACAGAACACCGTCCAATAAGACCAGAAAACACCATCCAAGATGACCACAGAACACCGTCCAAGTTGGCCACAGAACACCGTCCAATAAGACCAGAACACCTTTCAGGTTGATCATAGAACACCTTCCAAGTTGACCATAGAACACCTATACAAGTTGACCATAGAACACCTATACAAGTTGACCATAGAACACCTATACAAGTTGACCATAGGACACCGTCCAAGATGGCCACAGAACACCGTCCAATAAGACCAGTACACCTTTCAGGTTGATCATAGAACACCTATACAAGTTGACCATAGAACACCTATACAAGTTGACCATAGAACACCGTCCAAGATGGCCATAGAACACCGTCCAATAAGACCAGAAAACACCATCCAAGATGACCACAGAACACCGTCCAAGATGGCCACAGAACACCGTCCAATAAGACCAGAACACCTTTCAGGTTGATCATAGAACACCTTCCAAGTTGACCATAGAACACCTATACAAGTTGACCATAGAACACCTATACAAGTTGACCATAGAACACCGTCCAAGATGGCCACAGAACACCATCCAATAAGGCCAGAACACCTTTCAGGTTGATCATAGAACACCTTCCAAGTTGACCATAGAACACCTATACAAGTTGACCATAGAACACCTATACAAGTTGACCATAGAACACCGTCCAAGATGGCCACAGAACACCGTCCAATAAGACCAGAACACCTTTCAGGTTGACCATAGAACACCTATACAAGTTGACCATAGAACACCATCCAAGATGACCACAGAACACCGTCCAAGATGGCCACAGAACACCGTCCAATAAGACCAGAAAACACCATCCAAGATGACCACAGAACACATTCCAAGATGGCCACAGAACACCGTCCAATAAGACCAGAAAACCTTTCAGGTTGATCATAGAACACCTTCCAAGTTGACCATAGAACACCTATACAAGTTGACCATAGAACACCATCCAAGTTGACCATAAAACACCGTCCAAGTTGACCATAGAACACCATCCAAGTTGACCATAAAACACCGTCCAAGTTGACCATAGAACACCATTCAAGTTGACCATCAAACACCGTCTAGGTTGACCATAAAACACTAAGATGACCACAGAACACAGTCCAAGATGAACACAATACATGAACATAAAATATCTTATCTTCAATATATATATACACCCAATACATTGTCAGTGTTTAGCTGTGGTAATACATGACCATCAATGAAAATATGCATATTAACAGGGCACTGCTTTTCACAAATTTAATTAGAAATCATGAACATTTTTTTCTTACTGCTAAAGGAAAATCTTATATCTGCCTTTGTTTATCAAATTTTAAAATCTATGGTATAAATAATCCAGTATCAATATACAATACTTCACTTGTTTCCGTGCTATTGCAAAACAATGACTCAACGATTTTTTGGTTTACCTTCAATAAAATAACCATTAAACACTTCAGTTAAGTGTGCAATTTATGTGACACTCAAAGTGTGAGAGAATCTGACTTATACCAATATTTTATGTGCAATATTTTTTACACAGCATTTTTACACATCCTTTGTTTGTGACATGATCATTATTAAGAGGTTTTTTAGCAAAGATGGACTTGGAGAAGGCCATGCAAAATGTCGGGGATTTTGGACTCTATCAGTTACGAGTTTTCCTGTCTTTATTCTTTTATCAGTTTAACCATGGCATGCAAACTGCGGTGACAAACTTTATATCAGCCCACCATGAGCATTGGTGTAAAATTGATACCTTACAGAACTATACCTCTGAGGAGCAGAAGAACATCGCTATCCCCTACTCCACCAATGACAATGTTGACTGGGGATACGATACCTGCTACATGTATGATATTGCATTTGAAAATTACACATCTAAAGATTTCAAAAACTGGAATAGGACCCTGTTGAGTGAAAGCAATCAGGTGGTTCCATGTAGTGACTGGGTGTATGACTACTCAGAATATCAGTCAACTCTCTCAAGCAAGGTAATTAATATGTTTAATTATATCTTCATTTGGTCCATTACATTTTGAAGCATACTTTTGTGGCATGACTTGATGGCTTAATTTTAAGACATGACTTGATGGCATGACTTGATGGCATGACTTGATGGCATGACTTGATGACATGACTTGATGGCATGACTTGATGGCATGACTTGATGGCATGACTTGATGGCATGCCTTGATGGCATGACTTGATGTGATGACATGACTTGATGTGATGACATGACTTGATGTGATGACTTGACTTGATGTGATGACATGGCTTGATGCACCATGACTTGATGCACCATAACTTGATGCACCATAACTTGATGCACCATGACTTGATGCACCATGACTTGATGCACCATGACTTGATGCACCATGACTTGATGCACCATGACTTGATGCACCATGAGACCGGCCCCACTAGCACAGTTGGTAGAGTGTAGGATCTGTGCCTTTAATAGTAATATAAGTGGAGGACGGGAGGTGGTGGGTTCGACTCCCACTGCCGGCAGTGTTACTTTCACACTGGTTAAAAGGATCGAAAGTCGACCTGATATGGCCATAGTTGCTGAAAGGGTCGTAAAAACACCATTTCACAATTTTGATGCACCATGACTTGATGCATCATGACTTGATGCACCATGACTTGATGCACCATGACTTGATGCACCATGACTTGATGCACCATGACTTGATGCACCATGACTTGAGGCACCATGACTTGAGGCACCATGACTTGATGCACCATGACTTGATGGGATGGTTTGATGGCAAAACTTCTTGGCATGACTTCTTGGCATGACCTGATGCAGCATGACTTGATGCAGCATGACTTTATGGCAAGACTTTATGGCATGACTTTATGGCATGACTTTATGGCTTGATGGCATGATTTGATTTCTTGTTTTACGGCACATCATGTGCCTACCATTTTTAGACAATCAGTATTAAACATATTTACAAGTTGTTTTCTATTTTTATACTATCAAGACAAAATAATGCACTATTGAAAGACAATACAGAAGGTATATTGTTTTTGTTATTGACATTATTTCTTTTCAAATGTCCAAATTTGCCTATATAATTTGAGAAAGAAAACAGTTAATATTTGGTTAGTTATATAAAAGAATTTATAATGTTGCATTTTTGCAATATTTAATGCATTATTTAACAGAAATCACTTTATTCCAGCATTGATACTGGAAAAAGTAATTCTAAGTATTTTGATGTTTTTCCATTGTTTTCTGCATTTTATATTTAAAATGCAATGTGTGTTATTACATTTAATTGATATCCTTTGATTTTAAGTGGGACACAGTATGTGATGAGGACTGGTGGAGATTGATGATGTCAACCTTCTATGTCTGTGGTCTACTCCTAGCATCTCTTACATGTGGCAGAGTTATTGACAGGTATGTATATTGCAGTGCTATTTCAAATATCTTTATATGCCAAAAATATTTAACTATTTTGCTTTGTTTTTATTAACAAGACAGTATTAAATCAAATGTTGTAATTAATGAAAAATCATGAAAGGTGATCAACCGAGGAAATTGACATGTATATTGAATAATTGTTTATTTTTCGATTTTGATAGGTTAGGACGTAGGTATTCAATCATATTATATGCATCAATAGGAGCCATCGTAAATATTATAGCAGGACTTCAACCTGACCTTATGGCCTTCACAGTATCAAGGATCATCATTGGTATAACTACCAGAGCATGTGGAATATCAGCATCTGTCATGAGTAAGTGTTCTATATTACGGCATCATATTATATGCATCAAAGGATAGGTGTATTTGCCACCAGAGTATAGTTTATATGCCACAAAGGTATATGGAACATGCCACCATAGTATATGGAACATGCCACAAGAGCATATGGAATATTCCACCACAGTTTATGGAACATGCCACAAGAGTATATGGAATATACTACTATAGCATATGGTATATGTCACGAGAGTATATAGTAGTATATGTGGAGTATATGTTACATGCCACCAGAGTATATGTTATATGCCACCAGAGTATATGTTATATGCCACCAGAGTTTATGGTATATACCACCAAAATAGATGTTTATGCCTTTACTTGAAGCGAGACAAGAATCGTACCATTGTAATAATAATAATAATAATAATAATAATAATAATAATAATAATAATAACAATAATAATAATAATAATAATAATAATAATAATAATAAAAAAATTTATATTGCGCTGATACCAGACTAGTCTGTGTCCAGGACTCGGACATGAGGAGATGAGTTTTCAGTCTGCCCTTAAAGGAGGTGACTGAGGTGCTAGTCCTAATATCACTAGGGAGAGAGTTCCATAGTCTGGGGCTGACAGATGGAAAGGCCCCGTCGCCCACTGTCTTCAGCCCAGTATTGGAAACTAATAAGTGACTTCCATCATTGGATGTCAGGCATCTATCACCCTGTTTCACTAGTAGTAGATCATGCAAGTAAGGTGACGCCTTACCATTCAGGGCCTTGCAAGTCATCAGAAGGATTTTGAAATATATTCTTGCGTGAACAGGGAGCCAGTGTAAATTTTCCTGATATGTGATCAAATTTCCTGATATTTCCTATGGGCTGTGGAGTTTTGAAGGTAATTTCCATAATCTAGGGTAGATGTAACAAAAGCATGGATTAATGTTGTAGCTGTCTTTTCGTCTAGACATTGTCTGACAGCCGCTAGGTTCCTTATGTGGTAATAGCTCTTCTTGCACATTTTCCTGATCTGTGCATTCATGTTCTTCTTGAAGTCAAACGTGATGCCAAGGTCAACTACTGACTCACTAGGAGTGATATCAGAGTCCCCTACTCTGATAGTATCAGGGATACTGCTGCTGGTGGCAGTAATGTGCTTGTCAGTATTTCAGTCTTTCCATCATTTATTTTAATCTTGTTTGATATAAGGAAGCTCCTGACCTCACTGACACATTCTTCTAGTTTGTGCCTGCTTATTTCAATTTGATGGATGGAAGTGTGGTCCATAGGGATGTAGAACTGAGTATAATCTGCATAAATATGATAGCTGAGACCATATTTGGCAAGGATATCAGCCAGAGGTGTCATATAAATGGTGGACAGTATTGGGCCTAGGACTGAGCCCTATCATTTTGCACCTTTAGTAAGGCAGTCTCTGTTCTGTGATACTCTTTGTAGACTGATTGAAACTTGTCCGTAAGGCTATTCCTCACTAGGTGAGAGATCAATTGGTCTGCTACTACCCTCTCTGTCAGTTTAGAAATATATGTCAGGTTGAAAACAGGTCTGTAGTTCTTCTCAACCAGTTTTAGACCGTCTCTTCAGCAAGAGCGTGATGATGGCCATGTGCTCCTTATGCTTTGGCTCTATATGTACTGTTTTGGAACAGCCCATTTCTTTTCCATGAAGGATAGACCGTTGTTAATCTTCATTTTTCTTTCACAACCGTCAGTGATACACCTGTTCACCGATAATTATGATATTATGAAAACCAGTAAACTTTATGAGAATAAATGAAGTCGCCAACCTCTTGGAGATTGACATTTTCAAATCTATTCTGATGGCTCCCCTATATTTCAGTGAATGTGCTCCTTATGCTTTGGCTGAATGTGGTTGATAGTGTGGCTCATTTCTCTCAGGGAAGACACAAGTCATATTGATTATTTTGTATGGTGTTTCAGTGGTTGAGAACATGACATCAAGAAGGCGGAGTTGGCATGGTGCTGGTGGCCAGACCATATATGCCCTCGGTATTGCTGCCATATCAGGTTTTGCATTTCTCCTCAGAGACTTCCAGCATCTTCACATTCTCATGGGCTGTCTCCAGGCTACCTCACTTCTCATGTTCTTGTAAGTTGTGGTCTGTTACTTTTTCATTAATGTCTTTGTGGTAATGCAAAAGAAAGATCACTTGTCAAAAAGAGAAGGGTATTTAGTCTTGGTGTAAGGTCTCTATCTAATCTGGTACAACTTAAACTGTTCTGAAAATGATGTTACTACAAACAAACCAAACCCTATCTCCTTGATATTGTTTATATATTGATATATCACTGATTTTTCCTCACAAGAAGGCAAATTATCATAATGTCAATGTGATGCTATCAATAGTTCTAGTAATATCAGTGTAAAGTAAGTCCAGAACAAATCAATTTAGTTTCATTTGTTGACATAAATTACAGATATTTCTTTACTCAAACATGTTTTGTCAACTATGTTTTTTTTTATATGCATAGTTATTATCATTGAGATACATATATAAATATTATAGATAATATTCATGTTATGTTATTGGGGGAAGTGCGCATGCATGGAGTTGTATGGACGTGTTTTCATGGAGCTCCAATAAAACTCTGTGAAAAACCTTGATCTTGAACGGATTTTAAATATTACATCTTTCTACCAACTCCTATCCTGTGAACCCGCGACCCGGTTGATGAACATTAACCAGTTTGTAGCCAGTTGGCGACCGCTAACCAGACTTTTTCGCCATGAGGACTGGTCTAAGAGCGGTACCTTCAGGTACACAGTGCTGGTGGCTGCCGCTCGGTGATCGCCAATCCTACGTTTGTTCAATCCCCGGGTTAGCCAGCTGTTCAATCAGTGCAATAACTACCTTCTCCTACCAATCCCTACAATCTCCTACATTCCTACATTACTCGTCTCTTTTGCCGAGACAGGATCTACTTTGATTCGTCCCTTCAGCCGGGACTGTCATTTTCCTTTCACGTCTGAGGCGAATAATATTTCCTCACCACGTCTCTTGGTGAGAAGCCAGTATAGTACTATAACGTATCTATACACAACGTCAATACGCAAGTCTCTCAACAAGACTCTCTTGCGTCTCAGTCTCCTATCAGTCTCTACAAGTCTCAACTAAAACTACATAGAGCCTTTTCTAAACAAGGACACTTCTATACAAGGAATATATTATTCTCCAGTTAATTTTAAACTAACTCAAGAAAGACTTACAAGACATTACCTTTAATGTGCTAGACAATTTCTTGAATTTTTTCTGAAACTATTATTAATAATCTTGAGAAATTATATTTATTCTGACAATTTATACCCAGGTATCTTCCCTTGTTGACCTTCATAATATTTGTTGGTCAATCTCATACCTGGTCAGTTTATCCATTATTCTCTAAATTGCATAATCCCCAGACCACACTGACCCCCACGTGAGCTTAGTGAACCAAATGCACAATAGCTTACCCCCACACATCACACACATCCCCATATAAATTCTGTGACTTTCTGTCACTGTTCAGATCAGTACCTACTACTCTAGCTGAAGAAAACTACACTGTACAGATGGAAACAGAGCGAGAAACACGTGCCACGGCCAGGCTCAGGCTGTCTGGGAGTGTGATATCACTCCCCGCACCTCTACTGGTACCCGCTGGGGTACCCACCACTGCTCGGGAAGAACCTACCTCAGGTCAACCCATGCTACCTCCTAAAGCACCTACACCCAACAGCACCCCAGGCGACACCTCTATCAACTGGCAAGCGAGATATGATGGGCTCCTAAAGGCCAACTCAAGACTAATGGCCATGAACAATTAGGCTAATGCTGAGATCACAAAGCTATCAGCCCAGGTTCGGAAATTCACGAACACTTTCAACATGTGCTAGTCATAATCATATAAACAAAGACGGGGTCAGAGCTGCCCGACTTGGAATAGAACCACTCATGCCTCGCATCCCCGTGTTCAATTTGATCATGTTAACAAACGCTTTCATTATAAAATTGCCCTACAAATGCACAATCGCTTCTCCATCCATAGTAATATTAACAATACGAATACACAATCACAGCCAATTCGTTGCGAGCCCAATAATAACACCACTGTCGCACCATATACTAACTCTATAAGAACTGGCTACATCTTGTCAATAAAGGGGGCGCTACGAACAACAACATACAGTCATCACAATGCAAACCTAGCAACCAACTCCTAATTGGTTCATGTAATGTCCAGAGCATCTCGGGCAAGGTCCTAGAAACATGGCTACAGGATACTAATGAAGAGAGGGTCAGAAATGAATTGAAGAGGGTTCCCTAAAATTTCACTCACTCCCCTGCATTGGACATTCAGGTGGAGGTCTGAAATTATTACATTGTGTTGAGCTTCCCTTTGAAACCAACAGGTTGAACCAACCCGAGGTAAAAACAATGGACCTCCTAGAAGCATCCCTCCTAATCAAAGGAAAGAGGTTCACCTTTGTAACCATCTACAGACCTGAACCATCTGACAGAAATAGATATACCTACTCTGAGTTCTATGATAAATTTACTCAACTGGCACACTATGGGTCATTCAGTCATGAGATCATCTTTCTAGGTAACTACAATTTCCATGTCAATAAGCCAAATAAACCTGATATCATAAAGTTCAATGACATCCTATCTACCTTTGAAATGAACCAATGGGTACATGAACCGACCCATAAGCTTGGTAATACCCTTGATCTAATCATCACCTGCAAGGGGAACAAGCTTCTCAAGAGCCACCTGGTGGATGAGTACATATCTGATCATAAAATGATTAAGCTAAACTCATTAAGATATCTCAGCCTCCAAACCCCCCAAAAAATCGATCAGGTACAGGAACTTCAGTCCTTTAGGAATGACATCAATTCCCTAATTGGCATAAATTCAACATGAGAACACTTATCCTTGAGTGACATGGTGGATTACTATGACAATGAACTTACATCACTCATGGATAAACATGCTCCTATCAGACAAGCCAAGGTTACTCAACGCAATCCTGTACCATGGATGAGTGACCAATTAAAGCTGGAAAGATCTCTCAAGAGGAGGCTTGAGAAAAAAATGAACAAGACTGGTTCTCACATTGATAAGGAATGATATAACTCTCAGAGAAATAAATACAATTCCATGCTCAAGTCAACTCAATCTGCATATTTCTCCGAACTGGTTGAAGAAAACAAGCATGACCCTAAAAAGCTTTTTAGAGTCATAGACACAGTCATGCACAAGAAAAAGGATATACCAATGCCCCAATCTGACTATGAGGTCACTCTACCTGAGAAGTTCAACACATTCTTTCTTGAAAAAATAAAGAGAATTCGCCTGGACATTGACAATGCTCCACCCTGCCAAATTTCACCACCAGGTAGCACTGCGAACAATTGGAATGCACCAGAAACAGCATGTCTTGAGAGGTTCACACCCCTAACAACAGGGGATGTGCGAAAATTAGTCAAGAGGTCTGCAAAGAAGTCATGTGAGCTGGATCCTACCTGACAGGCCACGGGCCGTGGCGCAGTTGGTTAGGGCGCCAGCTTATTAGCACCAGTTCCTCTGTGGTGATCCAAAGGTCGTGGGTTCGAACCCCGGCCGTGCCGGGATTGAACTCATGATACAATTTCTCACATGAGCTGAGGCCCGTGCCTAAAGGGTTAACCCGTTGTCCTTGTAAATCTGTGACCGGGTGGGTTGTCATGTCAAGGACCTGCGACATGACAATTCAGTGAGGCAGCACTATATCTGCTACAAGTAGGTCTCATCACGAAATAACTGAAATAATGTTGAAAGTGATGTAAAACCACAAACAAACAAACAAACAAAATCCTACCTGACCTTTAAGATGACCTCTTACCAATAATTACTTCCATTATAAATAAATCACTGATGGAATCAGCAGTATCTGACAATATGAAAATAGCCATAACACCCCTGCTGAAGAAACTTGGCCTAGAACTGGCAGAGAAGAACTACAGGCCTGTTTCCAACTTGACATATATCTCTAAACTAACAGAAAGGGCAGCAGCAGACCAATTGGTCCCCCATCTGGTAAGAAACGGCCTTACTGACAAATTTCAATAACCCTACAAAGAATATCATGGCACTGAAACTGCTCTGTTAAAGGTGCAAAATGATATTTTGTGTGCTCTAGACAATAAGAAATCAGTTATCCTACTGTTACTTGACCTCTCTGCTGCCTTTGACACCATTGACCACCAAATTCTATTTGATAGCCTGGAGGCTAGATGTAATGTCAAAGGTCATGCTCTCTCCTGGATTCGGTCATATCTAAGTAATAGGAAACCGTGTGTGAAAGTAGGCACTCATAGGTCCTGCCTCAAGCCCAAAAAATATGGGGTCCCGCAGGACTCAGTCCTAGGCCCCATACCTTTTACCATTTATATGACACCCCTTTCTGATGATATCCAAGCTAAATATGGTCTGAGCTATCATATTTATGCAGATGTTACTCAGATTTACATCCCGCTGGACCACACTTCCCCCCATCATGTTGATATAAGCGAACACAATTTGGAAAAATGTGTCAGTGAGGTCAGAAACTTCCTTATATCAAACAAGATGAAGATAAATGATGGAAAAACAGAAATGCTTATATGTACTGACAGGTATAATACTGCCACCATCAGCAGTATCCCAGACACAATCAGGGTAGGCAACTCTGATATTGCTCCTAGTGAGTCAGTGGTTGACCTTGGCATAACCTTTGATCCTAAGATGGACATGAAGGCCCAGATCAGGAAAATGTGCCAGAAAGGCACATTAGGAACCTAGCGGCCATCAGACATTGTCTAGATGAGAAGACAGCTGTAACACTTACCCATGCCTTTCTTACCTCTACTCTAGACTATGGCAATGGCCTACTTGCAGGTCTTAAATCTGACACCAGGAAGCTACAATACCTACAAAACCTTGCAGCACGTGTCGTAGGAAAAATCAGGAAATTTGATCATATTTCAGGAAAACTACGGGAACTGACCTGGCTCCTTGTCCATGCCAGGATTGATTTTAAGGTCCTTCTCTTAACCTGGAAGGCCCTAAATGGTAGGGCGCCACCTTACTTGTGTGATCTACTCCTAGTTAAACAAGAGGAACACTGCCTGAGGTCAAATGAGGTCACCCACTTACAAGTTCTGGCTGAGAACAGTGGGGGACAGGTCCTTTTCTGTCGGCCCTAGACTCTGGAATTCCTTGCCTAGTGAAATTAAGACTAGATTATTATTATTATAACACATGATACTTCATTTTATATGTTGAAGCTATATCCCAGAATCTCCAAGATGGTTACTATCAAAGGGCCACCTGAAAAAAGTCAAAGCAATTCTGCATACAATTGCTAAATGTAATGGAAAGGTGGCACCACTAGAGCCATACAATGCCCCAGAAAAGGAACAGCAACAGGTCAGGGAATTGTAATGTTTCTGATCAATTAACACCATGGTTGAAACAAACAGAAGCACATTTAAAATAAATTATTCATTTTAATGAAATGTACTTATCATGTACTTCACAGATCACTAATGAGGATGTCATGAAGAAGGATGTCGAGATAGATTTTAGGAAAGATGGATTTTATGATCTTTTCAGAACGCCAAATCTGAGAAGGAACACATTAATAATACATTTTTTGTGGTAAGTGAGACCAGTATTCTAGAACATTTGAAGTAATGTTTATTCTGTGTTATTCAGAGTAGAGAAGATGAATGTGTTGTTTGTACATACTATGATTCTAATACAGTTTAATTACACCCATTGATTTAATTACACCGATAGCTGTTTTTCTATTCCTTTAAAGATTTGTTTCTGATGCATGCATTTGTTGGCAAAATATTAGCATATAGAATGGCAGTCCCTTTATCAGCTGTCATGTCGAAAATTCCATCCAAGCATGCATCCCAGCTTGCAAGAGACACCTCGTGGATCTAAAATGTTGAATCTCAAGCAATGAGACTCGTTTCTGTTTCCATTCCAGGGTAGCCATAAACTTCTCTTACCTGGCATTAACCACCACAATGGATGAGCTGACAGGGAGCACCTACCTGAATGCGCTGCTGTCCGGACTGCTGGAGGTACCAGCCTGCGTAGCAGCCTACTTCGCCATGCAGTATCTTGGACGCAAACCAGGGCTCATGGGATTGTTATTTGTATCTGGAATACTCTCCCTTCTTACAGTTCCTTTTGATTTGATTTCTGGTGAGAACTAATGTTTCCTAGTGCAAATGAGCAGTTCTGTTTCACATATATGGCTGTTACTCTGTGAATCCTTAATTTCATGTAAATTTTAGGTATCATCAGAATGAGTGTAATTGTATAAATATGATATGAATACAAATTATGTCAGCTGAGAGAAGCCCCCATTGAATATAGAAGAAAAAGATACAACAAACACTCAACATTCATTATTGGAATATTACACAATTCTTGACAGTCCAATGCATTTGTAAAAATGTGTATATTTTGTGGCAGGTATGAAGATGGGAGCGACAGTGCTGACGATTCTGGTCAGGGCTGCACTGAGCGGCAGTCAGGTATGCCTGCGTACCATGACACAGGAGATTTTTCCCACGTCTCTGCGGGCGTCAGCGTTAGGATCGTGTTTCAGCTTGGCAGCCACTCTCGCCATAGCCGGACCCTACATTGGCAGCGGCTTGGTGAGAATTATTTTTACAAAACTATATAAAAAAGCATGAACATGATCATAGAGAAAGTGTGACAAGATTTGAAGAAAAGAGTTGCTGTATAAGGTATTAGCTGCAATAAAATTTGTCACTGACAAGAGCATGCAATTCCACTGCTGGTACACCACATTGCCCTTTGGTGGTATTTATTAATGCTAGACCAGTCTCCACTTCAGTTTTATTTTGCAAGTTGATGTCATGGTTTCAGCAATATGCATTTTATGTATTGAGTAGTTCTCACTTATTTCTTGTGTGAATTACTCGAGATATGAAATAGTGGTTACAATATGAGTACATTTCTATATTTGGAGTACATTTGACCTGATTATTGAGATTCTGCTAGGTTTTTTTAAAGGGGCCTGCATGGGTGAAATGCAGCCGAGATGGCTGCACACATTTATGCATGGGTGAGAGATAGCTGCATTAGTGTGAAATGAATACAACAGTGATAAACATACAAGAGAGATCTAGACAGTTATAACAGTAAGAAATAACTCAATTATGTGACAGCTGCACACAATGTGACAGCTGCAAAAGTAAGGCATAGAGTGAGAGAATGCTACAATAGAGAGATCACTGCATAAGTGAGAGATAGCTTCAATAGTGAGAGACAGCTACAACAGTAAGACAGCTACAAAAGCAAGCTATAGCTACAAAAGTGAGCTATAGCTACAAAAGCGAGCTATAGCTACAATAGTGAGAAACAGCTCCAAAAATGAGAAATAGCTAGAACAGTAAGAAACAGCTGCATATGTGACAGATAGCTGCAACATTGAGAGATAGCTGCACAGGTGAGAGATGGCTGCAAGAATAAGACATAGCTACAACAATGAGAGCCACAAAAGAGATTTAGCTACAATAGTGTGAGACAGCTGCAAAAAATGAGATAGCTACATAATTGAGATAGATGAAATATTCAGAGACAGCTACAACAGTGAGACAGCTATAAAAATGTGAGATAGCTACAACAGTGGAAGACAACTGTATACATGAGAGATAGCTGCAACATTGAAAGATAGCTGCAAAAGTGAGCGATTGCATCCCTTCCCAGCCAAATGCGCTTGTACCATAAAATAAACTAACAGAGCCAATACCATAGCCAACACCACAGGCCTTCACCAAGAGGCTGAGAATAAAAGGGTAAGTAATTTCGTGAGAAAATAAGCTTAAAGAAAATAATTAACATCTTTCTTCATGTGATTTTAGAGAAATGTGTGGAGCCCCTTGCCTAGTCTAATATTTGGTACACTTGGAATGGTTGGTAGCCTTCTTATGATCTGGGTTCCGGAGACTTTAGGTGAAAAATTGCCTGATACTGCAGAAGAAGCAGAAAGACTGGCTTGCCATAGGTGTGTACCTCATGCACACGCACTTTGTACTTCAGTTGTCTCATAATATTCTGGAGTTACAAACTATAAACTATACATTGAAATACACATGTTTTTGTGTATGTGACATTTTTTCTTGTTTTCTTTTTTTCAAATATGAATTAACACAGTGACACTGCAGAATATACTGAGGCCTTAAAACTTCCCAACGTCACCCCTAGCAAAAGTTTGTGTGTAATCAATATGCCAGCTTTAGGTGGAATCAGATGTGTCTCACATTGATCTGTAGTGATATTTTGATCTAGTAGGATAACCCATAATCATTCAGGACACCCTGTATTTGTTTAATGATTTCCATGCCTTTCATGTTCCACATAATCAAAACATGTTTAAAAATGTGAACATAGAGAGGGTCTATGTCAATATCAATGACAAAAAAAAGCATGGGGACCATTCATTTTCATTTGACATGGTTTGTCTCTAGCGATCCCACCACTTATAAAACATACTGTATGTATCACTAACAATTTCCATGAACGATTTACAGAAAAACAGCAGTCCCCAATGACATGGCAGTCCCCAATGACATGGCAGTCCCCAATGACATGGCAGTCCCCAAGGACATGACAGTCCCCAAGGACATGGCAGTCCCCAATATCCAGGAAGCACTGTCATATGATTAGAATGGAATAATCTAGACAGAAGCGGTCATACAGAGTGCAATGAGTCATCAACAGACCTCCAAGATAGGCACCTCACTTGAAAATACAATGACAACAATAAATATTTAAACCAACTTAATTGTTTTTTTCTGTGTTGATAAAAACATAATTGTCACTGCTCAAGTAGGCCCTGTTGCCACATGAGCTGTGTTGGATCAACAGGTTCAAAATTATGAACCGATATTGGGTTCATATAATTGGTGTTCAACACCAAATTTGAACCAAAAGTATTGTATGAATGAGTTCAGCACCAATTTCGGGTTCACATATTTTAGCCCAATATGCAACACCAATAGGCAACACCAATCATTTTTAAGAGCATTTTCAAGCAAAAAGATTTCTTTGACTCACAATTTTGTGCTTAGATTTCAAGCAAAGTCCATATCTTGCTTGGATACTTGCAAGTAAAAAAAGCAAAAAAACAAGACAATTCCAACAAAGCAGCAGCTTAAGTTTAAAAGCCACATCACTAAAGAGGCTAGTAATAAGGCATAATAACAAGGGATCCCCCAACAAACCCTACAATCAAAAGAAACCAACCATTGGGGACCTTATTAACTTGTTTAGTTAAAAACGGTCAGGGCACTATACACAACAAAACAACGACATGGCCCCACAACAATATAGTATCGTACAATAGAAACAATAGCAACAATATAGACAATGAAACTATTGAACCAACGAAGGTACAGAAGAATGATGAAAATTACAGCAAAAGTCTACCAAATAAAGATATTCTGAACCAAAAAATTAGTATTTCTTTTACAAAAGTAATTAACCTTGAAAACAAGGAATAACAATCAGTCATTAACCTTTCAAGCCATGACTTGCCCCCTAATGAGAGAAACATCCTATTAAAAGGTCTCAAATTTTGCCCCACACCGGGAAAACCCAAAAATCATGAAATCCAATCGGACTTGAGATCCTTCTTCCGAAGGATGAAACTGAAATCCTTTTGGCATGATCCAATAATAATAATAATAATAATAATAAAATATATATAGCGCTGATAGCAGATAAATCTGTTCATAGCGCTTCATTCAAAACATGGGTTTTGAATAAATGAGTTTTCAGCTTTTTCTTAAAGAGGTCAACTGAAATGCAGGTTCTGAGGTCAGTAGGAAGGTAGTTCCATAACTTCGGACCTATTGACGAGAATGCCCTATCACCAATCGTCCTCAGACGGGTCTTAGGAACGCAGAGGTAAGTGCTATTGTTAGATTGTAGGCATCTCTCTCCTTTTTTAACTTGTACGAGGTCTTTTATGTAAGACGGTGCCTTGCAGTTTAATGCCTTCCAGACCATTAGAATTATTTTAAAATCAATTCTAGCGTGTACTGGCAGCCAGTGTAATTCTCTCAGCTTTTCTGAAATATGGTCGAATTTTCTTATCTTTCCTACAACTCTGGCTGCTGAGTTTTGTAGATACTGAAGTTTTTTAATTTCTGCCTTTGGTAGGCTAGCTAATAGGCCATTTCCATAGTCCAGAGTTGAGGTTACAAAGTCATGCTTTAAGGTTTTGGCAGTTTTTTCATCCAAACATTTTCTGATGGAAGAAAGGTTTCTGATGTGATAATAGTCTTTTTTACACATTTTCTTAAACTGTTCCTTCATATCCATTCTCTCATCGAAGATAATGCCTAGATCAGTAATGTGCGAGGAGGGTGATATGTGTGAATCACCTACCCTGACAGTGTTTTTTCCTTTAGATAGGTTGTTGCTATGTCCATCATAGCAAACCAACATCTCAGTCTTGCCGTCATTGATTTTCATTTTGTTTGATATTAAAAAGGTTCTGACATCTTTTATACATTCCTCCAGTTTCGTAATCTTGTTGTGAGGTGTGATCAACAGGTATGTAAATCTGGGTGGCGTCGGCGTAGATGTGGTAATTCAAATCATATTTTGTCAGAATATCAGTCAGGGGCGACATATACAGTGTGAACAGGATCGGTCCTAATTCCGACCCATTGGGGGACCCCAAACTTAATTGGGTTTGGTTTGGGACCTTTTGCATCCCCTTTCACACATCGTTGTCTATTTTGTAAGTATGATTTTATCCATTTGAGTATCTGACCTCCGATTCCATGTCTTGATTCCAACCTATCAAACAATATTTGATGGTCAATGGTATCAAATGACGCCGACAAATCTAATAAGAGTAGGATCACCGTTTTTTTATGATCAAGATCCCTTAGAATATCATTTTGGACTCTCAAAAGTGCAGTCTCTGTGCTGTGATATTCTTTATATGCTGACTGGAATTTGTCAGTAAGGTCATTTTTAATAAGATATGATATTAATTGATCCGCCACCGCTCTTTCTGTTAAATTTGAAATATAACTGAGATTCGATACTGGTCAATAATTCTTTTCAATTAATTCCAGACCTATTTTTTTCAGTAGGGGTTTAATTATTGCAATTTTCATATTATCCGACACTTCTGAGTCCATGAGTGATTTGTTTATGATAGTGGTGATGATTGGGAGGAGGTCATCAATCATATCATGGAGTATCCATGATGTAATTGGGTCTAGTTCACAAGATTTATTTGACGCCCTCCACACCAGCTTCCGAACATCACTTACATTCAGAGGTACAAAGTTGACTAAGTTTGGTTGGTTTTGGTTAGGTGTAGGTGATGCATTTGTTATGGCGTCCCCTGGTGTTAATTTCCCAGTTATGTGGTGCTCATCAATATTTTTCCGAATTGTGTCTATTTTTTCTAGGAAGTAATTGTTAAACTTTTCTGCCAATGCCGTGTCACAAGTAGAGGATGGCATCAGGACATCTGTTGATTTATGCATGACCTTGTCGATGACTCTAAATAGATTTTTGGGGTCATGCTTATTTTCATCCACTAGATTCGAGAAATAGTTGGATTGAGAGGTTTTCAAAAGTGAATTGTATTTATTTCTGTGGGAGTTATACAATTCTTTATCGATTTCTAATCCAGATTTCTTCATCTTTCTTTCAAGTCTTCTTTTTAGTGCCCTTTCCTGTTTGATATGGTTATTCATCCATGGCACTGGTTTGCGCCTGGATACGCTTGCAACCTTAACAGGGGCATGATTATCTAATATTGACGTCAATTTTTCATCATAGAATTTTACCATGTCCAGTAAGGATAGTGATTCCCATATAATTTATTTTTTATAATCCCTAGCAAAAACTCCAAAAACCCCTTGATTCCATTGACTTATGCAACACCTTCCATGAGAATTGATATATTGTAGCAGATATAGTGCTGACCCACTGAATTGTCATTTCGCAGATCCTTGACATGACAAGGCACCCGGTCACAGATTTACAAAGACAACGGGTTAACCCTTTGGCACAAGCCTCAGCTCATGTGTGAAATTGTATCATGAATGAGCCTCTTGCAACATAATCACAACCACACCAAAACCATCTGCACCACCTTGCAGGAGACCATGGAGATGCCAATTCTGTCTAGCATGGAAAACTCACAAAATTGTGAAGAACTCTCAAACTGGAAGAGAATAGAGAAAAATACACCTGTAACTCAAGAAACCTAATAACAGGCAGTACCTGCAAGAAACAGTGTGCAGGGGAAACTTACAGGTCCTTCAAAGAAAGAATCAAGGAACACTGGCTTCAAGAGAGAGGGTCCGAAAGTTTTAAAATATCAAATCACAAATCAAATTAGATTATAACTGACAGATTAAAGTCAGAAAATCCTCCAAAGACAGTGCATTCAGTACACAAACATGTACATGAAGCGTTCTCATGCCCAGGAACGGGGTTCTCACCTTGAAAATAGGGTAAACTCCAGGGCACCTGCACCAGGTAATCAAGAGAAACAATAAACACCTCCAAACCGGAGGCACTAACTGGACCAGTACCTCCAGAGGTGCTGGCACCTCCACCTAAATCCAATATAAACCAGATATAGGATAACGCAGTCAGTCCCCATCAAACTGATGAAATCACAACCGATTAAATCCCTTGTCGACCTCAGCTACAGGATTCTAGCTTTTTTCACTTGCTTGGATACTTGCTTACATTTTGCATTGAAAATTGAAATAAATGAAAACAGCTGCAAATGTTTTTTAAAAATGCTTTCCAAATAATAATTAGTTAAATGTAACATTATTGTATCATGACGTCACAGAAGTACCTTTACCAGCATCAAAATAGACTTGAAATCCACTGTTTCCAGAAACACCTTGCACTGCCCTTCATATTTAAGCCACGACTCTGGTACAACTCGACTTCCGGCAACTAACAATCAAACAATTATGTACCCTTTAAATCAACATAAGGTGTCAGTCCTGTTTGAAAATATTTCTTAGTTTTTTCTTGATCTCAGCATCGTTTTGCCATTGTTTGCGAGTTTGCGCAAAGACGTAAAAGCGGGTCAGTTTATTCACGGGAGTGACAGCAACAATCTGGAAACTCCACAACACAGTGGTACTTCTGATGTCAAATGATGTTTTTAGCTTTGTATTTCCACGATGTCATCACTTGGACTCTTCTGAATGTTATTTCACATTGTCAAGTTTGATATCGGGTAAAAAACTGAAGAAAAAACACTACAGAATTCACACGGATTTGTATTTATAGACATTATGATTGAGAAAGATAGTAGCATCAGTCAAAACTGCAACAGTCAATTGCCGGAGGTCGAGTTCATTCAGTAGGGAAAATTCAATATGATGGGCAGTGTGTTTTATTTCTAGAAACAGTGGATTTCAAGTCTATCATTTTGTCGATGTTTTTGGGTATAGAACACTGGATAAAACGTTACAAACTGCCCCATGTGGCTTCATAAAATTATAATGTAAATCCTGAACAAAGAGTTCAGAGAGGTCAAATATTGGAGTAATGGAAACAAATGGGTAATTCAGTGATTTGAGCAAATTTTAGAACATAACTGCCAAAATATTATTTGTTATATGAACAAATTGCACAGGAATTCAAAATTGATTGTTAAATGATGTAAAAATCATATAAAACAACAACATAAACACTGAAGGGCAGAAGATGTTAGGTTTAAAATGAACCCAATTTTAGGTTTTGAACCAATTAATTGGTTCATTTGAACCAGATTTTGAACCCAATATTGGTGATATTGTGAACCTGTTGATACAATACAACCTGGTGTGTTAAAATGTCATGCATGGGTGAATTTTGATGACATGCACATTTGGATAACAGTAATATTAATTGCCAGTTGACATCCTATTTTCTTTCAATCAAATTTCCTTCTTATCTTGTCAAGATCCAAAATAAGTTTTTTGTCTGTATTTGACATTAGAGATGCCTGATGGATCACAAATGTTGAAACTCAAACCGTGAGAATTGAGCTATCATCAAAAGATTGATTAACACATTCATGTGAAAATGAAATGCCCTTTGAGAATAATGTAATGTGTAATGAAATTGAGATATAATTATCATCTGTGACAGGTATACACGTATGAAGGTATGGATATTTCAAACCTAGCAAAATTAAAAGAAAATAGTTAATATGATATTAAACATATCCCATGGCCTCAGATCTGGAGGTGAGCTTAATGCAATATACAAGAATGAATTAGATATTATGAAGATTGCTCACAATCATAATTTATTAACAATGGATTTAATGGAAATTAAAATTGAACTAACACTAAAACCTGCACTATTATTACAATATATAGGCCGGAGCCCTCTGATCAGAACAAATATACTTATTCTCAATTTTTTAAGAATTATCAGAAATTCAAGCACATTAGCACACTTATAATCAAGATGTTTTTTTATTGGGGATTATAATTTCCATCTAAATAAACCAGATAGTCCTAATAATATAAAGTTCAAACAGATTTTAGAGTTATACAATCTACAAAACCACAATAAAGAACCAACACACATTATGGGAAATATGCTTGATTTATTGATAACAGATATACATAGCATTATCATAAAAGATCACTAAGCTTAGTTGATGAAAAAATATTTAATCATAATATAATAAAAAATAAATTAAATATGGAGATTAAGGTGATAAACACAAAAAAGAAATCATATAGGAATTTTAAGAAAATAAGTATTAATGAATTTTTAAAAGACATTGAAGAGAGGTTTGATATTGATCAATCATATAATGACAATGATCTAACTGAACTCCTGGTTAAATATACCAAATTAACAAATATACTGTATAAACATGCTCCGGCACTATTATGAAATGTATAGAGAACATTGTGCTGTGAACTAGGAACATTTACCCTTGGATTTATAGGATTATATGACTGGAATATCAAAATGTACACAAAATATGGATATATAAAGTGACAGAGAACATTATTACAGTATGGAAAGGTAGGAAGTCACCAGGAAAGGTGAACTTTGAAGACAATTTTGAACTCTTGTACAAACTATTGAATTTATGGTTGAATGATTTTCACCTGTACTGCCTACCTGTGTTGTTTACCAGGGCCAATAATCTGACCCCGACCTGATTAACTGTCCCAATTATTGGATGTGTATACATGGGGCTCTCTACCCTGAGGTATATTTGTTTGTTTGTTTGTTTGGGGTTTTACATCACTTTCAACATTATTTCAGTCATTTCGTGATGAGACCTACTTGTAGAAGATATAGTGATGCCTCACTGAATTGTCATGTCGCAGGTCCTTGACATGACAACTCACCCGGTCACAGATTTACAAGGACAACGGGTTAACCCTTTAGGCACGGGCCTCAGCTCATATGGGAAATTGAATCATGAGTTCAATCTCAGCACGGCCGGGGTTCGAACCCACGACCTTTGGATCACCACAGAGGAACTGGTGCTTATAAGCTGGCGCTCTAACCAACTGCGCCACGGCCCGTGGCCTCCCTGAGGTATAACCATACTGGAATATAAACAAATCTGTGAGGCTCTCTACCACTAACTCAAACAAAATGGCAGCAAATTTAGATGAAGCTTCAGATGTAAGGCATCTAACTGCTTCTCAGGTGGACAGTATGAAAGTGGCAGATCTGAAAAAGGCTCTTAAATGCATACTAAATGACCCATTAGAGGACAGAATAGTAACTCTCTTGGATGAGATAGAAGCTGACAGGAAAGAAAGGAGGGACAGAGAGAAAGTCATGGATAAGAAAGTAGAATCACTTGGCCAGTCAGTATCTGTATAAGGTGAGGGTCTAATGCAGCACCAGTGCTACCTGGAGAGTCTTGAGGCCAAGACAAGGGCAGCAAACCTGATTCTTACTTGTGTTCCGGAAACAGATCTTACTACAGATGGAATAACTGCCCATACAGATATGGAGAAATGTCAAATGATCTTTGGAAAACTAGGCAAACCAGATACAAAAATTAAGAAAGCAGAGAGGCTGGGAGCTATGCAAGCTGACAGGAAGAGGATTATAAAGGTAGAACTAGAAGACCCAGGCAGTCGCAAGGAAATATTAGAAAACACAAAGGCACTAAAAACAGCGGATGAGGTGTTCAAAAAAATCTATGTTCAGAAAGATGTACACCCAATGGTTAATAAAGAGTTCCAGAGGTTAAAGAAAGTTGAAAAAGAGGAAAAGGAAAAGCCAGAGAATCAAGGGCGCACTGTGAAATATGACCATACCACACGATCAGTCCTTATTGATAACCAGGTTGTGGATACCTTTAAGCCTTCTTTTTTCTGAACTCTTGGGCTAACCAAACTCTCAGTATTTTGTCTGCAAATATCAATGGCAAAATTTCAAAACTGGAGCAGTTGCATTGTATGGAAATATTGTCAAATTATGATATTGTGATATTACAAGAAATCAAAACTGGCAAATTGTTCTCATTGCCAGGGTTCAAAGCAGTCCGTAGTAGCATAATTACAGGTGAAGAGACAAGAGGAGGTCTCATGGTCCTGTGCAAGCATTACATATGGGATCAGTTAGAATCAGTGAAATGTACCAAGGATCAGGTATGGTTTAGCCTGACATCTACTCCCGGCATCAGGTATGGAGGATGCTATATCACACCAAAAGACTCACCCTATTACACACCTGACTCTTTTGAAACAATTCAGGAGGAGTGCATGCATAGTTCAGATGGCGTGGTTATGCTTGGAGACTTTAATGCTAGACTACCACACCTGAGCACCTTTGAGGATGTCAATGCCAAATACTCAGATAACCCTGACACTACCAGTAACTCCCATGGCAAGGATATGGTGAAACTGTGTAAAAATCTGTCTCTGATTCCAATCAACCATGCTAAAACAGACAAGGTGAAATGTGAAGGAGGATTTACATTCCGGCAGAGGGACAGATGGGTCTCTCAAATTGACTGGGCTTTTTGCTCTAAGGAAATCTTAAATTACATGATTGATTTCAAAGTGTTGAATGCAATCAATTTCCCATCAAATCATGCACCCATAGCGCTTACAGTCCGGTGCCCACAAGTATCACCAACATGTTTGCTGGAAAGGGCAAAATTACTGAATCAAGAACAACAGGGAAATGTTTTACCTAGTAACAGAAAACCAGTTCGGATGTGGCAGATTGACACAAAAACTTTCTGTGAACGCCTACCCGACCCAGTATCCTTGCTACCAGATAATATTGATGATGGTGACATGTTTTGTGACGCAGTCTCGTCTACACTGCACAAAGCATGCTGTGAGGCTATAACAAAAAAGAATGTCAATCTTCCTATTCCTGAGAATGCAGCACAGCGCTGGGAAAACCTTATGGACCTAGATGACTCAAAGAAAGTTTGGCAAGCTATTGACTGGAGTGGCAGATACAGCAAACCCAGAAAGGATGATAGCAGTCCCAATGACAAGGAATTTACAGTATACTTTCAGGATCTACTCAACCCTAGCAATCCAGAGGATCTAGCCTGCCCCGAGTCAATTGTATACTGTCCCATTCTTGATGACCCCATCACTGAATTGGAGGTGGACAGAGAAATTAGGAATCTGTCAAGCGGAAAAGCACCTGGACCTGATGGTGTTCCCCCAGGCATTCTGAAGCACCTCTCCGTGTCCTGGATATGGCTCCTGACAGTGCTACTGAATGTAATCTTCTTTGGGTCTGTCTATCCCAGTATGTGGTGCTTAGCCAAACTCTTCACAATCTTCAAGAAAGGTTTAAAAACTCTAACGTCAAACTACCGTGGTATTAGTTTTTGTCTGCCCTATGCAAAGTGTATGACGGAGTGCTAAACAGACGTTTCAACCTTTGGTTTAGGCCAGACCTAGAACAAGCAGGCTCACAAACGGGCAGAGGCTGTAGTGAACAACTCCTTACACTTAGACTGATCATAGACACTGCTAGGAAAACCAAACAGACATTGTATGTGGTCTTCATAGACTACGAAAAAGCGTATGACTATGTAAATAGAAACAAGCTGCTTGAGTTACTTGCAAAAGCAGGATATAGCAACACATTTCTCCATGCAATTGCTAACAGTATGAGAAACACATTAGGCATTATTGAAAAAGAGACATTCTCTACATCAGCAGGGGTATGCCAAGGTGGATCTACTAGTTGCTCCCTATTCACGTTTTATATAAATGAAGGTATCAGAAAATTGAAAGAATCAGGGGATGATGGCTTCCTCAAGCATATTCACTCCCTTCTTCGCATGGACGACACTACAGTCCTGGCTACATCACGAGCAGCTATGATCAACAAACTGAAAGTGTTAATGTCAGTAACAGACCCCCGTCAAATGAAATGGCACAAAGTCAAGTCAAAGTTTTTTGCAATTAATACTGATGACACTAACCATTTGTCATTAGAGACATCATAATTAGCCACACATCTGAATACATTTACCTGGGTTATCCAGTCTCAAATCAACCAATGAATGCTCAGGTTGCAGCTCATATCAATAGCAAGATGATTCATGTGAGAAAATTTTCCTCATTCTTAGGGAAGAACCATGATGCTCCATTCATTATCACAAAGCGTGTATGGAAGTGTGCATTATCCAGTGCTATATTGTATGGCTGTGAAAGCTGGTTTTGCAATGACCTGTCACCGGCACACACACCATATATGTCATCAGCAAAGGAGTTACTTGGAGTGCGAATACAAACTGCAAATGATCTTGTGTATGCAGAAATTGGTATTCCATCTGTCAAAGCATAAATCCAGCAAAGACAAGTGGAATTCTTGAGAAAATATTTATGAGGAAAGCCCACTCAAACATGCCATGGACTTGGCTAGACAAATTAAGTGTCCAATGGGTCTGTCCCTACAGCACCTAGAGTCTCTGGTTGAGGACCCAATCACCTCTTTCGCAAGAGATCTGCACACGAGGATCCAAGCTTCAGAGTCATCAAAAGTCAAATGTTACTGTACAATAAATCCAATGATTAGTGTCCATGGCATGTATACCAATAAAGAAGTTCTGTGTGAAAAGTATAGGATAGATGCTACCAGAATAAGACTAAGCTCCCATCGGCTGAGAATAGAGACAGGGAGATGGGCACGCACACCAAGAGATGAAAGACTTTGCCAATGTGGAGAGGATGTTCAAACAGAATCCCATGTTCTAATTTACTGTAACAGAACACAGCACCTCAGAGAAAGGTTCCATCATCTTGATTTCCAATCAGTATCTGCACTAATGGACACCACACAATTTTCAGAGCTATGTAAATATTGTTCTGAAGTTCTTACTGTCTACTGAATATGATTCTAATGGTCAAGTTTAATTTTGTGTTACTATTACTTTGATTGTCGAGTATATCTTGAATGTTTAAGTGACATTATTCACTTTAAAGTACTACAGTACATGTCTCATAGAATTTATATATAATGGACTTATTATTATGGTTAGCCCAGAACGCATTGCAATTTTGCATTATTATTGTTTTGTTGTTGAAGTGTTAATAATATAAGTCAATAAAATACAGATACAAATACAAATAGAGAGAACCATAAACATTAGGAAACCGGCCCCATGGTTTTCTGAAAACATATAAAAAAATACTAGAAAGGAAATATAACAGAACAGGTCTCTCAACTGATAGAATACAATTTCAAATACAACGTAATAAATACATCAATATGATAAAATCAGCTAGAAATAAATATTTCTCTGACACAATTGACACAAATAAATTTGATCCAAAAGAATTATTTAAGATCCTAAATGGATAATTACACACAAAAGAAGACACCCTCTTCCCAAAACATAGCAATACCAAAGAATTACCAACAGAATTTAATATTTTTTTCTTAGAAGAAATTACAAATCTGAGGAGAGAAATGGATGAGAATAACATCTAATAGATGAGGAGGTAAAATTCAATACACCCTTAGATAACTTTACTCCTGTAATTCTGAGGTTAAAAGAATGCTTTAAAAAGCAGGAAAGATGTCGTGTGAACTAGACCCCGTACCCACTTGGTTTCTCAGTGAATGCATTGGAAATCTATTGTTAACAGCAATAATGAGGGATGTGCGAATGCGTCAGTAATGGTGGTCAAGTTTCTTATCGGCTCCCGGTCTTAGTGGTTCATTATTGTATTACTGGATCACTGAACTCTTTTTTATGGTACATTACTGGCTTCCCAGCGCACCATACATCGTCATTCTTTTTTTCTAGTGGATTTTTTGATGAGCCATTTTCACGGGAACAGGATCGTTTGGATGTCTTGAACTGACCGTTGTCGTGGCGGTCTGGCTGCGTGACCTGGCACCAATATTGTTTTATGAAAACACAGATTTCGTAGCCATTCTGCTGCCTTCTGTCCTGCCCTCTTACTTCGATCTACACTCTTGGATAGGGCTTTTTACCTTTGGTCTACACTCTTAGACCGAGGCGAATTATTCGTTTTGAACCAACTTGATACAGAAATATTAAGCATCTACTGACTCTGGCGAAATCTCTAAGATACATGCACTCTTATGCATCCTTATCTAAATTAACTACCCTATCATCAAATTGACAACGTATTTTGTTAAAATCTGCAATTCTCAGAGCTTTGTTGGTCTACGTCACGTGTTTCTTACAAGTCAGCACTCGTCCTTTCTATAATAATACTCTTATTTGACCATCCATATCAATACAGATACATAGAAGTTAAACTGCACATTCATAGCATTGTTATTATTTACATTGTTCATTGTGTTCACATTTTTATCAATTACATCATTTTGTTCACTTCTTCGTTTGAAAATTAAATATATACATTTGGCAAGCCAACACAGAGCTGGAAGCAAAAACCATCTTACAGGGTAAGAAGATGCGCTAACGGGAGAGCTTACACGCACCCAGATGACCTTATCAGAGAATAATAGGACCTCTGCCAACTCCGAACAGGAGACAGACAAGCCCAAGATACTTATTGCTCTGCCTAAGGATGGTAACGAGGATAGTGGTGACGCAATCACGATGGTTACTTCACAGTATCTGGACTTTCTAGCGAAGAAGTCTGATCGACTCAACCAGGCAAGCCACACATTTGTTATACCCTGTATGTCAGGCATCGTCAGGAATATGAAGGGTGTAGATATTTTCAGTCAGATGGCACAGTTATTTGAGCTGATGTGTATGAAGGGCCCGACATTTACTGTCATATCTTCACCACCGCCTATGGATGAAGAAGCTCGTAGTAATTGGATGGTTCTAAACAACTGTTTAGAGACCAACTCTGATGTACTGCCAGGTTATGCTTTCATCTCCGTTGAGGAGTTCAACTCGGGTCAGGTGGACGAGTTTTGGATAACCGACAACTCCTTTTTACCTTCTACTATCGACACAATCTGCAAGTACATTAATGATACACCCCTCCCATCTAAGTGTGAGCCGATTGCCAAATCCGCCGCGGCTAGCAAGTTCCTGATGAGGAGACACCCCCCCGGCACATCTAATCCTGTCCCGCCTTTATCAATGAAAATAGCTCGTAGTAATTGGACTTACTTAAAAATTGGTCTGGACCTAATAAAATCCAACTATCGACCGGTTTCTAACTTAACCTACATCTCTAAACTCATTGAACGTGCTGTATTTACACAACTTGTGCCTCACCTGGTAAGGCATGGCCTTACCACAAAGTTTCAGTCTGCTTATCAGGATGGTCACAGCACTGAGACTGCACTGATTAGGGTCCATAATGATAGACTTTGATCCCTTGACAACAAGGATTCTGTCATGCTCGTTCTCTTAGATCTATCTGCGGCCTTTGACAATATTGACCATGACATTTTGCTGGATAGACAACAGAAACGTTTCATGGTAACAGGAAATGCCCTTGAGTGGATAAAGTCATACTTTTCTGATAGGAAGCAATCATTCAAAGTGGATAATGTCAGATCTGCTACAATTGACATTGAGTCCGGAATACCATAAGGCTCAGTGGGACCAATTCTTTTTTCTATGTATATGTCCCCACTCGCTCATATTTTGGAAGAATTTGGTATGTCTTACCATATATATGCCGATGATTCCCAAATCTACATCCCTGTGAACCATAAACAGCACATAAATTGGTTATCTTTATGGGTTAACTGAAACTGGAAAATTGTACACGAAAATCAGAATCTTTCTGGTGTCTAACAAAATGAAATTAGATGATGACAAAACTGAATTTGTTCCCATACTAGATCTACAGTAAGGTGGGACCTTAATAGTCAAAATGGCCTGCTGATTGGATCAACGCATATCAGAAACAGTTCCCACGTGAGGAACCTGGGTGTTATCTTTGATATGATCTGGATATGAAGGCACAAATTAGGAACATGTGCAGGAAGGGGTACTACCACATTAGGAACATTGCAGCTATTAGGCAATCCTTAGACGACAGACCTGCTGAAACCATTGTACATGCTTTTGTTACTTCCACCCTGGACTATAGTAACGCACTGCTTGCTGGTATCCCTGAGGTTGACATTAGAAAACTCCAAAAAATTTAGAACTCTGTGCAAGAGTTGTTGGCCGCCTTAAGAAGTTTAATCATATCAGTGACAAACTCAGAGAACTACACTGGCTGCCGGTTTGAGCTCAAATTCATTTTAAAATATTGCTTATTGTCTAAAAGGCATTAAATGGTAAGGCGCCTCCATACATAGAGGACCTTTTAAGCCTCAAGCGCCATGCAAGGACGCTGCGCTCCAACTCTACATTGGACCTTACTGTTCCCATAACCAGCATGAAAACGGTCGGGGATAGAGCCTTTTCAGTGATGGCACCTTAACTATGGAATTACGTCCCTAATGATATTATGGGCCACGGGCCATGGCACAGTTGGCTAGAGTGCCAGCTTATAAGCACCAGTTCCTCTGTGGTGATCCAAAGGTCGTGGGTTGAACTCATGATACAATTTCACACATGAGCTGAGGTCCGTGCCTAAAGGGTTAACCCGTTGGCCTTGTAAATCTGTGACCGGGTGGGTTGTCATGTTAAGGACCTGCGACATGACAATTCAGTGAGGCAGCACTATATCTGCTACAAGTAGGTCTCATCACGAAATGAATGAAATAATGTTGAAAGTGATGTAAAACCCCAAACAAACAAACAATAATGATATTATGAAGAGTGCTACAGTATCTGTTTTGAAGTTCAACTTGAAAACTTTCCTTTTTAGGAGGTACTACGGGACTGAGAGCAATGAACAGACTCTGGCTCCATACAAGTTTATAATTATTATTATTATTATTATTATTATTATTATTATTATTATTATTATTATTATTATTATTATTATTATTATTATTATTATTATTATTATTATTATTATTATTATTATTATTATTATTATTATTATTATTATTATTATTATTATTTTTATCATTATCATTATCATTATTATTATTATTATTATTATTATTATTATTATTATGATCTGAATATGGCAATTATAAGGCCACTAATAAAAAAATAAGGACTAGAGCAAATTAAGAAAAATTATAGACCAGCATTGAATCTAGCACATCTCTCGAAATTGATTGAAAGGGCAGTAGCCAAACTGTTTGTTAGTCACCTGGTGAAGAATAACATTCAAAGCATGCTCCAATGAGCATAAAAGGAATTTCACAACACTGAAACTGCATTATTGAAAGTTCAAAATGATATTTTAATAGACATCGATAATAACAGAACAGTGATGTTGGTGTTACTATATCTCTCGGCAGCCTTTGACCATAATATTCTATTAAAGAGATTTGAAAAAAAGATGTCGAATTAGGGACATGGTTCTTAAGTGGTTTAGGTCTTACCTCACAAATTGGAAACAGTGCGTTACGAGTGATGGGAAAAAATCTGAAAAAATGAATATTAATTATGGTGTTCCACAGGGCTCAGCACTGGCGCCTCTTCTATTCACTACATATATGGAACCACTGGCTGACATTATTGGACAGTATGGGTTAAGGCATCACATTTATGCAGATGATACTCAACTCTACATCATTGTAGATCCCAAATCACCTGTAGACACAATAAAATCCTCTAAAGAAATGGAAAACTGCATAGAAAAGATTAGGAATTTTCTATGGAAAAACTGAAATACTTATATGTAGCAAAAACTCAAATTTTAATGGACAAACACCAGATGATATTATGGTTGCTGAATCAAAAATCTCTAGATCCAGCAAAGTAAAGGATCTAGAGGTTATACTAGATCAAGTATTAACAATGAAGCAACAAATCAAAAAAATGTGTAAAAACAGATTTTTTTCATGTGAAATATCTCTCACAGGTCAGAAACTTCTTTGATAAGAAAAGAGCCAATACCCTTCACATGCTTTTATGACCTCTACACTGGACTATGGTAATGCATTACTGGCTGGACAACCTAAATGTGAACTGTCAAATCTTCAGAAATTACAAAATGCTGCGGCCAGGGTGGTAGGGAAGTTGAAGAAAAGAGATCACATAACCCAAAAATTGATGAATCTGCATTGGCTGCCAGCTGAAGCCAGAATTGATTTTAAGATAGCCTTAATGACATGGGAGGTGCAAAATGGCTTTGCCCCGGATTATCTGTCTTAAGTATTAATACCTAAAAATGGGAAAAAAGCTCTTAGATCTAATAAAAACAATGAGTAAATAATTCATAAAACTAATTTGGTGTATTGAAAGCTTCGCCACATATGAACATCATGACAAATTGCAATTATGATAGAATAAAAAGATAAGTTTCTATAAGACATAAAGGTTGCATTCCCAACAAAGGTCTGTCTGAGCCATAAGCTGCACGAACTTTGTTTGACCTAAATTGAGGTTCAAAGTAGGGTAGCACTGTTTGAACAAATGAATGGCTGCTTAGAGGCACATCAACTGTCAAGGTCATTTAATGCCTAAAAATGGTAAAAACATAAAGCTTTGACTAGATAATAATGTATAAAAAGATAAGATATAAACAATCCTTACATCACAGATCTAGAATTTTAACAAAATCAGTTATGTATATAATAAATATGTGTAAATTGTTTAAAAGACTTAAAATACCATTTTGTTGTTCTTGGTAACGAGTTCAAGTAAGTAAACAAGAGCTCCACATTTAAAATTGGTTAAAAAGTCCTATTTGGTTTTAAAATGATGCTATCACAGAAGTATCAACAGTATCAAAGAAAGTATGACATTGTAAATCTTGCACATTAAAAAACTGATTCCTAATATCATCAAAATCAATACATTCAATTACAACATGTTTGATAGTCAAAGCCCTTTGATATCCAATGCACTGAGGCTGATCTTCGTCTTTAAGAAGATAGCAGTGAGTCAAATGACTATGTCCAATTCGTATACGCTTTAAAGCAAACTCTTCTGTTCAGTTAATTCTACAAGCACCTTTGGTTTTACCTAGAACAGGTCTAATTTTATGTAGTTTATTGCAAAAAATATGTGGCTGTTGCAGAAATAACAAAAGTGAGTGGCAACATAATGAGGCATGAAAACGAGTTTGCTAGCTATATTTATACTTGTGCAATCCCAGAAGGCAGATTGCTGCAGAGTATGCATCAATTATAACCACAGAATCAATCATTCCTTCAGTATTACTAAAGGTGCTTCAACCAGAAAATCCTCCCTTTAAACACAACTTTGGAGTTAGTGTCCAAGTAGTATATGGAGACCTCAGCCCAAACGGGATGATAGAATGGATGGAGCTGCATAAAGTATTTGGTGTGCCCTCCTTTGTAATGTACAATAACAGCATGAATGATGATATACTCAAAACAGTTAAATAATATCAGGATGCGGAGTACATTGAATTACTGCAAATGGCAAATATTATGGAAGACGCCAGAAATGATACTATTCTATTAAAAGTAGCGCCATCTATCAGTGACTGTTTATATGGAAATATGTACAAATTTTGATATCTCATTGTTGCAAGTTTGGATCAAATAATTGTCCCCCACAAATACAAAGACTATGATGAAATGATGGAAAATATCAACGATGATAACAACCATACAGAAGTTGCTGGTTCCTACACCCTCTTGAATTCCTACTTCTTTTTGGACTACACTCCCACTGTAGCAGAACAGGCATATTTGAAAACAGTCAGATATCTAACCGAGTGCCACCTAGTGGTAAAGGCGAGGATGCCATGATAGATCCTCACACATGTTTATTCATCAATAATAGTAGATGTGAAAAGATTATTCCAAAGTTCACCAACAGTCTGTACAATATAGTTGTTCATCCAAATATGTCATTGGCACACCATTATAAGATGTGTGACTTTGATGAGAAACAAGGTAAACCAGGAATGTGCAACAAAACTTTAGACAAATACTTTTTTAATGACACAATGTTAAATTTTCTTGACTCCTTAACACAAAAAGTTGTTGAAGTTATATGGAGACTGGATATGATGGCATTGTTTCCACTGGGTGAAGATGGTGAGCAACTGAAAGAGGATAACAATGTGATAGATAATAAAAACGACAACCTGCATGATGCAAATATGAAATGTGCAATCTCATAATTCTGATGGAAATGTGCAATTTCATGATACTGATAGAAATATGCAATTTCGTAGTACTGATACAAATATGCAATATCATAGTGTAGGATATAGAATACACACCCAGAGACTCTCAGAAATACATAAACATTCATAGACAATAATGCACGATACTGATGGTTGATGAGTCACCATAACCACCACTCCGTGAAAGTCACGTGTAAGACGGACGAGCCGAAGTTAGATACGCAGGCAGGACGAGTCCATCTGATGACGCGTGAGGAAGCCACGTAGGCAAGCCCCCACAGATGACGCGGAGTGGCCCCTTAAAAGAGACGCGCAACCGTGGATCCGGGTTCTTAGTTCCTAGAAGCTCTCCCAGTTGCCCACCCCAGTAGTTCGTACAGACCCAGTCTAGGAGCCAAGAAGGAGATCAACGACCACTTGCCACGGAAGATCCATGACTCTCAGTATCATGACCACATAGACTCGGGTGTTTAGCATATAGTCAGGGTTTCATAAGTATCATGCAAAATTGGTAATTCATATGCCTCGCTCATTGCCATGCCGGCCTAGCCAGACAAGCAGGGATCACAGCACTGAATAAAGGTAACTATTACACTGTGTATATCCTGTGTCTGCAGTCCTTACTTCCCGTCATTTATATGAGGGTTTGACACTATAGCTAGGATCCGTGCCCAAACTCACAGCCAGCGAGTCAGCGAGCTATGGTTAACAAGTACAGTACAGTATGATAGAGTAGGACAGATAAGAGTATCTATCTAATTGGTAGAGTATTGATACCCCGTCCACGTCCCCCAACGACGGATACTCTCCATTAGTGGGTAACAATAGTACTGAATGAAATGTGCAATCTCATGATACTGAAAGAAATGTGCAATTTTCTGATACTGATATAAATGTGGGGATCATTCAAAACATCATAAAACAAACAATCTTATATATATATATACCTGATTCCATCCCATCGGCTAGTCTCAAAGAAGAATTACTTCAAAAGTTAGCAGAAAATAGACAACACCGAAGTAAAATCAAAGCATGCATTCGCAAAATACAGGGTCAAACAAATCTCCTAAAAATGTATTTCACTGTCACATTTAATGAAAAACCTTATTGGAATACAAGTTAGCTTGAGTGTGATTCAGCAAAATTATAATTTCAGCATAACTGGATCCTGAGAAATTGCCTGACTTGGTCATGTTTTAATTGAAGGTTAAAATTCAGCATTGTATATGTGTAATGATGGGAAATAATGTTGACCTTTGTTATTTTGAATAAGTATGATAAATCTGCACGGTTCTTTGGGACACAATATAGTGTGATCAATTTCCAAAACAGTGTGTAATTAAAATAATAATAATACAAACACAAGAATATAAAATTATCACAGATAACCAAATATACTTTTTTTCAGGTGCAGATAGCTCATTCATAAACTATTTTCTTCTCTTTTATAAAATAAGCTATGAACATTTCAATGAAAAGGTCTTTTTAGATTGGGATTGTATCACAGCTTATTGGGTGTGTACACATAATAATGATATACATTACTTATTGTTTGGGGTTCATTAAATTAAATTTACCATGGACAACACTACTAGGCAGGTTGTTAACAAAGGTTGGCAATGAAAATGCTATATTTTAGTGTCATATGAATTAAGGCTGGTTCTTTCACAAGTATTTACAATAACTAAGTTGTCTGATCCTCTCAAAGTTTGGCATTTTTCCTTAAGCATGTAACACATCATGTTTCAAACTGTACAACGTAAATCAACATCACTGCGCCGCTTTAAGATAGGAGACACAAAGTTGCATCAATCTAACTGTTTTGTAGAGTAAGAATTCAGATTTTAAAACATATTCAATTTTTATTACTTTGCAAATGTTAGATTAATAATAATAATGATAATAATCAATGAATGAATGAATGGTTTCTTTACGGCACATCGACACAATGAGGTCATTCAGTGCCAATATAGTAAAAACAAAAACGTTATATTGACTAGAAACAAAATGTAAATATTAATACAATATGTACATAACACAAGAATTTAACAACAGCATTTATATAACACCAATCAAATATATTAAATATGTATAACTTGTTTAAAAGACTTTATCAGTATGATGTTTTGCAGTTCTTGATAAATAAGTCAATGACATAAATAAACAAAAGCTCTGCCCTTAAAACTGATTATAAAGTCCTATGTGAGTTAAATGAATGAATGAATGAATGGTTTCTTAACGGCACATCGACACAATATGGTCATTCAGTGCCAAAACAGTAAAAACAGAAACGTAATATTGACTAGAAACAAAATGTAAATGTTAATACAATATGTAGATAATACAAGAATTTATCATCAGCAATTATATAATATCAATCATATATTATAAAAATGTATAATTTGTTTAAAAGACTTTATCAGTATGATGTTTTGCAGTTCTTGATAAATAAGTCGATGACATAAATAAACAAAAGCTCTGCCCTTAAAACTGATTATAAAGTCCTATGTGAGTTAAAAAGGATACTATCACAGAAGTATCTACAGTATCAAATAACGTATGTAAACCTTGTACATTAAAATATTGAGTTCGTATATTATCAAAATCGATACACTCAATTAAAATATGTTTAATAGTCAAAGCCCTTTGACAACCAATACATTCAGGTTGATCTTCACCTTTAAGCAGATAACAGTGCGTCAAATGACTATGTCCTATTCTTATACGGGTTAAAACTGACTCTTCCCTATGGTTAATTCTAATAGCACCTTAAGTTTTGCCTAGAACGGGCTTAATTTCATGTAATTTATTAAAAATAGCTTCGTTCCAGCGCAAGTGCCATTTAGAACGTAAAAAAACAGTAATATATTTCTTAAACTCTGTATATGGAATAAGTAAATCTATTGGGCGTTTGTCCAATGCTGCTTTGGCAGCTTGGTCAGCAGCCTCATTTCCATGGATTCCAATATGACTGGGGATCCAATAAAAACGAATTTCTTTATTTTCATATGTACAAAGTCTATGATACCGTTCGAGAATTTTGTAAATAAAGGGATTTTTCCAATCCTTTGCTTTCAATGCTTGTAAACAAGACAAAGAATCAGAAAAAATTAAAAATGTTTGATGTGGAGAAGTCTCCGAATGATCCAAAGCAATGTACAAAGCATGTAGTTCTGCAGAAAAAATCGATGATTTATTTGGCATACATTCTGAATAAATATGATTGCCCTTAACAGCAGCTGCAGCAGTCTTCTCATCGTCAAATGATCCATCAGTGTATATACACTGATATCCAGTGAAAATAGATTTAATTTCTTTATATCTATTTATATAAAGGGATGGATCTGTTGAGCATTTCTTTAATTCTGACATGGCTAGATTAATATTTAAAGTTGCATAGGTCCATGGAGGTGTTTCTGGATATTAAAATTTAGCTATTTGATTCGGATTTAAATTTAAGGATTGTAAAGATTCCTTGATGCGAATGCCAAAAGTTGGTATTGTATTTGGTTCATTTTCGAAAAGATCAACATAATTTAGATTGAATATAGCATCATGTACAGGATTGTCTGGACAAGCAGCAATTTTTGCAGCATACTGAAGGGCAAGTTTTCCTCTTCTTAAATCAAGAGGCAGTTCATCTGCCTCTACTGCCAAGCTATCTGCAGGCGAGGTACGAAATGCACCAAGGCATAGTCTTAACCCTTGATTTTGCATAGGATCGATCATTTTAATATACGATGGACGTGCTGATCCATATCCCATACACCCATAATCAAGTTTGGAACGTACCAGCGCTCTATATAATTGTAATAAAACATTACGGTCCCCTCCCCAATCGGTATTGGTGAGAACCCGTAATAAATCTAATGCCTTCTGGCATTTCTTTTTAACATATTTAATATGAGGAATAAAAGATAATTTTCTATCAAATATAAGTCGAAGAAACTTGGTTTCTTCGACAACAGGGATTCGAGTTTAGCCAAGGTTTAGATCAGGATCTGGGTGAGCCTTCCACTTTTTACAAAAGTGCATACATACGGTCTTTTTCAAAGAAAACTTAAATCCATTGTTATCAGCCCATTCTTGTAATCTATTTAGGTGTTGTTGAAGCTGTCGTTCTATTGTATGCATGCTTGCTGACCTATAGCTTAAGTTGAAATCATCAACAAAAAGTGAGCAATCTGCTCCAGGCCTCATACAAACTTCAATGCTGTTTTAATAATAAAAAGGGTCACTGATAATATACTACCCTGTGGAACACCAATTTCCTGATCAAAAGTATCAGAAAGTGATGCACCCACTCGAACTTGACAGAAAATTGACAGGAAATTTTGAATAAAAAGGGGTAAACGACCCCTTAATCCCATATCATATAAATCACTCATTATTCCATATTTCCATGTGGTGTCGTATGCTTTCTCTAAATCAAAAAATATACTAACCACATGTTCGCCTTTTATAAAACCCTCTCGTATAAACGCTTCTAAACGTACCAGATGGTCAACAGTACTTCGCTTTTTCTAAAACCACTCTGTGCAACAGAAATATAAGCCGCAGTTTCTAAAAACCAAACTAAACGCTCGTTAATCATTCGTTCCATTGATTTACAAATAGAACTTGTTAACGCAATGGGACGATAATTATTTGAATCTGACGAGTCTTTGCCAGGTTTGGGAATAGGAATGATAGTGGCTTCACTCCATGAAGGAGGAAAATAACCACTTTCCCAAATATTATTAAAAATTTCCAAAAGATGCCCAAGTGTTTGGTCAGGGAGGTGTTTGAGGATTTGATAGTTCATATGATCAGGTCCAGGAGCGGTATCATGGGATTTATCTGAAGCAAGTTTTAAATCTGATATTGTGAATGGCTTATTATATTGTTCCAAGTTATTAGATATGAAATTTAGTTGGTTTCTTTCTTTTCTATTTTTTATTTGTAGAAATTTGGCAGAATAATTATTGGATGAGGAATTCTTGGAAATTGTTTGACCTATTGTGTTACCTATTTCGGTGGGATTTGTAATTAATTGGCCATTATGATTTAGATGTTTGATCCTTGCTCCTCCTCCCTTCCCAGTAATTTTACGCACCATATCCCAGCATTTTTTAATTGGTGAACGTGTATTTAATTTAGAAACGTAATCTTTCCAACTTTTTCTTTTGCTTATTTTAATAATATAACAGGCTTTAGCTCTTTTTATACGAAATTGGTGCAAATTATATTGAGTTGGCTGTCGATTAAATATTTTTAAAGCTTTTTTCCGCTCCTTGACAGCTTTTTTGCACTCATCATTAAACCAGGGTTTTTCTTTAATTTTAGAATTTGGCTTTGATTTGGGAATACACCCATCAGCAATATCATACAATGTATCCGTAAAAACTTGAAGAGGATCATCTACATTGTTAAAAATTTCTGGAGTTATTTTATTAAAACAGAAAGTTTGAAATTTTGCCCAATCGGCTTTATGAAATTTCCACTTGGGGATTCGTTCGTCTAGTGGAGGAAAATGGTTATTTAAAATAATGGGGTAATGATCACTACCCCATTGATCTTCCTCTACTTCCCAGGAATAGTCTAAAAATAAATTTGGAGTGCACATGGAGAGATCTATTGATGTTAAAGAGCCTGTAGCAGGATGTAAATAGGTTGGAGAATCGTCATTCCAAAGGCACAAACTATTGTTATTTAAGAAATCTTCTAATATACGTCCTTTGGCATCAGTATTATTTCTGCCACCCCAAAGATAGTTGTGAGCATTAAAGTCACCAACTAACATATATGGTTGTGGCAGCTGGGTTATCAAACTATTTAAATCTGCAATATTAACTGGCTCACTAGGTGGTAAATATATTGAACATATAGTTAATGTATTGTGCAGGGTAACCCTGACTGCAGAAGCTTGTAAATTAGTATTTAATGTTACTTTACTTTGGGGTGTACAGGATTTAACAAAAACAGAAACTCCGCCATGTGCTCGGTCCATAATGTCAATTGAACCGACTTTATTATAAATCACATATCCCTTAAATGTTGTGGAATCATGCATCTTTGAATTTAGTTTCTTGTAAACAAATTACAGATGTATTATATTTCTGGGCTAATAACTCCAGTTCTGGCCTGTTTGCCTCAAATCCTCTACAATTCCATTGTATGATATTGCTGATAGCCATAATGAGTATAAATATAGGATTTAACATAATCATTTGTTAGGTTTACGATTATGTTTTGACTGAACAGGTGTAAAATGTATTTCACAAGGATCACCTGTATCCATCCTTTCTAAGGATTTAGTTCTATTTATTTTACTTTTGCTTTGGTCTTTGATTTCTTTTTTGTCTGATTTATTAACTGGTCTATTGGTATTTACGTTTTTATTACTAGATGATGTGGAGGGAGTCTGTGAAGAGGTTTTAGTCGATGTTATTGTTGGTGTTAATGTTGGTAGAGCTATTGCTGGGGTATTGGATGCAGGAGTCTGAGTAGATGTTGCCGAAGATTTGGAAGTTTTTGTGAAAAAGGAATAATTTTTGTCTTTAATTGGCCATGTAATTTCAGTCTGAATTGCTATTGATTTAGTCTCTTTGTTCTTTAAAGTGCTAGCATAGGATGATTTTGTTGTGTTGAATGATTCTACACGCTTACGTGCCTCTGGAAAAGATATGTTTTCTGTGTGTCGTATTCGCTGAATTTCCTTCTCTTTTAAAAAAGAAGGACAATTCCGCAAATATAACGGGTGATCGCCTTCACAATTCATACATTTGACATTATTTGATAAACAATCTTCTCCATTATGTTGGGCAGTACACTTTGGGCATGTTACATTCCCTTTACATCTGTCAGATCCATGTCCATATCTCTGACACTTGAAGCAGCGCAGAGGGTTTGGAATAAAAACATCAACTCTGACGTTTAAATATCCAACCTTAATAGATGTTGGAAGCTGCGCCGCTTCAAATGTCAGGATGAATGTATTTATTGGAACTTTTGTGCCATCCTTTTTAATATAAATTCTCTTGCAATGGACGACATCCTGATCCTTCAATTCATTGGCTATTTCTTCTTCTGAAACTCCCACTAAGTCGGGGCATCTGATAACACCTTTCTTGTTATTTAGGGTTTTATAGGCCGTTATTGAAACTGGGACTGTGGCCAACATTCGGCATCTCAGGAGATTTTCCGCATGGCTTTTTCTTTCCACCTCAATCAACAGACGACTTCCCATTTTTTTCACTGTTTTGGGGACCCCGGCAATGCCTTTTATGTTCACTGTCTAAACTTTCTGCCATCAAAAATCTGGGCCATTTTTCTTTAATTGAATCATCATCGCTGTCAGTTTTATTCCTTGGTCTTTTTTGTTTTTGTGCCATATGTGTTTTGTTATTGTTCATCAGCTAGGTCCCCTACCCACCACAGAGCCCAACAAGGGGACGCCTTTCTGGGCCGGTAACTCATACTCTTAGAATAAAAACTCCATCCTTTCAAATCTTATTTTTATCCCTCGATTGACCCAATCAGCAGTAATCTCCTTTCAGCAAATATTTATCAAAAAATTTTAAAATTATTCCTAAATTTCAAAAATTTTATCATTAATAAAAATCAAATATCCAGAATATAAGGAAATATACTACAAGCCGGTTAAATCAGACCCAGGCCTAATCTGATCTGCCCGTCTAGTGAACATCTTGATCCAAGACAGACAACTGGACCGGTATTACTGCCAAACCAGCCCAGTGCTCAGCCTGTCAGTATTTATATCCTCACCGACACATGTCGCATCCCACCGCAAACAGGACGCCCCTTTAGTCGCCCTTTACGACATGCTGGGGGGCAGTGGGGCTATTCTTTTATCCCCGCACCCACAGGGGATTATATAAATATGAAGAATACTGTAATGTAAAGGGGAAAAAGATGATATTTGGGGATATAATTATTAATATTTACTTGAAAAAAGCTTTTAAAATTATAAGACATTTATCAAATGGATCAATGTAAATATTTATTTATTTGTTGCAAAGATATATAAGATATCTCTGATAGTTGATCTGTTGATAGCAAGGGATGTTGCAATGCTCAGCATTGCTAAAACAGCAGGTAAGCAAGGCAGATTGGCATTCTTGTGGTTTGTTTCCTGACCTGAAAATAAATATACAGAAAATTCAAATATAATCAAAATATATATTCAAATGTATCATAATATAATTAGCAATATCATATGATATATATTATTCCATATTGTGGCATATACAATGTATGATTCAATAATAATTGATGACGATAACTTACTTGGAGAAGATCTGGTAAGAGATTTCTGAGTTGTAGTCAAAATTCAAATGTCCTTGGTTGTTAGGCTTGGCGGTAAATGTTGTGAAAAGGCATGTGTTATCTGTTGTGTAAGACCGCTTCATGTAACATCCTGATTGGGTTGGCTGTTGGAACCTGTGTACACACTGCAGCTGACACAAATAACCCCCACTGCTCTCACCATGATGCAAGCTTCTGGATGTGTGATTATGAGGTTTCAACTATTTACTGATATATAACATTTTCAATTCAATGAGGGATGAATAAGATCTCACTTTATATGTATCAAAGTAGACTAATATTCTGTTATAATAACATATTTCACTACTTACAATATGGGATTTGTATCATCATCTAAAATCTGATGATTATGCTTTTTGAAAAAAAAAATCATGTTCATCCTTCCCTTTTTCTTTCCTTTATAACTTCTTTTTCTATTTTTTCTCAATCAGCTAAACCTTTATATCATTCTGCAGAATATCCACATTTTAAAAAAGTGTTATCACCAACGTCGTTTGTTTTAACGTCAAGGGAAAAATAAGTAAAGATTTCCCACTAAACAATGACAAGCAGGGTAAACAATAACAAGTTGGGCAAAGAATGACAATCAGGGTAAAGATTGGCAAACAGGGTGAAAAATAACAAGCAGGGAAAACAATGGGCAAGCAAGGTAAACAATGACAAGTAGTGTAAACAATGACAAGCAGGGTTAAAACTAACAAGCAGGATAAAAAATTACAAGCAGAGTAAACAATGACAAACAGGGTAAACAATGACATGGAGGGTAAAAAATGGCAAGCAGGATACTAAATAGCAAGTAAGTTTATTAAATATGATGAGCAGGGTAAACAATGGCAAGCAGGGTGAACAATGGCAAGCATGGTAGCAAAATGACATGGAGGGTAAACAATTGCAAGTGGGGTAGACGATGACAAGCAGGATAAACAATTGCAAGCAGTATAACAAATTGCAAGTAAGGTAATAAAAAATGACAAGCAGTGTAAACAATGGCATGGAGGGTAAACAATGGGGTAAACAATGACAAGCAGGGTTAACAATGGCAAGCATGGTAGCAAAATGACATGGAGGGTAAACAATTGCAAGTAGGGTAAACAATGACAAGCAGGGTAAACAATGGCAAGCAGTATAACAAATTGCAAGTGAGGTGATAAAAAATGACAAGCAGTGTAAACAATGGCAAGCATGGTAACAAATGATAAGCAGGGTAAACATTGGCAAGCAATGGCAAGCAGGGTAAACAACGGCAAGGAGGGTAAACAATGAGAACCAAGATAAAAATTTTCAAGCAGGGTAAACAATCACAAGTAGGGAAAACAATGGCAAAAATGGTAAACACTGGCAGGCATGATAAATAATGGCATGAACATTTCCAACAATGACAATGACAACACAGCAGTTATTACTCAAGTTTGACTCTGACACTGATAATGGTTCATATGCCTTATATTTGCACTTCTCTATTTTGTAGAGGTAATGAGGTCAATTTATTTTTTTCACACTGTTTTTATGTTTGGCAAATATTGTCTACAACATAAAATGTATACGAGACCCTACATGAGAGAGATTGAAGCTCTCACTATGGTTCTGACAGACCATAATTCATGACAGCCTACATAAAGAGCAGTTACTAGATATAGCAAAACCTCTGAGTTTAGTAACTGCTACAAAATAGTTATGAATTATCTTTTTTTGGAATTAATTTATTTTAAAAAATGACATTATCTTTCAGCCGAATTTCGAAAAGCCTATTTACATAACTATACGATCTATACAAATACTGGCAGAATGTCTTATCTCTCACAATTTTATGCAGCAATAAAAACCCGATCTCTTTTACCCTTCTCATTGTAACACTTTCGGCAACTAAACATTGTTTGAACACAATACCATAAATGGATTCCTTCATTCATATAGGTTATATATTTCACAGTTTTATACCAGGACACAATAATGACTTATGCCTATATAGGTTTTTCTATATCCAAATTTAACATGGTTTTTGTAATTAAAATATTTCTATAATATGAGAGAAGTCTGTAAAGACAATTGATAAGTGATAGTCTCCACATTGTCAATTATTACATTGGGTTTAATGTGAATCTGCATAAGGTTGTTGAGCAGTTGATAAAGGAAGACGACAAAACACCTTCCAAGATGACCATAGAACACCATCCAAGGTGAACACAGAAAACCTTCCAAGATGACCAAAGAACACCTTCCAAGATGGCCAGAGAATACTCTCCAAGATGACCACAGAACAACATCCAAGATGACCACAGAACACCGTCCGAGAAGACCATACAACACTATCCATGGTGACCACAGAACGCTGTCCAAGATGACCATAGAACACAGTCCAACATGACCACAGAACACCGTCAAAGATGACCACAGAACACCGTCCAAGTTAATCACAAAACACTATCTGAGATGACCACAGAACACAGTCCAAGCTGATCAAGAGTCCGAAGGACGAGTGAGATCCTTCCACCAGAACCAACGAGAGAGATCTGTCAGCCTGAACACTGCACGAACCTATGTTCTTGACTTTATCTCATACTTTACTCCTACAGATAGGTATGAGATAAAGGTTTTGGCTTAATGTCCAATCTATTTAAAGCAAAACAGAGAGGAAAACATTGCAGCATGTGTGGACCTTTGTTGTGTGTGTCAAACAACGTAAACAATGCCACGCCCCCTTTTTAATGACGTCACACTCAATGACGTCATTACAACATATATTTTATTATGTTATTACGCCATTGAGAGGTGGGAATAGTGCCACTCTATATTGTGAGATCCTTCCACCAAAACCAACGTGAGAGATCTGTCAGCCTGAACACTGCACAAACCTATGGTCTTGACTTTATCTCATACTTAACTCCTGCAAATAGGTATGAGATAATGTTTTGGTTTGATGTCCAATTAATTAAAACAAAACTGTGTGGAAAACATTGCAGCATGTGTGGATCTGTGTTGTGTGTGTCAAACAACATAAACAATGCCACGCCCCCTTTTTAATGACGTCACTGCAACATATATTTTACTATGTAATGACGTCATTGAGAGGTAGGCATTGAGATCCTTCCACCAGAACCAACTTGAGAGATCTGTAAGCCTGAACACTGCACTCACATGTTCTTTTCTTTACTGGTCTGGTATATAAACCATTTGCGGTAGATAAATATGAGATAAAGTCAAGAGCATGGGTTCATGCACTGTTCAGCCTGACAGATCTCTTTTGTTGGTTCTGGTGGAAGGATCTCACTTGTCATTTGGACCAAGGATGATTTGCAAAAGTAGTTCGGCACATGGGTGATCTGCGAAAGTAGTTCGGCAGAGGGGTGATCTGCGAAAGTAGTTCGGCAGAGGGGTGATCTGCAAAAGAATATCTCATAGGTGCAGAACATACAATATACAATATTTCACTAGTTTCGGTCCTATTGCAAAACAATGACTCAGCGATTTCTTAGTTTACCTTGAATAAAATAACCATTAAACTCTTCAGTTGAGGAGTGTGCAATTTATGTGACACTCAAAGTGTGAGAGAATCTGTATACAATATTTTTTACACAGAATCCTTTGTTCATGACATGATCAGGGAATAGTTGAGAAGTGTTTCATCCATTATTAAGAGGTTATTCAGCAAAGATGGACTTCGAGAAGGCCTTGCAAAATGTCGGGGATTTTGGACCTTATCAGCTTCGACTTTTCCTGTCTTTATTCTTTTATCAGTTTTACCATGGGATGCAAACTGCAGTGACAAACTTTATATCAGCCCACCATGAGCATTGGTGTAAGATTGATATCTTACAGAACTATACCTCAGAGGAGCAGAAGGACATCGCTATCCCCTACTCCACCAATGACAATGTTGACTGGGAATACGATACCTGCTACATGTATGATATTTCATTTGAAAATTACACATCTCAAGATTTCAAAAACTGGAACAGGACTCTGATGAGTGAAAGCAATGATGTGATTCCATGTAGTGACTGGGTGTATGACTACTCAAAATATCAGTCAACTCTCTCAAGCAAGGTAATTAATATGTTAATTATATCTTCATTTGAAGCATTATTACATTTTAAGGCATAATTTTTTTTAAAGGCATAATTTTTTTTAAAGGCATAATTTTAGGACATGACTTTATGGAATAATTTTAGGACAAGACTTGATGGCATGACTTGAAATAATGGCATGATTTGATGGCATGACTTGATGTGATGGCATGACTTGATGCACCATGACTTGATGGCATGACTTGATGGCATGACTTGATGGCATGACTTGATGGCATGACTAGATTGCATTGACTTGATCGCATGACTTGATCGCATGACTTGATCGCATGACTTGATCGCATGACTTGATCGCATGACCTAATGGCATGATTTGATTTCCTGTTATACCTAACATCATGTGCCTATCATTCCTAGACCATCAGTATTAAACATTTAGTTGTTTTCTATTTTAATACTATCAAGACAAAACAATGCACTATTGAAAGACATTATTCACACAATGCAGTATTAAAGAGATTTGAACAGAAACTGTAAGGTAACAACCCTATTAAAATGTTGTCGCTGTTGTTCATATCCTTCAGTTCTGTTCCAATTTAATATAAATTGTTGTAGTGATTGGCATTATTTTTGTTTAAGCGTAAAAATTTAACTCTATAATTTGAGAAAGTAAAGAGTTAATATTTGGTTAGCGATATAAATTTTTTTATAATGTTGCATTTTTGCAATGTTTAATGCATTATTTGATAGAAATCACTTTATTCCACCATTGATACATCATTAATGTTGCCCAAATGCCAAAGGTAATTCTAAGTATTTTGATGTTTTTCCATTGTTTTCTGCATTTTATATTTAAAATACAATGTGTGTTATTACATTTAATTGATATCCTTTGATATCAAGTGGGACACAGTATGTGACAAGGACTGGTGGAGAACGATAATGTCAACCTCCTTTATCTGTGGTCTACTCTTAGCATCTCTTACATGTGGCAGAGTTATCGACAGGTATGTATATTGCAATACTACATCAAATATCCCAAACATATCAAATATTTTGCTTTGTTTTTATTAACAAGACAGTATGAAATCAAATGTTGTAATTAATATCATGAAAGGTGATCAGCCGATATATCCAGCTGTTAAGGAATTTGACATGTACATTGAATAATTGTTTATTCTTTCGGCTTTGATAGGGTAGGACGTAGGTATGCAATCATATTATATACATCAATAGGGGCTATCGTAAACATTACAGCAGGACTTCAGCCTGACCTTATGGCCTTTACAGCATTGAGGATCATCATTGGTATAACTACCAGAGCATGTGGAATATCAGCATCTGTCATGAGTAAGTGTTCTATATTATACTATATATGCATCAAAGGATATGGTATTTGCCACCAGAGTATATGCTATATGAATGAATGGTTGCTTTGCGACACATCGACACAATGAGGTCATTCAGTGCCAAAAAGAGTAAAATTGAAACATAATATTGAATAGAAACAAAATGTTAATGTTAATACTTTATGAACACAAGAATCTAACAATGATATATATTACATCAAACAAATATAATAGATATGCATATTTTTTTTTTCTTTTAAAGACTTTGATCAGTGCGATGTTCTGCAGTTCTTGATAAATAAGTCAGTAACTTAAATAAACAAAAGCTCTGCCCTTAAAACTGATTATAAAGTCCTATTTGATTTTAAAATGATTCTTTGTCCTATTCTGACTGTGACTATGTCCAATCCTTATACTTGTTAAAACAGACTCTTCTCTTCGGTTAATTCTACAAGCACCTTTGGTTTTACATAGAACTGGCTTAATTTTGTTTAGTTTATTAAAAGTAGCTTCGCTACAGTGCATTTGCCATTTAGAACGTAAAAAGAGAGTAATATATTTCTTAAACTCTGTAAAAGGTATAAACATATCTATTGGATGCTTATCTAGCTTGGTCAGCAGCCTCATTTCCAAGGATTCCAATATGACTGGGAATCCAATAAAAACAAATCTCTTTATTTTCCTCAGTACAGAGTAGATGATGGCGCTCAAGAATTTTATAAATAAAAGGATTTTTCCAATCCTTTGCTGTTTATGCTTGTAAACAAGACAAAGAATCAGAATATATTAAAAATGTCCGATGTGGAGAAGTCTCCACATGGTCTAAAGCAATGTATAATGCATTAAGTTCTGCTGAAAAAATCGACGATCTATTTGGCAGACGTTCTGAATAATTATGATTGCCCTTAACAGCACCTGCAGCAGCCTTGTCATCATCAATAGTAATAAATCTAATGCCGAAATAAATCTCAAGCCTTTTGGCACGTATTTAATGTGGGGAATAAAAGATAATTTTCTGTCAAGAATAAGTCCAAAAAACTTGGTTTCTTCGACAACAGATATCCGGGTTTGGCCTAAATAAAGATCAAGATCTGGGTGAACCTTCCATTTTTTTCAAAAGTGCATCCACACAGTTTTCTTTAAAGAAAATTTAAATCTGTTATGATCATCCCATTCTTGTATTATATTAAGATTTTGTTGGAGCTGTCTTTCTATAGTATGCATGCTTGTGGACCTGTAACATAAATTAAAATCATCAACAAATAATGAACAGTCTCTTCCAGGTCTTACACAATTTACTATGTTGTTGACTTTTATAATAAATAGGGTTACAGATAATATACTACCCTATGGAACACCAATTTCCTGATCAAATGCATTAGAAAGTGATGAACCAACTTGGACCCTGAATTGTCTATTTGACACAAAATTTGAATAAAAAGGGGTAAACGACCCCTTAATCCCATATCATATAAATTCTAAACTCCAAATTTCCATGTTGTATCGTACGCTTTCTCTTAATCGAAGAAAATACTAACCACATGTTCGCCCTTTATAAAACACTCTAGTATAAATGTTTCTAAACGTACCAGATGGTCAAAAGTACTTTTTGGCTTTAGAAAAAAGTTTGTTTTTTCTAAAGCCACTCTGTGCAACAGAAATATAAGCTGCAGTTTCTAAAAACCAAACTAAATGCTCGTTAATCATTCATTCCATTGTTTTACAAATACCACTTGTTAAAGCAATGGGACGATAATTATTTGAGTCTGGCATGTCTTTGCCAAGCATAGGAATGGGAATTATAGAGGCTTCATTCCATGAATGAGGAAAATCACCACTTTCCCAAATTTTATTAAGAATATCTAAAAGATGCCCAAGTGATTAATCAGGGAGGTGTTTAAGGATTTTTGTAGTGGATTTGATCAGGCCCAGGAGCGGTATCACAAGACTTATCCAGAGCAAATTTTAAATCTTCTATTGTAAATGATTTATTATATTGTTCCAAGTTATGAGATATAACATTTAGTTGGTTTCTTTCCTTTCTATTTTTTAATTGTTGGAATTTTGTAGAATAATTATCAGATGAGAAATTCTTGGAAATGGTTTGACCTATTCTGTTACCTATTTCAGTGGGATTTGTAATTAACTAGCCAATATGATATAGATGTTTGATCCTTGCTCCACCTCCCTTCCCAGTAATTCTACACACCATATGCCAGCATTTTGTAATTGGTGAACGTGTATTTAATTTAGAAACGTATTCTTTTTCTTTTGCATATTTTATTAAATAAATATAACAGGCTTTAGCTCTTTTTTTACGAAATTGGTGAAAATTATATTGTGTTGGCTGTCGATTAAATTTTTTTAAGCTTTTTTTCTCTCCTTGACAGCTTTTTTGCACTCGTCATTAAACCAGGGTTTTTCTTTAATTTTAGGATTTGGCTTTGATTTTGGAATACACCCATTAGCAATATCACATACAATGTGTCTGTAAAATCCTGAAGAGGATTATCTACATTGTAAAACATTTCTTGAGTTATTTGATTAAAACAGGATATTTGAAATTTTGCCCAATTGGCTTTATGAAATTTCCACTTGGGGATTCGTTCGTCTGGTGGAAGAAAATGATTATTTAAAATAATGGGATAATGATCACTAAAAATATACTTGGTGTGGACATGGAGAGATCTATTGATGTTAAAGAGCCTATAGCAGGATGTAAATATGTCAGAAAATCGTCATTCCAAAGGCACAAACTATTATTATTTAAAAACTCTTCAATTATACTGTAGGATATAGATTACACACCCAGAGACTCTTGAAAACATATAGACAGACAATCACGAACGCTATTGATGGTTGATGCGTCACCATAACCACCACACTGAGAGATCACGTGCAGGCAGACGAGCCCATGTCGGATACGCAGGCAAGACGAGTCCATTCGGTGTCGCGTAAGGGAGCCACATAGGCAAACTCCACACATGACGCAGAGTCATCCCTCAAAGAGGCCCGCAACCATTGGATCCTCGGAGATAGAGATAGGAGAGCAGAACCTGGAGACCGGAGAAACAGAGATCCAGCGACCACTTGCCACAGAAGATCCACGACTCTCAGTATCGTGACTGCATAGACTTGGGTGTTTTGTGTATAGATAAGATCTCATAAGTATCATGCATTTGGGTAGTTCACATGCCTCGCTCATTGCCATGCCGGCCTAGCCAGACAAGGAAGACTCACAGCACCGAATAAAGGTAACTATTGTGTCGTGTATATCCTGTGTCTGCAGTCCTTATTACCTGCCACTTTCACCTGGGTATATAGGGTAGCTAGGATCCGTGCCCCGACTCACAGCCAGCGAGTTAGAGAGCTATGCTTATTGTACAGTACAGTATGGTAGAGTAGAGTATCTATCTATGGTAGAGTATTGACTCCCCGTCCACGTCCCCCAACGACGGGTACTCTCCATTAGTGGGTAACAATACGTCCTTTGGCATCAGTATTATTTCTGCCACCCCAAAGATAATTGTGAGCATTAAAGTCACCAACTAGCATATATGGTTGTGGCAGCTGGGTTATCAAATTATTTAAATCTCCAATATTAATTGGTTCACTTGGTGGTAAATATATTGAACATATAGTTAATGTATTATGCAGGGTAACCCTGACTGCAGAAGCTTGTAAATTAGTATTTAAAGTTACTTTGCTTTGGGGTATGCAGGATTTAACAAAAATAGAAACTCGGTGCATAATATCAATTGAACCAACTTTATTATAAATGGCATATCCCTTAAATGTTGTGGAATCATCTTTAAATTTAGTTTCTTGTAAACAAACTACCGATGCATTATATTTTTGGGCTAGTAACTCCAGTTCTGGCCTGTTTGCCTCAAATCTTCTACAGTTCCATTGTATAATATTGCTGATAGCCATATTTAAAATAATGAGTAAAAATACAATGTGGTTAGGCATAATCATTCAATTCTACTACGATTATGCTTGGAGTGCACCTGAATGCTATGTATAACAGGAGGATCATATGTATCCATCCTTTCAAATGATTTTGTTCTTTGTATTTTACTTTGTCCTTGATCTCTATTTTTTTTTGTCAGACTTATTAACAGGTTTATTCTGCTGTGAATTGGAATTTGCACCTTTATTGCTTGATGTTGATTGAATTTGTGAAGGTTTTATGGAAGATTGAGTAAGTAAAGGGGTAGAAGATACAGGAGTCTGTGTTGATATTGCTGTTATTAATTTGTTCTTAAAAGTCACATGACAAGAAAATTGTGAAAATGTTTATATTGTGCCATAATATATTACAATACATGGACATTGCATTTCAACATGTTTTACACATTTTTATAAATAGAGTACAGAATTATAGTAGATCAAAGTGATTTACTGGACACGCCCCTTTTTATGTGGGTCAAATCAGGGTTGCTGAGATTTTGCCGGAAGTGACGCATGTTCGCCCTTCATGTTCAAAACAAACCACTCCAAGCCAGTGAAACTCTTGAGGGATTGTAATTTATAAGTAATAACAAGAGTGTTGATAACATCTTTGAACCACTGGTGGCCTAATTAGCACATGTGGATAGTAGGTCAGATCATGTTTCACATCATAGACACTTGGATTATGCCTGTGGTGATGGGGAAGACAGGAATACAGACAGCCACCCAGTTGAGTTTGGCAACCTTACATCTGCCTATTGAGATTGTTCAGATCCCTCAAGGGACTGACTGAACTATTCTTTATGATAATGTTATGGTCAAAGTCATTTCCTTGTTGAGAAAGAAATGTTGAAATCTCAAAGTTTAGTATCATTTTTACAGAATTTCTTTTTTTATTCAAAATTCCTCTGTCTGTTTGTATATAAATATTGATATATGATTTAGTTGAGTACCCACTGACACGCAATGACAGACATTAAAAAAATACCAAACTAAACATTTTAAATGGCTATTGAAATACAACTGCAGTGCATAAATAATATATAACCAGACCTCAAAATTTAAAAGTCAAAATAATTTCCAGCAATGAAACAGATCTAAAATATGTGTCAAATGCTTTCAAGACATTTTTTTTTCAATTATGTCATACGAAGTTTAGCTCAACATTACTGAATATGAATAATATTCAACCAATTGATATTGTTACTGGTCATTGGTTAACAAATAAATAAATAAATTTTCAGTGTAAAAAAATATGGAAATATCAACTAAAAATAATTCATAGATTTTTTGAAAGTGTCATCTCAATGTTCCATTTACAGTTTGAAAACTCTTAAACTTCATTCCATAATGTTTAGGGCTAGCTAATAAGTGTCTTGAAACTGATAAGAGTAGAGCAGGCCATATTTCAGACACTATACCCAGTTAAGTCATGTTTGTTTATTTTCTCCAATTAAAGTAGGGATTGTGGGATGGGAAGCTGATGTAAATGCAGGTCTCTATTTTAATCATATTTTCAATGGATGTTATTTGTGTAGAAGAAAGGAAATCAGCTGTTATACATGTATAGACATAGGAGGAATATGTGTGCAGGAGATGCATGCGGGGCGCAATGACGTAGGCAGCCTGCTGACCCAGTTCTAGGTCAAGGGAGTAGGTTAATTACCCTGGGGGTTCAAAGATCTTAGATTATAGCTAAACTAAACATCAGACTGCTGAAAAAATTGTCAGATGTTTCTCAGAGGTATGAAATCTAAAGATTTCACACAAAAAAATTCTTGTCATATGACTTTTAAAGGAATAGTTTTTTCACCAATTGGCCATGTTAAATCTGTTTGAACTGAAATGGATTTAGTATCTTTTGATTTTGTGACAATAGCATAATAATTTCTTTGAGGGGTATCATAGCTTTCTACTCGTTTTCTTGCTTCTGGAAAGGAAATGTTTTCTGTGTACTTTATTCTCTGAATTTCTTTTTCTTTTCTGAAAGAGGGACAATTCTGATAATATGACGGGTGTTCACCTTCACAATTATTGCATTTAAAAGAGCGAGATTCATAATTTTCACCACTGTGCTGGCCAATCAAGTTCCCTTTACAATTATCTGAGCCATTACCATATTTCTGACATTTGAAATAATGCAGTGGGCTTGGAATATGTATATTAACCCATACGTTTAAATATCCAATCTTGAATGATTGCGGAAGCTGCGTTGTTTCAAAAGTGATATACGTATTGATGGGAGTTCTGATGCCATCTTTATTAATGATAATACGATGGCAGGCCACAACATTCTGATCATTTAACTCCTCAACAATATCTCGCTCAGATATTCCAGAAAGTTCTGAACATCTAACAACTCCCTTCCTGGTTTTATGAGGTGTTATTTTGACACGGACAGTTGCCAGCAAATAGCATTTCAATAACTTATTGGAATGGCTCTTCCTGTCAACTTTAATCAATAATTTGTCCCTTATCTTCTTTATGTCCTTCACCTTTCCTGCTTTTCCTTGAATTCCTTTCTCAATAGCAAAAGAAGACATTTTTTCAATAGTGCGTTCTCAATCAGTACTCTCAACAATTAATAATCGAAGCCATCTGTTCTCAACCAAATTCAAATCACTATCCGAGTCCGGTTCCGTAACAGCCCTTTGTCTTTTTTGTGTGTTTCATGCCATATGTGTTGTGTTAATCATTCATTGCCCATTTTCCTAAGCCTTACTCTGACTCCTATTTTATTAATAGGGAATTATAGAGCCATCAGCACACCTATAAAACTCGGCTACATTAGACAATATACTTGAGAATACATAAAAAGTATCCGTTTGAGAAGTCAAGCTCCACACATCTGTTATGCTAGAACTTGTAGACAATGCCAATAACTATTTTGAAAATATTGTTTATGGTACCATACATTTTGTCTTAAAAACATGTACAATTTATCATTGATAATGTATCTAAAATATAACAACCTAAACTTGATCAAACTTGAGCATTAGATATGGAGAAATGTGTGGAGCTATATACCACAAGCCGGTTTGACAATATCAGGCCCTAAAGTCCTCACCGTTGAGGTTGAATATTTGGGTGCAAATAGGTGTGTTGCAACTGGACTGGTATTACTGCCAAACCAGTCCAGTACTCATCCTGCAGAACTCCATATCCTCCCCTTACGTGCCTCACCTCATGGCAAACAAGGCGCCATGGTTTTTTTTTTTTTGCCTCTTACGAACTGACAAAAATAACAGGGAATAAACAAATCAGAGGACCATTCTAACCCCAGGCCCACATGGGGAGTATAGGTTATATGCCACAAGAGTATATGGAATAAATGAATGGTGGCTTGAAAGGCACATTGCCTAAAAATGGTAAAAACATAAATGTTTTGCGGTCCTTGATTAAAAACAATACTATCACAGAAGTATCTACAGTATCAAACAACATATGTAAGTAAATCTTGCATATTAAAATATTGAGTCCTAATATTATCAAAATTGATACACTCAATTAAAACTTGTTTAATAGTCATAGCTCTTTGACATCCAATACACTGAGGCTGATCTTCGCGTTTGAGAAGATAGCAATGTGTCAAATGGCTATGTCTTATTCTTATACGTGTTAAAACAGATTCTTCTCTTCAGTTAATTTAACAAACACCTTTAGATTTACCTAGAACGGGCTTAATTTCATGTAATTTATTAAAAATAGCTTCATTCCAGTGAAATTACCATTTAGAACGTAAAAAATCAGTAATATATTTCCTAAACTTTGTGTAAGGATTATTTATTGGGCGTTTGTCAAATGTTGCTTTGGAAGCTTGGTCAGCAGCCTCATTTCCATGGATTCTAATGTCACTGGGGATCCAATAAAAACAAATTTCTTTATTTTCCTCAGTACAGAGTCTATGATGCCGTTTGAGAAATTTGTAAATAAAAGGATTTTTCCGATCCTTTACTTGCAATGCTTGTAAACAAGACAAATAATCAGAAATAATAAAAATGTCTGATATGGAGAAGTCTGCACATGATCTAAAGCTAGGTACAAAGCATGTAGTTCTGCAGAATAAATCGACGATTTATTTGGCAGACGTTATGATTAAATATGATTGCTCTTAACAGCAGCTGAAGCAGCCTTCTCATCACATTTTCTTATTAAAAATAGGGTTACAGATAATAACTACCCTGTGGACCACCCATTTCCTGATCAAATGCATCAGAAAGTGATGAACCAACTCGGACTTTCAATTGTCTATTTTGAATAAAAAGGGATAGATGACCCCTTAATCCCATGTATAAATCGCTCATTATCCCAAATTTCCATGTTGTATCGTACACTTTCTCTAAATCAAAGAAAATACTAATGACATGTTCACCTTTTATAAGACACTCGTATAAATGTTGTGAAACGTACCAGATGGTCAATAGCACTTTGAGTTTTTCTAAAGCCAATCAATGTGCAATTGAAATATAAGCTGCAGTTTCTACAAACCAAACTAAATACTCATTAATCATTCATTTCATTGTTTACAGATACAACTGGTCAAAGCATAGGGATGGGAATAATAGTGGTTTCACTCCATGATGGAGGAAAATCACCATTTTCCCAAATGTTATTAAAAATATCTAAAAGATGCCCAAGTGATTGGTCAAGGAGGTGTTTAAGGATTTGGTAGTGAATTTGATTAAGCCCAGGAGTATTATCATGAGATTTGTTTGTTTGGAATTTTTACATCACTTTCAACATCATTTCAGTCATTTCGTGATGAGACCTACTTGTAACAGTCCATGACATGACAACCCACCCGGTCACAGATTTACAAGGACAATGGCTTAACCCTTTGGCACGGGCCTCAGCTCATGTGTGACATTGTATCATAAATTCAATCTCAGCATCAAACCGACGACCTTTGGGTCAATGGGTTAATAAGCTGGCACTCCAGCCAACTGTGCAAAGGCCTGTGGACCGTATCATGAGATTTATCCAAAGCAAGTTTCAAATCTTCTATTGTAAATGATTTATTATATTGTTCCAAATTATGAGATATAAAATTGAGTTGGTTTCTTTCTTTTCTATTTTTTAGTTGTAATTATGCAGAATAATTATAGGATGAGGAATTCTTTTTTGCACTCTTTAATTTTAGAATTTGTTGAACCAACTTTTATACAAGGTACTTACCCCTTAAATGTTCTTGAGTTATCTTTAAAATTACTTTCCTGGAAACAAATAGTAGATGCATTATATTTTTGGGCTAATTTTGGGCTTGTTTGTTTTGTGCCATGTGTGTATTTTTTAATATTTCTTCAGTTAGGCACCTTGCCTACCACCGAGCCCAACTCCAAGCCCTGACGCTGTGAGGACATCTGACATGACATACTCTTAGAATAAAAACTCCACCCTTTCGGATCTTATCTTTATCCCTTGATTGACCCAATCGGCAGCATTCTCCTTATGACACATATTTATTTTAATAACATTAATAAAAATTAATTCTAAATTCCATACATTGAAATTTTCAAATCAACAAAATTTAAAGCTCGGAGAACAGGAGAAATACCACATGCCGGTTAAATCAGATCTGGCCTTAATCTGATCTGCCCGTCTGGTTAACATCTGGATCAGAGACGGGTGTGGACCGGTATTACTGTTATCTAGAGAGGGGAGACCTCACAGAATAGGGGAATACTCACTGGCTGTGATTTGCTGGCCGATACGCTAACTGCCTAACTCCTATGATCAAGGAGAACTACAGACACATTATGAACAGTATACAATAGCTCGTCTTTATTCAGGTTTAATGAATACAACATACATACTTGGATTCAGCATAAGGCATGGCATGAGTGAGCAGCATCCTTAGGGAGTTGCGGCCCCACCGCACACTTGGGCCTTCCCTGCTTTGTCTCGCCTCGTCTATTCTCACTCCTCTTGCTCCTGGATCTCGACTACCTGTGTGGCATGTGTGACCATACATATACCCATGCGGGAATACTCTCTCATCTATGGCAAATGACCAAATATGGTCATTTCCTGTGCTTGATCTGTGCCTGACCAGGATGAGATCATATCTAATCAAGTGCAGGGGCATAATGTATATGTGACCGGCTTGTGGACAGTGGCTTGACCCATGAGTCATAACCATACAACCATGGTCTCACACGGCCATCTCTAACATTATCCACACAGTCACTTTGTGCCCTGCATTACTGCCACACCAGCCCAGTGCTCAACCCGTCAGGATTCCAAATCCTCCCTGCCACATGTCGCATCCCACGGCAAACAGGATACCCCTTTAGTCACTGTTGGGGAGCATTGGGGCTATTCCCCGGCACCCATAGGGGAGAGAGTATATGGAATATACCATCATAGTATATGGAACATGCCACAAGAGTATATGGAATATACTGTAAGATATAGATTACACACCCAGAGACTCTTGGAAATATATAGACATTCATAGACAATCACGAACGATATTGATGGTTGATGAGTCGCCATAACCACCACTCTGAGAGATCACGTGCAGACGAACGAGCCCATGTTGGATACGCAGGCAAGACAAGTCCATCTGATGACGTGTGAGGAAGCCACGTAGGCAAGCCCCCACAGATGACGCAGAGTGACCCCTTAAAAGAGGCGCGCAACCGTTGGATCCTCAGTTCAGAGACCGGAGAAGCAGAGATCCAGCGACCACTTGCCACAGAAGATCCACGACTCTCAGTATCGTGACTGCATAGACTTGGGTGTTTTGTGTATAGATAGGATCTCATAAGTATCATTCATTTGGGTAATTCTCATGCCTCGCTCATTGCCATGCCGGCCTAGCCAGACAAGGAGGAATCACAGCACCAAATAAAGGTACCTATTGTGTCATGTATATCCTGTGTCTGCAGTCCTTATTGCCTGTCACCTTCATGAGGGTATATAGGGTAGCTAGGATCCGTGCCCGAACTCACAGCCAGCAAGTTAGCGAGCTATGTTGATAGTACAGTACAGTACGGTAGAGTGGAGCAGATTAGAGTATCTATCTATTTGGTAGAGTATTAATCCCCCGTCCACGTCCCCCAACGACGGATACTCATCATTTAGTGGGTAACAATACTACCAGAGTAATATGTTACATACCACCGGAGTATATGTTATATGCCACTAGAGTTTATGGTATATGCCACCAAAGTACATGTATAAGCCTTTTAAATGCACTGGCTTGAAGAGACAAGAATCTTACCATTGTGCCTCATTCCATTATCATTGTCTTTTATATCAGCAAAACTATATATAATGGATGTCATGGAAAAACAGGTCGACAATAATCTGACATTTGATTACATAAAGTTGAGATATGCAATATGACAATAGATGCCTCCCTACATATGCTGTTTTTGGAATTTATTTTCCATGAATGATTGATTATACCTATGTCAATCTAAAATTGTTCTTTCACAACTGTCAGTGATACACCTGTTCATCTATTTATGACAATATGAAAACCAGTATACTTTGCGAGAATAAATTAAGTCACCAACCTAGAAGATTGACATTTTCAAATCTTTTCTGATATTTCAACGATTGTGCTCTTAATGCTTTGGCTGAATGTGGTTGATAATGTGGCTCATTTCTCTCAGGGAAATAACAAATCATATGGATTATTTTGCATGGTGTTTCAGTGGTCGAGAACATGACATCAAGAAGGCGGAGTTGGCATGGTACTGGCGGCCAGGCCATCTCTGCCCTTGGTATTGCTGCAATATCAGGTTTTGCATTTCTTCTCAGAGACTTTCAGCATCTTCACATTCTCATGGGCTGTCTCCAGGCTACCTCACTTTTCATGTTCTTGTAAGTTGCGGTCTGTTCCTTTTTTATTAATGTTTTTGTGGTAATGCAAAAGAAAGATATTAATTCACTCATCAAAAAGAGAAGGGTATTTAGTCCTGGTGTAAGGTCTCTATCTAATCTGGTACAACTTAACCTGTTCTGAAAAGGTTGTTAAATTAAATACAAACTAAACCCTATCTCCTTGATATTGTTGATATATTGATATATCACTGATTTTGCCTCACCATAAGGCAAATTACCAAAAGGTCAATGTGATGCTTTTGATAGTTTCATCTATGTGAGTGTAAAGGATGTCCAGAACAAATCAATATAGTTTCAATTGTTAAGAGGGTTGACATAATTTAAAGATATTTCAAAATGCACAGTTATGCATAGTTATTATCATTATTGCAGATATATAAATATTATAGATAATATTCATATTATAACACTTGATAATTCATTTTATATTTTGAAGCTACATACCAGAATCTCTAAGATGGTTACTATCAAAGGGCCACCTGAAAAAAGTCAAAGCAATTCTGCACTCAATTGCTAAATGTAACGGGAAGGTGGTGCCACTACAGCCATACAATGCCCCAGAAAAGGAACAGCAACAGGTCAAGGCATTGTAATATAAGTGCTTTGAGCAGACCTGGTCTGATATAGCGCTTTGAGCAGACCTGGTCTGATATAGCGCAATATAAATCGTTATTATTATTATTATTATTATTATTATTATTATTATTATTATTATTATTATTATTATTATTATTATTATTATTATTATTATTATTATTATTATTATTATTATTATTATTATTATTATTATTATTATTATTATTATTATTATTATTATTATTATTATTATTATTATTATTATTATTATTATTATTATTATTATTATTATTATTATTATTATTATTATTATTATTATTATTATTATTATTATTATTATTATTATTATTATTATTATTATTATTATTATTATTATTATTAATGAACACCATGGTTGAAACAAAGAGAAGCACATTTTTAAAAAAATTATTCATTTTAATGAAACGTAACACTATCATGTACTTCACAGATCACTAATGAGGATGCCATAAAGAAGAATGTTGAGATTGATACTAGGAAAGATGGATTTTATGATCTTTTCAGAACACCAAATCTGAGAAGGAACACATTGATATTCCATTTTTTGTGGTGAGTGGGACGAGTAATCAAAAACATTTAAAGTAATGTTTGTTCTGTGTTATTCAGGGTTGAGAAGACGAGTATGTTATTTGTACATGCTATGATTCTAATACAGTTTAATTACACCCATTCAGTTTAATTACACCCATAATTGTTTTTCTTTTCCTCTAAAGATTTGTTGTATGAATTTGTTGGATAAGTAATAATGTTTCCTTTCACAGCATACAGAATGGCATTCCCCACATCAGCTGTCATGTCGTCAATTCCATCCCCGCATGCATGGTGCACAACATAAGAGACACTTGGTGGATCTAAAATGTTGAATCTCAAGCAATGAGACTTGTTTCTGTTTTCATTCCAGGGTAGCCATAAACTTCACTTACCTGGCATTAACCACCACAATGGATGAGTTGACAGGGAGCACCTACCTAAATGTGCTGCTGTCCGCACTGCTGGAGGTACCAGCCTGCGTAGCAGCCTACTTCATCATGCAGTATCATGGACGCAAACCAGTGGTCATGGGATTGTTATTTGTATCTGGAATACTCTCCCTTCTTACAGTTCCTTTTGATTTGATTTCTGGTGAGAACTAATGTTTCTAAATGAGGACTTCTGCTTCACATATTATTAAGTGGCTGTTACTCCGTGAATCCTGAATTTCATGTCAATCTTAGGTATCATCAGAAAGAGTGTATTTGTTAAAATATGATATAAATACAAATTAAATCAGCTGAGAGAAGCCTCCCCCCCCAATTTTATCTAGAAGAGAAAGATACAAGAAAAAACACTTTTGGAATGTTACTCATATCAATTCTTTGACAGTCCAATGCATGTGTAGAAATGTGTATATTTTTTGGCAGGTATGAAGATGGGAGCAACAGTGCTGACGATCCTAGCCAGGGCTGCACTGAGCGGCAGTCAGGTATGCCTGCGTACCATGACACAGGAGATTTTCCCCACATCTGTACGGGCGTCAGCATTAGGATCTTGCTTCAGCATGGCAGCCGCTCTGGGCATAGCCGGACCCTACATTGGCAGCGGCTTGGTGAGAATTTTTTTACAGAACTATATACAAAAGCATTAACATGATCATTGAGAAAGTGTGACGATAAGATATGAAATAGTGGCTACAATGTGCATACATTTCTATGTTTGGACTTACAACAATTGACCTGCTTATTGAGGTCCTTCTAGGTTTTGTTCAAAGGGGCCAAGATGGCTGCACAAATGTATGCATGGATGAGAGATAGCTGCATGAGCGGAAATTAATACAATAGTGAGAAATATGCAAGAGAGACAGTTGCAACAGTAAGAAATAGCTACATAAGTGTGACAGCTGCACACAATGCAATTTCTGCAAAAGTAAGGTATATCCACAAGTGAGAGATAGTTGCTTAACTGAGAGATAGAGTGAGAGACAGCTACAACAGTGAGACAGCTGCAAAAGTGAGATATAATTACAATAGTGAAATAAAGCTTCAACAGTAAGAAACAGCTGCATATGTGAGATATAGCTGCAACATTGAGAGATAGCTGCATAGGTGAGAGATGGCTACAACTGTGAGACAGCCACAAAAGTGAGATAGAGCTACAATACTGGGAGAAAGCTGCATAAATGAGAGATAGCTGCATAATTGAGATAGATGAAAGATTGAGAGACAGCTACAACAGTGAGACAGCTATAAAAGTGTTAGATAGCAACAATAGTGGGAGACAGCTGCATACATGATAGATAACTGCAACATTGAAAGATAGCTGCAAAAGTGAGAGATTGCATCCCTTTCCAGCCGAAGGCACTTGTACCATAAAGTAAACTACCACCACAAATCTTCACCAAGAGGCTGAGATTAAAAGAGTGAGTAATTGTGTGAGAAAATAAGCTTAAAGAAAATAATTAACAACTTTTTTTTGTGAATATAGAGAAATGTGTGGGGCCCACTGCCTAGTCTAATATTTGGTACACTTGGAGTGGTTGGTAGCCTTGTTATGATCTGGGTTCCGGAGACTTTAGGTGAAAAATTGCCTGATACTGCAGAAGAAGCAGAAAGACTGGCTCGCCATAGGTGTGTACCTCATGCCCATGCACTTTGTAATCAGTTGTCTCATAATATTTTAATATAATAGGATATTCCGTATTCATTTCGGACACCATGTTTTTGTTTAATGATTTCCGTGACTTTCATAAACAAATCATGTTTAAAAATGTAAACATAAAGAAGGTCTATATCAATACCAAAAAAAGCATGAGGACCATTCAATTTCACTTGACATGGTTTGACTCTAGCAATCCCACCACTTATAAAACATACTGTTTGTATGATTAACATTTTTCATGAACGATTTACAGAAAAACAGCAGTCCCCAATGACATGGCAGTCCCCAATGACATGACAGTCCCTGATGACACGGCAGTTTCCAGTGAAATGGCAGTCTGCAATGACCAGGAAGCACTGTCATATGATGAGAACGGAACAATCAAGACAGGAGTTGTCATACAGAGTGCAATGAATCATCAATAGAACCCCAGATAGGCCCCTCACTTGAATAAACTGACAACAATAAATATTTAAACCTGCTTAGTTGTTTTTTTCTTTATTGATAAAAACATAATTGTCACTGCTCAAGTAGGCCCTGTTGCCACCTGGACTGTATTGTATCAATAGGTTCAAAATTTTGAACCCCAAATCTTGGGCTCAAAATCGATATTCAACACCATATTTGTACCAAAAGTATTGTATGAATGAGTTCAGCACCAATTTTGTGTTCAAGCACCAATTGTGTGTTCACATTTTTGAGTCCAATATGCAATACCAATATTTTTGGGTCAAAATCGGTGTTCAACACTAATATTGGGTTCAAACCAGGGCTTTTTGCTTATGCTTTCATCTTAAGAGTCAAATCATGTCCATATTCATTTTTAAGAGCATTTTCAAGCAAAACTATTTCTCAGACTCACACCTTTGTGCTTAAATTTCAAGCACAGATCATTTCTTGCTTGGATACTTGCAGGTAAAAAAACAAAAAAGCAAGACAATCCCAACCAATAAGCAGCTTAAGTATAAAAGCCACATCACTAAGTTGGCTAAAAGACAGATCCCTAATAACAAGGGATCCCCCAACAACGCAACAATCAAATGAAACCAACCGTCAGGAACCTTATTAATGTAAAACTAAGAAATACAGTGGAAGAATGCTGAGCTGTGGATAAATAACTAAGTCTTCATTGCTGGTCTAAGATCTGATGCCTTCAGTGCTGGATGCAGGAGTGAGGAGGGCTCTCCTCTCTCTGCATACTTCATGGCTGTACAACTCTGATTGGATAGTAATTCTAGGCTAGACTCTGGCCAGGTGCCTGGGTGCCTTGCTGACCAAATATAGCATTGGGGTAGAAGATGTTTTGCTAGGAAAGAATCCTGGATACCTGCATTCTACAAATATATTTGTGATGTTTTTCCAGAAACCAGACAGTTTATGACTGTCTGCATTCTTCCTAACCAATTTCTCACATTGAGCAATTTATCAAAGTTTTCCTTCATAATTCTATATATTACATGTTTCCCCCCTTATTTAATTTGACTCCTGGCAAATTTTAAAACTTTAAAACTTTTCATTGAAAAACCCCAAGTGAGTGATACAGCCACGTATTTCAGCACCAAATACACCAGATGTATTTTATTCAAAAGTACATAATAAAATAACAGTATACAATCAAATACTAAAGCATCATACATCAAACATGAATCTTCCATTGCACAATAGGCATAGAATAATTGTATTACATATTACAGTTCAAATGGTACACATAATACATTTAATTACTTAAAACAATAATTAAATCATTTAACTAAGCCAAATTGAATAATAATTAATATAATAATTCAATATTAATTATGCATATATCTATTAATAAAATATATCATTATATCTCAAATACTTATGTAGTTTATAAAATAGCACCTTACATACATTTAGATGCATTTCATTTTGCTTAATGCATTATGGCCAATTAAATATATTATATAATAATTAAGTTATAATTAAAATACATTATCCTTCATTTATCAATAAAATATAAATGTGTTATGATTATGATTATTGTAAGCAAAAGAACTTTACATTGCACAATATGTACAAGTGTTTTGGACCCAGTCCTGACACTTGTTTGATCCCTTATATTGTGGTGCCCTCTGGTTCATATTTTGGAGGAAAGTTTTGAAGGGAACACTTTTGAGACACTTGCCATTAATCAAAACATACCCAGACTTTTGAAGTTGCCTGAGGTGAGTAAAACCACTTTTTAAAGTTATTTCAAACATATGTTGATGTAAATTTAGCATGATATTAGATATATAAACAATTCAACATCATAATTACAGTGCCATTACCTAGCTGCAGAGTGGATTATAGCAAATGTAAGAGTTTTGCTACTGAACTGTCAAACTTCCTTTGTTTAGCCTGCATAAATTACTGATCAACTTTGTATTTTAAGCTCATCTCTAATTTCCTATAATGAGTATGGACATTATTTTATGAGCATAAAATGTTTTACATAACCTTCTGATCCCAATTTATTATATAACATACTATTTCTGAGTATTTTATATATGTATATTTTGCCTGCTCATGTTAAAACCAGGTCAACATTATCATAATATATCCATTTATGTTCTATCACTAGAAACACATATTATATCCACATTTTATATTTATTTCAACAATGTAATGTCTATAGCAAACACTTTAAATATAAATATCATAATTTACATTGTCATATTACTAATTAAAAGAATTAATTGTCTATATTTGTTACAGTTTAATCCTGGAGACTACAGATTGTACACATGTTTTTGATTATTTTTTTCAGACTGACTCCATCCCAAGTGGAGATCATAGGTCAATCTGCCAGACTCATTTATCACTCTTGGGTATAGAATATCATCTAGCCGACCCAAAGTTGATCCTTGCACCATAACTTCAGTGCAACTGACAGGAAACAGCTGATTCACCCTGCATTAGCCAACATTTCTTCTGAAACAGACTACATTTATAATGTAAAATCAAAACTGTTTATGATTTTATATTATATATCAATTATCTCAGGAACTGTCACGATGTCTTTATTTATATATTTGGCAATGTCAGAATGGAGTTTTTCTGCATCTCTTCTGAGAAACATTGTAAAAACTATACTCCTGTAGAGCCAAAACCACCATGACCTCTTTCAGAGTTTGTCAAGTCTGTCACTTCAACAAATGATGGTATGTGGATACGCTCCACTATGAGCTGTGCAATCCTGTTTCCTTGATGCACTTCAAATGAATCCTCTCCTAGATTGTACAGCAATACACCAACTGCTCCCCGGAAGTCAGGATCTATCACTCCAGCGCCAACATGTACTTGATGTTTGAGAGCCAATCCTGACCGTGAAGCAACTCTGCCATAGGAATTTGCAGGTAATTGTATCTGTATATCAGTTTTCACCAATTGTTGTCCATGTGCAGGTATAACACAGTTTTCTGCACTATACAGATCATATCCTGCTGCTCCTAACGAACCATGAGTAGGACATATAGCATATTTTGAAAGTTTGACAAATGGAATTACAATGTTAGTATCCTTGTCATTAATACATATGCAGTTTCCCATTATAGTTAATCTTGCATTGACATCCATATACTGGTTGTTGTATGTGACGAACATGCTAAAATTACACATGTAATACATACAAAGGTATCACATGTATCACAATGCATAATAATCAAGTCGTTATGTAAAGGACAATGCACATATGGCAGCTCTCTTGTTGCTATCTGCTGATGATCTTGAAACTCGGGCAATGTCTGATGCTTTACACTGTGATCCTTGCAGAATAAATGCGAACATGTAACACAATAATGTGATGAAATCACATTATATCCATATAAAGGAGAATATACGCAGACATCACATGGATCTTCTTCCAACATTCTACTTCCCATATTTTATTGTTTATATAAAGATTATGCATAAACTCTAACCCTTTACAGAGACTAAATCCTTACAGGACATAGCTTTATGCATAATATAATGTTAATGTCTTTATATTTTCAGAGTTTATACTCCTGCATCACCTTCTGGACAGCTGAGTCTCATTCCAGCCACACCTCCAGGAATCCTCGATCCTAGGACACCTCTCACTGAAGATTCTTTGGAGTACCACAGCAAATTCTTGGAGTACCATTAGTAGATCTGCAGAATACAGTAGCAGATTCTAGAAGTACCAGTACATCTGTGCCAGCCTCATCAGGAATTGTTTGTAACTGTTATTAAATCCTAGCAATAGTCAAACTGACATATATTAACATTTTGGCATTGTTGACATTTGTATTTTCAATTTGACAAGCTCCAAATCAAAACCATTAAAAGCAGAAATAACTATCTTTGCCATGTATATATACATATATATTGATTATATATATAGGTAAGTGTATTCAATTAATAATAGAATAATCAAAATACTAACAATAGCTCATTATGAATATAGAAATATATCAATGAGAAGCTTGTAGAATTATATAAGTCACACAATAAATATGAGAAATATTGCAATCGCACATTTGTAATTGTGAAATTATATTATTTATCTGATTTGACAGCTGTGTCAGATTCAGCTTGAACACGATGTGTTCTAGATAATGACCGTCTGCTACGTCTCATTTCTTCTTGAGCTGGAGCACTTTGAGCTGAAGAGCCCTGAGCTGAGGTAGCTTGAGCTAAGGTGCCTTGAGCTAGAGCACCTGTAGACAGTTTTATGTATGCAGTTCCACTAATTGTGGTAACTGGAGGCATTGGTAAATCTTGAGGTGTATAACCTAATGAACCTATTATTAACCCATTTTGATGAATCAACAGTTTTGGTGAATATCTTTGTTTGATAACCTTCCTTATCCTATTATAATTCCAAGGTGATATCAAATATTGATCAGGCACCATCACTTCTAAGCCATTCCATTTTAAATTAATATTATCCCATTTAATATGTAAATAGGTCAGAAATATCATATGCCTTGTAACCCTTATTTCAGAAATAATGTGGTCCCCAGAATAGTTTAAGGTTTTCATCGTGGCTGAAATATTTACCAAATTGACTTTGACTGAAATATCTTTATTATAGAGAAATAGATCAATTTTTGTGAATACTTGTGTTTTAAATAAGAATTTTGCCAAGAGATAAATCAGAAATATAAGAATTAGAAATACAAAAAACAATATACTTGATGAAATATCATGAACTAGATATCTGTCTGGTGTCATCGAAGAATCAGTGTTATCCAGCTTTGTAGGATGAGTATTAAAATTCATTGTGTTCCATGCCAACTGTGTTACTGGAGAGATTTTCAAATTATCTTTGATAGGATATGCTTCAATACCATCTAAATTATGCAGTCTTGCTTGGACAGCCAGCATAAGTGTTGTAATCTTTTTGTACCTTTTAAATAGCAATATGCACAGGATCAAAAGAACTATGGATAGAATACAGTCAATAACAGACATATAATCATTTGTAGATTCAGACTGAAATATTCTTGGCCAGACAAAATTTTCATCTCTGATATCATCCTTTACCTTTTGCATTAAGTAATTTAGATCTGTAGAAACATCTTGATCACTTCCATTTAGATGTTGATCTAAAGTTTCTAATAATTCTGCTGGAATATCAGGTAAATCCAATATATCTGATTGGACTGCTAATGTATCCCCTCTAATGGTTTTTGGAGGCTTTCCAAAAAGGATATGAAGAAAGTTCAGATTTGCACCAAAATAAACTATATCTGTACTTTCATTTTGACATTGTACAGAGTTTTCCAAAATTACATTATGCTTATCCTGAAGAATACATCCACAAGGAATTTCCGCCAAACAAATAGTCTCGCAAGCTTTCAGAGTAGACACTGATCCATTTGAACATATGGTATTAATTTCATTTCTTTGGGATGTAATAACTGCATATTTTTCAAATTTAAACATAGTTGGTACAGTAGGTAAAGAAATCAACTTAAATTGACAAAGGGACATTACAGCTTCATGATTATTTTGGTATAATGCATCAATACAGGTAGTGTTGCTTAAAATATGAACAGAAAGTAAGCCAGAGCAATATTTTAAAATGTTCCCTTTACAAGTAAGCCATGTTTTTATGTCAACATTTATTGCAAATGAGTTGTCTTCTGAAACACCATAGATTTCTGGTAAAGACTGAAGTTGAGTTGCTGATGTCGAATTATAATGAATTGGAACATTTAGGATAATTGTTTGAAACATTTTGAATAATAATCGTTTGTCTTTGGGTTTCAAAAATATAGGGAGACATATATATAATCTATCTTCTGTGCGCATTGACATTACCTGAACATTCTTATAATAATGGCCTAAATCAAATACTTCAATTTCCAAATGTGAGTCTTGAGAAATTAATATTTCTGAAACATGTTCTAATGTTTCTTTTAATTCAGCAGAAGATATAATTGTGATTGGTAATTTGTTTTTAATCAAACTTTCTGAAGCTAGTAACCAATCAGTATTCAATTGTTCAGCAGAAAGTGTTAATTCCACATTGTATCTAAAATGGTCAAATGCTGAAATAATTACCTGACCTAATTGTACTTGATAGGCTCTCCAAATTTGCCAATTTGATAACATATCTTGAAAATTTTTTTCTGATTACTTTAACTAAGAAATTCATTCTATCATAGATCAAATTATTATTTGCAATCAAATTGTCAATTAGTTTATGATACCGATGATCAGATAAATGCATATAGGCACTTAGATCTTTACCCAGTCTTCCAAGCCGTTGATTTAGATATTCATTGTTATTTTCTATTTGATAAACATGATCTTTTAGTTCATTGAATGTATCACCAGATGGTGTTCCTGTGGCTAGTTCAAGCAAGTCTGATTTGAAAGCCAAAAGTTTCCTTTTTTCCATTTCTGACATGTCTGAATATTCAGGCAACATATGCTTTATTCTTATCAGAGTTTTGTTTACATTTTGAATGGTATTTTTGGTATCCTGATACATTGTATTTATTATTCTTTTCAAATGATAACATTGATCACCAAATGGTGTGTAATTACTGGATAAACTGACATTCTCTAAATGTAAACATTCAAAGACTGACTCTTCAAATGTCACAGAAACATTTGGAAAAGGAACAACAAAAGTATAGAGAAACCTGTCTTTTGTCAAAGATACATAATCATGTAAATCTTCAAATATCAACCCATAGTTCAGTCTTAATTTACTATCAGTTTGACCACAAGATAGGATTGTAACAATAACAGTTATAAAAAGAAGTGATGACCCCATCTGAAACAAAATTTATAAATTTCAATTTCAATGATTTTATACATTATTAAATCAAGTGTGCAAACATTAGTCAAGATTATCTTATCAAAGCAAGTCTAACCTAGGCTTTTCTTTTTATTTATCTGATCTTACATTATTGGATCCATTTATTTATATATATATATATATTTTTTTTTATATAGACTTACTTATAAGAAACCTATACACCATGTTACCACCTTGTATTTAATTATTTTCATGATACTTTTGGCGAAGAAGTAATGGAATATTGGTTTCAACTTCCCAAGTTGCATCCTTAACCCTAAAACCATCCCAATGGACTAAGTAATACCTCTGTTTTTCTTTCCTATGATAAAAGCTTTTAAGTAGCCTTTTTACCTTATACCACCCACCAGGTAGAATTTCAGTATTCTCCTTGGTTTTCAAATCATTTGGAATATTTGACTGTTCCTCACTCTTTTTACCCTTTGACCCCTCTTTAGGGTTATCCAACTTTTTAAGTTCTGCCCAAGATTTGGCAAATTGCCCAAATCTCATGTAGCCTCTTTTTAATCTGCGCAGATTTATTGACTCAGGCAAAACCTCCTGAGATTTTACATCTCTTAACCATACATTCACTCCACTTACACTGCCAACAAGAAATGGTCCATCCCATCTCTTCTTTCTCAACCCTCTTGATTGAGTTTCCCCAGGTTTAGTTTTCAAAGCCTTTTTTGAGATATCAACATAAACAATATCTCCTGGCTTGAACTTTATTATCTTCAGGTCACGATCATAATAATATTTATTTCTCAATCTAACATTCTTTAATGATTGCTCAGCACATTTAAAAGCTTCTACCAGTTTTTGGCTTATAATTTGGGGATAATTTAATGAATTTTCTGTTTCATTTTCATGAATTGAAAAATCCAATCCATCTGAGAGAACAGTGTTGCGTCCCATGAACAAAAAGAATGGCGTATATGCATGTGTTGCACTTGATGGTGTAGCATTCATTGCAAACACAATACTTTGCAAATACTTTGCCCAATCATGCTGATTTGTACAGTACATTGAAAGTGACCGTTTTATAGAAAGCACAAACCTCTCAGTATGATTTCCACAGGGGCTGTAAGCTAATGTGGTGACCTTTTTAACCCCAAACAAAGAACATAGTTCTTCAATGACCTCACTGCAAAATGACTTTGCTCTGTCAGATCTCAGATTCTCAATGTGCCCATAGCTAGTTATATAATTCATCAGTTTTTCTGCAACTAATTTTGATGTCTGATTTTCAAGTGCATATGCATCTACAAACTTGGAATATTCATCAGTAATTATAAGAATATACTTATATTTTCCAAGTGAAAGAGGTAGTGGCCCTACAAAGTCCATGCTACATCTCTGCAAAGGACGTGTGATGGGAGGAAAAATCTGCATTTCTTCATTTCTGTTCTTCCTGCCTTTCCTTTCCTGACAAGTAGGACATGTTTTGCAATGAGCTAGTGTCATTGCTGACATTTGTTTCCAATAATACCTTTCTCTGAGTGAGCTAAAAGTCCTATCATATCCAAAATGACAACCTCCAGAAGCTAATGATGAATGAAATGATTCAATTAATTCTTTCTGAATTGCCTTTGGAACACATAGTTGTCTCACAAAATGATGAGTTGCCCTCTTTGGTGGGTAAAATAATCTACACAGGACCCCTTGAAAAATCTCATAATGAGGAGATTCAAGTATAATTTTCTTTGCTAATTTTGTATTGTCTGGCAAATCATCATTTAGCAAGTAATTGATAATTGGTTTCCATTCATCATCATTTTTTTGCATTTCAAAGAATTCCTTTTCCGTAATTTTATCTACATGTTGATCATCCTGAACTATTGGCAAGATATCATTATGATCAAGTTTCACTTCAAACCATGAAGGATCTGATAGTTTTATTTCTTGAAATGGAAACCGAGATATACTATCTGCATTTCCATGTTTATGACCTTCACGATGTACCAGTGTGACTCCAGGATATGCTGACAATTTTAATGACCACCTACTTATTCGGTGATTTGAATTCTTTGGTGATTTTAAAAGAAATGACAAAGCTCTATTATCTGTTACCACAGTACATTTTGTTCCTAAAATATATGATTCCCAGTGCTGAAGAGAATACAGTACACTCAAAAATTCTCTCTCATAAGCTGAGTATCGAGTTTCTGCATCTGTCAATCTGCGACCTGCATAAGCAATTACATGTTCTTTTCCATCAATTTCTTGTGCTAATATGGCTCCTAAAGAAATAGAACTACAGTCACAATAAATAATGAAGTCATATGACCAGTCTGGGGAATGCAAAATTGGAGCTGTCACCATCATGTGTTTGAGTTTGTCAAAGCTAGATTGACACTCTTTTGTCCAATTAAATGCTACCCCTTTCTTTAACAGGTTATAGAGATTTGCAGTTATAGAAGCATAGCCAGGAATGAATTTTCGATAATAACCTGTTAAACCTAAAAATGACATCAATGCAGCCTTAGGATCTTTGGTTTTTGTTGGAACTGGATAATCAGTAATTAATTGTACCTTTCTTTCATCTGTCCTAACTCCATTCCGTCCCACAAAGTGACCAAGAAAAAGGACTTCTGACCTGGCAAATTTTGATTTTTTCGGATTTAGACGCAAGCCTGCTTCTTGTAACTTCGAAAAAATTTGCTGTAATGCTGTTAAATGTTCTTCAAAACTCCGAGTATAACAGATTATATCATCTATAAAAACCATGCAAACATCATAAACCAAATTTCCAAGAACATTCATCATGTAATTAGAAAATCTCTGAGGTGCTGAAGCAAGACCATACACTAATCTTTTCGGTAAAAACTGACCATCCTCAGTTACAACTGCTGCTTTTTTCTGACTTTCTTCATCCAACAAGACATTGTTATAGGCACTAAACAGGTCAAGACTGGAAAAGTACTGGGCTGAACCAGTACGTGTAATAATGTCTCCAGTATGTGGAATTGGACTTGCTGAAACTTCACACAATCTGTTCAGTTTCCTATAATCAAAAAATGGTTTAAAAGATCCATCAGATTTTTGCAAAATTGATGCTGGAGTAGCCCAAGGACTTTCTCCTGGCTCTAAAATTCCAGCTTCACACATTTTATTTATTGCCTCTGATAGCTTTTTCCGTCTCAATGGATTTAAACGATATGGGGCTTGTTTGACAGGTTTTGCATCACCAGTATCTATTGTATATCTAAAATTTTTCAGTGTACCAATATCATTCAAATTATTTGTAAATATATCTCTATAATCAGCCAAAAGTGTAATTAATGATTGCTTTTCTTCAGATGTAATATCATTTGCCATTTCTAAATTTATATCAGGATGGGGTTTTTTACAAGTACTTTTCACAATAGGAGAAGTAGCCTTGTCTAGAGTAATTAGATTTACAATATCCCCCTTTTCTGGCTGGAAAGTACATAATGTAGTATTTGGCCAGAGTGTTACATCTTTGTTTGTTGGATTTAATAATCTGACTGGTACAGTGTTTTCTTGGACTGTTACCATACAAGAGGCTGAAATTAGAGACTGCTTATAGAGTGAACCATTGGTACATTTTTGTGTCATTCCTGTTAAACCATCATAATTTATTTCATTTGGTGCCATAATTTTACCTGGTAACATTATATCTGATCTTGCAGGTATCACAGTATGTTCCATAACAGCTACTTTTCTCTCTAATAACATATTGTTTGCATCAGTCAAAGGCACACTAAATATTCCACCAGTTTGTGTTTTCATATACAACATGTTGTTTTCAAAATTTAAAGTACATCTTTCAGCTGATAAGAAATCCATTCCTAAAATTGCTTCATGTGCTACCCCAGGAATGATCAAGAAATTATGAGAACATACATGACCCCCAAGGTCAAATGTAAGATCCACAGATCCTAAAGCCTGCACTTTGCCTCCTGCATACCCCTTTATCATAATCTGACTGCTTTTTACAGGCAAATGGGATAAATACGTTTTTACCATTTCCTCCGACAGGCAAGACCCACTAGCACCAGTATCTCCTAAAAATTGCACTGTAACAGGACCTTTTGTAGACTGTATTTTGGCTGCAATATAACATTTTCTCAAACCACCATAATTTTCATTTAAATTGTTTTGATTCATAATTTGATTTGACAGCAAATCACATTGCACACTTACATCTGTTTGCATGATTTTCTTACTGTTTTGTTCATATGACAGGGACTGTTTTCTGTCTCTCAAACCATACTGTTTTCCATCATTACAGTTTAGCATTTTTTGATACAAATTGTCCCCAGGCAATTTGTTATGTAATGATGGAACTAATAGTTTAAAGAGGGTCTACCCCAAGGTCTCCTATTACCCCTGAAGTTGCCTCTAACCTGATAGCCTCTGCCACGAGTCATGTTGCCTCTAAATTGACTGGTATCTGCTTCAGTGCCCTGCACAGCTGATCTTGGACCATTATTTGGACTTTGAACATGTTGAAAATTTCCTCTGCCTCTATAAGCTTGAAATTGTGACTGCTGCCTACCAGGATTATACTGTTGGTATCCTGCATTACCCCTGAATGAGCCTCTAGATCTCATTCCTCTATTTTGAGGTTTGTATTGATTGTATCTGTGTGGACATGTGGCTTTCATGTGAGGTCCAGAGCATATAAAACAAGGCCCCAGAGCCTGTGCCACATTTACTTCTGCCTCATCAATTGTGGACACTGAACTTGTTTTCACAAAGAACATAGGCTCAATTTTCCTGGCCCAAAGCTCCACATCAGAAAGTGCTTTCAACTCCTTCAATTTCAATTGGTCCCTAATAGTAGGATGAAAGTTGTTGACCAATAGGCCAACCTTCATTTCCTCTGGAACTTCCTTCACCAGAGCTAGTTTAGGAATCATTTTTGTTAAAAAGTCTTCCACAGACTCTCCTTTCTTCTGTTTCATATCCATGATCTCATAAAGAATGTCCCCTTGAGACTTATGAGACTTGAATTTGTCTTTCAATGCTGTTACCAACTTCTCAAAATCATATGCATTATCAGTTTTAAAATCATCTTCATTTTGAGAATTGTACCACACTAAACAATCATTTTTCATGGAAACTAAACAATTACCATAGAGAGCTTTTTTGGTCCATGCATTAGCAATCTCTAAATGTCTTAAATCTCTAATGAAATCATCTATATTTTCTTCTGCCCTACCAGAAAATGTCAACTTGTTTTTGGCTGCCATACTGACAGAATTTACATCTATAGCATTAATACTTGCAGTTATACCTGATGTTGATTCCAAAATATCAGAATGACTGTCTTTTTGCCTAGTTAAAACACCTAGCAGCAATCCTTTAATTTCTCCTAATTCAGTGGACAATTCAAATTGTCTGGACTCAGCTTTTGCAGGTTCACCCTTGCCTTCCATTAAGCATACATGCAATGATTATGTACATAAGATATATCTATTGTAATTTTCTGAAAAAGCAGTCAATATGGTCAAGTGTGACATTAGGCAAAATAAATTTGTTTGATGTAAACATCAAATTATGTTTCTTGGCAAAACTTTGTTAGCAGACTGTTTAGAATTTCTAATTTTTTCCCTGACTTCAGAGCATGTACATTTCAAACATTGTGAATCAGATTTGAAAAACCATAGGCCACAAAAATGACATTCATTAAACTGCTTCATTTTATAAAAGTTAAGGTATGGCAAAGATAGCAAAAATCTACCCGAGATGGCATGAAATGGAACCTACCTTCAAAAAGTTGTTTGCCAAATGTCAAATCTGACAGCTAGGATTTACTGCCATGAAGACCACATGCAGGCATTCGGTGATAAAATCTTCTAGGCCAGAATCTTCACTCTCATCCAGATGTAGTTCTATGAGGCACTGACAAAATGTGACATTGCATCTGCTACCATGTAAAACTAAGAAATACAGTGGAAGAATGCTGAGCTGTGGATAAATAACTAAGTCTTCATTGCTGGTCTAAGATCTGATGCCTTCAGTGCTGGATGCAGGAGTGAGGAGGGCTCTCCTCTCTCTGCATACTTCTTCATGGCTGTACAACTCTGATTGGATAGTAATTCTAGGCTAGACTCTGGCCAGGTGCCTGGGTGCCTTGCTGACCAAATATAGCATTGGGGTAGAAGATGTTTTGCTAGGAAAGAATCCTGGATACCTGCATTCTACAAATATATTTGTGATGTTTTTCCAGAAACCAGACAGTTTATGACTGTCTGCATTCTTCCTAACCAATTTCTCACATTGAGCAATTTATCAAAGTTTTCCTTCATAATTCTATATATTACATTAACTTTAGTAAAAAACAGTCAGGGCACTATGTATAACAAAACAATGACATGGTCCTACAGTATAGTATCATACAGTAGAAACAATAGCAACAATATAGACAATGAAACTTCTGAAATTACAGTGAAACACTAATATTGGGTTCAAACCAGGGCTTTTTGCTTATGCTTTCATCTTAAGAGTCAAATCATGTCCATATTCATTTTTAAGAGCATTTTCAAGCAAAACTATTTCTCAGACTCACACTTTTGTGCTTAAATTTCAAGCACAGATCATTTCTTGCTTGGATACTTGAAGGGTAAAAAAACAAAAAAGCAAGACAATCCCAACCAATAAGCAGCTTAAGTATAAAAGCCACATCACTAAGTTGGCTAAAAGACAGATCCCTAATAACAAGGGATCCCCCAACAACGCAACAATCAAATGAAACCAACCGTCAGGAAGCTTATTAACTTTAGTAAAAAACAGTCAGGGCACTATGTATAACAAAACAATGACATGGTCCTACAGTATAGTATCATACAGTAGAAACAATAGCAACAATATAGACAATGAAACTTCTGAAATTACAGTGAAAGTCTTCCAAATCTCAATCACTTTATAAATAGAAATAAAGAAATTCCAAACCAAAAAATTAGTATTTCGTTCTTTGACAAAAGTAATTAACCTTGAAAACAAGGTATAACGATCAGTCATTAACCTTTCATTCCCTTAATGAGAAACATCCTATTAAAAGGTCTCATGTTTTGCCCCACACCGGGAGAACCCAAAAATCATGAAATCCAATCAGACCTGAGATCACTCTTCAGAAGGATGAGACTCAAATCCTTTTGGCACGATTCAATTCAAACAGGTTAAAATACCGTAATATTAATTTACATACCCGCCCCCCAAAAGAAGACCAAAAAAAACAGTAATAAACCCAACAAAAACAAGCTTTTCATCCTATACATATACTATTGCAAACAATCCCGTAACCCACAAAAGAAGTGGGAGCAAGAAATTTGTTTAAAAAATGGATTTTCCTACCCTGCGCCAGGGCAGTAATAAGCATTTAATAAACGAAATAGTCAAGTGGTTTCAAGGGAGAGGGTCCTTAAATTTTAAAATATCAAATCACTATTCAAATTAGATTCTAATTGAGAGAAAAAAGTAATAAAATCCTCCAAAAACAGTGCGTACAGTACAAAAACATGTACAAGCCTGAGAATGGGGTATGCACTATGAAAACAGGGGATTCCCCAAGGCCACCTCCACCAGGTAACCAGAATCCATAAACACCTCCACATCAGAGGTGCTAACTGTGAAAGACCAGCACCTCCGGAGGTGCTGGCACCTCCATCTAAATCCAATATAAACCAGACATAGGATAACGCAGTCAGTCCCCATCCAACTGATGAGATCACAACCGATCGAAACCATTGTTGGTATTGGCCAGGGACTGCTATCCTTGTCGACCTACAGGATTCTAGCCTCTACAGGATTCTAGCCTTTTACACTTGCTTGGAAACTTGCTTACATTTTGTATCAAACATTGAAATAGATGAGAAAAGCTGCAAATGTTTTCAAAAATACTTTCCAAATGATAATTAGTTAAATGTAGAAAAATTGTATCATGACATCACAGAAGCACCCGGAAGACTGGATAAAAGGCTACAAACTGCCCCATGTGGCTTCATAAAATTAAATCCTGTCAGGGCCCCACTTTAACAAAGAGTTCAGAGAGGTCAAATATTGGAGTAATGGAAACAAACTGGTAATTCCGTGATTTGAGCAAATATTAGAACATAACTGCCAAAATATTGTTTTTGATATGAACAAATTGCATAGGAAATCAAAATAGAATGTTAAATAATGTAAAAATCGTATAAACCAACAACATAAAACTGAAGTACAGAAGATGTTAGGTTCAAAATGAACCCAAATTTGGGTTTTGAAACAATCATTTGAACCCGAATTTTAACCCAATATTGGTGATATTGTAAACATGTTGATACAATACAGCCTGATGTGTTAAAATGTCATGCATGGGTGAATTTTGATGATATGTAAATTTGGATAATAGTTACTGTAATATTAACTCCCAGTTGAAGTGTCATTTTCTTTTTCTGTATTTGACATTAGAGATGCCTGATCGATCACAAATGTTGAAACTCAAGCAGTGAGAATTGATCTATCATCAAAAGATCGATTAACACATTCATTCATTTTTTCATCCAGTCAACCCCTAATCATTGACAGGTTCTTCACATGATAAAACCATTTTCACATATTTTCTTTACTTGTTGCATTTGTACATTCCTCACAAATATATCTAAATCCTTGACATTGTTTGATTCGGTAATAACTGCATCCCCTACCTTAATCTCATTTGGTATTATACCACTTTTCAAAAGAAATCTTTTACAATAGATTTCAGTTATACCGTCATTAATCTTTAATTTATTTTCAAGAAAAAAACATTTTATTTCGTTTATGCACTCCTCCATTTCTTTACATGATATTTTTGTTCCTTTTCATATTTATGATCCATTGTGATTGAGAGCTAAGCACCATCCGCATACACACCAGCTAAGAAATTTTCCAAACATTCAAAATCTTTCCATTCTATATTCTAATGGCAACTAATGATATAACCAAGGAAATGGATGTGATGCAGGATGTTGACGCAACTGCCCACATGGGGATTACTGGACAGACGCGCCAACAGAAAGCATCAGCCAAAGAAAACCATAACGCTTACTTAGATGAATGAAAAGTTGCAAAATGAAAAGTTGCAAAATGAATGAATAAATGGTTGCTATATGGCACATAGCCACAATGAGGTCATTCAGTGCCAAAAAGAATGAATGAATGAATGAATGGTTGCTTAGAGGCACATCAACCACTAAGGTTATTTAGTGCCTAAAAATGGTAAAAATGAATGAATGAATGGTTTCACATTGACACAATAAAGTGCCAAAACAGTAAAAATAGAAACGTAATATTGACTAGAAACAAAATGTAAATGTTAATACAATATGTAGATAACACAAGAATTTATCAACTGTGAACAGCATTTATATAATATCAATCAAATATAATAAATATGTATAATTTGTTTAAAAGACTTTATCAGTATGATGTTTTGCAGTTCTTGATAAATAAGTCAATGACATAAATAAACAAAAGCTCTGCCCTTAAAACTGATTATAAAGTCCTATGTGAGTTAAAAACGATACTATCACAGAAGTATCTACAGTATCAAATAACGTATGTAAATCTTGTACATTAAAATATTGAGTTCGTATAATATCAAAATCGATACACTCAATTAAAATATGTTTAATAGTCAAAGCCCTTTGACAACCAATACATTCCGGTTGATCTTCACCTTTAAGCAGATAACAGTGCGTCAAATGACTATGTCCTATTCTTAGACGTGATAAAACAGACTCTTCTCTTCGGTTAATTCTAATAGCACCTTTGGTTTTACCTAAAACAGGCTTAATTTCGTGTAGTTTATTAAAAATAGCTTCGTTCCATCGCAATTGCCATTTAGAACGTAAAAAAACAGTAATATATTTTTTAAACTCTGTATAAGGTAAAAGCATATCTATTGGGCGCTTATCCAATGCTGCTTTGGCAGCTTGGTCAGCAGCCTCATTTCCAAGGATTCCAATATGACTGGGAATCCAGTAAAAACGAATCTCTTTATTTTCCTCAGTACAGAGTTTATGATACCGTTCAAGGATATTTAAAATAAAAGGATTTTTCCAATCCTTGGCTTTCAATGCTTGTAAACAAGACAAAGAATCAGAAAATATTAAAAAATTTCGATGTGGAGAAGTCTCCACATGATCTAAAGCAAGGTATAAAGCATGAAGTTCTGCAGAATAAATAGACGATTTATTTGGCAGACGTTCTGAATAAATATGATTGCCCTTAACAGCAGCTGCAGCAGCCTTGTCATCATCAAATGATCCATCAGTGTATATACACTGATATCCAGTGAAAACAGATTTTATTTCATTATATCTATTTATATACAGGGATGGATCGGTTGAGTATTTCTTTAATTCTGACATGGCTACATTAATATTTAAAGATTCGTAGGTCCATGGAGGTGTTTCTGGATATTGAAATTTAGCTATTTGATTTGGATTTAAATTCAAAGATTGTAAAGATTCTTTGATGCGAATGCCAAAAGTTGGTATTGTATTAGATTTACTTTCAAAAAGGTCAACATAGTTTGGATTAAATATAGTATCATGTGCAGGATTGTCTGGACAAGCTGCAATTTTTGCAGCATACTGAAGGGCAAGCTTTTCTCTTCTTAAATCAAGAGGCAGCTCATCTGCCTCAACTGCCAAGCTATCTGCAGGCGATGTACGAAATGCACCAAGGCAAAGTCGTAAACCTTGATTTTGTATAGGATCAAGCATTTTAATATAAGATGGACGTGCTGATCCATATATCATACATCCATAATCAAGCTTAGAACGTACAAGCGCTCTGTAAAATTGCAATAAAATATTACGGTCCCCTCCCCAATCGGTATGGGCAAGAACCCGTAATAAATCCAATGCCTTCTGGCATTTCTTTTTAACGTATTTAATGTGAGGAATAAAAGATAATTTCCTGTCAAAAATAAGTCCTAGAAACTTGGTTTCTTCGACAACAGGTATCCGAGTTTGGCCTAAATAAAGATAAGGATCTGGGTGAACCTTCCATTTTTTACAAAAGTGCATACACACAGTTTTCTTTAAGGAAAACTTAAATCCGTTATGATCAGCCCATTCTTGTAATCTATTTAAATGTTGTTGGAGCTGTCGTTCTATTGTATGCATGCTTGTGGACCTGTAGCTTAAGTTGAAATCATCAACAAAAAGTGAGCAATCTGCTCCAGGCCTCATACAATCAACAATGCTGTTAATTTTAATAATAAAAAGGGTGACTGATAATATACTTCCCTGTGGAACACCCATTTCCTGATCAAAAGCATCAGAAAGTGATGAACCAACTCGGACCCTGAAATGTCTATTTGACAAAGAATTTTGAATAAAAAGGGGTAAACGACCCCTTAATCCCATATCATATAAATCGCTCATTATTCCAAATTTCCATGTAGTATCGTACGCTTTCTCTAAATCAAAGAAAATGCTAACCACATGCTCACCTTTTAAAAAACCCTCTCTTATAAATGTCTCTAAACGTACCAGGTGGTCAATGGTACTTCGAGTTTTTCTAAAGCCACTCTGTGCAACAGAAATAAAAGCTGCAGTTTCTAAAAACCAAACTAAACGCTCATTAATCATTCGCTCCATTGTTTTACAGATACAACTGGTTAAAGCAATGGGGCGATAATTATTTGAATCTGAGGAGTCTTTGCCAGGCTTAGGAATGGGAATAATAGTGGCTTCACTCCATGAAGGAGGAAAATCACCACTTTCCCAAATGTTATTAAAAATATTTAAAAGATGCCCAAGTGATTGATCAGGGAGGTGTTTAAGGATTTGGTAGTGAATTTGATCAGGCCCAGGAGCGGTATCATGAGATTTATCCAAAGCAAGTTTCAAATCTTCTATTGTAAATGATTTATTATATTGTTCCAAGTTATGAGATGTAAAATTTAGTTGGTTTCTTTCTTTTCTATTTTTTATTTGTTGAAATTTTGCAGAATAATTATTGGATGAGGAATTCTTAGAAATAGTTTGACCTATTGTGTTACCTATTTCAGTGGGATTTGTAATTAATTGGCCATTATGAGTTAAATGTTTGATCCTTGCTCCACCTCCCTTCCCCGAAATTTTACGCACCATATCCCAGCATTTTTTAATCGGTGTACGCGTATTTAATTTGGAAACATAATCCTTCCAACTTTTTCTCTTGCTTATTTTGATAATATAACGGGCTTTAGCTCTTTTTACTCGAAATTGGTGCAAATTATATTGAGTTGGCTGTCGATTAAATTTTTTCAGAGCTTTTTTGCGCTCCTTGACAGCTTTTTTGCACTCATCATTAAACCAGGGTTTTTCTTTAATTTTAGAATTTGGCTTTGATTTGGGAATACACCCATCAGCAATATCATACAATGTATCTGTAAAAACTTGAAGAGGATCATCTACATTGTTAAAAAGTTCTGGAGTTATTTTATTAAAACAGGATGTTTGAAATTTTGCCCAATCGGCTTTATGAAATTTCCACTTGGGGATTCGTTCGTCTGGTGGAGGAAAATGGTTATTTAAAATAATGGGATAATGATCACTACCCCATTGATCTTCCTCTACTTCCCAGGAGTAGTCTAAAAATAAATTTGGAGTACACATGGAGAGATCTATTGATGTTAAAGAGCCTGTAGCAGGATGTAAATATGTTGGGGAATCGTCATTCCAAAGGCACAAACTATTATTATTTAAAAAATCTTCTATTATACGTCCTTTGGCATCAGTATTATTTCTGCCACCCCAAAGATAGTTGTGTGCATTAAAGTCACCAACTAACATATATGGCTGTGGCAGCTGGGTTATCAAATTATTTAAATCTGTAATATTAACTGGCTCACTTGGCGGTAAATATATTGAACATATAGTTAATGTATTATGCAGGGTAACCCTGACTGCAGAAGCTTGTAAATTAGTATTTAATGTTACTTTACTTTGTGGTATACAGGATTTAACAAAAACAGAAACTCCGCCATGTGCTCGGTCCATTGCATCTATTGAACCAACTTTATTATAAGGTACATACCCCTTAAATGTTGTGGAAATATCTTTGAATTTAGTTTCTTGTAAACAAATTACAGATGCGTTATATTTTTGGGCTAATAACTCCAGTTCTGGCCTGTTTGCCTCGAATCCTCTACAGTTCCATTGTATGATACTACTGATAGCCATATTAAAAATAATGAGGATAAATATAGGATTTAACATAATCATTTAAGTTTATGATTATGTTTTGAGTGAACAGGTGTAAAATGTATATCGGAAGGATCACCTGTGTCCATCCTTTCTAAGGATTTAGTTCTATTTATTTTAGTTTTGCTTTGATCTTTGATTTCTTTTTTGTCTGATTTCTTAACTGGTCTGTTGCTATTTACATTTTTATTGGATGATGTGGAGGGAGTTTGTGAAGAGGTTTTAGTGGATTGAACTGTTGGTACATTTATTGCTGGGGTAGTGTGTGTTTGGGTTTGAGTGGATGTTCCTGAAGATTTGGAGGTATTTGAAAAATAGGAATAATTCTTTTCATCGATTGGCCAGGTTATTTCTGTCTGTATTGCTATTGTTTTTGTCTCTTTGGTTTTTAAGGTGGTAGCATAGGATGTTTTGGAATTATTAAAACTTTCTACACGTTTACGTGCCTCAGGAAAAGAAATGTTCTCGGTGTGGCGTATTCGCTGAATTTCCTTCTCTTTTAAAAATGAAGGACAATTCCGCGAATACGATGGGTGATTGCCTTGACAATTCACACATTTCATGGTTTCCGAAGAACACTCTTCTCCACTATGCTGGGCTGTACATTTCGGGCAAGTTATGTTTCCTTTGCATCGATCAGATCCATGTCCATACCTCTGACACTTGAAGCAGCGCAGAGGGTTTGGAATAAAAACATCAACTCGGACGTTTAAATATCCAACTTTAATAGATGTTGGAAGCTGCGCTGCTTCAAATGTCAGAATGAATGTATTAATTGGAATTTTGGCTCCATCCTTCTTAATAAAAATTCGTTTGCATTGGACTACATCTTGATCTTTTAATTCTTCCACTATTTCCTCTTCAGAAACTCCCACCAGATCTGGGCATCTTATCACTCCTTTTTTGTTATTGAGGGTCTTATGAGCTGTTATCAAAACTGGAACTGTGGCCAACATTCGGCATCTTAAAAGATTGTCCGCATGGCTTTTCCGCTCAACTTCAATTAATAAACGCGTTCCCATCTTTTTAACTGTTTTCGGCACCCCGGCAATGCCTTGAATCCCCTTTGCAATTGCAAAGGGGGACATTTTTGCCAGGGTATGTTCAGCATCGGAACTTTCCGCAATTTAAAATCTCGGCCATTTTTCTGTTTTATTTGAATCGTCATCACTGTCTATGTCATTCCTAGGTCGTTTTTGTTTGTTTTGCGCCATGTGTGTTATTTTATATTTCATCAGTTAGGTCCCCTACCCACCACGGAGCCCAACAAGGGGACGCCTTTCTGGGCCGGTAACTCCAAGCCCTGACGCCATGAGGATACCCAACATGACATACTCTAAGAATAAAAACTCCACCCTTTCGGATTTTATTTATATCCCTCGATTGACCCAATCAGCAGTAATCTCCTTTCAGGAAATATTTATCAAAAATTTATCAATTGTTCCTAAATTTCAAACATTAAAATTGTCATAAATAAAAATCAAATAGCCAGAATATATTAAAGGAAATATACCACAAGCCGATTAAATCAGATCCAGGCCTAATCTGATCTGCCTGTCTGGTGAACATTTGGATCCAAGACAGGCGTGTTGCAACTGGACCGGTATTACTGCCAAACCAGCCCAGTGCTCAGCCCGTCAGGATTCCATATCCTCCCCAACACAGGTCGCATCCCACGGCAAACAGGACGCCCCTTTAGTCGCCTTTTACGACATGCTGGGGGGCAGTGGGGCTATTCTTTAATCCCCGCACCCACAGGGGAGGTGCCAAAAAGAGTAAAATTGAAACATAATATTGACTAAAAACAAAATGTAAATTTTACTACTTTATGTAGACAAGAATTTAACAATGATATATATTACATCAATCAAATATAATAAATATGTATAATTTTAAAAGAAGACCTTGATCAGTGCGATGTTCTGCAGTTCTTGATAAATAAGTCAGTGACTTAAATAAACAAACGCTCTGCCCTTAAAACTGATTATAAAGTCCTATTTGATTTAAAAACGATACTATCACAGATGTATCTACAGTATCAAATAATGTAATATGTAAATCTTGTACATTAAAATTGTACATTAAAATCCTAATAATATCAAAATTGATACATTCAATTAAAACATGTTTGACAGTCAAAGCCCTTTGACATACAATACACTGAGGCTGATCTTCCCCTTTAAGAAGATAGCAGTGAGTCAAATGACTATGTCCAATTCTTATACTTGTTAAAACAGACTCTTCTCTTCGGTTAATTCTACAACAGGCTTATTTTTGTGTAGTTAATTAAAAATAACTTCGTTCCAGCCCAATTGCCATTTAGAACGTGAAAAAACAGTTACATATATTTCTTAAACTCTGTATAAGGTATAGGCATATTTATTGGGCGCTTATCCAATGCTGCTTTGGCAGCCAGGTCAGCAGCCTCATTTCCAAGGATTCCAATATGACTGGGAATCCAATAAAAACGAATCTCTTCATTTTCTTCAGTACAGAGTCTATAATGTCACTCAAAGATTTTATAAATAAAAGGATTTTTCCAATCCTTTGCTATCATTCCTTGTAAACAAGACCAAGAATCAGAAAAAAAATAAAAATGTCTGATGTGAAGAGGTCTCCACTTGATCTAAAGCAAGATACAAAGCATGTAGTTCTGCCGAAAAAATAAGTGATTTATTTGGCAGACGTTCTGAATATATATGTTTGCCCTTTACAGCAGCTGCAGCAGCCTTCTCATCGTCAAATGTTCCATCAGTGTATATGCACTGATATCCATTGAAAATAGATTTAATTTTTCTATAATATCTATTTATATAAAGGGATGGATCTGTTGAGCATTTCTTTAATTCTGATATGACTACATTAATATTTAAAGTTGCATAGGTCCATGGAGGTGTTTCTGGATATTGATATTTAGCTATTTGAATTGTATTTATATTTAAAGATTGTAAATATTTTTTAATGCGAATGCCAAAAGTCGGTATTGTACTAGATCTACTTTCAAAAATATCAACATAATTAGGATTAAATATAGTATCATGTGTAGGATTGTCTGGACAAGCAGTATTTTTGCAGCATACTGAAGGGCAAGATTTTCTCTTCTTAAATCAAGTGGCAGTTCATCTGCCTCAACTGCCAAGCTATCTGCAGGTGATGTACAAAATGCACCAAGGCATAATCTTAAACCTTGATTTTGTACAGAATCAAGCATTTTAATATACGATGGACATGCTGATCCATATATCATACACCAATAATCAAGCTTAGAACATACCAATGCTCTTTATAATTGCAATAAAACATTACGGTCCCCTCCCCAATCGGTATGGGCAAGAACCCGTGACAAATCTAATGCCTTCTGGCACTTCTTTTTAATATATTTAATGTGAGGAATAAAAGATAATTTCCTGTCAAAAATAAGTCCAAGAAACTTGGTTTCTTTAAGAACAGGTATCCAAGTTTGGCATAAATAAAGATCAGCATCTGTGTGAACCTTCCATTTTTTACAAAAGTGCATACACACAGTTTTCTTTAAAGAAAACTTAACTCTGTTATGATCAGCCCATTCTGGTATTCTATCAAGATGTTGTTGGAGCTGTCTTTCTATAGTGTGCATTCTTGTGGACCTGTAACATAAAATCATCAACAAATAATGAACAATCTGCTCCAAGTCTCACACAATTTACAATACCAGTTAATTTTAATATGTTTTTATATTTGTATAATAAATACGGTTACAGATAATATACTACCCTGTGGAACACCCATTTCCTAATCAAATGCATCAGAAAGTGAAGAACCAACTCAGACCCTGAATTGTCTATTTGACAAAATATTTTGAATAAAAAGGGGTAAATGAAAGATGAACTTAATAGTCTTAAACATGATATTAGTAGGAAAATGTGCAAAGTGATGAATTGATAGAAGATAAGAATAGATGCATTAATGAATGTCAACCGTAGTCCGAATTTCTAAGAAATACGTTAGCTGAGGCTAAAATTAATTCTGATGCCAAAGATAATGAGATAACCAGGATACATGAGAAACTTACATTTGAAGCACTGAATAAAGATTTGACCAGGTATCAAAATTTGGAAAATGTAAATGCACCCCCAGTTCCTCCTGCTCCTCCATTAAGACCAAAAAATCTAATAATAGGAGAGCAGGAAAACAGCAGATGCATTGCTGAAACCAACAAGCAACTCTGAGTTAGTCCCGGCATTGGAAGCCAATTCAGAGTTTGATTTCAAGAGGGCCTTCAGTATGAAGGAAACCTTCAGGCTTCCTGAGTTCAACGTAATAATATTGATGTTAGGTGCCTTTGACATCATTTTGAACAGGGACATTAATGTTGTCTGTAAATCTATAGAGAATATTGCTGAAACTATGCCAAGGTACACCCATGCTAAGATACTTCTATGCACAACACCCCCCTTCACCTCCTTCCATGGATGTCAGGCAATTATGATGAATACACTGAAGGTTAAAAAGATGAAAAAAGCGAAACACAAAATGACCTGATATGGTCACTAACTGAGGACTACATTCATATTATGAGGGTAAACCATGTTGGAGAGTTATCATTCAAAGGCACAAACTATTGTTATTTAGAAACTTTCTATAATACATCCTTTGGCATCAGTATTATTTCTACCACCCCAAAGATAGTTGTGAGCATTAAAGTCACCAACCAACATGAATGGTTGTGGCAGCTGGGTTATTAAGTTATTCAAATCTCAAATATTAATTTGTTCACTTGGTGGTACATATATTGACGTATTGTGACTGCAGAGGCTTGTAATCTAGTATTCAATGTAAATTTACTTTGAGGATTACAGGATTTAACACCATGGGCTCAATCCATTGCATCTATTGAACCAACTTTGTTATAGGGTATATATCCCTTAAATATTGTTGAAATATCTTTAAATTTAGTTTCTTGTAAACAAATAATATGCATTATATTTTTGGGCTAATAACTCCAGTTCTGGCCTGATTGCCTCAAGTCCTCTACAATTCAATTGTATGATATTGCTGATAGCCATATTAAGAATAATGAGAAAAAATATATGATAGAGCATCACTTGTTATGTTTACGATTATGCTTCGAGTGCACAGGAGTAAAATTCATATCCTGAGGATCACCTGTGTCCATCCTTTCTAAGGACTTAGTTCTATTATTTTCACTTTTCATTTGATCTTTACTTTCTTTTTTGTCTGATTTATGTCTATTGCTATTGATACTTGTGTTACTGGATGATGTAGAGGGAGTTTGTGAAGAGGGTTTAGGGGATGTTAAAACTGGGATAGTGGATGTTGTAGTCTGAGTAGACATTGTTGAAGATTTAGAGGTTTTTGTAAAAAAGGAATAATTTTAGTCATTGATTGGCCATGTGATTTCGGTTTGAATCGCTATTGATTTTGTTTCTTTAGTTTCTACAGTGCTAGCATAGGATGTTTTAGTATTCAAACTTTCTACCTCCCCTGTGGGTGCGGGGATTAAAGAATAGCCCCACTGCCCCCCAGCATGTCGTAAAAGGCGACTAAAGGGGCGTCCTGTTTGCCGTGGGATGCGACCTGTGTCGGGGAGGATATGGAATCCTGACGGGCTGAGCACTGGGCTGGTTTGGCAGTAATACCGGTCCAGTTGCAACACGCCTGTCTTGGATCCAAATGTTCACCAGACAGGCAGATCAGATTAGGCCTGGATCTGATTTAACCGGCTTGTGGTATATTTCCTTTAATATATTCTGGCTATTTGATTTTTATTAATGACAATTTTAATGTTTGAAATTTAGGAACAATTGATAAATTTTTGATAAATATTTCTTGAAAGGAGATTACTGCTGATTGGGTCAATCGAGGGATATAAATAAAATCCGAAAGGGTGGAGTTTTTATTCTTAGAGTATGTCATGTTGGGTATCCTCATGGCGTCAGGGCTTGGAGTTACTGGCCCAGAAAGGCGTCCCCTTGTTGGGCTCCGTGGTGGGTAGGGGACCTAACTGATGAAATTTAAAATAACACACATGGCGCAAAACAAACAAAAACGACCTAGGAATGACATAGATAGTGATGACGACTCATATAAAACAGAAAAATGGCCTAGATTTTTAATTGCGGAAAGTTCCGATGCTGAACATACCCTGGCAAAAATGTCCCCCTTTGCAATTGCAAAGGGGATTCTAGGCATTGCCGGGGTGCCGAAAACAGTTTAAAAAATGGGAACGCGTTTATTAATTGAAGTTGAGCGGAAGAGCCATGCGGACAATCTTTTAAGATGCCGAATGTTGGCCACAGTTCCAGTATTGATAACGGCTCATAAGACCCTCAATAGTAAAAAAGGAGTGATAAGATGCCCAGATCTGGCGGGAGTTTCTGAAGAGGAAATAGTGGATGAACTAAAAGATCAAGATGTTGTCCAATGCAAACGAATTTTTATTAAGAAGGATGGAACCAAAATTCCAATTAACACATTCATTCTGACATTTGAAGCAGCGCAGCTTCCAACATCTATTAAAGTTGGATATTTAAACGTCCGAGTTGATGTTTTCATTCCAAACCCTCTGCGCTGCTTCAAGTGTCAGAGGTATGGACATGGATCTGATCGATGCAAAGGAAACATAACTTGCCCGAAATGTACAGCCCAGCATAGTGGAGAAGAGTGTTCTTCGGAAACCATGAAATGTGTGAATTGTCAAGGCAATCACCCATCGTATTCGCGGAATTGTCCTTCATTTTTAAAAGAGAAGGAAATTCAGCGAATACGCCACACCGAAAGCATTTCTTTTCCTGAGGCACGTAAACGTGTAGAAAGTTTTAATAATTCCAAAACATCCTATGCTACCGCCTTAAAAACCAAAGAGACAAAAACAATAGCAATACAGACAGAAATAACCTGGCCAATCGATGAAAAGAATTATTCCTATTTTTCAAATACCTCCAAATCTTCAGGAACATCCACTCAAACCCAAACACCCACTACCCCAGCAATAAATGTACCAACAGTTCAATCCACTAAAACCTCTTCACAAACTCCCTCCACATCATCCAGTAAAAATGTCAATAGCAACAGACCAGTTAAGAAATCAGACAAAAAAGAAATCAAAGATCAAAGCAAAACTAAAATAAATAGAACTAAATCCTTAGAAAGGATGGACACAGGTGATCCTTCCGATATACATTTTACACCTGTTCACTCAAAACATAATCATAAACTTAAATGATTATGTTAAATCCTATATTTATCCTCATTATTTTTAATATGGCTATCAGCAGTATCATACAATGGAACTGTAGAGGATTCGAGGCAAACAGGCCAGAACTGGAGTTATTAGCCCAAAAATATAACGCATCTGTAATTTGTTTACAAGAAACTAAATTCAAAGATAATTCCACAACATTTAAGGGGTATGTACCTTATAATAAAGTTGGTTCAATAGATGCAATGGACCGAGCACATGGCGGAGTTTCTGTTTTTGTTAAATCCTGTATACCACAAAGTAAAGTAACATTAAATACTAATTTACAAGCTTCTGCAGTCAGGGTTACCCTGCATAATACATTAACTATATGTTCAATATATTTACCGCCTAGTGAGCCAGTTAATATTACAGATTTAAATAATTTGATAACCCAGCTGCCACAGCCATATATGTTAGTTGGTGACTTTAATGCACACAACTATCTTTGGGGTGGCAGAAATAATACTGATGCCAAAGGACGTATAATAGAAGATTTTTTAAATAATAATAGTTTGTGCCTTTGGAATGACGATTCCCCGACATATTTACATCCTGCTACAGGCTCTTTAACATCAATAGATCTCTCCATGTGCACTCCAAATTTGTTTTTAGACTATTCCTGGGAAGTAGAGGAAGATCAATGGGGTAGTGATCATTATCCCATTATTTTAAATAACCATTTTCCTCCACCAGACGAACGAATCCCCAAGTGGAAATTTCATAAAGCCGATTGGGCAAAATTTCAAACATCCTGTTTTAATAAAATAACTCCAGAACTTTTTAACAATGTAGATGATCCTCTTCAAGTTTTTACAGATACATTGTATGATATTGCTGATGGGTGTATTCCCAAATCAAAGCCAAATTCTAAATTTAAGAAAAACCCTGGTTTAATGATGAGTGCAAAAAAGCTGTCAAGGAGCGCAAAAAAGCTCTGAAAAAATTTAATCGACAGCCTACTCAATATAATTTGCACCAGTTTCGTTTAAAGAGAGCTAAAGCCCGTTACATTATTAAAATAAGCAAAAGAAAAAGCTGGAAAGATTATGTTTCTAAATTAAATACACGTTCACCAATTAAGAAATGCTGGGATATGGTGCGTAAAATTACTGGGAAGGGAGGTGGAGCAAGGATCAAACATCTAAATCATAATGGCCAATTAATTACAAATTCCACCGAAATAGGCAACACAATAGGTCAAACCATTTCCAAAAATTCCTCATCCAATAATTATTCTGCCAAATTTCAACAAATAAAAACTAGAAAAGAAAGAAACCAACTAAATTTTATATCCCATAACTTGGAAGTATATAATAAATCATTTACAATAGAAGATTTGAAACTTGCTTTGGATAAATCTCATGATACTGCTCCTGGACCTGATCAAATTCACTACCAAATCCTTAAACATCTCCCTGACCAATCACTTGGGCATCTTTTAGATATTTTTAATACAATTTGGGAAAGCGTTGATTTTCCTCCTTCATGGAGGGAAGCCACTATCATTCCCATTCCCAAACCTGGCAAAGATTCATCAGATTCAAATAATTATCGTCCCATTGCTTTAACAAGTTGTATTTGTAAATCAATGGAACAAATGATTAACGAGCGTTTAGTTTGGTTTTTGGAAACTGCAGCTTATATTTCTGTTGCACAAAGTGGCTTTAGAAAAACTCGAAGTACCATTGACCACCTGGTACGTTTAGAGACATTTATAAGAGAGGGTTTTATAAAAGGTGAGCATGTGGTGAGTATTTTCTTTGATTTAGAAAAGGCATATGACACCACATGGAAATATGGGATAATGAGCGATTTATATGATATGGGATAAAGGGGTCGTTTACCCCTTTTTTATTCAAAATTTTCTATCAAACAGACATTTTAAAGTTCGAGTGGGTGCATCACTCTCTGATGCTTTTGATCAGGAAATGGGTGTTCCACAGGGTAGTATATTGTCAGTGACCCTTTTTATTATTAAAATTAACAGCATTGTTGATTGTATGAGGCCTGGAGCAGATTGCTCACTTTTTGTTGATGATTTCAACTTAAGCTACAGGTCCACAAGCATGCATACAATAGAACGACAGCTCCAACAACACTTAAATAGATTAAAAGAATGGGCTGATCATAATGGATTTAAGTTTTCTTTAAAGAAAACTGTGTGTATGCACTTTTGTAAAAAATGGAAGGTTCACCCAGATCCTGATCTTTATTTAGGTCAAACTCGGATACCTGTTGTCAAAGAAACCAAGTTTCTTGGACTTATTTTTGACAGGAAATTATCTTTTATTCCTCACATTAAATACGTTAAAAAGAAATGCCAGAAGGCATTAGATTTATTACGGGTTCTTGCCCATACCGATTGGGGAGGGGACCGCAATATTTTATTGCAATTATACAGAGCACTGGTACGTTCTAAGCTTGATTATGGGTGTATGAATTATGGATCAGCACGCCCATCTTATATTAAAATGCTTGATCCTGTACAAAATCAAGGGTTAAGATTATGCCTTGGTGCATTTCGTACCTCGCCTGCAGATAGCTTGGCAGTTGAGGCAGATGAACTGCCTCTTGATTTAAGAAGAGAAAAGCTTGCCCTTCAGTATGCTGCAAAAATTGCAGCTTGTCCAGACAATCCTGCACATGATATTATATTCAATCCAAATTATGTTGATCTTTTTGAAAATAAACCAAATACAATACCAACTTTTGGCCTTCGCATCAAGGAATCTTTACAATCCTTAAATTTAAATCCGAATCAAATAGCTAAATTTCAATATCCAGAAACTCCTCCATGGACCTATGAAACTTTAAATATTAATTTAGCCATGACGGAATTAAAGAAATACTCAACCGATCCATCCCTGTATATAAATAGATATAATGAACTAAAATCTATCTTCTCTGGATATCAGTGTATATACACTGATGGATCGTTTGATGATAACAAGGCTGCTGCAGCTGCTGTTAAGGGCAATCATATTTATTCAGAACGTCTGCCAAATAAATCATCTATTTATTCTGCAGAACTTCATGCTTTATACCTAGCTTTAGATCATGTGGAGACGTCTCCACATCGGAAATTTTTAATATTTTCTGATTCTTTGTCTTGTTTACAAGCATTGAAAGCCAAGGATTGGAAAAATCCATTTATTTTAAATATCCTTGAACGGTATCATAAACTCTGTACTGAGGAAAATAAAGAGATTCGTTTTTACTGGATTCCCAGTCATATTGGAATCCTTGGAAATGAGGCTGCGGACCAAGCTGCCAAGGCAGCATTGGATAAGCGGCCAATAAATATGCTAATACCTTATACAGAATTTAAGAAATATATTACTGTTTTTTTACGTTCTAAATGGCAATTACGCTGGAACGAAGCTATTTTTAATAAATTACATGAAATTAAGCCCATTCTAGGCAAAACTAAAGGTGCTATTAGAATTAACCGTAGAGAAGAGTCAGTTTTAACCCGTATAAGAATAGGTCATAGTCATTTGACGCACTGTTATCTGCTTAAAGGTGAAGATCAACCGGAATGTATTGGTTGTCAAAGGGCTTTGACTATTAAACATATTTTAATTGAGTGTATCGATTTTTATATTATAAGAACTCAATATTTTAATGTACAAGATTTACATACGTTATTTGATACTGTAGATACTTCTGTGATAGTATCGTTTTTAACTCACATAGGACTTTATAATCAGTTTTAAGGGCAGAGCTTTTGTTTATTTATGTCATTGACTTTTTTATCAAGAACTGCAAAACATCATACTGATAAAGTCTTTTAAACAAATCATCCATATTTATTATATTTGATTGATATTATATAAATGCTGTTCACAGTTGATAAATTCTTGTGTTATCTACATATTGTATTAACATTTACATTTTGTTTCTAGTCAATATTACGTTTCTATTTTTACTGTTTTGGCACTTTATTGTGTTAATGTGAAACCATTCATTCATTCATTTTTACCATTTTTAGGCACTAAATAACCTTAGTGGTTGATGTGCCTCTAAGCAACCATTCATTCATTCATTCATTCATTCAAACTTTCTACACGTTTATATGACTCTGGAAAAGATATGTTTTCGGTGTGGCGTATCCGCTGAATTTCCTTCTCTTTTAAAAAGGAAGGACGATTCCACAAATACGGTGGGTGATTGTCTTGGCAATTCACATATTTCATGATTTCCGAAGAACACTCCTCTCCACTATGCTGCACGGTACATTTCAGGCATGTTACACTACTTTTACATCAATCAAATCCATGTACATATACCTCTAACACTTGAAGCAGCGCAGAGGGTTTGGAATAAAAACATCAACTCGGACGTTTAAATATGCAACTTTAATAGAAGTTGGAAGCTGTGCTGCTTCAAATGTAAGAATGAATTGTGAGCTGTTATTAGAACTGGAACTGTGGCCAATATTCGACATCTTAAGGGATTGTCAGCATGGCTTTTCCGCTCAACTTCAATTAATAAACAATAGATATGGCGAGGATCACAAGAATAGAGCTTGACGACGATCACAGTCCCGACCAAGACCAACAACGGTTTCGATCTGGTTCGATCTCTTCAGTTGGATAGGGACTGACTGCATTATCCTAATTCTTGTTTATATTGGATCTAGTGGAGGTGACAGCACCTCTGGAGGTGCTGTCCCTTCACTTTTAGCACCTCAAGACTGGAGGTGTCCTTGGGTTCAGTGAGCTCCTGGGTGGAGGTGCTATTTAAAAACCTTTGTTTTTGGGTTTACACGGGTTACAGGTGAGTTGTAACACATTCTACATGTGTTGTAGAATATTCTGCATTTTTTGGGGAGATTTTTCGACTTTTTATCGATTCTAAAGTGTTTGATCTCCAATTTAATTGATCTCTAATTTACGGACCCTCTCCCTGATGGCCTCCAGACTATTTCGTTTATTTTACGCTACGTAATGACCCGGCGCGGGGTAGGAATGTCCATTTTCTAAACAAATTTCTTGATCTTGTTTCTTTCTTTTGTTATGTATATGAGAATTTTTCAATAGATTTTTAGGATAAAATACCTTATTTTTGTTGGGTTCTTGGCCATTTTTTTGGCCGTTTTTTTGGGGCGATTGTATTCCAATGTCGATTGACAACCAGGTTTGATTGTACAAGAACACGGACAAGAAGCTTTGTTGTTTAAAAATATGTTTTATTTTTATTTTGTTCTTCTTTTTTTTGGTTGCTTCTTGTTGAGGTTCACAGACTTTGTGGTTCTTTAACAGGTAAGTTCTGGTTGTGAGGTGCAGTGGACTATTGGTCTACTGGGATGTCCATTAGTGAGCTTAGGACTTCCTCCAGTTCCTCAAGGGGGTCTCTCCACATCGAAAATTTTTAATATTTTCTGATTCATTGTCTTCTTTACAAGCAATGAAAGCAAAGGATTGGAAAAATCCTTTTATTTACAAAATCCTTGAACGGCATCACAAACTCTGTACTGAGGAAAATAAAGAAATTCGTTTTTATTGGATACCAAGTCATATTGGAATCCTTGGAAATGAGGCTGCTGACCAAGCTGCCAAAGCAGCATTGGATAAGCGCCCAATAAATATACTTATACCTTTTACAGAGTTTAAGAAATATATTAATGTTTTTTTACGTTCTAAATGGCAATTGCACTGGAATGAAGCGGTTTTTAATAAATTACACGAAATTAAACCCATTCTGGGTAAAACTAAAGGTGCTTGTAGAATTAACTGAAGAGAAGAGTCTGTTTTAAGTCGAATAAGAATAGGACATAGCCATTTAACACATTGCTATCTTCTTAAAGGTGAAGATCAGCCTCAGTGTGTTGGATGTCAAAGGGCTATGACTATTAAACATATTTTAATTGAATGTATTGATTTTGATATGATTAGGGCTCAATATTTTAATGTGCAAGATTTACATTCGATATTTGATACTGTAGATACTTCTGTGATAGTATCGTTTTTATACCAAATAGGACTTTATAACCAATTTTAAGTGTGGAGCTCTTGTTTATTTAGGTCATGAGCCTATTTATCAAGAACCGCGAAACATCAGATGGTATTTAAAGTCTTTTAAATTGAATTCATTTATACAATTTTGTTGTCGAAAACTGATATATTGAAAGGATTTGTTGATATTTTATGTTGTTAAGATTATTTACATATATTGATTTTATAAACGTTTATGTTTTTACCACTTTTAGGTCTCCCCTGTGGGTGCGGGGATTAAAGAATAGCCCCACTGCCCCCCAGCATGTCGTAAAAGGCGACTAAAGGGGCGTCCTGTTTGCCGTGGGATGCGACCTGTGTCGGGGAGGATATGGAATCCTGACGGGCTGAGCACTGGGCTGGTTTGGCAGTAATACCGGTCCAGTTGCAACACGCCTGTCTTGGATCCAAATGTTCACCAGACAGGCAGATCAGATTAGGCCTGGATCTGATTTAACCGGCTTGTAGTATATTTCCTTATATTCTGGATATTTGATTTTTATTAATGATAATTTATATGTTTGAAATTTAGGAATAATTTACAAAAAATTTTCATAAATATTTGCTGAAAGGAGATTACTGCTGATTGGGTCAATCGAGGGATAAAAATAAGATTCGAAAGGATGGAGTTTTTATTCTAAGAGTATGTCATGTTGGGTATCCTCAAGGCGTCAGGGCTTGGAGTTACCGGCCCAGAAAGGCGTCCCCTTGTTGGGCTCCATGGTGGGTAGGGGACCTAGCTGATGAAAAATAACAAAACACATATGGCACAAAAACAAAAAAGACCAAGGAATGAAACTGACAGCGATGATGATTCAATTAAAGAAAAATGGCCCAGATTTTTGGTGGCAGAAAGTTTAGACAGTGAACATACCCTGGCAAAAATGTCCCCCTTTGCAATTGCAAAGGGGATACAAGGCATTGCCGGGGTCCCCAAAACAGTGAAAAAAATGGGAAGTCGTCTGTTGATTGAGGTGGAAAGAAAAAGCCATGCGGAAAATCTCCTGAGATGCCGAATGTTGGCCACAGTCCCAGTTTCAATAACGGCCCATAAAACCCTAAATAACAAGAAAGGTGTTATCAGATGCCCCGACTTAGCGGGAGTTTCCGAAGAAGAAATAGCCAATGAATTGAAAGATCAGGATGTCGTCCATTGCAAGAGAATTTATATTAAAAAGGATGGCACAAAAGTTCCAATAAATACATTCATCCTGACATTTGAAGCGGCGCAGCTTCCAACATCTATTAAGGTTGGATATTTAAACGTCAGAGTTGATGTTTTTATTCCAAACCCTCTGCGCTGCTTCAAGTGTCAGAGATATGGACATGGATCTGACAGATGTAAAGGGAATGTAACATGCCCAAAGTGTACTGCCCAACATAATGGAGAAGATTGTTTATCAAAAAATGTCAAATGTGTGAATTGTGAAGGCGATCACCCATCATATTCGCGGAATTGTCCTTCTTTTTTAAAAGAGAAGGAAATTCAGCGAATACGACACACAGAAAACATATCTTTTCCAGAGGCACGTAAGCGTGTAGAATCATTCAACACAACAAAGTCATCCTATGCTAGCACTTTAAAGAACAAAGAGACTAAATCAATAGCAATTCAGACTGAAATTACATGGCCAATTAATGACAAAAATTATTCCTTTTTCACAAAAACTTCCAAATCTTCGGCAACATCTACTCAGACTCCTGCATCCACTACCCCAGCAATAGCTCTACCAACAATAACACCAACAATAACATCGACTAAAACCTCTTCACAGACTCCCTCCACATCATCTAGTAATAAAAACGTAAATACCAATAGACCAGTTAATAAATCAGACAAAAAAGAAATCAAAGACCAAAGCAAAAGTAAAATAAATAGAACTAAATCCTTAGAAAGGATGGATACAGGTGATCCTTCTGATATACATTTTACACCTGTTCAGTCAAAACATAATCGTAAACCTAACAAATGATTATGTTAAATCCTATATTTATACTCATTATTTTTAATATGGCTATCAGCAATATCATACAATGGAATTGTAGAGGATTTGAGGCAAACAGGCCAGAACTGGAGTTATTAGCCCAGAAATATAATGCATCTGTAATTTGTTTACAAGAAACTAAATTCAAAGATGATTCCACAACATTTAAGGGATATGTGATTTATAATAAAGTCGGTTCAATTGACATTATGGGCCGAGCACATGGTGGAGTTTCTGTTTTTGTTAAATCCTGTATACCCCAAAGTAAAGTAACATTAAATACTAATATACAAGCTTCTGCAGTCAGGGTTACCCTGCACAATACATTAACTATATGTTCAATATATTTACCACCTAGTGAGCCAGTTAATATTGCAGATTTGAATAATTTAATAACCCAGCTGCCACAACCATATATGTTAGTTGGTGACTTTAATGCTCACAACTATCTTTGGGGTGGCAGAAATAATACTGATGCCAAAGGACGTATAATAGAAGATTTCTTAAATAACAATAGTTTGTGCCTTTGGAATAACGATTCTCCAACATATTTACATCCTGCTACAGGCTCTTTAACATCAATAGATCTCTCCATGTGCACTCCAAATTTATTTTTAGACTATTCCTGGGAAGTAGAGGAAGATCAATGGGGTAGTGATCATTACCCCATTATTTTAAATAACCATTTTCCTCCACTAGACGAACGAATCCCAAAGTGGAAATTTCATCAAGCCGATTGGGCAAAATTTCAGTCATCCTGTTTTAATAAAATAACTCCAGAAATTTTTAACAACGTAAATGATCCTCTTCAAGTTTTTACGGATACATTGTATGATATTGCTGATGGGTGTATTCCCAAATCAAAGCCAAATTCTAAAATTAAAGAAAAACCCTGGTTTAATGATGAGTGCAAAAAAGCTGTCAAGGAGCGGAAAAAAGCTTTAAAAATATTTAATCGACAGCCAACTCAGTATAATTTGCACCAATTTCGTATAAAAAGAGCTAAAGCCCGTTATATTATTAAAATAAGCAAAAGAAAAAGTTGGAAAGATTACGTTTCTAAATTAAATACACGTTCACCAATTAAAAAATGCTGGGAGATGGTGCGTAAAATTACTGGGAAGGGAGGTGGAGCAAGGATCAAACATCTAAATCATAATGGCCAATTAATTACAAATCCCACCGAAATAGGTAACACAATAGGTCAAACAATTTCCAAGAATTCCTCATCCAATAATTATTCTGCCAAATTTCAACAAATAAAAAATAGAAAAGAAAGAAACCAACTAAATTTCATATCTAATAACTTGGAACAATATAATAAGCCATTCACAATATCAGATTTAAAACTTGCTTTAGATAAATCCCAGGATACCGCTCCTGGACCTGATCATATACACTATCAAATCCTCAAACACCTCCCTGACCAAACACTTGGGCATCTTTTGGATATTTTTAATAATATTTGGGAAAGTGGTAATTTTCCTCCTTCATGGAGTGAAGCCACTATCATTCCTATTCCCAAACCTGGCAAAGACTCGTCAGATTCAAATAATTATCGTCCCATTGCGTTAACAAGTTGTATTTGTAAATCAATGGATCGAATGATTAACGAGCGTTTAGTTTGGTTTTTAGAAACTACGGCTTATATTTCTGTTGCACAGAGTGGTTTTAGAAAAACGCGAAGTACTGTTGACCATCTGGTACGTTTAGAAACGTTTATACGAGAGGGTTTTATAAAAGGCGAACATGTGGTAAGTATATTTTTTGATTTAGAGAAAGCATACGACACCACATGGAAATATGGAATAATGAGTGATTTATATGATATGGGATTAAGGGGTCGTTTACCCCTTTTTATTCAAAATTTTCTATCAAACAGACATTTTAAAGTTCGAGTGGGTGCATCACTTTCTGATGCTTTTGATCAGGAAATGGGTGTTCCACAGGGTAGTATATTATCAGTGACCCTTTTTATTATTAAAATTAACAGCATTGTAGATTGTATGAGGCCTGGAGCAGATTGCTCACTTTTTGTTGATGATTTCAACTTAAGCTACAGGTCAGCAAGCATGCATACAATAGAACGACAGCTTCAACAACACCTAAATAGATTACAAGAATGGGCTGATAACAATGGATTTAAGTTTTCTTTGAAAAAGACCGTTTGTATGCACTTTTGTAAAAAGTGGAAGGCTCACCCAGATCCTGATCTACACCTTGGCCAAACTCGAATCCCTGTTGTCGAAGAAACCAAGTTTCTTGGACTTATATTTGATAGAAAATTATCTTTTATCCCTCATATTAAATATGTAAAAAAGAAATGCCAGAAGGCATTAGATTTATTACGGGTTCTCGCTCATACCGATTGGGGAGGGGACCGTAATGTTTTATTACAATTATATAGAGCACTGGTACGTTCCAAACTTGATTATGGGTGTATGGTATATGGATCAGCACGTCCATCGTATATTAAAATGCTCGATCCTATACAAAATCAAGGGTTAAGACTATGCCTTGGTGCATTTCGTACCTCGCCTGCAGATAGCTTGGCAGTTGAGGCAGATGAACTGCCTCTTGATTTAAGAAGAGAAAAGCTTGCCCTTCAGTATGCTGCAAAAATTGCAGCTTGTCCAGACAATCCTGCACATGATATTATATTCAATCCAAATTATGTTGATCTTTTTGAAAATAAACCAAATACAATACCAACTTTTGGCCTTCGCATCAAGGAATCTTTACAATCCTTAAATTTAAATCCGAATCAAATAGCTAAATTTCAATATCCAGAAATACCTCCATGGACCTATGAAACTTTAAATATTAATTTAGCCATGACGGAATTAAAGAAATACTCAACCGATCCATCCCTGTATATAAATAGATATAATGAAATAAAATCTATCTTCACTGGATATCAGTGTATATACACTGATGGATCGTTTGATGATGACAAGGCTGCTGCAGCTGCTGTTAAGGGCAATCATATTTATTCAGAACGTCTGCCAAATAAATCATCTATTTATTCTGCAGAACTTCATGCTTTATACCTAGCTTTAGATCATGTGGAGACTTCTCCACATCGGAAATTTTTAATATTTTCTGATTCTTTGTCTTGTTTACAAGCATTGAAAGCCAAGGATTGGAAAAATCCATTTATTTTAAATATCCTTGAACGGTATCATAAACTCTGTACTGAGGAAAATAAAGAGATTCGTTTTTACTGGATTCCCAGTCATATTGGAATCCTTGGAAATGAGGCTGCGGACCAAGCTGCCAAGGCAGCATTGGATAAGCGGCCAATAAATATGCTAATACCTTATACAGAATTTAAGAAATATATTACTGTTTTTTTACGTTCTAAATGGCAATCACGCTGGAACGAAGCTATTTTTAATAAATTACATGAAATTAAGCCCATTCTAGGCAAAACTAAATGTGCTATTAGAATTAACCGTAGAGAAGAGTCAGTTTTAACCCGTATAAGAATAGGTCATAGTCATTTGACGCACTGTTATCTGCTTAAAGGTGAAGATCAACCGGAATGTATTGGTTGTCAAAGGGCTTTGACTATTAAACATATTTTAATTGAGTGTATCGATTTTGATATTATAAGAACTCAATATTTTAATGTACAAGATTTACATACGTTATTTGATACTGTAGATACTTCTGTGATAGTATCGTTTTTAACTCACATAGGACTTTATAATCAGTTTTAAAGGCAGAGCTTTTGTTTATTTATGTCATTGACTTATTTATCAAGAACTGCAAAACATCATACTGATAAAGTCTTTTAAACAAATCATCCATATTTATTATATTTGATTGATATTATATAAATGCTGTTCACAGTTGATAAATTCTTGTGTTATCTACATATTGTATTAACATTTACATTTTGTTTCTAGTCAATATTACGTTTCTATTTTTACTGTTTTGGCACTTTATTGTGTTAATGTGAAACCATTCATTCATTCATTTTTACCATTTTTAGGCACTAAATAACCTTAGTGGTTGATGTGCCTCTAAGCAACCATTCATTCATTATACCACTTTTAGGCACTGAATAACCTTAGTGGTTGATGTGCCTCTAAGCAACCATTCATTCATTCATTCAGGGGGGTTTTGTGTATCCCAGTTGATACTCTCCCAAAAATCGTCATAATTGGGCGACTCTGGGAGGTAGTAGGGAGGTTGATTTAGGGTAGTTGTTCTTATGGAGGTGTTGTTGTCTCTCCCTCCCAGATCTGCCCTTTACCACTTAGCTTTTCGTTTTCTGAAAAGGTTAGTTTTTATGGTGAAGTTTTATGGTTAGGAGAGAGACATTTTTTTATTTCTCCAAAAATCTCAACGGTTGAGTGAAAAAAATCCAATTTTTTTAGGTGTTCCATATCTGCATGATACCATTCCACTTGAGTTGGTACGTTTATGTGGTTAACTTGTTGTGTTGGTTTCAGATGAGGACCCATGTTTAGAGTTGATGTTCTGAATGGTCTGTTCGAGGTCAAGGGTTTGGATCTCGGCTTCCGTACATAACTGTATGTTGCATTGATACAACAGGGAACAGAAGGCATCCCGTTGCCGATGCCGCCTTAAGTTATCTTTTCTGGTGTATTGCACCATACAAAAATCACAGGTATATACCCTCGGTGTGGGGTTGTGGTCATGTTTCACGTTGCGTTTCATAGCCCTAAGGGTTGTATATACTTTGCCACAGTGAGCGCACAGCGTGTGTGCTTGCTTTGTCGCCATCGGTCTGTTTGTTTTTATTTCAATGGTGTATTGTGTATTATGTTGGTTGCTGGGGCGACTGGGGCATTGTTACTTTGCGCCGTCGCTCGGGCTATTGTTCTTTTGTCTCCCGTGTTCGTCTCGTGCAATGAAAAATCGAGTGGTGCCGGCATCTTAAGAGGGTTGATCTCTTGATCAACGTTAAGGCCTAGTGGGAATACTTACTATGTGCCAAAAACTTTTTATATATTATTTTTGAAGCGTTTTCCAATGTGCGGATGTGTTGCTTCTATTTACTGGTTTTTAATATACAGGTTCCCATTCCAATTGTTTCCGGCATCCCGGCAATGCCTTGAATCGACTTTGCAATTGCAAATTGGGACATTTTTGCAAGGGTATGTTCAGCATCAGAACTTTCCGCAATTAAAAATCTAGGCCATTTTTCTATTTTATTTGAAACTTTGTCACTCTCTATGTCATTTCTAGGTCGTCTTTGTTTGTTTTTGGCCAAGTGTTTTATTTATATTGCATCAGCTAGGTCCCCTACCCACCACAGAGCCCAACAAGGGGACACCTTTCTGGGCAGATAACTCCAAGCCTTGATGCCGTGAGGATACCCAACATGACATACTCTTAGAATAAAAACTCCACCCTTTTGGATCTTATCTTTATCCCTCGACTGACTTAATCAGCAGTAATCTCCTTTAAACAATTATTTATCAAAAATTTTACAATTTTTCCTAAACTTGAAACATTGAAATTGTCATTTATAAAAATAAAATAGCCAGAATATATTAAAGGAAATATACCAAGCCGATTAAATCAGACCCAGGCCTAATCTGATATGCCCGTCTGGTGAACATCTGGATCCGAGACAGGCATGTTGCAACTGGACCAGTGTCACTGCCAAACCAGCCCAGTGCTCAGTCCATCAGGATTACATTTCCTCCACGACACAGGTCGCATCCCACAGCAAACAGGACACCCCTTTAGTCGCCTTTTACGACATGCTGGGGGGCAGTGGGGCTATTCTTTAATCCCCGCACCCACAGGGGAACAAAGTGTTGGAAACAAGACAGAAATCATAAATCAATATATAAATGAAAATAGAATTGATATTTTCTTCCATTACTGAAACTTGGATAAATGAATCTAGTGAAACAATAATTAAATCAAAACTCGAAGTAAATAACTTCAAAATTAAACAAATCCCTCGAGCGTTGAGATCTGTGAGGAGGCCTTGCTGTTATACACCGACATGAAATCGAAATAAACAAAGTTATTCATAATCATAAATTGGCAACATTGGAACTGAAGGAAATTAATATAAAACAGGTTCAAAATCATGTACAATTATTACTCTCTACCAACAAAGAACCATCAGAGAAAAATAAATACACATACACTGAATCTTTTATGAATTTTCTGAAATATTAGCGCACTATACCATCTATAAGGCATGATGTGCTCTTCATTGGTGATTATAATTTTCATATAAACAAGCCAAATAGACCAAATGTAATTAAGATGTCCTGGACCTATATTACCAACATAATCATAAACATGAACCAACACAGATTTTTGGAAATACATTAGATTTATTAATAACCAATATACAAGCATTACTGATAGCCATAATGTTGATGAAAAAAATCTTGAAAATAGATGTGGTGTTAGAAAAAACGGTCTAAGTTGGTTTGGGTCAAATCATTATGGCAGAAAAGAATGACTGTGTCGTTATTGATGGTAAAAGATCCGTAAATATGAATATTAATTATGGAGTCCCACAGGGCTCAGTACTGGGACCGATACTGTTCACAACATATATGGAACCTGTCACGGAAATAATTGAACGGCTTGAAACATCACATATGGGCTGATGATACCCAGTTCAACATCACCTTAGATCCGAAATCTGAAAAAATTCTTACTTATCATGCTCAGAGATAGAGAGATGCATTGAAAGTGTGAAATGTTTTTTGCTTGAAAACAAAATGAAAATAAATGATGGCAAGACTGAGTTATTGATATGTGGAAAAAACTCAAATTTTAAAAATAATGAAGTCCCATCAGAATTTTAGTAGGGAACACAAATATTCAAAGATCTCAAAGGGTCAAAGACAAAGTAGTCATTTTTGATCAAGAATTAACAATGAAACAACAAATTTAAAGATATGCAAAAATGGTTATTTTCATGGAATAAATAATAGCAACTATTAGAAACTGCCTGGATATGAAAACTACAAATACTCAAGCCCATACATTTGTTACATCAACCCTTAATTATGGTCACTCTCTTCTTGTGCAGTTGCCGAAATGTGAAATTGTGAAGTTGTAAAAATTGCAGAATGCTGCAGTCAGGGTTGTTTGCAAAATAAAGACAAGTGACCACATAATTGCAATATTGATGGAGCTGCATTGGCTGCCTGTGGAGGCAAGAATAGACTTAAAGCTTGCACTGCTTACGTGGAAGGCACAAAATGGCAAAGCACCTAAATACCTAACACAACGGCTAATACCTTAAACAGGTACTAAAACTCGAGATCATTAGAGAACAATGAGTATATTGTTCCCAGGGCAAACCTAAATAAACAAGGTGATAGGGTTTTCGAGATGTATGTGCCAAAGATCTGGAATGCCCTGCCACTATCAGTGAAAAACAGTAAAACACTAAACACCTTCAAATTTTAACCTAAAACACATTTATTCATGAAACATTATATCCAAAAGCACCATGAGCAGACCAAGTCTGAAATAGCACTATACAAACGTTTATTATTATTAATGAATATTATTACAAATATCACCATGCACTACCATGTATATAGACAAATCAAAGAAAATATGTCTTAAGTTAAAATATATAATTGGAAACAAATTTGAACAAAGATCAATCCTTCATCATCTGTTTAAAAGCGTTATATTTTCTACTATATACTTTTGCAATTATTTTCATTTTTCAGGTATATCTGCAAAAATTTTCAATGGTAATGCATCATGCTGCATCACATGATGGCGACACTGATCAAGTTAGTGTCAATTGCAGACAATGTTTGCCCAACACCAAAATAGGACAATCACAGTGTAAACATCCGGGCACCTGCTAAGTCCTTTACCATCCCATCTATGAATGTTATTAGTGTCTATGTTCATTGTCTTATCCTAAATAAATATACCCAGTTATTTTCTATGTTTACCTGTGATAATGCATGACCATCAATGCACATCTTTTCACAGATTTTCTTACCTCTAAATGAAAATCTTATATCTGGCTATATCTATGAACATATGTTTCAAAGATTTATGCAGGAAAATATTTGTTTTGTTTTCTTTGGTTCATTCCTAAAATATTCCACTTGTTTCGGTGCTTTTGCCAAACAAAGATGATTTTTTTGGTTAACTATTAAACACTTAAGTTGAAGAGTGTGCAATTTAACACTCAAAGTGTAAGAGTATCTGTATTGTATTCAATATATTTTACACAGAATCCTTTGTTTATGACATGATCATGATAAGATTTATGTATGTTGCATTAATAAAAGTATATGTGTGTATATATGATATATATACATAGGTACTAAAATTTGAGGTTTATTACCCTCATTCTTTTGAATGATAGGGAGGTGTTTTATCCTACATTATTAAGAAGTTATTCCGCAAAGATGGACTTTGAGAAGGCCATGCAAAATGTTGGGGATTTTGGACCCTATCAGCTACGATTTTTCCTGTCATTATTCTTTTATTCGTTTTACCATGGGATGCAAACTGCGGTGACAAACTTTATATCAGCCCACCATGAGCATTGGTGTAAGATTGATATCTTACAGAACTATACCTCAGAGGAGCAGAAGGACATCTCTATCCCCTACTCCACCAATGACAATGTCGACTTGGAATTTGATACTTGCTACATGTATGATATTGCATTTGAAAATTACACAATTCAAGATTTCAAAAACTGGAATAGGACCCTGATGAGTGAAATCAATCAGGTGGTTCCATGTAGTGACTGGGTGTATGACTACTCAGAATATCATTCAACTCTCTCAAGCAAGGTAATAAATATTTTATTATATCTTCATTTGATATTTTGCAGCATAATTTTATGGCATTACTTGATGGCAGCATTGGTGACATAACCAGATGGCATGACTTGTTGGCATAACTTGATGGCATAACCTGACAGCATAACATCACAGCATAGCTTGATGGTTTGATGCAGCATGACTTGATGGCATAGCTTGATGGAATGACTTTATGGTATGACTTGATGCCATGATGCGTTATGACTTGATGGCATGTCTTAATGGCATGGCTCAATGGCATATCCTGATGAAATGACTTGATGACTTAACCTGATGGCATGACTTGATGATATGAATAGATGACACAAGGCGATGGCTTGATTGAAAGAATTTGAGTGTTAGGCCTTTCACAAATGTTAAGGCAATTCATTCATCCTGCTTCACAGCATTCACAATCACAATTAACTTAGCTCCCAAACAGATCATATGATCATGCAACCATCATAACACTTTTTAACACTGTACAGTACTTTTTGCCTCACATATTTCCAATAGGATTGTGCATTTACTAGGTTTTTTATAAAAAAATATACAACATTCCAATCATATTCATACCAATAAACTCTTTATAAAATGCCATAATTATTGTTAATGGACTATCAAGACAATAATAATGCACAATTCAGACAAAATAGGGGAGCATCAGTGGTGGGTAGGGCAACAGTGACGGGTTAAAATTGGTTTCATTCAAATTTAACTCCTTTTTACATACTCGCATGGAAAAAGCTTCTTCTGAGGTGATGGAAAGGGTTTTGAGGAAAGGAGATAACAGGGGTGACTTTGAAGATAAACAGGACTAAATGGATTTTAAAACATGGAAAGATTTCCATTAAAAAATTGCAAAGATTTTAATTTTGATACCCACAGGCTGAGAGGACAGCATTTCTAGGAACACTGCTTCTTGAAGACGACCCTTATTGAAGCTTAGGATCTAAAATCTAGATAAGGATCATTAGTGCAAAAATAGAATGCTAGGTGTTTGTTGAAATTTCTAAGGTTTTGTGAAATTTTGAAATAAGATTTCGATCCCCTCAAAATACAAGATGGCAACATTTTTGGATTATATATATGAACACATTTATACCAGGTACATAATCAAACAGTGTATCATTATATGAAATACCGATATAGTGTTACCCACTAGTGGCAAGTATCCGTCGTTGGGGGACGTGGACGCGGGATCAATACTCTACCACATAGATAGATACTCTAACCTACTCTACTGTTCTGTACTGTACCATAAGCTCGTTAACTCGCTGGCTGTGAGTTTGGGCAAGGATCCTAGCTACCATGTTATACCCTCATATAGATGACGGGCAATAAGGACTGTAGACACAGGATTTACACAGTGCAATAGTTACCTTTATTCAGTGCTGTGATTCCTCCTTGTCTGGCTAGGCCGGCATGGCAATGAGCGAGGCATATGAATTACCAACTTTGCATGATACTTATGAAACCCTGACTATACGCAAAACACCCAAGTCTATAGAGTCACGATACTGAGAGTCGTGGATCTTCAGTGGCAAGTGGTCGCTGATCTCTGAACTGCTGCTGCTACGAATCTGCTTCTCTAACTACTCTGCTCTGCATCTACGTCTCCCGGATCCACGGTTGCGCGTCTCTTTTAAGGGGCCACTCCGCGTCATCTCTGGGGGCTTGCCTACGTGGCTTCCTCACGCGCCATCAGATGGACTCGTCCTGCCTGCGTATCTAACTTCGACTCGTCCGTCTAACACGTGATCTCAGAGAGTGGTGGTTATGGTGACTCATCAACCATCAGTATCGTGCGTTATTGTCTATGAATGTCTATATATTTCCAAGAGTCTCTGGGTGTGTATTCTATATCCTACAATAGCATATACAGGGAATTTGACTAAGACAGATAATTGCCAAAGGTGAAAATAGGTAAAATTAACATGAAAAATAAATCTGATATTTTCTATGAATTCCCCTTTCGACCCCTTAATATTGCATTATAAAAATTGACCAAGCACAGCAAAGCAGCTATATATTTGTAAAGTATTCCAACAAAAGGAATAGATTGTTGCAATGTTAAATGCATTATTTGACAGACAACACTATGATTCAGTTATGAAACGTCACTAATGTTGCCCAATTGCCTAAGGTAATTCTAAGTATTTTTGGTTTTGATGTGTTCCATTTTTTCTGCATTTTATGTTTAAAAAGAAATGTTTGTCATTACCTTTAATTGATATCCTTTGAATTCAAGTGGGACACAGTATGTGACGAGGACTGGTGGAGATCAATGATGTCAACCTTCTACATCTGTGGTTTACTCCTAGCATCTCTTACATGTGGCAGAGTTATCGACAAGTTTGTAGTTTACACTGCGATTTCAAATATATCATTATGCCAAACATATTAAATATTTGATTTTGTTTTTAAAATTCATTTTCAAATTAAATGTTGCAATTAATATCATGAAAGATGATCAGCAGAAATAACAAACTGTCAAAGAAATATCTATATACATTTAATTAATGTACATTTTTCAAATTTAATAGGGTAGGACGTAGATATACACTCATAATATATTCCTCAATAGGAGCCATCATGAACATTATAGCCGGACTTCAGCCTGACCTTATGGCCTTCACAGTATTAAGGATCATCATTGGTATTACTACCAGAGCATGCAGTTCGGCAGCATCTGTCATGTGTAAGTGTTCTATATCAAGGCATTATATTAAATATGCCACCAGAGCATACTCTACATGCCACTACAGCTCCAGCTTGTTAGCACCAGTTTGAACCCCGACCATGCCAAGATTGAGCTCATGATACAATTTTCCATATGAGCTGAGACCAGTGCCTAAAGGGTTTACCCGTTGTCCTTGTAAAACTGTGACCGGGTGGGTTATCATATCAAGAACCTGCGACATGACAATTCAGTGAGGCAGCACTATATCTGCTACAAGTAGGTCTCATCACGAAATGACTGAAATAATGTTGAAAGTGATTTAACCCCCCTAAAATAATAATAATAATAATAATAATAATAATAATAATAATAATAATAATAATAATAATAATAATAATAATAATAATAATAATAATAATAATAATAATAATAATAATAATAATAATAATAATAATAATAATAATAATAATAATAATAATAATAATAATAATAATAATAATAATAATAATAATAATAATTATAATAATAATAATAATTATAATAATAATAATAATAATAATAATAATAATGATAATGATAATGATAATGATAATGATAATGATAATAATAATAATAATAATAATAATAATAATAATAATAATAATGAATCTTTGAATCTTAATGATTATCAAAAACAATTAACGTGTCATCACACAAAAAACCTTGAAACCAGTTGTCAATTAGTTCTTGCAATGTCCAGGGAGTACTTCTTTGAATTTGATCTGGATGCACTATATCTTACTGAAACCTGGCTTTATGATTCAGGGAATGAGAGAGTCATGCGTGAACTCAAGGAGGGCCTCCTTAAGTTTTATTCCTTCCCAAGGATTGGACATACAGGTGGAGGGGTAGGGTTATTACACAGGCGTGAACTCCCATTCTTTACCAATAAGTTGAACCCAGCCATTGTTAACACTATGGAGTTCATGGAAGCATCCATTCTAATCAAGGGCAAGAAAATAGCCTTTTGTGGTCTTACACAGGCCAGAACCATCTATTGCAAATATATTCACCTACTCTGAGTTTAATGATGAATTTATTCAATTGGTTGCCCACTACTATTCCTCCCTTAAAAATGCTACTGTTTTCCAATGCAAGCCAGTGCCTTGGATGAATTATCAAATAAAGCATGAGAGGTCTCTCAAGAGGAAGCTTGAGAGAAAGATGAACAAAACAAATCTTTACATTGATAAGGAATTATATAACATTCAAAACAATAAATATAATTCCTTACTGAAGTCATTTCAATCCAAATGTTTTTAAAATTTGGTAGAACACAAGCATGACCCTTAAAAGCTCTTGAGGGTCACAGTCATGCATAAGGCTCATGATTCTCCAATGACCGAAACACATCTCGAGCAGAGAAGACTTTTCAAGCAGAGAAGTTCAATGACTTTTCTCAGGAAAAAATATAAAAAATTCTTATGGATATGGATTGCCCACCATTTGGTTTAACTCCTCCTTCAGTTGGCATGGTAAACAATGGCATTCAGTCTCTACCTACGTCAGCATTGCTTGATAGGTTTGTGCCCTTGACAACCGAGGACCATAAACTGGTGAGAAAGGCAGCTAAGAAGTCATGTGAGCTTGACCCTATCCCTACATTGCTTCTACATGACCTCATTGATGACCTCTTTCCTGTCATTACTGCTATTGTAAATCATTAGCTGATGCAACAGTACCAGTTATAATGATGATTGCTATTATTGCACCTCTCTTAAAGAAACTAGGAATGTTGACAAGAATTACAGACCTGTCTCAAATCTGACCTACACTTTGAAACTCACTTAAAGAGCAGTGGCTGATCAACTAGTTCCTCATCTTGTAAGAATTGGACTTATTGGTGAATTCCAATGAGCCAAAATTCTTACTGTGGATGCAGAATGGTATCCTGTGTGATCTTGACAACAAAAAGTCAGTACTATTGTTGCTACTTGACCATTCAGCTGCTTTTGATATCGTGTCTGTGGTTGACCTTAGGATCACATTTGACTCTAAAATGGACAAATTAAGAAAATGTGTAAAAAGGGACATTATCACATCAGGAAAAAAAACAGCCATGACATGAACTCATGCTTTTGTTACATCTACCCTTGACTATGATAATGGTCTCCTGGCTGGTCTTCCACAATCATATATAAAGAAGTTGCAATATCTGCAGAACTCTACAGCACATGTAGTAGGAAAGATCAGAAAGTTTGATCATATATCAGAGAAACTGAAGGAACTGCACTGGCTACTTGTGGCTTTTTCTTCAATTGCCCACAGACCTTTGAGAATTCCCGTCCTACTGGCACTAGGAATGCTCCTTCAGTCAGTACTTTAAGAGTAGACTGAAGACACACCTCTTCAGAAAGAGCTTTTTGAACACAGCACTATAAACAGACTGTGTCTGGCATCAGCAAATTTTATTATTATTATTATTATTATAATTGTATTATTATTATTATTATTATTATTATTATTATTATTATTATTATTATTATTATTATTATTATTATTATTATTATTATTATTATTATTATTATTATTATAATTATTATTATTATTATTATTATTACTATGTATTTCAACTAGCATCAAAGTAAGCATAAAATTGGAGTAGCGTCAACAGAGAAGAGATCCACAGTTCTTCAATTATCATCAATTTATTGGTGAGACAAAACAACACGTGAAAGTACAACAAAATGGCGTCCTAACAATGACAACCAAATCTCGTAACAAACCGCCGTTAGGTGGCGTGACCCCTCTCTCCTTTCCTCCCCGTCCTGAGAGGATATGACATATTAACACAATAAGTACACACTATGTACTAAACTATTAAACTAAGACCAATCAGATTACTAATGTCTTTAAAGTCTTTGTTTGTTACCTGTTATACACATATTAAATTAACGTCTTTGCTGGCGAAATATTATCATGATTATACATATTCAAAGGTATAGTCTCTGCTGGTTAAGCATAATACACATTTAGTAAGAAACAAAGATAGCTATTGATACAGCTCCATGGTTATTATGAGCGGCGCTTGGCTCGCACTCTATAAGGCATTATTATGGCCTGTATAATGATATATGTGCACATTTATCACTCCATACACCAAGTACCAGAGGTTTGCCAAGCTGGTTTCTTGCGTGTGCGCTGTGGGCGTCCTGGTGGTGATTGGGGTATAGTCCCCTCAAGTTTCATCTAAGTCTGTGTACTCAATATCTGGTGAATGATCATCAGTCTCTAATGGTATTGAGTCATCAAGGTTTCTCTCCTGTGTGAGGTTTGGTGATGGAGTACCCACAGGTAGACTGGTATCCTGCTGGCCTATAGGCACCACTATTTCTGGCGGCAGTGGTGGGGCCGGTGGTGCCGGTGGTGCTGCAGGTTCTGGAGGCTCCACAGAGGGTGGGACCGGAAGAACTTCCTGTGGGTCTGGAACAGGGTCAGGAACCTGTATAGGTAGTGGGACCCCTAAAGTATCCTGATGGGGGGTGATAAGCTTGGGTCCCTCCTCATGTTCACAGTCTGTCTGTTCCTGGTAGTCTAACCCTCTGATATGGTCAAGAGGTGACTGTACCAGAACTGTCGGCTTGATAGGGTAACAGTCTGTGATACTGATGTCATAGGTTTTGGACCTGTATTGTGACTTGGAGAATTTCCTCACTTGACATTTGTTGTCCTCTATAGATGTCACAATATATTTCTCTCTGGCCTTAGTTTTGTCCTTGTCGCCATAGAGGTACACTAAGTCACCAACACGTATTTCCGGGGTTGCTATAGCTGACTTGTTTTGTGCCTTGGACTTTGAGCTAGGGCCGTGATTATGTATCCTTTTGAAATGCTGTTGTTTGATCAGCTGTTGATCGTCCAAGGGCAACTGTTCACCAGAGACTTGGTCTCGCTGGGTCCAAACTTCTGTGGCGGATAGGCCATGTGACCTGATCCTTGAGTTCAAGTTGGCAGTGGCAAGAGCCAAGGTGACTTTAGAAATGGGCCCTCCTTCTGGGGACAGATGCAGACACTCCATGCCTAGCTCCTGGATGGCATGTTCAGCTATGGGATTTTTGTTGATGTTCTTGGCATGTCCCACTTCTAGAGTAATGTTGTGGTGCACTAGGAGAGGATCGTTCTGCAGAGCTGTTAGTCCTGGGGCTGGGTCAACTCTGACATGAACACCACTGTCACACATGGGTTTCACACTGGCCAGCAGTATGATTATTGCATTATGGAGTGTCTCATGACGCTCATTGTCAATGATTGATGTCAGAGTGTAGGCAGACACTTTCTCTCTTAAAAGCAGGATACATTGTTTATATCTGCGCATAACATCCAGGCTGAAGGTGACACCAATCCTGTCTGGTATGGGAGAGGTGGATTGCGGGCACAGCTGTTTGGGCACGGATTTGAGTGCCAGGCAATGATGGCATGACTCTGCTAGGTCATTTATTGATTTGTCCAGGTCCAGTGCGTAAAAATACCTGCTAAAGAGGTGTTTCATCTGGTTTTTGGATGGGTGGTTAAATCTCAAGTGTAAAGCTGTGAGCAGTCCATCCAGAACTGCTCTTGGCACCACTATTCTCTCACGGACAGGTTGGAAGGGATCTTCTGAATTTACCACTAAGACACCATCAGAGGCGATGCGGACATCATGGAGGTACCGTTTGACATCTCCAATCTTGGCTCCCCTGTGGGTGCGGGGATTAAAGAATAGCCCCACTGCCCCCCAGCATGTCGTAAAAGGCGACTAAAGGGGCGTCCTGTTTGCCGTGGGATGCGACCTGTGTCGGGGAGGATATGGAATCCTGACGGGCTGAGCACTGGGCTGGTTTGGCAGTAATACCGGTCCAGTTGCAACACGCCTGTCTTGGATCCAAATGTTCACCAGACAGGCAGATCAGATTAGGCCTGGATCTGATTTAACCGGCTTGTGGTATATTTCCTTTAATATATTCTGGCTATTTGATTTTTATTTATGACAATTTCAATGTTTAAAATTTAAGAATAATTGATAAATTTTTGATTTATATTTCCTGAAAGGTGATTACTGCTGATTGGGTCAATCGAGGGATATAAATAAAATCCGAAAGGGTGGAGTTTTTATTCTTAGAGTATGTCATGTTGGGTATCCTCATGGCGTCAGGGCTTGGAGTTACCGGCCCAGAAAGGCGTCCCCTTGTTGGGCTCCGTGGTGGGTAGGGGACCTAACTGATGAAATTTAAAATAACACACATGGCGCAAAACAAACAAAAACGACCTAGGAATGACATAGATAGTGATGACGACTCAAATAAAACAGAAAAATGGCCGAGATTTTTAATTGCGGAAAGTTCCGATGCTGAACATACCCTGGCAAAAATGTCCCCCTTTGCAATTGCAAAACCAGGGGTGCCGAAAACAGTTAAAAAAATGGGTACGCGTTTACTAATTGAAGTTGAGCGGAAGAGCCATGCGGACAATCTTTTAAGATGCCGAATGTTGGCCACAGTTCCAGTTTTGATAACGGCTCATAAGACCCTCAATAGTAAAAAAGGAGTGATAAGATGCCCAGATCTGGCGGGAGTTTCTGAAGAGGAAATAGTGGATGAACTAAAAGATCAAGATGTGGTCCAATGCAAGCGAATATTTATTAAAAAGGATGGAACCAAAGTTCCAATCAATACATTTATTCTGACATTTGAAGCAGCGCAGCTTCCAACATCTATTAAAGTTGGCTATTTAAACGTCCGAGTTGATGTTTTTATCCCAAACCCTCTGCGCTGCTTCAAGTGTCAGAGGTATGGACATGGATCTGATCGATGCAAAGGAAATCTCACTTGCCCAAAATGTACAGCCCAGCATAGTGGAGAAGAGTGTTCTTCGGAAACCATGAAATGTGTGAATTGCCAAGGCAATCACGCATCGTATTCGCGGAATTGTCCTTCCTTTTTAAAAGAAAAGGAAATTCAGCGAATACGTCACACTGAGAACATTTCTTTTCCTGAGGCATGTAAACGAGTAGAAAGTTTTAACAATTCCAAAACATCTTATGCTACCACCTTAAAAACCAAAGAGACAAAAACAATTGCAATACAGACAGAAATAACCTGGCCAATCAATGAAAAGAATTATTCCTATTTTTCAAATACCTCCAAATCTTCAGGAACATCCACTCAAACCCAAACACCCACTACCCCAGTAATAAATGTACCAACAGTTCAATCCACTAAAACCTCTTCACAAACTCCCTCCACATCATCCAGTAAAAATGTAAATAGCAACAGACCAGTTAAGAAATCAGACAAAAAAGAAATCAAAGATCAAAGCAAAACTAAAATAAATAGAACTAAATCCTTAGAAAGGATGGACACAGGTGATCCTTCCGATATACATTTTACACCTGTTCACTCAAAACATAATCATAAACTTAAATGATTATGTTAAATCCTATATTTATCCTCATTATTTTTAATATGGCTATCAGCAGTATCATACAATGGAACTGTAGAGGATTCGAGGCAAACAGGCCAGAACTGGAGTTATTAGCCCAAAAATATAACGCATCTGTAATTTGTTTACAAGAAACTAAATTCAAAGATAATTCCACAACATTTAAGGGGTATGTACCTTATAATAAAGTTGGTTCAATAGATACAATGGACCGAGCACATGGCGGAGTTTCTGTTTTTGTTAAATCCTGTATACCACAAAGTAAAGTAATATTAAATACTAATTTACAAGCTTCTGCAGTCAGGGTTACCCTGCATAATACATTAACTATATGTTCAATATATTTACCACCTAGTGAGCCAGTTAATATTACAGATTTAAATAATTTGATAACCCAGCTTCCACAGCCATATGTGTTAGTTGGTGACTTTAATGCTCACAACTATCTTTGGGGTGGCAGAAATAATACAGATGCCAAAGGGCGTATAATAGAAGATTTTTTAAATAATAATAGTTTGTGCCTTTGGAATGACGATTCCCCGACATATTTACATCCTGCTACAGGCTCTTTAACATCAATAGATCTCTCCATGTGCACTCCAAATTTATTTTTAGACTATTCCTGGGAAGTAGAGGAAGATCAATGGGGTAGTGATCATTATCCCATTATTTTAAATAACCATTTTCCTCCACCAGACGAACGAATCCCCAAGTGGAAATTTCATAAAGCCGATTGGGCAAAATTTCAAACATCCTGTTTTAATAAAATAACTCCAGAACTTTTTAACAATGTAGATGATCCTCTTCAAGTTTTTACAGATACATTGTATGATATTGCTGATGGGTGTATTCCCAAATCAAAGCCAAATTCTAAAATTAAAGAAAAACCCTGGTTTAATGATGAGTGCAAAAAAGCTGTCAAGGAGCGCAAAAAAGCTCTGAAAAAATTTAATCGACAGCCAACTCAATATAATTTGCACCAATTTCGAGTAAAAAGAGCTAAAGCCCGTTATATTATCAAAATAAGCAAGAGAAAAAGTTGGAAGGATTATGTTTCCAAATTAAATACGCGTACACCGATTAAAAAATGCTGGGATATGGTGCGTAAAATTTCGGGGAAGGGAGGTGGAGCATGGATCAAACATCTAACTCATAATGGCCAATTAATTACAAATCCCACTGAAATAGGTAACACAATAGGTCAAACAATTTCTAAGAATTCCTCATCCAATAATTATTCTGCAAAATTTCAACAAATAAAAAATAGAAAAGAAAGAAACCAACTAAATTTTACATCTCATAACTTGGAAGAATATAATAAATCATTTACAATAGAAGATTTGAAACTTGCTTTGGATAAATCTCATGATACCGCTCCTGGGCCTGATCAAATTCACTACCAAATCCTTAAACACCTCCCTGATCAATCACTTGGGCATCTTTTAAATATTTTTAATAACATTTGGGAAAGTGGTTATTTTCCTCCTTCATGGAGTGAAGCCACTATTATTCCCATTCCTAAGCCTGGCAAAGACTCCTCAGATCCAAATAATTATCGCCCCATTGCTTTAACCAGTTGTATCTGTAAAACAATGGAGCGAATGATTAATGAGCGTTTAGTTTGGTTTTTAGAAACTGCAGCTTTTATTTCTGTTGCACAGAGTGGCTTTAGAAAAACTCGAAGTACCATTGACCACCTGGTACGTTTAGAGACATTTATAAGAGAGGGTTTTTTAAAAGGTGAGCATGTGGTTAGCATTTTCTTTGATTTAGAGAAAGCGTACGATACTACATGGAAATTTGGAATAATGAGCGATTTATATGATATAGGATTAAGGGGTCGTTTACCCCTTTTTATTCAAAATTTTTTGTCAAATAGACAATTCAGGGTCCGAGTTGGTTCATCACTTTCTGATGCTTTTGATCAGGAAATGGGTGTTCCACAGGGAAGTATATTGTCAGTCACCCTTTTTATTATAAAAATTAACAGCATTGTTGATTGTATGAGGCCTGGAGCAGATTGCTCACTTTTTGTTGATGATTTCAACTTAAGCTACAGGTCCACAAGCATGCATACAATAGAACGACAGCTCCAACAACATTTAAATAGATTACAAGAATGGGCTGATCATAACGGATTTAAGTTTTCTTTAAAGAAAACTGTGTGTATGCACTTTTGTAAAAAATGGAAGGTTCACCCAGATCCTGATCTTTATTTAGGCCAAACTCGGATACCTGTTGTCGAAGAAACCAAGTTTCTTGGACTTATTTTTGACAGGAAATTATCTTTTATTCCTCACATTAAATATGTTAAAAAGAAATGCCAGATGGCATTGGATTTATTACGAGTTCTTGCCCATACCGATTGGGGAGGGGACCGTAATATTTTATTGCAATTTTACAGAGCGCTCGTACGTTCTAAGCTTGATTATGGATGTATGATATATGGATCAGCACGTCCATCTTATATTAAAATGCTTGATCCTATACAAAATCAAGGTTTACGACTTTGCCTTGGTGCATTTCGTACATCGCCTGCAGATAGCTTGGCAGTTGAGGCAGATGAGCTGCCTCTTGATTTAAGAAGAGAAAAGCTTGCCCTTCAGTATGCTGCAAAAATTGCAGCTTGTCCCGACAATCCTGCACATGATATTATATTCAATCCAAATTATGTTGATCTTTTTGAAAATAAACCAAATACAATACCAACTTTTGGCATTCGCATCAAGGAATCTTTACAATCCTTAAATTTAAATCCGAATCAAATAGCTAAATTTCAATATCCAGAAACACCTCCATGGACCTACAAAACTTTAAATATTAATTTAGCCATGACGGAATTAAAGAAATACTCAACCGATCCATCCCTGTATATAAATAGATATAATGAAATAAAATCTATCTTCACTGGATATCAGTGTCTATACACTGATGGATCGTTTAATGATGACAAGGCTGCTGCAGCTGCTGTTAAGGGCAATCATATTTATTCAGAACGTCTGCCAAATAAATCATCTATTTATTCTGCAGAACTTCATGCTTTATACCTAGCTTTAGATCATGTGGAGACTTCTCCACATCGGAAATTTTTAATATTTTCTGATTCTTTGTCTTGTTTACAAGCATTAAAAGCCAAGGATTGGAAAAATCCATTTATTTTAAATATCCTTGAACGGTATCATAAACTCTGTACTGAGGAAAATAAAGAGATTCGTTTTTACTGGATTCCCAGTCATATTGGAATCCTTGGAAATGAGGCTGCGGACCAAGCTGCCAAGGCAGCATTGGATAAGCGGCCAATAAATATGTTTATACCTTATACAGAATTTAAGAAATATATTACTGTTTTTTTACGTTCTAAGTGGCAATCACGCTGGAACGAAGCTATTTTTAATAAACTACATGAAATTAAGCCCGTTCTAGGCAAAACTAAAGGTGCTATTAGAATTAACCATAGAGAAGAGTCAGTTTTAACCCGTATAAGAATAGGTCATAGTCATTTGACTCACTGTTATCTGCTTAAAGGTGAAGATCAACCGGAATGTATTGGTTGTCAAAGGGCTTTGACTATTAAACATATTTTAATTGAGTGTATCGATTTTGATATTATAAGAACTCAATATTTTAATGTACAAGATTTACATACGTTATTTGATACTGTAGATACTTCTGTGATAGTATCGTTTTTAAACCAAATAGGACTTTATAACCAATTTTAAGTGTGGAGCTCTTGTTTACTTAGGTCATTGGCCTATTTATCAAGAACCGCGAAACATCAGATGGTATTTAAAGTCTTTTAAATTGAATTTATTCATACAAATTAGCTATAACTGATATATTGAGAGGATTTTGTTAATATTTTGTGTTGTTCAGATTATTTACATATCATATTGATTTTATAAACTTTTATGTTTTTACCACTTTTAGGCACTAAATAACCTTAGTGGTTGATGTGCCTCTAAGCAACCATTCATTCATTCATTCATTCATTCCAATCTTGGTTAGCTTCTTCGATGGACGAGTGCCCTGGGTAAGGTGAGCGTGGGTGCGTCTGAGATCAGTGCACTCAGGCCACACTACTGGTAAAATGCCAGAACAGGTTTGTCCTTGCGGATGACATACAGTGTAGCACCAAGCCCTCTCTCCTTCACTGACCCATCAGTGACGATCCATAGCTGATCATCAGGTCTTGGTATGGCAATGACCTTGGCATCTGATAGACTGGCTTGGGCTTTCTTGAATGCACACAGGAGTTCTTCAGACCACTCTACCTTCTCCTTGGAAGCCTTGCCTGCAGCAGCCTGATCTAGCGGATCCATGTATGTGGCTGAGCCTTTGATCACCCGGCCTAGCACCTTATATGCTCCGATGAAAGATCGAAGACCATGCACTGTAGCGGGGGGCTGCACAGCTGCAAGTGCAGAGATCGCACATTTGCCCTCATAGAGGAGGTCGCCCAGGACTCTGCACATTAGCTCCTCTAGGATTGTCTCCAACCCTGGCATCCCCATGGCGGACCTGGTGTATACTCGGATGCCTTTGAAGGGCGTGGCCACGCCACAGTATTTCATAGAGCTTTTGGCCAGGGGAATCTGATAGAACGAGGATTTCAGATCAGTGATTATCAGGTATTTCCACCGGGCAATATGCCTTAGTATTTGGTCAACGCTGGGCATAAGGGAGGGCTGGGGTTTCGAATACTGGCCCACTTCCCCGAATGATGTGACCAGCCGATGACCACCGCTAGGCTTGGTGACCAGGAATGATAAGTTCAAGTACTCGCATACAATGCCGACGTCCTCAGGCCTGGCAAATACTCCTGCTGCTTCTAGTTCATCAAACTTATCTTGTAGTAGTAACAATTGATCTCGTTTATAGTGAGGTAAACGCCCTTTCCTCTGTGGTGGCTGTGTGGGTCCCATATTGACTGTGGCTTCTAATTTACCACTGGCCCCATTGTACATTGAGATGGTTGGGTCAAACACTTTGTCATACTGCTGATGTAGTTTGATGAACCTCTCCCTCATGGTGCTGTCCAAACAGTTGTCAGGATCCACACTGACCAGTTTTGAGAATGGGCCACTGGGTGAAGCAGCTGGCGGACGGGTAAACTTGTCATCATTGTGTGACGTCACAGGAGAACTAGGTACACTGTAAACCGGTCGCACTTGGCAGACATGCTCATGTTTGTTAATCGGGATAGGCTCTGCTGTGTTATTCACTATGCGAACATAACCGTCTACCGATCTGATCTCCTGGGCGTCGGGCCATACAGTCTCTGGGTGTGCCCTATTGTATGCTGTGTCCCATCTGGGCTCAAGTGCCCATTCCGCGTCACTTCCCAGAGTTTTCAGCTCCAGGTATTCTCCAGGCAGAAGACCTTCATTGGAACTGGGTCGCAGAACATGTGCTTGGGCATACCTTATTGTGGCCTCACCTGTGGGTTCCGGTCCATATTGGACTATGTCCGTCCCGCTCAAGACAATCTGCTGTTTGGCTGGCCTGGTGGCAACATCATTGGCCACCAAGAAGGTGTTGCCTGCCAGGATGTCCACATTCAACTGTGAGACGACGAGGGCATCTAGTTTGAATGTGTGGCGCCCCCTGGTGAGATTGCAGTGTATCTCACTCACCACCTCCAGAGGCGTTATGCCGTCTGCTTGGCGTGCCATTTGTGAAGCTGGTTTGATGGGCATGGAGATCGACCGAGCGAATGATGCTCTTATCATGTTAGTTGTAGCTCCAGTGTCCAGGATAAGCTTGACAGGATGTTCATGGTAATAGGCGTGGAGGTAGGGTGATTGGATCACATCCACTCGCCTGACTGTGGGAGTGTCCAATAGGGCATTGGGAATGTCAGTGTTACCATAGTCAGCTTCCACAGCATATTCGGTATCCCCATAGTCTTCGTCAACCTCCCCAATAAGGTGTGCACGCGATGTCATATATTTCCGGTCTGCTTCTGACAGAAAACGGCATTCACTGAGGTTATAGGAGTTAAAGCCTTGACGGTCTCCGGTTTTACACAGGCAGCAGAACTTGGCACGTTGAGGAAATCTGCCTCTAGGGGGGGGGGGGGTTACGTGCAGGGGGAAGGGACGATGCAGTGCGCATGGCACGGGTATCTTCTGTGGCACGGATTTCGTCCAGGAGTGAAGGCAGAGCTTGGGATATTTCCGGCTTGATGGATGCGATAGACTTGTTTTGCAGCTCAGCCCCATATTTCTGTTTGACCAGGTTGGGTAGGGAAGGGTGGATGAGCTTTAGCCAGACCACTACAATGGTATTTTCCAGTGTGGGTGTGAGGTCCTCATCTGCCTCTATAGCTGTACCGTGGTGAGTAACTCCACATTCCCTGGTGAGCAAATTGTCCTCAAAGAAGGCCATGAGTCGTTGGTAGAGGTCCTCAGGCCGTTCATCAGTTTGCAGATGAATGCCTGCCAAATCAAGGAAGTGGCCCCCGGTGGACTGGAAACCATAGTGAAGCCTGATTAGTTGCCAGATATATTTGAGGGAGGTGGACCCTTTGATGATTGAGTTCCTTGATATGACTGTACAGAAATTGGCTATCTGGCCTAGCATGAGTTCAAGTCTCTGTACCTTGTCGGCAGCTGTCAACCTGGGCATGGCGTCTTGAGGATCATCGGCAAAGCCTCTATTTGACGTTGCCGCAGTCCTTTTTTGCCAGGTCGCATCTTCTGTCAGATATGGTCTGAACTGCCCATCTAGGGACAATATGTACAGTAAGTTCTGTTTCCAGGACTCAAAGCTCACAACTGTCTCATTTTTAGTAAGCTGCCATCGTTTCGGTGCTCTGTTGGTGGCCATGGTGGAAGTGTACAGTGTATGTTATACAGTATATTCACATTTGGGCTTGGGGAACACTGGGGTGGAGATTGTCAGTGACAGTTTGTTACCATTCACAATGCACATGTGATTCCCACCCGTATGTAGACCTTTTAAAATATCCTTTTGTTGATATTCTTCTGGAGGCGTAGATGTGCTGTACCGCTGCCACCACGTCAACAGAGAAGAGATCCACAGTTCTTCAATTATCATCAATTTATTGGTGAGACAAAACAACACGTGAAAGTACAACAAAATGGCGTCCTAACAATGACAACCAAATCTCGTAACAAACCGCCGTTAGGTGGCGTAGTTATGTGAAATGTTATGTACCAATTAATGTGAGTGTTTTAATACATTTGACCAGATAATCACTCAGAACAGCCAAGCACAACAGAGTGCAACCACCAGATTGTGACCACAAGCAGAGGAAGAAAAAAGATTATCATGTGAATATAATTCTTACCTCAGTCATTGTAAAGTTAATGTCAATAGGGTAGAAACAAGATGAATGTAGGTCCAATAAATTGGAGATTATATCCAGTGAGTTAGTTATAGGTCCAATAAAACTCAAATCATTTTGAGGAAGTGTAATACCAGAGTCCAATATCAATACAGCACAGGAAAGGGCAATGCGAATTGCCATGTTGCAGTAGCATACGTAAATCATACATGCTTCAAAATTAGCAAACTATAATCAAGTCCAAAAGTAAACTATGATAAAGTCTAATAGCAAGTAGGGATCATAAAGTAGTAGGTATAGTCAAGAGCAAGTAGTGAAGGTGTGTGTAGTTATGTAGAGTTAAAGTTAGAATGAGAAAGGGAAGTGAGAGTAGGAGAAATAATAGATCATTCAGTTAATTTGCAATGCGATGTCAAAATAAACAGTAATAAAACAATGCAAATTTCACTGATACTTTTAGCTATACTTTCAAGAATAGCGGTACAAAACAGACCAGAACCACTTTGAGACCTAGGTCTATGTATGGTTAATGACCATATAAATATTTGGGAAAATCCAACTATTCTACGCTGAGTTATGCAATTTTTTTGTTTGTTGCACGAAAATAGAAAAATAGAATAGTGGAATCTAGGGGTCAAAATATTGTCATAAATTGAGAGTTGAACACAAAGTCAACTCTAGCATGACATAACAGTGCACAATATAAATAGTATGTTTGAAATGTATTAATATTTGTATAAACATTATGGCTAATATTTTCAAACTGAGAAAGTATTGCGAGAATGAGCAGAGCAAGGAGTGAGGCATCAACATAGATTCACTTGAATGACAAAATCACAGAAAGGCAGCAAAAACATGATAAATCAGAAAGAAACTGATCTTATCAACCTATTCCCAAGACCAAATAGAATGTCACAGTGAATATGTGTATTTGATAAGAGAAATATGGAGATAAAGAACTATTTCCAGTAATCCACACCATGTATCCACATGCATCAAGTATTGAAAAATACTGTCGCACTGATTGTTGGAAGAAATCCTGGAAAATTACAGTGAGTGTTATCTAAAACATGTTGTGTATATTTCTGCAATTTTTCAATCAGATAAAAGTTTTTAAATCATCTTAAACCGTAAAAAGATGATTTTATGGGAGCTCAAAAAAAATAAGACCAAACCAAAATCGAGCATGTGCAGATCCCTAAAAGAGTATAATGGTATATGCCACTAGAGTATATGGTATATGCCAACAGAGTATATGGTATATGGAACTTGAGTAGGTGGTATATGCACTTACTCCAGTGTTTCACTTTCAGAGCAAAAACGTTCCTTGGCAATATGTAAACATGTCATTGCATCCTACTTTGTCTTTTTAGTGCACTGACCTGAAGAGAAAAATTAATCTTACCATTGAGTCTCATTCCAATAACTTTGTCTTTTATGTCAAAAATATATTTTATGATTTGAATTAAGTTCCAAAGGGTTTTATGGCAAAAAAGGGGATGAAAAGAATTTGTAAGTACGTATAGTACGATTACATTCGATTAATTGAGATGAATTAGATTCATTAATTCAATTTTATGTTTCACATTACTGGACTGTTTGGGGATAGCCACTTTTCCATAAAAAAATAGTAATACCAATTATATATTGTTCTTGTCAGTGACACCGGTTCATCTATGATTATGATAGTATGATCACAAGTATATTTAGTGATAATAAATCGAGTTGCCAGCCTTGTTGAACTTGTCACTTTCAACTCTATTCTGATAATTCCCCTGTATGTTAACAAATGTGCCCCCTTTAGCTGAATAGAGGTTGAAAATATGGCTAATTTCTCTCAAGGAAAAACCAAATCACATTGATTGTTTTTCCTGGTATTTCAGTGGGTGAAAACATGACATCAAGAAGGCGGAGTTGGCATGGTGCTGGCGGCCACACCTTCTTTGCCCTCGGTATTGCCGTCATATCAGGTTTTGCATTTCTCCTCAGAGACTTCCAGCATCTTCACATTCTCATGGGCTGTCTCCAGGCAACCTCACTTCTCATGTTCTTGTAAGTTGTGGTCTGCTGCTATTTGATTGATGTCTTTGTGGTAATGCAAAAGAAGATCCTTAGTCACTCGTTGAATAGAGTAGGGCGTTAAGTCCCAGTGAAATGCCTCTATCTGATTTGATATATCCTAAATTGTTGTGAAAAGGTCATTAATAGAAACAAATCAAACCCAATTTCCTTCATTTTGTTGACATATTGATATATCACTGATTTTATCAAAAGGCACAATTACCAAAAAGTTAATGTGGTGCTTTCGATAGTTAATGTTAATATTAGTGTAAAGCATGTCCAGAACAAACCAATTTATTCTCAATTGTTAAAAGGTCTGACATTATTTACAGATATTTTTGCAAACATGTTATGTTTTATCCGGTATATTTTTTTTTCATAAGCATAGCTATTATATATATTATATTCATCGCCAGTATCGGCAGAAGTAGTTTATTATTACAGAGCCTGAAGAGGGCACCATCTAATTGCTGGCCACCAGGTGGGGACACTGATTGTCCATGTGATCCCTTTGTTGTATCCTCCATTTTGTTTTGCTGTATGATGTTTTGTGCTTATAAAGGATTGTGTTCTATCTTCATTCTCCCCTGTGGGTGCGGGTATTAAAGAATAGCCCCACTGCCCCCCAGCATGTCGTAAAAGGCGACTAAAGGGGCGTCCTGTTTGCTGTGGGATGCGACCTGTGTCGGGGAGGATATGGAATCCTGACGGGCTGAGCACTGGGCTGGTTTGGCAGTAATACCGGTCCAGTTGCAACACGCCTGTCTTGGATCCAAATGTTCACCAGACAGGCAGATCAGATTAGGCCTGGGTCTGATTTAACCGGCTTGTGGTATATTTCCTGTAATATATTCTGGCTATTTGATTTTTATTAAAGATAATTTCAGTGTTTGAGATTTAGGAATAATTTTAAAAATTTTTGATAAATATTTGCTGAAAGGAGATTACTGCTGATTGGGTCAATCGAGGGATATAAATAAAATCCGAAAGGGTGGAGTTTTTATTCTTAGAGTATGTCATGTTGGGTATCCTCACGGCGTCAGGGCTTGGAGTTACCGGCCCAGAAAGGCGTCCCCTTGTTGGGCTCCGTGGTGGGTAGGGGACCTAACTGATGAAATATAAAATAACACACATGGCGCAAAACAAACAAAAACGACCAAGGAATGACATAGACAGCGACGATGATTCAAACAAAATACAAAAATGGCCTAGATTTTTAATTGCAGAAAGTTCTGATGCTGAACATACCCTGGCAAAAATGTCCCCTTTTGCAATTGCAAAGGGGATACAAGGCATTGCCGGGGTACCAAAAACCGTTAAAAAGATGGGAAATAAATTATTGATTGAGGTTGAGCGGAAAAGCCATGCGGACAATCTACTACGATGCCGAATGTTGGCCACAGTTCCTGTTATTATAACAGCTCACAAAACTCTCAACAATAAAAAAGGAGTAATCAGATGCCCAGATTTGGTGGGAGTTTCTGAGGAGGAGATAGTGGATGAGCTCAAAGACCAGGATGTTGTTCAATGCAAGCGGATATTTATAAAAAAGGACGGTGTCAAAATTCCTATCAATACGTTTATTCTGACATTTGACGCAGCGCAGCTTCCAACATCTATTAAAGTTGGATATTTGAACGTTAGAGTTGATGTATTTATTCCAAACCCTCTGCGCTGCTTCAAGTGTCAGAGGTATGGACATGGATCTGATCGATGTAAAGGTAATGAAACATGTCCAAAATGTACCGCTCAGCACAGTGGAGACGATTGTTCTTCAAATATAATAAAATGTGTCAATTGCCAAGGCAATCATCCATCGTATTCGCGGAATTGTCCTTCCTTTTTAAAAGAGAAGGAAATTCAGCGAATACGCCACACTGAAAACATTTCTTTTCCGGAGGCACGTAAACGTGTAGAAAGTTTGAACAATACAAAAACATCCTATGCTAGCACTGTAAAAACGAAAGAAACCAAATCAATAGCGATTCAAACCGAAATAACATGGCCAATCAATGACAAAAATTATTCCTTTTTTACAAAAACCTCTAGATCTTCAGCAACGTCAACTCAGACTACAACATCCACTATCCCAGTTATAACTCCACCAACAGCAACATCCACTAAACCCTCTTCACAAACTCCCTCCACATCATCCAGTAATACAAGTATCAATAGCAATAGACACAAATCAGACAAAAAAGAAATCAAAGATCAAGTTAAAAGTAAAATTAATAGAACTAAATCCTTAGAAAGGATGGACACAGGTGATCCTCCGGATATGAATTTTACTCCTGTGCACTCAAAGCATAATCGTAAACTTAATAAGTGATTATGCTGAATCATATATTTTTTCTCATTATTCTTAATATGGCTATCGGCAATGTCATACAATGGAATTGTAGAGGATTTGAGGCAAACAGACCAGAACTGGAGTTATTAGCCCAAAAATATAATGCATCTGTTATTTGTTTACAGGAAACTAATTTTAAAGATAACTCAACAACATTTAAGGGATATGTACCTTATAATAAAGTTGGTTCAATAGATATTATGGACCGAGCACATGGTGGAGTTTCTATTTTTGTTAAATCCTGTATACCCCAAAGTAAAGTGACATTAAATACTAATTTACAAGCTTCTGCAGTCAGGATTACCCTGCACAATACATTAACAATATGTTCAGTATATTTGCCACCAAGTGAACCAATAAATATTACAGATTTAAATAACTTAATAACTCAGCTGCCACAACCGTATATGCTAGTTGGTGACTTTAATGCTCACAACTATCTTTGGGGTGGCAGAAACAATACTGATGCCAAAGGACGTATAATAGAAGATTTCTTAAATAACAATAGTTTGTGCCTTTGGAATGATGATTCTCCAACCTATTTACATCCTGCTACAGGCTCTTTAACATCAATAGATCTCTCCATGTGCACTCCAAATTTATTTTTAGACTATTCCTGGGAAGTAGAGGAAGATCAATGGGGTAGTGATCACTACCCCATTATTTTAAATAACCATTTTCCTCCACCAGATGAAAGAATCCCCAAGTGGAAATTTCATAAAGCCGATTGGGCAAAATTTCAAACATCCTGTTTCAATAGAATAACTCCAGAACTTTTTAACAATGTAGATGATCCTCTTCAAGTTTTTACAGATACATTGTATGATATTGCTGATGGGTGTATTCCCAAATCAAAGCCAAATTCTAAAATTAAAGAAAAACCCTGGTTTAATGATGAGTGTAAAAAAGCTGTCAAGGAGCGCAAAAAAGCTCTGAAAAAATTTAATCGACAGCCAACTCAATATAATTTGCACCAATTTCGAGTATAAAGAGCTAAAGCCCGTTATATTATTAAAATAAGCAAAAGAAAAAGTTGGAAGGATTATGTTTCCAAATTAAATACGTGTACACCGATTAAAAAATGCTGGGATATGGTGCGTAAAATTTCGGGGAAGGGAGGTGGAGCAAGGATCAAACATCTAACTCATAATGGCCAATTAATTACAAATCCCACTGAAATAGGTAACACAATAGGTCAAACAATTTCCAAGAATTCCGTATCCAATAATTATTCTGCAAAATTTCAACAAATAAAAAATAGAAAAGAAAGAAACCAACTAAATTTTATATCTCATAACTCGGAACAATATAATAAATCATTTACAATAGAAGATTTGAAACTTTGGATAAATCTCATGATACCGCTCCTGGGCCTGATCAAATTCACTACCAAATCCTTAAACACCTCCCTGATCAATCACTTGGGCATCTTTTAAATATTTTTAATAACATTTGGGAAAGTGGTGATTTTCCTCCTTCATGCAGTGAAGCCACTATCATTCCCATTCCTAAGCCTGGCAAAGACTCCTCAGATTCAAATAATTATCGCCCCATTGCTTTAACCAGTTGTATCTGTAAAACAATGGAGCGAATGATTAATTAGCGTTTAGTTTGGTTTTTAGAAACTGCAGCTTATATTTCTGTTGCACAGAGTGGCTTTTGAAAAACTCGAAGTACCATTGACCACCTGGTACGTTTAGAGACATTTATAAGAGAGGGTTTTTTAAAAGGTGAGCATGTGGTTAGCATTTTCTTTGATTTAGAGAAAGCGTACGATACTACATGGAAATTTGGAATAATGAGCGATTTATATGATATGGGATTAAGGGGTCGTTTACCCCTTTTTATTCAAAATTTTTTGTCAGATAGACATTTCAGGGTCCGAGTTGGTTCATCACTTTCTGATGCTTTTGATCAGGAAATATGTGTTCCACAGGGAAGTATATTATCAGTCACCCTTTTTATTATTAAAATTAACAGCATTGTTGATTGTATGAGGCCTGGAGCAGATTGCTCACTTTTTGTTGATGATTTCAACTTAAGCTACAGGTCCACAAGCATGCATACAATAGAATGACAGCTCCAACAACACTTAAATAGATTACAAGAATGGGCTGATCATAACGGATTTAAGTTTTCTTTAAAGAAAACTGTGTGTATGCACTTTTGTAAAAAATGGAAGGTTCACCCAGATCCTTATCTTTATTTAGGCCAAACTCGGATACCTGTTGTCGAAGAAACCAAGTTTCTTGGACTTATTTTTGACAGGAAATTATCTTTTATTCCTCACATTAAATACGTTAAAAAGAAATGCCAGAAGGCATTGGATTTATTACGGGTTCTTGCCCATACCGATTGGGGAGGGGACCGCAATATTTTATTGCAATTATACAGAGCGCTGGTACGTTCGAAGCTTGATTATGGGTGTATGATATATGGATCAGCACGCCCATCTTATATTAAAATGCTTGATCCTATACAAAATCAAGGTTTAAGATTATGCCTTGGTGCATTTCGTACATCACCTGCAGATAGCTTGGCAATTGAGGCAGATGAACTGCCTCTTGATTTAAGAAGAGAAAAGCTTGCCCTTCAGTATGCTGCAAAAATTGCAGCTTGTCCAGACAATCCTGCACATGATATTATATTCAATCCAAATTATGTTGATCTTTTTGAAAATAAACCAAATACAATACCAACTTTTGGCATTCGCATCAAGGAATCTTTACAATCCTTAAATTTAAATCCGAATCAAATAGCTAAATTTCAATATCCAGAAACACCTCCATGGACCTATGAAACTTTAAATATTAATTTAGCCATAACGGAATTAAAGAAATACTCAACCGATCCATCCCTGTATATAAATAGATATAATGAAATAAAATCTATCTTCACTGGATATCAGTGTATATACACTGATGGATCGTTTGATGATGACAAGGCTGCTGCAGCTGCTGTTAAGGGCAATCATATTTATTCAGAACGTCTGCCAAATAAATCATCTATTTATTCTGCAGAACTTCATGCTTTATACCTAGCTTTAGATCATGTGGAGACTTCTCCACATCGGAAATTTTTAATATTTTCTGATTCTTTGTCTTGTTTACAAGCATTAAAAGCCAAGGATTGGAAAAATCCATTTATTTTAAATATCCTTGAACGGTATCATAAACTCTGTACTGAGGAAAATAAAGAGATTCGTTTTTACTGGATTCCCAGTCATATTGGAATCCTTGGAAATGAGGCTGCGGACCAAGCTGCCAAGGCAGCATTGGATAAGCGGCCAATAAATATGTTTATACCTTATACAGAATTTAAGAAATATATTACTGTTTTTTTACGTTCTAAGTGGCAATCACGCTGGAACGAAGCTATTTTTAATAAACTACATGAAATTAAGCCCGTTCTAGGTTTCTCCATGTTATCTGGTGCATGATCGTGTTCCATATAGCGTGCACTATCAGAGCTACATGCACCACCATGTGTACCATTTTTATTCATGCTATCCTCTGGGACGGCACTCTGGTCATTTGTGGTGCCCCCTTGTGTTTGTACTTTATGCAGCTTTTCCACATGCATTTTGAAAGCTGTTATGTAACAACCAAAATCAAAAAATTTATATTGATCTGGTATCTTATATATATCAATCAAAAGATTACGTTGATTGATTTGTAGCAACCAATATCAAAGAATTACGTTGATATTGTATATTCAATCAAAAGATTACGTTGATTGATTTGTAGCAACAAATATCAAAGAATTACGTTGATATTGTATCTTCTGCTTCTTTCAGTATTCTTTTATCAATCAAAAGATTACGTTGATTGATTTGATTTTATTTCTTTGCCACTCAATCAAAAGATTACGTTGATATGAGCGCTAATACAGATAACAGGGAACTGTGTTATCAGTGTTCTTTTCAGAATTCAATCAAAAAATTACGTTGATTGAACCTATAGGCTGGTAATTTATATTCAATCAAAAAGAATTACGTTGATTGATAGGTTAGCCTTTGTGAGCTTAAGCGTACTCTAATTCTACTATAACCGGTACAATTACCGGTACAATTTTCGTGCGTTGGTGGTGTCGAAAAACTATATCTAATTTTCGGTTTTAATATGCAGATTCTTGTTAAAAAGAATTCTTACCGTTTCAGTTTATATGAGCGTAGTAAAGCGATGTTTGTTCAAATATCTTTCTCAGTCGCGCTTTAAGATTGTTATTTCCAATATAATTTTCCACGTTAAGCTAATTCACTGTTTCACTGTTGAGGGTCAATGCCGCACTAAAGTATTTTAACGGTTAGTTTGGCTGACACTCGTCAAGAACGAGTTATTCGCTCAGATTGAGAAATTAAGAACTCAGTTTCACAGCGCTACCTTAAAGGATCGTTAGACTCTTAAAGATTAAATCCCCTGTGAAATCGAGTAGCAGTAGTAATGGCGGTAAATTTGAAAAATTTGTATACACAAGAATTGATAATTTCCTTGAATCCTTTCAAAACTCACGATCAGATCCAGGGAAATCGTCCGCACGAGCCGGGTAGTGAAACTAGTCGAGATAAGCGGGTAATTATTAAATTATTCCTAGAATTTCAACCGTTTAAGGAGGGTTTTTGATGAAGATAACGGTCCTCAACAAAAACACAACCGACCACCTCGACGCATGCGCAGAAAGTTAGGTGTGCCTCTAAGCAACCATTCATTCATTCATCCATTCTATCTTCATTGACTTTGGATTATTCCCTGATCTACATTCACGCATATGATAAGACATGATATTTCATTCTATATATTGAAGCTATATTCCGGAATCTCCAAGATGGTTACTATCAAAGGGCCACCTGAAAAAAGTCCAAGCAATTCTGCACACAATTGCAAAATTTAACGGGAAGGTGGCACCACTAGAACCATACAATGCCCTGAAAAAGGAACAGCAACAGGTCAAGGCATATAATTATGTATTAAATTAACACCATGGTTTAAACAAACAGAGAGAATATATAATAAACCATTTATCTCAATGAAGCATTACACCGTCATGACATATTATTTTACAGATCAATAATGAGGATGCTATGAAGAAGGATATATATATAACAAATGATCACAAGATTTATACAACAGAAAACACAGTTATATACAATAAGTTATTTTGGTTAATGAAATGTGACACTATTGTGTACTTCACAGATCAGTAATAAAGATGCCATAAAGAAGGCAGTCAAGACAGATATTAGGAAAGATGGATTCTATGATCTTTTCAGAACACCAAGTCTGAGAAGGAACACATTGATATTCCATTTTATATGGTGAGTGTGACCAATATTCTAAATAATTGAAGTAATGCATTTAATTACACCTATTCAGTTTAATTACACCCATACTTGTTTTTCTATTCCTCTACTCCCCTGTGGGTGCGGGGATTAAAGAATAGCCCCACTGCCCCCCAGCATGTCGTAAAAGACGACTAAAGGGGCGTCCTGTTTGCCGTGGGATGCGACCTGTGTTGGGGAGGATATGGAATCCTGACGGGCTGAGCACTGGGCTGGTTTGGCAGTAATACCGGTCCAGTTGCAACACGCCTGTCTTGGATCCAAATGTTCACCAGACAGGCAGATCAGATTAGGCCTGGATCTGATTTAACCGGCTTGTGGTATATTTCCTTTAATATATTCTGGCTATTTGATTTTTATTAATGATAATTTCAGTGTTTGAAATTTAGGAATAATTTTAAAATTTTTGATAAATATTTGCTGAAAGGAGATTACTGCTGATTGGGTCAATCGAGGGATATAAATAAAATCCGAAAGGGTGGAGTTTTTATTCTTAGAGTATGTCATGTTGGGTATCCTCACGGCGTCAGGGCTTGGAGTTACCGGCCCAGAAAGGCGTCCCCTTGTTGGGCTCCGTGGTGGGTAGGGGACCTAACTGATGAAATATAAAAAACACACATGGCGCAAAACAAACACCTAGAAGACGACCTAGAAATGACATAGAGAGTGACAAAGTTTCAAATAAAATAGAAAAATGGCCTAGATTTTTAATTGCGGAAAGTTCTGATGCTGAACATACCCTGGCAAAAATGTCCCCCTTTGCAATTGCAAAGGGGATACAAGGCATTGCCGGGGTACCAAAAACCGTTAAAAAGATGGGAAATAAATTATTGATTGAGGTTGAGCGGAAAAGCCATGCGGACAATCTACTACGATGCCGAATGTTGGCCACAGTTCCTGTTATTATAACAGCTCACAAAACTCTCAACAATAAAAAAGGAGTAATCAGATGCCCAGATTTAGTGGGAGTTTCTGAGGAGGAGATAGTGGATGAGCTCAAAGACCAGGATGTTGTTCAATGCAAGCGGATATTTATAAAAAAGGACGGTGTCAAAATTCCAATCAATACGTTTATTCTGACATTTGAAGCAGCGCAGCTTCCAACATCTATTAAAGTTGGATATTTTAACGTTAGAGTTGATGTATTTATTCCAAACCCTCTGCGCTGCTTCAAGTGTCAGAGGTATGGACATGGATCTGATCGATGTAAAGGTAATGAAACATGTCCAAAATGTACCGCTCAGCACAGTGGAGACGATTGTTCCTCAAATATAATAAAATGTGTCAATTGCCAAGGCAATCATCCATCGTATTCGCGGAATTGTCCTTCCTTTTTAAAAGAGAAGGAAATTCAGCGAATACGACACACTGAAAATATATCTTTTCCAGAGGCACGGAAGCGAGTAGAAAGTTATAACACATCAAAGGCATCTTATGCCAGCTCTGTGAAAACTAAAGAAACAAAATCAATAGCAATTCAAACCGAAATTACATGGCCAATCGATGACAAAAATTATTCCTTTTTCACAAAAACCTCAAAATCTTCAGCTACATCTACTCAGACCACGACATCCACTATCCCAGTAATACCTCAACCAACAGCAACATCCACTAAACCCTCTTCACAAACTCCCTCAACATCATCCAATAATAAAAGTATCAATAATAATAGACCAATACATAAATCAGACAAAAAAGAAAGCAAAGATCAAGTAAAAAGTAAGATAAATAGAAGTAAATCCTTGGAAAGGATGGACACAGGTGATCCTTCAGATGTGAATTTTACTCCTGTGCACTCAAAGCATAATCGTAAACTTAATAAGTGATTATGCTGAATCATATATTTTTTCTCATTATTCTTAAAATGGCTATCGGCAATATCATACAATGGAATTGTAGAGGATTTGATGCAAACAGGCCAGAACTGGAGTTATTAGCCCAAAAATATAATGCATCGGTAATTTGTTTACAAGAAACTAAATTCAAAGATAATTCCACAACATTTAAGGGATATGTGATTTATAATAAAGTCGGTTCAATTGATATTATGGACCGAGCACATGGCGGAGTTTCTATTTTTGTTAAATCCTGTATCCCCCAAAGTAAAGTAACATTAAATACTCATCTACAGGCTTCTGCTGTTAGGGTTACCCTGCACAATACATTAACTATATGTTCAATATATTTACCACCTAGTGAGCCAGTTAATATTACAGATTTAAATAATTTGATAACCCTGCTTCCACAGCCATATGTGTTAGTTGGTGACTTTAATGCTCACAACTATCTTTGGGGTGGCAGAAATAATACAGATGCCAAAGGGCGTATAATAGAAGATTTTTTAAATAATAATAGTTTGTGTCTTTGGAATGACGATTCCCCGACATATTTACATCCTGCTACAGGCTCTTTAACATCAATAGATCTCTCCATGTGCACTCCAAATTTATTTTTAGATTATTCCTGGGAAGTAGAGGAAGATCAATGGGGTAGTGATCATTACCCCATTATTCTAAATAACCATTTTCCTCCACCAGACGAACGAATCCCCAAGTGGAAGTTTCATAAAGCCGATTGGGCAAAATTTCAAACATCCTGTTTTAATAGAATAACTCCAGAAATTTTTATAAATGTAGATGATCCTCTTCAAGTTTTTACAGACACATTGTATGATATTGCTGATGGGTGTATTCCCAAATCAAAGTCAAATTCCAAAATTAAAGAAAAACCCTGGTTTAATGATGAGTGCAAAAAAGCTGTCAAGGAGCGCAAAAAAGCTCTGAAAAAATTTAATCGACAGCCAACTCAATATAATTTGCACCAGTTTCGTATAAAGAGAGCTAAAGCCCGTTACATTATTAAAATAAGCAAAAGAAAAAGCTGGAAAGATTATGTTTCTAAATTAAATACACGTTCACCAATTAAGAAATGCTGGGATATGGTGCGTAAGATTACTGGGAAGGGAGGTGGAGCAAGGATCAAACATCTAAATCATAATGGCCAATTAATTACAAATCCCACCGAAATAGGTAACACAATAGGTCAAACCATTTCCAAAAATTCCTCATCCAATAATTATTCTGCCAAATTTCAACAAATAAAAACTAGAAAAGAAAGAAACCAACTAAATTTTATATCCCATAACTTGGAAGTATATAATAAATCATTTACAATAAAAGATTTGAAACTTGCTTTGGATAAATCTCATGATACTGCTCCTGGACCTGATCAAATTCACTACCAAATCCTTAAACATCTCCCTGACCAATCACTTGGGCATCTTTTAGATATTTTTAATACAATTTGGGAAAGCGGTGATTTTCCTCCTTCATGGAGGGAAGCCACTATCATTCCCATTCCCAAACCTGGCAAAGATTCATCAGATTCAAATAATTATCGTCCCATTGCTTTAACAAGTTGTATTTGTAAATCAATGGAACGAATGATTAACGAGCGTTTAGTTTGGTTTTTGGAAACTGCAGCTTATATTTCTGTTGCACAAAGTGGCTTTAGAAAAACTCGAAGTACCATTGACCACCTGGTACGTTTAGAGACATTTATAAGAGAGGGTTTTATAAAAGGTGAGCATGTGGTGAGTATTTTTTTTGATTTAGAAAAGGCATATGACACCACATGGAAATATGGGATAATGAGCGATTTATATGATATCGGATTAAGGGGTTGTTTACCCCTTTTTATTCAAAATTTTCTATCAAACAGACATTTTAAAGTTCGAGTGGTTGCATCACTTTCTGATGTTTTTGATCAGAAAATGGGTGTTCCACAGGGTAGTATATTATCAGTCACCCTTTTTATTATTAAAATTAACAGCATTGTTGATTGTATGAGGCCTGGAGCAGATTGCTCACTTTTTTTCAACTTAAGCTACAGGTCAACAAGCATGCATACAATAGAACGGCAGCTCCAACAACACCTAAATAGATTACAACAATGGGCTGATAACAATGGATTTAAGTTTTCTTTGAAAAAGACAGTATGTATGCACTTTTGTAAAAAGTGGAAGGCTCACCCAGATCCTGATCTACACCTTGGCCAAACTCGAATCCCTATTGTCGAAGAAACCAAGTCCCTCATATTAAATATGTAAAAAAGAAATGCCAGAAGGCATTAGATTTATTACGGGTTCTCGCCCATACTGATTGGGGAGGGGACCGTAATATTTTATTACAATTATATAGAGCACTGGTACGTTCCAAACTTGATTATGGGTGTATGGTATATGGATCAGCACGTCCATCATATATTAAAATGCTCGATCCTGTACAAAATCAAGGGTTAAGACTATGCCTTGGTGCATTTCGTACCTCGCCTGCAGATAGCTTGGCAGTAGAGGCAGATGAACTGCCTTTTGATTTAAGAAGAGAAAAGCTTGCCCTGCAGTATGCTGCAAAAATTGCTGCTTGCCCAGACAATCCTGCACATGACGCTATATTCAATCCAAATTATGTTGATCTTTTTGAAAATAAACCAAATACAATACCGACTTTTGGTATTCGCATTAAAGAATCTTTACAATCTTTAAATTTAAATCCGAATCACGTAGCTAAATTTCAATATCCTGAAACACCTCAATGGACCTATGAAACTTTAAATATTAATGTCGCCATGTCAGAATTAAAGAAATACTCAACCGATCCATCCCTTTATATAAATAGATATAAAGAAATTAAATCTATTTTCACTGGCTATCAGTGTATATACACTGATGGATCATTTGACGATGAGAAGGCTGCTGCAGCTGCTGTTAAGGGCAATCATATTTATTCAGAACGTCTGCCAAATAAATCATCGATTTTTTCTGCAGAACTACATGCTTTGTACCTTGCTTTGGATCATGTGGAGACTTCTCCACACCAAACATTTTTAATTTTTTCTGATTCTTTGTCTTGTTTACAAGCATTGAAAGCAAAGGATTGGAAAAATCCCTTTATTTACAAAATTCTCGAACGGTATCATAGACTCTGTACAGATGATAATAAAGAAATACGTTTTTATTGGATCCCCAGTCACATTGGAATCCATGGAAATGAGGCCGCTGACCAAGCTGCCAAAGCAGCATTGGACAAACGCCCAATAGATTTACTTATTCCATATACAGAGTTTAAGAAATATATTACTGTTTTTTTACATTCTAAATGGCAGTTGCGCTGGAACGAAGCTATTTTTAATAAATTACATGAAATTAAGCCCGTTCTAGGCAAAACTAAAGGTGCTATTAGAATTAACCGTAGAGAAGAGTCTGTTTTAACCCGTATAAGAATAGGACATAGTCATTTGACACACTGTTATCTGCTTAAAGGTGAAGATCAACCGAAATGTATTGGTTGTCAAAGGGCTTTGACTATTAAACATATTTTAATTGAGTGTATCGATTTTGATATTATAAGAACTCAATATTTCAATGTACAAGATTTACATACGTTATTTGATACTGTAGATACTTCTGTCATAGTATCGTTTTTAACTCACATAGGACTTTATAATCAGTTTTAAGGGCAGAGCTTTTGTTTATTTATGTCATTGACTTATGTATCAAGAACTGCAAAACATCATACTGATAAAGTCTTTTAAACAAATTATACATATTTATTATATTTGATTGATATTATATAAATACTGTTCACAGTTGATAAATTCTTGTGTTATCTACATATTGTATTAACATTTACATTTTGTTTCTAGTCAATATTACGTTTCTATTTTTACTGTTTTGGCACTTTATTGTGTCAATGTGAAACCATTCATTCATTCATTTTTACCATTTTTAGGCACTAAATAACCTTAGTGGTTGATGTGCCTCTAAGCAACCATTCATTCATTCATTCATTCTATTCCTCTAAAGATTCAAAAACTGATTGATGTACATTTGTGGGCAAAACATTAATGTATTCCTTTGACAGCATACAGAATGTACCCTTATCTGTTGTCATGTCTACAAACCTATCAATCCCAGTATGCATTGTGCACAATACAAATGACACCTGGTGGATCATAAATGTTGTAACTCAAGCAATGAAACTTGTTTCTGTTTCCATTCCAGGGTAGCCATAAACTTCTCTTACCTGGCATTAACTACCACAATGGATGAGCTGACAGGGAGCATCTACCTAAATGTGCTGCTGTCCGGATTGCTGGAGGTACCAGCCTGCGTAGCAGCCTACTTCATCATGCAGTACATTGGACGCAAACCAGGGCTCATGGGATTGTTATTTGTATCTGGAATACTCTCCCTTCTGACAGTTCCTTTTGATTTGATTTCTGGTGAGAACTAATGTTTTCTGATGCAAATGAGGATTTCTGCTTCATACGAATGTATTACTCAGTGAAAACTGAATTTCATGTAAAAATTAAGAAGCATCACAAAGAGTGTATTTGTAAATAATAGGATATAAATATAATATATGAGCTGAGAGAACCTCTCAATTGAATTCATAAGATAAAGACACAATTTGCACAAATGTGTATATTTTGTGTCAGGTATGAAGACGGGAGCGACAGTGATAACAATCATGGCCAGGGCTGCACTGGGCGGCAGTCAGGTGTGCCTGAATACTATGACACAGGAGGTTTTCCCCACGTCTCTGCGGGCATCAGCATTAGGATCATGCAACAGCTTGGCAGCTGTTTTGGGCATTGCTGGACCCCACATTGGCAGTGGCTTGGTGAGAACTTTTACCATAAAATTAACAACAGGCCTTCACCAAGAGGATGAGATTGAAATAGTGAGTATTTGTGTGAGAAAATAAGCTTAAAGAAAATAACTAACAACTTTCTTTTTGTAATTATAGAGAAATGTGTGGGGCCCTTTGCCTAGTCTAATATTTGGTACACTTGGAGTGGTTGGTAGCCTTCTTATAGTCTGGGTTCCAGAGACTTTAGGTGAAAAATTACCTGATACTGCAGAAGAAGCAGAAAACCTGGCTCGTCATAGGTGTGTACCTCATGCACACACACTTTGTACTTCAGTTGTCTCATAGTAATCTACAAAGTTACAAAGGAAAATATACATTGAAATATATGAAACATGAAATAACATTACATGTTTTTCTCTTAAGCCAGAATATGTGACAAAAAGAGGAAAGACTCAAATTGGTCAAATTTTAACAATTCCACATTTTCTTGAATATTGTTTTGGAACAAAAATATAACAATCTGTTGGAATGTATTTGAGAATGAGCATTGTTTGCAGGTATGTGTTGAGAGTTGATGAATTGTTATAATACCTCACCACCAGAGGACACTACAATAAATATGCCACCTAACCCTAACCTAAACCAACCAACCCTTGACAGATTTATTCCCTTGACTGAGGATGAGGTTCGAAAAATGGTTCAGAGGGCATCGAATAAATCATGTGAATTAGATCCAATCCCATCATGGCTACTTCATGATCTAATTGATGACCTTTTACTGATTATCACAGTAATTATAAATAAATCACTAACTGTTTCAGAGGTATCTGAAGGCATGACAATTGCAATAATTAAACCACTACTGAAAAAACTAGGTCTAGAGCTAATTGAAAAGAATTATAGACCAGTTTCTAAACTTAGTTATGTTTCGAAATTAACAGAGAGGGCAGTGGCAGACCAATTGGTATCATACCTCATAGAAAATAAATTGACTGATAAATTTCAATCAGCATATAAGGAATATCATAGCACTGAGACAGCATGACTGCGAGTCAAAAATGACATCCTGAAGGATCTTGACCGTAGAAAATGATAATCCTGTTTTACTAAATCTATCGGCAGCGTTTGATACCATTGACCATCAATTGTTGTTTGACAGGCTAGAATCAAGATATGGCATAAAAAATCAAGCACTCTCATGGATAAAATCCTACTTGGAAATAGACAACAATGTGTGAAGGTCAGATGCAAAAGGTCCACCAATAGACCAATTAAATATGGGGTCCCTCAGGGATCGGTATGTGGTCCAATTCTTTTCACACTATACATGTCACCCCTGACAGATATCCTAGCAAAATATAACCTGAGTTACCACATTTATGCAGACGACACCCAGATTTACATACCTGTTGATCACACCTCACAACATGACTATGAGGTATCCAAGCACAACTTGGAGGAGTGTGTGAATGAGGTCAGAACAGAGATGTTAGCATGCTATGACGGACATAGCAATACCCTAGATAGGGACGTAAATACAATTGGAGTGGGTGATCACACATAACCCCCTCCCCATTTATAACTGACCTCGGCGTCATATTTGATGATAAAATGGATATGAGGGCTCAGATCAAAAAAATATGCAAGAAAGGATATCATATCAGAAATCTCTCCTCCATCAGAAATTGTCTAGATGTGAAAACAGCCTAAACCTTGACCCATGCCTTTGTGACCTCTGCCCTAGACTATGGAAATGGCCTACTCGCTGGCCTACTGAATACAGAAATTAAAAAATTGCAATACCTACAAAATTTAGCAGCAAGGGTTGTAGGGAAAATAAGAAAATTTGATCATATATCAGAGAAGCTAAGAGAATTACACTGGCTGCTGATACATGCAAGAATTAAATTTAAAATTGCCCTAACAGTATCAAAGGCTTTAAACGGTAAGGCGCCGTCTACATAAAAGACCTCCTGCAAGTAAAAGTGGGGGAGCGATGCTTACGATCTAATGATGGCACGTACCTGCATGTTCCCCACACACATCTGAAGACCATTGGAGACATTGGGGCATTCTCTGCAGTAGATCCAAAATTATGGAATGACCTTCCAAATGACCTTAGGACCTTCACATCAGTGAACCTCTTTAAGAGCAAGCTGAAAACTCACCTATTCAAAATCCACGTTTTGAATGAAGCGCTATGAACAGATTATCTGATATCAGCGCTATACAAATTTTATTATTATTATTCATTATACCTTAGATAGGTACAGTCATGTCTGTATTGAAATGTGGAAGCAGACAAAATGTTAATTGAGCAATCCATTCCTGCGAAAAGGTCACAGCATTTCATCAGACCTGTGAAACTCATGCTAATACTAAAACATTTGGAACTATTGAATTATACTGGAAAGATTCATACATGCCCAAGGTTCTTTTTGATCAACTAACTCAAAGTTTAAAAACCATGATAAAATCTTGAAATTGGCTCCATGCTAAAACCCCTTGATGAATTGAAGGAACTCTTTGAAAACCTTTGGGAGATACCAGCGGCTGAACCAATCCACAGCATCTTATAAAAATGCATCCTACTTGTCAACGAAAGAAGTATGCACTTACCAAAAAGACACAGCAAGAACATAAGGTATTTTATCCTAAAAGTTATTGAAAAGAATCTTGTTTTACACACAAAGAAAGAAGACCAATAAATTTGTTTCTAAACTGGACAAAGTGCAAAATAAACGAAATAGTCTGGAGGCAGAAGAGAGTCCTGAAAAAAATATAAACATTAAATCAAGCAATCAAAACAGATTCAATTAACAAAAAGTCATGAAAACCTCCTACGATAGTGGAACAAATACACAAACATATTTGACGCATTACAAAGTGTTTGTAAACCGCACAAGTTAGAAAAACTGGGGTTTCTATTCAGCACCTCCAAATTAGAATTGACAGAAACCACTAACACCTCCACTCTGGAGGTGCTATCAGAGAAAGAACAGCACCTCCAGAGGTGCTGGCACCTCCACTTGATCCAATATAAACAAGATCTAGGATAACGCATTCAGTCCCCATCAAACTGAAGAGATTGAATCAGATTGAAATAGTTTGTATTGGCTTGGAACTGTGATCATCGTCCAGCTTTTTCTTGTGAAACCTTGCCTTTTTCACTGTTACGTTATCCAGTTATTTTGTGATGAGACCTACTTGTAGTAGATATAGTGCTGCCTCACTGAATTGTCATGTCGCAGATCCTTGACATGACAACTCACCCAGTCACAGATTTACAAGGACAACAGGTTAACCCTTTAGGCCCAGGCCTCAGCTAATGTGTGAAATTGTATCATGAATTCAATCTCGGGTCCGGGTCCCTTAAGAACAAACTACAAAATATGCAATCTAAAACAAAGAACCGCAGATATGAAAACAAGGTTAGAACTCTCTGTTGATATCAGAACTCAGAACTCAGAACTCAGACAGGTATTTATTTAGGCAATAATTGTACATTTTCAATATATATATATACATGTATATAATGCAGAACAGAATAAATGCCAATGCCAGGGAGACACAAATAAAAGGTAAATAACATACCGCTAGCAAATGTGCCACCCTTAGTGGGTTAAATTAATTTCCATTTTGAAAAATATAGTTTCTGTGTAAAGTGCATATTCAAATTTAAAACAAATAAGGTACATACATGAAAATTATATGGTTTATATGCATATGATAATATATACAGTAACTGATTAACATTGAAGTTGTTACAATTCTATTTGACAGATTTTAAGAATATTTGAGTCAAATATTTTAACAAAAGGAGCATACATCATTTAGAATAGAAATATTATTAAACAGTATTTAAATATTGCATAGTATTGGGTGGTGAGTTCAAATACATACAATATAACAGTTCTCAATAAGACAATCCATCTGGTATGAGTTAAGGAAATACATTTTTGTGTATTTTGAAAAACCTTGTAGACTGTGTGTGTCTATCTTTTCTATAATACATGTTGGCATCATATTTACAGTTTTGGGTAAATTATATCTTAGAATTTTTTTTGCATATTCATGTTTTGTCTTCACTTGTCTGATATCATTTCTTGAACTTGTGTTATAATTGTGGATCTCATGATTATGGAACATAGGTAAGTTCTGTAGGTAATGTGGTAAGTTCTCATTCTTATGTTTGTAATAAAACTTCAACTCTTGAAGTTTGAGAATATCATTGATTTTGAGTAGTTTCAATGTTTTGAAAATTGGTTCTGAGTGGGCATTATATTTACTTGCACTCAACACTCTGACAGCTTTCTTCTGTAACTTTACTATACGTTCACAGTTGTATCCCCAGGAAAGTATTCCTAAGGTAAGATGAGATAAAAATCAATGAGTTGTAGATAAACACTTTGGCCTTCAGTGGTAAAAAATGGTTTAACTTATTCAGGATACCTACACTCTTAGATATTTTATTTGCAACTTTGTCTACATGATCATTCCAAGTCAGATGTTCATTCATAGTTAAACCTAAGAAATCAAATTTGTTTACCCTCTCAATAATTGTGTTATCTATTTTCAGTTCAAGTTGAGGTATCCTCTTTTGGGGCTTATGAAATATCATGTACTTTGTTTTCTTTACATTAAGAGACAATTTGTTTGATTTTAACCAATTGCTTATTTTGCATAGTTCTTCATTTATGCATGCACTGATACTTTTGCTGCTAGATTTATTGACAAATAATTTGAGTGTCCCAGATAGTGTAGTGTCGTCAGCATATATAATGAATTCAAACACTTTTGATGCATTGGCAATATAATTAATATAAATAATAAATAATAATGGACCAAGGATAGAACCTTGAGGTACTCCTGTTTCTAAACTCAGGGTTTCTGATTTAACACCATCAATTTCTACATATTGGTATCTATTGGTGAGGTAGCTTGTCATAAGCTTCAGAGCTATTCCATTTATTCCATAGTGTTTGAGTTTGTCAAGCAAGATGTCATGGTCAAGAGTATCAAAGGCTTTTGATAGATCTAAGTAAATATTTATAGGAATATCATTTTTGTCCATTTCTATCATGACTCTATCAATAACTTCAAGTGCAGCATATTCAGTTGAATGTTCTGTTCTAAACCCATACTGACTGTTGTAAAATAATTTATTGATCTGAAAATGCTTGTACAATTGCTTAAAAATTACTTTTTCAAATATTTTTGATATGGCAGGTAACAGGGAGATTGGTCTATAATTTGTAAATAAGTTTTCATCATCTTTTTTGTACACTGGTGTTACTTTTGCTAATTTCAGTTTTTCAGGAAAAATACCAGTAGTTAGCATTTGATTGATAATGATAGTCAAAGGTTTTAATAGAGCATCTTGTATTGTTTTCATTAATTTTGTTGATATTCTATCAAATCCAAAGCTAGTCTTGGAGGATAACTTGTTTACGATCTCCTTTACTGTCTCTTCATCTATGTTTTCAAATTTAAAATTATGGTTGTATTTGTTTGTCAGGTAATGCTTATAACTAATATCGTTAGGTGTCTTAATTTCTTTGGCTAATTTAGGACCTATTTGTGCAAAGAATTCATTGAATTTGTTTGCAATGGTAATTTTGTTTGTGATGATGCTATCATTGTCACGAAAAAAATTGGGAAAGGACTTTTTTCTTCTTGTTCTGTTTAGGATGTCATTTAAGGTTTTCCATGTACCTCTTATATCATCTTTAAATTTTTTGAATATTGCTTCATAATAACTCTTTTTTGCTAATCGTATGCTTTTTCTTAATATTGTGTTATAAGTAGCTAAATTTGTTTTCAATGTGAAATGCAATTCAGTTTCAGGGTCAGAAGTATTAAATCTTTTATAAAGCATGTCTCTGAATTTGATAGATCTGATTATCCCATGTGTAATCCAGCTTGATTTTTTGTGTTTGTATTTATTGAATTTTACAACTTTCTCCGGCATGTGTGCGCTTTTGGCATTTTGTATAACATCATGTAATAAATTGTAATTGATATTTGGATCTTGTGACAAGTCTGCAGTCAGGTTGATTACCGTTTCAGATGTCATAATATCATTTTTTAAATTGTTTATTGATTCTTTATCCTTTTTTGTTACTTTAATGAAAGTAACTGGTGGTTATTTGAGGTATATATTGTTCAAAAATGTGAAGTATGGTTGATGATCAGACAGCTTCTGAATCAGAATTCCAGAGCTAGTATCAAGAGTAGAATCTGAGAGTTTGTAAAAAAAGTTATCTATCAATGTACCATGATTTTTCGAAAATCTTGTAGGAAGTGTTATTTTAGGGTAAAAACTATGGCTAGTGAGGGCATCAAAATATTCACCAAATGCAGGTTTTTCATTAATCTTTAGCAGATCAATATTAAAGTCGCCTGTGAGTATGACTTCTTTGGATCCTGACTCTAACTTAGATAAAATGGGTGTAAGTTCATTTACAAATTCCTTGTACTTTGCTGTAATATCTTTTGGTGGTCTATAGATGTTACCTATAATCAAAGGTTTTGAGAGATTATCATTCTTTTTAATTTGTATAATTTGGCCTTCCCAGTCTGAATAAGTATTCAGTTTCATAATAGTCTTATGTTCAAATTTTTCATCTAGATATATGATTAAACCTCCTTTAGAACTGCAAGATTTACCCTGTGGTATTAAATTGTAACCATCAATTTCAAAAGGGGTTGTATCATCACCCTCCGACAACCAACTCTCTTGTATACATATTGCACTAAAAGCAAACCCTGCCTCTCTTAAGTTTTTAATAAATATTTTAAACTCATCAAACTTTGCATTTATACTCTGGATATTTGTACTGAATAAGCTGAATGTTTTTGTTCTAGTTTTAAACATATCAAGTAATGTATTAAACTCACAATAAGGAGAATGCTTTATGATCTCAATTTGATTTGTTTCATTTTCAGTTTGAGGGTCTGGCTCTAAAACTGTTATAAGTGAATTTTGGTCTACACCGCCCCTATGCTGTAATAAAGATTCATCTAATGACATATGAGTCATAATATTCTATTATCATGCTACTTGTCTTCTCATAATGCTCCATGGCTAGTTTTGGTTTTATATACATTAATACTAATTTGACAATTTCAGTGTCTTTGATTGAACAACACAGCAATGTTTCAAAAACAATACATGAAATTATAAAACATTTAACAATCATGCATGTGGCAAGGTTCTGAGTCTGTTTACAGATTGGTTTTACACAACAATACATAATTACAATGTGGGATAAATAAAGATAAGCATCCATGAGAATTTCACAATTAAATTGTCAAAACTTCACATGTGTGGATACAGTACACATTACTAATATTATACACAATAGGTGTATATAGTGGTCAGCTGTTCTGATTGTTGTAGTTGTTACACTTAGGTTTTAATCTGTGTTATATAAGCAGTTAAAAGAATCAAGGTGATAGGGGTCACTAATAAGTGCATACAATATGATGTAATAGATCCAGGTTCAGTCTAATTTGACCATGTTTGTAAACATGTAATGGAATCTAGGGCTTCCCCCTGAGTTCAAGTCTGATATCCATAAGTATGTTTCCAAGGTGATTTTCTCCAGACCATTTGGTTTCATCTGCAATGAGGGCCTTGTCCTTCATGGTCAGTCCACAGCCCCAGAAACGGTCTGCACTTGCCTCAACAAGCTTCTTATCTCCAGTAGAAAGTAGGAAAGTCTTCAGGTATCAAAGTATATATAGTGGAAGTAAAGGATTATGTTGATCAAGAAGCAGCAAGATTTGTTACGCGATTCATTGAAATAGAATCGAGGCTAGAGGAACAAAACATGTTGACCCTGACACAACCATAATAGCTGCAGGCATTACTCATCTCAGACAAGGCAAAATATGTGATTGACACTTTGGACCTTGGCATCCCTGTGGTGCATGCCAAGCACCTCACCGCTAGAGACCACTATCCAGGGCTCGTCAAGATTGAAGTATCCACACTTTACCAAAAACTACAAATTATGACTTGTTGACCCACCAAGGCCGCAACAACGTGATCACCCTCCCATCCAGCACCAACGTGATGGTTCTCCTACACCGACACAACCCCACCAACCAGCATCAACCCCCTACACAACACCAACAACCCCCAACTCGGGTGTGGATATCCAGTGCTTCTTCATCTTCTGTAACATACAATTAAGGACTATCCCAGCCTATACAAAAACTAAAATTAATCTACTGGAAAATAAATGGTTGAACAAACAATTATTCATATATACGATTAGAGCTATTTACAAGTTTAATGGAGATATAATTTGTTTAGGTGAAACACATCTCCAAGACAATAATATGGTTAGTATTGAAGAATATGTAATAATAATAATAATAATAATAATAATAATAAAAATTTATATAGCGCTGTATCAGACTAAGTCTGCTCTAAGCGCGTCTCGAGATAGTGCTTCCTAAATAAATGCGTCTTTAGTTTTTTCTTGAAAATGTCTATAGTTTTACAATTTTTCACTTCAAGGGGCAGGGCATTCCAATTTTTCGGAGCATATACCATGAAAGCCCTGTCACCATATGTTTTCATATTCTTCTTGGGTACTATATATTCATTTTTATTGTTTGATCTTAGTCCCAGATCAGATTTCTTACCAGTTAATAATTGGGCAAGGTAATGTGATCCCTCTTTTTGAGTTTACCTACTACTCTTGCTGCAGCATTCTGTAACTTTTGCAGTTTGGCAATTTCACACTTTGGTAGACCTGCTAAAAGTGAATTTCCATAGTCAAGGGTAGAAGTGACAAAAGAGTGAGCAAGAGTGTTTGCTGTTTTCTCATCCAAACAGTTTCTAATGTTTGCTAAATTTTTAACATGAAAATAGCCATTTTTGCACATTTTTTTAATTTGCGATTTCATTGATAATTCCTGATCTAGAATAACCCCAAGATCCTTAACTGTTTTTGATCTAGAGATATGAGTCTCACCTACTAAGATTTCATTAGGTACATTGTCTTTTCTGAAATCACAGCTTTGACCACATAAAAGCATTTCTGTTTTCTCATCATTTATCTTCATTTTATTTTCTATCAAAAATTCCCTTATTAATTTAATACATTTTTCCATTTCTCTACAAGACCTATTTCTATCTTCTTCAGATTTTGGATCTATTGTAATATATAGTTGCGTATCATCAGCATAGATGTGATGTTTGAGACCAAAATCACCAACAATGTCGGACAGAGGCTCCATATATGCTGTGAACAGCAGTGGTCCTAGCACAGAGCCCTGAGGAACCCCATAACTAATATTCATATTTTCAGATCTTTTACCCTCAATTGTTACACATTGTTTTCTATTTGCTAGATATGACCGGAACCACTGTAAGGCTGTGCCCCTAATACCATATCTTTTTTCCAGTCTATTCAATAATATGTTATGATCAATGGTGTCAAATGCCGCTGATAAATCAAGTAGCACTAGCATTACCGTTTTACCACTATCGATATCCATTAAAATGTCATTTTGTACCTTTAACAGTGCAGTCTCAGTGCTATGAAATTCCTTATAAGCAGATATATACATTGAATATCATTTTTTATGAGGTGACCAACAAATTGTGCAGCAATCGCCCTTTCTATTAATTTAGATAAATAAGCAAGATTAGATACCGGTCTATAATTTTTCTTTATCAATTCCAGACCCAGTTTCTTAATAAATGGTCTAATGATGGCCATCTTTAAGTCATCAGGCATGCTTCCCATCGAAATAGATTTATTTATAATTGCTTTGATTAGCGGTAATAGGGGACCCATACACTCAGCCAGAAGCCAGGTGGGGATGGGATCTAGTTCACACGACTTCTTTGCTGATTCTTTGATTAACTTTGATACATCTGCATCATCCAATAGTGCAAATTTTTCCAGGTGAGTACTGAATTTGACTTTCTCGATTATAGGTGAAGATGTTTTATCATTTTTATCCATATTTTCCCTCAAGTTCGAGATTTTTTCAAGAAAAAAATTATTAAATTCTGATGCCAACTATTTACTATCATTATGTTTGGGGAAGGGAGTGTCCTCTTTAGTGTGTAGTAGTGTATTTAGTATTTTGAACAGCCTTTTTGGATCCGATTTATTTGTATTTATTATTCCTGCATAATAACTGTTTCTAGAATCCTTAATCATATTGTTATATTTATTTCGCTGTAGTTGATATTGAATTTTATCAGACGAAAGACGACTTTTATCATGTTTTCTTTCAAGTTTCCTTTTTTTCCTTTTTTCATTTTTAATCTCATCAGATAACCACGGAGCTGGTTTCTTATTGGTTATGGTTTTTTCTATGATTGGGGCATGCTTATCAAGTATACTTGTTAATTTGCTATATTCAGTTAATAATTCATTGAGGTCCTTTTCATCATATGATTTATTATCACCAAATTTCTCTTCAACATCATTTATGAAACTTTTTATGTTCATTTTTTTGTAACTTCTGTATGATACCTTTTTCTTGTTCTTTATTCTAGTTTGAAGGTTTAAAGTGAGTTTAATAATACTATGATCAGATATTTTCTCTTCGACCTTGTGTTCTTTTATTAAATTACTATTTATATTTGTGATTAACAAATCAAGTGTATTTCCTATTATATGTGTCGGTTCAGTCACATGATTTTGCAAATTGTATAAATCTAAGATGTCATTAAATTTGATCACATTTGGCCTCTCTGGTTTATTCATATGGAAATTATAGTCCCCAACGAAAAGCACTTCATGTGTATATGTAGAATAGTAGCTTAGCAAATCACTAAATTCTTCAAAAAACTCTGTATAAGTGTATTTATTTTTGTCTGAGGGTTCTGGTCTATAAATGGTGATAATAGTGCATAATTTGTTTTTGGTTTTGATATTAATTTCCATCATTTCCATAGTTGATAAGTTATGACTGTTATTAATTTTCTTTATGTCAATTTCAGGTCTGAAGATAACAGCCAAGCCGCCGCCCGATCTTTGTGTACGTGGTAAGTGTTCAATGTCGTAATTATTTTCTTTGATTTTACCTTTAATTATTTTTTCATTTGCCTCATTCATCCAAGTTCAGTAACAAAAAATAAATCAACGTTATTTTCATTTATGTATACATTTAGAAGTTCTACTTTGTTTCCTATGCTTTGTACATTAGCTGTAGCAATTGTTAGTTCCTTATTTATTTTGTAATGTATGTTATTTCTGTTTGTTTTATTATTAATTACGTTTTTATTTGCATTGGTTCCATCTATGTTATCCCGATTAATGCAACCATCTGCAAGCACTCCGGTCATTGACCCTATGACATCATTTCGAGGAGTTCCCGCATCACCCCCCGCAGAGTGCCCCCCATGACGGCCAATCGTATTGTAGAAGGGTGGAGCCAAGGTATGCCCGCTTCCGAACTTAGTACGGCAATTTCTAATATTAGGAGGGTGCTCTATCTGATATGAATTATGTGTTACCTTCTTGCCATCGTAAGAAAGGTATGCAAACCGATTTGAAAGCGATATGTTGTCAACTGGCATTGGGAGACACGTTCTACTATTACGGATCAGTCTGTTATGGGCAGGGCCATTTCGACCACGTGCTCCCCTGTGGATGCGGGGATTAAAGAATAGCCCCACTGCCCCCCAGCATGTCGTAAAAGGCGACTAAAGGGGCGTCCTGTTTGCCGTGGGATGCGACCCGTGTCGGGAGGATATGGAATCCTGACGGGCTGAGCACTGGGCTGGTTTGGCAGTAATACCAGTTCAGTTGCAACACGCCTGTCTTGGATCCAGATGTTCACCAGACGGGCAGATCAGATTAGGCCTGGGTCTGATTTAACCGGCTTGTAGTATATTTCCTTATATTCTGGATATTTGATTTTTATAAATGATAATTTATATGTTTGAAATTTAGGAATAATTTTAAAATTTTTTGATAAATATTTGCTGAAAGGAGATCACTGCTGATTGGGTCAATCGAGGGATAAAAATAAGATTCGTAAGGATGGAGTTTTTATTCTAAGAGTATGTCATGTTGGGTATCCTCAAGGCGTAAGGGCTTGGAGTTACCGGCCCAGAAAGGCGTCCCCTTGTTGGGCTCCGTGGTGGGTAGGGGATCTAGCTCATGAAAAATAACAAAACACATATGGCACAAAAACAAAAAAGACCAAGGAATGAAACTGACAGCGATGATGATTCAATTAAAGAAAAATGGCCCAGATTTTTTATGGCAGAAAGTTTAGACAGTGAACATACCCTGGCGAAAATGTCCCATAAACCCTAAATAACAAGAAAGGTGTTATCAGATGCCCCGACTTAGCGGGAGTTTCAGAAGAAGAAATAGCCAATGAATTGAAGGATCAGGATGTCGTCCATTGCAAGAGAATTTATATTAAAAAGGATGGCACAAAAGTTCCAATAAATACATTCATCCTGACATTTGAAGCGGCGCAGCTTTCAACATCTATTAAGGTTGGATATTTAAATGTCAGAGTTGATGTTTTTATTCCAAACCCTCTGCGCTGCTTCAAGTGTCAGAGATATGGACATGGATCTGACAGATGTAAAGGGAATGTAACATGCCCAAAGTGTACTGCCCAACATAATGGAGAAGATTGTTTATCAAATAATGTCAAATGTGTGAATTGTGAAGGCGATCACCCATCATATTCGCGGAATTGTCCTTCTTTTTTAAAAGAGAAGGAAATTCAGCGAATACGACACACAGAAAACATATCTTTTCCAGAGGCACGTAAGCGTGTAGAATCATTCAACACAACAAAATCATCCTATGCTAGCAATTTAAAGAACAAAGAGACTAAATCAATAGCAATTCAGACTGAAATTACATGGCCAATTAATGACAAAAATTATTCCTTTTTCACAAAAACTTCCAAATCTTCGGCAACATCTACTCAGACTCCTGCATCCACTACCCCAGCAATAGCTCTACCAACAATAACACCAACAATAACATCGACTAAAACCTCTTCACAGACTCCCTCCACATCATCTAGTAATAAAAACGTGAATACCAATAGACCAGTTAATAAATCAGAAAAAAAGAAATCAAAGACCAAAGCAAAAGTAAAATAAATAGGACTAAATCCTTAGAAAGGATGGATACAGGTGATCCTTCTGATATACATTTTACACCTCTTCAGTCAAAACATAATCGTAAACCTAACAAATGATTATGTTAAATCCTATATTTATACTAATTATTTTTAATATGGCTATCAGCAATATCATACAATGGAATTGTAGAGGATTTGAGGCAAACAGGCCAGAACTGGAGTTATTAGCCCAGAAATATAATGCATCTGTAATTTGTTTACAAGAAACTAAATTCAAAGATGATTCCACAACATTTAAGGGATATGTGATTTATAATAAAGTCGGTTCAATTGACATTATGGACCGAGCACATGGCGGAGTTTCTGTTTTTGTTAAATCCTGTATACCCCAAAGTAAAGTAACATTAAATACTAATTTACAAGCTTCTGCAGTCAGGGTTACCCTGCACAATACATTAACTATATGTTCAATATATTTACCACCTAGTGGGCCAGTTAATATTGCAGATTTAAATGATTTGATAACCCAGCTGCCACAACCATATATGTTAATTGGTGACTTTAATGCTCACAACTATCTTTGGGGTGGCAGAAATAATACTGATGCCAAAGGACGTATAATAGAAGATTGCTTAAATAACAATAGTTTGTGCCTTTGGAATGACGATTCTCCAACCTATTTACATCCTGCTACAGGCTCTTTAACATCAATAGATCTCTCCATGTGCACTCCAAATTTATTTTTAGACTATTCCTGGGAAGTAGAGGAAGATCAATGGGGTAGTGATCATTACCCCATTATTTTAAATAACCATTTTCCTCCACTAGACGAACGAATCCCCAAGTGGAAATTTCATAAAGCCAATTGGGCAAAATTTCAAACTTCCTGTTTTAATAAAATAACTCCCGAAATTTTTAACAATGTAGATGATCCTCTTCAAGTTTTTACGGATACATTGTATGATATTGCTGATGGGTGTATTCCCAAATCAAAGCCAAATTCTGAAATTAAAGAAAAACCATGGTTTAATGATGAGTGCAAAAAAGCTGTCAAGGAGCGGAAAAAAGCTTTAAAAATATTTAATCGACAGCCAACTCAATATAATTTGCACCAATTTTGTATAAAAAGAGCTAAAGCCCGTTATATTATTAAAATAAGCAAAAGAAAAAGTTGGAAAGATTACGTTTCTAAAATAAATACACGTTTACCAATAAAAAAATGCTGGGATATGGTGCGTAAAATTACTGGGAAGGGCGGTGGAGCAAGGATCAAACATCTAAATCATAATGGCCAATTCATTACAAATCCCACCGAAATAGGTAACACAATGGGTCAAACAATTTCCAAGAATTCCTCATCCAATAATTATTCTGCCAAATTTCAACAAATAAAAAATAGAAAAGAAAGAAACCAACTAAATTTCATATCTAATAACTTGGAACAATATAATAAGCCATTCACAATATCAGATTTAAAACTTGCTTTAGATAAATCCCATGATACCGCTCCTGGACCTGATCATATACACTATCAAATCCTCAAACACCTCCCTGACCAAACACTTAGGCATCTTTTGGATATTTTTAATAATATTTGGGAAAGTGGTTATTTTCCTCCTTCATGGAGTGAAGCCACCATCATTCCTATTCCCAAACCTGGCAAAGACTCGTCAGATTCAAATAATTATCGTCCCATTGCGTTAACAAGTTGTATTTGTAAATCAATGGAACGAATGATTAACGAGCGTTTAGTTTGGTTTTTAGAAACTGCGGCTTATATTTCTGTTGCACAGAGTGGTTTTAGAAAAACGCGAAGTACTGTTGACCATCTGGTACGTTTAGAAACGTTTATACGAGAGGGTTTTATAAAAGGCGAACATGTGGTTAGTATATTTTTTGATTTAGAGAAAGCATACGACACCACATGGGGATATGGAATAATGAGTGATTTATATGATATGGGATTAAGGGGTCGTTTACCCCTTTTTATTCAAAATTTTCTTACTATCAAACAGACATTTTAAAGTTCGAGTGGGTGCATCACTTTCTAATGCTTTTGATCAGGAAATGGGTGTTCCACAGGGAAGTATATTATCAGTCACCTTTTTATTATTAAAATTAACAGCATTGTAGATTGTATGAGGCCTGGAGCAGATTGCTCACTTTTTGTTGATGATTTCAACTTAAGCTACAGGTCATCAAGCATGCATACAATAGAACGACAGCTTCAACAACACCTAAATAGATTACAAGAATGGGCTGATAACAATGGATTTAAGTTTTCTTTGAAAAAGACCGTATGTATGCACTTTTGTAAAAAGTGGAAGGCTCACCCAGATCCTGATCTACACCTTGGCCAAACTCGAATCCCTGTTGTCGAAGAAACCAAGTTTCTTGGACTTATATTTGATAGAAAATTATCTTTTATTCCTCATATTAAATATGTAAAAAAGAAATGCCAGAAGGCATTAGATTTATTGTAGGATATCGAATACACACCCAGAGACTCTCAGAAATACATAAACATTCATAGACAATAATGCGCGATACTGATGGTTGATGAGTCACCATAACCACCACTCCGTGAAAGTCACGTGTAAGACGGACGAGCTGAAGTTAGATACGCAGGCAGGACGAGTCCATCTGATGACGCGTGAGGAAGCCACGTAGGCAAGCCCCACAGATGACGCGGGGTGGCCCCTTAAAAAGAGACGCGCAACCGTGGATCCGGGTTCTTAGTTCCTAGAAGCTCTCTCAGGACAGACCCCAGTCTAGGAGCCAAGAAGGAGATCAATGACCACTTGCCACGGAAGATCCATGACTCTCAGTATCATGACCACATAGACTCGGGTGTTTAGCATATAGTCAGGGTTTCATAAGTATCATGCAAAATTGGTAATTCATATGCCTCGCTCATTGCCATGCCGGCCTAGCCAGACAAGCAGGGATCACAGCACTGAATAAAGGTAACTATTACACTGTGTATATCCTGTGTCTGCAGTCCTTACTTCCCGTCATTTATATGAGGGTTTGACACTATAGCTAGGATCCGTGCCCAAACTCACAGCCAGCGAGTCAGCGAGCTATGGTTAACAAGTACAGTACAGTACGATAGAGTAAGACAGATAAGAGTATCTATCTAATTGGTAGAGTATTGATCCCCCGTCCACGTCCCCTAACGACGGATACTCTCCATTAGTGGGTAACAATATGGTGGAGAATATCCGAATCGATCCATGGCTTTGAGCGTTGCTGATACTGTATGGAGATCCTGACTGCCGCCCTGTTACTTGAATATAAGTCTATGTTGCTCCGGTCTTCTAAAAAGCTTTCCACCAAGCTGCAAGTGGCTCGTGATCCTCCGTCAGCTGAAGACGATTCTACATCTGCAGGTGAGTTTGATTTGCTTTTCCAAGATTCCTCCGAGAGGCAAAATGATCTCGTGAGTGGTTCCGTACGCGTGGAACCCCCCTCTAGCCCTTCCTTGTCAGACCTCAACTCTTCTTCTGGTGTGCACACCCCCCCGTCTTTTAGTGGTAGCAAGGCCCCTTTGTCTCATACATCTGCCAGTACAGGCAGCACTTCTCCGCTTCACCCCCGCGCTTCTACCCCATCTGACTCCGACTCAGATTCAGACGTTCAATTCGGCCCCTTCCTCGTCGCAGATAACGACCGAGAGGCTTTCCCCATACCAAAGGCGCCTATCAAGTTTGCTAACTCTGACAATTCAGGTCCTGATCGCTCCCGATCCCCCTCTGTAGAGATGGCTGAAGGTGAGAATGTACAAGAGATGCTACATCAAATTATAGACCATTTGCGTAGCGTTGATATTGCCGGCGCTCAAACTGACATTGTAGACATGTTGAATGCACAGTCGAAAGATAACAAGATCCACCAACAGAGACAAGGTTCTAAGTCGCTTCTCCCCCCTCCATTTTATGGTAGGTCCACGGATGATCCCCTCCGTTTTATGAACAAATTCCTTACTTACACCCAACTTTCCCATACCCCCGCAGATTTGAAAGTACCCGCTTGTCGCATGTTGCTACATGGCGCAGCAGACGTTTGGTACCTTTCCCTGCCCTCAGATGTCACTAGCTCTTGGGACTCCTTCTATGCTGCTTTTGTCAAGTTTTTCGGCAGTGAGACTAACGCTTGGCTGCTCGAGCAATCTTTGGACGCTAGAAGTCAGAAAAAGAAGGAATCTGCTGAAACGTACATCAATGATGTCCTCAGTCAGTGCCAGAGGTTGCAAAAAGATGATATGGAGACTAAGAAAATATTGGTTAGGGGTCTCCTTCCTAGTCTCAAAGCTTTTGTGGTGGGGAAGTGGCCTAAAACACTTGATGACACCATTGAGCAAATTAAATTAGCTGAAACAGTTTGTACAATGACTAGTGATTCCTCCATCACTTTAAATGGGTTAGATTCACCACCCGACTCCACGTCTCAGTTTTTGGCACAGCAATCCTCCACTTTGGCTGCCCTCCGTGAAGAGGTCGCAGACGTTGGGAAAGGGCTACATAGGCTTGGCAACCGTCCGGAGGAGGGCGACTCTTTCTGTTTTTTTGCAGAAACTCCGGTCATTGGATCAGAGATTGCAAGGCGCGCCATGACTGCAGTTTTTGTGGACGGGACTCTCACCTGTCTATCTTCTGCCCCGATAAATTCCGTGCTTCCCGTGACCAGGCCCCCCGTACCCCCCCGAGGTCAGACAACCGTTCTAACCGACCTACTGGCCGTTTCGAGACAGGGTATGGCAGGGACCGTTATGAACAAAATAACGGTAGAAACAGTCTGCGCCCATCCCAAAATAGACCTTATCCAAACAACAGGCAGGGAAACGATGGTAGATATAATTCAAGCCGCCCCCCTTTCAATGACCAACGCCGTTCAGGGCCAAGACAGGACAATAGGCCTCAATATCGGCAGGAAAACTACTAACTCCTGTCCCGCCCTGTGAGCCACGTGATAGGAGTAGTAATTCGTTTAATATCGCAATAAACCATAGTAAATCAGACATATTGAACGAGGTTCACTGTTACTTTGCAAAGATGTCCCCTCATTCCCTTGACTCACATGACGATCCCTTGGTCTCCGCCTGCCCTGCTTCTGTACCACTAGATCCCCCTACCCTTTTGAACAATGATATAAAATTCTTTCCCCTCTCTTCTGATGGCCGCATCGCGACAAAAACCAAGTTTAGCACCATAGATGCCTTACTAGACTCCGGAGCACAACGTAGCATCATCACACTTGCCTCCGTACATGCATTCTGTCCTGACGACTCATTCCCACGACAAGCCTCGGCCAGCAAGATTGTTGTGGTTGCAGAAGGCAGCTCAGTCCCTATCTACTTCCAAACCCATCTTAACCTACTCATCGGAGATCAAGAGTGTCTTGTCTGTTTCCAGGTGGTCCCTGACTTACAATATCCCGTTATACTGGGGCGCGATTTTTTTGCAGCTTATGGGGTAGTCCTTGACTTCGCTCAACGCGGTGTTGCCTTTAAATTGTCCCCGAAATTGCGTCTGTCTGAAACAATCAGAATCCCTGCCAAGTCTGAATTTATAACTCATGCTCGCCTCAAACCTAGTAATCTGTCTGGCCTTTTGGGTGTTTGCACTATGGATGGTGAATTACCCTCCTACCCTGAGGTTGCCATGGCGAGAGTTTTTGCTACTGTCCATGACGATCAGAGAGTCCCCGTACGTTTAATGAATATGGCCGATAATGCTGTCACCTTACCAAAGGGCGTTGCAGTCGGCTATTTCGACCCCATTCCCCTTGGTTCTGAGCCACAAGAGCTCCCCACTTTGGACCTCACATGGGGAACCCCTGCCGGTGACACCGCAAATGATATAGAATTAGCTCCCATTTCGGCATCTCCTGCTGACCCAGACCCCCATCACAAAATTGACCTTACAAATTCTGATCTGTCATCTACCCAGAAGGACTCCCTGAAACGTCTCATTTCGTCTTTTAGTGACATATTCACAACCCGTGATGGCGAGTTCGGTGACACAAATGTTGTGCAACATACTATTTATCTCAAAGGGTCGGTTAGTCCCATTAAGCTACGGCCATACCGTGCCGGTTATAAGCAAAGGGGTATTATAGACAAAGAGGTACAACGCCTCCTAGACAAAGACATTATTCGACCCTCCAACAGTCCGTGGGCTTTCCCAGCCGTTCTAGTTGAAAAGCCAGCCCAAGACGGCACTGTCTCGTACCGTATGTGCATAGACTTTCGGAAGCTTAATGAAGTCACCGTGCCTGACTCTTTTCCGTTGCCGCATATTCAGGACACCCTGGACAGCTTGGGGGCTCGTAGATTAACACACATAAGCACACTTGACCTCATGGGCGGGTTCCACCAAGTGAGCGTTCACCCCGACTCCCGACCCCTGACCGCTTTCATCACCCATCGTGGTCTTTATGAATATAAACGTCTCCCGTTTGGTGTCATCAACGGACCCCCAACATTCCAACGTCTCATGAAAACTGTGTTACAGGGCCTCTCTGACCTCTGCCTCATATATTTAGACGATGTCCTGGTCCACAGCCCCTCTTTCGAGCGTCATTTGACCGATCTTACTCGAGTTTTTACGCGTTTCCGCAAGGCTAAATTGAAGCTCCGCACTGACAAATGCTTTTTCGCGAAAAAACAGGTTAAATACCTTGGCCACATCATATCTAAAAACGGTATAGAAGTAGATCCCTCGAAAACTACGGCTGTTGACGAATACCCTGTGCCTACCTCTTGCAAAGACGTACGAGCCTTTCTGGGTCTGTCAGGATATTATCGTCGGTTTGTGGAGGGATATGCGAAAATTGCTCAGCCGCTTAATGTTCTCACCAGTAAAAAGAGCACATTTGAATGGGATAAAATAAAACAGGCTGCCTTTGACTCTCTCAAGGCGAAATTGGTATCGGCTCCGATACTAGCTTTCCCTCGCATTGAACCCAATAACCCATTCATTATTACAACAGATGCCAGTCTTTTTGCGATCGGGAACGTTTTAAGTCAATTACAGGATGGTTCCGAGCGTGTCATTGCTTATGGTGGCCGAGCCCTAAACGCCGCTGAACAAAATTATACATGCAACGAGCGGGAATGCCTCAGCATCATTGCTGCTTGTAAACAACATGAGCCATATCTTAAATACGAGAAATTCACTATAGTGACTGACCACTCTGCCCTACAGTGGCTATTTCGTTCGGAACCTAAAGGCCGCCTGGGAAGGTGGATGTTGACCCTGCAACAATTTCGTTATGAGATTGTCCACAAACAAGGGAAATCGATCCCGCACGCTGACAGCCTCAGTCGCCGTACGTATCCGTTGGAACCGGGCCCCACCCCGGAGCTAGAGCTTAAATTAGCTACTGTCTCTGACTTGCCCTACGATATTGACCCTCAACCGGTCCCCCCCGATGAGGCTGCCCAATGTTTGTCTGATCTTAACCAGTCATCCGGCAATTTGTACACCTTCAGTGACATTGGTGTGAAACAATCTGCTGATCCCTCCCTTCAGTCCTTCATCAAGTATTTTAAATCAGCCCAACTCCCTTCTACCCAGCGCGAGGCCCGTAAACTCCTCGCACAGATAGACGACTATTACTTGCAAGAAGATGTTTTGTTTCATTTGTACGTGACCCCAGGTAAGGGCCCAGCCAAGGACCGTTGCAAAACTCAACTGGTTATCCCACCCACCCTCCGCCATGATTTACTTGAGGCTTTTCATGATAGCTCAATGGGTGCTCATTTGGGAACTGACAAATTGTATTCTACAATTCGCCAGAAATATTATTGGCCCGGTATGCATAGTGATATCATGAACTGGGTTCAGTCCTGTCCAGTTTGTAGTAAAACTAGTAAACTACCGAAAAATAGACAAGGTTCCCTACGCCCTATTCCTGTTTCACGCCCCTTTCAGCGGGTTCACACTGATCTTATCGGCCCACTACCCAAAACAGACCGCGGTAACAAATATATTCTTGTTTTTCAAGACGCTCTCACACGTTTCCCTGAAGCTTTTCCCCTCCCTGATCAGTCAGCCGTCTCGGTGGCAGAACGCCTCTTTGAAGATATTTGGTGCCGCTGGGGAAATGTTGAATCTATTGTAAGCGATCGTGGTGGGTGTTACGCTAGCGTTATCGCAGAGGAATTGTGTAAATTGATGCAGGCTCGTAAGGTCATGACTACGCCTTACTGCCCTCGTAGCAATGGAATGGCCGAACGCAGCGTTCAGTCCATCTCTAAAAATCTGACACGACTTTGCCATGATAAGCCTACTTCTTGGAATCTGTTCTTGCCCTCTGCATTGTATGCCATGCGATCGTCGGTTCACCAAGCCACGATGTATAGCCCGCTATTCTTAATGACTGGTCGTGATACCAAACACCCGTTTGAGACATCCCTGCCCGACCCTACGCACCCCAGTCCCTCTGTCAGGCACTATGTGCGCAACATGTTTGAACGTGTTGAGACCGCGCGCAAATGGGCGAAGGAAAATAACGAAGTCATGCAAGCTAAAATGAAGTCTTATCACGATTCCCGGAATAAAGGTTGGAAATTCCAAGTTGGTGATAAAGTATGGATTTACTCCCCCGCTACCAAAGTCCCTGGCCGTAAGCTTAAGTCCCCCTACAGTGGCCCATATTACTTGATCGAGCAAACCGCTCCACTCAATTTCAAAGTACGTGCATGTGACACCCATGTAGAACCCAAGTCCTCTATTCATGTTAACAGATTTCGCCCTTGCATCACGCGTTTCGATCGCCCCGTTTCCCCACTGCAATTCGAAGACGGCAATCCACCGGGCGACGACCTTCCGGCAGATGCAATCCCACCCTCGGACCTTTTGCCCGAGAATGACCCACCAGACCCCGGTGGTAGTGATGTACCGGCTCAAGCTGACGTCCCGCCCGATTCTGATGCTGATGACGCGGATGACGAGTCTGATACACAGTATGAAATTGAGCGTATTCTAAAACAGCGTAAAGGCTCGCAAGAAATGGAATACTTGATTAAATGGAAGAATTATAGTACCAAAGACAATACATGGGAACCGTTTTCCTTTTTGGGAAAAAAGACTCAGGCAGATGTACTTGCCACCCCTCCCCCTACTGTTCGGGAGCGAAAAAAGTGAATTGATTAGTTTAATTAGGTGTTGTATTGTTGTGATTTTGTAGTTTCTTTCAAATCTCTTCCCTTTTTCGTCGTGTTTAGTTGTTGCTTCAGCCACATATAATTGTCTCCATATTCTTTGTTGATTCGCTTCTCGTATCCTACAAACAGCCTGCTATAATTGCCTTAGCCGAAAAATCAATTGGTACACGAAGTTGCCAATTTGGACATCTTGTCCCACAATATCTCACAAGCATCCTTTCGGGTACTTTACTCTCATGACCTTCGTATGGCCCCGTTTATGTCGGCTTATTAGAATTTATTTATGTATAGCCTTGTTCTTCGAGATGATTCGATTGACATCTGTTTTCCCACATTTCCATGTGGCCTTTTGTCCGTTGTTGGTGACACTCTGATCTGTGCCCGTCAGACCCTTACTAATTGACCCTGTGAAATTGGCTTCTCTCCTCGTTAGTGTGTCTCCCTCTGTTCCCTGCATGACTCATGACGGGCTGCCTACCACTTTGTTACCTGCGTGCGCAGGATTAGAAGCTGTGTGCGCGATGCTGCTGGATGATATAGCGGTTCCGCTGACATCTCAGACACTTTCAGCATCCGCGCCTTCAAGTAGCTTCCTCCTGCCTACGTGCTTCGTTCCATCGTTGTGGTCTCCACGCTTCGTATATTAGATTGACTTTTGTGTTACTGACTGGCCAGTTCCTAAAGTTGTGTCCCGCTGCACATTATCGTGAGTATTCTCATTTTATACAGTGGATCCTTCTTTTGTTATAGTAATACTTGTGTCTCTGATTATACATTGACTTCTGACTTGACTTTGACGACCCTCCAGCGTTGTAGCCTAAAACGTGAGTGTTTCCTCCGGTCCTCTTGCGAACGAATATATTGATTGAGCCATGACTACTTAACCGCAAACAGTAAATATAAAATGCAAAAGCGACGCATAGTGTTTGATGATTACATTGAGATTTCTTATTCTTCACATATACCGCAACTAGTAGTAAAGTTTGCGAAGGCAACGCATCACACAGGGTGTTGGATGGTTGCATCGGGTTTTCTTATTCTTCACTTATTCCGCAATCAGTAAAAAATATTTGCGAAGGCAACACATTACACGGGTTGTTAAATGGTTGCATTTTGGCTTCTTATTCCCATTTAATTCCGTAAACGAAGAAACTAAGTTTACGAAGGCAACGCATCACACGGGGTGTTCGATGGTTGCATCGGGCTTCCTTATTTTCAACTTATACCGCAATACAGTAATAAAGTTTGCGAAGGTAACGCATCACATAGAGCGCTTTGTAGTTTGCATCGAGAATTCGTATTTTTCACTTATACCACAGGCAGTAATAGAGCTTGTGCAGGCAACACATTACACGGGGTGTTCAATGGTTGCGTTTTGGCTTTCTTTTTCCCATTTATTCCGTAAACTAGTAAACAAAGTTTACGTAGACAACGCATTACACGGGGTGTTCAATGGTTGTATTTTGGTTTCCTGCTTCTTCTCTGTACCGTAAACGAGGACCGATTGGTTTACGAAGACAGTGCATTCCACAGGGTGTTGGCTGGCTGTATTACTCAAACTGTCCCTCTCTGTACCACAACAGTAATGGAGTTGTGAAGACGGCGCATTCCACGGCGTTGGGTGGCTGTATCTTATATATATTCCGCGCGATCGGGTGTAAGACGCGATGAAATAATTAAAAAAAAACACAGGCTGCGATGACTTTTTTTTAGCACTCCTCCACTAATGATGGAAGGATTGCCTTATGTGTACCGGTACATGGACGATTTTTTTTTTAGGCTCATGAGTATTTACGCAGAGAGACGGTTACAACGGCTGTTTTGTTAGCATTTTTTCCGACGACACACTACGACGGATAGCCTAATCTGGATGTTTGATTTCACTTTTATGTAACTCACCGCTATTAACGCTGTGTCTGTTGATTGCTCCAGCGCACACTGTGCTGATTATTATTAAGTTGACTGCTTGATGCGAATCTTGGGTGCCGTTTCACACCAACCCTGTAATTTACCTTGTGTCAATTATACGTTCAAATTTTGAATCTATTTGAAGTGACGACTGCCTTTTTACTGCCGATATTTGACCATACGTTGACACCCGGCTATTAGCTGTTTGATGTTTGTTCTTATCTTATGATGTAGACTGTGTTCTTGTATCTTATACCATGTTATTATCTCATCTCTACTCCTCGGTTACGTTGCCTGGCCATGTATTATTCAATTTACACAGACTTCGATGGCATGCTTCCCTACCAGTTTCTCATTCTCCTCTTTTTCCACCCACGCCTGAATAACATAACTAATCATTGAATCGTTCACCCCCAGGTGAGACGACTATGTTCCTGTCATGACTCCTGCAGACACTTCTATCACCCTTCCTGATGCTCCACCACTAGCCTTTCTTTCGGATGAGGAAGTTAACGACATTTTGGACGCACTCCCCAGTGATAAAACTTTATGGGCTAACGTTTTTGATACAGAAGACCCGTCATTTCCAATCCCTTCTGTCCCTTTACATACGCCACCAGCTTCTGTCTCTCCCGATCCTTCTGTACCCCTTCCTCGTTTTGCCTCAATAAACGGCAGACCCCACCTCCTCCCAATTACTCCACAATTTCCATCTGCCTTACATCCACCACATATTCCACCCCCACCTCCTCCTCCACAGCAGCCAGATCCTAGTGCCACGCATCCCGTTCTCTACGTCCCCCGGAACCAACCCGCCTTCGCCTCAGTGGTACAGGCGTGCCCCAAGTGTAACGCTAGTGTCCGTGTCCAGGAATTCACTCTTATCCCTTATCACTGCTTGACTCATTTGGGCCAGAGTACTCGCTTCTAACGGGTCATGTATACATTTTGGTTTTGGGTCCTTCTGGTGCTTGCGCCCAGGGTATCTGCTGTCAGTGTTTTGGGCCGCCCAAATGTCTGTGCCCTCCTGACCAAGCAAGGTTACGTTGCAAACAGTGCAGCAACGTGGCAAGTCACGTTTGCCATCCCACATCTTGAGCTACCGGCTTCTACGCCTCCCTTCAGCATGTGTGATGAAGAAATTCCGTTGGTTCTCTCCCCTCGACGAAGGCGAGATGTTTCTATCGCCCACGGGTTTTGCACCACCTTTGGTTCCCTAACTGCTGCTTACCGGAATCTTAACGATTCTCTCACTAACCATATCCATCGCTATTGGCGATCTATCAAGAAATTGTGGCCGATCACGCAGCCCCCACCCCGCAAAACCGGACGACAAAAACGTTCGTTCCTACCATTTGTAGGTTCCTTCCTCGGTTCTGCTTTCGGTTTAGTCACTGACAAGCAACGAAATAAACTGATGAAGAGAGTCAGCGTGGTGGAAGGTAATTCCAAACGGTTGCAAACAAATCTCAATACCCTGCATACCCAAACCTCTTCGCTGGTAAGAGTTACAAACGAACGCTTGGACATTGTTTCTGATGGGGTAGTAAATAATACTTTGAACATTGCCAGACTTCTCCACAACAGCGAGTCACTTGTTCACAGACTCGAGGTTGTGCAGGTCCAGACAGATGCCCAACGGCTCCTTTTGAGGTCTTTATCTGATTTCACATACGCCAGTGTTTCTGAAATCGGTCACATTCAGGCTTTAACGTTATTAGAATCCGAAGCCCGGGCAACCCTTCTTGCTCTAGAAACAATCGCTGCAAACAAGTTATCTCCCATTTTAGTCCCCCCCGATGTTTTACATAAATCCATGAGACAGGTTGCCAGATTACTGCGTGTGCAGTACCCGAATTTTAAGTTGATGTATGACCAACCAAGTGCTATTTACGCCATCCCAGGCGTAACGGCCCTCAACAGTGACTCCCATTTGTACATTGATGTTAGCCTGCCACTTGTGGTGAAAGATAATGCCTTCACAATATATGAGGTATCGTCTTTCCCGATACCGACGGGAGGCAAGAAGCCAAATCAATTCACTCGTCTCTCGGGGTTCTCCGATTTCATTGGTATATCCCGTGACGAGAGATTCTATATAGAATTGTCTAGGGCCGACTTGGCGGAATGTTTTGGGACGGGAGTTCGCCATTGTTACAGGACTTTCCCGGAATTTCCGGTTGACATCCCGTCTTGTGCTTTGTCCATTTATAAAGGCGGGGTGCGTGACATTATGTCATATTGCCAGGTGGACCTCATAGAACTTAAAGCACCGTTGCGAGTTGTCAGGGATTTACAGAACTCATCCTTCTTAGTCATCGGCCATAGTGAACCTTGGTTGGTCACGTGTCAGTTAGATGTCACCCCCACTGAAGTTGAACCCTGCACTTTCTGCACATTGACTCTGGGTTGCGGGTGTAGTATGCGATCTAGTTCGGGCGTGTATATACCGCCGAGCCTGATCCATTGTGACAATAATGTCATGACTAGGGTGGCTAAGTCCTATATTGCAAATTTATTGTTTATTTCCCTGTTTCACAATGACACCGCCATGCATGGCATGACAGCTGACACCTTGTTCCCCGAGCCGCCTGGTTTAGAGGTACCGGATTTAGACTTGCTAACTTTGGGCGTTGATGAGTTCGTTGACAGACAGGGTATGGTCATTGCCGACCTAAATCGCACTGCTTCTGCATGGAAAGATTCACAAGTTCCGTACATTGATCCCTCATGGACCTTGCCCGGTAGTTTTACTACGCAAGATAGCCCAGGTTGGCTTAGCCTCCTAAATACGATAGGTACTGGATTATCCGTAGCATGCGCAATTTGCCTGTTTGTCTTACACGGTAAATACGCACACCTTCAAAGGATAGTCTTATTATACCAACTCAGCCAGGTGCCCGCTTCAGATGCCACACCCGTTTTCCCCAATACCCGTCCCCTACACCTATTTGACCTCATTGGCCTCGCCACCTTGTCCTTTGTCGCCACGGTCCTTGTCTCCCAGAAAATATATTGTATTTATCGCCGTAGACACGACCTGTCCTCGGTCATGCGCATGTTTGACCGAGACACAAAATGCCCTAAGTCGAGTATTTTCTTGGAACTTTTCTCTGGCACATCTAGGGTAGTTCTCTTTGTTACAGAAATCCTTACGTTCCCTGGTTGTATTAAGGTTGCCCCTGGTGAGGCAATGCCACACGCTGAGCTTTCAGGTGGATGCCTTAATCGCCACCTCATAATTGACTGGGATATGACTATGTTACGCGACACACATCGTGAACTCAAGTTTCACATGCCCTCTGTTATCAAAGTACCCTTACACCTCAGGATGCTCACTAGGTCTGTCATATCTTCCTCCCACGCCCTAAATTTACTCATAGGATGCGACAGCTATTATATACTCCACGCACTGCCCTCTGACTTGCCCTTACGCCCACGTGGCAACGTTCTTACCCCCCTCAGCCGAAAAGCCCTATCATCACCTGATGATCCCCGTAAGCAAGATAAGAGACGTTGCATTAGGCATTTCAACTCCGTTTTCCCCACATTTGACCAATTGCATGACGATCCCCAGGACAACAATCGCTCTGCACGTAAGGGCGTGCTGTCCCCCGCTAAATCATCACCTTGCCTGACTTTCCATGAACCCCCCCCGAAGAAGGTTCGGTGGGGCGATCATACTAACACAAAGAATACACCCGGGGATACACCAGACACATCGGGTGATAGGCTGTAAATATTCCCAGAAAAAAAAAAAAAAAAAAAAAGGAAAAAGACAATACATATACTAACAGAAAGATAGATGGCGCCTGCTCCTGGGTGCGATATTCACTCACCAGTTTCCCTTTCAGGCGTATATTCACCCCTTTCCTTTGTGGACTTTCAATTTCGGTAAGTATGGCTGACCCCTCATCCCAGCCTCAGGTAAGTTCTCCTTCAAACGATAACCAGATGGTACCCATGGAGTCGCAGAAATTCAAAACAGATATGTTTGAATTACACCTGCTAGCTTCATTTGTCACAAATTCTGCCACGCCAACTTTGCATCTCCATTTTACCTCACAAATCTTAATTAAAATCAGGACTAACGCGGCACTGGCCGGCGTTTTAGCCTACTATGTTCTTTACCGTGACAATGCTAGTTGTTATATTTGCTTTGAAATAGACAAACCTTGCAGCTCCAAATGCCTTGAAAAATTAGCGCTCCGCTTCTTGAAGCTATTTTTCGGGTCCAACCCCATGACATGGGCCATGGCCGAACGCGTTGTACGTCGAGCCCTTTCATACTTTCGCATGGAAGGCAGAGACATTTTTTCTCCTAAATATTTTATGGCTTTGGCATCTTTAGACCCATGGCTGTCATTTATTTCCGTTCACACTCCTGGTGTTCCAGACTCTGTGGGTACTCGCCCTCCCTCTGTGGAGTGAAAACGCTCTACTAAAAGCTTTTAATTCAGGTGCTTATACTTTTTGGTGCGGTGTCTTTTGCTTATTTCTTTCTCACCCCTCTTTATGATTGTCTAACACAACTAACGTTTAAATCTCAAGAATTTTTGTTTTTAACTCTGACATATGTATTATTCACAAAACAACGTTTTGGGCGAGGTTTTATTTTTTTCCGTTTAATACTTTATATTATCACGTGTTGTCTTTGATGTTTTACTTCCAGATGGTTTATCTTGAGGACCCTGATGAATTCACATCTCGCCAGGCCTCACGGCGCGAGATTTTCTTCACTGAGGTATGTAGCACCCCTATAGGAAACCTCCCTATGGAACAATGTTTAACGCTAGAGTCGATAATCTCCCATAGGGATGGTAACGTTGCGCTGGCAGGAACCGCCAGGTGTCTCCCTCGGTTCATAGATATTCCGAGAGAGTGCGCCCCAGACAGGAGAGTGCCTTTTCTCCATAGCTTCAGTGCCTTTTGGTTTGTGGTTATGGAGATACACACTTCTTGTGGGTTGGGATTTTATGATATTCCCCGTGGCACCCACAAGTCATTTATTATGACCCTCTCTGAAGTATGCCATTTCGCATACTTCCCTAACCTTGCAAAATGGGTGCATAGAATATTATCCGACTGTGTCTGTTGTAGGACAACCCCGCTGCCTGACATATACAGCATCTCCTTACTAACTCCCCCTGAGCTTTACCTTGACTTACTTGGCCCCCCCTTGAAATTCTGTAACCCCGTGTCTGACCTACTCCCACCTGTCACTGAATCTCAGGTGGTTGTCTTCTCAGATTATATATTACCTCATTCACCCTTGTCTCAGATCTTCTCCCCAAACCCACGTTTTAGGACTGCTCGCCCTGACCCCTCATATGGTGGCTACGGTTTTTTTTATTTGCCTTTTGTCCCTTCAGGACCCCTCCCCCAGGCTGTCTGCCACGATCGTCAGTCGCCTTCACCCTTCAGTACCCCTTGTGCCCTATTCATCAGAAATGCTGTACATTCCGTTTCGGGTTGCATTAATCAAACCCCTGTCCTAATTCCTTCTCCCACGGACGCCCATTGTGTTCCCCCACCCGACTCTCCCGACCCTTTCGCCACTTCCTGCAATTTCCCAGTTTCCTGGCCCTTGTGTTTAAACCCCCCGATACGTTCTTGGCCATCTCACGGAACCCGCAAACCTTTATGCTTTGATTGTACATTTAGACCAAAATCACCCCCTTCCTCTGATTTTTAACAAACTCCCTTGCCCTTCATCTTCACGACAAACATTTGACACCTTTGTTGATTCAACTTCAAAAGTTTTCTTTTTCACATACTTTACACATCTCTTTTTATTACTCCACGACTTTTCTTACATCATTATCACACTTTGATATTCACTTTGATTGCATCACCCCTTCCCCCATTACCCATTACCCTTTGGCATCTGGCCATTTAATTTACCCGTTTAACCCCTGTCCCCTTCACCCCACACCCGTTTAACATCTTTTGTTAAAATGTCACAGTCACTCTACATTGTCCTTATGTTAAGTTTTTGTTTGTTAATTGTTTTATGGTCCTGCCATAATCACACATTTCCACCATAGCCCATACTGTAAGAGTCCAGCTTCTCACCCCATTGTCGCCCCATCTCCCTATTTCACGAGTCCCGACTGTATCACAGATTGTTTCAGCACCAGTTCCTGGTTATTGTATGCCACATCGCTGTCACCAGCTATCACAGGTGTCCTTTAAATATCACAACATTTCACACCACGTACTTCGGGTGTTTTTGCCTAACACAGCAGTTTCACACTGCGCCGTTTACATTGGTCGGGTATTCTTCATCACAGGCGGCTGCTGACCGTCACTCGACTTTGACGATGCTGCACTCGCATTGTCCTGTGTTCATTGCTCCGCGGCACATACTTGCACGTTCTCTTATCTGAACGTGTTGTGTTTTGACCATTATGGCATTGTATTCTAGCCTCCCGGTCCACACTGTCTGTTTTTGTTGGTAGTGTATGCAAACGTATCCATTTCCACACAGCGGTGCAGTCACTTGCAGTCACTTGTGACGGTCCGGTGGCTTCGTTATTTAACGCCTGCTCACAGTCTTTGTTACCGGCAGTGCCGCTTCACCTGTGCCACGCAGGCTCATTGCAGTCTCTCGGCCCTTTCGCCGGCTGGTGCGTTGCACTTGTAGACTGCTTCGAGAGGCGGTCTTCTTGGAGGCCCTTCCCACATCTCCTGTCTATCTAATCATACCTATACACTAATACCGTGTAAATCCTGTTTGAAAGGTTGAAGTACCTTTCAATCAGCCGACCGCCCTATTCAGAAAGGACGGGGTGACGAGTTCCGAAAGTATATGACGCCGAAGTTCCGAAAATCGTGATAAATGTCAATGACCCCTTTTTGAATATTAAATTTCTTCAAATTTTGTTATAATTTTGGTCGAGAATTTGGAATCCCCATTCAAGACTACCCTTTACATACAAAAAAATATAGTCATGGCATTCTTTGTGAGCGACGTGAGCGAATCATCAGACAAAATCATTTAATAGTCCCTACTTTAAAAACACACAACAATTAACTGCCTACTTTACTTGATCACAAACAGTCTGGATTAAAACAATAAGGTTGATTGAAGCACCAATCACTGTGCTTATCTCAGCACTAATCACAGTGCTGCCCACCCCACTCACAAGGAGAATTTAAAAACCCCCGATAAAAATTAGGAAAAATCTGAATATGAAAAAAATTAAAACCTTTAACAGCCCTACCCGCTTATCTACCTAACCCTACCCTCAAACCTACTCTACCTCCCCCCCAGGTCCCTCCACCGCCCTCGCCTCCTCCTGCCGCTCCCTTAGCCGCCGCTGCCGCTCTCGATAGATCTGCAAAAACATGTTCATATTACTTTTCTTATAACAATCTCTGTGTGATGTTACATATATCGACCTCACGTTTTGATTTCACTTACCGTTGGGTCAGTCTGACATTAGCTTTTTGTCCATCCCCCGCCTTTCCCTGTTTCGTCCCACCTTTTACATAACAACCCCCCACTCATCCTTACCACCACACAGGTCGATGTTTGACCTTTGACACCTGAGTTTGGTGTTTCTCCGTGATCACTTCACCCCGTTTTGTCTCCATTTTACCCCTTTCCGATCAACTCACACGTATATTACCTCCTCAGTTTGTTGCTAACCATTTTTCCACGCCATCGTGGATGCGCACTTTTAAGTTCTGCACGAATCTGTCTGTTGTCTCGTTGGCCAGACGGAGCTGGCTAGGAGCTGCTAAGCCCCGCCCTCCACGTCGTCGAAAACTTTTCACCACTAGTTTCCTAACCCGGCAGTTTCAAATTGATCCCTCCGGTGCTGGATCCTACCCACAATAATAACATTTTTATCTAAACCCGACCACTTCTGACTCTGCCTGTGTCGCGGTTCAATTCTTGACATGTTTTCCCATCTACCTACGTGTTTTGTTAAGCTATTTGACCAGTGGTCACCCCAACACATCCCTGTTTCTCTTGCTGATCCGTGCCGGTGATCTAATGCCGGCGCCATCTTTCTCCATCAGCCTTCATACACACCCCACTTTGTTATCGCTATTTCTCCCTGACAAACAACTTACGGGATTAAAATTGTACTTACTCTATAGCCGGCAACGGCGACGTCTACCAGGAAGTGGGCAAAATCTTCCCACGACCATCCTCCATCGATAAATTGATGGAGGAGGCCGCGGGCTCTCTGCTCCAGGTCTCTTATGAGCTGTGCGTTGTCCATGACTGACCTTGCACCTGCGCGGCGCGTATGTCCTCGCCGTTTGGCGGCGCTCCACATCTTAGCCCGATTGTCCTTCCTTGCAAGTATGTGATGATATTTGTTTTAACCAACCACTTTTATATCTCTTATTCTTTTATGTCTCGCCTTGTACCACTGTTTATTGTTTTTACGTCGTGAAAATTCCCCCCCTGCCCTGCACCCCCTCTGACGTCCAAATATGGTCCATGCCTTACGCTTAAACGTTGCATCATTTTGGGATTTCTGTCAGCTCGTCTGCTCGAGGGCTGTCCCGAAAGTCGTAAAATGATTATTTTTTCTCGTTTGTCAACCTGCATTTTTTACTTTTTCTTTCTGACCCATAAATATTTCTTTCCTGTGCCATGTCAGCCTTCAATTTCGTACCCACACGTTTCTTTCGTCTGCTCCGGTTGATATTATTTTTTTGGACGTCTATTTCCCTCATTCTCATGGAGGAGTTTGTTGCTTTATTTTTTTTTTCCATGACCCCTTCTCACCCCTTTCACCCTGTTCAACTTTGAACCGTCTTACTGATGAATGGCAGCGATGACAGCTCACTCCCATTCTTTTACATTCTACTCCAAACATTAATTTGTCTCCTTCTTTTTGTTTAGTTCCTGATGCAGCACTTGTGGAATTACCATGTGGGGTCACCCCATCCAAATAAGGTAACTACATACACTTAACCATAGATCAGGATTACCCCTGTGGGTTGGGGAATTAGAATATACCCACTGCATCCCCTGCATGTTGTAAGAGGCAAACTATTAGGGGGTTGTTCTGTGCTCATCTCAGGACAACTGAAAGTTCCCATCTGCAAGTTGGATTCTTTTCTACATATACATAATTTCCATCTTGTCCCTTGCAAATGGTCTTCATGTTCTATATTGTTCAATCTTTTATTGCCCAGTCTTCTTATCAGTGGTGTGTGGTGCTTAGAGTTAGTTACAAGCAACCCCACTCCACTAAATAGAAGCACTGACCATTCATGTGTTTTACCTTTATTCTTGTAGTCAATTTCCTTTTCGGACTCAAGTTGACTTTTCCTGCTCCAAACTTTTTCCTCCTCTTTTACCTCATCTTTAACCTCATCCATATTTTCGAACTCAAGCAATTCTGATGGGGGATATCACATTCACAAGATACACTGATAGGTGTGTCCTTGACCATATGACTCGCTTGCATTTTTTTCTCCTTTCCTTCTTTGTTGATTGCCGTTTGTTTAAATCAGCGCCCTTAGTGTCGGAATATGACATGTTTTGTATTGCTTCGTTCATGCGCTGTTCACCTCTATCATTTCCTCCCTTTTTCTCCTCTTTCCTAGTCAGTCACATCTAAGTGGTTCCCTTTTTTCTCCTCCCTTTCCTTTTATTACTGTCTACGACTATTTTGACGGGCCACAGCATAACAGGCCATAACTCACATCCTTGTTATAAGATAAAGGCCTTTTTTTTCTTCCTCATCCCCTTTCTTCTATAGAGTGACATATTGGTTGAGGCATATCACATAAAATGTGCATTGCAGTGAATTTTCCCCCTGTCCTCCCAGCCAGAATCAAAACAGATAGCATTTCTACAGATTGTTTATAGCTAAAGAAGACATTCATTGTCTTTTACCCACAGGCAGGATCTTTAAAAATCTCCACATGTACAATGGGTTCCCTTTTGGTTTATTGTGGGAGCACTATAAATTCATAATTACCTCAATATCTTTCTCCCATTCATACCCAGGGAGTTGAGAGTGGCAGATTCAAACATCTCCCTCCATCAATTGAAACAAACTTACCAATATTGCTATAAATGAGGTCAGCTGCACTGCAGATGGTGTTCTTTAACACCCATTCGTGTGTCTGGCCGTACAGGTAAAAGTCCAATTAACAGTTGTTTCAAACAATTTATAGGACTGATCCCACAGGTATACACATTGCCTGCATTGTTCCCTTCTCAATTGCCAAATCGGTATAGATTCTTCACAGTTTACATAATTATCCTACCAAAAGTTGATCTGTTGAGTTTTTCTTTTAATACAAAAGGAGGTGAATTTCTCATTAAAGTAATTCACAATTAACTTGTTCCATACATATCTCGCTTCCACTGTTCCTGGAATGTCATTCCACTTCATTTAGTTTGACTTTGGTTTGGATCTCCTCCCCTGCCCATGACGGGTTTTGAAGCCTCTCATCCAAGTCCATATCTTTGGGTTTCTTCCTGCATATTGCTTTTCAGTGTCTTGCCAATTCCATGTCCTTGGGTTTCCTCTTGCATATTTCATTTGAGTCTGTTGACCAACTCCATAACTTCAACAGATGTGCTGTTATGCTTCATCTACTCTGTCGTGGTTGTGGTGCAGTGAGATCTCAGCCTACATTACACGCACTTCCTCGACAGAGCACAGGAAACCATTGTGGGCTCACTGAGATGGCCCCTGGCTGTTTGGCTGCCCTGTGAGTTCCCCCTGGAGCCCCCACACCAGCCTGCACGTATCATGCTGTCGTGCAGTACCTGGGATGGGAGACAAGGAGGTCCTCTTTACAGTTCTCCACACCACTGTTGCTTTCCATGTTTCCCCTTGTTCTCCATGGTGCCATCTCAATGACACATCCATGTATAGGGACGATCCATTTAATACAACTGCACCCCTGCATATCCAATGACAATTTCAAACTCTCCTTCAATGAGTAGCAGATTAAGGAGGTAAAACTTCCAATAGTTTCCCTCAGGACAAATGAAAAACAACCATTGTCAAAGACATGTTAAATTGCCTGACACTTTCCAGACACCCTTCATCATGTTCCTAACTTCTCCAATACTTGCCTTTTCTGTAATCTGTATTCCTTCACCTATCCTGTCAACTGATCACCATGTCCTGCCTCCCCACTGCATCACAAACTAACAATCACTGTCATGATCCACAAGCCGTTATCTCTGCTGGTTCCATTTTTTGTAACTTCACCTCACACAAAAACTTGTACAGAGTCACTACCTGTAATTAGAAAGGATATCAATTAAATTGTTAACCCTGAATTCCATTTCAAACAATATTATGTTAGGATACCACTCCACCAAACTATACTGCCCATACAGACACAAGTACTTATTTCATTTTATGCTTAATTTAGCAAAATTGTCTCATATTACAGGCTTGAAGTAACATTATAGTAATATTTTATAGTAATTATTAATGTATGACTCCTCAGGTATGTAGTTTGGCTGTAAAATGCCTCTATTAGTGTTGTGGGTGGTACCCATACACAAAGTGTTGTAACCATAACGAGGACAGTTATATGAAAAAAATGGGTTCATAAATTACTAAAACATCATGATATGGGTTCAAAGTCATGATTCCCTTAGAAACAATTTACCCTTTTAAAGCAACTATAGTGGCTATTCACACAATGCTTGGTTCACGTCATTGAACAACCTAACTACTATACAAAGATACCTGTTCCTCTAAGTGTTGTATTTTAGTATCTTAAATGTTGTGCTTTTATAATTTTAAGTGTTGTATCTTAAATGTTGTGCTTTTATAATTTTAAGTGTTGTATCTTAAATGTTGTGCTTTTATAATTTTAAGTGTTGTATCTTAAATGTTGTGCTTTTATAATTTTAAGTGTTGTATTTTAAATGTTGTGCTTTGCTATAATAGCTTAATGTTGTATTATTTTACTACAAGCACCATGGGCTGATGAATATGCATAACATCTTTCAATGTTAGACACTACATTCCGCATGGGGCGCTTCTGTACTGCTTGTATAACCCAGGCATTGACGTCCGCGTGTAAGGTTTTATATGAGAGGTATGCCTGCATGGATTTCCCCTGGCGCCACCTGGTTAGTTATTTACTCGCTATATGAGGACTCTATGAACATATGCATTACAATGTAAGATGATCTATTTGTTTTTATCATACATGACTGTAATAATCATATCGCTAAATACTTTAAGCAATGTGAAACTATGTAGATAAGAAAACATTCTTATTTTTATATATATATCATAATAATATTGCTGACTTATGTGTTATTCTAGTTCGTACCTACTGTATTGCATCATGTTAAACCTACAAGGGTATAGTTGAGTATCTCGACATCTGATGAAAACCTCTGTCCTCTCTTTACATTCCTCTTCTTCTCTCTCTCTCTTCTGTCCTTTCTTCTCCGTACACTACAATATACAAAGTGGAAAACACGAGGAAATTTTCACCGATAGTATTAAATGTATATGTAAATTTTGAGCTATTCAAAAGTCTGACTAGTTCAATTCACATTTATCACACCTTTTTCCATGATTAAAATTCTCTCATTCGATGTAATGCTGTATTAATTAACTTTACGATATATTGTCGATTTCTACACTACCCTGTCTTCTCGATTGAATATGCTTTCAATTACTTCGAATAAGAGTATATTTTTTTTGGTCGTACACGAGTGATTCTTACGAGCTTGTATTTGAAAAAAAAAAAAAAAAAGAATACAAGCTACGAAACAGCTGTTTCGATTTGGAGAGTGCAATCACCAATCCTCAGAGCGCTGGTTCGCGTTTTACGTGTCCTGCTCGCCCGTTCAACTTGTCTGTCCCTCTCAGTCATCCATGTTTTCCTAGAACCTCCTGTCAGTCAGGCGTACTGTATAGGGTATGCCCTTCAGTTTTGTCAATCTAGCCATATAGCTTCGAAACAATACACATATACTGGCTATTGCCGTCTGCGTCCAAAAGTACCGAAGCTCTGTGCTCGGTCTGAGGAGTTTTAATTATTTTCTAGGATCAACCATGTATGACATGCCATCTGTTATCATTTTTCGAAACCTTCTTATGATGTGCACCGACGGAGCTTGTGGTTTGAAATCTTCACTCCCCTGCCCTGAGATGTGTGACGCTACTTTAGTTGACAATACGATAATGTGAAATATCTGGTTACTGTGCCGCCCTAAACTGCACGTACACTACGGATAGTGACTTTAACTTTTTGCCAGAACTGACGATAGAACGTTGCGTTTGGTGAGAATGTTTTTGCTCGTTTTCAGAAAGAAAAAAAAAGGAGAGAAACCAAATCTTCACATTACCTGGTTCTGATTGGGTTTCACATGGCTACTTTCTCTCCGCCTCCTTCTCGTGTCTTCTGCTACTGTCCTTGTAGCCTAAAAAGGAATTCCCCACGCTGTATTTGTGCCAAAGTTCCGTTGACCTCATTCGTGACCTCGTTCTACTAATCCATTTGTATTGTTCTAATCTTTCCACTATCCACTTTGGATCCGTGATTGTAAACCTTTGCCATTATTATATCTGATTTAATTTTTGACCATGTTCCGCAGATTGTAGCATTGTTGCGTCACTTGTGTCGGTTATGATCTGGCGATCACCTGATTTTTTTTTGCATTTCCTGCATAATTAAAATTTGGCGGGTGTCCAAATATGTCGTTGCGGCGTAACTCCACCGCGCTGCCTAACACTCTTTTTCTTCCTCCTCACACTACGCTGCGTGTTACCACCCATAAAATTGGCACAACCCTTAAAGGTCACCTAAACCATCTGCCAATATCGATATACACCTTTGATATTTACCATAACATTTTCCAAAATCTGTCTAATCAGTATTAGAAATATAGATCTTCACTGGGTCTATTCTTCCTGTTGTAATGGACCATTTTCCTGTTTTTTCTTATTCTTCTTCTTCTTCTTCTTCTTCTTCTTTCCTGCCTTTGCATCAAATTACACCCATACATGATATGTCGATTTCCTCGAACTTACTTATCTTGTATGCACGTTGGTTCCTCCCATTTTAGCCTCAACAAAATATGACCCCCCTAACTGGGCATGTCGAAATAATCTACTGTTTTGTATTACCATACCTTTACTTATTTTGTTAAACTTAAGTCCTCTCTGTATGTATTATGTAATTATCTTACGTTTGCCATTAGAAGGTCTAAAAGCCTTAGTGGAAAATCTTCTCCACTCCATTGTGTTCTCTTACGTTATTTGCTGCTGGAAAGAGATCTTAAACCCAAATTCGTCTTTTACCAGTCTCCAAGATTATGTAATATTTTGTTTCTTTTTCTTCGCTCCTGGTTGAGCCCACTCCTACTGACAGTGCCCTGGACGAGGATCAGACAGCTAATTGACCTGGTAACGTTTTAAAATCTCCTTGAAATGCGGAACCTTACTGTTCTTTTAAGAGAAAACCAATATTTACTTCAAGGTTCCTTCCCCACTACAAGAAGGGATTTTGATTCCATCAATTTTTTTCTCTCTTTCTTCCCTCTCTCTCTCCCCCCCCGATTCACTATTAATATAAAAATTGGTTGGTTAATGCTCTCTGCCCTTCGTCTCAGGTGAGTGCGTGTTAACTGTTTGATATATATATGAAAAATTATTTTCATCATTCCTATTAATTTATAATTTATGAATTGTTCCACCTAGTGACTGTCCACCACTTCAACTATTTCACTTAATGATTAATTCATTTAATTTTTGGGCGATGTTGTCCTTTACCTATAATGTACAATCCTTATTTTGCACTGTGTTCAATACTTCTGTTTACTTATTATCCTGTGTTCGTATTTTGTAATGCTTACCACTGTGCGAATATCCTCATATCAGCACACTGTTTATTAATATAAAGCACCAGGAAAATACACCAATACAGTGCCACACTTAAAAAAACTGACAGAAGTATATATACAACTTACTTAAAATTTACTCTCCTGTTTATGCTTGGATAAGCTCGTTTACTTCGATAAACATTTTACTGATAGCTGATATTTAATGGCTATACATTCAACTGATATACATGTTTAAACAGATAAACACTCATAAACTTGAACAGTATATATGGAGAACATTGCCTAACTAACATACACGCCACTGTTTATGTAAGGTTATATGACCTATCCTTCAACGTATATATCAGTTTACATGATATATAGAAGAGCTATCCTCCACTGGATATGTCAGTTTAAGTGATGTATACAGGGCTTAATTATACTGTTTATATGATATTTAAGGACCCTATCCTCTGTTGTATATTCCAGTTTATATGATATTTTCAGGACCTATCCTCTGTTGTATATGCCAGTTTATATGATATATACAGGACCTTTCTCCGACTGTATATGTCAGTTTATATGATATATACAGGACCTATCTCACACTGTATATGTCAGTTTATATGATATATACAGGACCTATCTCCGACTGTATATGTCAGTTTATATGATATATACAGGACCTATCTCCGACTGTATATGTCAGTTTATATGATAAATAAAGGACCTATCTCCCACTGTATATGCTAGTTTATGTGATATTTACAGGACCTTTCCCCCCACTGTTTATGCCAGTTTATTTGACATTTACAAGACTTATCCCCACAGAATATGCCAGTTTATGTGATGTTTACAGGACCTATCTTCCACTGTATATGTAAGTTTATTCTACCTTTAAAAGACCTTTCCTGAATTATAAATGTCAGTTTATTTACCAGCACAATATGTAATTACCCCCAAAATGTACCACAAATATAACATTTTAAATTTATTATTGACAAACAACATAGCAAAAACTGATAAACAAGCCAGCTATCCTGAAAATATGCATATCGAAGGTTATATTTGTTGACCTTTTATATTAGGCCCTTTTTCAGATTTAAAGACAAACTGGTTCCTGTCTGAAAAGAAGCTTTCCTGAAAGTGAATGAAATGAATGGGATATTAAGTTATTTTATCTCTAATTGGTACACATACAATATTTTCTATCAGGCTCTGTTAGAATATTCCAGACTGGTGAAAGGTCATTGACCTTGTCTGACAAAACGCTATTGGCATTTTGCTTGACAAATGGTCAGTGCCCTTGCCTAAAATGTATAAAAAGTATAAAAATATTCATTTCTATATTTCCTAATGGTATACAATCATCCTAATCCCATCCCTTATAAGAAAAGGTCATTGACCTTACTTATTAACAAACTCTTCTGAAAGAAACAGTAATTGACACTTCAGAACTATCTGGGGTTTCATATCAAACCTCTTGTAAGAACAGACCATGCAAAGACTTGTAAAAGGTCATTGACCTTGCTTGTAATCAATTTGTGCTGAAAAGAAACAAAAAATGAAAGGGTCACTTGAAGTATTATAATAGTGAGTTTGTCCTTGCTTAATATGCGTCATTACTTTGTCACTGGCTCCCTTCTGAAAACAGTCACTGGCTCCCTTCTGAAAACAGTACAAAAACTGTTAAAAGGTCATTGACCTTCCCTTTTTATTAATAATTGACCTTACCTGGAAGGTCATTGACCTTCCCTTTTTATCAATTATTGGCCTTTCCTGGAAACAAACAGTCCTGAAATCTTAAAGAACAGGAATGATTTTAGTACATATATATCCTTGAAAGGTACGTGAAAAGGTCATTGATAACCGGTAAAAGGTCATCGACCTTGTTTAGTCCTGAAAGAAAAAAATGAAAGGGACATTTCTTTCATTTGCATGTGATGTGTTTTATCAGGATCCTGATATGAATGGTGCCCAGCCTGGTAGCTTGGTAAAAGGTCATTGACCTTGCCTGGAAACAAGCAGCCCTGAAATGAAAGAAAATACTGGTAGATTACAGTGGATGTCTCTTTGTTCAAACATTGTCCAAATCATGATGCTGAAAATTCCATGAAGATGGCATCTGGGTTAGGATAAAGTCTGGAAAAATATATATCCAAAATAACAGTTTAAATGTCTTTCCTTTGCGAAAACCTGTAACAGAGTGAGGCTTGTATTACACGTGTCAGCCTCTTGCTGGATGGTGGTTAGCATCCTGTGTAAGCATTTTGTAAACATGTCCTAACAGCTTGGGACACAAAGGAAGAATAGCTGTTTTCCCGCCACCAAACCTGTCACCCCTCATTAGTTCTTCTAGGTCACTGCACTAAGGTACAATTAATCTTAGAGTAATAGTCAAAAGTTTGGGAAGCAGGGATAATCTCAGGCGGCAACCAAGCTTGGACACAAAGTTATCTCTGATCAGATGTTATCCCTGTGTTGTGGTTAGCGGCTCTCTCTGTTCTCTGTGGGGTATTTTTCCAACCTCTCCAACTTGTCACCTCAAGCTATATTACTCTAAGAATTAATTAACTCCTGTTGAGCAAGCCAGCACACTATCATAAAGATTTTATAATTGCTCCAGGATTCTCACTTTAACCTTCTTCAAATCATCACTACAGATTTGCCAAGTATAGTGATGATCAAGAATGATCTTGAATCCCATCAGATTTAAGTTCAATTCATTTCACTGCATCCCTGTGCTGTCTCACTTGCATCACAAAATATAAATAGCTGCTGGATGTGGCTGGGATGAGCACTTGATAAACCTTGGTTGTCATGGCGACAGTCTCCATGGGGTATCAAGTGGGGTCAGGCAAATTGTTGCTGACCCAATTTTCAAAAGGCCAGCTATTAATTCACATATGAAGATTTCAAAACAGGGACGAGGGCCCATAGATGAGAAACCCATACCAGGTCCTAAAGGCCAGAGGGTCTGGTGATTAAAACTTGTGGTGCAAGGCTAAAAGACGGCACTTTTTTTATTTTGATATTTTCCCTGACATACAATCCAAGATTTGTCAATATTTTTGTTTCTAGTGCATATATATCTCCACTCTAAAAAGTCCTATCAGTATCTTTACAACATAACAATCATGAAATAAGAGATATCTAAGAGATCTGAATGTTATATAATACCATAAAAGTGTAAAAAACGCCAGGCGCGATTTAGACATTTTATACTCTTTTTGTCACTTACTATCCAAGATTTGCTAATATCTTAGCTTGTAGTGAACATTTTTTCAATCTGAAAAGTCCTATCAGTATCTAAACATCATAAGAATCAAGAAATAAGAGATATCTAAGAGATCTGAATGTTATATAGTACCATACAAGTGTAAAAAACGTCAGGTGCGATTTAGACATTTTATACTCTTTTTGTCACTTATTATCCAAGATTTGCTTATATCTTGGCTTGTAGTGAACATTTTTTCAATCTGAAAAGTCCTATCAGTATCTTAACATCATAAGAATCATGAAATAAGAGATATCTAAGAGATCTGAATGTTATATAGTACCATAAAAGTGTAAAAAACGTCAGGCGCGATTTAGACATTTTATATTCTTTTTGTGACTTACTATCCACGATTTGCTAATATCTTGGCTTGTAGTGAACATTTTTTCAATCTGAAAAGTCCTATCAGTATTTAAACATCATAAGAATCATGAAATAAGAGATATCTAAGAGATCTGAATGTTATATAGTACCATAAAAGTGTAAAAAACGTCAGGCGCGATTTAAACATTTTATACTCTTTTTGTCACTTACTATCCAAGATTTGCTAATATCTTGGCTTGTAGTGAACATTTTTTCAATCTGAAAAGTCCTATCAGTATCTAAACATCATAAGATCAGTATCTCAACATCATATGAATCATGAAATAAGAGATATATAAGAGATCTGAATGTTATATAGTACCATAAAAGTGTAAAAAACGTCAGGCGCGATTTAAACATTTTATATTCTTTTTGTGACTTACTATCCAAGATTTGCCAATATCTTGGCTTGTAGTGAACATTTTTTCAATCTGAAAAGTCCTATCAGTATCTAAACATCATAAGAATCATAAAAAAAGAGATATCCATGAGATCTGAATGTTATATAGTACCATTTAAGTGTAAAAAACGTCAGGTGCGATTTAGACATTTTATACTCTTTTTGTCACTTACTATCCAAGATTTGCTAATATCTTGGCTTGTAGTGAACATTTTTTCAATCTGAAAAGTCCTATCAGTATCTAAACATCATAAAAATCATGAAATAAGAGATATTTAAGAGATCTGAATGTTATATAGTACCATAAAAGTGTAAAAAACGTCAGGCGCGATTTAGACATTTTATACTCTTTTTGTCACTTACTATCCAAGATTTGCCAATATCTTGGCTTGTAGTGAACCTTTTTTCAATCTGAAAAGTCCTATCAGTATCTAAACATAAGAATCATGAAAAAAGAGATATCCATGAGATCTGAATGTTATATAGTACCATAAAAGTGTAAAAAACGTCAGGCGCGATTTAGACATTTTATACTCTTTTTGTCACTTACTATCCAAGATTTGCTAATATCTTGGCTTGTAGTGAACATTTTTTCAATCTGAAAAGTCCTATCAGTATCTAAACATCATAAGAATCATGAAATAAGAGATATCTAAGAGATCTGAATGTTATATAGTACCATTAAAGTATAAAAAACGTCAGGCGCGATTTAGACATTTTATACTCTTTTTGTCACTTACTATCCAAGATTTGCCAATATCTTGGCTTGTAGTGAACCTTTTTTCAATCTGAAAAGTCCTATCAGTATCTAAACATCGTAAGAATCATGGAATAGGAGATATCTAAGAGATCTGAATGTTACATAGTACCATAAAAGTGTAAAAAACGTCAGGCGCGATTTAGACATTTTATACTCTTTTTGTCACTTACTATCTAAGATTTGCTAATATCTTGGCTTGTAGTGAACATTTTTTCAATCTGAAAAGTCCTATCAGTATCTAAACATCATAAGAATCATGAAATAAGAGATATCCATGAGATCTGAATGTTATATAGTACCATACAAGTGTAAAAAACGTCAGGCGCGATTTAGACATTTTATACTCTTTTTGTCACTTACTATCTAAGATTTGCTAATATCTTGGCTTGTAGTGAACATTTTTTCAATCTGAAAAGTCCTATCAGTATCTAAACATCATAAGAATCATGAAATAAGAGATATCCATGAGATCTGAATGTTATATAGTACCATACAAGTGTAAAAAACGTCAGGCGCGATTTAGACATTTTATACTCTTTTTGTCACTTATTATCCAAGATTTGCTAATATCTTGGCTTGTAGTGAACATTTTTTCAATCTGAAAAGTCCTATCAGTATCTAAACATAGTAAGAATCATGGAATAAGAGATATCTAAGAGATCTGAATGATATATAGTACCATAAAAGTGTAAAAAAACGTCAGGCGCGATTTAGACATTTTTTTCAATCTGAAAAGTCCTATCAGTATCTAAACATCATAAGAATCATGAAATAAGAGATATCTAAGAGATTTAAACAGAAACCTTGTTTTGCTCAGATGACACAATAAAGCTCCTGCTTACACATGTTTGCCCTACAATTGAGAGTGCCAGATACATATATTCAAAGCATGAAGAATGTTATAAACTTCATGTTTACACAAGGGGTTTGTGGCAGGAAACACTTAATTATTACCAGATAACAATCCCCCACTGGTTCACCATTTCAAATTTTAAGGAGTGGCAACGTTCATATCATGCTTCAATTATCTACAGTGCAAGTAAACATACAGTATATGTAGCTTTATATTACATCATATATATCCTTAAGTAAACTTAGAAAGTATAAAAATGTTTACATTCACAGTTCATAAACAAGACTAAACGTATGCAGTATACAAAGGTTTCCAATATTGTACCTTATCAGAGGTAAACATTTTAAGTTTAGAGATGTATATGTAGACAGTGCATAAACAGTGTTAAACATATGCTGTATATGAATGTTAGCTTATGTCAATCACAACCAGAAGTAAACTTAAAAAGTATAGACATGTTTACACACAAAGTTGATAAACAGGAGTATACTTACACATTACACAAAAGTTTATTTTTATCATTTATAACCAGAAGTAAACTAAAGATGTATATGACAGTTTACTCATAGCATACCTAATCAGGAGTAAACTGTTGAATTCTAGCAAAGCTAAATATGATGATAAAGTTTAGGATGCTTTACGCTGCCAGTTTAGTCTTGTGGTTACTGATATGTAGTTTACATATGTATATCTGAAACTTGAAGTATAAGAGGGCTTAAACATATAGAGGATATCTTTGATTATATGGATCTTGGCACAGTGTACTGTACACTGCTTTGGGTCACCTATTACCTGCCAATTGTTTTCTACCAGATTTGTATTTTTTATATTTTTTTTGTATATTTTTCTTTTGGTTTGATATTTTTAATATTTCTAAATGGCTGTCTCGCATAATGTATTGTTCTAACACAGAATTTTTGAAGGAATAGAAGTAATGTAGCTTATTCCCTACTATAACTTAGTGTCTACTCTGTTTTAGACTGTGGATGATCATCGGATCTCATCTTGCGCTTCGAACACCTGGAGACCAGCCTTGCATGCTACATGCTCGGTTACTGCCCATTGTAACATTGTTTCATGCATTTTTCAATTTCTTGCTGCTTTTGTAATTCTTGTTGCCTTGGAAATTCGTCCAGAAATAAGACTTTATGTTCATTCGCCATGGGCAGCTCCTCGTTTTCTAAATGTATAGATTAACATCCGATTTTACACCCAAAATTAGCATATGGCGTTCAGCTTGTTGGAAAGTTTCGCAACCTCTCTCGGCCTCACAAGATATGGGGAAACTTGCATGGCTAAGTGAGTTCCTGGCCAATATGCTAAGTGCCTACTCCTATCTCGGGTGACCAAGTTGTACTGCACACTTGGATATAATGCATTCTTTATTCGGGCTATAAACTTGCTTTTATACATAGATACACATCCCTTTTATATATATATAACCTACCCATACCCACACCGTAAATCCAGCTCTTATCTCTCCCTGTAAAATTGTCTTGTCGTCCTTTCTGTACTGATCGGACAACTGTTAACTCTTACGCCAAGCCATGTACTTGGATGCTTGTTTTCTGTGCTGCATCCGGAGTAAGTGGATTCTCCGTATGACAGCCTACTCTTAAAATGTTTTCTCTGCTGCATCCAGAGCAAGTGGTATGTTTGTGTGCCAGCCTACTCTTAATATTTCGTAATTACGTATCGATATGATATTTTTGATTGTATAACCTCTGTGTTTATATTTTTTTTAATTTTTTAAACACCTATCACCATGTATTGTGCACGTCGTGCGTAACGATTTTCCTTAAGCAATTACTTTAAGTATGTAACTTTCATGTGCAGTTTTAATTATTACGTTGTTTAGTGGTCAATTGTATATCACGCCTAAAAGCGTACATTTCGTCTTAAATATTTGAACCATTATGGTATTTAATTATATTACACATATGTTGTGTCTTTGATGTTCTTTATATTTTGGTAATGGGTTTTTATTCTTGATGTTGTAACTTTGATGTTGTCTGTCACGTGTTCTATAATTTCACTGTGTATCCTTAATTTTTGTGCTTAAAACCTCATGTACTTGAGCGTAGTATTTTTATCTCGATGTACACTACGTTCATTTCAATGGGTTATTGATGTATCTTAGTTAAATTGTACGTCTGGTCTAGGTTGAAATTTGGCATGAGCGCTTGGCAATTTAGTCGCATCTTCAGTAAGTGTTTTCTATAGGTTACTTTGCTTTAATTATAAGTATATACTCTCGGCTGAAACACGAGGACGTGTTTAGTCGAAGGAGGGCCGAGTGTAGGATATAGAATACACACCCAGAGACTCTCAGAAATACATAAACATTCATAGACAATAATGCGCGATACTGATGGTTGATGAGTCACCATAACCACCACTCCGTGAAAGTCACGTGTAAGACGGACGAGCCGAAGTTAGATACGCAGGCAGGACGAGTCCATCTGATGACGCGTGAGGAAGCCATGTAGGCAAGCCCCACAGATGACGCGGGGTGGCCCCTTAAAAAGAGACGCGCAACCGTGGATCCGGGTTCTTAGTTCCTAGAAGCTCTCTCAGGACAGACCCCAGTCTAGGAGCCAAGAAGGAGATCAACGACCACTTGCCACGGAAGATCCATGACTCTCAGTATCATGACCACATAGACTCGGGTGTTTAGCATATAGTCAGGGTTTCATAAGTATCATGCAAAATTGGTAATTCATATGCCTCGCTCATTGCCATGCCGGCCTAGCCAGACAAGCAGGGATCACAGCACTGAATAAAGGTAACTATTACACTGTGTATATCCTGTGTCTGCAGTCCTTACTTCCCGTCATTTATATGAGGGTTTGACACTATAGCTAGGATCCGTGCCCAAACTCACAGCCAGCGAGTCAGCGAGCTATGGTTAACAAGTACAGTACAGTACGATAGAGTAAGACAGATAAGAGTATCTATCTAATTGGTAGAGTATTGATCCCCCGTCCACGTCCCCCAACGACGGATACTCTCCATTAGTGGGTAACATTATTACGGGTGCTCGCCCATACCGATTGAGGAGGGGACCGTAATGTTTTATTACAATTATATAGAGCGCTGGTACGTTCCAAACTTGATTATGGGTGTATGGTATATGGATCAGCACGTCCATCGTATATTAAAATGCTCGATCCTATACAAAATCAAGGGTTAAGGCTATGCCTTGGTGCATTTCGTACCTTGCCTGCAGATAGCTTGGCAGTAGAGGCAGATGAACTGCCTCTTGATTTAAGAAGAGAAAAACTTGCCATTCAGTATGCTGCAAAAATTGCTGCTTGTCCAGACAATCCTGTACATGATGCTATATTCAATCCAAATTATGTTGATCTTTTTGAAAATAAACCAAATACAATACCAACTTTGGGCATTCGCATCAAGGAATCTTTACAATCCTTAAATTTAAATCCGAATCAAATAGCTAAATTTCAATATCCAGAAACACCTCCATGGACCTATGCAACTTTAAATATTAATCTAGCCATGTCAGAATTAAAGAAATGCTCAACAGATCCATCCCTTTATATAAATAGATATAAAGAAATTAAATCTATTTTCACTAGATATCAGTGTATATACACTGATGGATCATTTGACGATGACAAGGCTGCTGCAGCTGCTGTTAAGGGCAATCATATTTATTCAGAACGTCTGCCAAATAAATCATCAATTTTTTCTGCAGAACTACATGCTTTGTACCTTGCTTTGGATCATGTGGAGACTTCTCCACATCAAACATTTTTAATTTTTTCTGATTCTTTGTCTTGTTTACAAGCATTGAAAGCAAAGGATTGGAAAAATCCCTTTATTTACAAAATTCTCGAACGGTATCATAGACTCTGTACAGATGAAAATAAAGAAATACGTTTTTATTGGATCCCCAGTCACATTGGAATCCATGGAAATGAGGCCGCTGACCAAGCTGCCAAAGCAGCATTGGACAAACGCCCAATAGATTTACTTATTCCATATACAGAGTTTAAGAAATATATTACTGTTTTTTTACGTTCTAAATGGCAGTTGCGCTGGAACGAAGCTATTTTTAATAAATTACATGAAATTAAGCCCGTTCTAGGCAAAACTAAAGGTGCGATTAGAATTAACCGTAGAGAAGAGTCTGTTTTAACCCGTATAAGAATAGGACATAGTCATTTGACGCACTGTTATCTGCTTAAAGGTGAAGATCAACCGGAATGTATTGGTTGTCAAAGGGCTTTGACTATTAAACATATTTTAATTGAGTGTATCGATTTTGATATTATACGAACTCAATATTTTAATGTACAAGATTTACATACGTTATTTGATACTGTAGATACTTCAGTGATAGTATCGTTTTTAACTCACATAGGACTTTATAATCAGTTTTAAGGGCAGAGCTTTTGTTTATTTATGTCATTGACTTATTTGTCAAGAACTGCAAAACATCATACTGATAAAGTCTTTTAAACAAATTATGCATATTTACTATATTTGATTGGTGTTATATAAATGCTGTTGTTAAATTCTTGTGTTATGTACATATTGTATTAATATTTACATTTTGTTTCTAGTCAATATAATGTTTTTGTTTTTACTATTTTGGCACTGAATGACCTCATTGTGTCGATGTGCCGTAAAGAAACCATTCATTCATTCCTGTTTTTTCTTATGTTTCGCATGTTTGAGCTGCCATTAAGATGATTTTCATTAAGAGTGTCCATATGGGAATTCCCTTCCCTTAAAGCTATTTGTTTAATATGAACATTGCGAATTTTCTTAGCATTGTTTCCTGCATTAACTGTTTTATTTAAAGTTGGTGTGCCTTTGTAATTACCATTTTGAAATTGTCTCATATTGCTACACAGAACTTGTCTTTATAGTTTTGTATTATTGTTAGAAGAAAACTTTTTATCATTGCCTACAATTTGACTGCGGAGGTAAGGGATGGGCTTATTTATTAATGTACTTTTCATAGCATCTTCACAGAAAATATCATAATTTGGCATGTTAAAATCATTTATTTTAAAAACTTGATGTTTAAGATTACATTCAAGATTACTCATGCATACCTCACAAACATTGCATCTCCATACTGTATCATGCATCATGCAATTATATTTAACATTATCACAGTAGTTTTGGCGGTGTGGACTTTTCATTACATTTTTGATTAACTCATTTAAATGACTATCACAGTACAGCCTACTTTTCAAATTGTCACCACCATTCGTAGCAGACAAACACTTTGAAATAATATTTTTAGCAGAAAAACACTTTCTACTAACATATGCTATGCTAATATTACCTAGTTTATCTTTATAATTATTGCCCTTACCCCCCGAAAAACATCATTCGTTAAATTTCATTTTTTTGCCACCAGATACATGCTCAAAGATACATCTCACCCCATAGCTGCATTTACCAGTTCTAGCAAAATTCGTGCAGATACCTCTGGACTCAACTTTGGGGGTGCTTTCAGATATGATGGTGTCAACTGCATCTAGGGCCATGATCATCTGTAGGGGACTACCCATGATGAGCATACCCTGCGCTAAATCCTCAGGATTCTGAGATTTAATATTTTCCGAATGATTCCAGGATATCTTTCTCAGCTTAGATGAGGAAAAATGCTGAATATTTTTAACTGTGGAACCCTTATTCCCAATAATTGCCCCCATTTTATCAGAGGGAACCTCTTTTACAATATTGACATCAGTTTTGAGCAATTCAGCAATTATTTTAGACTCAATCTCCCCTTTCTCTTCTTGTATATTACCCATAGAGCTAGGTATTGTCTCAGGTGGAAAATCATTCAAGTCCTGAGTGAGATCGATATAAATCATTGGCATTATGTAATTAACAAAAGCTTTGGAGCCGACATCAGTGATGTGGTAACCATCATCAACCATAGTTTGGATTCTTAAAAAAGATTCAAAAGCATTCCTAAATGTTGTTACTTGCAATTTGCATTTGTTATCCTCAGAGATTCGAAAGTTCTGAATTTTTTTGTTAAGCTGTGTGAACTCACTTGAATTGATCCTACTGGGTGGAGTCGTACACAAAATTACCTGTGCATGCGTGTCCTCAAGCAGAACCTTCATGACTTCAAGAATACCTTTATGCACATCATGAACTTTTTCTCCATCTACAATATCTTGTGATCCCAGTATAACCACTATACAATGAAATTCACGTAACTTTGTTATTGTTTCTTTACTAGATATAGTGCTCTTAAGATGGACTGCAGAAGTATTTTCCCCAATATCTGGGACAAAAATATTTACATCTCTGAAATCTGATGCCATTTTCTTGATCCTGCAGCCATTTACATATTCAGTGAGAAAAAGAATCTTAGGCTTTTCAGGGACCTTCTTACTGTCAGAGTTACCCTTCCTCGGCGAGTCCTGACTTAGAGTTAACAGTTTATTTTCAGCTTTTTCTTCATCTAGTTTTTCTGACAAAACCGCAATATTTGAGTCTTTGACTTCCAGCTCATCCTTCAATTCATTAATTTTCAAGTTTGAGAAATGTAACTGTTCTAGAGTGTCATTTAATTTAGCCTTATAATTGTTCAATTTTATCTTTAACTCATCAATTTCAATCTTGAGTTGCTTATCAACTTGTTTATCCTTCCTTCCAGCTGGAGCTGCTGCTGCCACAGGAGGAGGCGCTGCTGCAGTAGCGTTACTACTGCTACTTCTGGTGACTTTGCCACGTTGAGGTTTCGCTATACTTTCCACCACAGTACTGTCCAGATCTGCCTCCAGGTCGGGCTGAGCATATTCTGCCATCGCCATTTGTATGCTTCAATTACATAAGAATACACAAAACTATTTTTATTTATTTGTATATTTGCACAGATTTACAGACCAGCCTCAATTTTCTATATGGAGAAAATTGATCACAGTTGTTAACAATAGTTATAACTAATTATATAACACAAGATTTCACTTCAGATTTCTAATCCTATTTGCCTTCAGTATGAGAAAGATTATATTACACAAGATTTCACTTCAGATTTTTAATCCTATTTGCCTTCAATATGAGAAAAACAATCTTACAATACAGGACCCCTATGTGGAGGAGTTATTATTAGCTTAATGTTCTATATGGAGAAAATTAAGCACAGCACACAAATCCTATATGGAGGAATTTTGTGTAAATTTCCGTAAATTCCTTATTTATTGAGAACCAGAAATTCGACAATTTGATTCCTATATGGAGGAACCCGATAGCAACCCAAATAGCAATATATTTTCTCTTTATGGAGAGATGCAACAAAGCCCACAAATAATCCTGTATGGAGGAATTTTGTGTATATTTCAGTAAATTCTCTCAGCAGAGAAATTCGACAACTTGATTCCTATATGGAGGAATCCGAATTCAACAACTTGATTCTTATATGGAGGAACCCGTAAACAATATACTTTCTGTTTATGGAGAGAAGCAGCAAAGCAACAAATAGTCCTATATGGAGGATATTTGTAGTGTAATATAGTTTTAGATTTTCTATATGGAGAAAATCAAAACCAGTAGATATAAACTTGATAGTGATGTAATGTATATGCGTTCTCTGTATGAAGAGAAAGCACTTGAGCGAAAAAATCCTATATGGAGGAAGATTTCACAATAATTCTTAAATTTTCTATATGGAGAAAATTCATGTCAATAAACACAACACGTCGCCCAATTCCTTATATGGAAGAATAGGGCACACACCAAGTTTGACAATCTTAATTATTATAATTATAATATTTGATCACTTACTCGTTTGGTTGCAGAGTCACTCTTATCGCCACCCGGATTTTGCTGATGACTGGGCAACGACGCTTGCTTTAAATCTTAAAAAACTGCCTTGTTAAAAACTATGCACTAAAAACTCCAGATAAAAACACAAAGCGTGCAGGTTTGGTGGTTATCGGCTGGGTCCTTCTTATACTGCTACCGGGTGACGATGATTGCCACACAGTAGTCAGGGTTTATATACTATAGCTATACGCCTAATATGGTCACGAGAAATGTCAGAATTGATAAAATCACCTTGACCACCTTTATCAGTACTGGCGTGTCCAGGAATAGTTGAACTCAATATATTTATTTTTGTTATCACACAGTTGCAGTAATTACTAATTTGTGTAATAATATGGTCTACTTGATACGCTATTCTAATTTGTAGAAACGTACAAGCGGTCAGAAGGTAGAATTAATGCGGGTTCTTTGTGTAGACTGTAGTTTTGGTTTTGGCGGGAGGAAAACTTAATGTTTATTTTCTATTTCCACAAGGACCTTCCAGGAAAACGATATTATATAATAGAAAATCGATTTAGCGGGACCGACACTTAATATATTGAGACCGACGGATGTATTATGATAAGTCCTAGGAGGTTTTATACGTGCCCGGTATATATAGGTTTATATATACAATCCCACGCCGTCGTTGTTTTCGTCCTGTTCAAGTAGATTTCTTGCCTTAAAGTCCAACACAAAAAATCCCAATTTTCACAAAAGGTATATTTAGGTTGGTACTCCAGAGATTTGGTATAATTTTCTTGAGAGAAGGTATTTTTTGGAAGGATGAAAGGTGATTTAGTTTCCTAGAAATCGCAGCTCCTAGAAAACGCGTCCGCTCCTCCCGCCACCCACATACAGCAACACATATGTACCTTATGATCACAAACGAAAACACATTCATTCCAATGCAAACTAGAAAGTTTGTGCATGCCACAAAACTGAAGTCAGCACAGTATTCAATGCATACTAGTTCATGCACTATCCAACTCACGAATGTCAATTTCTTTTGTGCTATGAGTCGGTCAAAGCAATCTAGTTACACAATTATTCTCTAAATCATGATCATATTGTACAGGATACATATATCTGCAATATGTTTACATAATATCATGATCTAATCTTCTCTGATTTGTGAAGGATTAGATTCACAATATTTTGGAAGTTGTGACCTATAGGGCCTTTAATAAGGTCATTTTGACCAAGTTACATTTTTTTCTAAAAATTATGAATAAAGATATTGTGTAAGATAAATGTAGTGAGAATTCATACCATTTATAGTGATTTGCAAAATATCACAAATAGCCGATTTTGAAAATCAGCTCCTGTGACCTTGAAAATAGCTCAAGGTCACCCAATATCGATCTTATCCAAGCCCCTCATAGGTTGATCACATCTACCAAGTTATATTAATATTGCGGCATTTTGACAGAAAATACAGCATTCACAAGCGAAGTTGCTTTTGTGTTGGTCATAACCTTTACCTTGAACCAAGGTCATAAAACGTGCACCGAAGTAAATTACCATGGATATATACATATATTTACATGATATCAAGATATAATCTTCTCTGATTTTTAAAGGATTGGATTCACAATATTTTGGAAGTTGTGACCAAAATGACCATTAAGTTGGTAACTGTGACCTAGTAAACATAAGGTCACAAAAAGTTCTGCCCATAAAAATTTCCCAGGCCTACATATTATCAAGTTATAGTATCTAGTCCTTATGTCCAAGCGTACAGGAATGATGAAGGAAACAAAGTGCTGACACAGCGACGGACGCGATGGAAACAGAGCAAGTACATAAAGTCAGCTTGTGCTGACTTAATAAAGGATCAGCAGGTGTTTATTTTCTTGTAAAAAATATAATATATAAAGATAAATAGTAGAATTAGATAAGAGTGTTGATGGAATTTTTGCTTTGAAATTCACATATAAGTAATCAAAATATAGCTTCATTCTCATTAATACATGCTTGCCGCCTGAAAACTCCACTTGGGGGAGAGATGCTACAGGTTTTATGCAATAGGCTTGATTTTGTAGAAAATATTGATGATTTATCTAAGCGATATATAAAAGACCTAGGTACGAATTTGCATGGCGAGATTTTCATTGACTTTCTACTGGAAAGTAAACTTTGTATATTGCCTGGAAGAGTATGTGCTGCAAATGTTAATTATACATTTTGTTAAAATCATTCTGTTGTGGATTATGTCTGTGCATTTCATGTTAATATTGTGCTAAAAATGTGCTAAAATCATTTAGCAAGACAACTTCTTTTGGGAATTCATGAACCAAAAATGCCAGATCACTCATATGATGAGAATGGAACAATCTAGACAGGAGCAGTCATAAGGAGTGTGATGACTCATCAACAGACCCCCCAGATAGGCCCCTCACTTGAAAATACACTGACAACAATAAATAATTAAATGTGATACATGCTTACTTGTTTTTTTTTTCTTTGTTGATAAAAGCATAATTCTCACTGTTCGAGTGGTCTCTGCTGCCACCTGTTGAGTTAAAATGATTTGGGTTTGGATTACAGTGTCACTTTCTCTCAATTAAATCATAAAATATGATTTTATGGTACATACATATGAAGTGAAGGATATTTCAAACCAGGACACTTTTTTTTTTCACTTGAGGAGAAAGTGACATGTTCTTGGTCCTGGTCGCCTTCCCGCCAATCTCAACTGTTTGGGATTCAGTCTCAGGCGGCTGGGCGAACACATAGTTTCAACTGCCGCCCCACCCAATAAATTAAAGGATTTTTCTAAATAAAAGCTTTCAATAAATCAATATCCAAGGTTTATGTGTAAGTGCTTATAGCCCTTGTTATAGTTATCACAAGGTAAAATGTCTGTATATGTCATTCACACCTCATAACATTCATTTATGTTATACGTATTTGTTTGTTTGCGGTTTTACATCACTTTCAACATTAGTTCATTTTGTGATGAGACCTACTTGTTCCAGTGCTGCCTCACTGAATTGTAATGTCGCAGGTCCTTGACATGACAACTGACCTGGTCAGAGATTTACAAAAACAAAGGGTTAACCTTTGGCATGGGCCTCAGCTCATGTGTGAAATTGTATCATGAATTTAATCTCAGCATGGCCAGGGATCGAACTCATGACCTTTGGATCACCACAGAGAAACAGGATGGGGTCACTCATCAAGATAGCGTCAATCATAGACAATGCAAAAATAACGTAAAAATAGGACAATCACAGTGCTCTAGTTTGAACTTGTTCAATTTGGTCATTTAAACCGGTACAAGAAATATCACAAATTGTTGAGGATGGCTCTTATTGGTTCACCTTAATATAGAAAAGGGAACCCCCTAAAAATAATGACATATTTCCATTTGTGCCCAGATGAATTGTTGGAATTGTGGGCAAACATCAGGATATCTTTGAAGTCCTTCACCATCCCATCTGGGACTGTTAATGTCTATTAATGTCTATATCCATTGTCTTATCCTCAACATATATATATACCCATTTATTTGCAGTGTTTACCTGTGATAATACATGACCATCAATGACAATATGTATATTAACAGGGTACTGCTTCTCACATATTTAATTGGAAATCATGAACATTTTCTTACGGTTAAATGAAAATCTTATATCTTGCTATATCTATGATTATGTTTGTTACACTATGGCACATGGAAAATATTTGTTATTTTCTTTGTTTAATTCTTTAAATAGTCCACTATTTATATCCAATATTTCCCTTGTTTTGGTGCTATTGCCAAATAGTGACTCAACGATTTCTTTGTTTACCTTCAATACAATAACCATTAAACTCTTCAGTTGAAGTGTGCAATTTATGCAACACTCAAAATGTGAGTGCATTCAACTGTATACAATATTTGTGAACATAGAATCCTTTGTTTATGACATGATCATGAAAAGATTTATGTATGTTGAGTAATTAAATGTACATGTGTGTGTACATAAGAATGAGAGTAACAGACCTCAAATTTCAGTACGTATATATATACGTACTGAAATTTTAGGTCTATTACTCTCATTCTTTTGAAAAGTAGAGAAGATATTCATCAATGATGGACTTTGAGAAGGCCATGCAAAATGTTGGGGATTTTGGACCCTATCAGTTACGATTTTTCCTGTCGTTATTCTTTTATCAGTTTTACCATGGCATGCAAACTGCGGTGACAAACTTTATATCAGCCCACCATGAGCATTGGTGTAAGATTGATATCTTACAGAACTACACTTCAGAGGAGCAGAAGGACATCGCTATCCCCTACACTACCAATGACAATGTTGACTGGGAATACGATGCCTGCTACATGTATGATATTGCATTTGAAAATTACACATCTCAAGATTTCAAAAACTGGAATAGGACCCTGATGAGTGAAAGCAATCAAGTGGTTTCGTGTAGTGACTGGGTGTTTGATTACTCAGAATATCAGTCGACTCTCTCAAGCAAGGTTATAAATATGTTTCATTATATCTTCATTTGATCCATTATATTTTGCAGCATAATTTTATGGCATGACTCGATGGCAGCATTGATGACATGACTTGATGGCAAGGTTTTATGGCTAAATTTGATAGCTTGATGCAGCATGACTTAATGGCATTTAGTTATTTTCTCTTAAACTTTTCAACTTATCTTTATAAAAAATGTACAACATTCCAATCAAGATCATACCAATAAACTCTTTACCAAATGACTAAATTATTTTTAACGGACTATCAAGATGTAATTTATAATGCATTATTCAGAGAGATTATTCAGACATAACAGTGCTATATTTAAGAGCTTTAAACCGAAATATCAGGTAACAGCCCTATATTGTTTTTTATTGCTCTTATTAGATTACTTTTCTTCAGTCCAATCCAAGTTGATGTATTGTTGTAGCAAGGGGGATGGGGGCGACAATGACAAAATAGGCGGGGGAGCTCCATTGGTGGGTGGGGGTGTATTGCCGTTGACAGTGTTGGGTTAAAATTTGTTTCATTCAAATGTTACTGCTATTTTGCATACTCACTTGGAAAAATCTTATGAGGGGATGGAAAGGGATTTTGGGGAGGATGGGAGATAACTGGAGACAATATAGAAAGGGGTGTCTTTGAAGATGAACGGGAATAAATAGATTTTTAAAAAATGAAAAGATCTCCATAAAAGATGAAAAGATATTTATTTTGATATCCATATTTCATGAGAGGACTTCATTTCTAGGAACTCTGCTTCTAGGATATCAAAAAAAGTATAAACCAACCTTATTGAAGCTAATATCTAGATTATGATCATTAGTGCAAGACTAGAGTAGGTGTTCAGTGAAATTTCTAAGGTTTTAGGTAATTTTGAATTAAGATTTTGATCCCTTCAAAATACAAGCTGGCCACATCAATTGTACATATGAATGGTACATATTCAAACAGTGGATCGCTATATGAAACGCCAATATAGCATACAGAGGGAATTCGACATGCACACAGATAGTTTTCATTTAAGATAACATTGAGTCTAAAATCTGATAATTTTTTTTATATTTTGTATGAACTCTATCCTTACAACCCCTGAATATTGCATCATAACAATTGAACAATCAGAGCAAAGCAGCCAAATATGGGACAGAGAGATTGTTGCCTACAACCACTCTCCAGTCACAATAAATGTCCGTCCACCATATTTGAAAGAAAGGGTTAATATTCGGTTAGCGATAAAAGGGAATTTATAGTAATGTCGCATTTTTGCAATGTTTGCATTATTTGACAGACAAAACTTTGTTCCAGCATTGATACGTCATTAATGTCACCCTCATGCCTAAGGTAATTCTGAGTATTTTTGGGTTTAATATTTTTCTGTTGTGTTCTGCATTTTTTGTTTAAAATACAATGTTTGTCATTACATTTAATTGATATCCTTTGATTTCAAGTGGGACACAGTATGTGATGAGGACTGGTGGAGATTGATGATGTCAACCTTCTATGTCTGTGGTCTACTCCTAGCATCTCTCACATGTGGCAGAGTTATTGACAGGTATGTATATTGCAGTGCTATTTCAAATATTTTTTTATGCCAAACGTATTAAAGATTTTGCTTTGTTTTTTATCAACATTACAGTATTAAATCAAATGTTGTAATTAATATGTAAGGTGATCAGCCAATATATGCAACTGTCAAAGAAATATAGTCATGGACTATGATTGTTTATTTTTCGATTTTGATAGGTTAGGACGTAGATTTTCAATCATAATATATGCATCAATAGGAGCCATCGTTAACATTATAGCAGGATTTCAGCCTGACCTTATGGCTTTTACAATATTGAGGATCATCATTGGTATGAGTACCAGAGCATGTGGAATATCAGCATCTGTCATGAGTAAGTGTTCTATATTACGGCATCATAGTATATATGCATCACAAGGTATGGTATTTGCTACCAGAGTATAGGTTATATGCCACTGGAGTGTATGGAATATGCCACCAGAGAATATGTTATATGTCACCAAAGTCCATTGAATATGCCACTAAAGTATATGATATATGCCAGTAAAGTATATGATATATGCCAATAGAGTTTGTTTTATGTACAATACGAATATGTTGTTTATGCAACAATCATTTCTTATTCCAGTTTTTCACCCCCAAAGTCAAGAAATTCCTTGACAATGTTTTAACATGTAACTGCGTCCTACCCATTTATGCACTGATATGAAGAGAGACACGAGTCTTATTCCATTATCTTTGTCCTTTATGTCAACAAAAATATTTTATAATATGTATAAGTTCCAATGGGTGTCATGAAAAACAGGCCAACAATTGATTACATAAAATTGAGATATGCAATGTGACGATAGATGCTTCACTATATATTTAGAACAGCCTATTTTTTCCAATGAAGAATTAATTATACCAATGTTATCCTGATATTGTTCTGTCACAATGGTCGTAAATAAATTCACCTATAATTATGATAATATGAAAACCAGTAAACTTAGTGAGAAAAAAATAGGTCGCCAGTCTCTTGGAGATTGACATTTTCAAATCTATTTTAATGGTTCCCCTATATTTTAACGATTGTGCTCCATACATTTTGGCTGAACTGTGGTTGATTTTTTGCCTGGTGTTTCAGTGAGTGAGAACATGACATCAAGAAGGCGGAGTTGGCATGGTGCTGGTGGCCAGACCATATATGCCCTTGGTATTGCTGCCATATCAGGTTTTGCATTTCTCCTTAGAGACTTCCAGCATCTTCACATTCTCATGGGCTGTCTCCAGGCTACCTCACTTCTCATGTTCTTGTAAGTTGTGGTCTGTTCCTATCTAATCAATGTCTTTGTGGTAATGCACAAGAAAGTCACTCGTCAAAAAGAAAAAAAGTGTACTTGCCTGAGGAATGGTGGTTAGTTTTTGTCGGCTCTCATAAATTTCAGTGTTTGAAGCTGAAATTGGGCTTAATTACACAAGTTCTTCCTCCATAGGGTTCCTGCAATGTTCAATTTCTGGAAAAATATTTGACTACTTCTTTGAACACGGCTTTGACGCTCTATTTGTCAGTGAAACATGGATGCATAAAACAGGTAATGAGAGTATCACGCATGAACCTGAGGAGGATTTCCTCAAACTCCACCTTTTCCCTAGAATTGGGCATACAGGGGGTGACATGGGGTTATAACACAGGCGGGAACATTCATTTCTAACCAATAGGTTGAACCATTCCACCGTTAGCACTATGGAACTCATGGTAGCATTCATGACTATAATTTCTATGTCAATAAACCAACCAATCCTGATGTCATGAAGTTTAATGATGTTCAATCCACCTTTGACATGAGTAAGTGGATCAAAGAATATCCTGAGGGATTTCATATTATCATAACACTCGAAGTGGCCAGATGGGAGCACTTATCCCTTTCTGACATGGTGGATTACTATGATAAGTAGCTGACGGCCCTATTGGATAAACATGCCCCCTTTAGAAGGCAAACATATACATTCACCCGCCAGTGCCGTGGATGAATGATCGGATAAAGCAAGAAAGGTCTCTCATGTGGAGTCTTGAGAGAAAAATGAACAAATCCAATTTTTACATTTAACTATTCAGTATTCAGAGAAATAAATATAATTCCCTACTTCAGGCATCCCATTCCAAATATTTTGCAAATATAGGTTAGGACTTCTTTCTGGAAAAAAAATAAAGAAAATACTTATGGATATGGATATGGATAAATTACCAATTATCACTATTCCCCATCAAACAGCATGAGGAACACTGAAAATTGCTCTCAAACAGGCACTATACCACTTGATAAGTTTGTGCCCTTGACAACCGAGGATGTTCGTAAACTGATCAGAAAGGTGGCAAGAAAGTCATGCAAGCTGGACCATATACCTACTTGGCTACTAAATGACCTTATTAAAGGCCTCCCCCCCCCTCATCACTGCCATTATAAATAAATCACTGTCTGACTCTGCAGTGCCTGCCAAAAAGAAGATAGATAGCAATTATAGTGCACCTCTCTTGAAGAAACTGGGTCTGGAACTCATTGGAGAAAATTACAGACTTAGCTCAAACCTGACTTACATCACCAAACTCACTGAGAGGGATGTTACCGATCAACTGTTCCTCATCTTGTAAGGAATTACCATACTAACAGATTCCAGTCGGCTTACAAGAAACATCATAGCACTGAAACTACTTTACTGAAGGTTCAAAATGACATCCTGCGTGACCTTGACAATAAATAGTCTTTCAGCTGCTCTTGATACCATTGACCATCACATATTGCTTGATAGATTGGAATCAAAGTACAAGGTTAGGGACACGCTCTTGCATGGATCAGGTTATACTTAATTGACAGAAAGCAATGTGTCTCCATTGGCTGACATCATGGCTTAGTATGGACTCAATTATCACATATAGGCAGATGATACTCAGATATACATCCGTATTGATCAATACTCTAATAAGCAAGTAGATATCAGTAGACACAAACTGGAAAAATGTGTCAGTGAAGCTCGAGCATTCTTATTGATGGAAAAACTGAGATGCTCATCTTTACTGACTGATATGGGACTGCTGCTAAACAAGCTAAAAGCATTGTCAGAATAGGTGACACTGATATCACACCTAGTGAACTTGGAGTCATGTTTGACTCTAGAATGGACATGAAGGCTCAAATAAAGAAAATATGCAAAAAGGGACATTATCACATTAGGAACTTAACAGCCATCAGATAGTATCCAGACGAGAAAACAGCGACGACCTTAAACCATGCGTATGGTACATCTACCCAAGGCTATTCAAATAGTCTCCTAGCTGGTCTCTAACAAGCAGATATTAAAAAGTTGTAACATCTGCAGAACTCTGCAGCACATGTAGTGTGAAGTTTGACCATATATCTGAGAAATTAAGGGAATTACACTGGCTCCCTGTACGTGATAGAATTGACTTCCAAATTCTCATCATGGCTCGGAAGTCCTTGGTCCTATTCGATCACAGCACTATAAATATAATTAGTTTGGAGTCAGTGCTTTACAAATATATTATTATTATTATTATTATCATTATTATTATTATTATTATTATTATTATTATTATTATTATTATTATTATTATTATTATTAATATTATTATTATTATTATTATCATTATTATTATTAGATAAGAGAAGGGCATTTAGTCCCAGTGAAAGGTCTTTATCTGATCTGATACAATTTTATAAACCCAAACAAACTGATACAATTTCTGTTCTGAAAAGGTTGTTAATACAAACAAATCAAACCTTATTTCCTTAATATTATTAATATATTGATATATCTTTGATTTTGCCTCACCAAATAATTAAAAAGTTCAATGTGGTGCTCTTGATACTTTCAAAGTATGCCCAGAACAAATCAATTTAGTTTAATTTTTATTCCATAAGCATTGTTATTTTCATTGTTTGTTTGTTTGTTTGGGGTTTTACATCACTTTCAAAGTTATTTCAGTTATTTCGTGATGAGACCTACTTGTAGCAGATCTAGTGCTGCCACACTGAATTGTCATGTTGCAGGTCTTTGACATGACAACCAACCCGGTCACAGATTTACAAGGACAACGGGTTAACCCTTTAGGCACGGGCCTCAGCTCATGTGGGAAATTGTGTCATGAGTTCACGGCCGGGGTTCGAACCCACGACCTTTGGATCACCACAGAGGAACTGGTGCTAATAAGCTGGCGCCCTAACCAACTGCGCCACAGCCCGTGGCCTTATTTTCATTGTCACAGATATATAAATATAATAGATAATATTCTTCTTATAACACATGATAATTCATTTTATATATTGAAGCTATGTCCCAGAATCTCCAAGATGGTTACTATCAAAGGGCCATCTGAAAAAAGTCAAAACAATTCTGCACACAATTGCTAAATGTAATGGGAAGGTATCACCACTAGAGCCATACAATGCCCCAGCTAAGGAACAGCAACAGGTTAGGGTATTGTAATGTATCTGATCAATTAACATCATTGTTTAAACAAACAGAAGAACACTTAAAATAAATACAGAAGCACACTTAAAATAAATTATTCATTTTCAATGAAGAGTAACACTATTGTGTACTTCACAGATCAGTGAGGATGCCATAAAGAAGGATGTCAAGACAGATGTTAGGAAAGATGGATTTTATGATCTTTTCAGAACACCAAATCTGAGAAGGAGCACATTAATATTCCATTTTATGTGGTGAGTGGGACCAGTATTCTAAATAATTGGAGTAAGCTTTGTTCTGTGTTATTCAAAATAGAGAAGACGAATACGTTTTTGTACACGCCATGATTCTAATACAGTTTAATTACACACATTCAGTTGAATTAAACCCATACTTGTTTTTCCATCTCTCTAAAGATTCCAAAACTGATTGATTTAATGTATTCCTCTCACAGCATACAGAACTGCAGTCCCCATATCAGCTGTCATGTCAACAATCCAATCCCAGCATGCATTGTGCATAACAAAAATGACACCTGGTGGATCTTAATGTTGAAACTCAAGCAATGAGACTTGTTTCTGTTTTCATTCCAGGGTAGCCATAAACTTCACTTACCTGGCATTAACCACCACAATGGATGAGTTGACTGGGAGCACCTACCTAAATGTGCTGCTGTCCGGACTGCTGGAGGTACCAGCCTGCGTAGCAGCCTACTTCATCATGCAGTATCTTGGACGCAAACCAGGGGTCATGGGATTGTTATTTGTATCTGGAATACTCTCCCTTCTCACAGTTCCTTTTGATTTGATTTCTGGTGAGAACTCATGAGAAATCCTGAATTTCATGTAGAAATTAGGTAGCATCAGAAAGAGTGTATTTGTAAATAATAGGATATAAATACAAAGTATGTCAGCTGAGAGAACCCCCCCCCCCCCAATTGAATATATAAGAAAAAGATACAAAGAACACCTGTCACTTATGAAATATTACTGATATCTCCTGACAGTCCAACGCATTTGTACAAATGTCTATATTTTGTGTCAGGTATGAAGACAGGAGCAACAGTGCTGACAATCCTAGCCAGGGCAGCACTGAGCGGGAGTCAGGTATGCCTGCGCACCATGACACAGGAGATTTTCCCCACGTCTTTGCGGGCATCAGCTTTAGGATCGTGTTCTAGCTTGGCAGCCGCACTGGGGATCGCTGGACCCTACATTGGCAGTGGCTTGGTGAGAAATTTTACCATAAAATAAACTAAATACCACAGGCCTTCACCAAGAGGCTGAGATTAAAAGAATGAGTAATTGTGTGAGAAATAAGCTAAAAGAAATTAATAATTATCTTTCCTTTTCCGATTATAGAGAAATGTGTGGCACCCCCTGCCTAGTCTAATATTTGGTACACTTGGAGTGGTTGGTAGCTTTCTTATGATCTGGGTTCCGGAGACTTTAGGTGAGAAATTACCTGATACCACACAAGAAGCAGAACAACTGGCTCACCATAGGTGTGTACCTCATGCACATGCACTTTGTACTTCGGTTGTCTCTTAATATTTTGGAGTTAGAAAGGAAAATATACATTAAAATACACATGTTTTTGTGGATGGGATGACATCATCCATTTCCCAGATATTTCCCAGATATATTTGTTCTTTTTCAAATATATTCTTTTTCGTATGTTGAGGCTGAAAAATTTGCTCATTGTCACCCCTAGGAAAAGTTTGTCTCAAAGTTTTGTATCAATATGCCAGCTTTAGGTTGAATCAGATGTGTCTCACATTGATCTGGTGTGATATTGTGATGTAGTAGGATACCCCTTAATCTTTTTGGACACCCTGTATTTGTTTAGTGATTTCCACACCTTTCATGTTCCACATTATCATATGATGTTTAAATATGTGAACATTAAAATGTCTATGTATAAATCAATAACTAAAAGACATGAGGACCATTCATTTTCATTTGACATGGTGTGACTCTTGCGATCCCATACTAAAAATATATATTGTTTGTATCATTAACATTTTTCATGAATGATTTACAGAAAAACGACAGCCCCCAAGGATATGGTAGTCCAAAATGACATGGCAGCCCCCAATGACTCTGAAGCACTGTCATATGATGGGAACGGAAAAATCCAGTCAGGAGCAGTCAAACAGAGTGTGATGACTCATCAACAGACCCCCCAGATAGGCCCCTCACTTGAATATACACTGACAACAATAAATATTTAAACCTCATTAGTTGTTTTTTTCCTGTGTTGATAAAAGCATAATCTTTTACTGTACTAGACATATGCAATGTCTAGTGGAACACAAATGTTGAAACTCAAGTAGTGAGAATTGAGGTATCATGAAAAGATTAATTAACACATTCACATGAAAATACAATGTCCATTGATAAATATATGTAATGAGTACGAGATGAAAGTATTACCTATGATAGGTTTACAAGTATGAAGGCACAGATATTTCAAACCACAATTTGTTGGGGTTTACCTCATTTTCAACATTATTTCAGTCATTTCGTGATGAGACCTACTTGTAGCAGATATAGTCCTGTCTCACTGAATTATCATGTCACAGGTCCTTGACATGACAACCCTCCCAAACACAGATTTACAATGACAATGGGTTTCCCCTTTTGGCATGGGCCTCAGCTCATTTGTGAAATTGTATCATGAATTCAATCTAAGGATTGCCAGGGATCGAAAGCACAAACTTCGGATCTGCACAGAGAAACTTGTGCTAATAAGCTGGCGCTCTCACCAACTCTGTCATGGCCCGTAGCCTGCATTCCATGCTAAATTGTATCAAAGTGTATATGATCATGCCCAGATGTTAGTCATACATCAACTACGATTAATTCCAAATAAATATGAACCATAGAACAGCTACAACAAACTGTTGGCATCTACAAAGGTCTACACCAAATTGCAATTGAATCAATATGGGGAATGTTTTGGATAGATAAAATATCGCCAGGCTTTTATTTTTTGGTTCTTTATTATTCTTTGCATATCTTCTGTGATTGTCAAGATCTGACACAACGTTTGCTGTTTGTTGTATTCGTATTATGACAGAGTTGGTGGTGGTTTGTTATAATTTGTGAAATGGTGTTATTACGACCCTTTCAGCATCCATGGCTGTGTGAAACTAACACTGCCGGCAGTAGGAATCGAATCCACCACCTTCCATCTGCTACTCATTTAACCAACAAAGGCACAGATCATACTCTATATTAACTGTGCTAGTGGGGTTAGTTATAAATTGTTGAATACGTAAAATGGTGCTTTTACGACCCTTTCAGCAGCTATGGCCATATCAGGTCGACTTTCAAGCCTTTTAACCAGTGTGAAAGTAACACTGCCGGCAGTGGGAGTTGAACCTACCACCTCCCGTCCTCCACTAACTTAAATCCATTTAAGGCACAAATCCTCCATTCTACCAACTGTGCCAGTAGGGCCGGTCTATAAATTGTTGAACATCTATAAATGTATTATCATGATTAGAAATATCTAAACATTCATATTATAAAATCAAAAGAAGTACGAAATTCCATGAACTACCTCCTAATTATACTCTTTAGAGATGGACAAGTCATGGAGAGGCAGAAGGTATAATGAAGTTATATCCCAAGACCATATAAAATGTACTCTGGGGCAGTAGGTTACTTTACATGCTAGTTAAATTGTTTGCAGGATGTTGGGATCTGATCATGTGTGTGCTTGGTTTTTAATATGCTATATTGTTTGCAAGATGGTGTAGTTTGACCGGATGTGTGATTTTGTTACCTTACATGTTACATTGTTTGCAGGATGGTGTGGTTTAACTGGGCATGTATTTGGTTGTCTGATATATTATATTGTTTACAGGATGGTGTGGTTTGACCGGGTGTGGGTGGTAGGGGGAAGTGCTGCTTCAGGTGACTGGCCCTGGGTGGGGTCACTGCAGTGGTCCTGGGGTGAACATGTGTGTGGAGTGACTGTCATTTGTCCCAAGCATGTCTTCTCACTGATATTACTTGTCGATTTTGTGTGGTTACAAATATAACCATATGCGAACATGTATATTGACAGATCAAATAAAAAATGATGTTAGTTAAAATATATTTGGAAACAAATTTGAAGAAAGACCAATCCTTCACAATCTGTTTAATAGAGTTATATTTTCTACTATATACCTATGCAAATATTATCGTGCTTCAGGTATATCTACACAATTGTTCATTCTGATGTCTGTGGTGACTGTGAAGATATGTATTACTAAATAGATTTTTAAGTTAGAAAATGAAAAAACATTTTATTGGGTTTTTACTGGTAATTATTTGTATTGAATCAGATGTAAAAAGTAAAATATGATGGGTATATGACAATTAAGTTATAATATCTTCTTACTGCGCATTGCCCGGAAGCACATCTGTTTGCCTGTGATAGTGCATGACCATCAATGACTATTACCAGTGCACTGCTTTTCACAGGTTTTCTTAGTGCTAGATGAAAATCTTACGCTTTGGTACAAGGAAAATATTTGTTATTTGTTTAATGTTTCACATGTTTCAGTGCTATTGTCAAACAATGATAAGCATTAAACTCTTAAGTTGAAGAGTGTGCAATTTATGTGACACTCAATATGTGAGAGCATCTGAATTGTATTCAATATTTTTTACACAGAATCCTTTGTTTATGGCATGATCATAATAAGATTTCTGTATGTTGCAAAATTATATATATATATAAATTATATATATTGGTACTGAAATTTGAGGTTTATATATAGGTACTGAAATTTGAGATTTATTACTTTCATTCTTTTGAATGATAGGGAGGTGTTTTATCCTATTTCATCAAGAAGTCATTCAGCAAAGATGGACTTTGAGAAGACCATGCAAAATGTTGGGGATTTTGGACGCTATCAGCTACGATTTTTCCTGTCGTTAATCTTTTATTCGTTTTACCATGGCATGCAAACTGCGGTGACAAACTTTATATCAGCCCACCATGAGCATTGGTGTAAGATTGATATCTTACAGAACTATACCTCTGAGGAGCAGAAGAACATCGCTATCCCCTACTCCACCAATGACAATATCAACTCGGAATACGACACCTGCTACATGTATGATAATGCATTTGAAAATTACACAATTCAAGATTTCAAAAACTGGAATAGGACCCTGATGAGTGAAAGCAATCAGGTGGTACCATGTAGTGATTGGGTGTATGACTACTCAGAATATCAGTCAACTCTCTCAAGCAAGGTAATAGATATTTAATTATATTTTCATTTGATCTATTATATTTTGCAGCCTACTTTTATGGCATGACTTGATTGCAGCATTAAAGACATCACTAGATGGCATGACTTGATGGCACAACACTTTGGCATAACTTGGTGGAATCACATCACAGCATAACTTGATGGTGTGATACAGCATGGTTTGATGCATCATGGCTTGATGGCATAACCTGACAGCATAACTTGATAGTATGATGCAGAAATGACTTGATGCAAATGACTTGATGCAAAATGACTTGATGCAAAATGACTTGATTCAAAATGACTTGATGCAAAATGACTTGATTCAAAATGACTTGATGCAAAATGACTTGATGCAAAATGACTTGATGCAAAATGACTTGACGCAAAATGACTTGATGCAAAATTACTTGATGGAATGACTTGATGGGTTGATGCAGCATGACTTGATGGCATGGCCTGATGGCATGATTTAAAGGATTTGAGTGTCAGGCCTTTCATGAATTTTAAAGCAATTTTAAACCATATTCAGCCATCTTGTTTCACAGCATTCACAATCACAATTGACTTAGCTCCCAAACAGACCATGTGATCATGCACCCATCATAACACTTTAAACACTGGACAGTATTTTTTACCTCACATATTACTAATAGAAATATGCATTTAGTTGTTCTTTTTGTATTTTTTTATTATCTTAAAGAATGTACATTCCATTCATGATCATATAAATAAACTCTTTATAAAATGCATTATTCACACAAAATAGGCAGGGGAGCTTCAGTGGCAGGGACGGCAACAGTGTTGGATTAAGATTTGTTTATTAAAATTTTACTGCTTTTTACATACTCACAAGGAAAAAGCTTCTTATGGGGGGATGGAAAGGGTTTTGAGTAGTATTGGAGATAACAGGACTAAACAGATTTTAAAACACGATAAGATTTCCATTAAAAATTGAAAATATTTTAATTTTGATATCCTCATTACTCCAGCGCATACGCAAGCTGAGATGACAGCATTTCTAGGAGCTCCTCTTTTTGGATATTAAAATAAAATGAAGATGACCCTTATTGAAGCTTAGGATCTAATATCTAGATAAGGATCATTAATGCAAAACTAGAGTACTAGGTGTTTGTTGAAATTTCTCAGGTTTTAGGAAATTTTGGTTTTAGGAAATTTTGAAGTAAGATCCCTTCAAAATGGCCACAAGATGGCCACATCATTTTATTGTATATATGAACGCATATATACTTTGGATCATTATATGAATTGCCAATATAGCATATACAGGGAATGTGACTTACACACAGATAATTGCCAAAGGTGAAAATAGGTAAATATAATGCTTAAAAAAACTGATATTTTCTATAAATGCAATAAAAGATAGCTCCCTTTCGACCCCTGAATATTGCATCATATATATTGACCAGAGCAAAGCAGCCATAAATTTGCATAATATTCGAACAAACGGAATAGATTGTCCATGACCCCTCACACACTGGCACAACCCCACCAGCTGGTAATATCTTTACTATCACTGACCAACAGTCATGCTCCAACAACAGTTGTTTCCCGACAGGCACTGTCCAGCCACAGTATTTGAGAAAGAAACTGTTAATATTTGATTGGCGATACAAGGGAATTGAAAGCAATGTTGCATTTTTGCAATGTTAAATGCATTATTTGACAGATAACACTTTGCTCCGGCATTGATACGTCATTAATGTTGCCCAATTGCTGAAGGTAATTCTAAATATTTAATTTGGATTTTATGTTTTTCCATTGTTTTCTGCATTTTATGTTTAAAATGCAATGTTTGTCATTACTTTTAATTGATATCTTTCGATTTAAAGTGGGACACAGTATGTGATGAGGACTGGTGGAGATCAATGATGTCAACCCTCTATGTCTGTGTTCTATTCCTGGCATCTCTTACATGTGGCAGAGTTATCGACAAGTTTGTATACTACAATGCTATTTCAAATATCTTTTTATGCAAAATATATTAAATATTTGATTTTGTTTCTAAAATTCCTTTTCAAATTAAATGTTGCAATTAATATCATGAAAGATGATCATCAGATATATCCAACTTTCAAGGAAACATCCATATTTATTTAATAAATGTACATTTTTCAAATTTAATAGGATAGGACGTAGGTATACACTCATAATATATTCGTCAATAGGAGCCATCATGAACATTATAGCCGGACTTCAGCCTGACCTAATGGCCTTCACAGGATTGAGGATCATCATTGGTATTACTACTGGAGCATGCAGTTTGGCAGCATCTGTCATGTGTAAGAGTCCTATTCTATGGCACTATATTATATATATATCACCAGAGCATACTATATATGCCACCAGAGTATAAGGTATATTATAATATTAATAACAATAATAATAATAATAAAAATAATAATAATAATAATAATCATCCAAGCATTGTGAAATTAACCACGGACATAAATGTGAACAGGAGTAAATTTGTCCCAGAGACTCAAAGTAGTGCATTTCTCAGAATCCATATGATTAATATTCATATAATTAAAGTTATTATCCAAGTCATTCCTAATCATATTAATTTTAACCAAAAAAAAGTCATTATTATCAGAAATAATTTTGCCATAATTGTCATATTTGGTTTTTTCAATAATAAGATTGTATTTATTTCTCTGAGTAATCTATACATCCTTATCAACATGTAAACCAGTTCTCTTCATTGTTCTTATTGTTGCTTTAATAATTTTTCAAGATTAATTTCATTATCACACCAAGAAGAAGAATTTCTAATTTTAATATTTTTCAATAATTGGTGCATGTTTCTCAAGAATACGGCATGAACCTTCATATATATCAACCAGATTGTCCTGGTTTGAATTGATATTATCAGAGAAATAGTTATCAACATTTCTCTCTTAAAGGCAACACATCCATGGTTTTTTTTTCCTAAATTTAATCTTAAGTTGTTTTAGTAACAACATCATTATTAAAATTGAATCTAACTACATTATGATCAGAGAATAAGTCAGCTACAGAAAAAAAATCTAGTTGGTCACTATCATTATATTTAATTGATAAATCTAAGGTATTACCCAAAATATGTGTTGGTTTTGTAATTAGTTGCATGCAGTGATACTCGTCTAATAATTCCTGCATTTTTTTAACATCAGGGCTTAAATTGGTTTATATGCAGATTAAAATCACCTATGAGAAAAACCCTATGTGTACATAATGTATTATAGCTTAAAATATTGGATAGGTCCTCGAAAATAGTTGTAAAGGTGAAGATTTTTTTTCGTAAAGCTAGGTCAAAATATATCAACAAATGTAGTCTTGTTTTTTATATATAAGGCAAACTTCCATTATTTCCATAGAAGATGCAAAATAGGGTACATTTTTCACAACATCAACACTAAGATCATCATGATGCAGAACCCCTAAACCACAGACTGACCTTAGTGACCTTGAAAGATTTCTAAATTTGAATTTGTTTTTTCTGCCATGCAATATTCTGTCCACCAGTTCAGATCTCATGCACATCAGTTTTGGTGTGGTCCTCATTTTCACCGTGGAAAGTCACCTCTTCAGTCATAATGAATGGTGGTTTAAAGGCACATCAACCGCAAAGGTTATTCAGTGCCTAAAAAACAAACATTTTGACTAGATATATGATTTATAAAATCAATATGATATGTAAATAATCTTAACAACACAAAATATTAACAATTTTTTTTCAATATATCAGTTATATACATAGTAAATATGTATATAATAAATTCAATTTAAAAGACTTTAAACACCATTTGATGTTTCACGGTTCTTGATAAATAGGTTTAATGACCTAAGTAAACAAGAGCTCCACCCTTAAAATTGGTTATAAAGTCCTATTTGGTTTGAAAACGATACTATCACAAAAGTATCTACAGTATCAAATAACATATGTAAACCTTGCACATTAAAATATTGAATCCTAATATTATCTTTGGTTTTACTTAGAACAGGCTTAATTTCATGTAATTTATTAAAAACAGCTTCATTCCAGTGCAATTGTGCAGTGCGAATGCAAAAAAATGCAATATCTTTCTTAAACTCTGTATATGTAATAAGCATATTTATTGGGCGTTTATCCAATGCTGCTTTGGCAGCTTGGCCAGTAGCCTCATTTCCCTGGATACCATTCTGACTGGAGATCCAAAAAAAACAAATTTCTTTATTTTCCTCAGTACAGACTATGATGGTGCTCATTATATTATATATAAATAAAAGGTTTTTCCAATCCTTTGCTTTCAATGTTTGTAAACAAGACAAAGAATCAGAAAATATTTAAAATGTCCGATGTGGAGAAGTCTCCACATGATCTAAAGCTAAGTACAAAACATGAAGTCCTGCAGAATAAATAGACAATTTATTTGGTGTTCCGAATAAATATGATTGCCCTAGCAGCAGCTGCAGCAGCCTTGTCATCATCAAATGATCCATAAGTGTATGCAGACTTTAGGAAATTGTAATTTACCCTGTCTGACTGCCGGTCCTGCAGAATTACAGGATCTGTCTGACCGTCACTGGTTCTGTCTGACCACAGAACCAGTATATATATATATTTATATATATATATATATATATATATATATATATATATATATATATATATATATATATATATATATATATATATATATATTCCGGTGTTTCCAAGCACAACAAAAAATTACACATTATCAGCCAATCAGAATTCGTCAAAATATGTATCTGCAGAAAATAGAATGGCGACTTGGGCAGCAAACATCGCACGCTGCGTAGGCCTTAAGTGCCCACGAGACAAAAGTGGAGCAGCCAACATATCAAATCAAAACAAATCAAAATCAATCGACTCGACCAAGAAATTTATACAATTTCATTTACGCATTTTACACAGTTTCATGGCATAGTTGACGTAAAATAGGGGTAAGAATTTGCCGTAAGACCAGCCAGTCCGCATAAAAAAATTACAGTCACGGTCCGACGGCCCAAAGGATATTTAAAAATCTGTATGTACACTGATATCCAGTGAAAATAGATCTTATTTCTTTATATCTATCTATATAAAGGGATGGATCTGTTGAGTATTTCTTATATTTTGACATGGCTAAATTAATATTCAAAGTTGCATAGGTCCATGGTGGTGTTTCTGGATATTGATATTTAGCTATTTGATTTGGATTTATATTTAAAGATTCTTGTGAAGTGAATGCCAAAAGTCAGTATTGTAAGTCGGCATTGTAAGTCGGTATTGTTTTTGGTTTATTTTCAAAAAGATCAACATAATTTTGATTGAATATAGTACCATGTGCAGGACTGTCTGGACAAACTGCAATTTTTGCAGCATACTGACAGGCAAGCTTTTCTCTTCTTAAGGGTTTGCATCAGTGTAGGATGCCCAGAGCCAATTCTGGTCCTGGTGGCCAATTTGGAACTAAAGGATTCTTTTTATAAAGTGACATGTGAATTTGAATATTTTTTAACAATGTTAATTTAAAGGCTAGAATTCTCAAAATTTGAGGGATGATAGAAAAAGGTTCATATTTATATGCATATTTTTTAGATATATCATTATTGATTAATATTTCAATTTAAATTGCAACAAATGCTGCACTTCAAATTTTTATTTTAAAAATGACATGGTTTTGTAGCCTGCAAATCTGAACTTGCAAGGTGCATCAAAGTGTATATGGCCACATTAGATATTTTCAAAATTAAATTTCTAACTAATCTGATTGATCAGAATTAATCATTTGAGAATTAAAAAATTGTAATACAACTTTGAAATCTTGAAATAAGTTGAAAATTTTGACTTTTACCCTTTTTGAAGCTTAGCCATATTGTGTATAAGAATGTGAAACATTAAAAAGATTAAGCAAAATTTTGATCAATCAGATTAGTCCCAAATTTCATCTAGTTTATAAAAAAGCTTATCTGCTCTCAATTTATTTGTTTATAAATGCAGAATCTGCAGGCTACAACACTCACATTTTAACAGCTGACATGAAAATAACCTTCCTTTGACTTGTAATGATGCCATATTACTACTCACTGAATGGAGGACAAGTTCAGGCCTTTTGGGATGTTTTTGTTTTGATCATTAGATTTATTCAGGTCAAATATAAGCAGCCAACATGTTTGTTTCAAAATATCAGTCTCCATTGTTGCATAAACTGTTACAACAGCATGGACTTTTCACTACTATGTAACAATTTTGAGTGATTGGGCCAACTTCACATTGACCTACTTTATTTGGTCAAAATTTGTGATGCAATAAAAGACACATGCAGGACACAACATAAATAAAACAAGGTGAGTTACATTGATTTTATCAAAGCTTTCATACATTATGTCATGTTAATTATAAGCACATACATGTGTAGAATAATTGTTGTTTCCAACATTTTTATATTTTTGGTATAACTCATTGAAATTGAAGGAATTCCAAGGGGGATAATTTCTGTAAGAAAAGAATCAAAATGGAGAACTTTTTGTCTGTATTGTCAGAGCATATCATAATTTCTAAGCAGTACACATGTAATTTTTGTTATCAGCCTCTCAAATGTTGGCATAATTATATCTAGATTGTAATGTGGTACCTATATTTACAGGGATATGTATGTGTTCACAATATGGAAAAAAGTTTGTGGATATGGAAGGGTCACTTTTTCATGAGAAGCTTGTAAAGTTTAGGTTGCTAAGCAGGGATAGTCCATGGTTACTGATAAGGGGGAGGTTCCTTTTGGGGCTACTTTTTGAAAATGTTCTTCATGTTCATTCTTTACTTTTAAAAAACGGTAATTTTTCTCACTGCTTTACACAGTAGCTAGGAAGTTGATACTTTTAGGTCTGATAGAGAATTTTCTTGGCTTTCTTTTGGTGGTAAAACTAACTAAATCGGATAAATAGTTCATAAGTTATGAGCAAAAACGTGATAGCAACTTTTCTGTATGAATATTTTTTCAATAAAAAAACGGCAAATTTTCTCACTGCTTTTCACAGTAGCTAGGAAGTTAATACTTTCAGGTCCGATAGAGAATTTTCTTGGCTTTCTTTTGGTGGTAAAAGTAACTCAATCGGATACATAGGTCAAAAGTTATGAGCAAAAACGTGAGAGCAACTTTTCTGTATGGATATGTTTTCTGGTAATCAGGTAAATATTTTAATTTATTTTTTCTGCATATATTTCAGGGCCAACTTGCCATCACATACAGGATGTGTCAACTTGCCGTCACATACAGGATGTGTCAACTTGCCATCACATACAGGATGTGTCAACTTGCCATTCCATACAGGATGTGTCAACTTGCCATCACATATAGGACATGGCAAGTTGCCATCACATACAAGATGTGTCAACTTGCCATCACATACAGGATGTGTCAACTTGCCATGAAATATAGGACATGGCAAGTTGCCATCACATACAAAGATGTGTCAACTTGTCATTCCATACAGGATGTGTCAACTTGCCATCACATATAGGACATGGCAACTTGCCATCACATATAGGACATGGCAACTTATCAAATCCAGTTTGTATCAACTTGCCATCACAAACTTGATATGTCAATGTGTCATCACATCCAGGACATTTTAACTTGTCAATTTCTCATAAAAATGTACCTTCCTATTCAAATAAAATACAATAAACAAACATTAATTGCAAAGTTTTCATTATAGATCACATTTAGAATTGTTTTAAAACTTTTAATCCTAATTTGGGATCCCCTTATTAGCCAGTGGGCCCCCCTAAAAAGTAGTTCCAAGATTGGGCCTCTTTTAGGGACAAATATTAAATATTTTGGAAAAACCCCGTTGAAAGATGGAGGCAGACCCTTAAATCAAGAGGCAGTTCATCTGCCTCAACTGCCAAGCTACCTGCAGACGAGGTACGAAATGCACCAAGGCATACTCTAAAACCTTGATTTTGTATAGGATCAAGCATTTTAATATAAGATGGGCATCGTGATCCTTATAGCATACATCAGTAATCAATTTTGGAATATACCAGCACTCTATACAATTGTTATAAAACATTACAGTCCCCTCCCCAATCGGTATGGGCAAGAACCCGTAATATATCTAATGCCTTCTGGCATTTCTTTTCAACATATTTAATGTGAGGTGTTAAAGATAATTTCCTGTCAAAAATAAGTCCAAGAAACTTGGTTTTTCCAACAACAGGTACCCAAGATTGGCCTAAATGAAGATCAGGATCTGGGTGAACCTTCCATTTTTAACAAAAGTGCAGACATAAAGTTTTCTTTACAGAAAATTGAAATCCCTTATTATCAGCCCATTCTTGTATTCTATTAAAATGTTGATGGAGCTATCTTTCTGTAGTATTCATGCTTGTGGACCTGTAAGATGGATTAAAATCATCAATAAATAATGAACAATCTATTCCAGGTCTCACACAATTTAGTATGCTGTTAATTTTTATAATAAATAGGGTTACAGATAATATACTACCCTGTGGAACACCAATTTTCTGATCAAATGCATCAGAAAGTGTTGAACCAACTTGGACCCTGAATTGTCTGTGTGACAAGAAATTTTGAACAAAAAGGGGTAAATGACCCCTCAATCCCATATCATATAAATCGCTCATTATCCCAAACATCATTACAAATTACTAATGATTCACTGTGTTAAGTTCCATGGCAGGCTGTAGAGCCCAGACACCGAAAGTAGATGACAATCAACCGAGGCATGTAACAAAGACGTAGTAACAAGAAGTGTTTACACAGTAACAATTGGTGAATACAGTAACATCTTGGAATGTAAACCCAATTATTGATAAATGAAGGCCAAGTGAGTTAGTGAGTGGAGGTGAGCCGAGTGGCGAAATATATATGTGAGATGGGACGCTGGCGTATATACTGTAGATAGGCCAGGGATCGCCATTGGCCCGCCATGCTGATCCCCTGAGGGGAGAAGTGGTTAATCGCCGATTGAGTAGTGTTTCCCACGTGGAGAGAATGGGTTGAGAATCAAGTCGGATCGAGGCCGATTAATCGTATTAAACGTTTTATGAGAGAATTGAATTGACCTTTTTCGAGTGGGCGACCGTTCTTGCAAAATAATAAATAATTGTTAGGGGAGAGACTGGCTGATCCCGACGCTGAGACACGTGCGCGGAACAAGCTGTGCGTGGCGCAGTGAGCACAGACGTGAGTACCGCTGCAGCCGATGACTTTTTTGAAACCATACCTGAATGTTTTCAACTTGTGTATCTTTAAGGTCATGTAATCAACGCCATTGTGGGTACCGAAGGATACATCACTCACCCGAGGAGGGGAGGAGAGAAGAATATTCGTCGAGTTGTGGTGATAAACCGCACAGTATTTACCGCCTCGAAGACACACGTAGAACCCCAGGGTCAGCGCCACCTGTTGAGTAAGAGAATCCGGTGAAGAGGGCAGCACGGCGAGCAGACGGCGTAATATTGGTTAGGTGATGGGTAATTTTTTATTTGGAGGGGTATGATGTTCCTGCAGGGAGCGAAGTGCCAGGGAGACACGAGGGGTGTAGATGGGGGATGGTGGAAGGCCATGTAGGACGTGAAGGGAGCATTTGGCAGCCAGGTACACTGATATGAAGGCAGGGCACAAAGGTTTAGGCCGGGATGGGGTGGTGAGATGAGGGATGTACATGAGTACGGAGTCTTAAGGTACAGGAGTGACCGTGAGATGATAATTATTGCAGACACTAAGGAATTGATTTTGAACAGAGTTATATGTCCGTCTAGTGTTATGGCGGAGGCCTGAACGGACAAGCTGACGTGCTCGGATCCTTAGATCTACAAGAGAAAGTGTTACATAATATTAAAATTAAACGGATTGAATCCACAAAAACATACATAATATACATATTACAACATCCATCACGTTAATTAATAAGACATGCATGCAGTTTCCGTACATGATAATATGAGTAACACATTAGATAATTTAGCTGTTACATGTCTACAGGTACTGTGGCTGGTCATATGTGGTTCACTGTAGGGGTTTAGAGTCCGGAATCAGACAAAGTCAAGATAACTCATTGCATCTGCCATGGAATTGTCAGCTGAGTAGAGGTGTGTGGCTTTATATTGAACATGATGCGTTGTCATGTAATGCTATAGTACACATATTTACCCCATCATTTTTGGCTCTTTAAAGCGACCTGCGTTAACACATTAGCACACGCCTAGGTTGTCTATGTTCATCAGTATTTATTTTCCATACATGCGTCGGCCAAAAGTGGCTAATTATAAGGCTAAAACCATGGCAAATAGTTCTTTCCAGGCTATGGACTGGGGAGCCATCCAGGCATTGTTACCGTCAAAGGTGAGTTTGGACCAAGATCAGTTGTAGAATATACCGCATGCGTAATCTGATGCGTTGGTAAATAACAGCTCAGCAGTTTCAGGGTCAAATTCACATGGGAACATAGAAATACCATTATGACTATGGATACTATGATGCCACCAATGCACGTTAAGTTTTGCCTGATGGGTGATAGTGATTCTATGGTGTAGCGTAATAGCTCATTTAGCTAGTCTTGTAAGTCTACGTGTGAAGATGGACCCGTAGAGCACATCACGTGCACAGAAGGTGAGTTCCCTTTTTGTGCAGCTGGTCCGTGCTATCCACTCCGTTGTTAGTTTCCGTACCTCGGACAAACAGTCCAAAGTGATGGCTAAAGTTCTGCCTGAGATGTTGATTTTGATGCCCAGGAACTCTATAACTTGGGTTGGGTGAACTGTCTTTGAGGGATGGATTGAAAACCCGGATTTCGTACAGGTGGTAAGTATCATGTCCAGGCTCCCTTGACACGCCTCTTGGGATTCCCCAAGTGTGATGATGACATCAAGGTAATGGGAATGTCAAGGGAAGCCCCCCTTCTTTTATAAATGAAGTCCAAGCCATCAGCAAACTCATTAAATATTTTGGGGGCAGAACGGAGGCCAAAAGGTAAAATGGTAAAATTGGCCGTCCCAGGTGAATCCTAGAAGAGGCTGGTCCACAGGATGCACGTATACCGATTGAAAAGCTGATGATGCTTACCTCGGACCTTGTGCTGGGCTAGGTTCTTGTTTAAGAATCCGTTGACTTTGTTGCTAAGCTTGCTGGCAGAGAGCCAGTTCTTAGTGTTCAAGTCCGTGGTATGGCCACCGAAACCTATCCTGGCTCCATGCAGAGTGTTCATGTAGAGCCTCTGGGCAAAGTCACGATCAGGGTAGGATGCCAGTTCCCTCTTCCAGAACTCTGAGGCTTTGGCGACGCCCACCGGTCGGGGAACGTCCATGGGTAAGTCGGCTGAGGCCGCTGGATCGAAGGAGGTTCAGATGTTAGAGACCCGCTCCATACCTGTGAGACAAGTGCTGTCCATACCAAGTCGACTGGGGCCTCTGACAGGGGTGATGGATCTTGCTTCCAGAGGCCCGTGCCTTGCCTGGTGCACTAGGGACGACCGAGGCCTCTGGATGATTATGGATGGGATGATGCCTAAGGGTAGGTGCCCGCGCCTCTCCTTCGGTATGAAGGGTGGCCGGGGCTTTTGATATGTGGGACACACCATGCCACTTAGCTGCTTGCTCCGTTCCTGCCTGCCAGTGGCTGTCCACTGCTGGGATGGCTGAGGCCGCTGGATGAGTTTGTTTGTTTGTTTGTTTGGGGTTTTACATCACTTTCAACATTATTTCAGTCATTTCGTGATGAGACCTACTTGTAGCAGATATAGTGCTGCCTCACTGAATTGTCATGTCGCAGGTCCTTGACATGACAACCCACCCGGTCACAGATTTACAAGGACAACGGGTTAACCCTTTTGGCACGGGCCTCAGCTCATATGGGAAATTGTATCATGAGTTCAATCTCGGCACGGCCGGGGTTCGAACCCACGACCTTTGGATCACCACAGAGGAACTGGTGCTAATAAGCTGGCGCTCTAACCAACTGCGCCACGGCCCGTGGCCCCCGCTGGATGAGCACTTGCCCTGTTTAATACACACATCGAAGGGGAGTGATCCTTTACATCCCTTGCACTGGTGTACTCGCCTACACATCTTAAAGTTACACTTGAGGGCATTCCAGTTATTACATATTTCTGCGCTCTGAGGGCTGCCCTTCTTCATGGCCCTAGACAACGCCCCTGTCGCCATCTAAGATGGTGCCGCTGGGAGAAAGGGGCACTCCTGTGGTGACGTGTGATCAAATTCCCTACACCTTTGGCATATAGGAGCCGACAGCTTAACTTTGAGTTGCATCCAGTGGTGTGGTTAAGATGTCAATCGGGATGGAGGCGAATCTGAGGTGGCGCCCTCCCATGCCTGTGCGATGCTTAACATCGAGGGCGGCCACGGCTGTCCAGTTGTATTTCTTGCTGTAGTCAGAAATACGACCCCTGTACTCTGCCATATTGTCTAACAAGTGGACATCGTGGACGTTTATCAGGAGTTGCTTGTAAGCGTTCCACGCTTCTAGCCATAGGAGCACATCTGTGATTCTCCGCTTCTGGCAGTGCGGTCGATACTTAATGGCCCCATCTGTGTCTATGTATGTTTGCATCGCTCTAAATTCTTCGGCTTGGATACTCAGATTGACCAGGAAGTCTTCAAGTTGTATGTACTCGCCCCTGAGGGCGGCCCTGAGGGCGGCCCTGAGGGTCTTATCTGGCACATTTGCCACTTTGCACAGGGAATTGAAATCCTCCATCGCTTCAGTGTTTCTTGTGCCTAGGACCTTGCCCTCGAGCAGTGGCATGGGGTCCCCGACGTGTGTGAAACGTTCTGTTCATGAGGGGCTCGTCTAATGTGACGGAGGCCCCAGCGGCCTCATCCCCCTGGCTGTGACATGCATTGTGAGAGTTCAAATCTTGGATAAAGTCATGTAAGAAGCTATTACCTTCAGCGGTAGGGATGGTCCTATTGTCTCAGCTGGCTCCGGTCACTTTTGGTGCGATGCCAGTTGCAGTACCGGTTGGGGCACCGGTTGAGGTGCCGGTTGGGCTACCAGTTGAGGTATCTGCTGTGGCCCCACAGGGGGATATAACCGGTACCTGGCTTGCTCTGCAGCCAATGCGTGGATCTGCGTCTGCATGTCTCTCAGTGTAGTAAGTATAATGTTCTGAGTGTCTGGAAACCCTATTCAGGGCTTCTTATGAGCTGGGGAGTGGCTGGGCGGCCGTGGCTCCCTGTTCCTCTGTGGCATTTGAGTCGTGAACATAAAGTGGGTGGACTCTACCTTCAGTGTGTCTCTGTCGGGGATCCTTCAGAGTCTCTTTCAACCTCAACCTCTAACCTCTCTACCTCGGCGATCCAGAGTTGGTTAATGCATCTCTTCTTCCCGAAGGGTCCTGGGTGCCCCTTGATGGTGCGTTCGCAGTGGGTTTTCTCTGCAATCATACACGACCGAGGCTGGTGCCGGGGTGGTACATTCAGTGTTTTGTGTTGTTGGGGCGACTCCCGACCAGTACACTTAATTAAAGTTCATGAGGTACAGTTAAAAGTTCATGGTATTGTTCAAAACCTACATAAAATGTCATTTTCCGTTGTGTAAAGTCTGTTATTAAAATCCATATATATCTGTATAAAAGCATTAATACTTATTAGTTATGTTAAAAGCACAGAGTTCTTTTCAGCACGTCTTCTACTATCGATGAACAGAAATGGAATGACTACTGACCCGCCACTGACCGGTGGCCAGTGGTGACATCTGGCAGGTGAGTTGGTAACCTGAACATGAATGGCCCTCATGCTGGCATTAAGCGAAACGTGATTCTGTTCACCTCTAACTGCGGTTAAAAACATCGACCCTCTTATAAATATGCTACTGTTTTCCAATATAAGCCAGTGCCTTGGATGAATGATCAAATAAAGCATGAGAGGTCTCTCAAGAGGCCTGAGAGAAAGATGAACACAACAAATCTTCACATTGATAAGGAATTATACAACATTCAAAAATTTGATATAATTAATTCCTTACTGAATGTCATTTCAATCCAAATATTTTTTCAAATTTGGTTGAAGAACACAAGCATGACCCTAAAAAGCTCTTTAGGGTCATTGACACAGTCATGCATAAGGTTCATGTTACTCCAATGACCCAAACACTTCTCAAGCAGAGAAGACATTTCAAGCAGAGAAGTGCAATGACTTTTTTCCTGCAAAAATAGAAAAAATCTGTATAGATATGGATGGCCTACCAATTGGTTTAAATAACCTTAGTGGTTGATGTGCCTCTAAGCAACCAATTGGTTTAACTCCTCCATCAGATGGCATGGTAAACAACGACATTCAGTCTCTACCTACCTCAGCATTGATTGATAGGTTTGTGCCCTTGACAACAGAGGACCCAAATAAACTGGTAAGAAACGCAGCTAAGAAGTCATGTGAGCTTGACCTTATCCCTACATTGCTACGACATGACCTCATTGATGACCTCTTGCCTGTCATTACTGCTAATCATAAATCACTATCTGATGCAGCAGTACCAGTTATAATGAAGATTGCTATTATTGCACCTCTCATAAAGAGAGTAGGTCAAGAACTTTTTAAAAAAAATACAGACCTGTCTCAAGCCTGACTAACATTTCCAAACCCACTGAAAGGGCAGTGGCTGATCAACTAGTTCCTCTTGTAAGAAACATTCCATTGAGCCAACAGGGAGCATCACAGCAATGAGACTGCCTTACTATAACATTTAAAAAAATAAATATAACACCTTACAGAAGTCATTTCAATCCAAATATTTTTCAAATTTGGTTGAAGAACACAAGCATGACCCTATTAAGGTCTTTGGGGTCATTGACACAGTCAAGTTGACATTAGTAGGCACAAACTGGAAAAATGGTTGATCTTGGAATCACATTTGAAATTAAGAAAATGTGAAAAATGGGACATTATCACAGGAATTTGGCAGCCATCAGACATTGTCTAGATGAAAAAACAGCTATGACATTAACTCACGCTTTTGTTATATTGACCCTTGGTTATGGGTACTGGAGTTGCAATATCTGCAGAACCCTGCAGCACATGTAGTGGGAAGGATCAGAAAGTTTGATCATACATCAGAGAAACTGAAAGCATTCATGAAACCTGACTTTCAGGCACATTTTCTTTACATAACATGAATGTTTATGCCCTTAATAGTGCTTTTATGCAGTATTACCCAAAATATTCCCTGTTAACAATTTTCTGTGGCACTTGAAAGTTGATCAGTTGTCTGCTGAAACCTACACCAGCAATTGAACACTTTGTCAACAAGCTTTGTTTAGCTGGTCTGTGATCTCGTGTAAACACCTAATGAGTTACCAGTTGGGCACATGTCCAGCTTGGGAACAGGGTGGAGATGCTTTGTACAATTTATTGCTAGGAGTACACTTCAGAACAACATAAGATTATTTTAATATTATTTGAATCAATGAAATAACTATCATGGTTGTGACAAATATTTTATGGTTGTGAAGGATATATCATTTGTGGGAGAAGTATACTATTTATCTGAAAATTATCTTATGAATGTGAAAAACTTTCTGTCAAAAAGGGAAGACATGACTCAAAGGCTGCATGAAATCCCCCTTAACTTAAAGCATTCATGAAACCTGACTTTCAGACACATTTTCTTTACATAACATGCATGTTTATACCCTAAACAGTGGTTTTATGTAGTAGTACCCAAAATATTCCCTGTTAACAATTTTCTGTGGCACTTGAAAGTTGATCAGTTGTCTGCTGAAACCTACACCAGTAATTGAACACTTTGTCAACAAGCTTTGTTTAGCTGGTCTGTGATCTCGTGTAAACACCTAATGAGTTACCAGTTGTGCACCTGTCCAGCTTGGGAAATAGGGTGGAGATGTTTTGTACAATTTATCAATTTATTGCCAGGAGTATACTTCAGAACAACATCAGATTATTTTAATATTATTTGAATCAATGAAATAACTCATGGTTGTGAAAAATATTTTATGGTTGTGACAAATATATTATGGTTGTGAAAGATATAACATTTATGGGAAAAGTATACTATTTATTTGAAAAGTATCTTATGTATGTAAAAACCTTTCTGTCAAAAAGGGAAGACATGACTCAAAGGCTGCATGGAATCCCCCTTAACTTAAAGGCTGTGATATTGAAAAAGTGACATTAAACCCTTTGATCACTGGTTTGGCCTTAAATCACAAGGACTTTAAATGGCAAAACTGTGAATGCTGATAATTGGTATCAGTGAAATTTATAATTTGACCCTCTTTGATGAAATTTGGGGTTTTTCACACCACTGAATGGGAAGACATTAAAGGCTGCATGGATTCCCCTAAAGGCTGGGCTGTATAGAATTGATTTTTTTTTTTACTTTTTTTTGCAAACATATATAATATAAAAAATAATGATTTGTGGAGAAAACAAAGATAAAATCTTCATAAGGAGGTTCTATTTGAGTAAAATGCACATTTAGAACATATAAAAGTGAATTACTTTTAGCAAACGTAGAAAATATTAAGAAAATTGACAAAGATGAAATCTTCATATTGGGGTTTTATTTAAGCAATATACACGTCAGAAGATATAAAACTAAATTGTCAATTTCTGCAAAATCTTCTTGGATGTTTATACTGATGACTTCATAAATATTCATCTGTTTTTAATGATTTTACCACCAAAAGAAAGTCAAGAAAGTGTTATATTCCAATTCATTCTCTAAATAGTGAAGAAAAATGGCTGGAAATATGTTGCTCCAATTTTGACAATTGGTAAACAACACCTCCTGTAACTTATGGACCCCCTGACAGTTCAAAGGTCAAGGTCACACAACACACTTCCTGTACAGTACTGGCAGTACTTGGTGGTCACAAAGAATCATAATTCTCAGAGCAGATGGTCTTTTTTGGATTTCAGACAGCCTGTATGTATGTCAATTTTAAGATCATATATTGTTTTCAGATACCTTAAACCACTGTAAAATCACCTGGAACCTTCCAGGTTTCATGAATGCTTTAAGGAACTGCACTGGCTACCTTTGTGCGCTAGGATCGACTTTATATTTCTCCTTGTGACTTGGAAGACCTTACATGGTAAGGCACTCCCTTCCTTACGTGATCTACTCCAAGTTGAGGAAAAATATTGATACAGCACAGATAAGGAAACGCAAATCATATATACTTCAATGTCAGCAAATTAGGTCTATACGCAAACTATGATAAAGTCCTATAACAAGTAGTGATCAAGTATAGTAAGTATAGCCCAGAGCAAGTAGTGGAGATGAGTGTAGTCATGTAGAGTTAAAGTTAGAATGAGAAAGGCAAGTGAGAGTAGTACTAGAAATAATAGATCATTTAGTTAAGTTGCAGTGCTATGTCACCATAGTGATTGATAAGAAACTTGACGTCACAAAAACAATCTTGAGAACCACATGAATTGGTCAATTGTGATGTCCCACAAGGAAATTGGGGAAATTGAAAAACATGTGACAGAAATGAGGAGGGGAAAAAATCCAAAAAATACTACAATTTATGGAAAGATTCTATTTCATGAAACATTGTAATCATGATGAAAATCAAGTTAATTTTTCAGCTGGAGAAAAGAGGAAAGTAAGATGATATATTCAATATGTTACAACACTAAAAACAGTTGAAATTGAAGGAAATTTTTAAATTGGTATTTGAATATTCAGTAGAACGCCTCAAACTACAATAGCAGCTTAGCACAACATAAATAACATAACCAGGCACAACCACCAAATTGTGATAAAATTGCGACCGAAGACAATGTACAATACAATATTTAAGAGGGCAAACAGTAAAAAACAATGCAAATTTTACTTATATTTTAGCTATAATTTCAAGTTTAGCAGTACAAAACAGACCAGAACCACTTTAAGACCTAGGTCTCAGTATCATTAGACCATCTAAATATTTGGGAAAATCCTACTATTCTAGGCTGAGTTATGCAATTTTTTTGTCTGTTGCATGAAAATGGAAAAATCTAGAATCTAGGAATCTATAATTTTGTCACGAATTGAGAGTTGAGCACAAAATCAACTCTAGCATGATATAACAGTGTACGATATGAATAGCATGTTTGAAAAATATTAATATTTGAATGTATAGAAATTATGTCTAATATTTTAAAACTAAGAAAGTATTGCGAGATTGAGGACATTGAGGGGTGTAGCATCAATATAGATGCACTTGGATGACAAAATCACAAAAAGGCAATACAGGTGGCAACAAAAATACCATGAGAGATCAGAAAATGCTGAACTTATCAACCTATTCCCAAGCTCAAATAGAAGGTCACAGTGAATATGATTATCTGATAAGAGAAATATGGAAATATAGAACTATTTGCAGGAAGTGGCACATGCACCCAATATTGGAAAATACTGTCGCATTGATTGTTGTAAGAAATCCTGGAAAATTACAGTGAATGAATTTGAGTTTCTTATCTGTCTTATTTGTCTGTCAAACATTTTTAAACTATTATTTAAAAAAAACAAAATTTTATGGGAGCTCAATAAAAACAAGACCAAACCAAAATCGAACCTGTGCAGAACCAAAAAACAGTATATGCCACTAGAGTATATGGTATATGCAATAATTGTTCTATTTTCAGAGCCAAGCAATTCCTTGGTAATGTGTAAACATGTCATTTCATCCTACTTTGTCTATTTAATGCACTGACTTGAGGACAGAAATTAATCTTACCTTTGAGTCTCATTCCAATACCTTTGTCTTTTATGTCAAAAACATATTTTATGATCTGAATTAAGTTCCAAAGGGTGTAATGGGAAAAAAGGACAAGAATTTGTAAGTAAACATAGTTCGATGATATAAAATTGAGTTGCATAATATTCATTAATTCAATGGTACATGTCAAAAGACACAGAGCTATATCTGGACTGTTTGGGGATAGCAACTTTTCCATGAAAAATTTATAATATTACCTATGGCTGGGCAGCTGATAGATATAGGGACACTCGCTGGCTGGGATTTGCTGGCCAATGCACTAGCTGCCTAACTCCTAATGGGAATCAAGGAGAACTGTAGACACAGTATGTACAGTGTACAATAGCTGTCTTTATTGGCATAATGAATACATATACATACTCGGAGTCTAGAGTTAGTGCATGGCATGGCATGAGTGGCAGTATGAGTGGTCACCCTTGGGGATCCTGGCAGGCAGCAAAGGTAGTTGCAGGCCCAGCCCCGCACTCTTGCTCTCCGCTATTCTCCTGGGTCCGGTCTGTCTCTGCTTGGCTCTTCGCTCTCCTGCCTCTGAACTGCCTGCGTGGGCCTGTGTGACATTATATATACCCATGCAGGGATACTCTCTCACCTCTCCCAAACTGAACAGGATGAGATCATATCTAATGGGGCCCCCATAGGGTTTTAGGATTATTGGATTTTTGGCCTAAAAAAGAGGGATTATTGGATTTTTGGGGTGAAATATCTGGGATTTTTGGATTTTGAGGAAAAAGTACATTTTGTAATGTGGCATGACCTGTGTGAAACACTAAATATCATGTTATATCATGCATGTTATGTAATTCATTGCCAAATAAATTTGTACTAAATGTAAACATATTTTAGGATTTTTTGTTTTATACTTTTGGATTTTTAGATTTGAGGGGAAAAATATTTAAGGATTTTTGGCTACAAAAGATAAGGATTTTTGGATTTTTAGGTAAAAAAAGGGGGATTATTGGGTTTTTCATACCCCCCCTATGGGGGCCCCTCTAATCATGTACAGGGACACGTTGGAGCTATAATGTATGCGACCGTCTCGTGGACGGTGACTTTTCCCATGAGTTGTCATAACCACACATCCACCGTCACGCCTAACCACTGTCTGTAACATTGTCCACTCCACACACACAGTCACTATGTGTTCCACAATAATACCAATGTTATCTTCATGTTGTCCTTGTCAGTGACACCTGTTCATCTATGATCATCTATGTTCACCTATGATAGTATGAAAACTCTTAAGCTTGGAGCTTGTCACTTTGAACTCTATTCTGATAATTCCCCTGTATGTTAACAAATGTGTTTCTTTTAGCTGAATAGAGGTTGAAAATGTAGCTAATATCTCAAAAGGAAATAGCAAATCACATTGATTGTTTTGCCTGGTGTTTCAGTGGGTGAGAACATGACATCAAGAAGGCGGAGTTGGCATGGTACTGGTGGCCAGACCATATATGCCCTTGGTATTGCTGCCATATCAGGTTTTGCATTTCTCCTCAGAGACTTCCAGCATCTTCACATTCTCATGGGCTGTCTCCAGGCTACCTCACTTCTCATCTTCTTGTAAGTTGTGGTCTAATACTATTTCATTGATCTCTTTGTGGTAATGCAAAATGCCTCTATGAGATATGTTGACATTGATATATCACTGGTTTTATCTGAAGGAAAATTACGAGTTGCTTTTGATACTAATATTAGTATGTCCAGAACAAACCAATTTAGTTTCAATTGTTAAACGGTTTGACATAGTTTACAGATCTTTATGCAAACATGTTTTATACACTATGGTTTTTTTTCATAAGCATATCTATTGTACATAGTATATTCATCACTAGTATTGGCAGTAGTAGTTCATTATTACAGAGTCTGTAGAGGGCACCATCTAATTCCTGGCCACCAGGTGGAGACACTGGTCACCCATGTGATCCCCTTGTTCTGTTCTCCATTTTGTTTCAGTTTACTTTTGTTTTGCTGTATGATGTTTTTGCTTATAAAGGATTGTGTTCTATCTTCATTGACTTTGGATCATTCCCTGATCTCCATTCACCCATATTATAAGGCATGATATTTCATTCTATATATTAAAGCTATATCCCGGAATCTCCAAGATGGCTACTATCAAAGGGCCACCTGAAAAAAGCCCAAGCAATTCTGCACACAATTGCAAAATGTAATGGGAAGGTGTCAGCACAGAACCATACAATGCCCTGGAAAAGGAACAGCAACAGGTCAGTGCATATATGTCATAAATTAACACGATGGTTTAAACAAACAGAAAGCATTTATAATAAATCATTTATCTTAATGAAGAATTGCACTGTCGTGACAAATTATTTCAGAGAACAATAATGAGATGCCATCCACCACAAGATTTATATAAAGAGAAAACACATTTGTATACAATAAATTATTTTGGTTAATAAAACGTAACACTATCATGTACTTCACAGATCAGTAATAAAGATGCCATAAAGAAGGATGTCAAGACAGATGGATTTTATGATCTTTTCAGAACACCAAGTCTAAGAAGGAACATATTGATATTCCATTTTATGTGGTGAGTGAAATGTGAAATGGTGTTTTTACGACCCTTTCAGCAACAATGGCCATATCAGGTCGACTTTCAAGCCTTTTACCCAGTGTGAAAGTAACACTGCCGGCAATGGGAGTCGAACCCACCACCTCCCGTCCTCCACTTATTTAACCAACAAAGGCACATATCCTACACTCTACTAACTGTGCTAGTGGGGTCGGTTTATGTGGTGAGTGTGACCAGTATTCTAAATAATTGAAGTAATATGTGTTTAAGTACACCCATTCAGCTTAATTACACACATAATTGCTTTTCTATTCCTCTAAAGATTTCAAAACTGATTGATTTGTTTCTGATATATACATTTGTTGGCAAAATATGAATGTATTCCTTTAACAGCATAGGAGAATGGCCTCATATTCCCAAATCAGCTGTCATGTCTACAAACTGATCCAAGTATGCATTGTGCAAAATACAAGCGAAACCTGGTGGATCATAAATGTTGACACTCAAGCAATGAAACTTGTTTCTGTTTCCATTCCAGGGTAGCTATAAACTTTACTTACCTGGCATTAACCACCACAATGGATGAGCTGACAGGGAGCACCTACCTAAATGTGCTGCTGTCTGGACTGCTTGAGGTACCAGCCTGCATAGCAGCCTACTTCATCATGCAGTATATTGGACGCAAACCAGGGGTCATGGGATTGTTATTTGTATCTGGAATACTCTCCCTTCTTACAGTTCCTTTTGATTTGATTTCTGGTAAGAGCAAAAGTTACCTGATGCACATGAGGATATCTGCTTCATATGAATGGCAGTTACTCCATGAATCCTAAATTTCATGCAAACATTAGGAAGCATCACAAAGAGTGTATTTGTAAATAATAGGATATAAATATAATATGTGAGCTGAGAGAACCGCTCAATTGAATACATCAGATAAAGATACAATTTGCACAAATGTGTATATTTTGTGTCAGGTATGAAGACGGGAGCGACGGTACTAACGATCATGGCCAGGGCTGCACTGAGTGGCAGTCAGGTGTGCCTGAGTACCATGACACAGGAGGTTTTCCCTACGTCTCTGCGGGCGTCAGCATTAGGATCATGCAGCAGCTTGGCGGCCGCTCTGGGCATTGCTGGACCCTACATTGGCAGCGGCTTGGTGAGAAATTTGACCATAAAATAAATTTAATACCACAGGCCTTCATCAAGAGTCTGAGATTAAAAGAGTGAGTAATTGTGTGAGAAAATAAGCTTAAAGAAAATGATTAATATCTTTCCTTTTGTAATTATAGAGAAATGTGTGGCGCCCCTTGCCTAGTCTAATATTTGGTACACTTGGAGTTCAAATTGTGGTTTTATTTGACAATAAGAATAATGATTGCAATGTTTGATTTTTTCTTAAATATAGAAATTCTAATTCTCTCTTGTTAATGGTGTTAAAACAACTGTGAAACAAGAGAACTATTTTGTCAGCATTGACACTATTTCCAAAAGGTGATCTTTGCACATGTGAGTACATGCATTGTTGGATGATCTTACTGGAAAACACATCTTACTGGAAATGCACATACAGGTGACATGTCACCTGTTGATTCCCATCATGACTGACGTGGTTAAACATTGACACAATTTGAAGATCTTGAATATTGTTTTGGAATAAATAATATACCAATCTGTTGGAATGTATTTAAGAATGAGCACTGTTTGCAGGTATGTGTTGAGGGTTGATGAATTGTTATACCTTGGATAGGTACAGTCATGTCTGTTTTGAAATCTGGAACCAGGCAAAATGTTAAGTGAGCAATTCAGCCTTGAGGAAAGGTCAAAGCATATCATCAGACCTGCGGCACACATGCTAATACTAAAACATTTGGAACTATTATTATAAATCATTTTATTCAAACTCTTTACATAAAATAAAGGTTTAGTTCACATTCACACATCACACATCATTCATTTATATAAAAGCACCATCATCTTGCAAGTTGCATTGCACATAGTCAAATGACTCTGTACAACTATATTCCAATAAAATCACAATCTCTTCCTGGTTAAAACCATCTATATTAATATCCTGTTTCATAAAACCTCTTAATTCAATGATCAGGCTCAGGGCTACATGGTCATCATCTGTTGGCTCATTCACATATGCATCTTTCAGCAATGATAATCCCTCTGTCTGCAGAGTGTTCTCATCCACTTGGAGCCTTTTCCCAATTGTATGTAGATTCCTACTAGTGATTGATCTGGAATTGGCTCTGCACATCCTGATCAGAGAGCTAACTTTATCACTGTCTGATACCAGCATTGTCAGAAACATTTTTAAAAATCTCCTGTACATTTGATCAGTCACACTGGCAATCCCCATAATTGGTGGCAGATACCTAGTATGTGTAGTATTTGGCTGGTGCAAAATTCTACGCACACATCTGTTCCACATCACTTGGAAATCATTGACATATACATCTGAGAAGTCCCATGCTGCAGTTCCATACAAATGAGCACAATGTGTATTAAAAACACTAGTGACAACATTGACAGGACTTCTCCCAAGTGTGACTAGAAGGTTATTCACTCTTCTGACTAGATCACTTTTCTTTCTTTTCACTTCACTTCTCTCACTCAAGTTGGCATCGAGGACATTGCCCAGATCTTTTACACTGTCGACCCATTGTAGTGGTGTTCCACACAGTGAAATTTCAGGTTTTGGCTGCACCTTCTTTCGTGAAAATAAAATGCACAGGGGGCATTAGGGTACTATACAAACCTGAACTTAATTTGGAAATCAATACCCCATCTACTATGGAACTTATGGAAATAACTATGTCTGAAAAAATCTTAAGACAACTTTTGTTACTATATATAGACCAGAGCCTTCTAAGAAGATTAGGTAAACCTACCCTAAGTTCTTTGATGACTTCTTTGACATCCTTGCCCATTATACATTATATAATTTTCCAACATGAGGTAATTTTTCTGGGGGATTATAATTTCCACATGAATAAGCCAAACAGACCTGAGGTTAAAAAATTTAGTGAACTTTTAACCCTCTTTTCGATGAACCACTGGGTTCATGAACCAACCCACATTCTGGGGAATACACTGGATCTGGTGATCACTCTGGAAAATAATAAAATCATTAAAAAATGTACAATTAATGATTTTGTATCTGACCATAAACCAGCTGTTCTGACACTAAACATAAATAAACCAAAAACTAAGTAGAAGTTTATTAATTGTAGGAATTATAAGAAAATTAACAAAGATACTTTAATTTCTGACTTACAGTCTATGTTTTCTGATAAAGATAAATTGATTAATAAATCTCTGCCTGATATAATTGACTATTATGATAAAAGCTTAACCAAATTGTTGGACAAGCATATGCCAACTAAGCATATAAAGGTCACCGTCAGAAGATCAGCTCCATGGATGAATGAACATATCAAGAATGAACGAGCAGAACAGAAAATGATCAGATCTGGGTTGCATATTGATAGACAGAACTTCCCAATACAGAGAAATAAATATAATACATTACTGAAATGTGCACAATCTGAACATTATTTAAATATTATTGAAGAAAATAAAAACAATCATAAGAAACTATTTAAGACAATTGATGATTTACTTTGTAAAAATAAATCAACCTTCCTACCAGAAAATCATGACCCCAATGAACAGATTCTTCCATGAGAAAATAAAAAAAATCAGGACCGACATTGGATATGGATACCTGGAATATTACCCCAGGTGGCACTATGGACAATGGCTTGTCACCGGGAGTATCCATTGTTGGCAGGCCATCTGCCAGGGCTGCTCCACACATTGACTCTGGTACTCAATCTGAATTAAATAGCTACAGGCAACTCACAGCACTGGAAGTCCACCATCTTATAAAGAAGGCGGCAAAGAAGTCATGCAGCATGGATCCAATGCCGACATGGATGCTACTCGAATTCATTGATATATTACTTCCAATAATCACCACAATCATCAATTTGTCTACAACTAATGCTGAAATGTCCCTTTGTATGAAAATAGCCCTCATCACTCCTTTGCTCAAAAATATTGGTCTGGACCTTATTAAGTCCGATTACTGCCCGGTATCCAATCTTCCATACATCTCTAAGCTCACGGAGAGGGCCGTTGCAACTCAACTGGTACCTCACTTGGTAAGAAACGGCCTTATGATATATTTAGATCCTTGGACAATAGGGACTCGGTAATGCTGGTCTTTCTGGACCTTTCTGCTGCATTTGACACTATTGACCATGGTATTCTGCTGGATCGGCTCCATGACTGCTTCAAAGTGACTGGTAATGCCCTTAAATGGATGAAGTAATATCGAACTGACAGGAAGCAATCTGTCATAATTGAAATGTCATCTACCATAAACATAGAGTCAGGAGTCCCTCAGGGGTCCGTTTTGGGACCAATTCTCTTCTCATTATATATGTCACCCCGGGCAGATATCTTGGATGAATTTGAGATGGCACACCATATCTATGCAGATGATACTCCGATTTACCTTCCTATTAATCATTAATCGAAAAAACAGAATTACTAGTCTGCACTCATAGTAGATCATCAGTAAGGTGGGACCTTACAGGAAATGATGGCCTAAAGATTGGAACATCACATATCAGCAATTGTCCTAGTGTCAGGAACCTTGATGTGATCTTGGATAATCACTTGGATATGAAAGCTCAGGTAAGGTACATATGTAAGAAAGGTTACTATCACATTAGGAACATTTCTGCCACTAGGCAACTGTTAGATAATAGGGCTGCAGAGTCCATCATACATGCCTTTGTCACATCTACTTTGGATTATGGCAATGCCCTATTGGCTGATATCCCTGATGTGGAAATTAAAAAACTCCAAAAGTTACAGAACTCTGAAGCAAGATTGATCGACGACTTAGGAAGTTTGATCATATCAGTGATAAACTCAAGCAACTACACTGGTTGCCTGTTAGGGCTAGAATTGATTTCAAAATACTACTAATTGTCTGGAAGGCATTAAATGGTAAGGCAACGCCTTACATAGAGACATACCAGAATCGATCCTGTGTTCAAACTCGACAATTGACCTCACTGTCCCTAACACTAACATGAAGACAGTGGGGGATAGGGCCTTTTCTGTTTTTGCACCCAAACTATGGAACGACATGCCTAATGATATTAGGAAGAGTCCTACAGTCTCCGTTTTTAAGGAAACATTCCTATTTAGGAGATACTACATTCCTATTTAGGAGATACTACGGGGCTGAGCGCAATGAGCAGGCCCTGTCTGGTATAAGCGCTAAGTTTTATTATTATTATTATTATTATTATTATTATTATTATTGCACCTTTTTGTTTCAACTTTTGGCACCTTTTGTTTATCCTGCATTATACTATGATCTGATTTTATGTCAGGATATACATTATCATCCTTCATATAACTTGTAAGGTGAGAGGACATGAGCCAATGGTCAATGCAACTCAATAATGGATGATTCAGTTGTGTTCTAGTGAGTATTTTCCTATAAGGAAATTTCAGGCAAATCACATCAACTAAACTGTGAGCTTCCATAACAGCCATTAATTCCTTTGTATATGCATTAGTACAATTAACTAAATCACTCCCTATTTATCCAAGGTTGGATCAAATATTGTATTAAATCCCCACCCAGGATAATATTAATATCATCAAAATTTGCAATCTCTTCCTTTATATAAACTCAAGCTGGCGCTTGACATGAATTCGTGTTGGCACATATAAATTGCACACAATATATTCACTATTGTCATTAGTTTGTATTGTCAGGGCTACGAAACGTCCATTATCATCTTTTGAGACAACTGAAACATTAACATCAAGATCTGGTGATATTAAGCACATCACACCATGGCTATCAGTCTCCCCAAGACTATAATATATATCCCCTTCCCAATCACTTTTGCATTGTTGTTTTATATTCATTGAGCTGTGTGTCTCTTGAAGTAGTTATATGCCACCTGGGTACTTTTTTTTAAGACGATGAAATACATTATGACGTTTTGTATTGTCTCGTATTCCCCTAACATTAAATGGATATAACTTCAAATTAGCCATTGTGAAAACATTGGTCCCTCATTTCTAACATAATATATGTACATAACAATAATAATAATAATAATTATATTAATAATAATAATAATAACAATAATAAAAATAATAATAATAATGATAATAATAATAATAATAAATTTCTATAGCGCTATTTCAGACTAGGTCTGCTCATGGCACTTGATATATTCAAGTAACCAATGTTAACATACCATATTGTCCAGCATAGCAAAGCATAAACCCTGACTTTGTACAAAAAACATTATAGTAGCATAGTGCAGCAATTTCATTCACATGAATATCATCATAGTAGAGATATCTTAATGTTAGAACCTTGTCTACAAGTGTAACAATGTACCATGTGCATTGTGACTCCACCATGGTATTTGTCACGCATGTATGTCAATGTCTATGTGCTAACAATGTGTATCACTTACTATGTGTCAAAATGTGTCACAATTACAACATGTTGCTTACAAAATAAGTCAAATAATTCAAAAACCAAAATCTCAAATAGCAATCATTAAATTATGTACTGTACATAAGATTCTAGGAAATATAATTGATAAAAGATTACAAATCCTGACTCATGTGTGAACATTTCTTGACAGACAGTTGTTAATTCAACGACAATGCAAAATGTTATCATAAAATATATCCAACTCAGCCTTGTGTATGTAAATTAATAATAAACTAGAAATACAAGGCCAGTTGCTAAATAATCTGATTTCATGTTTTAAAACGTCATTCGATGAGAAAGAACACACATGTCACATGTTCATTAAGATAAAAGAAATCTATTTAACTTTCGGGTTAGAGTCTATCAATACATCCTGAGATGATATTTGTATTATTGGTAGTTGGGATTTTCACACCAGGTAAGAAATTTTCCAAATTACATTATTTATTTATTTTTTTTTTTTTTTTTTTTTAATATGTTTATTGGCTTTTTACATTATAAAAAAGAAGATATGTACACATGTAAAATGATGTAGGATGACAGATAGAAAAGATGATATTGAGATTTATGATTGATATGAAGATGTTGAACCCATGTTGGTTTGGAGAGTTGGTGAGAAGTGACTGTGCAGTTTATATTTCATTGTAAATAGCTTGCCATTTTTTTTCAAAAATATGAAATGTACCATTCATATTATGTATATTTTCTTCAATTACTAATTTATGTTTCAGTATGCCCAAAAAGGCAAAAAAGCATATTTGTTGTTTATAATGTTTTTGTATATAAATATAATGTTTAGCAAGTAGTATAATAAAGTTAATTTCAGCAAAACAGTTTAAATCATAATATATTCCAAATATGATGTGTTTCAGAGTCAGTTTGACCTTACATTGTGACACTCTATTCCACCATCTCTCCAAATGGCCCCAAAACACTCTTGTTGTTGAACATGAGAACAGAAAATGTTTAATGTCATCTATAGCATTGCATGTATTACATAAATCAGAATCGATGACAGTCAATGTGTATAACCATTTTCTACACGGTAAAATTCTGTGTAGTATTCTATATTGGAATGCCTGTAACCTTGTGTCTCTTGTACATGAATATGGTAGATAAAAAATACTTTTCCAGTCATCCTCAGTACCATAGGTAACCTCCCATTTATTCAAGGCAGTTGACTTTTCTACTTCTTCTTTTACAAATGCACAATATATATGTTTTGCTTTTATATTAATTAAATCTGTACTGGTGTGTCTAAGATTGATTTGCAGTGACGAAAAGGGTGGGACTAAAGCATTATGTGGTAACAGTGATATAGCCTCCACCCATTCAGTTGGAATTGCCTTCCTTAATTTATAAAATCTTAATATATCACATTTTACATTATATCTGTCTACAAATTGTCTATAATCCATAAGTTCATTCTTATCACTAAACAAATCAACCACTCTGATAATACCACATTTGTAAAAATCAGACCACAGTAAAGATTTGAGGTTTTTACTCCTTGTTTTTGCACTTTTTGACCCTTTTTTGATTTCTATTGGAGCAGTAATATATCTATTGGACCAAAGTATCTCGTTCTTAAACTGCAAAGCTTTGTCTGGTTCCGGTTTCAGTTGATTCCAGAATAGAAACATTTGATTATAAAAGGGTATCTGGATATTATCTATCACTTCATCAGGTAAATTAGAATAGGTGAAATGTTCAATTGACAAAGGTTTCAACAAGCACAGTAATACTGACTTCCATTTTCCATTACTTTCTAATGCCCTTTTTACCCACATTATTCTGTTGGCCTTAACCATGCTAAGAAAATCTGGTACCTTAATACCACCATCTTTTATATCCTGAATTACAACATTTTTCTTTATTTTTGGCCGTCCACCATCCCATATAAAGTCTGTGACACTGTCCTCAACCTTTGCAATAAAGGAAGTAGTTACTGGGAAATTAGAAGCAGGATATTGAAATTTTGGTGTAATCAATGCCTTCAAAATAGCAACCCTTCCTTTCAGTGATAATTTTCTTTGTTGCCATATATTGAGAACATTAACAGCATTTCATAAACATGGAACAAAAGATGTTTCATGGACAATATCTGGGTCACTACTTATTGTAACACCAAGAGTTGAAATGGGACCATCTGTCCATGCTACACCAAATGTTTTGTCTGGCTTAAAGCCTTTCAAAGAACCAATACCTACAGCAATGGTTTTATCTAAATTCAATTTCAATCCTGATAGTTGATAAAATGTTTGTAAACATGTTAGGGTATTTTCCATTGAATTTATGTCTGATACAAAAATAGTTGTGTCATCAGCCAGTTGTGATAGCTTTATCTCTGTCTCATCGACCATTATGCCTCTGATTGATTGGTTGTTTCTTATTGAGATAGACATGATTTCAGCAGCTATTATAAACACATAAGGAGAAATTGGGCATCCTTGCCTGATTCCTCTTGTCAGTGAAAATTTGTTGGAAAAATGACCATTATTAATAACCACACTTTCAATATTATTGTATATGGCCTTTATCCAATGAATAAAACTATCACCAAAGTTAAAATATTTCATACTTTTGAGTAAAAAAGACCATCGAATGGTGTCAAAGGCCTTTTCAAAGTCTATTAAAAGGATAATACCAGGCATATCTCTTAAACTTGTGAAATCAATTAAATCTGAGATTGTCCTAATATTTTCTCCTATATACCTTCCTCTCATATAACCTGTTTGATCAGAATCGATTATTATGGGCAAAACATCCTGTAATCTATGAGCTAGAGATTTTGTCAATATTTTATAGTCCGTGTTCAAAAGTGAAATTGGTCGCCAATTTTTAAGAAGTAAACGACTTTCCCTTTTTTTGGGATGAGTGAAATGATGCCTCGTCTTTGATCAAAAGATAATTCACCTTTTTTGTATGCATAATTAATACTGTCTAACACAAGGTGTTTTATGTCAATCCAGAAAAAATTATAGAATTCTATGGTAAACCCATCAGAGCCTGGAGATTTACCATTTTTCATGCTTTTGATAGACTTTTCACACTCCTGCATTGTAATCAAACCTTCACATATGATCACTCTCTTGATCACTCAACACATTATGTTCTACTGGGAAAAAACTGTTTAATGTTACAATGTCCGCGTCATCATTCTGCGCAGATGGGGGCTCACTATATAATGTTTTGTAGAAGTTTTGACACATTTCCATTATCTTATCTGTGTCCTCTATGACAGTATCATTGTCAGCTGTCAACTTTACAATGTTTTTATTTATGGCATTTCTTTTTTCTAAATTCAGAAAGTATTTGGTGTTTCTTTCACCAGCCTCTGTCCACCTGGCCTTTGACCTGATTATGGCACCATTGGCTTCTTCTCTTTCCAAAGCCTCCACTTCATTCTTAACTGTTTCATATTCTAGAAAAATGTCTTCATCATCACCATTTTGTTGATATAGTTTAAAACATCTGTCATATTCTTTGTAAATATTATTTTTATATTCCTTCTTTTTCTTATTAACAACAAATGAATGTGATAATGTTAACCCTCTGACTGCACATTTGATATAATCCCACTTGAGCCCTTTATCCTCTATATATTCAGTATCTTTTTTAAGGTGAGTAAAAAGCTCTTTCACATTCTTAACATAATCAGAATCATGCAACAGATTTGCATTAAATTTCCAGTAACCACGTCCACGAACATTACTTTTACCAAGAGAAATTTCAATTACACTATGATCTGATTTTATGCCTGGGAGGACAGAGGCTGATGAAATATAATTGCATGTATGTGCAGATAGCAACCAGTGATCAATTCTAGAAAATACCCTTGGCTTTCTCTGAACTCTAGTGAACAACTTTTTGTCAGGATACATCATGCGGATAACATCTTGAAGTTCATTTGCTTCCATAAACCTTAACAACTCATCAGTGTACTTATTTACACAATTAATCATATCACCCCCTTCTTTATCCATGTCTGGACAAAAAACAGTATTGAAATCACCCCCTATTAATAAATGTACATTATTTATTGTGGCAATATTTTGTTTCAATTTATCAAGAAAGTTCAGTTGCCAATCAAGTTTGTCTCTTGTAGGAGCATATATATTTACAAGTAACATAGGTTCATCATTTTCATCAAACTTAGTGGTGAGATATAAAGATCAACCTGAATCATTACATTGTTCCTCATTACAAGTTATATCTAAACCTGGTGAAATCAGTGTTGCAACACCACAACTGTTTGAAGATCCATTTGAAAAATACATATCCCCACCCCATTCATTAGACCAATCCTTCTCTTCCTCAGGTGAGCTATGTGTTTCTTGTAAAAGAAAGATTGCTCTGTTGCTTTTCTGTTTAAGAAAGTTAAAAACCATTTTACGCTTAACCACGTCTCTAAGACCCTAACATTAAAGGAAAATACTTGTATATTCAGGTGGCTTTGTCTGTTATTTGCTCCAATCATAGTGTAAGATTGTAATCCATATTAACTTGCCACATATCATAATAGTCCAAAATATATATCAATGTGTGTCCCACAAGCCTAACAGGGTTATTTACATCAGAACAGTTACATAACAACATTTCAGCTAGACTTGATACATAGACCATTTTATGACCTGGTATGTCCACAGACATATTTTTGTAAACAATACACTGTAGTTCAACATATGTAACACAACCTACAATGTTCATGTAAACATTGGTACCTGCAGCATGCAAATCAAAACAATGAAGTGTTGTATGGTGGATATAATGAGATGTGACATTTAAGACATGATGAAAAGATAGAACTGTTGAGAGCATGAACATCATGGTGAATAATGCTTCAATGTATATTTGAAACATTGAGGACCTTTCCTGGTTTTCGGAAAATCACATATCAGTAATATTATTATTATTTACCAAGTAATTCACTGATTGAGCTCACAGCAAACTGTCCACTGTCATTGTATGTAGATAGTCTCCAATTAAGTAAGTATATAACAGGTACATATTAAGGTGTTCAAATTAGCATGTTAGTCCATGTTTAGTATGTCCATACTATTAATTAACTGTATATCTAAGATGTTAAAAGTCTGAGCTTAATAATCAGTAATATAGGACTGATAGAACAGATCCAGACAATATAATCACATTTGTGCTTTACACTTACTAGCTTTACCAGCTTATGTAGTCAGGAAGAGTAATAATATATATCATATATCTGTTATGTAATGCAATTTTAATCCTTCTTTGCCCTTATTTGATCTCGCACCTGCATCAGCAATTATCTAAGTTTGTTAGTACCACGCCACGAGCCTTTGTTGTTGCTGAGGGGGTTGTTACTGTAGTAACCAATTCCCCAATATGTGTCTTTACCATTACATTCTGCTATCAGTTTATTTTCAGTGGATAGGAGGAACTGCTTCATGTCCATATTTTTGTATTTCTCATCCAAGGCCCTCTTCATTACCACATCACACTGGGTTCTCCACCGCTGCTGGTCATATCCTTTCACATTACATCCAATCTGGTAACACTTAAAGGGTGTTGTTGCAGCCATCACCTTAGCTGCAGACTCATCATCACCAAAGTACTCACACTTTTCATGCTGGTAGTACTGCTCAGACCAGTGGTAGTTTACATTGTCTATCTTGATGGGACATGGGTGAAAGTTGCTAAGAGGACTTTCCTTTCTAAAAAACTTCACCATATTGGGTTTGAACTCTGTGGCGATCTGGGCAGGGCTGAGATCGGCTGGGAGGTCCTTAATCTGATCTACGGTGTATGATCTGCCTCTAAGAGTAAATCTGTCCACATTAATGAAGGCATGATCTTTGTGCCAGGGATTAGCCTTTGCTGCCTTCAGTATTGGATATAGTTGCCTACGTTTGGACTCTGTTACATCACTGAAATCTTCATTTATGTAATAGGGGTGAGACTCTTAACTGCTGGTTGTCTGCACCATTCCTGAACGACTCACAGTAATTTTCCAAATTACATATTTATATAAACATATAATAAACATGTACATATGAATAAATATTTGATTCATATTGACTTGAACTTTAAAGCTATAGGTCACAGGTAATTTTGTACAGCTTTGGGGTATGTTTAAATCATATCTGGTCTTGAAATTGTGATACAATCTTATTGAAATAAAGAAAAAGAATACCTGCCAGCTTGATTGTGTATTGCTGAAAAGGCCAATTACCATTCACTTTTGTTGTCCATAAGGTTGAGAGGTGTGTACCAACAGACAAACACTAATTGACAAACAACCTTTTCTAAGCCTAATCACTCTAATGTGAAGACGTTTTTCTTACTGGGCTTTGATTTATGGTGGAAAAAATAATTATTTACCTGCTTGCAAGTGTCCGACGCTCATACAATTGCACAAGATAGCTACATGAACACTTGCTGTACATTAATAGACTGAATTTCGGTGGAAATTGATCAGAATGTGACTGTGAGGACTGGATTCTGGATTGTCTTGTGAAGCAAGATATAGTGCTCACGAGTTTGCTCATATCCACCGCTGTTCAGTTTTATTAACATTAATTCCTCGGGTTCCTACCTTTCTTGTTTGATTTGGAGTGGGTATCCCTTCCATATCAATTATTCTGACTGTTCGTGGACTGGGTATTCCTTCCACTTACACAGTCTTGGACTGACTATCCCTTCCATAAGACAGTATACACACTGTTTGTGGACTGGGCATCCCTTCCACTGACCGCTGATCTGTGTAATAATTTACATAACGGATGAATATTACCTGTGGACTGGGTATTCCATCCACAAATATTGAATTGGACTGGGTATTATTGAAATGTTTTTTTCGTTCCACTGGCAACCACAGATTCTCATTATAACACAAGATATTGGCCAGACTGGGTATTCCTTCTGCTTTTTATATTTCCTGACTATTTGCCCACTGATAAATACTATTGAATTTCCTTCATTTTCTTTAGTTTGTTTATCAACCTGGGTTTTCTGTACACATATTTAATATTCCCTGAGCTATTTCTTTTCTAATCGATAGATATAGTTAGATATACATAGCCATTAGCTGTTATCTAGAGAGGCAAGACCTCACAGAATATGGGGAAACTCGCTTGCTATGAGTTTGGGGCCTTCTTTTGTGTCAGGTTTTGGCCTAGGACTACCCTAGGAGAACAAAATGCAAGTTATGAACACTCTGACACTGAGCATGGAAATAGTTTGAACATTTTCTAAAATGATTTTCTAATAAGGAATAATAATTGTTACTGTATGTGCTCTTATGCATATAATATTGGTTGTGTATGATTATGGTGCTGAAAGAAATGAATGATGACACCCATCTTCCAATCTTTCAATCCCTGCTGTTTTCCCTAAATCTATTGACACAAATGTAATTGTTGTCTGTGAAAAACATGTACTGCATATTACTGACCCTGCACATATCAATGAAAGGAAATTCTCAATGAAAGGAAATTCTCAATTTTGCCCTCTGATCCTATGGCTGAACAAAGTAAATGTGCTCTAACATACCAACTACAAACGTATTGGTGTCCTTCTGCTTGTCAGAAACATTGATACTACTCGCATGTTAAATATTAACAAAATGGCTTACCCTGGTAATCGTTGTAACCCTATAGTATAGGGTTATACGTCAGGTAACCTCATCTGGGGGTAACATACCTTGTCAAAATAAGACAAGGCCACAAATGGCTGGATCTTGATGACACTAGGAACCGGATGCTTGACCCAGTGAGGCGGACGTTCTCTACGCTGAATCGATTTGAACAAGAAACAATTAAGAATGTAATGATAAAAAAGATGGATGTCTTCTTATTGGCTCATGTAATGTTCAATCTATATCTGCACAAATTCTGGAGATCAAAGACTATTTCTTCACAAATAACCTTGATGCTCTCTTCCTGACTGAAACGTGGATGCCAGACACTGGCGATGATAGACTCACTACATCGCCATAAATGAAGGATATTTATACAAAAAATTTAACTTTTAGCCAAAAAATAGAAAATACGATTTTGAAAAAAATAAATTCTGCGACCTTGGGATGATCTTGACATGTTGAAAACTGAAAATCTCATTTTTTTTAAAGTAATATTATGAAAGATCTCTCCAAAACGAAACGAACAAGCCCAAGATCAAATCTGTAGCTATAATAGAACAGATTTTTTGGGCCGTTGAATTAATATTATGACTATGTTTTAAATCCAAAAGGCAGAAAATCTACCAAACAAACCATTAAAATTCCTTTTGCTTTCCTTTTACATGATATATTGTTTGCAGGATGGTGTAGTTTGACTGGGCATGTGGTTTGTTACCCTACATTGCCCCTGATAAAGAAACTGGGTATGGATCTACTTAAGAAAAATTACAGGCCAGTATCGAACTTAGCATATTTATCAAAACTAATCAAAAGGGCAGTTGCAAAGCAATATGTCAATCATCTGATAATAAATAATATTCGTAGCATGTTCCAATCAGCATACATTAAAGAGAAGGGACAATATAACACCTAAACTAATGGAACTACACTGGCTGCCTGTAGAGGCGAGAATAAAGTTCAAGATGGCATTAATTACATGGAAGATACAAAATGGCCTTGCCCCGGAATATTTATCAAGTATGCTACAGAAAAAAACAGGGGGAAAAAATCTTAGATCATATGAAAATAATGAATATGCCATCCCGAAAACAAATTCAAAAACATATGGGGATAGGGCCTTTTCGGTTAATGCACCAAGAAACTGGAACTCCCTACCCCTAGATGTGAAAAATTGTAAAACGATTGACTGCTTTAAAAAGAAGCTGAAAACACACCTTTATAGAGAATATTACATACTAAAGCGCCATGAGCAGACTGAGTCTGAAATAGCGCTATAGAAATTTTTTATTATTATTATTATATTATTATTATATATGTTATATTGTTTGCAGGATGGTGTAGTTTGACCAGGCATGTGGTTTGTTACCCTACATGTCACATTGTTTGCAGGATGGTGTGGTTTGACCGGGCGTGTGGTTTGTAACCCTACATGTTATATTGTTTGCAGGATGGTGTGGTTTGACCGGGCATGTGGTTTGTTACCCTACATGCTATATTGATTAGAGGATGGTGTGATTTAACCGGGCGTGTGGTTTGTAACCCTACATGTTATATTGTTTGCAGGATGGTGTGTTACCCTACATGTCACATTGTTTGCAGGATGGTGTGGTTTGACCGGGCGTGTGGTTTGTTACCCTACATGTTATATTGTTTGCAGGATGGTGTGGTTTGACCGGGCATGTAGTATGTTACCTTACATGTTATATTGTTTGCAGGATGGTGTGGTTTGACCGGGCATGTGGTTTGTTACCCTACATGCTATATTGATTAGAGGATGGTGTGATTTAACCGGGCGTGTGGTTTGTAACCCTACATGTTATATTGTTTGCAGGATGGTGTGGTTTGACCGGGCGTGTGGTTGGTGGGGGGAATGCTGCCTCAGGTGACTGGCCCTGGGTGGGGTCACTGCAGTGGTCCTGGGGTGACCATGTGTGTGGAGTGACCATCATGAGTCCCAACCATGTCTTATCATCCGCTCAGTGCACCGGATCCACACCGTAACCTATTACCTAATATTTAAAACTGATCAAACATGACTCAATGATATTACTTGTCAATTTTGTGGGGATACAAATATGACCATGTGCGAACATGTATATCAAGAGATCAAACAAAAAACAAATATTAGTTAAAATATATTTGGAAACAAATTTGAACAAAGACCAATCCTTCATAACTTGTTACTATATATTTTTGTAAATATTATATGGATTGTTGCACGAATGGTGTTCTGCACAATTGTTCAATTGTGATTTCTATTATGACTGTCAGAAGATTTGTAAATGGACTTTGAAGTAAGAAAATGAAAAAAAAATTAATTGGGTCACTGGTAATTATTTGTATTGCTGTATAAATTAAAATATGATAAATTCAAATTTGTCATAATGTCTTCTTGCTTTGCACTATCATCTGATTTTATGTTATTTCAGGAGTTCTTATATTGTAAAACTTGGCCTTCATATGTTAAATGGAACATCGGAAACCTACCAAGTGGCATCTATCACCAACGTAACAACTAATATTTTATACTTATATTTTATATCAATAATATTTTTGATATATTTAGTGCTATTTATGGCAACCTAACACAAAATAAAACAACTAATTATATGTTAATAGCAACAATATCAATATCAGTCTTTACTATGTAATCAATGAATCCTGATTGGTAGAATCAATCTTAAATAAAACTATATACATATGGTTAGAATATACTATCCAGAGGTACATCTAAGAGAAATGTAATAAAACCTCAGGGCTAGTGAAGGGTTAATTCAGAAGATTTTTTTATATTTTTTATTTGCTTATAGCACCCCGATTGGGAGTACAACCCATGGACGGGGTTCCCTAATGACATCTCAGTAATAAGGCTAACAACCAGTATTAACACGAACAACCCTCTGATAAGAGTCGTTGAGCTGGCTCCTGATGATGACCATGACTACCTCGGCGACACCTGCTGGATCACAGGATGGGGACGCTCATCAAGTTAGTATCAATTGAAATAATGGAAATCTCTTTGAGTGTTATACATAGATATTCCAGACATTCATTTGTAAAAATATAATGATATGGTCATGTATAAAAAAAAGTTAAATTAAATTGAAAACAATCTTTTTTAAAATGGGTTATAGACCAATGTGAGGAGTTTGGCAAGTGTCACGCACACAAATGTGTTGCTAAAATATGTATCAAAAATACTTGGCCATTAAAAAGTATTTTAGATGGCAAAAATATATTTGTCATGAATTCAAAAGGTGTATGTTTGATTCATGTGTAGCGTCTGAGCCAGGCAGGAAGTTGGCAAACAACATAATCAGCATTACCTACAAAAAGTGCATTTTGAATCTGTTAAATGATTGATATATGATGAATATTGTTCTTAAATAACACATGTACGATAGAATTTGTAATATAAAAGTCATTGTCTGCGTGATACATCTCTTCTGGCTGTTTTACAATAACCTGGTATTTCAAGATCCTTATCAAGAACTGACTCATCTAGCCATGTCTCAGATACTCCAAACATATCATATTTATAGTTTAAGATGTGATTTTTGAAAATATAGAATTTGTAATATAAAAATCATTATTGACACAATATGTCAATGCATTTTTGTCTGAATATCCTTAATTGAAATGACGTTATAGATTAATGCATTTATACATAACCGATGATTCAATTTTTAATAATTAAATGAATATGCCTTGCACAGACATTGGAGACTTGCACAACACTCTCCAGGAGGCTCGCATTGATGTTCTGGCCCAGAAAGGCTGTGTGGAGGTGTGGGGTACCAGTCTCATCAACAATGGTCACATCTGTTCACTCAATGACCCAGAAGAAGATATCGCCACCTGTTCGGTAAAGATGATTTACTGTCTACTCTCCATTTGTTTTACAAATATTGATACTTATTTTCTGAATTAATGAATGAAAACTATGCAATATTAAATTGCAAGAGGGCCGTAGCCTGGAGAGGCGGCCCTGCAGTGTGATTGCTGTAAATTGCAATCATGTCTTGTTAAATTTGGTCATTGATTATTGCTATTGAAAAATGGACTATTGTTGTTGTGAGTTGGTTAACTGAAAGGTTTTTTTGAGACCATTCACACTGGATAAGTGCTACTGGGCTCTGGGATAGGGTCAGATACACGGGACCACAACGTTTTACGCCCAATCCGAGCGGGCGAGCAATAACCTTGCTGGGGGACAATTTAACCAGGCATTGTCAAAGGGGGACCTACCCATAGTGAGTTTAGAGGTGGTTTTATGTTCAACTTGTGTTCAGATTTTGTGTGTGGGTTGCATGTATGAGATGTTATGTAGAAATTTTGAATAAAAAGTAGTGAGAATTGCATTTTACCCAGTGGGGTGTCCATAGGCAAAAGTGAACTTTTTTGTTTACGGTTGTTTTGTTTGCTTTTGGATGACAAAATAATTCAGAAGATTCATATTATTATGTGTTCCATCTTATTATGTGTATAAATGCCTAATTATAGTTTATTTGAAATTGCTATGTGGTGGGTGGTGTGTGATTATCGATGCAAATGGCCCGATTTGGGGCACTGAAAGCCGACTATGGGCAGGATATACACTGAATATCTCTGCAACCGCTGTTGGTCATTCTTGTGAAACCAAAGCAGGCAATCTGTGACCAAGGCCAGGCATTTACACTATTATGTTGGGGTGCCATGTGTTAGTAATGTGTTAGGTTTATCTACCTTGGCTGTCAATGTGGGGATGTGGGACATACATTCCATCAGTGCAGCCAGTGGTAGGATCAGGTTCATTTCTGTTTTAATTAGTTAATGTGTCCTTGGGGAATCCGCTAGTGGCCACTGTGACCTGATTGACCAACTTATTTTCTGAATGAATGAATGAAATCTATGCAATATTAAATTGCAAGAGGGCCGTAGCCTGGAGAGGCGGCCCTGCAGTGTGATTGCTGTGAATTGCAATCATGTATTGTTAAATTTGGTCATTGATTATTGCTATTGACAAATGGACTATTGTTGTTGTGAGTTGGTTAACTGAAAGGTTTTTTTCAGAGACCATTCGCACCGGGTTCCCCCTACTCTTTTCGATAAGTGCACTTATTTTCTGATCAATGCTAAATATGTATGTGTGCGTGTGTGTGTGTGTGTGTGTGTGTGTGTGTGTGTATGTGTGTGTGTGTGTAGTTATATGTTTATGCAAGTTGATGTGGTGGCGGTCTGGGAATCTGTATGTGAATAGTTTTTTGGCATAACCAGTGAGCCATGACTGGTCATCAAAGATCATGGTTTGTGTTATCATGTCTATGTGATATCTATGTGATGTCTATGTGAAAGGAACACGAGTCACTCTTCGAAAAGAAAAGGTCCCAGTAACAGGCTTCTATCTGAGCTAAAACGTATCAAATAGTGCTGAAAAGTCATAAATTAAAAAAAACCGAAACTTGATAAATAGCAGATGCTGTTTTTACGCATGTCAACATGTCCAATATCTTAAAAATTATTTATCAAAAATATTGACTTTGTCCGAGAAAAAACTGACATCCATTATATATATCTTTTTTTAAACCTTTCACCTCCACTCTATGAGGTCTGCAGTTTTAGTCAGTATATGCACATTTTAAAGAATACGTCAAATATCAAATAACCTTCACGCTCGTTGCATGATTTGACAAGGAATAAAAATACACAAGTTCCCAGCCAGTTGATTTATTCAATCAGATGAACCTATTATGTAATGAGCTTATAGAGGTTCTAATGTGGGAAATTAAAATAAATAGGTTCTTCATGACACAGAATTGTTGATTTCAACCCATTTTATATGCCTCCACAGAAGAGCTTTCACTTCAAAGTTTCAACTGCATAGAATCTTTTAATTTGCAAAATATAGCAAAATATAGCAAGTTAATTGTAATTGTTAATGGAAAGATTGCTCACTCAACATTTTGCCTGGATCACGGAATGTACTTAACCCAGATATCATGATAATGCATCAATCCAAATCACATATTTGCAAACAACACTCATCTTGGTACAAAGTCCACCAGATCGGCAAATTATTATTCCAAAACAATAATATTCATGATTTTCAAGATGTGGTGTTTTCCACATTTGACCATTTTGGAAATCAATAAGTTACATGTCATCTATAAATCATTTTGGTTTATATTTCACAACATAATGTGCTTGAAATTTATGGACCAGACTACATAAAAAGATATTCATTTCTGATTTCAACCAAATATTTAGTGACTAGAGATAGAATTGTTGTTCAAAATGATTACTACTCAGTCACTAATTTTAGACAAAAACACAAGGTTTCTCTAAGCAAACAAACATTGAGAAAACATGATTAAATCATTTTGGGTTGTGAAAAGAATGGGGAATGTCTGATTATATATAACATTGTTAAATTTATAATACATTTGTATGTGAATAAATGTTGTTCAGGGTGACGGAGGTGGCGCCCTCTCTTGTCAGCGAGGTGGTACGTGGTATCTGGCTGGGGTGGCGTCGTGGCAGGAGGCGAACTGTGACCCTCAATATCCCTCTGTCTACAGTCGGGTGTCATACTTCAGATCCTGGATTGATTCAATCTTGTAAATAATATCACATGTGGGCGTTGAGACTGAATAAATATAATTTCAAGTATAATTTAGATATGTGAATAAATCGAATCTGCCATTTAACAACTTGTTTTGTGATTTTGTGATTTTGTCAGTAATCATTTTCAGATTAATTTTTCAAATTTAACAAAATAAATTCTTAGTGAGCACTTTTTGCAAGCACAGTTGGGAGAGCAATGGATCTGGGCCTCAGTTGATTATTTAAGTGGAGGACAGGAGGTGGTGGGCTCGACTCCCACTGTCGCTTAAACTGGTTAGAATGAGCTAAAAGTCGACCTCATACGACCATTGTCGCTGAAAAGGAGGTAGAAACACCATTTTACAAAATCTAGATTTATCTAATTCCGAAAATCATCAAATGTTTATCAATTCAGAGGTTTATCTATTTTTAGACATTGATGTTATTTGACATGATGCTTGCATTCATTAGTTCGCTACTTGAATGCCAAGGCATAAAATAGAAATAAAAAATAGGCATTTTTGACATTAACAAAATATTTGTCCTAACTTATTGGAATGTTTAAAAGGTCAAAAGATGGACATTTCAAGGATAATATGATAAATACATATCAGCTACGAGGTAGGAATTCTAATTATCATATTATGTTAACAATCATCACTGATATTTAAAGAATCGCCCCTCATAGTACATTCTGCCTTACTTTGTGAAGCTGGGAAAAGGAACAGCAGAAATCGGCATGGATTATAAGATGCATATCGTCAGTTTATTATTGTTATGTGGTATGTATAGTTATCACTTTTATTCACTTTTCAAATACAAGAACGATTGGCACTATAGTGTATACGTTATATATGTAGTCACTGATAAATCACCACGAGAACACAATACACTGGTAAGTGTGTGATGACTTTTTTTTGGCATCGGAAAACCCATAAGGAGTGATCAAATTAGGTCGGGATAACCATTTTCATTCATGCCTTAATGGACCCTGTACTTGTTGCATGTTGTTCAAATGACATAATTTGATTAAGTCAAGTTGTACATAGTAATAAATGTACCAAATCATGCGAAACCTACAATCGCGTGTCGAGTTGAATTGTCTTTTGAGACTTTCTTAAAGAGTAAAATTAATAGTAAAACAATCGGCCATGTTCACAACACAAGGGTATACTCTAATATAATGTCATCACTCACATTTTGTCCTCATTATTACCTTGAACAAGTTAAGACAAAAACTCATTTTTAAATCGAAATCACCTGCTTCTTTTGTTCATGAACAAAATAAAATTGAAAATATTATGGAGTTTTGATGATAAGCATCCGCTTGTCAAATGATGTTTGATTTCAAAACGTTTGTTATGATAACAAGGAAACATATAGAGAGGAGTTATCAAAGCCTTACAAATATATGCCAGTTTACAGATATATGCCAGTTTAGTTTCAGGTTGGTTATCTCATATTTATGGATAATATTGTACAGAGATATAGATTTAACATCATAATGTTTAGTTGGGATCCAATTCTAGTTTCATATGCTCAAACCTGAGATCCAATTCTAGCCTCATATGCTAAGGACCTGCGGCCTACTTTTGCCTCATATGCTAAGGACCTGCGGCCTACTTTTGCCTCATATGCTAAGGACCTGCGGCCTACTTTTGCCTCATATGCTAAGGACCTGCGGCCTACTTTTGCCTCATATGCTAATGACATGGGATCTATCCCATTCAAGACTTATATGATAATGTATAAAGTCAGTATATGTATAGAGTCCGATCCATTGTTAATGCTTTGATATCCCTCATTCCCTTTTATTATCAGATTGTGCAAATAGTCATTGACTCCATACCACTACATTTTGAAATGACAACCAGAAATGTTTCCTCAAAATCATGATACTTGTTTCAATCATTTTATTTTAAAATTATGATCTATCAACCTTCTTGTCTCTGGATTATTCAATCCTGATAGTTTATCAAAAAATATTTTGAAAATTTCAGTGGTTCATATCTCACATGGAGCTAAACGAGTGAAGGTAGAGAAGCGTTTTGCTCAGCTGAGACAATACTATAACTTACCACATGTGAAGAGAGAACTAGCTGCAGCTCCAACAGCTGAGCAACTCCTGGGTCTACACAGAGGTGAACATCTGGCAACAGCTGACCAGGCAGCTACCGCGCATGGCACAAGAAAGGTGAAACTGCAGGAGACCTTCAAGGGTATTCCTGTCATGGGAGAGACAGTTGTGGTTGAAGTAGATGAGAATGGTGAATACACAGGAAGTATATCAGGAAGTGTTATGGAAGACATTGAGGAGGACATTCCGAGTACTGACCCAAAATTATCTCTAGATGAGGCTCTGAATATTGCATTAGCCGACAGTAATGTTGACAAAGAAAGTGTTGAGTTCCACCCTGATAATGCAGAACTTGAGGTATATTCACAAGATCAAGAATCAGATAATGTTGAACCTAGATTGGTTTACAAACTATCCTTTATCATTCCTGATGTTGAAAGTGTGTCACGTCCTTTTTACATAATTGATGCAGAAAATGGTTTTATTTGGAGGAAATGGGAAGGAATTTCACCCAGCAGTAAAAATAAAATTCGCGAGAGAATAAATATTGTTAATGAGAGAATATTAAAAAGTAAAGAAGTCGGGGGTATTGGTGGTAATAATATAACAGGGCAATATAATTATGCAGAAGATTACTCAAAGTTGAAAGTCTATTCTGATGGTCAAGACTGCTTTATGGAAAACAGATATGTGAGAGTAATAGATATGAAAAACAGATCTTATATAGCCAATTCTGGTCCTAACGACACTAATACTCATGTGTTTGATTGTAATGAAGGCAACAATGATTACATAAATGGGGCATACTCCCCTATTAATGATGCTTTTTATTTCAGTAATGCAGTATATCATATGTACACTCAGTGGTATGGCGTTGAACCATTAAAGTTCAAGATTGTTGCCCGGGTACATTATGGACAAAACTATGAAAATGCTTTTTGGGATGGGCAGCAGACAACATATGGTGATGGCATGTCAACATTTTACCCTATGACCACATTAGACATAGTAGGGCATGAAATAGCTCATGGTTTTACTGAGCAGCACTCTGGCCTGATCTATAATCATCATTCAGGGGCTTTGAATGAAGCATTCTCAGACATGTCTGGGTCTGCGGTGGAGGTATTTGTGAATGGTAAAACTGATATGATGTGTGGAGGTGATGTAATGAAAGGTTCAAGAAGGGCACTTCGCTTCCTTGATGACCCCACAAAAGATGGGAAGTCAATATCTAGTGCATGGGATTACTGTTCTGGTATAGATGTGCATTATTCTAGTGGGGTATATAACAGGGCATTTTACAAGCTCTCTACAACAAAGGACTGGGATGTTAAGACAGCTTTTGGAGCTTTTGTCCATGCAAACCGGCTATACTGGACCCCAACCTCATTGTTTCATGAGGGGGCCTGTGGAGTTAAGAGGGCAGCAGAAGACCTAGGTCTTAGTGTCAGTGATGTAGTGGTCGCCTTTCAAGCTGTGGGCATTGAACCATGTGTGCCGCCACCTGGTGACATAGAAGTATTAACCAAACTTACATCTAACACAAGCCAACCGCTTAACTTTGACTTCAAGGTTGATGCATCCATGGACAAAATCCAGTTTGAAATTGTACACTATGGTTGGGGTTATGAAGAAGGTGATCTTGATATGTATGTAACAGTAGATTCTGGTGCATATAACCACTCTTCAGCTCAGATGGACCATAGCATGGAGATTGTGACAATATCTGACCCTTCACCTGAGATTCATCATGTTACATTAGATGCAAAAAGAGCCTTCAGAAATCTCAATCTCTTTGCTATCAGCTCAGAGTTTGTTGTGCTTGACAATTTCACTGCAGGAACTGACTATGAAAGCAACAGTGTCACCTTTAATTTTACCCTTCCTGATAACATAATTCAAAACAGAGCTAAAGTAATGGTCAGGGCTTATGATGAGGTAAACAGGCGGGGTCCAGTAGACCTGAGGTTGCGCTTTGGACAACCTGTTGATTTGGATAACTATATATATGATAATTACGGAGACTCAGTGTATGTACCACAAGGAGGTTGGATGTCTCAAATAATTCTCTGCTCCTCCAAAAATGGAACATATTTTGGACAGATGCGAGGCCGTGAAGGTAGTACCATAAAAGTGTGGTATGCCACTCTTATGACCCCAGAGTTTGATATAATTGATCCTGAATCTCTGGTCATTTGAGCAAAAAAGTTATTTGAGCAAATTATACAGGGTGCAGTCATTTAATGCATTTAACAATATATACTCAGGAATCTATTGGGCTGGTTTTTACAATCTCTTGACAATATCTTTCTAGTTGTGTGAATAATAATCATAATATTATTAACCCCAAATCTTCTATTTCTGACCCCAACCCCTCACCTCTTGGCGACTCCGTTGCACGGCGACTTCATACAAATGCGAATGATTGAATAAGCCAAATTGTAAAATATTATTAAAATATTTACCAAAACTTGTGTAGGACGATAAAACGTATGACACCACATTTACAAATGATCATGTAGAGATCCAGAGTAAGCAAATTACATTTGACTGTACCCACTTTGGTTTGTTTGTTTGTTTGTTTATTTTCTATTTATCAATCTTTCAACTTTAAGGAAAATGTTGAGATTGTATAAAAAAAATTAAATCTATCATATATCCAGTCTGATGGTTCTGCCAGTCCAAAATCAATATCCCAATTGATTTAGGTTAGCCTGCTGTAAGCATTTCTTTTAAGTTTTGTAATTACACACATGATAGACAGATAAAACTTTATTTTACATGTATGACTAACGTTGTTATATTATGTAAAAATCATATTCCCGAAGAACATGATTTATTGAAATAACCAGAGACACCTTATTTGATTTGATTTTGATTTGATTTGATTTGATTTGATTTGATATGTTGGCCGCTCCACATTTGTCTCGTGGGCACTCAGAGCCTTCGCAGCGGGGGCTACCTGACTTTGGAGATGAAACATTGGAGAGAGGAACAGGAGTGCGTTTACAGGTGTTTTATTGGCACCAAAACGACATGTGAGTGATAGCCAAACTTTGAATGCACTACTAATATGGAGACTGTAAGCTGGTTGGAAATCTCTTTAGGGTCTAACACGTAGGGAGTGGTCCTTGTTTTGCAATTATGTGTTTGTATCCAAAGGGTTGGTAGCATATTTATATAGAAAGGTTTGGCAAAATTAAACAATAGGGGAAAGTCACTAGCTTTTAAAGAAGTACTGCATTATCTATTTAGCTTATATTAGTCTTTTTACAAATGTAAATGAATCCTTAAATAAATATGATTAACTTGTGTTCTTTTTATTGTTATTTTTTTGCTATAATTCATGGATTTTCTAAAAATATAAGAAAAATTTGCTGCTTGAAATCCGACAAGATAACATTTCATGTGAAGAAAGTTATTCAGTGCCAAATTATGAATTCATATTCATGATATTCATGTCCCAAAATATTCAACAGATCATGTCAAAATGTTAAATGCCCAATCCATCTGTTCCAACTGGAACAGTATGCTTTTAGATATATTGACAGAGAAAATATCTTTCATTGGAAGAATTCACTATCGACGTGCACACACTTCATTCGGGATGCTCTACAAAGTTGCGAGAATGAAACCTGATGCAACCGTTGTTAATTTTGGCCCACCCTGTCTCATGCATATGACCAGAAGAATGTATTTCATTGTATATTTCTCGGCAATATTCTGACAATCTACATGATTAGTTTTTAGTTTGTGGGACCTTAAACAGGCGTATGCAAGAGACACCCTTCTTTGAAAAACAAACATGCAAAATGAATACAATTGTAATAAGCTTCATGTCCATTTCATAGCCTGTCAAATTGTTCACCGTCTTGCTATAGGAAGTCACTCTTATTGGTCTATGCAATGGCTTAAATGATTATAGATGCTGTTGTCATCATGAAGGGAAGACTCATGTGACTAAATAATTAATGAGTGGTCAATTTGAATGTCGATATGGACCATAAGCGCTAGGCCAGTAATCAGATTGTGGCCTAGCATTGCTGGGTAGGGGCCTGGGGAAATGTGGTAAAATAAATCTCGATAAGATCATTTGATGGGAAAAAGGAAATATTATATTTTTCTTATGTTTCCACACCCTGAATTATTGATAGTTCATCCCTTTATCGAATGGTACTTACTTTCTTACCATAACAACGACAATATTTATATTAATCTTAGTATATTAAAAACCTAAATGAATGTCTTACGTTCTCTTTATTGACTATACCATTCTAAGTATCTTCAAATGTACAACACCTAATTTATATTTGTAGAATGTACATGATGCAAAGGGTAAGGCCTTTTGTTTGTATCATATTGATTTAGGTACAATCTAAAAATGCCGTTTGTGTGACCGAAGAAAACTTTATTGATGATGTTTGGCCCACTATGTGAAGATTGAGCTGTCTATAGACCATGTGAAAATTGGAATGTCTATAGACCGAGTGAGGATTGAGCTGTCTCTAGACTAAGTGAAGATTGGGCTGTATCTAGACCATGTGAAGATTGAGCTGTATCTAGATCAAGTGAAGATTGAGCTGTCTCTAGACCAAGTGAAGATTGAGCTGTCTCTAGACCAAGTGAAGATTGAGCTGTCTCTAGACCAAGTGAAGATTGAGCTGTCTCTAGACCAAATGAAGATTGAGCTGTATCTAGACCAAGTGCAGATTGGGCTGTCTCTAGACCAAGTGAAGATTGAGCTGTCCCTAGACCAAGTGAAGATTGAGCTGTCTCTAGACCAAGTGAAGATTGAGCTGTCTATAGACCAAGTGAAGATTGAGCTGTCTATAGACCATGTAAAGTTTGAGTTGTCTCGAGACCAATTGAAGATTGAGTTGTCTCGAGACCATTTGAAGATTGAGCTGTCTATAGGCTAAGCGAAGATTGAGCTGTTTGCAGACCAAATGAAGATTGTGCCTCCAATAAAAAAGGTTGAATATTCTGACCGTCCCATAAATGCAAATATTGTCTCGTTGTATTCTGTTAACTGATATAGATTCTAAGACTATTCACACATACTCTCTGATGTACAGGATCAGAAAGCTCTCCTTCGGAGGCATAATATGGGTTGAAATCAACGATGCTATGCCATGAACGACTTATCGATGTTATTTTTCCCACATGAGAACCTCTGTAAACTCATTACATAATAGGGTCAATTGATTTAAATTACAGTTGTCAACTAGCTGTGCTCTACATCGATACAAAATCTCATGGTTAAGGTTTAAAAAATTGCAAATTATTGCAAATTTGTCTTTTGCAACAGTAGGGCAAAGCTAACTTCAGTTACATAAACAGAAGATAATTTCAAGTCATAATAATTCCTATTTAATTTAATAGAACTATGATCGCATCTTGGAGGTTATGCTCTCGTTTGAAGTGTCATTCTGGGCGCAAGGTTGAGTATTGAAATGGTGAATAGATTAATTAATATAGCTTGAGGCAGCACTTTCCACAATTCCATTTCACAGGTTTACTACACCAACTAAGGTTTCAAAACAGAAGTGCATAATAGACGTTATTCTTATCATCTCGTGTGCAGATAATGATTGTATGTTAACTGCTGCATTGGCATATATGGATGGGTGTTATCAAAATTTGACCTAATTGAAAATATATAATATACTCACTGTTCTGAAATGATTTCATATGTCCATTTGTATAAGTAATCCACTTGATTCGATGCTGAGTGTGATATTTAGATAATGGGATATGTGTTGCATCTGTGTCAAGGCTGAGTGTTATATGTTGGTGACTTTTAAGTGAGGTTCACAGTGGCCTGAGGTTCACACCATGGATTCCTCAGACACCATGCCATTGCCAAACGAAGAGGACCTGGCATTTGGATGGTTTTCATGCAAACCAAGATGGCTGCAAGGTCTGAACAAAGCAGTTTGGTTTCTCGTCTTCATGGCAGTCACCAACTGTTTTTACAGCATGGTTTCCAATGGCCTAGTGGGTGTCGTGTTGAGTTCTCTGGAGACCAGGTTTGATCTGACCGCCTCTCAGGTGTCATGGATACCAGGGATCTACGATATGGCTGCAGTACCTGTCATCCTCATCATCAGCTATGTCGGGTCCCGAGCGCACCGCCCTCTGTGGACCGGCATCGGAACCCTGATAGTGTGTCTTGGAACTTTACTTTTTTCACTGCCACATTTTACCACAGATCTTTATAACCCCACTGGAGATGGTCAGGACTTCTACCTCTGCTCAGATAATTCTACCTCTGCCGGAAGATGTGATGAGGCGGGCGGAGATGCAGGACTGCAGGGATATCTGGCAGTGTTCATCCTGGCCAGGGTCCTGCAGGGAGTAGGCTCTGAACCTCTCCTCACCCTGGCCGTCACATACCTAGATGACTGTGTCACAAGGGACACTCTGTCTCTATATATAGGTAAATATGATTAATATGCTCTCTCTTTATATATATTTATAGGTAAATATCACATTGACATGCTCTCTCTCTTTTATATAGGTAAATATCACATTAACATGCTCATCTCAATATGACATGGGGTCAACCCAATATGACATGGGGTCAACCCAATATGACATGGGGTCAACCCAATATGACATGGGGTCATTCCAATATGACATGGGGTCATTCCAATAGGACATCGGGTCATTCCAAGATGACATGTGGTCATTCCAATATGACATCGGGTCATCCCAATATGACATGGGGTCATTCCAATATGACATCGGGTCATTGCAATATGACATCAGGTCATTCCAATATGACATGGGGTCATTCCAATATGACATCGGGTCATCCCAATATGACATGGAGTATCCCAATATGACATCAGGTCATTCCAATATGGCATCGGGTCATCCCAATATGACATCGGGTCATCCCAATATGACATCGGGTTATCCTTGAAATGTACCAATTTCTAAGGACAAATACGCAAATGACTTATGTATATCATGAACATTAATTTGATAGGTAGATACATTCAAATGTAATATCATCAGATATAGCTTTTATCTTGCCAGACAATCAGAAGCAGACGAAATTACCATACCTGGTATAGTTTTATTGAAAATATAATTACAATCTACTTGTACAGAGCTGTATTTATACCATCTGACATTGAGAAGATTATACTCCCACATCTCAATTACTTATATTTTTTTATAGTTTTGTTGAAATCAATGACATATGTTCCAAATTATGCAACATATTAGATTAGATGCTTTATCCTAAAAAAAATGATGATTAAGGGCATTTATATTATCATATTTGATCACAAATCATTGATAAGTTCTGTGATTCAGGTTACAGTACATTTCAGGTTGGAGATAACACCACATTTTACAATCATAAAGTACTATGGTTTATAATATAAATGGCATATATATATATATATATATATATATATATATATATATATATATATATATAATTATATATATATATATATATATATATATATATATATATATATATATATATATATATATATATATATATATATATATATATATATATATAAATAGGTTCATTATGGGATTAACTTGCGAATAAGAGTGTGACCGAAATCACTCTGACAAAATATTTACAAAGGGAGATATGTAAAGTAGTTTGTGAAGGAAAATTTAGAAAATGTGACTGGGTGGGTTGTCATGTCAAGAACCTGTGACATGACAATTTGTGACAATTTGTTGAAAGTGGCGTAAAACCCTAAATGAAACCAATAATAATAAACAAATATATGATATCAAATGTTTAAAATAGACTGGAAAGTCATACTTCTGCCTTTATATATCTGTAACTATTTCATGTATTATCATAGGTATGACAGGGTACCATGTTATCAGTCCACAATTAAACTTTCTAACTATATTTGTCATGTGCTTGGTTTTACTTTGTTTTGAGTTGATTTACGTGAGGCAAACTCTTGAAGCAACATATATTCAGATATTTCTACTCCATAAGACAAAAAATGCAATGTTTTGTATATTTTCAGCCATTTTTTACATGGGTGCAGTAATAGGTCCAGCATTGGCCTTTATATTTGGTGGTTACCTACTGAATGTCTACACTGACTTCTATCAAGTTGCCACTGATAGGTAGGATCAAGCAATACATACAATGATAAGGCTTGGCTCAAATCATCAACCTATTAAGCTCCTTTATCACAACTTGCCAGAAATGTGAACGTTAAATTTAACAAACAAACAAAATAATAAACAAATCAGACAAAAGCTTGTTTTTTTCATATTTTTTGTAAATAGACAAATTTGATTCAAAGTTATGTTTATCTGATCAAATGGTAATTCAAACATAAATGATCGCCACCTTTCATATGAAGATGATGATTGTATGATTCATATTCATTATTCCTTTTAAATAAAAAATATTTACATTTTGATCATAAAAGTCTCATATAATTCAGTTTTCAGCCAAACTACCGTAAAATTGTTCTTCTTGATAGCTTGTTTTTAAGTTTGATTATTGTGGTCAGAATGATAGTTTTGAAACATTTGATATATGAGACGATGGTTAGAAGAAAATGATTGTCTATTCATTGAAAATCTGAATAGAGGTAGAAAAAGTTGATCCAGAATGTCTACTGTGATATTCGTCACCCCTTATACCATGCTCAAACATAGTCTGAGGTGAGACTTTGTTAACATATTAATGCACACAGGACACATATATCAACTGACCATTAAAACTTGGACCATCAGACATATATCGGAGAAAGATGTATATTTATAACTCCAAGGTATCGCTAATGTATGTGAGAAAAACCCTTAAAGTAGCCTTTTACTTTTAGTGTTGATCAAGGTCTCAATCATTCAAATGATCATTGCAGTGATTTGATCTGCCACCTCCCTGAATATCATTAATTGAGAAGAAAATACATTTATACATTTACAATATCTTGATTCACACATTTAACAAGGCAATCAAAGTGGTAATAAAAACTGTGTTTTATTTATGGTATCTAATTTTGTTGAATGTATCAATACTACCAAATATACATAACACAAGCAACATTGACAACCTTCTATTGTTTAAATTCACAGTTTTTCACTTGCTATCACAGATATCATGTCAACAAATAAAGTTGTTTAAATGGTCATTGGGAGAAAATTTCTTATGCAGATAAATTCAGAATGGTATTCAGTTCTATTGTTCCCTCCATGATCACTTAGTTTGAGATGTTTAATAAAGCATCATTGGGTAACTCATCTAGTCAGTAATAAGATCATTCTGTGCCTGTGTTTTGCAGCATCGGTATAGAGCCTACAGACCCCCGCTGGGTTGGCGCCTGGTGGGTAGGCTTCCTTCTGGGGGGCATCGCCCTCTTCTTCCTTGCTATCCCATTCACCGCCTATGCCAGAGATCTGCCGGGTAAGTAGGCTTCCTTCTGGGGGCCATCGCCCTCTTCTTCCTTGCTATCCCATTCACCGCCTATGCCAGAGATCTGCCGGGTAAGTAGGCTTCCTTCTGGGGGGCATTGCCCTCTTCTTCCTTGCTATCCCATTCACCGCCTATGCCAGAGATCTGCCGGGTAAGTAGGCTTCCTTCTGGGGGGCATTGCCCTCTTCTTCCTTGCTATCCCATTCACCGCCTATGCCAGAGATCTGCCGGGTAAGTAGGCTTCCTTCTGGGGGGCATTGCCCTCTTCTTCCTTGCTATCCCATTCACCGCCTATGCCAGAGATCTGCCGGGTAAGTAGGCTTCCTTCTGGGGGGCATTGCCCTCTTCTTCCTTGCTATCCCATTCACCGCCTATGCCAGAGATCTGCCGGGTAAGTAGGCTTCCTTCTGGGGAGTATCGCCCTCTTCTTCCTTGCTATCGCCCTCTTCTTCCTTGCTATCGCCCTCTTCTTCCTTGCTATCCCATTCACTGCCTATGCCAGATACCTGCCAGGTAAGTAGTCTCTCACTGCCATCACATCTTCACAACCATTTAATAACTAATATATATATATATATATATATATATATATATATATATATATATATATATATATATATATATATATATATATATATATATATATATATATATATATATATATATATATATAGATATATATATTTATTTATATAAATCATAATAACATTTGATGTATAAATGCAACAAGTGACGTGAAACATATCATGAAATCAATGTCTCTTTAAGACAAAATATTATGTAAATCATGAAGAGGTATCATTACGCGTTAACACCATATGACCCTGATTTCAGGTGGCGCTGCGATCAGAGCCAAAAGGAGGTCAGAAGCTCATAATGCTACAGAGGAATCTCATGTAACATCTGAGATGAACATGACACTGAGACAAATACCTGGGTACCTGAAAGATCTATTCTGCAATCCATCCTGGGTTTTCCAAACCCTCTTCATGACCTGTGAGGTGTTGATAATTTCTGGATTTACTGCGTTTGGACCTAAATATGTTGAAAGCCAATTCAATAAATCACCAGCTCAGGCCGGGGTTGTTTTTGGTATGTGACAATTTCTTTCTTTTTTTTAACATTTAAATCATTTCTATTAATATTATGTTATTGGGGTTGATTTCTAATAAACTGATTTGCTCAATTGTCATGTGAATTTTATTCAGAAACGAAACAAACCTGTGTAAACAAACAACAAAATGGTCAAAGTTGCAGAAGTTAAGCTTAGTATTGTACACGCTATAACTTTATAATTCTCATTGCTTTTTCACAGAAGTCTCAAACTGAGGCCATATTTAGAATAGCAGAATGTTGCATTGGACATTCCAGGTCGCCAGGCATGTGAGAATAATTGACTGTTTGGCAGTTTTTGCTTTTTATACTCATAAAAAATCGAAACATATCTGAATTCATGATCTACTAACAATGCTGCACTTGGGCTCCAATCATCTTTGGATAATAATATATTTGTTACGCTCGTCAGGAAGTTACTTGAATTCTTGTGGGTTATCCAATATGGCAGCCACTCAGTCATCACCATATTTTGTCTTCTGAAAGTCTCAAACTGAGACGATTCTTCGTTTCCAAGAATGAGGCGCTCGATGTTCCAAATGTCTGATACTTTCAATGCTAAGACGGAGACAGGATAGCAGGCATGACAACTTAGCGATAGCTATTGATATTTTAATGACAAAAAATGGAAATAAATCTGAGCCCCATGAAAAATAGATAGTATTCGTCCCCTGAAAATATAACATCTCTGAATTGCAAATGCTATGCTGATAAATTTAGCACAGCCAAATATATGGGATTTTTGGTATACAGCTCTTAAAGCAGTAATAAATATATGTTATAATATAGACTATATTATAACATACTGTATAATATATTGATCAGAGACGACAAAGGCTAATGTGTATACGTCAGGTATTTGTGTAGATGCATTCGATTCGTACTCTCGCGAGCTTAGTTTCTTAGTGGGTTTGCGAACTGCTGAAAGAAGGAAATGTGTAAAGTTGGAGCATCACCATCCCAAACTTCACTGCGCATGCTAGTCAATGATGTCTATGATTTTCGACAACTTCAAAATGATGAGAACATTTTAAATATCATTTTCAAAAGGTAAACTGCATGCAAATTGTTTTTTTAAAAAGACTTTCTTGTTATATTACCATACGATATTTTTTTGTTTGGCCATGTTAGCAAAAACTTACACTATACTTCTGCTTGGCTTTAGGTTTGTATTGCTTGGCTTTCAGGTTTGTATTGTAGTAATGCCAAGTATCATTCAAAAATTGAACAAATCACATCAAAGGAAGGCCAGAATCTCATTTTAGAAACTAAGAACATGTGCCAATATATGATTCATGTATCTGTGCTTGTCCATCCAGGACTGGTGGCGTTACCCGGATGTTCATTGGGTCTGATCGTCGGTGGGGCAATAATCAAACGATTTCAAATGACATGTAAAACCATCCTAAAATGGGAAGTCATCTTCAGCATTACCATCTTGTTAGTGTCGTTTATATTCTTCATATACTGTGATGCCCAGGAGTTTGCTGGTCTCAACATACCATATGAAAACAGGTAAAATAATTTGGAAAAGTCCAATGGGCATTATCACAAATATGTATTATTGTGATATACAGCTGAACCATTTTTCCGGAACAATTATGTATATATTCAAATATATTTTACTATTCAGCACTTCCATCAACCTGACCTCGGCATGTAACATGGGGTGTGGGTGTGGGGATGTTGCCTTCAGTCCAGTCTGCGGGGTGGACAATGTCCAGTACTACTCTCCATGTCATGCTGGCTGCCTCGATGAACAGGGCTTTGGGCGCAAGGTACTCATTCATATGCCAGGAACATCTATATAGAGCAACTCATCACATACTGACAATCACATACTGACTATCACATACTAACTACCACCTACTGACCACCATGTACTGACTATCACATACTGACAATTACATACTGTCTATTACATACTGTCTATTACATACTGACTACCACATACTGACCACCATGTACTGACTATCACATATTGACTATCACATACAAACTATCACATTCTGATCATCACATACTGACTATCACATATATGACAATTACTTACTGACTATCACCTACTGTCACATAATATTACCTTTATAGATGTTTGGTCTGACATATATTTAGGTAAAGACTAAAGAATTATCATATAATTATCCACATAATATAGTTTATTTGGCAAAAGATCGATTCTAGACTAATGAACGTTTATGCCTCAAAAGGCGTATAACAGATAAAATAAAAATCACGTAAACTGTACAGTAAAGCATGTTTCATATTATTAATTTCACTGGATAGGAATACTTCAACTGTAGTTGTGTGGGAATGGTGGATGGTGTGGAAGTGGCGGCTACCTCGGATACCTGTGACAGCTCAGGCTGCAGTCTACTCCCCTACTTCCTGGTCACCATATTCATCGCCATGTTCCTTCAGTTCTGCTGCCAGGCCATGAACCTCTCTGTTATAATAAGGTGTGTAATAACAAAGCCCATATTTCAGGGACATCTTAATGACAGTGGTACCTGTAGCATGAATGATAAACAAAATAAAGTTAATATTTTGTAGTCGATATTTCAGTGATATGTTATTGAGTTTTGGATCTGTTATAAATGATTAAAAAAATAAAGATGATATTTTACAGTCACAAAGTCGATGTTTTAGGGATATCTTACTGGTAGTTGTATCTGTAGGATAGATAAGAAAGATTTAAGGATGATATTTGTTATTGATGTGTTTTGTACCATATAAGAGCTTAGATTGTATCATTCATTTTCAGATGTGTGCCAATGTCCCACAGGACCTTTGCCATCGGCTTGGCAAGTGTGATCACACGCTTGATAGGTTTGACAAATATATTTCCCTCATATATTACTTATAAAACAGATATATATATATATAAGGTATAAGGTATATATATATATATATATATATATATATATATATATATATATATATATATATGTATTATATAAATGTATTTATGTATAAAACCGTATAATTTCATTTTTGATTGTATGATTATATTTATAAAACTGTTTAATTGTGTGTGTGTGTGTAGAACAGTATAATTGCATGATAAAAAATGTAAAATTGCGTGTTTAAAATCGTACATATTGCATGTTAACACTTACAAAACTTGCATGTCCTTATCCATAAACTTCCAACACCAATCAATTTATTATAATCTGCATGTCCTTTTGTCATCTCCTCACAGACAGACCTGTGTCTTTACCTTATCAAGATATAATATTGTTGATATTTTCATCATCCAGGTGGCTTTGGTGGACCTTTATTATTTGGTGTTTCATTTGATGGAGCCTGCAGTTTATGGGATGAGTACTGTGGAAAAAGAGGTTCTTGTCTCATATATCAACCTGATGATTTGTCTATAAACATGACTTTATTAAACATATCGGTTAAAATCGCATCCACGTTATTCATAATACTTGCCTGGAGACTATACAAGGCACCCAAAGACTATGGACATGTTGTGGATGAAAAAATAGGCCCACCAATGCCTATCACTGGAGAAATCAATGAAGCTTATTTACAGGACAAAATAGAGACTTATCAAATGACTGGACCAGATACTTCACAGCAAACCAAGCTCTAAGAGAATGGCCTTTCACATATAATTGTAATTATGATCATATGTGTGTGTGTGTGTGTGCGCGCGCGCGTGTGTGTGTGTGTGGCATTACATAGGACATTGACCTGAAAGAGTAAGAATCCTGCAGTAGAATGGTTGGGTCTTTCCACACACTAACATAAAGATGGACTAGAAAATACATGTACCTTCTCATAATATTAACTTCTCTTGTGAAATATTATGTGGACCTTGATATATAATTCTTTGCTCTTAGGCCTCACACCAGAGATAAACAGCTGATAACATACGGTAACAAGGCTTGAACAATAAAGATATTCTTGGAAACAAATCTGACAATTTAGAGAACGGTAGAGCAATAAAAATGTGTAAATTTGTCAAGTATTTGATTATGTTATGTATATTTGATCTTAGTGATTATCTTCTGACGAAATTATTTGAAGGGAAATCTGTTGTGTGATTGTATACATGATATCATTTTAATAAAACAGTATAATTTTTTTTTATGAATTTTCTTTTTATGAAGGTTTTCTTGTTTCAAGTAATTTACTACATTTCTTATACCACTCTTTTTAACAAATGACAGAATATCCAGATCATGAACAGTAGCATATCGTGATGTGAATTTCCTTGGTCGAATACACCAGACTTAAAACACTGGAACAAGGAACAGCCGTGGTGGTTTAAAAAAAGGTGAATTGGGCATGATGGCGAAAGAATTCAAACCTTTTGTGTTACCAGGAAAATAATTTGTGATAGCTGAAGCCAAGCTGTCAATGTACCAAAACCAAGATGGCCGACAGTTGGTCGAATGTTGCATCAAAATATCTTAAGGATTTAGCACGTACTGCACTTTCATGATGTATTCTCTGTTAGTTCTATGTATTCTATATCAGATTCAGGGCATGTGAGTCATTGCGTCTCGTAGTTTGTCCATTGTTCTTGTCCATTGTTTCTTTTGAGAAATGGGGGTTACCCGATTGTCCCAATCTAAAGCCATCAAAGGTTGTTCACAAAGTAATCTATAAGATACTTAAATAATATATATTATCGGACTATTAGAGTTAGTTTCAGCTGTTCTAGAAGTCTAATTTCCAAGCTATTCATCTTAATACTGTTCTTATCCATTTTTAACAAGCTATTTTAAGGTTGGTAGAAGAGTGAATATAACTAATTACTTATATGGCAACATACGACCTAAGCAATGTCAAAGAGAGAAATTTACTTTTTTATCTCGATCTATCATAATAAGGGATTTATCAATGATCGAGATATAGGAGCACTGCTTATGTCACTGTTTGGCTTGATATTAAATCACCCAAGTTGTTAAACGTCATCAGTTTGTGTGCACACGGCAATCTAATTTTTGCACCAAATTTGAATCATAAACTGGTTAAAAAGGGTAGAATTCGTGTGTATTCCTCTATATGATTTAAATAAATTCATTGTGAAATGAAATAGTTGATACGAAATAGGAAAACCTACTATAAAGGTGTGTAATTAGAATCATATATAACAGGACAGTATTATTTGTTTGTCAAATTGTTGGTCAAATTTGTTTGTCAAATAAAAGCGAGTATATAAAAGTTCAAACAACTTACACAGGTGGATTCGAGTGCTGTTTCTTTAGAATCCACAAATGTTTGGTATGTAGTGACTGCTAACAACAAAATCAAATGTCAAGACAGTTTTTCAAAAGAAAATGGGGGTACTGATAGGGAATTATATGAAAACATGCAACCAGCATGAGCACTGAGTGGAGTGAATTATGGGCGCATTGTCTGACTTAATCTGAGAAAAAATGACATGCTATTGTCATATCAGACTTTAGATGGAATAAGATTCACTCATGGGGAGCGAATGGCGGGGGTAAGTAAAGAATGTAAGTAAAGAATGTAAGTAACTGGATCCCTCAATAATCCTGGCTTTGATTATATTATCAGAATTTCATGTTTTGCTTAGGGGTTGAGAAATATTGTGAGATAATTTAATTACTAATATCCCTAGTCCATTACTTATATCCCTGATCAGGGGTCTAGAAGCTGTCTATATTCAAATATCAATTATGTTTATTTTGTGGGAGCATTTGAAGATTGTAGATGTTCCATGGAGAAAGCTGTTTCTAAAAAGGTATTGATGCAAACATTTAATGTTGGCACAAACCAAAAACTTTAATACTAATGTGAAAATATGACAACAAGTCTGTGATTAATAGATTTGCCTGTGATTTTTGTTAGTTGTGTGATATAACATTATATCACAATAATGATAAGCATTTGGGTGATAGTGATAGTCTGTCCGATGATTTGGTTATACTGACCCCCAGAGGTACAAGGTCTTGTGTTGTTAATGGCATATAACATTGTGATGTTTGCTATCAGGATTAGAAAGGACATCGTTACATATCTAGGGTGGTAGTCAGGGAAGAGACGACATCCACCTTCAGAGCTGCAAAATTTGGCATGATATTATGAAAATTTAAATGTTGAGTGAAAGTGATTTGAATAAATATTTCTAAATTATTCTGTAATTGAGGCTGTGATATACCTCTTTAAGGGTCATCCCATTCATCCTAGGTGCTTTCCTTGTCTCATTTCTCCCTATCCCTCATCAGGATCACAAATGGTTCACCCCAGGGATCAGCTTATATAGATTGTCGTAAAATATACGTGCACCAGAAACTGAGCTGTTGGAATTAGTCTGCATTTGTCTCAAATAAGGTAAAAATATTTAACAACAATAATTACAAAGAAGGTGATTTTCAGCTCCTATAATAATAAATAAGGTGATATTAAGCACCAATGATAACGAATAAGGTAATATTAAGCTTAAATAATACCAAATGTTAAGCACCTTTAACACCAAATATTAAGCACCAATAATAACAAATATTCAGCACCAATAATAACAAATATTCAGCACCAATAATAACAAAAATCAAGCATCAATAACAAATATTAAGCACCAATAATAACAAATATCCAGCACCAATAATAATAAATATTGAGCACCAATAATAACAATTTTAAAGTACTAATAATAAACAAATGTCAAGCACCAATAATGAAAACAAAGTGGTATTAAGCACCAATAATAATGAATATTAAGCTCCAAATATTGAGCACCAATAATGAAAATAAGGTAATAGTAAGCACTTCTCTCACTAAGCGTCATCATGCACAAATAACAAACATAATTGATGTTAAACTCTTAGTTTATTAACGGATACACGTCATATGGTGACTTACATTTGGTTTACCCTAACATGCTTATGTTTTATAACTATGTTTGTCCTTCTGAGTTGAAATTCTTGAATTCAATCACGTATTACTACTTACATATTTTTTATGCTCACAGCTTATTGAAGTGTGTTTATTATGAAAATATTACTTTTGAGTTTGAAATAATGGAGGTGAGGGTCCTATATTTGTTTCGTTTGATGGTTACTAATGGGCCAAGTTCCCATCAAAAGCATATATCACGTTTCATCATTATATTCTTTATGTGTTAAAGGGAAGAACCAGAGGCATAACAATAAACCATGGCCAATTTACCAGAGGGAGACCCTTTAGTGTTGGTAACAGGGGCATCTGGGTACATAGCCATCCACGTGGTACAGCAGCTGCTGCAGCAAGGTTACCGGGTGAGGGGCACAGTCAGGTCCCTCAGTAACAGGGAGAAGGTGGACCCTCTTCTGGAGCTGTGCCCCGAGGCCAGGGTGGCCATAGAGCTGGTGGAGACTGACCTCAACAAGGATGAAGGGTGGCTGGAAGCTGTGGAGGGCTGTACCTACGTCATCCACACCGCTAGCCCCTTCATCATGGCACCGCCGGAGCATGAAGATGAACTGGTCAGACCAGCCGTGGATGGAACGAGGCGGGTGATGGAAGCAGTGCGCAAGGCTGGGGGAGTTAAGAGGGTAGTGGTGACCAGTTCTATAGTGACCGCTTGCACTCTTAAACCAGGCGTGGTCATCGATGAGAACAACTGGCTAGATCTAGAGGAAAAAGAGCTTATATCAGCTTACAGCAAAAGTAAATTGCTGGCTGAAAGGGCTGCTTGGGATTTCATGGAGAACCTAAACGCAGATGTGAAGTTTGAACTTTCAGTGGTAAATCCAGGATTGGTGATGGGTCCTCCATTATGCAGAGCTATGGGTGAGAGCATGAATTTTGTCAAGGCTCTGATGGAGCATGCAATGCCGATGGTGCCTAATGCAATGATGTCCATGACTGATGTCCGAGACATCGCATTGGCTCATATCAAAGCAATGGTCTTACCGGAAGCGGAAGGCAATCGCCACATTATTGCGACAGAAACAGTCTGGTTACTTGACGTAGCCAAAATACTTGACGAAGTGTTCAGACCTCAAGGTTATGATGTTCCTACAACCACGCCACCTGGTGGCAAAGAAATAACAGTGGATACTTCAAGAATGAGAAACGTCCTGAAAATAACTCCAACACCTCTGAAGAAGACAATGTTGGATATGGTATACCATATGATAGACGCGGGTCTCATAAAGAAAACAGATAAATACAATGGCAAGAAATAGACAAAAGTTAATATGTTGATAATGGTCCAATCTAGTTTACAAACTCTGCCACCAGAGGGCGACGTGGTGAAGAAGTTTGGTGTGAGATTTATATTCTGAGAGACTGATGGATCTGTTTGGGTTGCAGGACTGTGGGCTTTGGGTTTTGCATTGTCTGCATTAATGATGCATGTTCCCTTTAAATGCAATAGGTCACAGTCACAATATCATAATTCTAATTATTCATTTTATTATATTTGATAATGAAATAAAATCAAATGAAAAATATATTGTGTAATTTATACTTTGACAATGATTTTGAAGTAGTTTTAGAAGACAGGCCTGATAAAAAAAACATTTTGTCATATTATCATTCTCCAAAGACTCTGCTTGTGGACAATTTATAATAATTTGTAATAACATAAATATTTAAGGAAAATGTCTGAATTGGATGATATTCAATTTATTGCTCTTGATATCATTGAGATATCAGACTCATCTATTTTCATATCAATATGTTCTTCTGACACATAGAAAAATGTGGGTTTTTTTCATATTTTGTGGTAAATAGATCACCACAAGAGAAGCAAATAACTGGGTTGGTCACAAATACCTATTGCAAAATGTTTAAAATAACTCATATACCAATTCTAATTGGTTAAAGATGTTGTTGCACATATAAATAGATGAGTGACACATATAAATAGATGAGCGACGAGAGCTGTCTTGGACAGAGATTTAATCAATTCCTTCTAGCATTCCTATAAAAACAGTGTGATAACCAGATAACCTCCCTGTGATGGACAGAGAGGGTGATTACTTAATAACCTCCTGTACCTCAATTAATTAAATGGTATTCAATCATATTTACCAATATGGATCAAACACCTAAAGCTGCATTGGTAAGCTATTAATTCCTCTGGTAACAATATCCCATGTTTTATTGAATAAAAAACCCATATAAGATGCATGCGACTAATTGAAATACAAATAAACATGGATTGTTGCCCAGAAGAACTATTTATATTCTAGTTCACATTTTATTCACCAGAATACACCAATCACCTACAGAGGGCACTATAACCTAATCTTTACAATGTCCTCTGGTGGTGATTTCATGTCACTATTTTAAACAAAAATCATTTTGGATGTGAAGCAGCCATATGCATCCCCATGGTTTTTTGTATATAGGGTCTTAGACCTGTAAGAAATTTATGTTATAATGAAGGCTCTGTTATCACAGACTGATATACTAAGCAACAGAGATGACAAGAGCAAACGTGTAAATACCCAGGGGGGATACTCTCATAATTTTAACCCATGGAGGCTGGGTTGGAATTGAAGAACCCAGAACCTGATTTAGGGAAATATTCTATCTCCATTGATACCATGATTTATGACGGACTTAAATTTTGATATCCTGATTTAGGGATGATACAAATTTTAAAATGATACCCTGACTATGGGGGCCTGCAGATCATGGACCTGGCTGTCAGTGTCACAGACCAGACTGGCACACACCTCAACTGCATAAATAAACATAGAATGAAAATGTCTTTTTGCAAACGTAGAATATATGCCAGTCAGTGTAGTCTACATTTACGGGAACTTCAAAATGATGAGAAAATATAAATATCATTTTCAAAAAGGAAACTGTATACAAATTCTTTAAAAAAAAGACTTTCTTGTTAAGATATCATGACCTTTCATACTAATTTGCAACATAAAGTGTTGAAATGTAGAGATCTTAATGTTTTGTTTAATGTTTAATACAAACTCAATTTAAGTATTCACAAAATCAGAGGTCACAGGAAATATTAGAGGTTTAGGGTATGCTTAAGTGATAAAAAAGTCATAAAAATACACCAATGGACAAACATTAAAGGACAAACAGTGCTCTGTTAGCCAAATCACTACATTGTCTCAATCTGAAGGTGTCCATAGTTAGAAAAACTTTACTAAGCAAGTTTTTGCACTAGATCACTAGTCAGCTAAATAAAGTTAGTTGACAAAGTGTCCAATGCATGATTAGTATTTTAGCAGAGGACCCATCCACTTAAGAATGGCACATAAACCTATCCAGGGGAAATATGATGGGTAATAACATTTGATTGCAACAGAAAGTGTTTAAAAACCTCATTTTGTGAATGCTTTAATTTCTAAAGCAAATTTTTTCTCCTTACCAGCATTGCTGGGCCTCCTCTCTCAATTATCAGGATATAGTGAACCCAAAGCAGAGGTGACGAGACATCTTAAGACATGATTCAAATCAAAAAGTGAATTGAAATAACTTTATATTTTAAAAAAAACATGAAACCAAAATAATAATGGTATAATTGCCTCACACCAGGTAACCAGATAGTACTGCTATCTAGAGGGTACTTTTAGCAATTATGATAGTGGTATGTTGTCTTGTCATATTTTACAGAAAATATTCCCATTTTTCCTTGTTTTATATATAAATTGTCTTTATAAAATGACAATGACAAATGACAAAACTGAAACAATATCTTCACTAAACTGGCAAACATAATTCTATGCTTTTGAATAAACAATATCTGACAATTCTTTCAAAACATTTTATTTATCAATATATATTTTATATTACAAAACCTGATAATTAATAAAATAATAAACTTTGTAATTGCACAGGCAGACTCTTTATCATTTCAATAAGTTAATTTCTCAGTTTTTGAAGCAAACAATATGTTACGCATGAAGTTTTTGTGAAATTTCCTGAATTAATTGTGACAGTTTATCATATAAATTAGAATGACTGGGAAAAGATCAAAGATATAACAACCTTAGATATTGACGGAAGTGATGCATTTCCTAGAGACCAACCTGTGTTGTGAAATGAAACCATTAAACTATACGATAGCAAAAATGTCTCATTAAATGTCAGTGAAATAGCAGAAATAATTGTCAATATGATTGCAATCACTTTAATAGCAGATACTTTCAAAATAAATGAATACTGGTATATTTTGTTAATCATAGCAAATTATACCCAATACTGATTTGTTTTCGATTTGTCAGAAAAATGTTAATTACCAAACAAATTAATAAATCTTGTTCATCATTCATTTGTTTTCTCAAAAAAATTATTTTAATGTGTCAATGAGTGTTTTATTTAAATTGACAAAAGCTAAACCAGAACACAAATAGTGCTGAAACCTTCAACCATAAATATTACTCAACTTCAATGACAGCAAAATATCTGCTGACACAATATTAAAACACTTTAAACATAAACTGAGATTTATTCAAATTGAAGTGTTGTAATCTGTATGAACACATCAAAAGACAATCAAAGCCAAATCTGTTTAGCTTTCCAATTATATACACCATTTAATAATTTATGTTAATAATTTTGGTGATAACTACTTTGCTTTTTCAATGATTTACCAAGAGTATTCCAATATGTCATAACTTGAACCTAAATTAATTGAGTTATATTAATGACTAGAACAAAATAATTGATTGTGCAATTCTCACTGCTTGAGTTTGAACATTTGTGATCCACCAGGTGTCTCTTGTGTCAGGTGCCTTGCATGCAGGGATAGCTTTGTAGACATTACAGCTGATGATTATGAATCTGTATGTTGTGAGGGAAGTACATTAATATATTGGCAACAAATGGATATAGAGAAAAATAAGTAATCAGTTTTAGAATTTTAGGAAGATTAGAAAGATAATAATTTGGTGTAATAAACTGACAGAAATTATATGGCATGTTAATCAGCATTCTTTACAACTGTAAGCCAAACTTGCATGTCTTCAATGTTCACACATACATGCCAGATTTTAACACACCAGGTGGCAGCAGGGTCCACTTGAGCAGTGAGAATTCTTATAGCAGGTTAAGCAATACAAGAAGTGTTGACATACCAAATAATTCAACTCCTCTTTGAAGAAAAAACAATTTACACTGTACATTCTATTTACACTTTATACAATACCAGAAGCTAGTCTCATCTGGTCAACTTGTTGGATAGCATCTGCCTTTGGATTTGGAATATTTTGCGGGCTTTTTTATATATTTTTATATCAGCATCAAGAACTTGTTGAATCTCATAGTCATACTTTAAATATTCAGGATCATTATCGTCATAATATCCTAATCTTCTCTTTTTGCGGTTAGATCTATTGTCATTAACATTCGCCTCTACTTCCACTTTTCTGAGGTTGTCGCACTTTGTGAATGGCAACTTGTACGCGTGTTCCAGCATGCGCAGTGAAGTGTCCAAATCCTCATAAATTCCAATCACCGCAAACCAGTTCTCTAGATTATCCACCACGTAATTCACTAGGTGCTGGTAATCCTTACTGTTAATCTGATCTAACCTAGATTTGTGCTTATACCAACAAGGCTTGTCTGTCAGAGAATTCTTTTCCTGAGTAGTGCCTGAAACATTCACCAGGTGACACCACTGAGTTTGAAATAAAAGTTGGTGGAACATTAAGCTGCCGTGGTGAAGAATCCACTCCCGCAGACTCAGCTCATTAGCATTCGTAACTTTGCACATTTCGTCGCCATATGCTTCTTTGCAGTACTCATGGCTTGACACGGCACGCTCCATTGGATCGCGCAAGATGGTAAAATATGAACAGTCTCTTCTTATTCCATCACACATTCCAAACGTGTACTGTCCACGGTGGAATTTTAAGCGATCCCTGAAGTCACTGTTTAATCCTTCTTTATTGTCCCAGTCTAACCTATCATTACTGCCCATAACCGGCGACGATGCCAACGCGTTCTTCTCCGCTATTGAGTCCATGCACTGCCTGATAGCCGTCCCTGCCGACCGATGGTGGTGCATGAAGACGACCGCACCACTCCTGTATCCCTCCACATTATCCAATCTATTTGAGTGAAGGAAATAGTTCGGAAGAGTGTTATTCTGTTCTGCCCATGGATATGTCTCATGAATCGTGGAGTTTATCCCAAACTGTTTCCTTGTTTCCCATTTCTCATTCTCTCTCTGTATGGCTTCCAAACGATGCAAAACACGACCCAGCTCGGCATTCACTCTGCAAATATGCAAAATATAAACATGTATTAAAATGTCAACCACAGAAAGATATTCTTACTTCACTGAGTGACCACAGTGATAATCAATGTTTAAACCGATACCTTTAACTTAAGCATAAACTTCTTCATTAACAATCATAATTTTAGATTATACATCTTGCAGTCATTTTTCACCTTCATGAAAACTACCAGAACAATGTGTGCATTGCAGTGTAACAAAACACAGCTCGTTTCTTGAATAATGTTGGCCAGACTTTGATAAAGCCTTTGTCAGTAAAACAGGCTGGCTACTTGAGAAAGTAGTCAAGTCTGACAGAGGGTTCTGCTTTATGTTATGACTCGAGCAAGGCATTTGACAGCACTCATCCGGTGTGGTCTACCATTCACAGTCACAACCGGGGACCTGTCATTTTTGGTAAGGCCTTATTTAAGTCAACGAGACAAGTATAACACCCGCTCACAATACCGCGACACCCTCCACATTACGGTATTATACCATGCACAATGCCTCGTTTCAGCCCATTGTCAAATACCCCATAACTTACTTCTCATTTTGTGCTTGTCTCTATACCTTGATAAATGCCCCTGTCCTTAAAATACCACCACCCAGCCATGAAAAGAGTGGGATCCAAAATGTATCTGTAGTCAAAGTGGCAACAATTCCTACATTTAAATCACCCAAACGGACAAAACACCTGCCAGAGTTGAGATGAGATACAGTCAGCAGCAAGGCAAATCCTCACACAACCACCAGACCATCCATCAACACATTTATCTGATGAAAACCAATCATGCTTTTTGAAGCAACCCATTTATCTTAACTGGTGGTTTTAATAAAATCTTGTAATTTATCACCACCTGTGGTAACTTGAATCCCAGTCCTTTCTACATTCCTCAGTACTTCTATTTCATGAGTATAAGTAAATAAAATACAAACTAAGAAAAAGACTTAAAATGTAATCATTTTTTCAAAACATATCACACAAACCTTTTTTAAGCATGAAAATAATGTATCTTTCAACTCAAAAGAAAACAAAAAGATTGTGTGTGTAAATGATTTGGTAGGGTGCCAGTCAATGATGATGTCTGTAGGTTGCCAGTCAATAACAATGTCGGCGGGTCAACTGCGGAGGTGGATCTCCTCCAGCGAGACTCTACACCACGTCTATCTTGCCCTCCTCCATGCCATATTTATTGTATTATTCCACTGACGGACGGACAGACAGCGGACGGACAGACGACAGACAGACATACATACAGACGGACCCGGGCAGATCTCAACTAGCTACACCTGCAAACAATCTTTCCCCTTGATCTTGTTTACACCACACTCCCGATATATCAAAATATATTCCGGATAAAATATCTAAATGATAATCATTTGCAAATTATTTAATTTTTTTTTGTTTGCCCGATACTGTCTTCATTGAGATTGTATTTGTTGTCAACTCTGTCCAGCAAGACATAACCTCATGTATTATTCCATCAGATCCTGACAGCAGGAAAAAAACTGACATTACTCCTAATTAATACAGAGAGCCACAGACTCTCCCCGTCCTCTTAACTGCAGACTATTATCTGACTTTCTCATTCAGGAGATTGTTTGCTTTGCATTCCTGAATTTGAGAATATTCACAACAAAAAACTTATACACTACAGAAATGATTCTTTCCAAGTTAGATCATTTCATTTTTATAAACTAATCTTTAATCTGGTCGACGAGACAAGTATATATGCATAGACCTATTTTGATTCAGGATGAATTAATACATTAAGATATTTGTTTTCGCAATTTATGTATCCAATGCCCCCAGCGGGGAGGTCTGCCGAATTTATCCACATTTCTTCATGTCAGATTCAAACCTGTGAACCTGATCCAAACCTGATCCTTAATCTCCTGTGGCACTAATCCAATAATCTGCTTCATTAATCCAGATAATCTACAAATGGGTGGCTACTGGCTTTCACCTGGCATAACCTACAGAGTGTTTACAATTATTCTGCCAAATAATGTAACCTATGACGTTTCATGGACTCTCTTTTGTGGCTCACCATGTAGAGAGTAAGCCAGAGATGGGCAGGTGCCAATAGATCCTAGTATAAACCTTGTGTACATATGTTTTTGCTTGTCATATCAAATCAGTACTAACTAACAATCAATCACAGAATAAAATATTTAGTGCACCTATTAATATTGTTTATTTTGTGATTTGCCACAAATTGCATTTTTTGTTATTTTTTCTGAGGTATTACAAAACAGCTCTAAATAATCAAAGTATCTTAATCATTTTGTTTTTGTTAAGGAAATCCTAAGAGTTGATTTCAATTTTGGTTTGCCTGATTTTGTCCTTCCACTGCCAACAATAACCAATTAGAAAACATGGGGGCTGCGTTATGTTTAGCTGGTTTCTGGTTCCCGATACACCACCGCTGGACAATAATATTTGGTAACATCAATGAGAGCGACGTTCAAACATCCATTGAGGGTTAGAATCATCATTGTGAGATCTAATTGGCCATTGACTGTCACCTGAAATTGATTTTAAATTGTTAATTGTTGCCCGAGGGAGTTAACAAACATTGGACCCATCTGCTCCCCACAGCTCCCAATGTTGGTCTTTCATATTTCCGTGGAAATCTCCAAAGTCAAGAGCTGTCAAAGCCACCTGCAAAAAGGCCTGCCATGTTCAATTGTGGACCTCATTTTATTGTTCTCAAAAAAGAAGAGTTCAGAGTCACATTCCTCAAATTGGGGAATTCAGATTTTATTTGTTTGATGGCTTTGATTAATTCCACTGAGGATTCTGACATTTTAAATTGCTTTCAGCAAAGATAAAACTCAGTAATTGATACCTTTGCTGCAAAATGACTTCAGAAGAAAAAACGGGACCAGTTTCTAGCATATCATGCTTTTCTATTACGAAACTTCAAAATCACAATGATGGGGTCCATGAAAAATTTGAAAGATTTTTTATTTGATAAACATTATAGTTATACATTGAGAGAGAAATACAAGCTTAGAACATCACACGGACCGTAGATGTGTTGTCGGCCATAGATGTGGGTGTTGCCAGCCAGAGTTAATGGTGGCAGCCCACAGCAGTAGTAGTTGATCAAAGGCCGCAGCATTTCCTCCTCGGAGTGGACAAGCCTGGCCGCAAGCTGCCCAGTGGCTATCTGCCACTCCACAAAGCTCAGTTTCTCCCCAATTATGGCTCATATCAATTTTTATATGAAACCATGAGCATCATTAGCGTGTGTGAAGTCCGATCATGGCAACCTCGGTGATTGAGATGACAGCAACGAGAGGTCAGCGAGGCAAGGTCCAACACCAGCCTCGCCTCTCATACATACACGACCACCACAACCACCAAAGGGGGACACTCAATGGGGGCCACTCACAGGGGGCCAATGCCCCTCTGGACATGCTTATTCCTATGCCTCTCAGTCCCGTCATTGTTTTATAATAGCACTGCATCTCTCGCCTGAATACTGATCAACGATTCCATGCTAAATGCTTGTCTCAATGCAGCAATATTCATATCACCTACTTCAGGCTTGTTTTAAAAACAAGTTATTTAGAAATATAAAAAACAAGTAATTTAGAAATATAAATCTCTAAAATAAATAATATATTCTGAACATTTTTTACTTAAAATTATTGAAATTGCTACAAAAAAGGCCAGACTTTGGCAATATCAGATTTTTCAGGAATGCAATCATGACAGCATCAAACTCTTCAGATGTTTCCACTGCAGCTTAACATCAAAGTGTTGCATAGACTTATCATGTGCAGTCTTCATCAACAATGGAAGCGCAGGATAAGAGTGTGATAATGTCGCCGCTCTATATGACTCACAGAGAGGACTATTACAATACCACACAAGTCTGCAGTTGATACGATTGTGCTGCACCAGACTCTATGTGGCATTGGGGAGTGGCCCCAGCCTGCAGATCAAAGCTGGGGTAGAAATGTATGCACTGATCAAAGCTACGTTTGATGTCAAGCTTTCCTTCTCTCAGGAGATCTCGGCTAACAGGAATGCTATTTTCCCTAATAAGATAATGTACACTATTTAGCAGATGCTAGCTGGAACTATCTCATCTTATCTGCTATATTTGCTGCTCATCTTCGTTCCATAGTCTACATATAATATATTATTTTAAAATCTTCTCTTCTAAAGTCTTTCAAGTCTTTTCCTTGATTCTTTTTGCATTACTTGCTCCAGTGATGATGCTCTAATGTGCCCTTTTAGCGTGACAGTGGTTGAGTCCTTATCCTATGATACAGATATTTCCTGGCTGACTTTTGACTATATATGATGATGTTTAACCTTTTGCTATCCTTTCTTCTTTTATCCTGTGACTGTAAATGGATAATTATAACTATATTTATACTGTCTTGAGTGTTAATGCATAAAACTTTCATGATTTCCATGATAATATTCTGTGCTATACATGACAACAATTTATCAGCTAATTCGTGTTTCCTATTATGGATAAAACCACAAAAACAAATGTTTTGATTTTCTAACCGAATTTAAAAGTTCTCACCAGAACAATTCACGTGACCATCCATACAATCCTAGTTAGAAAATTGTGGCCTGAATCTTGCAGTTGATGTGGCATTTCTTGGTAATGGCATTCGGCTGATGGCAGAGGATCAGATAGCTGCAAGAAGCGCACACTCTCTGCTATCTTTGATCTCTGATCTCTGTTGCCACGGCCATGTTTGGTCATCCCCGCATGTTCATTTGGCTATTTGATCTTATCAGATGAATTGCGATTGCCATGTCTTTGGCAGTGGCTAGTTTAATATTTAAAGTCAGAGCTGAGGTCAGGTTTCACATTAAGAGACCTTGTCTGGGTGAAGCAGGGATGCTGAGTTCAGAAAGTTGCCAGGCAAATCCCAGTTATTTATCCAACATTTTTCATTAAAAAATGTAATTCATAAATCAATACTGAAAGTTTATTTTATCAACCCTATGAGGATTTAAAGCCAATGTTTTCATAGCTTTTTCATCTCCTTTAAAAATTCATCATCAAAATTGAAATCTGACACCAAACAAATATTATTCCTGGCCTAATGATCTTTCATAATGAAACTGTTTCATCACCCTCGCAAAAATCTTTTATCAAAAAAAGAATGAAGGTTTGAGTTTTGCCATTGATCGGTGGGGTGGGGTTTATAAAGGAGCATGGTTATTTTCTCCATAATGGTTCAGTTCCCCAGCGGCACAGTGGTGTTTGTATCGAAACTTTGAAGTCCCCTTGCTTAATATTAGGACAGTAAGCAGGCAGGCAACCCCGCTTTGTGACGCACATATCAGGATTCAGCCGCAAATGGAAATAGATAAAGAACTGAGAGAAAACCCAATGCAGTTGCCACAGTAATGTCAAAGACTGAAATACACTGGATTGTTGCGAGAAATGGTTATATTAAAAGGCTTTTTACTGAGTCAATAAAAAGCTTTTCATCCCAAATCAAAGACCGTGAAATGATTGGTAATTTTGTCTAAATTGAAATCAAAGTTAAGGCTGTCCACAGAACATCTTTTATAAATTGCCTCCATGGAAGAATCTAAGATTATACATAATCAGTGATAAGATAGCAAAATGTCATGTGAATTTCTCATGCATTATATAATATTTGAAACAAGCTGAGCATTTTTATCAGAGAGTGTATTGTCAGCATTGAATAAAAAGCTTATCTCTTGAATGGCAGACAAGACAGCAGATTTAGTAAACCATCACCGTCCGAGATCGTACAAAATGGGAGGTAAAGCATGTCTTTGAGAGGCATTACACATCAGACATGAAGCGAAGCCCCAGGCCCTCCTCGCCAGCATCATTACCAAACTGCTCCCTAACTTTCTGCAAAATTACCTCATTTCTGTGCCAATTTTTCTGCTTCATTTGCCTCACTAATTTCTGATTCTCTCTGATCTTCTTTGGCAAGGCTTCACTGCCCGAAGACTGAAAAGTGGGCAGAAGCACATTTTGCACGGCAAGCTGTGTACTGCTTTAGATAATGACATAAACAAGCTGGCAAAGGCTGAGGCATCGAATGCCTCCCTCGAACTGACATCACGCCCTGCATGAAACTGAACATTGCACAGCTAAGAGAGAAAGTGGAGGTAAAAGAACAAAGGATTCTAATAGTTAATTGTTCTTTTATAAGTTATGGATGAGATATATGTTAATAGTCTAGTTTTCTCAGGTCTCTGATCTTGGGTTATAGATGCATGGACACAATGTAGAGGATGCCTGGGGCCTGGAGAAGATACTTGGCATACAGCCTCCTGAACATAGCCCCATATCTCACCTCACAATGCCTGCCAACTAACCAAAACAAGCAGCCACCATCAGCCCACAACACTTCATTACACACCAAATGAACAGTTGCTGTCAAAGAGTTATCATCTGGGGACTTGTAAATTTGATTCATTTGATTTCTTATTGCATGTTAGTTGTTAGAAACATGATGCAAACATGCAACGAGATCAACTCTTCTGACATTGTAAATTAATCCTACATCTAACGTTCCAGCTCATTCCGGGTAAAAAACAGCAGCCAGTTCATACACAATGGAGGCATGAAGCATGAAAAGTGCTCTGGAATTGTTGATGATGGCCATTTGTGGCATTTAAATTGTGATCAAAACACGATGAAAGTGTAGAGAAGTTGAGAAATGTTGCCATCGCATGAGAGAGCCATATTGCGGTGCGTATGGACAGGGCACCATATAACTAATGGCTAATGGACAATGTAATGAAACATAATCACCATTATTGCATCACTGTATCATCCCCGTCTCGTCAGCTGAATGCCTGCCAAACCTGACTGATAAAAATGGTTATGTTCTAATGTAATATTTTATTACTCTGCTGAAGTTTTTATGATTCAGTTTCATGTTGTATTTAATGGATCAACTGCAATAAACAAAGTGTCTTTTTACATCTGGTGAAAGTAAAAAATCAAAATACGGCCTGCCAAATAATATGAAATATTGTCTTACAGATCATGTCTTACTAAAAATGAAAAATACCCATCTGAAAGTTCCTCCCTTAAAATATAATAACAATATGTTGAATAGGTAAAACCTTAATGACATTGAAACTTTCTCATTTCTTCTCAAGTATTCTGCATATTAACTGCCCACTGTGAGGTTCATATACTCAAACCAATCTTATACCTTTATGCCTTTTGGCCTGACAAAGAACTTACTCCTTATACTCTTATAAATGACCATTCCATTTGTGACTTCAGCACTTTTGTACCATGTCAAATGTTCTTGCTGATGTCGAGATCCTACTCAGATATTGTGCAGTCTAAGAAGCGTGAGCTGTAGAGAGGGCACCTGGGTGGTGACTCAGTCATATGATGTGCGTGGTATTGGAGGTTTGCATGTATGGGGCACATTGAAGATGATTTGTACCACAAAGCTACCATCACTGACTGCTGCCTGCAAAGTGACTGGTCTCCTGTACACATGGGTCGTAAAAAGCATTACCATTCACGCTCCTAAACTTTAATTGTCTTCTAAAATTATGCAAATTTTGCTTTAAATATGTACCGTATTTACTCAAATATAGGATCTAATTTCTCATCCTATATTTGAGTAAATACGATACCTTTTTTAAAAAAACTATCACATAATCTGTCTTCTAATCTCTTATGGTTCTTAAAAAACCTACTTAAGTGGACTTCAGTTTCAATATGCATTTTTTCAAGCATTATTGCAACTGTATAACTTTGCACTCAGGATAAATATGGAGACACTACTTTTCTGCAAATACTCCACAAAGAGATGTAAATTATCAATAAGATAAACAAGCTAAATGCGAGCCATTCACATCTGCACATCAAACACAAACCTAACTCGCCTTTTTTATTTACAGCTTTGATGTCCTGCGGAGTAAAACACATCTTTTACGCTTCTGATCAAAATTATTCTGGGATGATGAAATTAGTGCATGCTTCATTTGCTGGTTTACAAGGACGATAATATGATAAAATGGCTTTGACTGTCTTTTATGTAGCTAAGCAGGCAGTCCTGCTGGCTAATTCTATTACAGCTGATTTCCTTCATGTCTAATATTAGGCATAAACTAATATCCTTTATCACAGGAAAAGTTGCATCCAATTTTATCAACAGAAAAAGAAATTATCATCTGATCTCCTCTGAGTAAAAAAGTATATTGCTCTATTCTTAGATGAGATTTCATTTAATCCTAATAAGCATCTAATAAGCAGTATTCCTCAAGTTGTATATTCACACACTAACTTCCTGCATAATCTTTATACTGTAAAACTTTCCTATAAATAGATTACTAAAAATTAAAAATTCGGACTTTAGAACTGTTTTCTACCAATTGATGTGTTTTTGTTTCAAGGCAGTGTGATACTGTCCTATGTCATGTTATTTCACCATCTTAGCCATTCTTTCTGTGCAGTGACCTTGCAGTGACCTTATCGGCTGACCTTCATTGCTCTCCCCAATGCTTCATGTCGACAACCCAGAGTCAAATTGTGGATGGAAAACTGCAATCAAACCATGTTCAAGCTCCCTAAACAACGACTTCAAACATTTCTGCCAGTGTTTGAAGTCCCCGGCCCTCTCTTTGTAGATCAAATTTGGATCCCAATTTGAGCTGAGGAGAATGATCAAGCGATGACTTTGCATTGCGTCCGAGCCCTTGGCTTCCATATTAAAGGGTTGCCGTGAATCTCGTATTCCAGATACACACACTACAAAGAAGTGCCGTTTTTTGTCCCAGAGTAGCCAGGGTGGAGAGCTTCTGCCTCAATGCATTTTCACTTAAACACCAAAATTGGACATTGCAAATTTTGCACTGGGAGGATTTGTTTATTCTTATGAGATTCTGTGATCGATAAATCTGCTTTCCTAAGAATCCAACTTAAACAAAGGACTATGCTGCAAATGTACAGAAAAAAGACCCCTGCCACAAAGAAAAAAAATCCATATTTCATATTGTCCATATCTTGGCAGAGCAGAGTAGTCAGAGATCAACTGACCCTGATCGCAATCATGAATAAATCGCCATCTCACAATGGTATTTATTGAAGAACTTGAATCCAGTTTTGCGTCTGGAAAGTAAGCACAATGAAATTCCCAGTGACACCCAGGGGAGACAACTCGTATTACAGTACAAGATATCACTGAATGCAACAGCGGAGATAACGCAAGATGAATTTCATATTACTCCACGGGGCAGAAGCGATGATTTCTGGCAGGTCCACCCGGACTTGTTAGTGGGTGATGAGGGGTGCTTTGTTTTGACTCATCCTCAAGTTTAATGGGATGTCATGGGCCCTTTGAATTAAAGGTTCATACATCACACCCTGTCATGGGCCCTGCGTTTTACAGGTTCGTACATCACACCCGCAGGAAGGACATCCGTACCCCGACTTTCTATAGTCTGGGACGTAATCTTAGGACGGTGAGTAACTTGACCATAATAATTATTCAGGACAGAACAAAAGTTTTGTACATACATATGAACACAGCTATAATAAGTCAGGTCAGCCTCCATGGTCAGGTCATGTCACTCTCCACGGTCATGTCACTATCCACGGTCATGTCACTATCTACGGTCATGTCACTATCCACGGTCATGTCACTCTCCACAGTTATGTCACTCTCCACGGTCATGTCACCCACCACAGTCATGTCACCCTCCATGGTCATGTCACTCTCTACGGTCATGGCACCCTCCATGGTCATGTCATGTCACTCTCCAGGGTCATGTCACCCTCCATGGTCATGTCATGTCCCTCTCCCCGGTCATGGCACCCTCCATGGTCATGTCACTCTCCACGGTCATGTCACCCTCAACATTTCTGCTTTCCTTGGCAGTACTGTGTAAACTTAATTTGATTAAATGTATCTCAGAAATTTAAAAATGTTTAAAGAATATTTCCTGACAACTTAGTGAATAAAGCACAAAATCGTTTTGCTTTTAAAATGTGTTCAGGCCGAAACCCTCCATCAATTCCATCAAAGTATGTTATATTTTGGGCCTAATTGTTCAGCCTGGTTGGTGAACTTTGTTTTGGTAGGAGATGGTACCACACACAGTCAGAGCAGGGAGTTGTCAGTGAGACATGATGTATCTGTGCAGGCCGTGCCCGAGGTCGGGCGGGGTCGGTCGGGACAATGCACGGGACTTGCCACATATTACTGGCTTCCGACTAATTAGCCATTGTGCCTGTGTGTATGTTGGTTAATGATCTATAGTGGCATATTGAGGTGCACTCCTCGCATAAACTACTGTCAATGAACCAAGCTACATCCATCAGCGCCACATATAGGACAATACATGAGATAGCCATTCAGGCCATCCTATCTCCCTAATCAATTACTCTCTTCCTTCTGTGGCCTGTGGGTGCAGATAATAACTCACAACATCATATGGTCCCCAGAACCAAACTCTGTCATATGCTTAACAGATGTGTCCTTTTTCCCTCATGAATGCAAAATAATAAAATACATTAAAATACATTAAAAATATTTTTTCATAGAAATCCCATTTTTATTATGTACTTATCTTTCTATATTAGAACTTTTAGAGTTTGTTACTAAAATAAATAGTTCAAATGAATATCTATTTTCATGCTTACATTTTGTAGATCTTTAAGTGAGACTTCCGAGCTTCCGAATAGTGATGATTATGCGCTTTGCCAGGCAACAATACCTGTAGGTATGATCTCCACTTTACTGGCAACAAAAGCTTGGACGGATCCATGTTTACGAGCCTAATAAACAGTGAAATGCACAACGGTTACAACCGGTCACATGCGGACAATGGCGGGTCCCGTCCCAATTATCTGTTATCACACGCTCGATGATGAGGGCATTGTAATCCCCCCCTGCTTCCGATCATCCCCACGCAATCCGCCCCTCAGGCACGCTGGGCAGGGGCACGTAGCGCTCGGGCAGGGACATGGTACACCGTGCCTCACCCACACCATGGAAATGACATGCGGAATATGGTTTCACAAATGATTACAAAAAGCTGGCAAGACTGATGAGCTTTTTTTCTACGGTCACATGTTTTTTCTCTATCTGCACGGGGTTACTTTTCATTGTGTCATTTTGTATAAATGAGAAAATCTGCACATAATAGTCTCTTCATATAATGCCATTAAAAGGTCATGCACAAAAAATGGCTGATATCATTTCCATGGACTACGATAACATGATTGTCACGAGCTGTAAAATATTCCTGATCACTTCAAACCCATCTTTTTCACTCTCCTTTAGATATCAACTGCATTGTGATTATTTCTCTAAATGGATTTTCTTTTCATTAAATAAACCTACATGTACTTCAATCCTATGAACGCCATGTTGTTATTGACACTTTCAATGGAAAGATTTTATAGGCAAAAGAAAGTGGCCAGAGTTGTGTGTGTTATTTTGGTTGGCCACATTTTCTCTCCAGTTACTATCCCCAGGCACAAGTCAACAAGGATAAGGATTTTCTGACACACGGTTCTTTGGTATAAACTTCACTCTGACTTCTAACCATTACATGCCCTGAGCTATGGTCCGTACACACATTTGAGGGCCTTTTTCTATTTCTACCTTTGTCATCTCTATTAGTATGTTATAAATCCTGGGATGGGAATTCTAGATGGACAGGGATGGAACACTACCGTATTTATATCACTTTTCCAAGCTTCATTTCTTTAATAAGCATATTCTATAGTCTGGTCCCAGGTCTCACCCAAGCAACTCTGGTGTGCAGTCTATAACCAGGTCCCAGATCATAAAATAGACTGCTCTCATTTGTAGTCTATCCCCTGGTCCCACATTGTAAAATAGACAGCTCAGGCTTGTAGTCTATCCCCTGGTTCCAGATCGCACAATAGACAACTCAGGCTTGTAGTCTATCCCCTGGTTCCAGATCACACAATAGACAACTCAGGTTTGTAGTCTATCCCCTGGTTCCAGATCGCACAATAGACAACTCAGGCTTGTAGTCTATCCCCTGGTCCCAGATCACACAATAGACAACTCAGGCTTGTAGTTTATCCCAGGGCAGATTTATGCGAGAGTTATCTGGCCACACTTTATGAGGATGTAGCTCAGGAATGAGGATCACACACATTGCTGTCATGTCCCCATACCTTCCACCAGTACGTCCCCACCCAAACCACACCTCACTCTTATATCTGCCAATGATACATGTATACAGTCTATCATTTCCAGTCTATCATTCCCAGTCTATTATTCCCAGTCTGTCATTCCCAGTCTATTATTCCCAGTCTATCATTCCCAATCTGTCATTCCCAGTCTGTCATTCCCAGTCTGTCATTCCCAGTCTGTCATTCCCAGTCTATTATTCCCAGTCTGTCATTCCCAGTCTATTATTCCCAGTCTATCATTCCCAATCTGTCATTCCCAGTCTGTCATTCCCAGTCTATCACTCCCAGTCTGTCATTCCCAGTCTGTCATTCCCAGTCTGTCATTCCCGGTCTGTTATTCCCAGTCTATTATTCCCAGTCTGTCATTCCCAGTCTATTATTCCCAGTCTATCATTCCCAGTCTATTATTCCCAATCTGTCATTCCCAGTCTGTCATTCCCAGTCTGTCATTCCCAGTCTATCATTCCCAATCTGTCATTCCCAGTCTGTCATTCCCAGTCTGTCATTCCCAGTCTATCACTCCCAGTCTATCACTCCCAGTCTGTCATTCCCAGTCTGTCATTCCCAGTCTGTCATTCCCGGTCTGTTATTCCCAGTCTGTCATTCCCAGTCTATCATTCCCAGTCTATCATTCTCAGTCTATCATTCAAATCCTGAACCTGCTCAATGACCTTTGCCAGAGCTATATACTGTATACAATGGGCTGTTCATAATTACATATTTCTGAAAATATGAAAAGAAACCAGGTCACATATCAACCACAAGGACACACATATACCATCAGGTCACACGTCTACCACCAGGTCACACGTCTACCACCAGGTCACACATCAACCACCAGGTCACATATCAACCACCAGGTCACATATCAACCACCAGGTCACATATCAACCACCAGGTCACATATCTGCTGCCAGGTCACAGGCCAAATTTGAGTTATAAACTTCCACCAATCTGCAGCATTATAACCCCTTCCTGCATTACTCAGGTCATATATCAGAGGTCTGCACTACAGAGGTCATATATGAGAAGCATATACTTCTATACTAGAAGTCTATATCTTCTCTCTCCAGGTCAAAATATATCCTCCCAGGTCTCGGCAGGTCAGGTACGTATCTAAGGTCCTACAGATCCACCCTACAATTACCATGATTACATTTGGCTTGGTGGCAGATCACACATAGCGCTAGCCCCGTGGCATATATCTCCTACCACAAATTACACCACACATAAGACACCAGAAAAACGGGGTGTGCGGGATGAAGAAAATATTTTATATTTTTTGTGAGTGGAGGCTTGACAAGCAGGAAGAGGGAGGTGAGTTCTGACTGAGCCCTGCACAGCCCGAGGGAAACAAGAAGTGCCTCTCAGAGCACCCTTGGTGGACTCAAATATTATGACAAGAGGGCCTCGCGGACATTTAGCCAAGGTGTTTAGAAGACAGCACAATCTAGGCTTGGAATGCCAGTCATTTTCATGTACACGTATATTTTGCTTCATGCGATCCGCTCGGCCTGCTTGCCGCTGTGTTTGTGAGATCAGGTCTCGGGCAAGCACGGCTATCTTATCTACCAGCTCCACAGGTGTACGTACATCATATCCCAATCTCATACAGTACTGGCTTCACACTCGTTATAAATTTCGTGTAACCGATATAAATATATGTCACATTTGTGTGGAATACGTGCTTGATGCGGTGAAATGTTCAAAACACAGGTCATAACATTAAGGTCATTATTTCCTTGCCAAGTGAATTAGATCTTTTTGTATTTATGACTTTTTTAGGCTGTATCAGGTTAGATGGGACTCAATGCCCTACTCTTTTCAAAGAATGGCTGGAGGTCCTTCTTTTGTATTATCACATATACATATAAACCAGAGTCGTAGATCACCAGTCATGGAGCACTGGCTGGAGATATCTACCCCTACTGACCATGCATCATAACAAAATAGCAGAGAGCCAAAGGCAGAGAGCGGAGTCTGGAGAGCTGAGAGCAGAGAGCAGAGAGCAGAGAGCAGAGAGCAGAGAGCAGAGAGCAGAGAGCAGAGAGCAGAGCAGAGAGCAGAGAGCAGAGAGAGGAGGGTGGAGAGAGGAGGGTGGAGAGAATCTCAGAGAGGAGGGTGGAGAGGGGAGGATGGAGGGTGGAGAAGGGAGGATGGAGGGTGGAGAAGGGAGGGTGGAGAGTGGTAAGGGGAGAGTGGTAAGGGGAGAGTGGTAAGGGGAGAGTGGAGGGTGGGTAGGGGAGGATGGAGGGTGGAGAGGGAGGGTGGAGAGGGGAGGGTGTAGAGGGGAGGGTGGAGAGGGGAGGGTGTAGAGGGGAGGGTGGAGAGGGGAGGGTGTAGAGGGAGGGTGGAGGGTGTAGAGGGAGAGTGGAGGGTGTAGAGTGGAGGGTGCAGAGGGGAGGGTGGAGAGGGGAGGGTGTAGAGGGGAGGGTGGAGAGGGGAGGGTGTAGAGGGGAGGGTGTTGAGGGAGGGTGGAGGGTGCAGAGGGGAGGGTGTAGAGGGGAGGGGTTGAGAGCAGAGAGAGGATAGTTTGGAGTGCGTATGAGTGTAGAATGTGGGGTGGTGACGTGTGAGTGACGGCCGCTGTCAGCTGCCCTCCACAGACCCTTGCTCTGATTTCATGCAGAATTTACAACTGCCAAACTCCAGGGCCACACATAAACACCTTCCTACTAATCTACCCACCCACGTGAACTCATGCTCTCACACCCGCCCTCAGACACACGTTTATGATACGCTCTGATTGGGCAATGCACTGCTCCTAAGATTGTTGAATAGTGTCAGGACGTTTGTTTCCTTTTTTCAATATTAATACATACATGTATATATGTTTTCTCAAAAAAATCTATTTAATTAGGAAGAATCTTGTATTCTCATAATTTTTAGAATATGGACTGGATGTTCACCAAAAATTTCTTCAAAGAGACAACCACATAATTTCATAAAATAGAAAGCAACATAATTGTACCCAAGAGACGACCACACTTGATGGGGATGAGATCAGTAAATTATTGACGAATCAGATGCGTATGCTCACTAGCCATCAATTCACCAGAAATAAACAATTACGCTCTCTCAATTCCAAAGAAAACTTTCTGATCTAATACATTTTGCACACTGCTTAAATTAGGTTTTAATTTCCCGTGCAGCCTGTGCTTGGCAGAGGAGTAATCAGCTCAGCATCATCTGAGCACTAATTACTATTAAACACCTCTCCTTAACTCTCTCATCCGAGTGGCATTCCCGTCCCCAGCCTCCGAAGCCATACCTTCCCTTGTAATCATGATTAGCATCCTGCATCTACAAAGTCTGCAGTGAGCACGGCTCACTATAGACCCGCACCTGTGAGATAATCTAGCAAAGTGCCATAAGGTTAAATCGGAATTAAAGCTCACCTGATGTTAGACAATTACCCGCATGGCCGCATTAATACAATGTATTAATTACTCTCTGTGCCGAGGTGTGAATCACACAAAATCCAAGTCCAAGGTCGGCAATCCAAGGTCGGCAATCATCCCTTATCAATAATTCCAGGTAGTGTCGTCGTTAGAATCGAGAGACGTAATTACGACTAATACCACTTCAACTAATATTCCCGCATCCATACAACAGCATTAATCCCACTCTCCTGACCCATCCACTCATACCCATCATCAAAATGAAAAATCATTCTCAAATCTAAATTTGTCCATCTCCATTTGTTTAATACTTTTTATTTGGTTATGTAAATTAAATGCATAAAAGTTACATTTATTTCTTCATCATTTTTGTATCAGCTAAAGAAGAGAATAGAGTGAAAAGACAAAGAATAGCAACACTATATTGTCATAACATCGTCGGATGTGACCAAATAGATGTGTATAACATACTTTATACCTTGTATATGTGTAGTGCAATATATTTCACATTTTAACATGGAACTTTTCAATCTGTCATACATGAAGTTTGAGTGGCAGTCGCCACTTTGAGATCATCTGCCTGTTAACACTCGGCTCAGCATAACAACCTCAGGAGTTGCCGTTACCTGCCTCGATTACCCTCCTCATCCTCCTCAACAATACTTACAGCATCTATCTACAACCATTGCACTTGTTAAGTACATTTAAAACATCTCAAATGCAGCTTTAATGAGACTATTACCAGAGAGCCTCGGTTGAGTTTTTCTACCTGAAGAAAGTTCATGATTTGAGATTGCTTATGCAAGGTTAAACAAACAGCAGGAGGATTTTTTAAAGGAAATAACAATAATGTTAAAACTAACTTACGCAGATTCATTGTGGCCACTGTATTATAATGATCATGACTTCACCTTACAGATAACATTATTACTGGGCTAAATATCACAGCTAGATTTTGACTTTGTGGCCTTCAGGGTTAGATCATATATATATCAAGCCTACAATTTGAAGCAAATAAAACCACCACTTCTGGGTAAATATTTATATGAGGGTCATTTTAAGGTCATAAAGGTCAGGACAGGGTGTCTCTCTGTTCACCTTTTTGACCTCTATGGGCCAAGGTCATTAGGTGTTGAGTGATGTATTGAAAGATTTATCTGTCCCATAAATATGTTTACTCCGCAAGACTCAAATTTCATAAATTATTTGAATTTCTAGTTCAAAAATGTGGAACTCATCCATAGAGGGAGCATTGAGGCCTTATATACTCACAAACACACAAACGGGGAAAATATTTATTTCATATGGGAAAGTTTAATCTAGAAAAAAATCTCTGATACATCTTTATCTTCTCAAAATATCATAATCCCGCTAAGTATGATGATTGTCAGCCAGTCTACAATCTGTAGTCACAAAGGTGAGAAATATCACAAAATTTGCCAATTTTCCAAAGGTCAAAGAAGACATTCTGCAGCTGTATGTGTCATCCCAATGATGGTAATGACCTGCAGCCAGCTCGTAATTAAGTATCATTTTTATTAGACTTAATAACAGCCAGATGCCAGCGATATTTCTGGGTGTGATCTATGGCCGTGCCTTGCAACCCCTGACTTTTCTCGCACTCTGGGTATCTCTTTATCTCCACCCATATCATCCCCCTCCATCTCGGCTCTCACTCAACCAAACATCTCAAACACTGACAGTCTCTATCATATCTCTACATCACCTCCAAACACCGGACAAGCTTTGTCAATAAAATGCTAGAAATCAGACTCCAATTCCAAAACATTGTTCATTTTCAAACCAAAATAACCAGTCCGAAACAAACATCTTTTGGTTCACACATAACAGTGGCCAAGTTCAGGTTGTATATAACCACCATGTGAACTTATCTGGTCACACAAAGCAGTTGTGTGGCAATGGTCATGCCTATGTTTTGTTCGGCACAATATGGTCATGTAATAGCCAAGTGTGACATCAGTTGGTCATCTTTATGTGTGACCCAATAGATGTTTGGCCCCAACTGATATACTGCACCAAAACAGATATTTTTGTGATAAAACCACATTTTATGTCATTCTATAGACCTGAATCATACAGGCTGGTAATTGCTCTAAGATCCAGTACAGTTCTGATCATTCTTTTTCCAGTCTAGGAATGTTTCGGTCAGACATTAGGATTGCCATTTCCTTGTCCTTCTGTGGCTACATTGATTAGAAACTGCATTTCTTTATGGAACCGGATGAAATTATCTCAGGAAAACAATTTCTAACCATCATATTTATCACCATCCCGACATCTAAATTAAAACACATAAATGCTTTCTGCCTGGAATGCAATGAGGATTTCCTCATAAGACAGGTGCCTGTTTTTTTTAATAAAAGAAAAGTAATTTTGGAATGTGTCAGACAGAGGACCATTTATCAGCACTTGTAGATGTCCTGTAACTTTGTGCAGCTGAGACCTTGCCCATTTTATCAGAGTTTTGACAGCTAGGGCTCTCCATACACTGCCATTTATCTCACATCTCAGCTGCACAACCTGCCATCTTTGTTTGAACTTCAATATCTGCCAATTTCCTGCGCTGATCCCTTTCTTATGAACTTTCCCAGCTCATCCTTTGATTTTCTCTCTGCAGATTCTCATTTCCGGTTTTCAAAGCTTTTGCCCAAAATAATATAAGTTCCTCACCATGGCAATTTAAGAACATTCATATCTGTCTAAAACAGATTTAAGCTTGTCCCTGTTGTGGTACACTTTCTTGCTATATTTGTACTTTGAAACACTCAGCTGAAAAACAAAATCAAAATATCCTTTCTGATAACCCAGAAAGATAAAAACTTGCACTTGATGGTTGTTTTTTTATTTTTAAATGTAAATTTTCACTAATGAACCCAAACTGTGTAAGAAAATCCCTGAGAAAAACAATTATACTTCATAATCAATGCAGAAATGTGGCAAAACTATTCCAGAAATCTCCCAATCAGGTTTGCTGCAGTCAGAAGTCAGCAGCCAATCAGCAGGCAGCTTACATATGATATTAGCCAGCTGGTGAGTAGTGCCACCTGGTGCCACCCCTGAAGCCCTGAGGCTCTGCCATTCTCCAAATTATGATTTTAAAGAATGAGGACATAATTCAGTTTGTCTTACTGAACTTTACAATGAGTACATTCTCATTAAATGTGTCACAATTAAACATTTTGTTTTTAACAATTATGGAATTAGTCACCAATCTGAGTTTCTGTCACAAGAAAATGACCTCCCTGTATCAGGGAAATGACTTCACATCTGATTTATTGTAACAGGGAAAGGATCTTACATCTGATTTGCTGTAAAAAGGAAAGGACCTTACATCTGATTTACTGTAACAGGGAAAGGACCTCACATCTGATTTGCTGTTACAGGGAAAGGACCTTACATCTGATTTATCGTAACAGGGAAAGGACCTCACATCTGATTTACTGTAACAGGGAAAGGACCTCACATCTGATTTGCTGTAACAAGGAAAGGACCTTACATCTGATTTATCGTAACAGGGAAAGGACCTTACATCTGATTTATCGTAACAGGGAAAGGACCTTACATCTGATTTACTGTAACAGGGAAAGGACCTCACATCTGATTTGCTGTAACAAGGAAAGGACCTTACATCTGATTTATCGTAACAGGGAAAGGACCTTACATCTGATTTACTGTTACGGGGAAAGGACCTCACATCTGATTAACTCAAACAGGGAAAGGACCTCACATCTGATTTGCTGTAACAAGGAAAGGACCTTACATCTGATTTACTGTAACAAGGAAAGGACCTTACATCTGATTTACTGTTACGGGGAAAGGACCTCACATCTGATTAACTCAAACAGGGAAAGGATCTCACATCTGATTTAATGTAACAAGGAAAGGACCTTACATCTGATTTATTGCAACAGGGAAAGGACCTCACATCTGATTTACTGTAACAGGGAAAGGACCTCACATCTGATTTAATGTAACAAGGAAAGGACCTCACATCTGATTTACTGTAACAGGGAAAGGACCTCACATCTGATTTACTGTAACAGGGAAAGGACCTCACATCTGATTTACTGTAACAGGGAAAGGACCTCACATCTGATTTACTGTAACAGGGAAAGGACCTCACATCTGATTTACTGTTACAGGGAAAGGACCTTACATCTGATTCACTGTAACAGGGAAAGGACCTCACATCTGATTTAATGCATCTGGGAAAGGACCTCACATCTGATTTAATGTATCTGGGAAAGGACTTCACATCTGATTTACTGTAACAAGGAAAGGACCTTACATCTGATTTACTGTAACTGGGAAAGGACCTTACATCTGATTTACTGTAACAGGGAAAGGACCTCACATCTGATTTACTGTTACAGGGAAAGGACCTCACATCTGATTTACTGTAACAGGGAAAGGACCTCACATCTGATTTACTGTAACAGGGAAAGGACCTCACATCTGATTTACTGTAACAGGGAAAGGACCTCACATCTGATTTACTGTAACAGGGAAAGGACCTTACATCTGATTCACTGTAACAGGGAAAGGACCTCACATCTGATTTAATGCATCTGGGAAAGGACCTCACATCTGATTTAATGTATCTGGGAAAGGACTTCACATCTGATTTACTGTAACAAGGAAAGGACCTTACATCTGATTTACTGTAACTGGGAAAGGACCTTACATCTGATTTACTGTAACAGGGAAAGGACCTCACATCTGATTTACTGTTACAGGGAAAGGACCTCACATCTGATTTACTGTAACAGGGAAAGGACCTCACATCTGATTTACTGTAACAGGGAAAGGACCTCACATCTGATTTACTGTAACAGGGAAAGGACCTTACATCTGATTTACTGTAACAGGGAAAGGACCTCACATCTGATTTACTGTAACAAGGAAAGGACCTCACATCTGATTTACTGTAACAGGGAAAGGACTTCACATCTGATTTACTTACTGTTACAGGGAAAGGACCTCACATCTGATTTAATGTAACTGGGAAAGGACCTTACATCTGATTTACTGTAACAGGGAAAGGACCTCACATCTGATTTACTGTTACAGGGAAAGGACCTCACATCTGATTTACTGTAACAGGGAAAGGACCTCACATCTGATTTACTGTAACAGGGAAAGGACCTCACATCTGATTTACTGTAACAAGGAAAGGACCTCACATCTGATTTACTGTAACAGGGAAAGGACTTCACATCTGATTTACTTACTGTTACAGGGAAAGGACCTCACATCTGATTTAATGTAACTGGGAAAGGACCTTACATCTGATTTACTGTAACAGGGAAAGGACCTCACATCTGATTTATGACCCTGGCCTGAGAGTATCTGGCAAGCGGCAGCCAGGACCCGGGATGAGTTATGATGAGGGGAAGGTTGGCTGAGAGATATGAGGCACAAACTATGGCCTGGTGACCATGCTGACACCTTCTGTCATCAACTCACCATCACAAAACTAACTCAGCAAGCACGGATGAGGCCCTCGTCTCCACTTGTCCCATCCTTTAATAACTGCCTGCACAACTCAGCTGTGTCTCATTACGCCCAATGTGATCATCATTAATTTTGTCATATCTTATCTTATTCTTCAGTAATACCCACTTTATTTAGTTAGCATGACTGTTGTATTTAACATTATTCAAACAGAGAGTTTTCCACAGCTTTTATCAGCCTTATTCATTTGATTCTTAGGAAACATTTTCACACACTCTGACTTGTCAAAATTCACACCCAGGCCTCATCATATGTGAGGGAATTTAAAGTATACTAATACAGGCAAATTTAAAGAATCCTTCACACACCAAAACACTTGAGTGGAAAACATTCTCGAGACAGACCTGACTATTTTTGTGTGACCTCATTTATCATGTGACCCTAGTTGACCTGGGGTCACCATGGTAACATAAATCACAGGATCCCTACAGTGAGAGGGACAGGCTTGAAAACGGCATCCTGCCGCCTCGACCTGGTGGCCTGGCGTATTTCCCACAAAACCTGTAGACAACTTTTACACATCTTAACTTGCTTTCTAACAGGATAATATATACGTTTAACCTTTCCTCTTCCCATATGATATCAACACATTGTGAACACACTGCAGCTGGGAAAAATGGGAAATATCGCAATGTGAAATGCTGGGCCTGGGGTGAGAAAGACGCCCCTGACATAAAAACATGTGTGCAGGGGAAATCGCTTTTGTTCTCTGCATTAGATCCATGCCTTACTCCTCCTAAATGGATGGAAAAATATTAAATAATATCTTTACAATCAACAATATTATTTTCACATGTAAAGTTAAAAGAATGAAAATTTATTGATCAAAAGAATCTTAATTTATTGATCACTTTTACGAAGCACAATATTTTCTTGGGGTGGACGCCTTGATACAAGCTTTACAATCAGACCACAAAATTAGTGAAAATTGCCATCACATTATGCTGTCACGAGACGCTGTCATTATTTTGGTAAATACTTTAACAGTTTACCGAGTCTATTAGAATTGCCTGGGCAATGGTGGTTGAGGACAAGACAGCTGGAACGCCCGCCCGCCCTCAGGGGCCAAGTCTCCTAACGTCATGCCCTGTTTCGAGTTTTTCTTTCTCTGCCGCCAGATCCCGCTCATAACTGGTCTCGGTATATATACTGGGAAGGAAGTATCTTTCAACACTGAGGAGTGCCTGTGAGCAGACCTCCGTCAGGCTGATAGAAAGCAGTCCGCACATCACCAGAGGCTGTTTATTATTTTTCTGTCACCTACAAGGGCTCTTTTCCTCTGTGAATATTCAAAACTCCACTTTCGAAATAAAAAACGATTTATAAACTAGTGACATTTCCATTTAACAGTGATGAGATAATTGATTGCAATTTTTCCTCTATTTGTTTAATTTGGGAAATGATATTTTATTTCCCACATTTATCCCATCAGAGCAATCATGATTATCATGACAGTAAATGAGCTTGGCATATATATATATATACACTGGCACCCTCCATTCATATCCTAGTGAATATTTGCTTATTTTTCAAATAACAATATCAAGAAACTTAGAACTGCAAAATAGTGGATATGAAGGAAATGTGTAATACCCTGAAACAGTATAGAAAAAGGGCAAGTAACCTGTCTCAGAAAGACTAAATGTTTTTTTTTATATCTAAATTACCATAATCAAGATTTGAATTGCTAATTCATCAAAATCATGTTACATTGTCAGAATCTGAGAATCACATCTTCATTTCCACTCGTCATATCTATCTCCATTTTTATGTGATTTATTATATTCACTGCTGAATGATATATTTCATCAAATTTACATTTAAAAGCCTACTTCAATTCCAAAAGGCTTGGGAAATTTGAATACAAAATAATGTGTGGTCATAACCACGGAAAGATGGGAAACTAGGTCAAGATTCGGGATGAGAAACGACCACATATCCCTGAAGGGCATCTGGGGTTGTTCTTTTCCACCACATCATTTTGCCAGCCATGAAAACCATTTTATTTTCTATCATCACATATTATCCAATCACAGGTCATTATGACTATTTGCTGCGGGCCTGATACAAACTGGCATAAAGAGAAGGTCGCCAATCATGTGTCATACAGAAAACGGTGCCCTTGAGCATTTTCAAAACTACATTTCACCGAAAAAGCGGAAAACTGTCTGTAGCAATTTTATTCACATAGTGAAATTGTTTGTTGATTGCTTTTGACCTCTAACAAATACAAAGTTCACTAAATATCAGTGGTACTTTTTTGTGTAATAATAACTCAGTTGCGAACCTCTGTGTGCCTGGCGGCAAAACTCAGGGCCTAGTTTTCTGCTTGGATCAGTGCAGCTGGCTAAAAAATGCACAAAGTTTGACAAGCGAGGATGGTTGAGACCAGTTATCCTGTCATGGCCAGTTAAATGTGCATTCCATTGTGACATGTGTTTGACTAGGCCATCATTTCACAGGTAAATGCCAGCCAAAAACACTGTTGCAACTTAAATAGATAATTTTCTCCTTGAAAAGTTCACTTTTCGTTGCCTTACTTTCATATCACAGCCTTTTATGGAGACAACACGTAGATACCCGTTCAATGGCTTATTTTTTAAATAAATACCTATTATTATTTTTCTGGTGGGAATAAAATTTTTAAATCTTGAAGAATTTTAAAATGTTTACACAGAAGTGTAGGTCAAGTACTGATCCACTTTACACTCTGTCTCCAAATCTGTCATTATACTCCTGAAGGAAAGAGAAAAAAACTTTTAACAAACACTTTCTACTTGCCAGGCTGTTTAGCAGGGTGAAAAATGTCTCTTGTCATCTTCGATGACAAACATATTTGAGACGGCTTCTTACATAAAACCGGATCTTCTCCTAAGAATACATCAAAGTGCGGCGTCCCGCCTATCCCATAATGGTACTACCATGTTGCTTTACATTCCATTGTCGCCATGACAACAGGGCACATCTCAGGTGTCAGGACGTCTTTATTCACCTTTCTCTCTGTGTAGCCTACCTGTCCCGCTGGGTAAGGGGACCCCACTTGAAAGCCACGTCTCCCCGCTCCCCGACCAAAATCAACGTCCCACCTAGTTAAGTTTAAATATATGTATGACTATCTGTGGGTCCAGGTGTTCTTATAATGAGAGCCAACATATAATATGACAGCGCCGTGGCATTCTGAATAAGGGCCCAACTTTAACAAGTCTCAACACCCCAAGCATAGCACAGAATAGAATATCTACTTAAATAATACCTAAATATGCCTATGTCTCACTTTCTGACTTTAATCCCTACGAGAATAATCAGGATCCACTGCTTAACTATTTAGATGACCATCTCAGTTAATTTGACATCTTTTCTCCTGATTTGCATTTTGTGCAGCAGGTAGCCTGTCTCCCATTGTATTGCTTCTTGGGGAGGACCATCTTACATCACTGCAGTAGAGAGTTATCACTTTGGATTGATCCGGAATAGATCAGAAGTGTCACACGGACTGTGGGACGACACAAGTTCAATTTTCTGCATGGATAGGAGTCCCGTGAGTTGTATGGGAGCACACTTAGGCCGCACTAAGGGCCTGTGAAACCTGCACAAAAGTGGGATTCTTCAGTCTGCTATGTAACGAGTGGGGAGGAGCCACGATCTTTTTATGTACCATTCAAATTAGAAATGTTTTGCCTTTTTTGTCCTCAGATAAGAATATGTGCCTCCCATGGGGTATATGGACTTGTCAAGATTGCTTTTTGGTATCTTAGATTTTAATAAAATGTCACTTATCAGGTGACCCTCGTAAAGAAAAACAGTCGTCAACCTGTCACAGTGTATTAATCAACATTTTTAATGACTGCTTCCTTATCATGACTATTTTACTAAGGATGAAACTGACACATGTTCAATATCACTGTAAAAAAAACTTTTAAAATGCGTACTTTTTTCTAAAGGCCAAAGAGCAACTTTATTCATTTTTTTCAAGTTTCTCATTTTCTGAATGCTTTACGTTTATTTCAAAGACCATATTTTCTTTTTATCTCTTTCCTTCCCTCCAGATTGTTCAATATGCGGAAATAAATTCTGCCTGTGTCTGTGATCTGGGATACCGTCCACATTAGAGCTTTGAGGAACCTGGCTCCATTTCATTCATCAATATTTCCTGACAATACCGCGAGCATCACTCCATAATTAGATGTTTACTTAGTGAAATTGACACTGTTTTCTCACTTTGAAACTTCATAATTGATTTAAGGAGGGTAATATTTGCTATTTGCCCATGTTCTTATAGGCAGATGTGTGCTGTGTGAGACTGACAATATCAATAAACAGTTATGTTCACCAAACACCATCATAACTATCCTCAACTAAATTTCATGTGCAGGAAATCATAAAAAAGATCCTATTTTTGGTCTTTTTGAAAAAGATGTTCTCAAGTTTTGGACAGCAAATTAAGACAAGTAGTCTTGGTTTCTTTCTAACATATTTCAAATGATTCACACTTGGAATTCATATTTAACATATTATATATTGTGTAATACAAAAAAACTAATGGATAAAAAATCACAAAGATTTAGAAAGCTGCCAATAGATTAACTATATGTCTCAAAATTATACATCATGACAGACAGAGCAACATGGTCACTGGAGCCGGATTATGTGACAATATGTATAATACATGATGCATTAGCTGTGAATCAGATGTTAAATAATGCATTGGTTTGGTGCAGGTTATATCAGCACAATGTCTGTCTGTATTCAGAGAATGGTAAACTCTCAAAGCATGTGGTTATAGGCCCGGCCCTCCCTCCCTCTCCTCCCCGTCTATTCACTCTAAAGTGTAAGTATAATATTTTGATAGCAAACTACATGGCCAGACACGGTGCCTCCACGCCCCCAAACAATACACCGCTAAAAATGAATAACAAATGGCGAGTTACGCCAATCTGTAAGTGATGAGGGGTGTATATGGAGCAGAGAAAGGGGGAGTCGGAGGGGCACAGAGGGGCGCGGAGGGGCGTGGGGTGCAGAATCAGGTGCACATGTTGTGTAGGGGCTAATGGAGTATGAAACTAGAACAAGTCCGAATCACCGAGCACCTAACAGAGCAAGGAAGGCACACCGTTCACAGGATTAAGTTGTCTGATCCGTTCTCGGCTCGGCGGTGATGGTTGCTGACGGGCTGCGCATACTTGACTGCAGTGGCCTGCCCGTCTTCTCGCTGACACATCCCAGACAATACAGACTTATCATCTCCACCCCCTCCTCTACCACACACCCCTGCTGTCAATAACTCATTAAGACATCCACAGTTGCTCAAGTTGTAACCCTATAGAATTGCTTTCTATTTATGATACCTTAAAGTAACACTTTGCATCCATTATGCGTGGAACAGATCAAAACAGCATCATTCGCCATTATTATCCTGACAACAACTTTACAACACTTTCTACATCCCAAGATTTCATTATTTGCAATTAAAGTTTACTAGCACAGTTTCACTTTCTGAAACACAAGCAAAAATCTGTATCACACATGATATTTTTAAATTAAGTTGTCAATTTTTGGGTTACTATGCGGATAAAATCTCATATTGAGTCGCTGACGCTGACTGGCATGTTCAGCAGTTGTCATAAGCAGTGTTACAACAAGCTGCAATTTTCCTACAAATGCCCACTACAAGAAGAGATTTCCTGCGAATTTGGTCATGAAATCCAGCCAGTGCGGGGTCGTCAGTGGAGGCTTGCATGTCGCTAGCATACGAGGTCATCCTGATCTGACTGCGACATGCAAATCCTCAATAGATACTCCGCGCTGACTCAGGACTACTTCCACTCACCTAATCACCACTTCCTGCCGCTCGTCAATAAATCCGATCCCTTCCTCTTATTTGTTTCACTTGACAGATAATGAGAACTCTTTATTCTGAACACAATGAAATATAACTTTTATCATGATTTCTTCTATTTCTTTCTTCTTTAAAGTAGCTCCGATTGTCAGCATGACAATAACGCGTCTCTCTATATTTTAATAATAATTTACCATCTTCTTCACTGCTCATTCCAGTTAATTTAATGCTTTTATGCTGCAAAAATACGGCCAAAAATCTATAAAATTGTCAATTAATCTGGGATATCAAGTGGCAATACAAAAGGGTGTGGTTGGATGTCTGTTGTGTGCCGTCTTCCGTTATTTGGCCACGTTCCAGGCAGTCGTTTTGACACACCTGACACTGTGGAACTGAAAGGACTTTGATCTGTCTATTCTGCCTCAGCTGCAGATTCACGCTGTCTATCATCGTATGCTGCTAGAATAACATTGACAAATCTATACTGATATTTTGGCTCATCTTCTATTTAATGAGTAAAATTTCCCCTCTCATGCACACCGCACCTGTCTTGTGCAGCGTCCAGATTTTCGAGATAAACAATAAAAAGGTTGTCAATAAAACACTTAAAATTGAATATTTTCTACAATGCAGATGTAGAATAATCATTATAGATACTATTATTCAAAAATTTTGATTAAAAAGTATTCTTTTAATAAAATTTTCCAATTTCTTTCTTTTGTCTAATAGCTTAATAAACTAACAGAAGGAATTGAAAGAACTCGCATTATGAAAGTGGTCATTGTAAAAGTGTCTAAAGGGTCACAAGTTTCACTTTTCTCATGGTAATATCTGCAGAAATAATGAATAACAGAAATAATGATAATCCTCAAATCTCTGATCTACAGTTGCAAACTGAGGCCATTCATTTCAAAGCCTTTTGTTTCATAGAGGACAATAGCTAAGCACATAGTGAACCTACTCATTTTCATGCTTATTTAGGTAATAAAAATAACATTTCTGAAGGTTTTTATTCTTTTGGAGGGAAGGCCGCAAGGTGTGACACCTGTCACTGTCCAAGGTGTACAGTATCCCCTCTGAAATTATCCCCGACACCCGCCAGCCTGCGTAGCGACCGTCGCCAGGCCAGAAAGGTGAAAGAACAATGTGCACAATGAGTGTCACCGATACTCAACACCGATCCGCCCAGTTTCATTTAACCAAGTTTTCCTTAATTAAATCCTCATTAAGGGAGCTACCATTTTCTCTCTGGGGACTTCCATAGAAACAAACCCTAACTACTAATTTGGCCCTTAATCCTCATGGACAATTATCATTTTCAGTTCTTCTGGCAAAAATTACTCCTTTTGTGCCGGCTAAAAGCATTTATTTGGGCACAATCAAAGCGCATTAGGTGCGGCCTCATATGGTCCATAATGCCAATATTCAGATCATATTTTACACCTGACTGATCACTTTATTTCGGCCTGTTTCGCCACATGCTCACCTTGCCTCTGTCAAGGATCTTATTGTCCGCTCAAAAAAAGAGAAACTGATTCTTTGTCGGGAGTATTCTGTATCATGTCAAACGAGTAGAAACTTTGCATTTCTGTCACCGATATGATGGATGTTTCTCCACCATTCCACAAGTTCACAATAATTAGTTTGGAATTCAACATTCTGCATTGTTTCACTTTATCAAACCAACACAATTTCATAATTCAATTTATTCAAGTATCACATTTTTTTATAAATTAACATTTCCGATAAATGTGATCAGATAAATGTGATCCACTTCATACAAATTCATCAAACTGAATGATCAAAGAAACACAGAATGATTAGCAAATATGTTCAATATATAAAGAAAAATTGTAAATAGTGGCATTCAATACTTTTTTTCTTTGCTATCAAATCACAACCGTTATTTACAAGTCAATCCTTGATGCATTTAAGGACAATAAAATCTGTGATATTTCCCCAATATATCAATGACAAGGCGAAGCCTGGCCAGAGGTAGTTTATCATCCTGTGGAGACCAAACGGCCAGAAAATACCACTTGAATATAGTGACAGTAAATGGGCATAATTGTGATATAAGTAGAGTGTAAAATAAGCTAGTTATCCTCTCCTTATCTGGCCCAGAGATGCTAAGTCAAGGGTTATCTAAATCGTAATGATAACACTTAACTTCACCAGTTTACTGTTTTGACTTACGCCTTCAGTTTAATTTTATTGAAAGGCATTCAGCAATAAACAGCTTAAAATAAAATTTGGATATGCTACACCTAAAACTATTTATTTTTTGCAGTGGGACCTGTACCTGCTTAAATTAATTTTGTATTTTTTTAGCGGCAACTATTTAAATATTGGCATATTTGTGAACAATGGATAGTGTCAAGTTGACCGTGGCATTGTGACAGTTTGCACAATGTGTGCCTTACCCTGGGTATCCTCATCATGATAAATATTAAGTACACATTTATTTAACCCATATACAAACACGGCAACATCTGTGCCAATGAATAGCGATACTTGAATGCCTTTTTATTCAAACTCCAACTTCCCTCTTAGATGAAATTTGAGCATTAATCGTATGAATAAATCTTTGTGTACATTTTGGTCCCATTTCGAATCTATTTAAATGGACTTCTTGCACTGAAACTGAATCTCAAAAGGTATATTTGGTTTATCAGTGATATTTAATCTGTTATCATTTGACTTGTTTTTTGCAGGTTGTGTTTATTTTCCAGTGTTAAATCAGTGTCAAGAGTGGAATGGCAGCCATCCTGAGCAAAACTAAAAACTGTACTAGCAAGACTCCATACTTATTATGAATGTAATTTTAGCATATATCCCATCCCTACCTAATTGTCGATCAAGACATGTTCATCACAATATGCTCCATACCTTGTCACACATGTCAATCCTAAGTAAAGCTAACAAGTAAATTGAAAACTGTACTTATAACAAGAATCCATATTTAGCATGAATGCAAACAGCATGACCCATCCATACTTACTTGATAATCAAGGCATGTATAAAAGAATTCATATTTTGTCACAAAAGTAATCCTAATTGACATTCCTGCAATAAAATATTTACAAAATGAAACTTACTTTTCATCGTCGTCTTCTTCTTGCGACATTTTGACATGCCATATGAAGGGCAAAATGGCGGTGAGACACAGCATCAAAGTCACCACCGACGCCATACGCTGCATTACGCTCTCCTATACAAAGATATTAAAACATATTTAAAACATCTTAATGTGCACCTTAAGGTATCTAGGTATGTGGAGTGCAGATGGATGCTCGCTTTAATCTGAGCTTGATTTTAATCTCTGGCCCTTCTGTTAGTTTTCAAGAAATTCTGATAGCAGAATATTTATCAGAAATTCTGTCAAAATACTATAAAAAATCAAATTTATTGTTTCGAGTAAAATCATCAAAAAACACAAAAGTATTGATTTTGTTGATTTTAAAATAAATTTTATAAAAAATAATCACACAAAAAGGGCAACTGTAATGCCACATGAAAAGGTTTGTCTCACTCTGAAATGTAAATACAACGTTTATCTGATATAAAAGTTCTAATGAGTTCAATAGAAGGAAAAAAGAAGAAATAATTGACATATAAATGCTGTAGGAAAGAGATTAAGATTATTTGGAATTTAAAAAAATATTTGATAAGCATTAAAAAAAAAAATTTGTTCACAAAAAGCACTGATTTACTTATTTTTTAAAATGCCATGTAAATAACAGTAATTATTATTATCATTTTTTTGTATTAATGTCTTTAATATTATAAACTTCTACGGTTTATTGAATAAGGTCAACTCAAAGTTAAAGATTTCCACAAAAAAATCAGCCTGTCCAGTGATAGATATCAAACTTAGTTTTAAATAACTGATGTGGTAACATGTTGATGATGCCATTAAGATTATTACAGCATCAATTATCTGGTAATCACTCATCTCATTAAGCAGATAATGGACACATACAATGAGCAGTGGTCATTTAGGCACCCAGTGGACCACTCAGTGACATACTGTACCAGGGGTGCCGTATTGGCACTGAATAAACACTGACCCACCAACTTTGCAGTTAAGTTTCCAGCTCATGCAGAGAGAACATCCCGGCGCTCACAACTTCGGAGTCGGCAACGTCTCTTCATCTTGGTAGTCCACTTTGACCGCGTATTGCACGCTAATTTTCCCCTGTGTAATCCGTGTTGTGAAGCTTTCTGGGGGTGATTTCACGGCATGGTTGCCAGATTTGTGCACTTTTTGGCTAAGGTTAGGATGTACTGGAGTTAGCAGCTACAAGTCCGTGTAGAATGTTCAACTTGTACTGGAGTAGTCACCCAGCATGACAGCCAGCCATGGACCGACCCACTTCTGACAGCTCGCGGGGGCCGCCGCTACCCTGGAACGTTCCAACTACCAACCGTCGCAGGGGTGGTAGCTGTAGAGGGCGTGCCAAAAATGATTGACACGTGTCTAATTTAATGATAAGGAACATTCTCCATTTTACATTTTCTTCTGTTTTATAATATTTTTCAAAAGGGGAAGCAAAAGTTTTATATCGATTTCCTGATTTTAATAATGTATATTTACACAGTTTTTTGATCGATATACAAATGTGATGGCCTAGTTTTTCACCTGAAACAATTATAGATTTGTTCAGAGGTATTGTCGTCAACAAGCTCTCCAAACAACTAGTCTTGTTTACTTCAAAGAAAAGCTCATAATATGTTCTTCCTCACCCAAAGTTCATTTTAATAGGTGCGTATATGTTGTGGACTGTTTGAAAAGACATAAGGAGATTTCTGGGTACTTCTAACATATTATCCATGTGGCGCCTTAACATGATCAAAGAAGATCAAAAGAACCGAAATATGTCTGTCATAATGGATCAACCTTTTATTGTCAACCTGATATTAAGTCTTAAATGACTATATATGGATAGTGTGTCGTAACAGACCCTCCTGAAAGGTGGACTGAACGATCTTTTAAGATCCCACAACCTGAAAGTAGAGTGATTCAAGTGGAACTGAACCGCCGTGAACAAGCAGTGGGAAATGTCACAAAGGGTAAACACTCCACTCAGAAAGGTAAAACAGCCTAACACTAAGTTGGAAAAATCAGTGGATTTCTCACATCAGGTGTGGCCAGGTAGAAATGCTTTAGTGTGATAATTTTTGGGGTGATTACCCTTTCATTGAAGACCCCTCCCACAACTCTTATCAGTCCAGTTTGAGAAAGATGGAAAAAGCCACAAGTATAATGGAGCAAAATGACTTCTGGGATGGAGTGTTGGGCACGGTTTGAGTCCCATCCCACAGCTGATTTGGTTTGTTTGAATAATAACATTTTTACTACTGTTTAGGCTGTATCATGGCAAAGGGAAGCCTGCCACTAGGATTCAATGCCCCACTCTTTCCGAAGAGTTACTGGGGACCTTTCTTTTGCATTATCACATAGACATGACAACACAAACCACAGTCTTTGATAACCGGTCATAGAGCAGTGGCTGGTATAAGAAACAACTTATTAGTAAATGTTTACCTTTTTCGACTATGCAGCATGACTGAAGTATTTGTCTGAACCAGGATTCGAACCCCGGGAGTCAGACGTCTTACCAACTAAGCCATGTCCTACCCCCACCCCAAAGCTGATTATGATATTTTTGGCAATTGCACATTGTTTAGAGGCAAAATGTTTACGATTTAAACTTTGCACAGAATTGTCCTACATTTCTTCCCTTTGAACTTCATCGATTTTTGCAATACTTCAAATTAATATTTAATATGAATAAGAAGAAATTAGCACACGTCAATTGAAAACGAAAACTATATTTTTGCGAGTTGTCTCAGATATTATTTTTTTCTATTGATACATTGTCTCTTCATAAATAAGAATGACTTTGATTTAAATTGGTCCGAAAGTAATGGCACAATTCCGTTTACCCAACCCAGGAAATATTAGGTGCAACAAGCGGACAAAAGCCGCCAGCAAGCGAGGCCACAGGCCAGGGGAGAGGTACCACTCTGTTCATTACAGGCCAACCACCAAGAAAAATAGCACACAACACAACAATGACTCTTTCAATGTTTTTTACCTTTTTACTTTTCACCTGGTCACAAGAGACATTAAAAACAAATAGACAATAAATCAATTTGTACAGGGTTTGAGTCACAAAAGTAAAACCCAAAGCACATCATCTCAGATTTACTTTTGCCGCAGTTTCAAGTAAAGAGTGTTGTAATGACAAATATTTGTTCAATGAAAATACTGAAGTTTTTAAGTGGAGCCAGCTTACCTATTTTCCCAAGACATATTTAATGGGTTTTCACCAGCCCGTCATGCGCACTTCACATGGTCTTGCTAAACCCATCGGGTTCAGGGGTGGTGACCTCTGACCTTATAGGGCAGTTCTACCCGTGTCTTGACTGGATCCTCAAAAGGACAAACTCCTTCAGAAGACAGGGAAGAGCAAACATCTTAAACGCCAGGGTAGGGCCTACCTTACTGCCACGCAAATATTGAAATATGCTCTGAAATGCACATTGAAATATACATTGAGAACTACTAATTACATATCAATCCAATGTACCTGGTTTTGTTTTCCTGCAAAATACTGTTTAGCATAAAGCCCTGTATGTAGTTGCTTGCCTGTATGTATAATGCATTTTAATCACATTTACTCAGTGTTCATTTGGAGTAGATTTGTTTAAATGATTTAATATTTAAATCCGTTATAATATATATCAAATAAAAATAAATTACAGTGCACAGATTGTTAGATAATTATATTCATTGAGTTATTCTGAGAGTAAAATATATGTAGACCAATAAAATCAAGGAAAAAGTTATCAATCACATCCTAACATAGCTAAAGATTCATTTTGGCTTGATAGAAAGTAGGGTGATTCTTGAATTGCAGTTTTTTGCCTATGTTGACAGTACTCTGATAGCTGTGTGCCTACCTTCTTAGCAACGTCTCGACATGTTTGATTTTCAGCTTGTGAAAGAGCAAAAAGCAACCACACAACTCACTCCAGATGATTTGAATAATATTAGTTAGCTAATAGACCCATGAGGATAAGTATGAACATTTATCATACAAATCATTTTATTCGGATTATATCTTTTGATAATATGGTCATTGCTAAAATTCTTAATTCAATTTTACTCCCATGTTTATCGTTTTCATGGAAGGAATTATTCCTCTGTGTATTCACTTTTATTTATTACAGAAAAATGATATAATGGAATGACGGAATTAAAAAACAAAATCACTTTTAGAAGAATTTTCGGTAAATTTGGCCAACTTTGCAGCCCATTATAAAAATGAACATTTTTGTTAAAATCAGACGCCTGAAAATTTCAACTTCAGAGTAAATTAGTTTTCACATTCATGACTGCAAGTTATTTTTTGGAATATATGTTTAAACATATAAACCCCAAAAATAAGTTGTCCATAGCAAAATTGTAAATTAGGGAGAGGGGGCGCCACTATACCATACAGTAGCAGTGTCATCTGGTGTCAGTCGCGTCGAAACTTGCTCCAAAATAGTTTAGTCATCTTGAACCTTCTTAGATTTCTCTGGCGTGTCTGCACATGTTCTTATCAGAGGAACAATCAAGATGCCTGTCCCATGGTAGCATGTCATCCAAATGTCAACTCTTAAGAACCTTTTATCCAATGAAAAGGTAGAGCAAAAAAGAAAGCATTTAGAAAGTAGACAGTGTCGGGATAATTATGGTAAAATCAATTCTCACAGCTTGAGTTTCAACATTTGTGAATCACCAGGTATCTCTTGTGTCATGTATGCTGAGATAGATTTAAAGACATAACAGCTGATTTAATAACTGCAATTCTATATGCTGTGAAGGGAATAAATTAATATTGTGGCAACAGATGCAAGTACAGAAAAAAGCTTATCAGTTTAGAAACTTGTAAAGAATAGAAAGGGAGTAATGGTTGCAATAAACTTATTAAAATATAACGACATGTCAATCAATATTGTCACCACAATGAGATAACATGTCTACAGAGTTTCCCAATGAGTGACAGATATTACACACCAGGTGGCAGCATGGACCACTCGAGCAGTGAGAATCAGCAATATCTGTATTACAATGATTTAATTAAAACGGGAGTCAATCTGATAGAAAAAAAACTCATTACAATATCAAAGTTCTCAAACTTTTCATTTAAATGAAGGCAAAGCCAAATTAAAAAAGCATGTCAGAAACTAGACAGCAGTGTGCAATATCAGTTATACGTTGATTAGATGGAAACGGAAATCAATTTGGTAAGAAAATAATTAAAAATCACTCTCCTCACTGTTTCAACAAGACAGAGTGATCTAGGATGTATGACATTCCTCATTTGACCAAAAGGAGAGACAAGAACGGTCACCAACCGTGGCTTGTGTCAACATTGTGACTGTTTACAATATCTTGTCGTAACCATTCAATCTGATAATGAATACTTGCATGTGACCAAAATTTGCAAACTTAAATGATAATGTGATATTTAATAGGAAAAGGAGGAAATGTGAAGAACGTATTCATGGTTATGTCACGTCACTATCGCCATTATGAAAGATTGACCTCCAATGTGACATGATTAAGATTAAATTGGTTCAATATTTCCTGATATATGTTTATTTGATATATGTTTATATATGTGTGTGTTGATTGCAGCTTGGAGTAAAATTCATTATATTCCAAGTTCAAAATTCATTATATTCCAAGATTCAAATGACCAATATGTTGGGGTTTTCTACATTTTGCCATCGTAATGGGCTATCAAGAATGTTAGCATGAAAAATTATCTTTGATTTGGTACAAAATATGATTTTTTCCTATTGCTATCTGCAATAGATACGGTTTATGAAGATGGAAAGTGATGTTTAAACCATTGAGTGTCAGGTACTTGCAATATTCGACCTAATTTCGGCCATCTTTGTTTTGGTGCTTTTAGAGATTGACATCAACTATCACAAATGATTTTCACGGTAATGCAATATGTGCGAAGGCGTTCTCCGCTCTCCTATATTCAATATTACTAGCCCCCCACGGTTGTTCTTTACCCCGTCGTTTTTTACCTCCTAAGTCAGGTATATTGGCTTATGAAAACACGTCATTATTCACATCACTGGGACACCACATATCTGAAATAAATCGGTGGAGAAATACGCTGACATAGTAAATGTTTATTTTTTGTGAAAAAGATATGTTGTAATTTTGCTTTTTTATCTATTAGGCCTACAGATACAGACAAAAAAATAAGATTTTTAATTTGCCAAGAATCGGGTATTTTGATAAATGAAGGTGCTTTAAGGACAGTACATATTCCATCAACCACACACGAATCTAATAAAACGGTCAATGTTCTCACCAAAGGACATGAGCAGGTCTGTAATTCAATGAAAGTCAACTTATGTGTCTGGTAATACCATGCTGCCCTCTGGCGGAGATTGACTCGGTGTATGTGAAACCTCGACATATCCACTCCACCGTCCGCTTTCCATCATTATTATTATTGGCGCGCTGTTTAACTGATTTCCTTGTTGTGATATTTTTGGGATAAAAAAATGGGGGGAAAAAAAGCTTAATCAATTTTTGTCAAGGGTATTTTCTGAAATAAGGATGACAATAATTATGAAATTGTTAGATCCCAAGTGAAAAATGTCCATTTTATTATCAATATCACTTTCCATACAGATAATGCAAAATCGCTGCCTAGAATAATTCTTAAGTTTAAAAATACCAAGACTGTCTTAGTTTCCATTTGATGGGACCTATTTAAGACTCCCCAAGGTTTATCACTATCCTATTACTATTGCATCAATCATGTCGGTGATGGCTTTATGACGCAGGGACCTGCATAACAGTACAGTACCTAACAAGTTTACTGACCTGGTGTTCAAAGTGCCTATGATCATCCATAATGTTTCTATTCCATTTCACTTGACCTGAAGTTTATTCTTCTAGAACTAAGGATGTCATGATGAATATATATTAATTTATGTGTCTCCATGAAAAGTAGTAGAAAATGCTTCTTTGCATCTGAAAGCAGTAAGTTTCTCCAATATTGGATCTGCTCTGTGATATATTGGCATGCATTATCGGCGCCAGCATGCACATAGGTCAATGCCGAATACAATATAATCACTGCACATTCACCAATCTGGACAGCAAAATCAATGTGTGCAATGGAAACGTGCAAGGAATCTTATCTTATATCATTAGAGGAGGTGGCACCTTTATAGTCTACATTTGGGCAGAGAGAATATCTTCCTTGACAGCGTGCTAAAGTGAATTGTCAAAGGTTCAGTGAAGCAAGTTGCCATCTATACTTTGACTTGTGTAGTTTGGGTAACATGCCTAGTTTACATATATGTGTGGTTGATGTGACATGTGTAGTTGATGTGACATGCCTAGTTCACACATATGTGTGGTTGATGTGACATGTGTAGTTGATGTGACATGCCTAGTTTACACATATGTGTGGTTGATGTGACATGCCTAGTTTACATATATGTGTGGTTGATGTGACATGTGTAGTTGATGTGACATGCCTAGTTTACATATATGTGTGGTTGATGTGACATGTATAGTTGATGTGACACGCCTAGTTTCCACATATGTGTAGTTGATGTGACATGTGTAGTTGATGTGACATGCCTAGTTTACATATATGTGTGGTTGATGTGACATGTGTAGTTGATGTGACATGCCTAGTTTACACATATGTGTGGTTGATGTGACATGTGTAGTTGATGTGACATGCCTAGTTTACATATATGTGTGTGGTTGATGTGACATGTGTAGTTGATGTGACATGCCTAGTTTACACATATGTGTGGTTGATGTGACATGTGTAGTTGATGTGACATGCCTAGTTCACACATATGTGTGGTTGATGTGACATGTGTAGTTGATGTGACATGCCTAGTTTACACATATGTGTGGTTGATGTGACATGCCTAGTTTACATATATGTGTGGTTGATGTGACATGTGTAGTTGATGTGACATGCCTAGTTTACATATATGTGTGGTTGATGTGACATGTATAGTTGATGTGACACGCCTAGTTTCCACATATGTGTAGTTGATGTGACATGTGTAGTTGATGTGACATGCCTAGTTTACATATATGTGTGGTTGATGTGACATGTGTAGTTGATGTGACACGAGTTGTCAAATTTATATAAGAATAGGATATTCTAATATAATTCTGCTGATTAACTATTGTTTTTGGATATTAACTGTCCATATGTAATATACCACGCTCATCATTAATTAGAATAAACGAGAAATGGCTACAGTAAAAATATGTTTATTAATATATGTCTATTATTTCATGTGTGATTATCACAGATTAGTCAGCATGAATGATACTTATCGCCCAGTTGATCGTATCTAATTGCAGCTAATGTGAACAACACCCAACATTAACAGAATATTTAGCCAATTTTTGCCTAATCATAAACAAGTCAAATTTAGAGGACCAATTGATAACAAACTTTGATGCTGGTGCAAACGATTTTAGAAATATAATATGAATATATATAGGATTCATGAATAAATCTTCTAGTTACTTCTTGTTTTCCAGTTTTGTTTGTAAGGAAATAAACACAGTTGATTCTAGGTGCATGTAGCTTTAAAAATACATCATTTCTTGTGTGAGGAGCAGAACTTTCCTTGAGGCAAACATAAATCGATTCTTGTTTTCTCAATACTTCGTCGATGTTTGATTCATTATTTAATATATCTTATTCAAAGAATCGCATTTGTATATGATGAAAACATCACGGCGGTAAAGTAGAAATCAAGAGATCTATCCATGGTGAATTGCATTTTATTGAAACACAATCGCTGACTGGTCACCATTCATTTCCAAGGGCTTTACTTGCTGTCTGAGAGCCTATGCATAAGTGTCAGGTTCTCTTAAGATGAGAATATGCGCAAGAATGACCCACATTCATGTACACTTTCATGACGATCCATAAATACATTGAATGAAGTATGCCAAAAAGACATCGAAGAAATATTTGGAGAAATATAATTTTAGAATTACATTAATTATGTGATAAAACTTTTTTCAGTTAACCTAGCGATACAAACACCTCAACTTAACCCCAGAAGCAGAATGTTATTCCTATTGGCCTAAAATCTTAAGGCAATAACATGTCAAGACTGAGGGGAAAAAATAACATCTTCAACATTCAATTATAAATGTCAAGGAGACGCCTCTTTCACAGACAGAGCAGGTCTTTTTTTAATCGATCCGACCTGATCACCAAACGAACAACATTATACTGGCACATCGATTGCAGTAGGCTGCGCTTTGAGACCTCAACAATCAGCAATGACTTCACTTAATAGGATCAGCAAACTGTGTACAGAGACCTCAGAAATAAGCAATGTCTTCACTTAATAGGATCAGCAAAATGTGTACAGAGACCTCAGCAATCAGCAATGTCTTCACTTAATAGGATCAGCAAACTGTGTACAGAGACCTCAGCAATCAGCAATGTCTTCACTTAATAGGATCAGCAAACTGTGTACAGAGACCTCAGCAATCAGCAATGTCTTCACTTAATAGGATCAGCAAACTGTGTACAGAGACCTCAGCAATCAGCAACGTCTTCACTTAATAGGATCAGCAAACTGTGTACAGAGACCTCAGCAATCAGCAACGTCTTCACTTAATAGGATCAGCAAACTGTGTACAGAGACCTCAGCAATCAGCAATGTCTTCACTTAATAGGATCAGCAAACTGTGTACAGAGACCTCAGCAATCAGCAACGTCTTCACTTAATAGGATCAGCAAACTGTGTACAGAGACCTCAGCAATCAGCAATGTCTTCACTTAATAGGATCAGCAAACTGTGTACAGAGACCTCAGCAATCAGCAACGTCTTCACTAAATAGGATCAGCAAACTGTGTACAGAGATCTCAGCAATCAGCAATGTCTTCACTTAATAGGATCAACAAACTGTGTACAGAGACCTCAGCAATCAGCAATGTCTTCACTTAATAGGATCAACAAACTGTGTACAGAGACCTCAGCAATCAGCAATGTCTTCACTTAATAGGATCAACAAACTGTGTACAGAGACCTCAGCAATCAGCAATGTCTTCACTTAATAGGATCAACAAACTGTGTACAGAGACCTCAGCAATCAGCAATGTCTTCACTTAATAGGATCAACAAACTGTGTACAGAGACCTCAGCAATCAGCAATGTATTCACTTAATAGGATCAGCAAACTGTGTACAGAGACCTCAGAAATAAGCAATGTCTTCACTTAATAGGATCAACAAACTGTGTACAGAGACCTCAGCAATCAGCAATGTCTTCACTAAATAGGATCAACAAACTGTGTACAGAGACCTCAGCAATCAGCAATGTCTTCACTAAATAGGATCAGCAAACTGTGTACAGAGACCTCAGCAATCAGCAATGTCTTCACATAGCAAACTGTGTACAGAGACCTCAGCAATCAGCAATGTCTTCACTTAATAGGATCAGCAAACTGTGTACAGAGACCTCAGCAATCAGCAATGTCTTCACTTAATAGGATCAGCAAACTGTGTACAGAGACCTCAACAATCAGCAATGTCTTCACTTAATAGGATCAGCAAACTGTGTACAGAGACAGACCTCAGCAATCAGCAATGTCTTCACTTAATAGGATCAGCAAACTATGTACAGAGACCTCAGCAATCAGCAATGTCTTCACTTAATAGGATCAGCAGACAAAGTACAGAGACCTCAACAATCAGCAATGTCTTCACTTAATAGGATCAGCAAACTATGTACAGAGACCTCAGCAATCAGCAACGTCTTCACTTAATAGGATCAGCAAACTGTGTACAGAGACCTCAGAAATAAGCAATGTCTTCACTTAATAGGATCAACAAACTGTGTACAGAGACCTCAGCAATCAGCAATGTCTTCACTAAATAGGATCAACAAACTGTGTACAGAGACCTCAACAATCAGCAATGTCTTCACTTAATAGGATCAGCAAACTGTGTACAGAGACCTCAGCAATCAGCAATGTCTTCACTTAATAGGATCAGCAAACTGTGTACCGAGACAGACCTCAGCAATCAGCAATGTCTTCACTTAATAGGATCAGCAAACTATGTACAGAGACAGACCTCAGCAATCAGCAATGTCTTCACTTAATAGGATCAGCAAACTGTGTACAGAGACCTCAACAATCAGCAATGTCTTCACTTAATAGGATCAGCAAACTGTGTACAGAGACAGACCTCAGCAATCAGCAATGTCTTCACTTAATAGGATCAGCAAACTATGTACAGAGACCTCAGCAATCAGCAATGTCTTCACTTAATAGGATCAGCAAACTGTGTACAGAGACCTCAGAAATAAGCAATGTCTTCACTTAATAGGATCAACAAACTGTGTACAGAGACCTCAGCAATCAGCAATGTCTTCACATAGCAAACTGTGTACAGAGACCTCAGCAATCAGCAATGTCTTCACTTAATAGGATCAGCAAACTGTGTACAGAGACCTCAGCAATCAGCAATGTCTTCACTTAATAGGATCAGCAAACTGTGTACAGAGACCTCAACAATCAGCAATGTCTTCACTTAATAGGATCAGCAAACTGTGTACAGAGACAGACCTCAGCAATCAGCAATGTCTTCACTTAATAGGATCAGCAAACTGTGTACAGAGACCTCAACAATCAGCAATGTCTTCACTTAATAGGATCAGCAAACTGTGTACAGAGACAGACCTCAGCAATCAGCAATGTCTTCACTTAATAGGATCAGCAAACTATGTACAGAGACCTCAGCAATCAGCAATGTCTTCACTTAATAGGATCAGCAGACTATGTACAGAGACCTCAGCAATCAGCAATGTCTTCACTTAATAGGACCAGTAAACTATGTACAGAGACCTCAGCAATCAGCAATGTCTTCACATAGCAAACTGAGATCTTCCACTTAGTTTTTCTTAAGTGGAAAATTGATGATGCACCTCTGATGTCATAATGCCGTTTGTTAATTCGTTCTAATTATATAGACCCAAAACAGGTGAAAATAAAGAGGCTCTTCATTTGCAAATGTTCACAATTAACAACCGATTTGCTGATGGCATTTCAGGGTAAATTGATTTAGAAAGCAATTATAAAGCCATTTTCCCCAGGGATAATTAGTACAAAGCCATTAAGCGCTCAAATAAAATCCATCCATAATGAAAAATGATTTTCCAGCAGGTACTGCAAAAAGTTATATCAATTGTTCACACGCACACTACAGGCAAGGGTGCGTGAACAAAGCTGTATAAGAGGTCCGCCTTCATAGATGAAATGACCATCAGATTAAACCTGGAATCAGTCTCCCCCTTTATACGTGGCTTTGCGCAATATGTCCAAAATCTTCCTAATCAACGTATCTCAAGCAGTGACAATGAAGATACAATATCACCCCTTAACTTTGCTATAACTAAGCCGATGATTTTCGGAATGAAGGTGTCCAGTCCACATATTTTGAGGTTTGGTTTTTTTGTTTTCTTTTGTTGTTTTTTTAATTATCTAGCTCTCTCAAAATCAAAACATATATATCTTAGTTCTGGGGAAAATATACACCCCCCCCCCCCGTTTAGTCAAATGACTGGTCCCTCACATGATAATGTAAAACACCGCAATGTATGTCTAAGTACAAGTTTGTTTATGTTTACACTCTGAAAATAGTACCGATTCATATGCTAATCTGCCTGTGGCAGTGATGTGTCTGTTAAAATCACGTGCATCTTCCGTCAAATTTACGAGAACTTCTGCGCAAGAAATCCGGAATTGCAAATCAGGAGACATTCTTAAACGATAGTGAATAAAGCTGTATTACATTTTCACATTTACGCTCAATGGACAGTAGTTGTTTTCTATCAAAGCTGTATTTGTTATTCACATGCATGGTTTCATAATGTGTGAGTAAAATTGAAATTTTTACACATACACTTCAAAGATTAATGATTGCTAGTATGTGTTTTGCGCTAAAGATATTTGGGGTATTTGTAGACCAACTTTCAGCCACCATTTTTGCTATTACCACCACAAATAATTCTGCCGCTAACACAATATCTGTGAATGCACTCGCGGGTCTACCTTGTTCAATTTTCTCCCACGCTGGTTCAGCATGGAATACTTTTCTCTAAAAGTTTAATTATCAAAAGTGAATAACATGTCATAAAACAACTTTATTTCCTGTTCACATGCAATAAGACATGAGATTGTTGGTGGACGAGTATGAGGTGATATCAACATCAGCAGATATTCCTGACTGTTGTTAAACACTTGAGTCTTCCAAACAAATAATGACATTGTTCCCTTCATACTGTCTTTCCTCCATGGTTACATTAAAGTTAGTATACATCAACATTAGAAACAACTTCAGGACAATAAAATACGTGTAAAAATACTAAACATGCTTTCCTGTGCAATATCCATTATTCCTTTTCACATTTCTACAAAGCTATTATCTTTTAATGGTTTTAACACACAACCAAATTATAAACTAGTATTAGATACATCAATATGACTAAATGTGAATGTAATTATTTTAGTAGCGTTATATTTGATTATATACATCATGCATATAAATATATTCCTTTTTACATTGGATATGTCTAAAGATGCCATTGTTAAATGCCAATTTTGATTACAAAAGATATAAATGAATAACTATTCTTGTCAAATGTATATGTGGAGCTATCAAACTGCATATTTTGTGTATTGAATGGTAAGATATGAACAACCAATTAGTCTATTTCCATCTGAGACGTGTGACATAAGCAAATGGTTAAGATGAAAAACTGGAAAAATTTATTCTCAGAAACAGAAGTTAATATTTTCCCATATATAAAGAGAGATTGATAATAAATATCTCAAAGAAGGATGCCAAAATAACGAATTTTGAGCAGATATTTCAAGATTTTAATTAAAGGGAGTAAATTTTTAATTAAAGGGAAAATAAACATTTGAATAAATTTAAATTTTTAGAAATAAAATTAAAGTGCATCATGAAACTATAATTTTCAAGCGCATATATTTCCTAAACAGGTGCTCTTTATTTGAGTTTTAAACCAACAATGCCAAATAGAATATTGCACTTTTTATTGTATGATCTCATGATGATTTTACTGACGATGATTATTTTCAGTATTTTTTTTATCAAATGTGTTAGTATATAGTAAACATCGCTTTTAAGAGTACAATAGAGTTTCTTATTTCTAAAAAATATTTCTTGTTGCTATGGTGATCTCATGATGGATTTACTGAATAACTCATGACAAGGTCAAATATAACATTTTACAAGACACATATCTTTGTTATCAACATAATAATATTTGTCCTCCTGCGCACGTGTGTATCTTTTGGCATAGATAATCACAAAAATCTTCAAATATCACCGCAAAAAGTTGCTTAATGTTATCATATATACCATAACAAAACTGCATAAAGCTAATTGAACAAATAACAATATATGTAAATGTGCTTACCAATTACGATTCAAAAGGGTTTTAATATGATTATGACAATGGTCTGCTCTCTTTACATAAGCTGCCGATTATCACCTTTAGAGGCAATGATGATATCACAAGTTAAGAATTCTTGCATTTGGTAAATTCTTAATATTTGTAATCATAGGGCTTGCTACTGTATATTGTGTACGGCTACATGTCCGACATGTTCATTCGTTTATTGGAGATGCCTCTCATTTTTCCAAGAATATATATAGGGAGCTTTTCTCTTCCATTTGTGTCAATTGTTTTAGGTACAGGTCCCAGGGTCTTTAAACCTCCTGTAGCGAGTCCCTCCCAGTCGCCTGAATAAACTGAACATGAGTTACCCACCAGAGGGCACTGAGGGATAATTGACTCATTGCCTCATTAATGTCACTGAATGTACAAAACAGAGCTGCCAAAATATTCTATCATGTGTATGCTACGTCAATATGATGTAATATTACAGATGTCATTCAATGTGACATGGAATATTAGCATCACATCTTTGTCAAACAAGCCACTCTTTTACAGATGTCACACATCTCTAGGAATATTGACGTCGCATTGGTTAAAACACGTTACCCTCCTCCATATGTCATACAATATCTCGGAATGTGACATCAAATATTGAAATCACATTGGTTAAAACACTTTACCCACCCCCAGATGTCATACAATATCTCGGAATGTGACATCAAATATTGACATCACATTGGTTCAAACATGTTACCCACCCCCAGATGTCATACAATATCTTTAAATGAGACATCAAATATTGAAATCACATTGGTTAAAACATGTTACCCACCTCCAGATGTCATACAATATCTCGGAATGTGACATTAAATATTGAAATCACATTGGTTAAAACATGTTACCCACCTCCATATGTCATACAATATCTCGGAATGTGACATCAAATATTGACATCACATTGGTTAAAACACTTTACCCACCCCCAGATGTCATACAATATCTCGGAATGAGACATCAAATATTGAAATCACATTGGTTAAAACACTTTACCCACCCCCAGATGTCATACAATATCTCGGAATGTGACATCAAATATTGACATCATATTGGTTCAAACACGTTACCCACCTCCAGATGTCATACAATATCTAGGAATGTGACATCAATATTGACATCACACTGGTTAAAACATGTTACCCACCTCCAGATGTCATACAATATCTAGGAATGTGACATCAATATTGATATCAAATTGGTTAAAACACGTTACCCACCTCCAGATGTCATACAATATCTCGGAATGTGACATCAAATATTGAAATCACATTGGTTAAAACATGTTACCCACCTCCAGATGTCATACAATATCTAGGAATGTGACATCAATATTGATATCAAATTGGTTAAAACACGTTACCCACCTCCAGATGTCATACAATATCTCGGAATGTGACATCAATATTGATATCAAATTGGTTCAAACACGTTACCCACCTCCAGATGTCATACAATATCTAGGAATGTGACATCAATATTGACATAACATTGGTTAAAACATGTTACCCACCTCCAGATGTCATACAATATTTTTGAATGAGACATCAAATATTGAAATCACATTGGTTCAAACACGTTACCCACCTCCAGATGTCATACAATATCTCGGAATGTGACATCAATATTGATATCAAATTGGTTCAAACACGTTACCCACCTCCAGATGTCATACAATATCTAGGAATGTGACATCAATATTGACATAACATTGGTTAAAACATGTTACCCACCTCCAGATGTCATACAATATTTTTGAATAAGACATCAAATATTGACATCACATTGGTTAAAACACGTTACCCTCCTCCATATGTCATACAATATCTCGGAATGTGACATCAAATATTGACATCACATTGGTTCAAACATGTTACCCACCCCCAGATGTCATACAATATCTTTAAATGAGACATCAAATATTGAAATCACATTGGTTAAAACATGTTACCCACCTCCAGATGTCATACAATATCTCGGAATGTGACATTAAATATTGAAATCACATTGGTTAAAACATGTTACCCACCTGTAGATATCAAACATAATCTAGGAATGTGACATCACTTAGGTGTTAAAATGTCACTCATTTACAGATGTCATACATGAACAGGGAATATGCTATTATACACTAGCATCACACTGGTTCAAAAATGTCACTCATCCATAGATATCATACATGAACTGGGAATGTGGCATCATATATAAGTATATTAGCATATATCATAAACTGATGTATAAAACAACATGATGTGACATTACACGTGTCACTGATGCATAAAAAAGGATTGTGTCATCAAATACTAACTTTTCAGTGACTCTTTATTTCACAGATTTTTAAACTAAAATTCTATCCAAACATTAAATGTCACAGACAGCATCAGGTAATTTTCAACCTACTTTCAGCCATATTGGTTTCACTGCTTATACTTTTTTCACTCTCACGATTGTTGGATTCTCTTTGGTACAAATAAATATTGAGTCTGAAATAGCTACTTTAGTTTCTAGTCATAATCGTAATTAGAAATTAATCACCTGTTGGTAACATCTACACAACACTAGATCCTAGTTAATAAAACTATTACTACATATCAAATGGGCGTGTCCCTGTCTATCAATATTGAATAAGACAGCCTGGATTTTGAGGTGTGAATAAGTCATATAAATAGTTAGATGTATAAGATTTACACCGGGGACATTGTAATGGCTAAACCATTGCAACAATACTACAGTGTAGAGGTAAATCAATTGCTTGTAATTAGGTTTACAGTCCGATTCTTGCTTCATGAATATTGAATAAGTGGACACTTTGAAGATGAGGTACATCAAGGTTCTTCATCACTTGTATCAATCTCTTCTTTCTCCCACATGATATTAGTCCTCCATATATGTCTATGCTCAAAATAATCATAATAATCATCGGGATCAGCAGGAGGGATGGGTTTAGGAATCTTCTCCCCGTCAAACAAAAACCACCTTCTTTTCTTGTGCTTCTTGCTCTCCTTCCAGATATCGAAGCCAAACACCCATCCAAAAGCCTCCCAGCAGAGCGGGGAGGTGTTATACAGCCAGCGGTGTCTGAGCCACATGAAGCCCGGCGTGGGGTCGTCCTCTCTCGGCTTCACTCTGGTGGGGTGGTACTGGGTATAGTAGAGAAGCATGACCACAATACCGAGAAGGAAGCTTACAAAGACGATGAGCATGGCACAGAGTGTGAACCAGGGCGACTCCATGAGGGAGATGCGAGTGGCTGCGGCGGAGGTAGCGGTGGGTGGGGTCAGCGCGGGACATGGCCACTTTGTCGTGGTCCTCACCGTTGTCAACGTACTTCTTGGACTTGACACACTTTCTGGGTGCATCTGATACCACGTGACTGTTGCCACGGTGTTTTCTATATACACTAATAAGTAATATAGCAAGTAGTGTTTCCAGTTAGAGGGATGAACTCTTTGACAACCGAAGAAATTTAAATCAGGATTAAAGCTAAAGATGTATAACCCTGAGATTAAAGCACTTGCAAAAACTTTCTTTGTCCAGCTAATGTCTTTGTCAATGGTTTCAGTAAAACCTCTTCTTGGTTTATGAATCCAGTCTCTGTTCATGACATCATCCATCTCTTCTCTATATCGCATTTCTCCGATCCAGTCTTTTTGTCTTATGTGTGTGTGGACCAGGTGATAGACAAACATGACAAACCAGTGAAGACCACACAGGACAAAGAGGGCCCATTGATAAATGGCTGCGATTAGCGCCATGGCTAAGATCCTAGGCGCTATAGTAAGCAGCTGCCACATTAAAAGTAGCACTTTGTGAGCGATTGTAAAGCTCCTGGTAACATCAGATAAAATGTAAATATTTACCATAATCCAAGACACTGAAAGCCATGAGGTTACAATGCTGCACACTTGTTTATTCTTTAAAGAGGAATTGCCTTCATAGAAGGAAATGATCACTAAATATACCTGAAGCAGCATTTGTGGTGCACACTCAAGAAATCCATTCAAAATTTGCAGCCTTATGAACACTTTCCTGTATTCCATATACTTGAACAGGCTGCCACTAAGAGCTTCAATTCTAGTTTGTATTGTATCCAAAAGGCGCTCATGTCTGTACTGATTTTGTCCTTGATTCAATTTGTCAACTAACTTTAAACAGTGAGAAATATAGGCCAAAATAAAAACTATCTTGACATTTTTCTGTTGTTGTGCACTGATTTGTCCCCAATAAGGGTTGAAAATATCCATAGGGTCAGGATCAACTTTGACCCTATTGATCAACCAAACCCAATCATTTTGCACCCGTCGTATTGAGGTCTTAGAATCATGATAGAAATTCTTGAATTCTTTCAATAGGATACCTTCTATTTCTGCGACTCGGTTCATGCCCTCAGTCTGGGTATATCCAGCGTTATCCTGCTTTAAAGGACAGATGTATTCTCTGGAAAAAAAGAATCTTTCCCATGGATAGAGATGGTGCAGTGAAGGGCAATACCAGACCAGGTCATCCTGATGGGGCATATCTGGTTGAAACCTCGGGCTCTTAACATAACCAATTAATGTGTCTCTATTGTTATTTATCCAATCATTGAAGTTAGGCAATCTGAGTTTGAATCGAGTTAGATTGAACAACGTGCCGGCAATGATTCTCATGTCAAATATTTCACAGCCTGATTGTCTGTTAAACATGCCGTTGACATATTCATATCTAGTGATATTAACTACATGAAGACTTTTGCTGTTCCACACAATAAATTCTCGGGTATTCCAGTATTTCCATTGGTGCACAAGTTGACATAACCAGGTCAGAGGTGTGATGAGTAGAACTGCAGATATAAAGTGCATTATAGACGCCACCACTTCCTTTGTTGTATTGTAGGTCAATAAATCCTGTTTTATCCAATATGACACACTATAGATGGACATAGAGATGCTTGCCAATATAACAAATCCCAGAGTGAGCATCCCCCTTGCAATATTGTTTGTTTGGATATAAGCCACAGCCAGGTTTATGTCAGTGTAAATGTCCACACAGTAAATGAGGGCACCAATAATGAAAGATGCCAGGATGTGGGTGCTGAACATGCTGTCTAAAGCATTGCTTTCTGTTTTGCTATAGCTGTCATCACTACAGGTGTCATAGTCTTGTGGCACATTTGATTTCTGTGTACATCTATGTGGGCAGTGATTTGTGTGTTTATGTTGGGTGTGGACTTTGTGGGACCCTGATCTCTGCGTGTTCAGCATACCCTCACAGTGTCTGCAGACATGCTTCTCCTTTCTCTCTTGGCATTTCTCACACTCATCCCTGATTGCATCGCAACATAGCATATTAAGTATTGTTTTTGTCTTTGGAAACCTAGCTGCTTCGTGAACCTGGATGACCTCAGAATTTTGCTTGGGTATAGTTTGTTCATATGATGATATCAGTAAGTCTCTTTGTAACCAATCTTGGCACTTTTTAATTGATAAAGCGGAGTTCCTTCTCCTGCTGTGGCGTCGGGGTGGCTTACCATTAATTTCAAGTGGTGCATTTTTCCTGAGTCTATCAGCTAATAGGGCCCCTGATAAATCGCGACATCCCGCCACAGAGACCTCTGGTGTCCATTTTGCAGTTCCGGAACTATCATTTTCCTGATATTCATCACTTTCTTGCTCCTTCCTGAACTTCCTCAGTTTTCTAAATTTTGCAACAAACTCCAAAAGTTTGCTGGCGTGTTCTTTATTACTCTCTGTCTCATCCGAATCGGAGCCGTCCTCAGAATCATCAGAATCATAATATTCTATCTCATTGCTTGAATAATTAGCACTGGCTTCTGAGAAGAGTCTGTCCTCCTCATCACTGTCACTGTCACTACTAGACTGTCCAGGTGATCGCATTTCATGAATCTGAAAAAGATCATCATCTGAGTCGTCCAGGCAATTATCGATCTCCATATTTATAGGATTTATAAAACTCCCAGGAAACAATGCCAATAAGCTTATAGGGAATATCCTCCGATAAGGTTTCCAGAAAAGCTTCACACAGGATCTAAGTCTGCGGATGTCTGGACTGCGAGTACACTGCTCTGGTGCATTTTTTGTGATTCTAGTTTATGTAGTGTGTGTGGTGTCTTTGGATGTATCTCCACAGGCCGGCACCAGTAACGGCCACTCCCACTTCACAGATAACCTGCAAAACAAACCATTGCCAATGTTGTACCGGTATAAATATTTCACTAAGGTCAACAGCTATGAATGGGCAAAGACATGTCTTAATTGGCAAATAGTTTTTACATTGTGTCATCAATAATACTGCCTATAGGTAGAGAGATGAATATTTGAGTATTACTTACCGCATGGAGATAAGGCAAGTGAGTCGTGATTGTGTATTTATTGTAGAATGTGTGGTGGGCAGATAGGTTGGGTCCTGGCCGGGAGGACTGCTGCTTGCCGGCTGCTGTCACATGGCGATATGCAGTTAACGTGGAGGTGATCTAAAGTAGTGCTGACAAGATTCCCTTGTACAGGCATAGAGCACACGAGGCTGTGGGACATCTACAGGCCACGCCAGCCTGCCACAAAGCGTACCGTAAAGCCACTGTCCACAGAAAAGGCAATGATAGGTTTCACTCTCAAGAAGCAGTGTAGTTAATGAAGTGGTATGGCTTGCATAAATCCATAAGTGGGGCATGATGACCCATCACAGCGACGTGCAGTGTGCATAAGGGCTTGTTGACCCACACAATGGGTCATGCTGAATTAGATGGATGGGTAGAGAGGTGTGTGTGTGTGGAACTACAAGTGGCAGCATTGTACCATGTGGGGGGGTGCTGGAGTGTACTCTCCTGTAAATGGCAAGGCAGGTGGATATGCTATATATGTGTATATATATAAAGAGTAACTGGAAAGAACACACAGATGCAGATGGATATATGATATTATATAGGTGTCAAGTATATTGCTATTGAGGGTAAGAATTGATATAAAGGTGAAAATATACACACACATATTTAAATATGTATACATAATATATATATATATATATATATATATATATATATATATATATATATATATATATATATATATATATATATATATATATATATATATATATATATATATATATATATATATATATATATATGATTTTGATGCTGATTATTTGTCAGTATTCACATATGGGAAATATGTGCAAGAGAAGAACAGACGGTTAACGAAGTGATGAAATACTATTTGGGTAACTAACTATGATAAAGATCAATGGTACTAATAAGCACTAATAGATAGGTGAAATATATATATGCGCGTGCCTGATATGGATAGTGCAGTGATAGATAGGTTGGAGTAGGAAGAACAAGCAGGTGTGTTAGAAAGATGATAGATAGCTGTAAAAGGTAGCTTATATCTGTGGGATGGACTGGATGCATGGAAGGTATAGCGAGTCAATGCTAGATACATGTTGGATACATCCAGGTGGAGCAAACAAACATAGACTGAATAAAACAATGCCATAGAGAAATGCATGAATGTGTAATCTGTAGTATGAGCAAGTATTTATACTTCCCAGGGCACTGGAACTTGATTAATGTCCTCCTGGCGAGTGATTAGTGTCCTCTCTGCTGACCCTCATTCTATATCACTCTGTGATTTTAAATAAAACTTAATGGCCCTACCTTTACAAACCTTGTAAATATATTTTATTTTTGATGTGTCACAAAATCAATATCTAAGCTTCATTAATTGTAGATTTGGAGTGAATCCATTGACCAGACCGAGTCAAACATTTCCATCTCTAGTTTAGACTATAGCACTCCGCTTGGCTTCTTTTTGAGTTAATACTAGATTGAAGATAATAACAAGCATTTTAGTGGTACACATATCTTATACAAACATCAAGTGTCTAATGTTTATGAGGTGTGATATTAAATAGATGAGACAGAGTGTGAGCACCAACAGCACCAAACCAACAGCATATAGAGCACCAAACTACCACACGTGGTCTGTTGGATCAACGTTTTCAATTTTACTCTCATAATGCCCCTAATATACTTAAATCAATGCGTCCCTATGGCTGAATGGAGGTTTAAAACGTGGCTGAATTCTCAAGGAAATAACGTGTCATTGAAACATGTTTAACCCAAAAAAATGGTCCGCCATAGCAATTTTCCAAGTAAAAGATGTATAGAGTGTCAAAACAGACAAAAAATCAACACTGAATTTTTGTGGATGTTAACATTATGGCGCAAACACTATAGCTTGTGGGTATATAGAGAGATGCATAACAAATAGGCATCTGGAAATGACAAGAGAGTTGTTCCTCTGACACAATGAACTCAGGTATTAATGGTCTCAAGGTATGAGCATGCTACCAACACATTACATCTTAATTCTCCTCTTTTGGGAATTCAAGAAAAGGAAATAGGCTGCAAGAGTAATGTTCTGTGAGTTAAAAGCCACAGGAAATGAGTTTTGTGACACTCATATGTTGTTAGAAGGCGATATTTGGGGAGAGTATGAAATATACAGAACCATATTGCTAAAGTAAGAGATATATAGATTGTATTGTTTTCTGTGTGCAAAGTAACAGCCTGAAGGCGTGGCCGGGATCTGATGTAAGTAGCAAATGTCTGTTCAGCCTCCACGCCGCGGCTCCCAAATAAATGCCTGCTTTCTTGGGGAGCTTTTAACTGCAACCTGGCGACGAATTCTGCACCGGACCATAATTAACAAATAGTTGAGCTGGGAGATGGGGTGGCACAACTGGAGGGTGCTTTCATGTCAAATGAGTTAGTGATAGGTGGTCTGGGATATGGGATATAAGTGGCACATCCTGCTAACGATGTCCTCACACAGGAACATGGGGGTTAACCATATAGGTGGTTAGGGAGATGGAATAACTGCCATCACTCAGGGACTGTCACAGGAAACAAGCAGCTGCAAAAGACCTCAAAATCTCCTTGATGTTACAAAAAGGCTTTTAACACATTGCGTCTTGTCTGTATATTGTCAGGGCCTTTTGAGCAGCTCATAAACATTCTAGGGGGATTTATGTGATCTTCATCTCGTATCTGAATCGGTCAGCTTTTTTCTAAAGACTTTGATCTGTAGAAGTTCCATTAAAAGACAAAGATTAAAGATGATGAAAATAGAACTCATGACCATATATTACGTCTCTGAATATAGTTGATGGACATTTGCTGATATGCGACCTTACTTCAATAGCAGACGAATATAGAGAGATCAATAGAACAGGAAATTAAAGTGAACACAGGGACATTAGAGTTTGTCCTTATTAGAATCTGAACATGATCAAGAGTAAATTTGGAAACCGGTTGCCAAGGTGATGATATTAATGAAGCTATATGTACAATAGCATCGGACCGAATGAGTTAATTGCTGTATTGGCTAGCTTGTCTACATAGAGAAGCAAACAACATTATAGTGGAAATAGGGATATGTGGGTTTGCTTTGCAGAGGGCTGAAAGTAAACAAACATGGGGATGGAAAAGAAATCAAGACACAAGAAGGAGTGGGTTAACACATGGGTGAGTGAATTGCTATGTTAGATTGTTAACAGAGGTCTGCAGACGAATTCATGACACAGGCTTATGCGACATAAAGGCAGGTTGCCAGAGCAAATAGCAGTTTGCAAATAAACCACATGTACAGTGAGGAGATGGGCCACAACCCTTTGAGTATTGTTAAAATCAATACCTGTGATATGGAGAACATTTTCAAGATGCATTATATTTAGGTATACATAAACAATCAGGAAATCAGACATTCTGTGTTGGAGTATGCAGCTTATACTTTGTATGTTTTAGCTGCTGTGTTCTAAGATGAGAGAACATAATAGTGTTGTAATATATGTAGATATATACTTTACTCAATGTTATCACTAGCCAACACTCGGCGTGGTATTCAAGAGGAAAATCAAGAAAGTCAAGAGCATGCCAATATAAAACCTGAGCGGGACAAAATTGAATTCTTCAATGTCCATAAAACGCAAAGGTCCAGAATTTCAATTGACTGCAGATTTTTCAGGGCAATGCAGTAACCATATGGTTGCCTTCGCCTGAGTGAGAGGCCACAAGGGATAGATAGGATCATACAGACGGCATATTCTTATCCCTTTATTCTGTTGTAGAATCTAAACATTAATGGATTTTGTTTTTTATTTGCAAAAGTCGATAGCTAGCTATCAAACGGCTTGATTTGGTCTGCGTCTTGAAAAAATAGTTATGACAAAAGTTAATGGTGTCCATACAACTGCCCATCTCATGAGATATAAAAGTGCAAATGGTTCTAAGATTACTTTGCATTCTCATGTGTAAAATACAGGATCAAAACGGGATATTCTTGATATCAATGCCCTGCCCCTTCTTGTGTGTTATAAAACATTAATTATGGTTCTTTCAAAAAGACTAAAATAGCAAATCATTAAATTATCTCTCTGATAGGAATCAGAACCTTATGTCCATAATGTTTGAAACAAACTTGAAGATTGTCATATCAATAAAAGAACTACCGCTGATTCACTATTTAAAAAACATCCATAACTTTCTTACTTCGGAGGGACCTAACTGGAGATGGGATTAAAAAGAATGTCGTGTATGAAGCTTGTTCAGAGTTATATATTTGAGTATATTTGAGTGCAATAACACTGATTGTCTGAACCAAGCTATGAATGTTGTAAAACCAAGATAGCTGAAAGTAGGTTGAAAATTATCTCAATATTTTTTTGTAACACGGATGGTTCCTTTTTTGACAAGCATTGCCGATAGGCAATGCTTGTCAAAAAAAGGAACTATCTGTGTTATTCTGTGATCGGTACGATCATGGGAAATGGGTAGTCGTTTCCTGTGGGTTGTAATTCGGTTTTTTCTGTGGTCATAATTGTTAAAGCAACTGACGCCACTGTGGAGTGTTCGTCGTCTGCTTGCGAAAGATTCCAATTCGCGCATGCGTCCGGCGAATGAATACATATCTAAAAGAAGTGAACAAAAGAAAAGAAGTGCGTCATGTAAACAAAGCAGAACGTTCAAAAACAATGTCGTCATGCTCCTTGCATAAAATTATCCCTTTAAATTGCTTGGAAATGCTTCCCAATCGCTAGAACAAGGAATTTTAAGTAAGTTTAGTTCAAATTTGGTGTAAATTGGACAATTAGAACAGAAATGACATGCAAAAGTCGGATCGATGATTTGCGATAGCGCCTGAGCGATAATAGAGAAACTTACGTAATCGAGCACGAAAAGGCACATCTTTGCAAACAGTTGTGCTAAAAAAATCGTTCATATACCAAATTAAATGTTTTTAAAAGATGAATAAAAATAATTTCAACTACCCCATCAATTTGCAATGATCGTTTATGTTTAAATGATTTTGGTGTTGTTTGTTGTAATTTTTGTTTTGTTTGTTGTAATTTTTGTTTTGTTTGTTTTGTTTATTGCAAGTTTTGTTTTGTTTGTTAATTTTTTTCCCATCCGTGTTACATGTGGAGCACCACTTTTTCTTGTTTCCAAGGTCCCACACGTGCACACGTAAACTGAGTATAAATGTTGTTTTATTGGTGTTTTTACAAATGTTTATATAAGGATAATATTATCATTATTTCAATACATCTGATCCCCGGCATTGGTACACATTAGACGGTGTGGGGAAGGAGCCTGTGTTAGATAGGTTGGTGTTTTGTGTTTTCCCCCCCAACACAAGTTCCAAACCATATTGCAGAACATGATTTATCATACAATCGGAAGGTGTCACATGCGGAATAAAACATTGAATAGCTCATATGGAAAGAAAAGCATTCCTAGAATGAGCAATTGGTTTTGTGTCTCTGAATGGGTATTGTGTCTGTGTATTTTCCATCATATGAGTTTGTCATGTTGACACCTGTAAGATGAAGTCTGAAAAATAGAATAGAATTTGAATGATTATATTGTTATGCACCAACCAGGTTTTATATCATGAAGAGCAAGTATTTCATCAATGCGTTGTTCTTATTAAGTTATAACTCTAAATCCTACTTATGTGTATTATGTGACATTTACCTACTCCCAGGTGATGAGTATTCACTTTAATTCTTGGAGAAAGGTTTCTAAATCTTTCCCCAAATAGACTCTATAACTTAATCCAAAACTTCAGCAGTTGTGAGATTGGAAATCGATAGTTTGCTAATAAGAAGTTTGGCCTGAGAAGAGATTTGCATAGCTGGATAAAGAAGCAGCCACGTGTCTTTGGGGGTATCAATCAAATCATGTCCTGCCTCACAAGCGCTCTGCTGTGAGGTTCACAACACCGTCAAGTTGTTAATACCTTTAGCAATTACATTTGACTTTATAAAGTAATTCTTATGGTAATCCGGGGATACTTGGTTCAAATCCCAATGTGCTCAAGCTCCTATTGAAAGAGGTAAACATGTGAAGGTCAAAATGAAGGGCAATCAGGAGCAGTGGGACGGCGCATGCGCAGGTCACGTCCCAGTGGAGAGTCTCGTGTCGCGCGATAATCACATAAGCTGCATTGGATGCAGCCAAAATGTATGCGTGTCAAAATGGATTACTCACCAGAAACAAATATTACCTTCATATCATATCTCCCAATAACCCATGTTTTAATTGTGCAGTAAATCATCCTTTGAATATGTTGAAATACTTTGATTCACAACTTCATTGTAATGTGCACAATGAAAGTGTGATATTTATTGTAACTCTGTTGTATGGAATAAAAAAGAGTGAGAATGGAACAGCATATCATATTCATAACATAATAATGTTTTGTCAGCAGTATTTTCCATGATATTGTCCTACTTTAATATGGTATTTGCATGTATATAGTATAATTTATATCTGTTTTTTTTTCATGAAATACTGATCTTGGCTCTCATTCTAGTGACCATGGCTTTAATATATGTTATAACATGTATTGAAAGAAAAATATAAAAGACATGCTCATAAGCTTTCTTGGAACCAAACTTAAAGATCATTTTAGACTGATATAGCCCGAAGAATAAAGAGATGATAGCATGTTTATTGTCACACCTTTGATGTCTTGTCTCATCTATCTTTGATAAAGCGAGATTTGTGTAAAGAAATAGTGAACAATAATGAATTAAAGACGCCCCATAAAACTGATTTATCTTGTCTTCAATAACGTACAATAATGAAGATATCTTTTTTCAGAGAGATGAGCAAAATACCATGACCTCAACGCAATGGTGAGGTTATGATTAGTTGTATGACATTATGATCAGTAATAAATCACGTGAACCTTAGGTTTATTGTGCTATGAGATAAAAGAGGAAAAAACACGGGGTTATATTGCTAACAGGGGGCGTATATTGGTCAGGCGACACGATTGACAAAGTTGGATTTATAAAGTGAGTTGTTTCTGGATGATAACCAAATCCCACAACCGATAATCAAAGTTGCGGTTTGTGTTAATAAGTCTGGACAATGAAAAAGTAAGATCACAATCGTTCTTCCACATTAGTTGGGCACTTTGATCTGGTGACAGGCATCTATCTGACCTGCAAGATACCAGATTGTGCTGAAATGGTCTTTTATACAAACAAGATCAAATCAATGTGATATTACAATATCGCATGTAAAGGGGAATGTGATATTTACATAGCTCTGATTCCAGACAATGTCTGCTCATAGTACTTGACAGTAACTGCCCAGGATTCAAATCCTCCAAACCCTGTGTCTCAAGGCGAACGCTCTTGTTATTTCGGCCAGATACAGGCGGTTTGTGGGTGTTGGCGATGAGTGTCATCTGGTGGCAGAGTTTTTAAAGGAACTACTTTTTTACGCTTGAATAGAGCTTTTTTTAAGTACGGGAAAACGTCTGTTGAAAATATCTACTTTAAAACAACACGTGGCACAGTCATATATTACTACTTTAATATCTGCTTTATGAAGTCAGAATAATGAATAGAAAAGGTTTTGCATATTACCATATTCTGCATTATGTACCACAATAAAGTTGATTTTCAAACAGCTTTGTCAGAGTCTTCTTCACATTATTTTCTCATATTCTGTCTGTAATAGATTATCTATTTGTCTATTTGGTCCTCAAACAAAGAAAGAAATGGAGTGATAAAATAGACACATTTTTGAAAAATCTCATATTCGCAACCATCATAAACCTGATTGCAAAACACACTTTTCATTTCCAAGTTTTACAGCATATAAAAAGAAAATCTGTTCACTTGAAACAGAGGCAATTTTCTTGTGACTAAAACAATATCAATATAGTAAATAAAAACAAGTCTTCCTCTGTGAAGTAATCTGCTGGACTAATTTGCTAGTCTTCTTCATTTCTTACCAATCCATCTCCAAGTGCCATCAATACAAAAAATAGTATTTTGCAACACATTTATTTCTTCTCAGATCTATTCATTTAAATAAGACGGTGCTGACATCTATTTTACATTGTAAATGTACAACTTCTGACAAGGTCCTCAATTTAGTTTGTTTTGGCATCGGTATAGTACAAGCCGAATTAATGGATAATGAACCTTAATAAGATTGCGCCAGAACAATCGCGATCGTTATCAATACAGCACATAAGAGAAATCAGTGGTATTAATTATTATCAACCTTGATGCATATTCTGATGACAACAACCTCATAATAGGCACACATTTCTGATATCACCCCCTTCATAATTTGAATAAATTGTGATGTTGCATTTTGAATAAATTATAAAGTTGTAGACTTCAATTTTTTGTAACAATAATAACTCACATTCGTCACTCTTGTGTGCAAAACAGAACATTAATATTACGAAAATAGAAGTGATGAATATCCATTTTTCATTGCACATTTTAGATTTGACACCTTGTTCTTGCAATTCATCAGATTTGTTGCATTTCAGAAAACATCATTTTAATATTACATGTTGGATTATAAAATCCCGTCTGTATGATCATATCTCATTTAAAGCAGACTGTATATTAAGTATGCAATAAATGATTACTTGCTGATGTTTGTAAGTTTTAAGTGCACAATATAATAGATGTAATGTTGCTGAGTCAGTGGTTTGCAATTGCCTGGGACCATAATCACAGCTCATTGGCAAATGTTATTCAAATGAGTTGACCTTGTTATGTAATGAGATAAAGAGGTTCTCACGTGGAGAGCAATATTCTGCCATAGTTGGTCAATTATACACTGTGACGCATCTGATTGACCTTGCCAGAAGACGCATGTAAGCTTTATATCCATTAAATATGGATATAATTTAACTTCCCTCATGACAGGATTTGCTAATCCTATATTTTGTTTTAATCTAAATACCCGTACAAATATGAACGTCAGTGATACAACATGTCATGACAATTCATCATTTCTGAGCATATACCTGTAAACACTGTAGGGGTCCAATGTACATACAGTCCATCAGAACATCATGTAATTATTGCAAAACAATATTTGTGAAGATGTTTAATGTGCACTCCGTCAGGAATGTTACAATGGCAGCCATATTGAAAATGCAGTCAACCTTCAAGGCATCAGTTATTAGCTGATGTGGAATGCAGTGCAGTAGCGGATCCAGGACTTGACACGATAGGGGGTCCATATGAACCCCACACTGAATCTGCCTCTGCGGTGGTATATATCGCAGGGGGGATGATATATTGGTCAATTCATAGACTGTCATTAGCATGCAGTGTGACAATTACATACCCTCCTCAGCCCATTCAGCCCATTCAGCCCATTCAGCCCGTTCAGACTATTCAGCCCGTTCAGCCCATTCAGCCCATTCAGTCCATTCAGCCCGTTCAGCCTGATCATCCCGTTCAGCCCATTCAGTCCGCTTAGTCCATTCAGTCCATTCAGCCCGTTCAGTCCGCTTAGTCCATTCAGCCCGTTCAGTCCGCTTAGTCCATTCAGTCCATTCAGCCCGTTCAGTCCGCTTAGTCCATTCAGTCCATTCAACCCATTCAGTCCACTTAGTCCATTCAGCCTGTTCAGTCCATTCAGCCCGTTCAGACCATTCAGTCCATTCAACCCATTCAGTCCGCTTAGTCCATTCAGACCATTCAGTCCATTCAGCCCGTTCAGACCATTCAGTCCATTCAGCCCGTTCAGACCACCTAATTAGATGTATACATATATCACATGACCATGTTGGTAAATGGCACGTGTCCAGTTTGATTTCAGCTATTATTCAATGTTGATATATACATGAGTTCTAGCATGATAGCTAAGCTGGACTCCACACTTATCAACACAGAGATTATGGACGTTCCAAACGAGAAAGAATAGCGATAATAGGGATGCTCCAAAGCTTGTAAAGATATGACACTTATAACCAGCGCAGTCAGCAGCATCACGCCTACAAATAACAGGAGTCATTTGGTGACCACAACAAATACCATGCATGTAAATATATGTATATTTAAATATATGTATACTATTTTTTTCTCACTTATTTTTTTCTCACTTATTTTTTCTTTCACTTTTTTTCTTTTCTTTTTTTGTATAATGTATTGCATTGCAGTACATTATGCAAGTTACTAGATCGTTAAGTAAGAGTTTGTTGAGACATTTTGCAAGGTTTATTTTGGGCTTATTTAAAAACAATAAAAGGATGGAATAACATTTACCAGTTGAAAGTTGGGCAACAATAGCAAGAGTTATCATTCTGTAATAGCCTCGATATCCAGGCAGAAATATATAGCTGACCATGAGGAAAACTGACACTAGAGAGGCGAGGCAGGCGAGGACACTCAGACCCTGACTAGCACTACCTGAAATAACATGCAGATATGTTGCATACAGCTGACCATTACACTCCCGGCAGGCCAGGACACTCAGACCCTGACTGGCACGGACACTGCCTGAAATAACATGCAGATATGTTGTATACAGCTGACCATTACACTCCCGGCAGGCGAGGACATCCAGACCCTGACTGGCACTACCAGAAATAACATGCAAATATGTTGTATACAGCTGACCATTGCACACACGGCAGGCGAGGACACTCAGACCCTGACTGGCACTACCTGAAATAACATGCAAATATGTTGGATACAGCTGACCATTACACTCCCGGCAGGCGAGGACACTCAGACCCTGACTGGCACTACCTGAAATAACAGGCAGATATGTTGTATACAACTGACCATTACACTCTCGGCAGGCGAGGACACTCAGACCCTGACTGGCACTACCTGAAATAACATGCAAATATGTTGGATACAGCTGACCATTACACTCCCGGCAGGCGAGGACACTCAGACCCTGACTGGCACTACCTGAAATAACATGCAGATATGTTGTATACAGCTGACCATTACACTCCCGGCAGGCCAGGACACTCAGACCCTGACTGGCACTACCTGAAATAACATTGCAGATATGTTGGATACAGCTGACCATTACACTCCCGGCAGGCGAGGACACTCAGACCCTGACTGGCACTACCTGAAATAACATGCAAATATGTTAGATACAGCTGACCATTACACTCCCGGCAGGCGAGGACACTCAGACCCTGACTGGCACTACCTGAAATAACATGCAGATATGTTGTATACAGCTGACCATTAAACTTTCAGCAAACAATAGCACAAAGACCCTGACATGTAAAAATGTGTTCACGATGAATATATCTTTCTTTGGTCAATGAAGCCTTTTCTCTAAAGAATATTTCTATGCTTTTTACAGCTCTCTACAAGTTAAATTAAGAGATTTCTATTATTACCCAATGTTCATTTTATTTGAGTTTGATTCACAAAGTAATATATTAAGCATCATTATTAACTTGGAAGTTGAACCCTTAATGTGACCTTAATATATTCTGGTATAATCACATCTCGGTCTGGGGGAGCCGACGGCTAAAAATAAAATCCCCAATTACTGCATGCACCATGTAAATATTCTCAGCTGGCATTAGTTACACCAACATTAGGAAATATAATCTTGTAATGATTTCAAGAGAGTAATCTCGCCCTTTTATGGATGCTCTGGAAATACTTGGTCAAAATCTCATCACATTTTAGCATTGTCAAAACATCATTACTGAAAGCCAGGTCTCCGCTTAAGGTCTGTTAAGGCAAGCCACAGACGAGATGTGTTTTTATGACACTCTCAACATTTGTATTTAGGATTTGTGTGAGGGAACATGATAGATATGTGTGATCACTGCCTGGGTTATCCACAATGTCTGACTGAGGAGGCAGCCCACAGCAAATATAATGGCTTTAGGAGTCAATCAAGGTGGCTTGCTGCAAGCAGTATTACCTGTCACAACCTAAAATCACATGAGCCCAGCCCATTGCTACCATTTTACACTAAAATAAGATGATTAGATTACAGCTGCCATGTTACACACGGGAGCAATAGCGTGCCTCTTTATCCTTGCAACAAATAGATCTGGCATAAAGCAGCTAATGCTCAATGTTGAAAATCCCCTTTTATGGGTAAAGTTAAATGTAAATTTGGAGATTTTATTTTGACCATTCTAACCAGCTTTAGAGCTGATAGATTCCTCCATATTGGATAAATGACCATTGCAGTCAGCCATCCGGGAGAGCGTGGTTGTTCCCACGGCACCACCGAGCACCTGCCAGGCAACATCAGCCAACCCATCTATTTGGCCCGGACAAAGAGCTATCACACATTGCATTTGTCTCACTACTTTTCATTGACATTGTGCTATTTTCAGTCTCATGTATACATTGAATATATTGGTGATATGCATATTGGGTCTTGATATTGGTTTAGTATGCAAGCATAATTGTCTTGGAGCAGGTTAATTAAATTAACTACGGCTTGTTAGGAATATTTATTGCAATACAGAATATGTAATACAGGCACTGCTATTTGGATTAACAATCGGGATTTGTTTACAGAAAAAAACAGCATTTCTTTTCTTTTGTAGTCACCATAGTCATCTAAATATACTCCGTGTTTTATCGTGGAGATTAAATTCTTTTTACAAACTTCCTATAAAACCCATTTTCTGGAAAGAAGGATAATCTGGATTACCATTTTAAAAACTCCATATTTGTCAATTCGTGCATTTAATTGTCTTGTTCAAAGTATTAGACTACAGAAGGATTATAGATTAGAGTTGTTCACTTCTTTATCTAAACTAGGATAGGAAAGATCTGAATAAAAGAATGTAAGGTCATTATAAAAAGGCGTGAAGGGTCAAGGTTAAAGCCCGGAAGACACAAAAAGAGTTGTCAGTAACATATACATATATGAATAAAAATCACAGACATCAGACATCACAGTTTTAGTTTTATTTCTTTATGAATTCTTTCCGAACATTGGCCGACGAGATTTGGGACGGTATCTTCTCAAAACACTCGTGGGCGATATTCCTAGATACTTGACACTCATTCAGAGAACAACATTTGTGTTCATAGGTCAATCACCTGAGAAATATATCAACTGAGAAAGGATATCCAAAGGACACAGTACGAGTTCAAATAATTAGAATTTATATCCTATATCTTATAATCCAACGACCATTTTTTTTATCAACATTAGAGATTTTTGTGTAAATGTCAAATCATATCAGACACCGCCATTGAATGATTTCACTTTGGCATTTCTCCATTATAAATTTGAAAAGGTCTCCAATATCACATACATTTCACTAGATTTTGTGGTTTTAATTTGAAACATAAACCAGTGGCCTTAGTGATATGCTGAACATAGCATTTTGTTAAATGTTGGCGAAAAATGTCTGGGAATTTCTTCATAAATGATCATTTAAATCCTTCCCCAGAGTATACTAAGCAGATACTAGTTTTGCCCAATCTGAATGCATGTTACACATTGAGTTTGGCCCCGACTTCTCATCTCGATTCTCATTGGCTAATGCTTGTCTCCCTGACAACTCGGAGTTTGTCATTAGATTTTTTTTTTTTAAATCTTATTTCTTATTACTGCTCAACGGGTAAAGGGTATTCTCTTCTCGTACATGTTCCATGGAGTTAGTGGACTCTTCTCATTCTGTGTTCATATGATAATGTATCGAAGATTATTAGTTAGGTAATACCTTTTCTTTTAGTCAATCGGGTGGATTGTTGTGATAACAAGTTTTAATTGCTCAAAACTACTCTCCAAATCCCATGTAACAGATGTGAACCCGATGAGCTAGTGGACCCCTAATGAGTTCAGGATTGTTCAATGCAACATTGGTATTTCTCATTTTATCACAGGGGTACTGCATGGTTACATGAGCATATGATAAAGGCTGGCATGGTTGATGTGATGTGTTGCTGGATACATGTATATCAATTTATTTCTCTCATCATTGTTAATGCTTTGTTGGGTTTTATATTTAGCTTTGTGTAAAACTTGCAGATTAGGTGATAATTAACATTTTTACAGAAACATATGTCCCCCAAATCAATAAAGCAACCTACTATTGTCCATAATGTCTCCAAGACTGAATAGCCCCACATCCTGCCACTCTCCTGGTGCCATCTGGTGGCAGATCTGTACATAAGAAGAAGAGGCCAGTGTCGCCAGGCATGAGACAGCCGAGAGAACGACGACACCCAGATTCACCCAGGCCAGGAAAGAAGCCATCTGTATGCTGGTCTTGCAATATAACTTGAAGTGGGATGTCATCTTGTCAAGCGGAGGTTTTGAAAACTCAAAAATAATTGTGCTAAGACTTCACAAGATCCCGCATTTGCTTGGTACCATGGTTACCATAGGGTTTACATAGCGTCGTGAGTTTACCCCTGGTTGGTTATGTAGCTTTCCTAAATGTAGGTCACCGTTTGTGTGCCTCGGATTATAATAGGGCAGAGATTGATTCTTAGATTGCTATTGTCCACTATCATTAATCAAATAATCACATTATCAAACCTCACATTCCCATATTGACCTCATGTTCTGTCCTATATGTTAATATAATGGCATTTATAAGTCAGTGTCTAATCATGTCAGACCTTGCTATCAACATATGTGAAGATGATAACCGAAAGGTAAAAAGGAGGCTTTGGAATTCATAAAGTACCAAGAAGGAGCAAGATTTGTTTTTAAAGGTGGATGTTAATGAGAGACAAAAGAAGTCTTTTGATATGTATTATATACGGTGGTATTTATTTTTTCCAATATAACATGTATTTGCCACAGGAGTAATTCACAGTCAATTTGTTCTCAATTCATTCATTTGATCAATATGCAACTTTTTATTCATATTCATTTACTTGTATATGTATTTACTTAATTGACGTTTTCATAATTCATCTTTGGCCATTTCTTCTGTGTGAATATCAATGTTTTGTTTGAGTTCTTCTGATGCTTGTGCGCCAGTGTCTGATGATGGAGGAACATCCAGTTCCGGTTCCGGTTCCGGTTCCTGCTCCACGGTGCTGCCCTCTGTTTGACCTTGATCGGTTTCAATCCCTGGATCTTGCTGTTGTTCTGAATTACATGTTTTAAACAAGGCCATTATAATAGTCATGTACAGAAATAGGTGGGATTTTTTTAAAGACAAAAATAGATAGTTTTTTAATTATTGTTATACTGGTCTGACGGAATATCAATGATATCAATATACCTGTTTGAGGTGTTTGGTCAGGTTCAGGCTCTGGTGGTGGAGGATCTATAGGAAAGCTCCCATTCTCAACACTGAGTAGCCAATCATGTAAGGAAGCATACTTCTCTTCTGTCGTATTTAACTTCCCTATAGCGGCTATGTCTACCCATCGACTTTTGTGCTGAAAGTAAATGCACATGGAAGCAGTTGTAATATCGCAACAATGAATAAAGGATTGGGCACTTATAAATGCTTTGCATGCATCTCCTGATGTGTATCTCATTACCGTTAATTCTGTGTACTTACATCTGTAAAATTAACAATTCCCAAAGCAGGACTCTCTAGACTGGTGTTGAAAATGGATTCCCAGTGATCGACCATCTCAAAAAGAGAAAAATAAATAAAATGTAGTATATTTAGAATGGATTTTAACATGATAAATATTTTCATTAGTTGAGACATTTATCTGGTTCTCAAAGCAGATCTCTTACAAGCGGAAAGTCATCGGGATCTATAGCGTAGATGGTGGTGGTTGTCGTGTTCACTCCATGCTTGACCATTTTACGCAGTAATTTGGATGCTGGATATCCCTGCGCACTGGCTTGGCGCATGAACGCCATAACGTGAACATCGTCTGCTGGTAAAGACTGAAAATACAACTGAGATTGTGAGATTAATTTTATAAGATTCTATTCAGAGAATATTTCATTAATTGGAAAATATGTCTGGTACATTAAACTTGTCTCGCTCCCTTATCCTAGAGTGTCCCTGGTACATCTGGTGCACACTTATGAAGCACTTACCAAGTATAAGGTATTATGCATTTATGTATTATGTATAATTATGTATTATGTATTATGTATAATTATGTATTATGCATGTATTATCATAAGGCACATACCAGGTTACATTTGATGCATTTCACAAGGAAAGGTTATGATGTACTTACCAGGTAAGGATATGATGCACTTACCAGGCAAAATATCATTTATGTCCCTGAGGCACTTACCTGGTCTGTCTACTTTGAAATATCTGTCTTAGATGAGCTTTATATTTGTTTGAATCTGATGATGCATATACCTTTTCCTTTAATTTTATATATATATATATATATATACTGTATACCGAGAAAAATTCGCGCCTAGTTATTTTCGCGCCATCGCCGTTTAAGACAGGTTCGCGCCGTTTTATTTTCGCGAATTTTGGATTTCTAGTACATAATATTATCACAAATTACGCTTTGCAGGTCGAGAACAGAACTTAACAAAAAAATTCGAAACACTTTGTTTTGACTTTGTTCTCACTGATTCAGCGTTCACAGTTTTGCATTTCGTCTTTGTTTCCACTGCTTTGAGTCGTGTCTTCCCTGTTGACAGAAATGCTTTCACACGTGGATCGATCTTAATTGCGTTTTAAATGATAAATAAAGGTATATACATAATATTATCACAAATTATGCTTTGCAGGTCGAGAACAGAACAAAACCATCCATTATTGCGCAATATATTAACAATCGTTTTCGCGCTAAAACAAGAGCCTCTTCCCGTCACTTCCGCCTTTCAAAATTGCGACCACGTGTTGTGTTGATAATTGGAATCAGTGAGAACAAAGTGTTTCGAAATAATATTGGGTAAATACCTTTATTTATCATTTAAATGCAATTAAAATCAATCTGCTACTACTGATATCGCTACGTCACTCCCGCTTTTTAAAATGACGACCTCGTATTGCGTAATGCATGATAAATGAATGGATGGTTTTGTTCTGTTCTTGACCTGCAAAGCGAATATTTATCATTTAAAACGCAATTAAAATCAATCTGCTACGTCTGATGTCTATTATTTCGAAACACTTTGTTTTGACTTTGTTCTCACTGATTCCAATTATCAGCGTTCACAGTTTTGCATTTCGTCATTGTTTCCACTGCTTTGAGTCGTGTCTTCCCTTTTTGACAGAAATGCCTTCACACGTGGATCGATTTTAATTGCGTTTTAAATGATAAATAAAGGTATTTACCCAATATTATCACAAACTATGCTTCGCAGGTCGAGAATTTATCCATGAAGTAAAACGTAAATATCATGTACGTGGCATCGCAGTAATTCACGTCCGCAACACGAGAAAAAGCCAGGGATCCATCATTGCGCAATATATTAATATTTCAATGCGTGTTGATAGACTCCAATTGTTTTCGCGCCAAAAATAAGAGCTTGTCCCCGTCACTCCCGCTTTTTAACATGATGACCTCATATTGTGTAATGCATCTTCAATTTCGCGTCCATTTAATTTCGCGAATGACGTCCTGGCGCGAATTAACGCGAAAATAAAAAGGTCGCGAAAATTTGTCTGTATACAGTATATATATATATATATATATATATATATATATATATATATATATATATATATATGGATCCAATTTACTATAGACATTGACCCTATTGATCTGAACACAGAGCTGTAGTGAGCTAGTGAGCATGTTTTGCCTGTGTGAGTAGCACTCACATCCAGAGAATGTACGTTGTGCTTGGTGATTCTGTGAAGTGCTGAGTATCTGTTTGTAGACAGGTATGTCGATATATCTGCCTCGGTGCAGGGCTGAAAACAATATGCAAATTATAGTAAGATAAATCAAACCATTCTTTCTTTATATGTCTTATCTAAATTATTTGTAGTTAATTTTGTCTTCTTATTATCAAAATCCTGAATTTTTTACATTACACTGACGCCCCTGAAGAGAAATTAGCCACATTTTCAACCTCCATTCAGCAAAATGGCTTCTTCATTAAAGTAATGTATTGTGAGACTGCTAGAACATGGACGCAAATATTAATCCTCCACACTGGCTGGTGACCTAATTAAATCTCTATTAGTTTGATTGAAAAGGGTAATTAAGAGATACTGGTTGGAACATACATTGTTAGGGAGTGGTTGCCCGTGTTTGTCAAAGGGTTTGTACACATGAACTTCACCCGTCGTATTTAACCTCAGATGCGGAGCAACCTGCAATTAAACATTCACTTGTATATCATAATTCATAATTCAGTAATTCAATTTATAATTCGGCTCACCTGAATGTATATGCTTTGTTACAATGTCTTAGAATTGTTCACTTAATACTCCATGAATAAAGTACATTTTTATTGATACTGGTTAGATGTGACATTATTTTGTCTTTACTCTGAAAACTGAATGTCAACATTTGTCACGTGATACTATTATTATTACCGAGGTTGTCAAAAGTCTTTTTATTATTATTATTATTTTTCTTCTTTTTTCAGTCACCATATAACTAAAAAAATTATTCTGTGGATCTTAACATATGTGACTCACCACAGCGTCTGTGACGAGGTAAAACCTGACTTCCGGGTGATGCGCAGAGGCTGCTTTCTCATACTCAAGATATTCTACAGGATATCCAAAACTGCATATGACACTATTACTTTTTTTTAAAACATACATAAACAGAATGAGCGGCAAAATATATTAATGTTCAGAGTATCAAATACAACATTTGGTTACATTATTATATTTTGAATGATTGCAATATCACAAAGCACCTGACTCCTTGACCCACATGTATTACAGATAAGTGTAAAAATGTGAATAACTGAATATACACGTACCAGGACTGTCAAGCGTGAAATAACCAACTACTCTGAATGACTCCTGGGCATCAAACGCTTTCTTCTGAGCCTTGCCATCTATCAGAGTTATCAAACTTCCAGTATTCTGGGGCGAATCATATCATAGAGACAGGTACAATAGAATACAGTGGAGATGATTCTATTTTTCAGTAATTTCTATATTGTTTGACATTCTTGATACACTGAAGATTTATTTGATAAAAGTTATCTTTCATATTTAATTCCGGGGTTACAAAAGACTGCTTTTAATCTGATTTTACATTCTGGACAAAAAAAAACCCAGAAGAATAGGCAAGAATTCTCAAGTTTTCTCTCAGCATGTGACCCAGTTATGGATACTAACGTACATTGATATAGTTAATATTGTGTCTTTACCTGTCTGAGATATAATAAAAATGTTTCCAAAGTTCTGTAGCCATAATATATAGATTTTCTGCCACCTCTGAAGACATAAACAGTCCCAGATACCAAACCTTTCAACAAAATAGGTTTTTAATTCTGAGATAGTGTTTACGGCATTAGGTAACTTGGGAATTTAAATTCATCTATTTAATAATTTTTTTTACTATTCTTTTTGTTATTATTTATTGTTAACAATCGATGTTGAGAAGGTTTGCATATTGTGCCAACCTTCTGATTGTAGAATAGATTGGTCTGGAGAGTCATCCAATCTGGCTACCACCACTCCCTTATTAGATAATACCTGGCCTACCACCTGCGGACAGGAAAGACATCAACAAAATTATATAAAAAAGAATAAGATATAATCAAAAATATGCTTTTAATATCAGTTATTGTGAGTAAAACATAGATATTACAAGTGTACCTGTAACATATTATATGTAATATCATCGAGTGGTTGGTTTGTTCCGGGGATATATAATATTGCTACACCCTTGGCTACTTCCTCTTGAAAGGTCAATGGGGTAATGACCTTGACCCTGTCGATCCCATCATGTACCGGATATAGAAGATGGCATTGTCCGATCCCTATCATAAGTACAACGCTGACTATCCCCAGTGCATTCATTGTTGATATCTACAAAAAAAGGATGATGGATTGTGGAAAAAATGTTTAATCTCTTATTTATGTTTGACCATTGTGATAATCACGTGGTCTGTTCAGTGTGAAAATCTAGTTTAGTATTTGTGGGATATTCTTCTTGGCCTGTTCGCATGGAATCCATTTTGATTATTTTGTGGGATATTCTTCTTGACCTATTATGACTAATTTGTCCGATAAACAACAAAACTAACAAGTGTGATATATTTGTTTAAGTATTCTGTATGATGAACTAGTGGGAAACTTTGTCTTCTGTTCTTTATGTCTATTTTGCATGACGAGCAAATAAAAAAGATATTTGATGTTTCAATACTAGTGCTGACATTTATTACATTGAAATATGACATTTATTACCTTGAAATATTTCAGTACTTATGCTAGCAATCATGATTCATTGTTTGTTTCAATACTTATGCTGACAATTATTTTCCAGTTTTTCAATGCTTATGCTAGCAATCACAATTCAGTGTTTTATATTTCTCCTTTTCTAATGATACCATTCGTTATTTGAGGCAGTATAAGACCTTGGTGAGTTTGATGCCGTCTCACCACATTCCATTTAAGGAGTTAAGTTTAAACAATGCCTTTGGGTCACATTGGTTATTTGGTACAAAGCTCACAGTGTGGGCATTCCTACACCTGATTAGGCAAGACGTGGCCTGAGTATTATATGCAGCCCAATCTGCCTCAGATATATGCAAGCCAAATCCAGGCCACAACCAGCAAATTGCAATAACGTTATATTATTTCAGGTGTTTTGATAACATTACAAATTTTTATGTGAGAATATTGCCAAGTCATATTATATGAATGGTTTTGACATTAAGACTAACACAGTTGTGTATAGTGTTTGTCAGACAGTAGAACCTTATTCACACCATTCACATGTGGCAAACCTCTTTCCCAGCGATCTTAATCAATTCCGTGTGGGATATTGACGCACAGCCAAGACTTGTGGCTGGCCTAATGTCACATACGTGTCAAAATCATTACAACTTTCTGCTTATTGCCTATGGTTTTGTGAAGTAATATGGAATCTAACTAAAAACCACAATTCATAGTTATTTGATCACACTGCATTTCCGCGACAACTTACCACGGATCCGCCAGTGAGTGAGAAGAGGTGCTGGACATCCGATTTCTAGTCTGTTATGTTTCCTGACACAGGTAGTTGGTAAAAGTATATACTAAACAAAAGGTGACATTTATATAATTGAATCAATATCTCCCCTCTTGAGCTCTGTACAATAGGTTGTTTCCGAAACTGGACTGAACTGATGTGAATTACAACTAACATGCCTGATATTGTTAGGTATAGATGCACAAAAAATGACCTGTATTATACATATTGATATATGTAAATCAAATAAAAGTATGATACTCAACGCACTTAACATTTTTGATAATGATAAGATACTGTGATAAGAATATGAGAGTGATTTCCTTCATCAGCTATTGATTCAAATAAAAAAATCTTCGTCTTTGTATTTAACACCTGTCCTGTAAATTTATGTTAAATGTTAAATATAGATTTTTTTAAACTTGACCATCAAAATCTAATTTATATCGTGCATCGAGACAATCATCATTCAATAAACTTGAGATCTTCACAGTAACAAAGTTACAATGAGATTCAAGTATGTTTTACCGGTCAAATGTGACATTCATGAGTATGCAAACATTTCTCTCGTGAATTCGCACTGCTTGAGTTTCAACGTACATGTGATCCGCAAGGTGTCTCTTGTGTCATGTACAATGCATGCTGGGATAGATTGGTACACCTGACAGCGGATATGATGACAACTATTCTGTATGCTGTGAAGGGAATACATGGTCATATTGGCAACAAATTCACATACAAAAATACTAATCAGTTTGGGAATCTTGAACAAATAGAAAGACTGTAATGGGTGAAATAAACTGATTGAAATAAATGGCGCGGTTTTCTGAGAGATCAGCTGACTAGCTCTTCTATAAATGGCTCTTAAACAATGTTTAAGAATCACTTAATCACTATCCCTACACTGTACTACGATCCAAGCTTGCATGGCTAAAAATTTCCCCATGCATGGCAGATTTTAACAATCTTGGTATTACTTCTTTGTGGAATCATAATCTGATATTCAAAATGTTAAATCTAAAAACCACATATTCAATAATGAGATTTATCCACATATCATTGATCATTTAGATTTTTCGTTATAATTAAATGATAAATTATGCTTTGGCCATATTTTTCATAAAGAGTTATGTAAATTTACACCTGGTAGATGTGGACATGTATATCATTTTTTAATCAAACTATGGGTAGAAATATAAAAAGATGATTCATGTTCTCAGGGCTTGTTTATGAGAACCATACAACCCGGCAACCTGTAAGATGCTGTCCTATCGTGTGGTGCAGCATGGTGTAGACTCTTCTAAACAATTTACGTGTATTGTTACCTGTGTGTAAACATCAACATTCTGTGTTATACTTTATTTCTATACCATCACACCGTTGCCATGGAAACACATTGAGACTTGAGAAAATAGTACAACTTTCTTAGAACTTTATATCTAAATGTATCAAATGACCTCCACAATGGGCATTGCACGTGCTGTGGCTTATGTATCACAGAAATCATATCCCATTCTGATAAAAAAAACATTCATCCCCATCAACTCTTCTTTCTTATGTACGACAATAATTGGTAATTTTCCTGATAACGTATATTCTTTATAAAAAGTACTGCATGTTATGAGAGATATTATGAAAAAACCTGAGGTGAAGACGTGAGCATCATCTCACCTGTAATAAGGGCGTGGTTGTCAGTCTGAGACCAGCGACAGCGTCTCCGTGCCTGGGCCTCTCATAAGTCACGTCATAATCTCGTCCACTCTTTCTTATGTTAGGCCACATCTACTTGACACAGATCAAAGATCATTGCCGATCTTATATGGGTCACATGGTGACACTGAAGCTTATAAGTTACCAAGGTATGCCGTCCGTGAAAAATCGTCCGCCAGGTGGCACTGCAATCCACTAGGTGGCACTTCAATCCAGAACACAACCACATAATGTGCCCAGCATATGATGGGGTCTCTACAAATAAGACGAGCAACATCCATTTAAATTACCCGGAGCTGCGATGCTTGACCAAACAGAGAAAAAATCGGGGATGCACCATTAAACTTTCCGTGGAGCGCTTGGGAAAAACTGCTATCACGCTTTTGCTGGACATGTCTTGTTTTATCTGTATTTGTTTCAACCATTCAGGGACAATGTTGTTATTTGGAAAGAGGTGTAAAAACTATCATTCGAATCAGGATAATGCCGTCAGAGTGATTATTTCAATTTGAAACTATTATGACATTGCGAAATTCCAATGACCAATGTATCTTAGCTTTGATTGATACATAGTTCTCTGCACGAGCCCGATCTTAATTATTTTATAATATATTGTGGACTATATTGTGCAAAATATTAAAATTGTATACACAGTTGAAACTTGGTAAAAGTTCTTTGGTTGGGGCACAAGATGGGATGAAATCAACATTGCTATGTGAAATGCAATCTGTCCATGTTAATATCCCTGTACACGACAACCTAAAATAAGTCATTACATAATAAGTTCAATTGATTTAAATAGCAACTATCAACGAGCTGTGTCATGGCTATATCATCAAATGTTATTTTCAAATTCATCACATCCCAGAATATATTTTTCATAAATATGTCATGGTCACCGAGATAAGTATAATGTTTGCCATTTCAATTCTCAATTTAAGAAATATTATTAAGAGTTAATCAAAAATCCATTCTCGACCGCCTCTTTTTTTTTTTTTTTAAGAATTAGGTCAAAACTATACCTTGGTGTGAGACCTTTTCAACAACCAAAATGTCAATACCGAAGAAGAATTGAGAAATTGTTGCAATGTTCAAGTGTTGGGAATCCTGGTGTAAGATTTATTCATCTTATCTATCATAAAGCAGCTTAAAGCATTTATTTCCATTTTTTTCCAAGTGGACATATTTCTGCTTGACTGTTATCGTCCCTTATGAACCTTTTTATGTTGTGAGGGTCCCTTTCTTGAGGGAGAGGGCTGTAACAAAATGTAAAATATCCTATTGGAGTGATAAATGTGCTACCCTCCATAGCAGGAGTTCTCTATCATATCAGTCCCTGCCACCAAAGCTATATATTGTGCGCACAGAATCGAGTGCAAGTCATTAGTATTCAGAAAAATCTGTCTGTCAACTCTTTGGTGAAAGAAGATAAATAGATTTGTTTTGTACTGGTAATTGTACTGATTTGTCAGTAAATGTGCCAGAAACCTGGCTACAGTTTATGACCTAATGTTGGTCAATTCAGATTTGATGATATTTTTGTGAGCAAGGCAAGTGCTTATGATTCAAGGATTTCCAAACTTTGAATGAGATAAAAACAGGGCAATGATTGCAGAGGTAGTAAATGAATACTACCTGTGTAATGCAGAGTACAAATGTACATTCTGCAAAATCGGCAACTTTGTTATTGATTCCGGCTGTGGCCTTTTTAATAGTGACAATCCTCTCTTCTCTGTTAAGCCCTCAAACACCTGTATATGTATGATACCATTATCTGCCCTATTACTGCCACCTGTTGTTCCCAAAATTTAACACATTGTGGAAGATACACAGTGATAGTAATGACCAGCTGGTTGCCATGTCAACATAAATGTCCTCACAATCAATCATCCGCCCCAAGCGGAATGTTTACCCCTAACAACTTTGTCTCTCCTGTCTGAGTGTTGTTTAACATACAAGGTGCCGATTCACATTCAAGTCACCCACCACATTATCCCAGGCATTCCTCTTGTATACACAAACAGCAAACAAGGGAAACAATTCAGAAATGGACTCTGTGTTTTGCTTTGTCTGCAAAAATAGGCAAATGTCAATGTGAACGGCATCGGTCATACACCTGACGTGCATGTCCTGCAGTTGTTCACACATCTCTTGATCTGACTCAACTTCACACCTCTACTCATACCCAAGATAGCATTTGCCTCATATCATCGTTATAATGAAGTATGTCAAAAGAATGCATCTTTCTCGGTAGTTACCACAAACTAGATCATAATAATAGTATATGTGAACAAATATGTATAATATTATCAGGATAACTCATTTTATGTCCCCATTATATCTAAACCTCTTTTCATTTTCTGACCATATATATATATATATATATATATATATATATATATATATATATATATATATATATATATATATATATTTTGCCTAAATTCCTCTTTTAACATGTTGGTGTCATTAGACTAATCTGGTGTTTTCTGTGGCAATGACTCATTTAAGTCAAGTCTTTCTGGCTCACTGTATAAATGTTTGGTCCTGGACAATATTTGCTATTACATGCCTGTCCCGTAACACCCCTCCCGGCGTAACAAACGGCTTTCTCCGCGTGAGCTTGGTAAAACCAGGCACGCGGGAGAGTTCAATCTTATGCCTTTTAGGAGATTAGTTCTGAATATTCATATGTCAATAGTATAAGTTGACGATACGGAGGATACGCTGATCCGAATCTTAAGATGATACAGCCAATCAATAAATAGCAAATCTCTGAGCTCTGAATGAGAGGATGTTTACTTGAACAGAGAGGTATCCATGACTGTTCTTGTTGATCGTTAATTTGACAAGACAAAATCGTTAAATTAGAAAGGCCTTGTTCCATGCATGAGCTGTCTGCAAACCAAATGATAAAAATAGGTTTGATCTCAGCCATGTGTCTATATATAGCATTACTTTATATATAAACTAAGGGCATGAAAGCTCTTGCACCACATTTCTGTCAATCTGACGTTTGAAATCAGATTAAAAATACTTATGTACATCCTAAAATTTAAAGGATATTATCCATTCAATGATAAGATACCAAAGCATTTTTAAAAAGTGAAAACTTTACCTTATGGCTTTCAAAAATATTTGTTTGGTGGAGTTGAAAATTGTGTTCCAAGAGAAATAAGAAAAGACCGGTGGTTGGGTGGTGGAACACCCTGGAAATAATATCATTCCCTAAGAAACTTACAAATTTTGCGCCCCCTGTTGTTTAAATGCTCATACTATTTGCATAGAGCTACAAGGCATTGTCACACCCCACTGAGCACAGGATAAAAGTATCATGTGGGACACTTTTGATTTCCATCATTCCCTCCATTGGAACACAGGCTTTTCTGATTTTTGTACAAGTGATCTCAGATTTGGGCAGAATTATTAATTCAGGTAAGGCTAGGTTAAGTTTTGAATCACTGAATTTAAGGATTGGATGGCATAGATAAAAAATATCCATACCTCAAGGTCATAAAAGTAAAATTGATAACCATATACATGAACTAAAAATGATCTCATCCAAGGTTGTGATTTAAGCTTTCATCCCTTTAGTTGTATATGAGTGAAGGGAGAATTGACATTGCATTGATCACACAATTTCGACACTATCTTAGCTTTTCAGATTCCCTATGGTTCCATGTGAGGAAGGCACTATCTCATAGCACTATCTCTCCTTGCTTGGTTTCTACATTAGCAAAGAGCAAGATTAACAAGGTCTTGAGAAGGCTGTGTGGGCACAACGCAACCTAATATTCATTCTTGGTTTGACTTTGGTATTTCAACATTAAGGTTCTGTGGCATGATTTTAGTTTTTTGTATTTGGTACAAATATTGATATTTTTATATGGCCTTGTTATTTTGTGGCTATTTTGGGGTGTAATTCAAGTCATTCCCTCCTGTCAACATAACACTGATCTAATGCCAGTAAACATCCGATACAACTATCATGTTAGATCAATATTCTCATATCAATGTTGTAGTATGCAGATTCTCCCGAGCCGTAATGAATGCTGACCAGATTGAAAGTAAAATACAGTGGCTTATTGTAATCTACCCGAAAAGATATTTACAAACAACATGGCTGACCATTAGGCTTTTAGTGGTGGAGGGAACCATTGTCCCCATAAACCAATCCTCAGTCAGTAGTACTCACTCGCCCATCAATTATCACTGACTCGTGCATTACAAGAAGTTTGGAACAAGAACATTTTACATGATGTTTTATCCTATGATTAACATGTTTTAGCATGATATACCAATAATTGTTGAAATCGTTCTCTCAAACTCATTACTATGAAGGAACTGCAGCTATTGCTGAACGTTTCCGGCAACGATTATGATTAAAGTAAAACAAAAAGAAACTGAAGAAACTGAAACAAAAAGAATATTGCTGTACAATATGGACATTTGATGAATCTCTCAGTTTAGAGCATTATTTAGACAATATGTTCATTCACTAGCTTTATTTCAATAAGTTGCCAGCCATCAATGATCACCTCCAAAGCTGCTAATATTATGGAGTGGCACTTCAGTAGGATATTATCCCTAATCTGGATTAGACAGGATTCAGTGATCACTCACTCAGATGTACTACACTGAAAATGTATCTCAAGACTGTAAGATATATTTCAAAACACCAATCACTTTCTTGGAATCTGCGGAAAGAATCGTATAAATTTGCAGATATATATTAACAATTTTCACCCAAATACGTTTATGCAAATGTTGTTCTAGACATATAAGCAGAATGTAATGAAACTGGATTGAGTTGGTGTTATCCAGATGGTATTTACTGATTTTGATTTTCCTCTGTAGATTATGAATCGATGTATTAAGAGGTGATGCAATTTGCATGTAAAAGTAATATTGACCCACTAGATTTTAGTACAAAGTTATAATTAACACGTGATGTAATATATGCTTTACTTACACACACACACACACACACACACACAAACACACACACACATATATATTTACATATATATTTACATTTGGATTTGATGTGCATTATATCCTGACTCAGTATCCTGTGCCCAGATAGGAACTGGAAAAGATCCCACTAGAACCCATGAAGTAGGCAGCCCGCATGACTGACTGACTGCGGATGGTCAATCAATGGTCACTTAAGAGATCGGGTCACAGTGGCCACTGGCTGATTCCCCGAGGACACATTGACTAATTAAAACGGAAACGAACCTGATCCTACCACTGGCTGCAATGATGGAATGTATGTCCTACATCCCTACATTTACAGCCTGGGTAGTTAAACCTAACACATTACTAACACATGCCACCCATAATAGTGAAAATGCCTGGCCTGGGTCACAGATTGCCGGCTTTGGTTTCACAAGAATGACCAACAGCGGTTGCAGAGATATTCAGTGTATATCCTGCCCATAGTCGGCTTTCAGTGCCCCAAATCGGGCCATTTGCACCGATAATCACACACCACCCACCCCATAGCAATTTCAAATAAACTATAATTAGGCATTTATACACATAATAAGATGGAACACATAATAATATAAATCTTCTGAATTATTCTGTCATCCAAAAGCAAACAAAACAAGCGTAAACAAAAAAGGTTCACTTTTGCCTATGGACACCCCACTGGGTAAAATGCAATTCTCACTACTTTTTAATCAAAATTTCTACATAACTTCTCATATATGCAACCCACACACAAAGTCTGAACACAACATAAAACCACCTCTAAACTCACTATGGGTAGGTCCCCCTTTGACAATGCCTGGTTAAATTGTCCCCCAGCAAGGTTATTGCTCGCCCGCTCGGATTGGGCGTAAAACGTCGTGGTCCCGTGTATCTGACCCTATCCCAGAGCACGTTAAAGAACCCAGTAGCACTTATCGAAAAGAGTAGGGGGAACCCGGTGCGAATGGTCTCTGAAAAAAACCTTTCAGTTAACCAACTCACAACAACAATAGTCCATTTGTCAATAGCAATAATCAATGACCAAATTTAACAATACATGATTGCAATTCACAGCAATCACACTGCAGGGCCGCCTCTCCAGGCTACGGCCCTCTTGCAATTTAATATTGCATAGATTTCATTCATTCATTGATGTGCCAAACAAAAAAGCAATTCTATACTAAAATATACCACAGAGGGATTTGTGTATAATAATTTCTTTTTAATCAACCACTTATACTCCAAAATCAAAACAACTGGTAATTACATCTATTAATTGAAAGCTTTAATGTCACACAAAGTCATGAAGAAACAGCCAATCACAAAAACATTAAGTAGGGGTTCCCAGGTTCCAGTATTAGGAACCATATTTATTCCGATTTTTATGAATGATATTTAAATAAAATAACGCCTTGGAAATGTAGGAATGCTGAGTGCAAAATGTTGATGTGACTATACACTGGTTGGTGAAAAAAACTCAAATTATAAGAAACTACATCAACTGGTGAGTGTATGATAATAACTGATGACAAATCTAATGTACCAGGTCACAAGAGTATATTTTTCTGTCTCACTTTGAGTTTTTACTCTGAGTATGTCCTCAGATTTGAGGTCATGCTTCCATTGCGTTTGCTAACCTGAAGTACTTCACAAAGTATGTGCTTATACTTGCTATTACTTGAGAGTTATTACGTCATATTTTCATTGATTACTTCGGTAAATACTCTCATGATGACGTCATAGTTTGATGCTTTCAGATGGGATAATATCGATGCCCATTATAAGGATATCAGGGGCTCACAATGGGGATCACTTTTTACTCTGTAAAAGCTCTTCTGGACCTTCTATTCACTGTAACCTTATTTAGGCCTTCCATAATTTAAGCATTAAAACATCAGATGTGAGTAGATACCTAAAATCTATTTGAGACCAGTATTTGTCTTGGAATATTCCACATATGATGTGAAACATTTCCACACTATTTTATGAATATAAGGGACAATTACTTTGTGAAAATCTGTTGGGTCAGACAATTTCTAAAATAATGCTGCAGACTCCATTGATTCAAACTGCTCGAGTGAGCCAGGCTGCTATCTGAAGCTTTAAAATCTGTCACGCATTGGGGAACTTTGTGGACATGACTAACCAACAAACTACACTTAGAGTTAAAATGTTGATTAACATTTTATTTTTCAATCCCATATTATTATACCCAAAACAATTTTGATATTTTCTTCAGATCTGTGTGTGTTTTTTTTATGTTCTGTGTACTGGTTGCCAAAATACCACATTCCCTTTACAGCATCCAGAATCATGTCAGCTGTCATGTCTACAAATCTATCCCAACATGCACTATACATTACACAAGAGACACCTGGTGATCATAAATGTTGAAACTCAAGCAGTGAGAATTTGAATGCGCATAATGTAATACCTGCCTGAACATTCCCGATATAACCTGGCTATAGGGAATCTGAAAAGCTAAGATAGTGTCGAAATTATGTGATCAATGCAATGTAAATTTTCCCTTCTTTTATTTACAGGGATGAAAGCTGAAATCATAACTGAATGAGAGCATTTTTAATCCATGTATACAGTTATTGATATTACTTTCATGACTCTGAAGTATGGAGGATCTGATCTGTGCCATCCAATCCTTAAATTCAGTGTTTCAAAACTTAACCCAGCCTTACGATGATTAATAATTCTGCCCAAATCTGAGATCCCTTCCATACGAATCAGAAAAGTCTGTGATCCAGTTGAGGTAATCATGGAAATCAATAGTGTCTCACAGAATACTACAATTCTATGCTCAGTAGAGTGTGACAATGCCTTGTAGTTCTCTGCAAACATTATGAGCAATTAAACAGCAGTGGTGCAAATTTTGTAAATTTCCTAGAGAATGATATTATTTACAGGGCGTTCCACAACTAAATCACTGGTTTTTCTTAATTTTCTTGGAACAAATATTTTTAAAAAAACATAAGGTAAAGTCTACACTTTCTAAATATTCGTAGCTATCATAGGATTGTATGGATCACATCCTTTAAATTCTAGGATGCACATAACTTTTTAAACTCATTTGGAACATCAGATCGACAGAAATCTAGTGCAAGAGTTCTTATGCCTTAGCTTATATATCTTGGAGTAAATACTCCAATGTGTATATATAGTAATACTATATATAGACATATGGCCGAGATCAAACCTATTCTTATCAGTTGGTTTGCAGACAGCTCATGAACCCGGTGCTCAGAATTACAGCATGAGGTGTTAGGTCCTGATGAGAAATCAGCCACATGTTAAATCACCATTCAGCAATAGGGGCCCATTCAATAAAGCACATGGACATCATTTGGACATAGTTCAAATTGCTGAATCCCGAAACTTGGGTGGCCTGATTAGGTCTGTCCAAATGGGATGGTTTATATTTATGAATAAAACACTTTTAGATACTATTAGGTTTTTTAGATACTATCCTGTAAAAATAATTTGGTGGGCATAGTTATAGAATTTGTCACAACGTCTCTCCACCAACTTCTTCATAAGGAAATGATAATATTGCCCAGAGGGTTTTGATTATTGAGCATATCGAACACAGAATGCATTATCTGTCATTTTGTCGGAGATAACATTTCTTTACCCAAACATACAAAAGAAAAATGCATTATTTGTGGAATGTTAAAATTTCACACGATACCGTTCGGATATCAAGGCATAGTTTTTTTTCTTGCTTTTGCCCATCATATCTGACACCTACTGCTATTAATACAGTCGTAGTCATGATCAGATGCAGTTCAAACAGACCCATATTGACATATTCTGCTCTAAATAAGGCAACAAGAAACTTGATCACTTGGTCTATTGGCAAATTACTTGTGCTTTATAAATCAAATTTGGGAAGCTGTCTGAGATATGTACACAGTGGTGGGCTGGGTCTCCTGATGTTTGCGCCATCATAACCTTCAGCATGTTATCTCCAGGCCTGGATCAGGGGCATCAATGGTCTGCCCACACTCAACCATACAGCCTCATAGCCTCAGTCTGTCTATCTCCAGGCCTGGATCAGGGGCATCAATGGTCTGCCCACCCTCAACCATACAGCCTCATAGCCTCAGTCTGTCTATCTCCAGGGCTGGATCAGGGGCATCAATGGTCTGCCCACACTCAACCATACAGCCTCATAGCCTCAGTCTGCCTATCTCCAGGGCTGGATCAGGGGCATCAATGGTCTGCCCACTCTCAAACATACAGCCTCATAGCCTCAGTCTGTCTATCTCCAGGCCTGGATCAGGGGCATCAATGGTCTGCCCACCCTCAACCATACAGCCTCATAGCCTCAGTCTGTCTATCTCCAGGCCTGGATCAGGGGCATCAATGGTCTGCCCACCCTCATCCATACAGCCTCATAGCCTCAGTCTGTCTATCTCCAGGCCTGGATCAGGGGCATCAATGGTCTGCCCACCCTCAACCATACAGCCTCATAGCCTCAGTCTGTCTATCTCCAGGCCTGGATCAGGGGCATCAATGGTCTGCCCACTCTCAACCATACAGCCTCATAGCCTCAGTCTGTCTATCTCCAGGCCTGGATCAGAGGCATCAATGGTCTGCCCACCCTCAACCATACAGCCTCATAGCCTCAGTCTGTCTATCTCCAGGCCTGGATCAGGGGCATCAATGGTCTGCCCACCCTCATCCATACAGCCTCATAGCCTCAGTCTGTCTATCTCCAGGCCTGGATCAGGGGCATCAATGGTCTGCCCACCCTCAACCATACAGCCTCATAGCCTCAGTCTGTCTATCTCCAGGCCTGGATCAGGGGCATCAATGGTCTGCCCACTCTCAACCATACAGCCTCATAGCCTCAGTCTGTCTATCTCCAGCCCTGGATCAGAGGCATCAATGGTCTGCCCACCCTCAACCATACAGCCTCATAGCCTCAGACTGTCTATCTCCAGGGCTGGATCAGGGGCATCAATGGTCTGCCCACCCTCAACCATACAGCCTCATAGCCTCAGTCTGTCTATCTCCAGGCCTGGATTAGGGGCATCAATGGTCTGCCCACACTCAACCATACAGCCTCATAGCCTCAGTCTGTCTATCTCCAGGCCTGGATCAGAGGCATCAATGGTCTGCCAACACTCAACCATACAGCCTCATAGCCTCAGTCTGTCTATCTCCAGCCCTGGATCAGGGGCATCAATGGTCTGCCCACCCTCAACCATACAGCCTCATAGCCTCAGTCTGTCTATCTCCAGGCCTGGATCAGGGGCATCAATGGTCTGCCCACCCTCAACCATACAGCCTCATAGCCTCAGTCTGTCTATCTCCAGGCCTGGATCAGGGGCATCAATGGTCTGCCCACACTCAACCATACAGCCTCATAGCCTCAGTCTGTCTATCTCCAGGCCTGGATAAGGGGCATCAATGGTCTGCCCACACTCAACCATACAGCCTCATAGCCTCAGTCTGTCTATCTCCAGGCCTGGATAAGGGGCATCAATGGTCTGCCCACCCTCATCCATACAGCCTCATAGCCTCAGTCTGTCTATCTCCAGGCCTGGATCAGGGGCATCAATGGTCTGCCCACCCTCAACCATACAGCCTCATAGCCTCAGTCTGTCTATCTCCAGGCCTGGATCAGGGGCATCAATGGTCTGCCCACACTCAACCATACAGCCTCATAGCCTCAGTCTGTCTATCTCCAGGCCTGGATCAGGGGCATCAATGGTCTGCCCACACTCAACCATACAGCCTCATAGCCTCAGTCTGTCTATCTCCAGGCCTGGATCAGGGGCATCAATGGTCTGCCCACACTCAACCATACAGCCTCATAGCCTCAGTCTGTCTATCTCCAGGCCTGGATCAGGGGCATCAATGGTCTGCCCACTCTCAAACATACAGCCTCATAGCCTCAGTCTGTCTATCTCCAGGCCTGGATCAGGGGCATCAATGGTCTGCCCACACTCAATCATACAGCCTCATAGCCTCAGTCTGTCTATCTCCAGGCCTGGATCAGGGGCATCAATGGTCTGCCCACACTCAACCATACAGCCTCATAGCCTCAGTCTGTCTATCTCCAGGCCTGGATCAGGGGCATCAATGGTCTGCCCACCCTCAACCATACAGCCTCATAGCCTCAGTCTGTCTATCTCCAGGCCTGGATCAGGGGCATCAATGGTCTGCCCACCCTCAACCATACAGCCTCATAGCCTCAGTCTGTCTATCTCCAGGCCTGGATCAGGGGCATCAATGGTCTGCCCACACTCAACCATACAGCCTCATAGCCTCAGTCTGTCTATCTCCAGACCTGGATCAGGGGCATCAATGGTCTGCCCACCCTCAACCATACAGCCTCATAGCCTCAGTCTGTCTATCTCCAGCCCTGGATCAGGGGCATCAATGGTCTGCCCATTCTCAACCATACAGCCTCATAGCCTCAGTCTGTCTATCTCCAGGCCTGGATCAGGGGCATCAATGATCTGCCCACACTCAACCATACAGCCTCATAGCCTCAGTCTGTCTATCTCCAGCCCTGGATCAGGGGCATCAATGGTCTGCCCATTCTCAACCATACAGCCTCATAGCCTCAGTCTGTCTAACTCCAGGCCTGGATCAGAGGCATCAATGGTCTGCCCACCCTCAACCATACAGCCTCATAGCCTCAGTCTGTCTATCTCCAGGGCTGGATCAGGGGCATCAATGGTCTGCCCACACTCAACCATACAGCCTCATAGCCTCAGTCTGTCTATCTCCAGGCCTGGATCAGGGGCATCAATGGTCTGCCCACCCTCAACCATACAGCCTCATAGCCTCGGTCTGTCTATCTCCAGGGCTGGATCAGGGGCATCAATGGTCTGCCCACCCTCAACCATACAGCCTCATAGCCTCAGTCTGTCTATCTCCAGGCCTGGATCAGGGGCATCAATGGTCTGCCCACACGCAATCATACAGCCTCATAGCCTCAGTCTGTCTAACTCCAGGCCTGGATCAGAGGCATCAATGGTCTGCCCACACTCAACCATACAGCCTCATAGCCTCAGTCTGTCTATCTCCAGGCCTGGATCAGAGGCATCTATGGTCTGCCCACACTCAACCATACAGCCTCATAGCCTCAGTCTGTCTATCTCCAGGCCTGGATCAGGGGCATCAATGATCTGCCCACACTCAACCATACAGCCTCATAGCCTCAGTCTGTCTATCTCCAGCCCTGGATCAGGGGCATCAATGGTCTGCCCATTCTCAACCATACAGCCTCATAGCCTCAGTCTGTCTAACTCCAGGCCTGGATCAGAGGCATCAATGGTCTGCCCACCCTCAACCATACAGCCTCATAGCCTCAGTCTGTCTATCTCCAGGGCTGGATCAGGGGCATCAATGGTCTGCCCACACTCAACCATACAGCCTCATAGCCTCAGTCTGTCTATCTCCAGGCCTGGATCAGGGGCATCAATGGTCTGCCCACCCTCAACCATACAGCCTCATAGCCTCAGTCTGTCTATCTCCAGGCCTGGATCAGGGGCATCAATGGTCTGCCCACCCTCAACCATACAGCCTCATAGCCTCAGTCTGTCTATCTCCAGGCCTGGATCAGGGGCATCAATGGTCTGCCCACACTCAATCATACAGCCTCATAGCCTCAATCTGTCTAACTCCAGGCCTGGATCAGAGGCATCAATGGTCTGCCCACACTCAACCATACAGCCTCATAGCCTCAGTCTGTCTATCTCCAGGGCTGGATCAGGGGCATCAATGGTCTGCCCACTCTCAACCATACAGCCTCATAGCCTCAGTCTGTCTATCTCCAGGCCTGGATCAGGGGCATCAATGGTCTGCCCACACTCAATCATACAGCCTCATAGCCTCAATCTGTCTAACTCCAGGCCTGGATCAGAGGCATCAATGGTCTGCCCACACTCAACCATACAGCCTCATAGCCTCAGTCTGTCTATCTCCAGGGCTGGATCAGGGGCATCAATGGTCTGCCCACTCTCAACCATACAGCCTCATAGCCTCAGTCTGCCTATCTCCAGGGCTGGATCAGGGGCATCAATGATCTGCCCACACTCAACCATACAGCCTCATAGCCTCAGTCTGTCTATCTCCAGGCCTGGATCAGGGGCATCAATGGTCTGCCCACCCTCAACCATACAGCCTCATAGCCTCAGTCTGTCTATCTCCAGGGCTGGATCAGGGGCATCAATGGTCTGCCCACCCTCAACCATACAGCCTCATAGCCTCAGTCTGCCTATCTCCAGGCCTGGATCAGAGGCATCAATGGTCTGCCCACTCTCAACCATACAGCCTCATAGCCTCAGTTTGTCTATCTCCAGGCCTGGATCAGGGGCATCAATGGTCTGCCCACTCTCAACCATTCAGCCTCATAGCCTCAGTCTGTCTATCTCCAGGCCTGGATCAGGGGCATCAATGGTCTGCCCACACTCAACCATACAGCCTCATAGCCTCAGTCTGTCTATCTGCGCACGCACATATAGGTACGCTAATTAATATAATGTTATTCTATTATATGGTTCAGAAAACAATAGTTAACCTCTGCCATTTTTGATTGTGATTAAAGCATTTATAAATGCAATAAAAGCTCTCTGCAGCATAACACCATCATTTCTTTATTATAATCATCACAAATTACCCAATTAGAAAATGGATTATATACATCCTCACCACCCCGTTCAGTAAATGCATATCTGATTTTAATAAGATCTTCAATATGCAACATTTTTTTTGTCCTTCTGCTTTGTATTTTTATAGGTATGATAAGATTTTTGTGTGAATTGAATACTCTACCAATAAAATATGAATACATTTTTACACGTGTAGTTAAACATGTGCAACAAATATTTAAGATATCGTGAGGAGCGCTGGTAATTTCAGGATAGTCAACATATCAAATATGACGCAGATCTCAAATATTGCCTTCTGCAGGTCAAAACATACCCAGACATTCATCACATTCATTGCATAACAAATATCTCATATGTGCAGAAAATTACCTTGAGGCACCAAGTATGATATTATTTCCATCTCTTATATTGATTCATATTTGATAGTGTATCTCATACAGTTGATCATAGTAGAATGTCCATCTCATAGAATGATTCACAGATGACTGCCCTAATGAGTAGAATGGTTAATTAATTACAATACCTCATAAGAGGTATTGGTAATTTGTGATGAAGTGTCCTTATCATTATATCATAGATGATCAGTGATATTACCTAATAAGTTCTAACTGTCCACACTTCATGATGAGTAAAGAGATATCAATTAACAAATTGAGTCAGTCATGCTTATAGTTACCCAGGTGGTCAAGTCACATGAGATATATTCTTAATGAAATGAGTCAGTCATGCTTATAGTTACCCAGGTGGTCAAGTCACGTGAGGCATATTCTTAATGAAATCAGTCAGTCATGCTAATAGTTACCCAGTTGGTCAAGTCACTTGAGGTATATTCTTAATGAAATTTATTTGCATGATCGCCTCATTCAGATTTTTATATGATTTTATTAAGCTTAAATGTTGTTTGTAAGTTTGTAAAAAAATATAAATGAAATTACAATCACAAAACGTTTACATGATTATTTTAATATTTTGTAGGCAAATCGGCCCTTTACATATAATAAAGCACATTTGATGGAAACAGTGTTGTTCTCTTAATTGGGGGACAGATTTAATAGTATATTTTCACGTGATTTCACCACCTAGCATTCGGTGTAATACCTATAATGGTGAACAGTCTGATTGCCCACAATGCCTAATGGGGATGTAATTCCGTAAGTGCATTTAAAATTTACACCATCTTACTGAAAAAACGCATCGCGCGATGATATCAACTAAAATACAAGATATTTAGAATATAAGTCTCAAACATCACACCAAATTGGGTTACTTGTGTATATTGGAATGTTGGTTTTAAACACGTCTGATAGAAAAAGCTGTGGTTGGTGCACTCTATTTATTCAGATATCAGATATATCATGCACGTGTCTATATACGCAACAATATTTAAACTGTCATCATTCTCGATTTGCTTCAAGATCAAAAATGGCCGAATATTTCAGAAATCATTTGTAACAAGACCGCTATTTACAGCCATTGATTTGGCGTTCACCCCATTATTTAATTTGCAAATATGTTCATATTGTCGTCTGCTTTCATTGCGTCTCGTTCAATATGGCGTCAACGCCAGGTGCAAATATAATACATGTGATTATGTCACCTCGCTGAATGTTACGTCATTTATATCGACATCTTTCCTATATCTGTGAGATTTTTATGTGACCTCGGGGTGAAATGTTTCAGGATACTTTGGAAAAGTTAGCACTGTATTCATGATTAGTTTCCCCAGATTCTTCTGGGCCCAAGTGAAGGAAATTCTTAAAAGCATAAATCCTATTAAACTATCTCAAAAATTAATTGTTTTTTACTACTTTAAATATATAAACATACTCATACGTATAAATATATCAAGCCAACCTATTTCCTTCAAATAATTAGTCTATTTGGCCATAAATTGTTACATTCTGTTTGCTTTATGGAAACGTATTGATGTAAAAATACAATAGGCAGAAAAAGAAAAAAACATCATTGATTTCCAAATAGAATCAATATAAATTTCCTTCTTGGAGAACATATTAATGAAAATCGATCGAAATCTGAATAACAATTCAAGTAGAAACATCTAAGTGTCACAAAATGCCAACATAATATCTCAAATTTACATACCATCTGACAACTGAGGATATTGAAGTTTTATTTTCATGACATTGTTATGGGGAAATCACGATTTTCGGGGCACAAAGCCCAAGATTGTTTTACTTCAAGCATTTAACACAATTGTTTTATTTACTTCTTGACTTGAAGGTATTTGTATTTAATCAAAGTGTGACAATGTATTAATTGACTTCTCATTTAGGTCTATCACATTGCAATGGCAAGAACAGTTTTCTCGTCCTTATTAATGCCTTAGAATTATTGGCGATTGGTACATTTAGACAACATAGGAACATTTAGACAACAAAAGAAACGACTATTTGTGTATTACCGTGTATTAGCGTCGTATATATGTCACTATGTAACTTGTGAACTGAGCAATGTCAAAGGATTTTTTTCTATTTATGTATAAATGGGTACAGTCAGGTCATGCAAGTGCATTTCAGCAACTCACATGTGGTCCTAAATATAACTTATGTATCATTTTGTTCCATTATATGAATCAACTAATATTAGGTAATTTGTGATATATAAAGTCAATTTTCGAAAGGGACTTTGCCAAAAGAACCTAAGTACTGTCAGGGAATTTTTATGTGAATATGATTTTTGAGGCTTGAGAGTGAAAATATCCAAAGACCCCACCATGAGCCTCTCACTTACTGACTACAAGTGTCACTATGCAAATGAGTAATGAGGCATATGAATCACAAACTGTGCTTATGACTTTACTCACTATGGTGCTAATGGTAAAGAGATGAGACGTATCTTCACTTAATTACACATCTAGAACCACGTGGTGATGTCACTGTACTTTCTCGAAGTTTAATACAAAAACAAACCATGATGTTTTAATTTTCCATCTTTTTGTTTTTGTCAATAATCTGACAAGGTAATGGTTAATAGTGATTATCGCTCTGTTGGCCTGAAGTCTCACCGTGTTGTTTATCCACTTTGCAGCTCCATCACAAAGTCAGTTACTCCTCTCAGGCCTACCTCAGGTCTCTGGACATGTATATTCAGGAACTGTTACTGTTCCAATTGTACCGCAAAGAGCTTTCACTTTTGGACTCAGCACCAGTCATTCGGTAAAGTTCTCTCAAATGTTTGGTGAAGATTTCGCACATTGTGTCAGAATATTGGTCCAAATATATTTTTATTTAGTTCAATACTGCCAAATAAACCAAGAAAATGAAATAACCAAGAAAATGAAATAACTAAGAGTTGCCTATCTAGCGCTTCACCAGTTTCCTGAAAGATCATACTTGACAGCAAAGATTTGATTTCCACAAACTTTTTCTTCCCAACAACTTGGATTAACATTTCTTCTTACTGTTTTATATAATAAACTGTATCAACGACTAACATCCACAATGAAACATAAGGCCAATATACCTGACTTTGGAACGGAAACGTTGGAGTGAGGAGCAATCGTGGGAGATTAAAAGTGGAATAGGCAAGAGCGGCGAAAACATTCACACCTATTGTGTTAACGGGAAAACCATTTGTGATAGCTGGAGCCAAGCTGTGAAAGAACCGAAACAAAGATGGCCCTACACCTGTTGACACTGAAGGACATGGATTGGTTCAGGTTCGTTTTGAATTTGTGTCTGCTACAGTTTATTTTCGAAGGCTGTGCAGCTGGGTTTTTAATTTAAAGGTTAACATGATAAAAGTAAACAGGTACTGATTTGCTGATTGTGTGTTTGATTATGATATATTTGATGGAATATTCTACCACTTTTTAGCCATCTTGAATTCAGTGCTTCACAGTTTCTGTACAACAATCACAAATGACTTTCACAATAACACAAAATATGCGAATTGTTTCGCCCAACTTTTTTTACTCCAATGCTTTACCTCCAAAGTAAGGTATATTCGTTTATGAAAGAATACATCATCCTGCATATTTTTGCCGCTTTCTGAATATGTTAAACCAATTTTTGATTATTTTAATTTGCTCAAAGGAAGTATCACCTTGATAAGTCGGAATATGAAATGACTTTCAAATAAGAATAAACCTAACAGAAATGCGAGACCTTTACACCTGTGAGAATATGTCATAAGTACATTGGCGTGACATGAGTTAGTTTGTATATTGACATAAGTAAGCCAGTCACTGTATTGACATGGCATGAATAATTGAAGTCACAGGAGAATTATGTTAGACTAAAGTTAAATGCAGGACAAAAGAAATATGTAAGACAAAAGAAATATGTGTGTCAAGAAGTATTTATGACAAGAGTTACATCGTAGTAGTACTATGCCTGTCATAATACTATGACTGTCATACACACATTATGTTGACTGACCAATCATTGCAGCTGAAACAATGGTGGGGTTGCAGAGCAATGTTTTTGACCAATCAGAGACCAGCTTTAGTGTGAAGTGTGAAATATAGACAATTTGATGGCATGATTTACATCAGAGGATCTCGGCCGATGAGTTCGTCATCAAATTTTAATTTAAAAAATATATTGAATATTGATTTAGTCTGTAATAAGAGTTACACATATGGCAAGGGTGATATGAATAGTTATATGTTACCTTGGCGAGGGCCAGTCCGACTATATATAAACATGGCGAGGGCCAGTCCGACTATATATAAACACGGCGAGGGCCAGTCCGACTATATATAAACACGGCGAGGGCCAGTCTGACTATATATAAACACGGCGAGGGCCAGTTTGACTATATATATATATATATACAGGGCGAGGGCCAGTCCGACTATATATAAACAGGGCGAGGGCCAGTTTGACTATATATAAACAGGGCGAGGGCCAGTCCGACTATATATAAACAGGGTGAGGGCCAGTCTGACTATATATAAACAGGGCGAGGGCCAGTCCGACTATATATATACAGGGTGAGGGCCAGTCCGACTATATATAAACAGGGCGAGGGCCAGTCTGACTATATATAAACAGGGCGAGGGCCAGTCCGACTATATATATACAGGGCGAGGGCCAGTCCAACTATATATGAACACAATGAGGGCCAGTCCGACAATATATAAACACAGGGAGGGCCAGTCTGACTATATATAAACACGGCAAGGGCCAGTCCGACAATATATAAACACAACGAGGGCCAGTCTGACTATATATAAACACAGCAAGGGCCAGTTTGACTATATATAAAGACAGCGAGGGCCAGTCTGACTATATATATACAGGGCGAGGGCCAGTCTGACTATATATAAACACAACGAGGGCCAGCCCGACTATATATAAACACAACGAGGGCCAGCCCGACTATATATAAACACAGCGAGGGCCAGTCTGACTATATATAAACAGGGCGAGGGCCAGTCCGACTATATATAAACAGGGCGAAGGCCAGTCCGACTATATATTAACACAACGAGGGCCAGTCCGACTCTTTATATATAAACACAGCGAGGGCCAGTCCGACTATATGTATACAAGGCGAGGGCCAGTTGGCATGTGTGCACCTCTGTCAGGCAACTTGGGTCAGTTTGCAGGCATGTGAAATGTCCACAGCACATTGTCTGCTCAGTAAATTTGTTCTGGTTTTCCCCTCACACATTGATAATGGGAGGCAGCTCCCCTCACAGACCTATCAATAAATGTTCTATGTGTTAACACAATAGTGGCCAATATGAATATATTAAAGCCACTATGCGGGGTGCACTGTGACTGAATGCGTGGAATCCCACACAATACAACCATCACCAACGCCTATATATTGATGAAGCACCTATTCCTGCTTAAACACTTACTCCCATCTCACTCAACCCCCTCATATCAAACTTAACTCCCCCATCTCAACCCATCTAACACAACTCCCACATCTTAACTCATCTAACACAACTCCCTCATATCAAACTTAACTCCCACATCTCAACCCATCTAACACAACTCCCACATCTTAACTCATCTAACTCAACTCCATCTCAACCCATCTAACACAACTCCCACATCTTAACTCATCTAACACAACTTCCACATCTTAACTCATCTTACTCAACTCCCACATCTTTACTCATCTAACACAACTTCCACATCTTAACTCATCTTACTCAACTCCCCCATTTTAACTCATCTTACTCCACTCCACCATCTTAACTCATGTAACTCAACTCCATCTTAACTCATCTTACTCAACTCCACCATCTTAACTCATCTTGCTCAACTCCACCATCTTAACTCATGTAACTCAACTCCACCATCTTAACTCATCTAACTCAACTCCATCTTAACTCATCTTACTCAACTTCCCCATCTTAACTCATCTAACTCAACTCCATCTTAACTCATCTTACTCAACTCCACCATCCTAACTCGTCTAACTAAACTCCACCATTTTATCCCATCTTACTCAACTCGCCCATCTTAACCCATTTAACCTAACTCCCTCATCTTAACCCATCTAACTCAACTCCCCCATTTTAACCCGTCTTACTCAACTCCCCCTTCTTAACCCATCTAACCCAACTCCCCATCTCAGAACCAAAAATGTTTAATTTTGATAAATGTGCTTTTTCAATATGAAAATATCTTTAAAAAGAAATATATTTGATCAATTTGAATTAAACAAACACGTATGCTCTAACAGCACATTGAGTAGAATTGCCAGGAATAGCAAAAATCACCGGATCTATATTTTGATATATGAGATAAACAATAGAAATTACCGATTTAGCCTAATGATTGAATTGATTTTGAAATATTCAGTAAATGATGTATTTGCATCTGGATGCCTGTGGGGATGGTCGGTTAGAGTACTGTTTGTTGTACATCTGCATTTTAGTGTGAACAGCTGCACCTCTCACTCGCCGCCCCAGATAAGGTAGACTGGATTAATGCCATCACTTAACGCAAATATACACACTAACCAGCGGAATGCATAACTTTGTCATTTACCACGACTTAACTCATATATACACACTAACCAGCGGAATGCATAACTTTGTCATTTACTACGACTTAACTCATATATACACACTAACCAGCGGAATGCATAAATTTATCATTTACCATGACTTAACTCATATATACACACTAACCAACGCAATGCACAACTTTGTCATCACACAAATTATTCTTCTTTAATCTATTGTATAATGTATAAATGTATGAATATTGTCTCTAGATAGCGAGAACATCCCGGGCAAGAAATCCAAATTGGAACTTCCCGCGATGAAAGTGTGTATGTCAATTTTGACATTAATAGAACTAATTCAAATTTCCGTTGGCATGTCTTCATAACTTTAACCAATTTGCCATTTTCTTAACACATTTCCACTTACTTCTTTGTACCACGTCATATTACTGAATATACGCATTATCACTTGAATAAAAAGTGTTACAAACCATATTCACCAAGATACTGTCAGCTAGCATGAGACGGGATAGGCATGATCACTATGGTCACGTGACTTTCAGTAATATAACCACAAGAATCTTAGTGTGAAATATTTAAGGTAAACTACGGCATTAATATGTCAAACCCGAATTGTTGGCCATCACAATAGCTTTTATTTGTAAAACGTTAAAAAATTGAGCTTTTGACAGAGAACATAGTCGATCCTCTACCAAACTTTACCTCCATTGCGCTAACTGATGGCCGCTGATCATAAACATTCATTATTCAAATAATAATTAATATTTATATTATCACTGATTTATCTCATTTGAACATTGCATCTACCTTTGATCAGACCAAGGTAAACAGTAAAAAACGTTCATCATCATGCTTGGCTTTGTCTCGTCCCACGGTATCAACATATAAATAAACTATATATATATATATATATATATATATATAGTACTGATATATCTGATGAGGTACATATGGGGTGGAGCCTATCAGTAAATTTATTAATAACTTAAGGATTATTCATATTTCTCGTGCAAACAATGACAGGACAATGGGGGTCTGATGTGGATAAGGGTTCGACAACCTCTGTTTGACGGAGTATTAAATTAGATGACCATGCCCAATTGAAAAATATTCTATTCCTAATTTTTAGAAGAATTTCAAATAACAAATATCAAATCTATTGAAATATCTATTTTCATGCATGTGGCAAAATCAGATGGAAAAAATAATAATAATAATATGAGGTTCAAGAAGAGTTGCGTGCGCACACAAGAAATAATACAAAAGTCCACGAATAGTTGATCTTCATACTGGATTGGCAATTTAGTTTTAGTTGTAATATGAGATTTATTTTTGCTATGAAGGGAGTCCTTATATATTGGTGTGTACAATGCTGTACAATAGTGAGGGAAACATATGAAGGTACTCACAGCAATCCATCTCAGTTGCCTTGAATGGATTCATCAAATATTGATATTCGGGACTGTATAATCAGAGTGGAATGCAAAGACTGCCGCTGCATGCGGATACCTTGTTGAGTGTGGTTAATGGTGCACCGTGGCATGGTGGGTAGTGGCCAGTTGCTGTCCCATGACTGGGTACGCCGGCTGGGCTGAGTATGTAGGCTGGTACGCAGGCCCATCTAGGTGCAAACCCCCTCACAACTTCTACCTCTATATTTGTAGATATCAAGCTGTTGTGAGCGGGCCACACAATATGGAGGTGACATAATCTGTCATGTTTATCTACGTGAGTGGAGGCTAATGGAAGAGTGGTCGATGGCTTGAAGATACTTTGTAGGTGTCCATTGTCTGCATAACAATCGTTCATCTAAGTGACATTCTGCCTCGTGGTCTACCGGGCAAAGTGCATGAGCCCTGGGGCGGGCGGAGGCTGTCTCCCGGGGGCCGGGTCCATCCGGACACGGCGTGCTCATAATGGCAGCTAATGGACAGAGCTACCCTTACCCGGACCTAAGCACCCAGATGATGATGCAATCTGTCCCGGCAGATGCTTAACTCAATCAGGTGTGATCACCGCCTTAATAGGTAACCAGTTCATATTTGGGACAATTGCTCTGTATGTGACATTGTGACATCGCACCACTATATATATATATATATTATAATAATAGCCATACACTTGGGTGGACAATACAACCAGCATGTCAGGTGGTCAGACATTGTCACCCAGCTAATATCCTCACAGGTTACTTCATGTAACTCCCACAGAACTCAGTTACTAACCGCTGAGCCAGCATACTGACACTAGTGGTCCTGTATAAACACGGTGAGGAACATATTGAGGTTATAACACAGCTAAAACAGTCAGGATTAACTTATATGTTACAAAGGGAATTACATAAATACTGGATTACATAAAACCCACATATATCTATTGTGTGACGTTTGTATGTCCATAATTGAAACTACATCACTTCAGTTCAGCCTATATCTAGTATTGAGTAGAGTCATAGTAACATTTGCACTATAAAACTCATACAATTTGGAACACAAGTTTATATATCAACTTATATGAACTGTTGTTTTGTGTGAGAATACAGAGATTATAATAAGGATATGGTATGATATTGCCTAAACGGTTTGAACATTAAAATACTGTGGATTGCTAGAAAAAAATAAACATTAAAATACGCTGTGAGTTACTCAACATTCAGCGAGGCGTGAGGACAATGCTGATATTTAATTAATGTTTACCTCGCTAATTACTATGTGTACATGCCGGGAAGCACGTAGCGCCACCTGTCGCCGCGAATCTTGTATCTCTCAGATGTCCAGGTGACAAGCACGTGCATCTGCATGATATATCAGGATTAGATACAAATACACTGAATCCAGACGACATCCCTAATATTCTACATTAAGCACAAGGGATTGCTTTGCAGAACATTGTTAAAGCAAGTAAGATACCCATCATAATATATATCATTAGTCTCAACGAAGTTTAATCAGAGTTATTCAATCTTGTGAATAAGAAAAAAACAGTGAAATAGAAGTGTTATTTCTAGTGAAACAAAGTGACTTGAAATCCAATAATCTTGAAGTGGAAACTAGAAGACAGAAACCATAAAACCAAAGATATTTGCAAACAGCAGAGCGCTGGTGACAATTGAGGGAACCACACATGCAGAAGTGTAATTTCCATTTGAGCAGAGCTTTTACCACTTTTCAGGTCAGACATAATATAACACTGTTGACTGGCATTCCGGAATTTGCAGTTTAAGTCAAGTTTGAATGTTTGACTTCGTGACTCGGTCACCCCAAACCACGACGCAAGCCACACATCCAAACTCCACTAATTAAGACCTCGAGTTGACAGAGGTGTAAACATATGAAGCGTTCAAAGAAGCCGAGCATGCGCACCTGATCGATCTCTTCTAGGGGAGATTGACATACCTACCTGGATACTGTTGAACTGACACACACTCTGCAGGAGGTGTAATACATTGTCATATTTGACCAGAGAAATTGATATTTACGATTTCAGAAACAAAGCCAATTTTTTTCTTGACTTAGTCTAATTATATCAAGGCAGAGACACAGCTAAATAGAATTAGTGTCTCGCGTGTGCTGCGTGAACGCCAACGCGCATATAACAACATATACGAAACAATTACTTGATTGTTTGCTTTCTTTTCCCCAACAACATTTGTTGTTAAACGACAAACAACGTAGTATCTAATTTGCATGGACACAAAGCACTAACAAAAATCGAATTATCAAATCTTACAATTACCTCACAAAATAAGATAGGTTTGTGAAAGTTGTATATTGCTCAACTAACAAAAACTATCTATCAATAAAACTTTTGAGATTTTATTTTTTTTAACAAAGCAAAATCTCATGATTGTTCGTTTCGTTTGCAGAGGTGACCCTCCCCTGTTTTTCAGTGGGCAGAGGCCCTCAACCCTAGGGAACTGTAGGGCAAGTGTATGCCAAATAGGCGCTTTGGTAGACTTGAATATCATTACAATGAAAGTCCTGCACGTCGTTTTGGCAAGGTTCTTTACACGTTGATGACAATGGATAAAGTTGTAGGAGCGATAGCCCAAATTGGGGAAATCAAAATCCGCAATGATGATGACTTTGTGGACCGTCTATCAAGGCGTTACACCACCTTCTTCTTGGTGCTCTTTGCCATTTTAGTAAGCACCAAACAGTATGTAGGGGAGCCAATAAATTGTTGGGTCCCAGCTCGATTTACAGAAAACCATGAGGAATATGCCAACAAGATATGCTGGGTATCCAACACGTATTACCTGCCCTTTGGTACCAGAATACCTGACAATAAGGAAACGGCTCATAAGATTGGATATTATCAATGGATACCCATGATTCTCTTATCACAAGCCATTTTGTTCTTTGTGCCTTGTATTGTATGGAGACTTCTAAATAAGAGGTCCGGGATCAACATTAAGGGCATTATCGATGCTGCTATCACATGCCAGAGGTCCACAACTCTCGGTGACTCTCGTGACACGTCCATCCGATACATGGTGAATCATCTGGATTCCTACCTTGGAACCAACCGGCTGGAAAGTACTGGAATGTGGGCCAGGCTCAAGAAGACTCTGGCCAAGAAGTGCTTTTGTATATGCGGCAAGATGTATGGTAATTATTTGACGACAGTCTACCTCTTAGCCAAGTTATTATTCATAGGCAATTCAGTGGGTCAACTGTTCATGCTCAACGTCTTCCTGGGCACGGATTATCACATGTTTGGGGTACATGTCATAAACGCTTTAATGCATGGAGAAATATGGCGGCCAACAGAACGTTTCCCAAGGGTGACTTTGTGTGATTTTGAAGTCCGTGAACTTGGAAATGTAAATAAACATACTGTACAATGTGTCCTTCCTATTAATCTCTTCAATGAGAAGATTTACATCTTCATTTGGTTTTGGTTTGTTTTTGTCTCTGTTGTAACAATCCTAAGCTTCTTTCATTGGTTCAGCAAGTCGCATCGCCGCCGCGCCCTCATTGATTATGTGAAAAAGCATCTCAGAGCCATGGACAGGATAAACAGAGAAACTGACCTTCAAGCCACTAAGTTTACCAATGAGTACCTGCGACAGGATGGAGTCTTTGTGCTCCGCCTGGTGGCCAAAAATGCAGGAGACATGATAGCGGCAGAACTGGCTGCGGGATTATTTGATATTTATGGCAGAGAGAGAAGGCTTCTGGTAGATGTTCAAAGACCCTCTGCCCCTCCGGTACCCTAGTACCGCCTCTGGTAGGGTATTATACATTTATTTCTATATATGCTGAACTGACAAACACTTTGACCAAGTATTGGACCAAGTATTGGTATTTGCCCAAGTATTTGAAGGGACCAGGACGTGTATCACATCCTTCACTCTGGAAATGAACTCCCCCTTTTAAAAGCTTTAGCGTGCTCACTTGAACTTTCCTCTAATATTTGTAATCAAGCAAGTGCCGACGATTAATGTCAATATATAGGTTATACAGCATCTCTCCTGCTAATGAGGAGTTATAAATAATTATATAACTAACATTATATTCGGAACCAACAGAATCCATTATAGTGAATGGTAGACAGTATTTATATTGTAGCAGTTTATATTTTAAAGTATTTATTCGCATACACCCAAAGAAAGGTGTCATTAATTTGGTTAAATGTGTGAAATATAAAAAAAGATAATTAGCTATGAGAATGTAGAAATGATTTTATTGTTTAATCTTATAATCGCAAAGAATATTTACATTTCAGCACTTAAAATCGAAATTCGAACATACGTTGAAAGTATTTACACAATATAGAAGTGAAATTGAAATATAACCAGTTTATGAATAAGAGACACTTTGCCTTAATGGTCAACTGCTTATGTATGGCTAAGATCATTCAAGAGAGTTGACCTCTCCTGTGACTTTAATGTGGACCTATTGCAATGAAGCTATCGCTCAAAGTGTGTGGATCTACGATTCTATTATAAATATACATATATATATATATATATATATATATATATATATATATATAATATATATATATATATATATATAATATATATATATATATATATATATATATATATATATATATATATATATATATATATATTTATTTATAATATACATACATATATATTTATATGTGTATAATATTATAATATTGAACATTTTTTTTATTGTTAATTACAAAGTTAAATACGGGTTTAAGTATTAAAGTAAATTAATGTTTAAAAATATTATATCCTCCTCCTGTTGTGTATGCTATCAATATATTCACCAATAAACATAATAATTAAATAAGTCCCTTAGATATCAGCTGGTCTTTATTTCTTGATAAATCATTACTACCTATATGTATAGTTTACTGTGAAATCATGAAATATTTAACTTTATCATACATATATATATATATATATATATATATATATATATATATATATATATATATATATATATATATATATATATATATATATATATATATATATATATAAATATATATATATGCAGACATATTATAAAATGATCATCTAAAATAGTGAGACAATTTTTCATTGGCATACGGCATTGCCTCTGATATAGCATTGCCACTGACACAACATTGTCTACAATAAGTTCAGTCCACAATGGATTGATAGTCCTTGTCCAAAAGGATCCCAAAAGATTCCCATGTCATCATCACAGAAATAAATTGTCTATACTTGCAGCAAACTCTACTTGACAGTGTACTAGCACAATGTGACATTTTTTTCTGACATAATTATAAATGAGAATGTATACCATGTGAATGGAACGTAAACTAAACACGTCCTTTATTGACTCAACACTACCATTGTCTTTTATATATGTATTCTGTTGTTAATATACTTTGTGCTGATTCAATATTAAACAAGGAAACGTGCCCAAACCTTTACATCAGACAGTGATATTGACAGAGGAATCAAAGGTTAATTGCTGTTTAATATATATCTGTGAGACTGAATGTGGTGCCCTGTCGCTGTGTCTATTTCTGCATGCCGGTGTATTTACATTGGTTTTGCATTCGCAATTGCATTGCCAAGGAAAGTCATAAATTGTAATGGATTGTTCTATCAATTATCTCATCCTTTCCAATGCATCCCCTGAGCGAGGTACTAAGCCTTATTGAGTAACCCGGCTGGGATACAGAGACCGGCTGTGATGTAAGTCAGGACAATACATTACTAACCAAAGGCTATCTGAAAGCACCATATGGTGAAATAGTCACCAAGCTTTGAAATTGTTGGATCAAACTCATGGCTTAAGCTCGCCCGTATATGAGTGCTTAAGTACGTACACGCTTGTGTTCTAATATAGCAAATTAGAATATGAATGTTAATTTCTGCTAATTGTGAAGAGCCAAAATATAATGGATAGACCCCAGTATAACCTCGTTGTAATGGACAAGTTGTAATGTAAAGTCTGAAACCAGCATAAGTTTATTGTTATCTTTATATAAAAAGCAACATGAAAATTAATCTCATGATACACGTGTATTCCTCATGGTGCATGGCATTTTAGTATAATAATTTCTCGTTTAAAAAGTAAGGTTATTCCTGATGTAAAATTGACAATTCCATAAACAATTATATTATAAGCAGAGTTGTTTTGATTTGAACAAATTGATAATGAAATCAAGTTTTACTTTTTCCTTATTTTTCCATATTACCTTTATGTCTAAATATATGGCCAAACGATAACTATCTTCCATAAATTACTTTAATTGCCTCGGATTTTTTTCTTTAATTACATTTTGATATCAAAAGCAGTAAAACGAATAGTTTATATCACTTCCTATTTATATTTGCAAATGATTTCGACATTCAACACGAATGATATCAGAAGAGATCGTATTTTATAGAGTGTGTATTTGCAGTATAATGAAAACTACCAAGATTCACCTCACAAGAGGTATCTCAGATGAATGTGACCTGATTATATCTACAACCTTATCCGCACTATTTAGGCTATATCAGCATGGTACAGGGACTCAATGCCCTACTCCTTTGGAAGAGTGTATTTGAGATCGTTTTTTGCATTATCAAGATGACAAAATAACCTCTCACATTGTGCACCAGATATAATTCAGATACATACACAATTTTGAGAACACTAACATTAAGGGAGAAAAGCATGATGTTTTGATTTTTATCACCTTTGTATGGCAGAAACATATATGTGACAATGCATTACTGAGCAAATACGTTAAAACCTCCTGGACAAAATTGCTAATGATCCATCCATTGTGACACTTAACAAATTGTATATTTCATATGGAAACATTTATAGATTATAATATGTCAGATGTTAAATGTCACTTTGTACCTATGTTGTTTAAAATGTAAATGTGATGGGAAATGTAGTGTCTTTTGAAAATATTACATCTAGATATGATGATAATGAAATATTGATGTTCAGAATAATATTGGTGAACTTTCTTTAATTTTAAAGAACATCAACATCTTGGGTTAAACTATATAACCTGATGTTGACCAAATCAATAAAAATATTCCCATTGAATCAGATTTGGCCAGGTCATCATATGTTTGTAAATGTGAAATCTTAACCTGAGGGCGATAAAAAGCCTCCCGATTCCCAGTGCCAAGGTCACTGGGGGGATACTGGATTCGGTAACTGCAGTTACCGAATCAAAATGGCAGACTCTGCACCAGGTGAGAAATCTCAGCAGCTTGTATTTCATCTTTCCTGGGGTTATTGATAACTGCTACCATGACCAAGTGCTTCAGTATAGTATATAAATACAGTATGATCAAAATGATTCACATAGCTTTACAGGTAATGTGAAAAAGAGGGAATGTAGTTTCACTCATGATTCGGTAACTGTACATGCATGATTCGGTAACTGTAGTCTTCTCCATGTGGATGATTCGGTAACTGTTGAATGATTTGGTAACTGCCATATGTGTATGCCAACAAAATATCAATGTTAATGTGTACTTATAAGCAAACAATAATAGTAAAGTTACCAGAACAATATGCTCTGTATAATGACTGCAGGTATGTATAATGTGTTGCAATCCAGTGGTTGCAATGTTCATTGTAACTGTAACTATAATATGACATGCTCACTTTTTCAGCCTTTATGTGTTACCATTGCACAAAAACTGGTAAAATAGAACTCAATATATTCCACCATGCTAAATCCAGCCACCAGAATTTGCCTTTAACATTCAGAAAGAAGAATTAGATGAAACCACTAAACCAAAATATATAGATCTGTTCACTTTGGCCAAACAATCAATGCCATAATCAATAAATATGGGCAGAACTGTGAACCATATATTGAAACAAATGGTACAAAAATATTCTGAAGATCAAGAGAAGTTATTAGTTCTGAACAAACTGTTGATTATAATGCACCTGAAAAAGAGAAGGACAAAAGGTATATTCCTAAGCAGGGGATTATGTGAAAGAGTCTGAAGTTTGCAAATTTATGACTGACAAATTAATGAAAGTCCTTGATCTTATTGATCAGCAGGGAAGAAAGGAGAACTTCATGTGTGTTATCCAGTCCATTGCTGATGGAGTTTTATCAAGTCAAGATAATTCACAATTAATATTCCTTGTCATTCCTTGTCAAAAGTCTGTTTCAATGCTGAAAATGAATACACAAGGTTTGCTTATAAAAAGGAGACATGAATGCAATAAAACAAGACATGCATGTCTTTTTTGAAGATGAAGTTAAGGATTCTAATCTCCCAGTTGAAACTCTGAACAATAAGTTCACAGATAAGCTTATGGAGTCCATCAATAAACACATTCCTATTAAGAAAATAACTGGTAGATGGGATGTGCCATGGATGACAAAGGAAATCAAGAAACAAAGACTATACAACAAGGCTGAAAAAACTAAGAAAATTCAGAAACCTTAGGAAACACATAAAACATATAATAATAATAATAATAAAATTTGTATAGCGCTGATACCAGACAAGTCTGTTCATAGCGCTGAGCTCAGGACATGCATCCTGAAAAGATGAGTTTTCAGCCTACTCTTAAACGAGGAGACTGAAGTACTTGTCCTAATATTAGTAGGCAAGGAATTCCACAGCCTTGGACCCACAGATGAGAAGGCCCTGTCACCTACTGTCCTTAGCCTAGTATTAGGTACTTGTAGGTGGGTGCCATCATTGGATCTTAGACAGCGTTCACCTTCTTTAATCAGGATTAGTACCGCAAGTAAGGCGGAGCCTTCCCATTAAGGGCTTTCCAGGTTAATAGAAGAATTTTAAAATCAATTCTTGCATGAACAGGAAGCCAGTGCAGTTCCTGTAATTTTCCTGAAATGTGATCAAATTTCCTGATTTTTCCTACTACCCGTGCTGCAGAGTTTTGGAGGTATTGCAGTTTCCTGATGTCAGTTTTAGGAAGACCTGCTAGGAGACCATTACCATAGTCAAGGGTAGATGTAACAAAAGCATGGGTAAGTGTTACCGCGGTCTTCTCGTCCAGACAATGTCTGATGGCCGCCAAGTTCCTAATGTGATAATAGCCTTTCTGACACATTTTCTTGATCTGGGCCTTCATGTCCATGTTGGAATCAAATGTGACACCAAGGTCAACCACTGACTGACTAGGAGCAATATCAGAGTCACCCACTTTGATTGTGGTTGGGATACTGCTATGGGTGGTCGTACTGTACCTGTCAGTACATATGAGCATTTCAGTTTTTCCATCATTTATCTTCATCTTATTCGATATGAGGAAATTTCTGACCTCGCTGACACATTCTTCCAGTTTGTGTCTGCTCATGTCCACATGATGGGGAGAAGCGTGGTCAACAGGGATGTAGATCTGAGTATCATCTGCATAAATATGATAGCTCAGACCATATTTGGCAAGTATATCAGATAGGGGTGTCATATAGATGTTGAACAGTATAGGACCTAGGACTGAGCCTTGGGGTACCCCATATTTTAAGGATTTGAGACGGGATCTATGGATCCCCACCTTAACACATTGCTTCCTGTCCATTAGGTATGACCGAATCCAGGAGAGTGCATGACCTTTGACGTTGCATCTATCCCTCAGTCTGTCCGAAAGGATTTGATGGTCAATAGTGTCAAAGGCAGCGGAAAGGTCTAGCAACAGCAAGATAACTGACTTTCTACTGTCTAGAGCACCCAAGATATCATTTTGCACTTTTAACAAAGCGGTTTCAGTGCTGTGATATTCTTTGTAGGCTGATTGAAACTTGTCAGTAACACCATTCCTTACAAGAAGGGGGACTAGTTGGTCTGCAACCGCCCTCTCAGTTAGTTTAGAGACAAATGTTAGGTTGGAAACAGGCCTATAATTTTTTTCAACCAATTCTAGACCAAGTTTCTTCAGCAGGGGTGTTATGATGGCTATTTTCATATTTTCCGATACTGCTGATTCCATCAGTGATTTATTTATGATGGAAGTAATTATTGGTAGGAGGTCATCCAAGAGGTCAAGTAAGAGCCAGGTTGGAATTGGATCCAGCTCACATGACTTCTTTGCAGACCTTTTGACCAATTTCCGTACGTCGTCAATGGTTAAGGGTGTGAACCTTTCCAGACATGTAGTACTATTGTTCGCAGTGTCGCCTGGTGGCGAGGTTTGGCAGGATGGAGCATTATCAATGTCCAGTCAGATTCTCTCTATTTGTTCAAGAAAGAATGTGTTAAACTTCTCAGCTTGAGTGATCTCGCAGTCAGATTGAGGCATAGGTGTGTCCTTTTTCTTGTGCATGACTGTGTCGATGACTCTAAAGAGCTTTTTAGGGTCATGTTTGTTTTCCTCAACCAGGTTGGAAAAATATGCTGATTGAGCAGATTTAAGCATTGAGTTGTATTTGTTCCTTTGAGAGTTATACAGCTCCTTGTCAATGTGAGAGCCAGTCTTGCTCATTTTTCTCTCAAGCCTCCTCTTGAGAGATCTTTCCAGCTTTAATTGGTCACTCATCCAGGGAACTGATTTACGATGAGTGACCTTGGCAACCTTGAAAGGAGCATGTTTATCCATGAGTGCTGTGAGTTCCCTGTCATAGTAATTTACCATGTCGTTCAAGGATAAGTGTTCCCATGTTGTGTCTCTACCAGTTAGGGATTTGATGTCCCTCCTTAGGGACTCAAGATCTAATCCCTTGAAATTCCTGTATTTGATAGATTTTTTGGGGGGTTTTGGAGGTGAAATATCTAGGGATAACTTGATCATTTTATGATCAGATAAGTATTCATCCACCAGGTGGCTCTTCAGAAATTTGTTACCCTTGAAGGTAATGATTAGATCAAGGGTGTTCCCTAATCTATGGGTTGGTTCCTGAACCCATTGTGTTAGATCAAAGGTAGATAGGATATCATTAAACTTAATGACATCAGGTTTTAAGGGGAGGTTGACATGGAAGTTGTAGTCACCAAGGAAAATGACCTCATGACTAAATGAACCATAGTGTGCAACCAACTGGGTGAACTCTATATATCACCACAAACGTTATCTTTTTTCCCTTTAGTGTGATGGATGACTCCATGAGCTCCATGGTGGTGACCACTGGTTGGTTGGCCCTATTGGTTGTGAAAGGGAGTTCAGATTTGTATAAAATCCCTAATCAATAGTTGAGAGAATCCCACAATGAATATGTCCTTGGGCTACTCGATTTACCCGACATTGAATTCAGTAGACCATCAATGGGAAAAAGGTTCTGGAACTATATTAGATCCAGGCGCAAAGATACTGTTGGTGTACCAACACGAACAGAAAATGGCATTGAAATGAAAGACAGTAAAGGCAAGGCAGAAGTTCTTTCACGTCAGTACAAATCTGTTTTTTCTACTGCAAACATGGAAAATATTCCTGACAAAGGTGATCCAAAAAAGCCAAAGGCCCGGATCAAATACCCACAAGAGTCTTGAAAGAATGTTCACATGAAATAGCTCCAATCCTCCAAACATATTCCAAGACTCACTCAACAAAGGAGAAGTCCCAAGGCCACTCGTGTGAAACTCAGTTAATCACAACCTTACAGGATATACTCAAGGCTAGAAATGATGGTCAAATTGTTGACATGCTCATTCTCGACTTTAGTAAAGCCTTTGACACAATCTGCCAAGAACGGCTGAATCACAAGCTCGAGCATTACAGAATCTCAGGGCAGGTCAAACTGGCTTACAAACCGTGAACAGATGGTAGTTATTGACGGTGATGAATCTGACCCTGTCCCTGTTAAATCTGGAGTGCCTCAGGGTACAGTACTTAGACCATTACTATTTCTACTCTACATTAATGACATTGGAGAGAGGCTAAAATATTTAAACATAAGGCTCTTTGCTGATGAAAGCCTCCTATATAGAATAGTTGAAAATGACGATGATGCAGCAAAACTGCAAGAAAACCCGGAGGAATAGTCAAGTGAGTGGCAAATGGACTTCAATGCTCAGAAATGCTACACCCTGAGCAGCAAGAAAAAAGCCAAGCTCTTGATACAAGAAAATATACATTAAATGGTCACAACTTGCAACATGTTGAACATCATTCCTACCTGGGAGTTGAGCTCCAAACAAATATGAAATGGCATGAACATATCAACAACATTGTCTGTAAAGCAAATGAAGTACTGGGATTTGTAAGAAGAAATTTCAATATCTGCCCAGGAAATATGAAAGAGGCTGCCTACAATACACCTGTAGAGAGAAACAGACACTGTAACAAAAATCCTGGAAGACCTAAAATGGGATTCACTAGCAGGGAGAAGAAGGACACAGAGGCTGGTTTTATTGTAGGCTATACATGGTGAAATAACTTTGAAACTTCCAGAACATGTCAAAATCAAATCAGCTCCTACATGGAAATCACTATATCAAAATTGCGACAAGCTGTGACCCTTATAAATACAGCTATTTTCCAAGGACAGTGACTGACTGGAATAATCATCCCCCTCGATTAACTACATTGGAATCAGGAACTCCCTTACCAGAGTATAAAGGTTGGCAACAGGCAACTGGTGTGTACCAGCTGCACCCCTTAGTGCGACCGTGCTCTCTTGGCGGGATGCCAATTGGTTTTGCCGAGTAAACTTATAGATGTAGATGTAGATATAGTCTCAAGTTGATCAATCCCATACAGCTCCAGCTGGGGTTATCCTAGGAGTATCTACATGTATACATACCATCTACTTGATGCAAAGATTCCATTGTGCTCTGGTAATATCAAAGCATTAAAGCTTGTGACAACATACAGCAAGTGATCATTCAAATACAACTTAATTGAAATGGTGTGGTACAGGAAATAATAGATTAAATTATTGAGATTTATCTTAAATACTTACTAAATTTGCTTCTTTGGCATCCATGTTTTCAGCTAATGAAATATGTGTCAAATGAAACAAAATAAACTAGTGAACCATGTGTTATATGTTGTACACTTCTCTGCCCCACAATTTAATGGCATGCATGTCCATTATGCTGAATGCATGAACCTGCTAATTGATAGATCTATATACGATCTCATAACCTGAATTTATTTTGGGATAGTAAAGTGCTTAATATGTGTTTAAAGTAAACTAACAATCCAAGAAAAAGGGATGCTCAGACTTGGAGTAAGCTAAGATCAAGTCCCTCTCAGTGATAAACAATGATGATTGTATTCTATAAGCATCTGATAAGTGAGGACCCATAGCGGAGTTACCAAATCATGACACCCCAGTTACCGAATCTTTAGACATACACTGATCATAGTTACCGAATCTCAAGACAAAATAACATGGCCCAAATCAGACATTTAAGCCATTGTCCTGCCTACCTTTTATATGAGATATTATTATATTGCTTTTATCTCTAACAAGGAACACAGACCAGTGACACAGTATGCAATATACCCCTCAAAACAAGCTGCTGAGATTTATCACCTGGTACAGGGTCTGCCATTTTGATTCGGTAACTGCAGTTACCGAATCCAGTATCCCCCCAGTGAAGGTTCCATGCACTGAGCAGGAGGGTGTAATGGTGTTTTTAGGACCCTTTCAGCAACTATGGCCATATCAGGTCGACTTTCGAGCCTTTTTACCCAGTGTGAAAGTAACACTGCCGGCAGTGGGAGTTGAACCCACCACCTCCCGTCCTCCACTTATTTAACCAACAAAGGCACAGATCCTACACTCTACCAACTGTGCTAGTGGGGTCGGTCTCAGGAGGGTGTATCATGGCTAGGAATGTGTATACAAGAAATGTTAAACACCATGACACTCCTAAGTGATACTGTCCAACTTGCAGCCGAGATCACAAACTCGGAAAAAACAGCGCTTCGGACATTTATTTTCAGACCTTTCATTAATTATGATATATCACATACAGTAGAGTTTTTAAAGTGTTTCAAATAGCACATGTTCTGAACTGCCTTAATTCCTTAACTTATGTTTTTTTCTATTACTGAGACTGAAATGGTATATATTTATTATGATATTTACGTCTGTCAATTGTCCAGATATATGGTGATAGATGAATTATTAATTATAAAAGAAATTAATGTGAATGTCATGATCAATGTAAACGTCATGATATGTGTTAGGAGGTACACAATGATAGGTCATGATGTGGTGTGTGTGCTAGAATATAAATAGGATAGTTATGTAATGTTGCTTAGAGTCTTGTGTACCTGTCAAAATGGAGGATCAGAGCACATGAAACAGACTTGAAATAGATCTAAAAACATGCAAGCTGCAAGTAAATAAAGTAGGCAAAATAGCCATGAAATGATCCTGAATTTTGACAGCATTGCAGACCTAAATATGTTCATGTTCATGCTCAACCACTACAGAAAATGAAGTGTCATCATGTTGATATTCAGATCAATTTTCATGTGTCACAACAGGCACCAGCCAATCATATTCTTGGAAATTATGACACTTCATTGTGGAAATGAAACAAAAATACATTGTACCTCAAGATATCATAATATGTAAAAGTTTTGTAAGGTCTTCAATCGTGTAATGAATTAAACAAATGTTATGCTTTTGTCATGGATTAAAGACAATTTATACTAATAATTACCAGGAGCCCTTCTTTTAAAAATAATCTACACCAAATATGTACTGCGTTTGAACTTCTACATATAGCAAACTCCATAGATTCATTATTTGTGTCATTATAATTTTTGTTTAGAACATCGGCAAAGCTTTGGCCATGAAGACAATGAATCCTATAAAGAAGAAAGTACTTTTAAATATCATACTATTTTGACCAGCATTTTAGACTTTGTAATTAAGTAATTGTTTGATGTGTTAGCCCTCCAATATAAGCCATTGCTTTTGAGGTCGCTTTATTGGGTTCTTCCCTTCCAGTCCTTGCCACTGATGGATGGAGATTTGAGTCCATAAATTTAGCAAATGAACTATGTGTTGATATTCTGCAGTCTAGATGGATACCTCTTACGCGAATGCTGATCTTGGATGTGTTTGCTTCTACAGTCTAGCAGCTGTCCCTTCCCAGTAGGCAACATATCAGCCATCCATGCACGTCTCCCTGTTGTCTGGCGGCAAGATGTCAAAAGTGTCTCTGTGCTATTCACACTTGTAATATCAGATAGTTCTTACCAAATATTTCATTGGCGTAAAGTTGTAATATGTAAACTGGTAAGATTTTGATACAGTTTCCAAGATAATCTAATCAAATCACTAGAAACTAGTTAGCTATCTTACGAGAAACTAAAGAAGAATTTAGCGATCAGTTAGAAACATGTTTGAATATGTTTTACTTTTATCTAAATATATCGCAAATATTGAAATTTTCTATTAAAATATGGTCAATATTTCTATACAATCTCATGTTATCATTAAGAATATCATGGTTTTTTCATGATATTGTCGCATTAAACGTTTATAATGATTTCTTCTTGCAGAGATATTTAAACATCTCTGCTTCTTGTAACTTTGTTTTCAGTCTCAAGCAAGAATCATAAGACATGGACTTAAGTAACCATTGGTAGAAACGCGTTCTGAGTAGATTGGTAGAAACGCGTTCCAAATAGATGTTTATATTATAATAAATTATATATCAACAAGCGAGATTCAATTATTCAAAGGTTATGATCTGAAGAGGAACCGCTAAACAAGGTTAACAATGACCTTGTCAATCTTCAAATCACACATTAAATATGTATATTACATTATTCTGCAAACGCTGTACTCTAGTTATGTAAGAGACACCCAGGAGTAGTGAGTAAAGTGATGTCTACAGCAATGTCATGCTGAACAAGAATTCATAAAATGGTCTGAATGATGTTTGTAGGAAGGGCTATTCAAAAAAACACTACCAGAGATGGTTTCACTGAAAACGGGTCTTGAATTCCCATCATAATTGCGATTTCCACAGACAATAAATGTTTTTTTATATGAGGTTAGGTGCAGGAGAGCTTTGAACGGTTCTTGACGGTAAATCTGAACCAATCTGCAATTCACGTCATTTTGGACGCTCACAACAAAGTTTCGCATAAGAATTATTCACATGTGGAAAAAAGCAACTTGGTGAGGAATCCTTTTATTTTCATACTTTTATTTTTACAGAAAAAATTCAAATACAAGCAAAGCTCTGACGATGACTTTTGATTTATTAATAACCTAAACAGTGATATTAATTTGCTGAGTGAAGGGTATATTAAGCTATTATGTGTAAGTGAAATATGAAATAATTTGACCTTATGGTGAAAGCGCCGTACTGAAATTTACATCACTGTGCAATCTGAATTTATCTTCTTTTGAGTGGTTTTCGTCCATTTTAGTGTAAAAAAACAATGTTTGTTCTCATACATATTTTCCATGTTTTATTATTCTCAATGTGTATATATGTCGTGTGAAAAATAAGTTAAATCTTAAAGTTCCCTGTTGCTTTTAATATGTCATTTTCCTGAGTTTGGATTTTTTTTCTTTTTTTTTTAGTTTTCAGGGGGAGGATCAGCACACACAATGATTGCACAAAATTATGTATTGCATTTTAGAAGACAACAATAAAAACCACGGACGACATTCGTGTATTTTATCTAATATTACTCCAACCTCATAACAAGAAAGATAAGATTTTTTATAAAAGAAATTGTATCCTATTTGTCTTTTGAATATTTTAAACTGTTAAAAAGTTCAAAAGGAATTGAACTACAGACCTCTCTTTCCTCTTCGAAAAGAGTGGGGCATTCTATCTCACCTGATATAGCCCAAACAGTGCTGAAAAGGTTGTTTATACAAAGAGTTAGCTCATGTGGTCGACCACACTGTCCACCAGAGGCACACGCAAACTATTACCTCTGGCCAACCCAGATTAGTATTCATCCGGTCCTACTTTTACTGGCCATGTGCTCAAGAACTGTCAGTGTGTTGTAAATGTGATTGATGTATTAACATCTCTTAATATCAAATATGAAGTTGGCTTGAGATGTATTTGAGTTCATTTGTTAACATTTGAACATTTTTTGTTGGTTAGATTATTCAGAATTATAAAAGATGAAAAGAAAGCAGCCATCTTTGTTGTGTTTCCGCCTTATCACTACCCCAGGAATTGGCTCCTCCGGTTGAGAAAGTAGTTCCAAGTTTTATTTCTCTTAATAGTTGTTTCTGTATGCACAAACTTTTGTATCAAGGGTGAAATATATCATGATTTACCAATCTGAGTACAGTTCAAGAAAAAAAATAAGTAAGACGGACAGTTACATGAAAATTGGTGGATGTGGTGAGCCAGCACAAAAAGGCACCTTGTACAGAGGTGATAGGTTCACCACGTCGCCCTCTGGTGGAGTTTGGTGTTCGACGGATGCCATTCATTCTATTATATCCGGGGTATTTATCAGCTTCACCAAGGATGTGATATGAACACACAAAATGATGACGTGTTCACATAATTTTACAGACAGATGATAACATGCCACCATGAAAGTGTATATATATTCTGTTATGATATTGGAAAAGGCAGAAATACGAATCTCAAAAATAAACACCTTAATCAAACATGCTTATTAGAGAGAGAATGAATAAAGAAGCGGTAAGAATAAACCATTTGTCATATTTCCACACGCTCACACATATATGCTAATATTATCTTTCAAATTGTGTTTATATTTCTGTATATAGTTGATAATTATTAAATAAATTTTCATCCACATTAGAATTCTTTCATATATGTTTTTTTTTCATTTTTCATGTTTTTTATCTTTGGCTTAGGGGTATAAATATATATATTTATGAAGCAAGATAATTCCCCATATATCATGATACAGGCACACCAAGTTTAGTGCGCAGCATCGCAACAATTGCTATATTGTTCACTTTCAGTCTGTGCCTCCTAATGTACTCTTAGCCGTGTCATGCAACATTCTATTTTTGGACACGGATTCTCGTATACGCCACTACATAATATATCACAATAATGCTTAATGCTGTTATTCCAGACTACAGTCCATTCTGACTCAGGTGTGCACAGTAAAGCCTCAATTGAATTTTATTAACGGTGTGATTTGCTAATTTGGCATTTTTCCCTTGGCCATTTACTCTGCATGGTTAGGCAGAATCACATTCTACCTCTGCGAATATATGTTGTTTTTTGCGGACAGGAATTCCGCACATAAGACAGGAATTCCGCAGATAAGAATGCAATTACCATATACCTCTGCAATTGGCTGGCTTTTGTACATGCTTATGCACAATGCCAAAACCGTACAGCGTGACATTACAAATCTCTCCTCGTAGCATGCAATCTCTGGACATGGAATCTGGCAAAATAGTACAGAATAAATAAATAAATATATTTAGATAAAACATAAAATAATGAGTTAAAGCATTCATGATATGAGGTTTTCAAACACTTTTCCTGGCATAATGTAAATGTTTATACCCCAAACTATTACCCATCCTATTTCCCCTACATAAATTTCTGTGCCACTTGAAAGTGGATGAGTCTTGTGCTAAAATGCGATAGTGGTGACACCGTGTGGGAGTGTGGATCAATTATTCATTTATTTGCTCCAACATGCAGATATTCAGCTGACAGGAACTGTATCCTCACATAGAAATATTGATTTGTTCAATTATAATGAAAATAAAATTACCACATGAAAAAAACCCAGGAAACTTAAAACCTTTTCCCCTTCAGGATTTAAAATTTGAGAAAGGAAATCACATGCTTAACGTGTTCTTTGTTCAAAGGATTCATGATATGAGGTTTTCAAGTACTTTTTCCTTGTATGCTATGTTTATACCCCAAACTTAGCGATTAAATGTTATAACCCATCATGTTTCCCTTACATAAATTTCTCTATCATTTGACAGTAGATGAGTCTTCTGCTAAAATCCAAATCGTCCATTGCACTTTATCAACATACTTTGTTCAGCTGACCAGTGATCTGGTGCAAACGCCTGCTTAGTAAAGTTTTGCAAACAATTTGGCACATTCAGATTGGGACAATGGGGTGATTTGGTTCACAGAGGCCTGTTGTCCATTATTTTTTGTACATTGGTACCAGTCTAAGACCCTGACAGACCACAGAAGAATTTGCATGCTTGTATACATGTGGCCACGTGGTGGCCAAATGAGTACATCCAGTACTAGGCACTTTCAGCAAAGCACAATAACCATGGTTATACCAGTTTCATTGCCACATATCATCTAAGCACACCCCAAACTTCTGTAAACTTGCCTATGACCTCTGTGATTTAATGAATGTTTTAACAAAAACCACCAGATTTGGAGGGGCTTATTTCAGGACATCAGCCTTTTGGATCTGCATTATGAAATATATAATTATTGGGCATCTGGACTTGAATGAAAGTTTAAAATGCATGTCATTAAAATGCATGTCATTAAAATGCATGTCATTAAAATGCAAATCATTTTGAAATAATACGTTATGGACCGAAGATTGGGAATTAAGTGATATTATTTATTGATATTCTATGTAATGAAGCTTTTTTTTTCAACTGGAAACTTATTTGTTATAAAATTTCAAACTTTCTGAGATTATCTGGAACATAATGCATTAATTAAATATTTTATCAAAATATAACATACAAAGCATACACGTTTTACTTTTTATTTCATTGATTTCACAGACAAACAAATTTCAGGATAATGATGACAAATTTTGGCATCAATTAAAATGTAGATAACTGAGTTTTTTAAAAACCTAATTCACACACATCAAAGTTGTAACCACCTTATGTGAAGCACGTGACCCATCACGTGACCCAATAAAGAACACACCATTTGATATTGACCTCACGAGTACATTGACCCATCCACCACGTCCGATCCGCCTTCATATTTGATATACAAATTTCCTCACTCTCCCACATTGTCAGATCATGTGTTAAGATACAATCCGTTCGATGAAATCGACTACATATTTCTTTACCCAAACAAATTTCGCAGGGTTATTCCAGTTTCAGACATATTTATTTGATATCCGTTGAAATTCCTCGATACCTTGATTCATGAATTCTCATCATATTTGTAACGTTAGATGAGCTTATAACATTTCAACAACTGTGTTTTGTTTCCTATGCAAGTTGAACCCTACTTCTCGTTTATATCCTCATATTAACAAGTACATATTGGTAAAAAATAAGGCCAAATACATAAATAAACCGACCCTAACTGGAAAACTTGGGTTTTGAAAAAAGCACATTGAGATGAGATTGTGACCTTCGGACAATGGGCGTATTGCTGATTCTTTTTGTTTGTTTTTTACCTCTTAATGCATCTTGTTCTCAAAACCAAAACAACTTCTGTGGTGAGTGACTTTTCTTCTTTCTTATAGTGTAGAATCGTTCAATATGTTATTTTTTAAATCGATAGGTTAGACTGCAAGTAAATGGTGCTTTATTTATTTATTTATTTATTTATTTATTTATTTATTTATTTATTTATTTATTTATTTATTTATTTATTTATTCATTCATTTATTTATTTATTTATTTATTCATTCATTTATTTATTTATTTATTTATTTATTTATTTATTTATTTATTTATTTATTTATTTATTTATTTATTTATTTATTTATTTATTTATTTATTTATTTATTTATTTATTTATTTATTTATTTATTTATTTATTTATTTATTTATTTATTTATTTATTTATTTATTTATTCATTCATTCATTCATTCATTCATTCATTCATTCATTCATTCATTCATTCATTCATTCATTCATTCATTCATTCATTCATTCATTCATTCATTCATTCATTCATTCATTCATTCATTCATTCATTCATTCATTCATTCATTTATTTATTTATTTATTTATTTATTTATTCAATCAGATTTTCTCAGTGGCGGAGCAAACAGAGGTGTTTCAAAGACAATTTATAACTAATATATTTATATGACTGGCTTTCTATAAATCAATCACCATATTACGTGTTAGACCCTGAAGAAATTTCAGTGCAATCTTCGAACAATTTTATGGCCATCTTTTTTAACCTTTACAAAGAACTATGGCATTTTTACACCAAAATGTTCACAGGATTAATAGTTTTCTGTGGGACATCATTCATTTCCTCAACATGATCACATACCTGTCTGATTTTCAAACGAGTTTTTTGGGGCAGAAATATTAATCAATGTAAGGCGTGGGTTTGAATTACTGTATTTAAGCATTGAAGAGAAATATTCACACACGTTTATTTATTAAATGCAAAACCTCGGTTGATTGATTGAATGATTGATTGTTTGAGTGGAGATTGAGATGTAGTCAATTATCATTATCATTTTTTGTGTGTATTTTAATAAATTATAATAAGTATTTCATATTTAACAGATGACTACAGAAAACGCTGATTGAGTGAGCAATTGATTGAATGACATATTGATTGAGTGAAAGATTGAACATTTTGCACTATAGTCTTATGTGCCCATATATTTGAATGACTGTGTCCTTATGGCTGAATGGAGGTTGAAATGTAGTCAATAATCATATTTTGTGTTTATTTCAATCAATTATAATAAGTATTTCACGTTTTACAGATGTTGGAAATTCAAATATGAGCAATGATCATGATGCTTGTAACTGCAATATCGAAATGCTGTCAGTAGGACTATTAGGGGGAAAAACGCCTTTCATAATTTTTAATCATACAACATTATATATGTATCCTAATAAAACCTTAAGGGGCATCATTCTTTATAAAATGGAAACACTGAACTGCGATCACCCATCCGGGCCTTTTTTATTTGACACGCATGCTCATTCGGAGGATGCAGAACGACTCTCACAATTTCTTTTAAAACTTCAACCTGGAAATGTTGTCTTTGGAACAGGCAATGGTGATTTCACTTTGGCTTTAGGAAGCTCAAGAGAGCTTTTAACTGAATTTGGACTGCCAATAGAATGCATACGTTTTGGTGGCTCTCTTTCATTTATTTTAAGAGTAGGAATTGAAGTTCACTTTGATTATTTCTCGGGTTATGATATTACTCTATATACTGGAGAGGAACAGAGCAGCTGGATGTCTTGCATTTTGAATTTGACCAAACCATCAGGTACCCAGTAGTTATTTTAAAACAAATCTGTGTGTTTGTGTATATATGTATTATATATATAATGTGTAACATATATATGTACATATATAACTCGCAATGTAACAGAGTGTAATGTCGATGTTTTGTAAATTTGATATAATGAGCATTTCTAACTTCGGGGCGACTGCCATTATTAATATTTCTTTAAACTGCTGTAAATGTTTTCTATTATGTTTATTTGATTAAACTGCTAGAAATGTTATCTACTAAGGTTATTTGATTAAAACTGCTATAAATGTTATTTTCTGTGGTTACTATTATGGTTATTATGGTTATTTGTTTACCTGTTATTTTTAAGCACATGTACGAGTAGCATGTCACAATATAGAAACATTTTAAAACGATTTTGAAAGTTACACATGTTCAAATAACTGAAATGGTAAGAATTGAATTTAAACTTTTATTCAGTTTGTTATTTTACATATTACAGATATGCGATCTCAAATAAACTGTCAAGCTTCAAGGGGAAGCAAATCGTGTGATAATAAGCAAACTGAACTTCAGAAGGGCCTCTTCAATATCGTGGCTTCCATTGGGAAAGGTGGGTGCTCAAATTAACATGTCACACAAGCTCATGGGAGGTATTTGTCAATATAAATAGCGAAACTACTTACAGCCGACGACAACAGAGCTGCGGTTTCATTTTCAAAGCCTTTTAGGTGCGTCTGCACTCTCGATAATATTCACACCAAGTTGTTTTCTGACACTTGCATGTGCAAACAAAGTCAAATGGTGTGATAATCATCGGTAATCAATTGATAAACTGAACCACAGCTCTGTTGTCGTCCGCAGCTCTGTTGTCGTCAGCTGTACACCTCTCCATCGTATGTCGATAAACTTTTTATTATTCAAATTTAAATATAGAAAACATTTCAAGAGCCTAATTTATTCTTCCAAATCTTAAAATATAATCAAATCATAAATATTAAGGTGGGTAGAAAACATCAATGCGAGGTGAGTGGTATTGAGAGATTGCTTTTTTATAATTACCGTAAAATAAAATTGTCCCATGATTAAGCAAATTGTGAATGAAGGACCACGGTGATATCATGTACATTGATCGGCATCACAATTCTTTTAGGAAAGGTTTTGTTCCATGATCTTCAGTGCAATTAACTTTATTTCCTTTATTTCCCTTAGATATTTACTGGAAGAAAATATCGTGTCTTGAGATCTGTGATACATTTACAAATATTGCAAGTCACGTGACATCCCAGGTCCTGCTCCGCGTTAACACGGGTCAAGAGATGCTTGCCGCATGGGCGGTTTGTTCTGACGGGTACACCCGCCTCCCGACACCCACAATGCACATCGTAGGAAATATTTTAGATCTCAAAATTGGAGAGGACTTTTTACATGAAGTTGAAATTCTTGTTAACCCATTTAGCAATGTTGGAGAAGGAGGCATCAACTGGTTTTTGGGCTCAATAGACCGACCTTGCACAGGGTACATCATTCAGGGCTGGTCCCCTGATAGGCAGTACTTTCCTACATATAGTCTGGATGAATTTAGCACTCATAAAGTATCTTATGAACACATTTTGGCTTTTCAAGGTAATGTATGAAGAAACAGCATTTCTGTAGACCTTTAAAAGAAAAATGATCATTTTGACTCTTAAATATGTGTCGTTTAAATTAAAGGATATTACTCGAAATTATTTTACACGTTTGATTTACATATTAAAAGACATTTATGTACATAGCGTTGTAAAAGTATTTAAATTAACCAGATTAAATTTGGTGTCGTCTTAAGCAAATGACCTTAATATGATGACATGAACATTTGGTTTTGCACTATTCTAATGACTGTATCACTTTGTTTGTTGACTGTTTGATTCTATTTCATTTCCTAATCCAATCCTCTCATTTATTGCTCCCGTATAAGCCCAGAATATTTACATATCTACAGTTTTAATTCTGCAGGACCCGGGCTGCCTATTTGGGAGAATACTTTAAGCATTTATAATAGTTCCAACACCAAATCTTATCCTGCAAGAGTGTATCTGCTTAGAGATGGTGTGGTTACTATCTACCCTGGATCTTTAACAGAAAATACATTATATACCAGCGTTCAAGACCTCCCGGCCACATTTTCCATATTTAACCATTATATTGAAATACTTGATACAAAATATAAGTATGCAACATGGGTGGAGGCAGAAACACCATATCATCCTACTAACACATTTCAGTCTGGAACAAATGTGAAAGGAGATAAACTCTACATTGCTAAGGCCTATATCAATAATACAGAGGCCTATGGCTACATACAGGAGAACTGGACATGTGCTGTGATCTGCTCCAAGACATCCACAGCTGTGTGTACTTGTGAATCATCAGTCATGGTTCTTATGTACATCGGTAAGATATTATTTAAAACACCAATGAAAACATATATATGTATCTATACGTGCATTGTGGTTATTAGGTTAATTCTATTTTCCTACATATTTTCTACTTATTACAAGATATTTATGAGGAACTTTTTGAACGTCATGTCTGATTATGTTTTAAGTATGTCATTGAACGTCATGTCATTGTGTTTTAACTTTGTTATCAACAATTGTTATTTTATTTTCTATTCTTTCCATGTATTTATTTATTGATTAATTTATTTATTATCTATTTTGATTCATACACAGGTTCAGAAAATGTCACTCAGAAGTGCGTCGTTGAACTCGATGTACTTTTCAACGGGAATGGAAAGGATGTCTTGTACAAACACTCATTGATCATCGAAAATGAGATTGCTGGCAACATAATAATAGGACCTGGCGAGACAAAGGACTCGGGAATGCTAATAGCTGTACTCCGTCTAAACACTAGTCAAAAATGTCAACTTCTGTGGATATCTGAATATAATATTAATCTAAGGTCATCAGATGCCAAACGTTTATATGATTCATTAAAAGAGGTACGCGAAGGTGACGTCATAATTGGCATATCCCAGCTCACAGATGTGCCTTTGACAGAAGACGCCAAAAATGTATTTGACTTGCTCAACCTTTCACTATCTTTAAGTAAAAGAGATTTCCTTTTCCTCACTGTCAAGAGTCAAGAGGAAAGAAAACTTTTGCTCTCGGACGAGAATTACAGATTCTCTGTGAATGCCAAATATGTGGTTGGAATGCGAGGAAAGAAAGGTAGGCTACTATTGAGAGAAAAAACTATGTCAGTTCATATGTTATTCAGGCCATGGGCCGTGGCGCAGTTGGTTAAGGGATGGGAGAGCTCTGAATAGTTCCACAACAACATCATTTAATCAAAGGGTCATGAACAGAATATGATAGGTCAATTAAGGCTGCAACAAATGGTGTAGTTTGCTTCAATAAATAACTACAATAATTATATTAACTATGACTTTTAAATTTGGAATGGCCCCATAATAAATCGCTAAAAAGAAAAGATTAGCAAAATTATTTACCTCCACCAACACCCACAACCACCCCCTCCAACCCCCACCCCCCCCCCCCCCCCCCGGAAGGTTTTGATTTGATGGATGATTTGAATCATATTTTAAAGAATTTGTATTGAATAATCATATTACATCATTCAAAAGTGCTTTAATATATTGTAGTTCAATTGGAAACTATATATCTCAACTGGGAACAATCTATAAAAAATGAAAAGGATATGTTGGATGCTCTGAACGTTAATTATGAGAATAATATACGATATGAAACAGGTAACGTATCATCTAAAATTATTATCATCCTCATTTGGAAATTGAATATTTTAACAGTTTTAATGTTTAAAATATTCTATCGTATGCTGAATAAAATAATTGGATATCACTGAGGCATAATTAGAGATATATCAAGCAGCTTTGCCTGTATGGAGATTTCCGTGTTATTAATATATATGTAGGGCGGTGTGTTATCCCTTTTATCAGGGACTGTGCCCCTCATATATCATAGGGGTTCTCTCTTCAGCTATTACAATAAAATAAAATACCACACATTGAGAGGAAAGTCATTTATGGGAACTAGTGTGGGGGATTGTTATTCATTTATAATTTAACAAACCAAAACCCAGTTCAATGTATTTTATTAAATTCTCTCATAACTTGAGGTCTGGTATTTGTCAATACAATAAGCCTATCCTCTCTGACAGGTCACCGATCAGTACTCTATAAATGTATATATATATATATATATATATATATATATATATATATATATATATATATATATATATATATATATATATATATATATATATATATATATATATATATATATATATATATATATATATATATAATCAATATTGTTTTAAGGTGTGGCTATATCCAAGTTTACAAGTTGTGTGGCCATCAGCCCTCAGATGGATTGGGTTCAGTTCAACGATCAAACTTTTGATGACTGTTTTTTCTCTTGTGCAAGAAGTGAATATAAATTTGCAGCAATGTCTACTGAGGATAAATGGGATGTTACGGTAAGTAAATGGACTCAAATTAAGAAGGATTACATTAAGGTACCAGCACACCCTCATCTTGTTGTTTTAATCTTTGGAGAAGAGGCGAGTTCAAATTACTTTACTTGTTTGCATATGTCTCATCGCTCCTTCTATTAATTGGCTATCTGTGCCCTCAGCAGTTGGGATTTATAGAATGTAAAGTTTGATTCTTGATTTTACGTGATGCTATTTGTGTTTGAATTCAATTAAAATGAATCACAAATCTTATTTTATTAATTGATTTGATTTGATTTGAGAAGTTGGCCGCTCCACTTATGTCTCGTGAACCACTTTTAATATTCCTTCCAGCCTATCTGTCATTGTGGCAACACACCTATTTCGGACAGCATGCATCATGGGGCTTGCCAATCTGCACCGGAAGTGGGCGAACATAGAGGCATATATAACCTGAAACTACTGCGTCTTGGTATGTAAAGTGATTATTACATCACTAGAAATGGAAGAAAATGAACATGAAATGGGTAGTACAAAACTGCCTATTGCAGTGGGTTCATGGTGTCACATTTACCCAGCATAAATGGCGCCAAAAATAGAACACATTCTCCAATTTATATGCATATTCAAGAACTAATTTTAGCACCTTCCTCTTATTGAAGAAATAAATCAAATATATGAAAATTTGCAGAATGAAATCAGCTTTTCAATGAGGTAATCCATTTGTCTCTATATTTAATACATTTCTTGTCACCTGATATTTTTTCTATTGCAAATTTAGCACATTTTCACATACTTTGATAGTTTAATATCACTTTTTATGTACCATTACGATTAGAGCAGCTTATTGGGGTTATTTTCTGAAAGCACACTTATATTTTTTATGTATGAAACTTTAAAAGAGTCTATCAATTGTTTCTCTAATCTCTAAAAAAAATTAGGATTAGTCGATGAGCAAATAATTTTTTTTACTTTCGCCATTTTGAGGGTCGGTTTGGAGACCAGAAACAAAACAATTAACCAGTGTTGCCTTAATTTGGTAAATTTGATCAAACTTGTGACATTTGTGTTTTTTGGTTTTCTATCATATTAATTTGCAAATCCAGTGCATGCTTGATTTTTTAAATCTCTACCTAATTACATTAGAAATGGATGAAAAGGATATGGGACTTTGCTGCTCACTGCATTAATATCCACTAATTCAAAGGTTAACCTCGGGAATAAACCCATTCAATGATTTGATATATACATTCATCAGTTGTTGTTTTTTTCTGTTGGAGGGGAGTATTTCATACTGGAATGTTGAGAAATCTGAAATATTAGCAATATATATAACGATATAGACATAATTCTCTATTATTGCCCAAAACAAAGTGGTATATAGTGATATACAATTTTAATGTACAAACACAGGAGAGTAACATCCTTTACTGCCGAATTGGCTGTGATGCAGTGTATTCTTAAAGTGAAATTATATTATTATATTAATAAAGCTATCATGAAAATCCTATGCCATTTTTCATAAGTGTTTAACCATGAAACAACATAAAAAAAATTCAATTTCCAATGAAACAATCAGAGCGTCACATGGCCACTGCAATGATTTATAACATTTAATAGAAACCTATTTTGTGTGAAAACTAAGAGTATGATCAGGACTTAAATGACATATTTACGCACCATTTGAAGGTCTGTTTCTGTTAAATATACAATCTCAATGAAAACAGTTATTATGATAATCACATTCCTCTTGATATGTATAATCATTTGAATTATATATGTATCTTTATTACTTCTGTAGGTGGCAGAAATGTGGAAGATATGTTGGAAGCATATGCAATACTTACACCACTAATACCCAATGGTTTGTTTCTTAAATTAATAAAAATGTAGAAGTGACTATCCTTAACAAATAATACCATTTTATTGTCATTGCCCAAAATCTCTTAAATATGAATTATGTTATTTTCACACAGATATATTAGCACCATTCACAGAGTTAAAAACTTACATTCCTATACCAGGGAAAGGGAGAGTTGTCTCAGTTTGTAAAACGTCCGCCGCCATTGCTGAAACCCCCCAGTGGCTAAAGTACATTCAGGTACTGATGGTAGGCACTGGTGGTAGGTACTGGTGGTAGGCACTGGTGGTAGGTACTGGTGGTAGGCACTGATGGTAGGTACCGCCGGTGGCTAAAGCACATCCCATGGCTAAAGCTCCCCCTCCCCCAGTGGCTAAAGCACATCCCGTGGCTAAAGCTCCCCCTCCCCCGGTGGCTAAAGCACATCCCATGGCTAAAGCCCCCCCCCCTCCCCCGTTGACTAAAGTACATTCAGGTACTGGTGGTAGGCACTGGTGGTAGGTACTGGTGGTAGGCACTGGTGGTAGGTACCCCCAGTGGCTAAAGCACATCCCATGGCTAAAGCTCCCCCTCCCCCGTTGACTAAAGTACATTCAGGTACTGGTGGTAGGCACTGGTGGTAGGTACTGGTGGTAGGCACTGGTGGTAGGCACTGGTGGTAGGCACTGGTGGTAGGCACTGGTGGTAGGTACTGGTGGTAGGCACTGGTGGTAGGTACTGGTGGTAGGCACTGGTGGTAGGTACTGGTGGTAGGCACTGGTGGTAGGTACTGGTGGTAGGCACTGGTGGTAGGTACCCCCGGTGGCTAAAGCACATCCCATGGCTAAAGCTCCCCCTCCCCCGGTGGCTAAAGCACATCCCGTGGCTAAAGCTCCCCCTCCCCCGGTTGCTAAAGCACATCCCGTGGCTAAAGCTCCCCCCAGTGGCTAAAGCTTGCTTGTGAGTTAAGTTCCCCAGTGGCTAAAGCTCCCAGTGGCTAAAGCTTGCCTGTGACTAAAGTTCCCCAGTGGCTAAAGTGGCTAAAGTTAGCCAGTGGCAGCACTTTGTAACATTTTGTGACACTTGTCAATGACGTCAGATTAACGTTACAAGGTATGATGGCTCGAACTTTTCTTTGTCTGAGACATTGTTATACTTTTTAGTTGAATATAGCTCAACAAGTGCCTTCGGCTGGGAGGGGTTGTAATCTTTCACTTGTGCAGCTATCTCTCTCTCTCACTTGCACAGTTATCTCATATATGCAGCTATATCTCACGTATGCAGTTATTTCTCATATATGCAGCTATTTCTCGCATATGCAGCTATCTCTCATTGTTGTAGCAATCTCTCACATATGCAGCTATTTCTCACTTAATCGCAAATAATAATCTTTGGGTATTACCAGGAAGGCATTAAAAACATTTTAAAAGTTTTTAAATCATTGGCCGATGTTTTTTTATTATTATTATTTTAAAACTGATTTTGCAATGTGCTTGTTTGTTTCAGCTCCGAACTATAAGCAAGAGCAGAGGATGGGACTTAATCGAGGCACCTTTCGTTCATTGTGGGTGTCCAATGAAAATGATGATTTTAATTATGTTGCTGGGCTTCAATGCGTAGTGAAGGACAGCAAATATTCTCGCTATAGAAAAATAAACCGAAAGCTCTATATCTTCAGAGATAGAGAAGCTAATAAAGAGGTGGTTATTAATTTCTTGCGATTTCCACGTCCAGGTCCTCGGGATCACTGCAAGACTCTGACAGGCAAACGGACCGGAAATATTGCCTCGGACTTTGTACCCTTGTGGCTCTCCTACAGGAAAAATATATTCAGTGTGGGAAAAGGATTCATAGTTGGGAGAAATCAAATATTTTCCTCGACATTTAGTTTTGTGTGTTACACGCGGTCACGAAGTGGAAGTAAAGAGGAGCCGTACTATAAGAATTCGTGTAGAATAAATTCATACAGAGCCCAGTCTAAGCAGAATAACAACTCACACACGCTAGCCTTCTCTGGCAAGTACATGACAAAACAACTTTCTTTTCATGATTATGTTTTGTTTTTCTTATAATTCTTATTTATATTTGTAAGAATTCGAATTGTAATTCACTAAACATTGGTCGGATGAAATTGCCTACCACCAGTGCCTACCACCAGTACCTACCACCAGCATTGTGCCTACCACCAGTACCTACCACCAGTACCTACCACCAGTACCTACCACCAGTGCCTAACACCAATACCTACCACCAGTGCCTATGTACTGGTGGTATGTACTGGTGGTAGGTACTGGTGGTAGGCACTGGTGGTAGGCACTGGTGGTAGGTACTGGTGGTAGGTACTGGGGGTAGGTACTGGTGGTAGGTACTGGTGGTAGGCACTGGTGGTAGGCACTGGTGGTAGGCACTGGTGGTAGGTACTGGTGGTAGGCACTGATGGTAGGCACTGGTGGTAGGTACTGGTGGTAGGCACTGGTGGTAGGTACTGGTGGTAGGCACTGGTGGTAGGTACTGGTGGTAGGCACTGGGGGTAGGTACTGGTGGTAGGTACTGGTGGTAGGCACAATGCTGGTGGTAGGTACTGGTGGTAGGCACTGGTGGTAGGCACTATGGTGTTATGTTGATATTTTGATCCGATTTTATATCCATTTGCAAGTCCTAGATAGGGGTGAAGCTCAACTTGTTGCAAGATGTGACCCCCGGGGGGGTACTCTCATGATTTTAACCCGCGGAGGCTGGGATGGAACTGAAAACCCCAGAGCCTGAATTAGGGAAATATTCTAGCATTATTGGTACCCTGATTTAGGACTAGCTGAAATTTGGTACCCTGATTTAGGACTAGCTGAATTTTTGATACCCTCATTTAGGGATGATGCAGAAGGAGGAGATTTGGAAAAGGGGATTGTGATCCCTGTTTTAAGGAGAAATTTGAAAAACAGTACCCTGTTTTAGGGAAAATGATAAAATATCTTAACCCGGATGGAACTGTAAACCGCAGAGCCTGATTTAGGGAAATATTTTATCATTATTGGTACCCTGATTTAGGACTAGCTGAAATTTTGATACCCTCATTTAGGGATGATGCAGAAGGGGGAGATTTGGAATGGGGGATTGTGATCCCTGTTTTAGGCAGAAATTTGAAAAACAGTACCCTGTTTTAGGGGAAATGATGAAATATCTTAACCTGTTTTAGGGAAAATATCAGCGAAAAGGACCCTATTTAGCCCAGCTTCCCCGGTAATGCTGACTATGAGCGTCATTTCTACTGATGTTCGGTTGTTTTTTGTGATGTCATAGATGACAGCCATACACATGTAAAAGTGCATAGTTTTTTGTTTACTCTCAAATCTCAAGCTGCTTTATAATATTTATTTTGTCCATCTTAAGTATCCGTTTTGTTTTGTTAAAATTGAAAATATATAGTTTGTTTTCAGAAAACACAGATCAATTTGCAAAGAGCTTGAAGTGCCGCTATGAATCACCAACTGGTAAGTTGTTATCTTTTCTAATTATATAAAAATGATACGAATTCTAAACTAAATTTCATCGATTCATTTAAGACATTCCTTTTCTTAATGATATGCAGCAAAGTGCAAGTGGTATCATAATCCGGTCACAAACGGTTGCTATGGAATATGTAAGCCTAGCAACCATTCCAGAGTATCATGGTATGAAGCGGAGTCAATGTGTCAGAAAATGACAGGTCATCTTGCAAGTATAAGTTCAATGCAAGAGAATATTTTTATCGGAAGTGTCAGTGAACACAGTTTCCTTATCATTTCCAAATACCAAGAAATGTATATTGGTAAGTTTAAGAATCTTTTCAATCTTGTTCTAAAAACACTTTTCCTAACCCAGGAATAACAAAAAAAGAAAATTATTTTATTTTATATGGTAAAAATGCATCCCTATTTTAAATCATATTGTGTTATATGTTTATGTTTTGATATGTAAAATCAAATGTATGCACAAATTTTAACAGTAACTAAATATAACCTTCAGGTGGTCATGAACGTCACGGAGGAGATAAATACAGATGGGCTGATGGAAAACCCTTCACGTACTGGGCACTGTTAGTGCATTATTAATCATCAAATCAAATTCATATTTTCTCTAGTATTTTGGTAGTGTACCAATGTACCAAAATACAATGATTTGGTTTTTTTATTGCAGAGATGAAACTTATCATCTTCATGATTTGAAGAAAGACAGTTGTCTTATTCTGACTACAAACCCTGTGACTAATTTCTATATCTGGAAAGGCGTTCCTTGCTCAAGCACAAAATATTTCTTTGTGTGTAAGATTCATCGGGGCGAACGTGGTAATGGTATAATATTATATTCTAGTAGTAAGGCATAATGTTATATTCTTCACATTAGGCGAAGCAAAAAGTTATATGTTTCTCATCGCCGCCATCAATTGGTATGTAAAAAAGTTATAAGCTTATAGAACCAAACTTGCAGGCGTAGATGAGCACCCTGACAATACATGTGACCTTGATGAGAAAATGTCTGAAATTTTCTTGAAACACTTTATATCCGTAAATAGCATACTGTGCCTTGACACTAATTTGAAAAACACTTACATTTGAATATGTTGGAGAAGGTTCTTTCTCGACCAGTTTTAGCAGCCTGAGTTTTTGTATTCATTACATCCTAACAACTTTGTTTACAAGACACATCGTTTTGGCTTCCTCTGTGATTAAACGATCCATTGATATAAAGATGAGGAACATATATAGTGATATTATCATTACCATAATAAACATACCCAACATTGTTAACCTATCCATCAAACTCAATAATACGAGATGGGCGTCCTTATCAACTATGAGGACAAATGAATATCATATTGGTGTTCCTTAACTCGTACTTTTTTCAATTAGGCTGTCATTTTGAATGGATAAATGAGCTTTGTTGGTTTTGGTCAGACATTGGTAATATAAACAGTAGTAAGACGCAATGATGAGGTAATGACCTACAAATTGGAAACAATGGAAAGAATTTTAATTTTCATTACTCCTATTTTCTATATTTAATTATAATCAAATTGACCCTTAAAATCCATCACAATTACGTTTAAAATACCATTTCACCGATGTCATTTTGTCAGTTTGTTTTTCAGTAAAAATTGCTGCTTGGTTTCAAAATGGTAGTAAGATAACGCCGGTTAACCTATGGCAGTGCATTAATGGCGAATACATACAGAGGGCGCATGTGTGTGATAGGAATCCCCACTGCTCGGATGGCAGTGATGAACGTATGTGTGGTATGTATCAGGTCAATTAAAATAAAACTTTATAACAAAGTATCTCACAACAGTCTGTAAGTTGGTGGAAGATTTCTTCAAAATCTCTTAAGGACTTAATACACAATGATACGGTCCCCACTCTTAATCGTCATCTTTGCAATAAAAAAAAACAAATCATTGTATTTTCATTTTATCATTGTATTTTGGTACATTGGTACACTAAACTCAAATAAAACTTTATGACACAGTATCTCACAACAGTCTATATTGGTAGCTACTTTTCAATAATTCTTTATATTCACATAACTTTAAATTCTACATGTTTCATAAATTTACAAAGGATAACTCAGTGTATATTTGTGTATGGTAGAGTGTATTTATAACATATTTATAGATGAACTCAAAAGCGTACATTTGACCAGAGATTGTCAGATGAGGCAATCAGTTGCCCCAGCAGCTGACCGTGACTGGGCATCAGAGTCTGTGGACTACACACGTGTATCCTGTGGTAAGTCTGTAATTAACATAATGATAGAAAATTTAAGATGTTTTCTGAAGGATGCATTTCAAGACTTTTGTTAGGCATAGTCGAAGATTTGTACATTGTGGAACAGTTCCCCTAATTAAGGATATTTTCAACGATAGTTCATTTAACACATAGTCGGTTGGTACTATTGGGATATTAAACATTTTGCAAAGATAATAGTATGCATATAAACGTTTATGTTTTACCTCGTGACATTTTCCTTTCGCTGTCGCATGAAACGTTTGATTTCTTATTGAACTGTAGATGCGAGATGTTTGCTCGGTCAGTTCGAGTGTGACACAAACGAATGCATCCCAGTTAATCAAGTATGCGATGCATTTCAAGACTGTCTTGATGGATCAGATGAACAAAACTGTGGTAGGTTTATATATATGTATATGGTAGGTTTCCTATTTTTGCAGTATATTATTATAAGATGCACTGTAATACTCACACTTTTTATAGTTTTTAAGATATAACTACTTTCTTTTCTTTTAAATGTGTTACATTCAAGCGTTCAATTCTAGATATGAGTTCTTTGAGTTAAGTACGATTAACTCAAACTGTTGATTATTTAAAAGGTTAATGGGGTATCGCGGCAAAAACCACATCTATTTTGTTGTCAGCAAAATCATTTGTTACACCTGTAGCCAAGCTGAGAAAGTACTAAAAACATGGCGGATGTAAGTTGGTGGAAGATTTCCACAAAATCTCTTAAGGACCTAATACACAATGATACGGTCCCCCCTCTCAAGGACCTAAAACACAATGATATGGTCCCCCTTCTTAAGGAATTAGCACACAATGATACGGTCCCCGTTCTTGAGGACCTAACACACAATGATACGGTCCCCTCTCTTAAGAGCCTAACACAATGATACGGTCCCCTCTCTTAAGAGCCTAACACACAATGATACGGTCCCCCCCTCTTAAGGACATAACACACAATTTTATGGTCCCCTCTCTTAAGGACCTAACACACAATGATACGGTCCCCCTCTCAAGGACATAACACACAATGATACGGTCCCCCCTCTTAAGGACCTAACACACAATGATACGGTCCCCCTCTCAAGGACATAACACACAATGATACGGTCCCCCCTCTTAAGGACATAACACACAATGATACGGTCCCCCTCTCAAGGACATAACACACAATGATACGGTCCCCCTCTCAAGGACCTCTCACACACTGAACCGTTGCCCTCTCTTACAGATAGTTGTAGCAATGATTTGTATCATTGTGGTAAGACCTGCCTCACATCAAGGCAGCTGTGTGACCGGTACACGGATTGTAACGTTATTGTGGAAGGGGAAAAGCACATGTGCAGCACTAGGATTAAATCAGGTTAGTGCCCAATATGAGTAACAATCATACATTATATTTTAGATGTTTATATAAGAAGTGTGTGATAATGATTTCTTTAAAGCAAACTTATTTTGTAACATAACAAGGGGAATATTGTGAATAATGCTCAAAAACATATGTTCTCCTTTTGTCTTTGAAACTTATGCCGTTGCATAACAGGGGGGAAATATTGCAGATATGCTGATAAAGCTGATGTTCCTTTGTCCCCAGGAATAACTGGCAAGCCATGTGTGGATGGTGATGTGTATCCATTTGATCAGACATGTCTCTTATATGAGTACAGCACAAATAGGCAACTAGGATGTCGGGATATGTCGCATCTCATTATTTGCAAGGGTAATACCATTTCAGCTCTTGTGGTTGGTTTTAAGATTTGACAATATGTGCACAATACGCAAGACGATTATAGATCGAAAAAATATTTCAATAGTATTATAAAAATGCACTGTAACAGAGGCCATTGTAAGGTCAATTGTGTTGCTAAGGTCAACAGACATTGTAAGGTCAACAGACATTGTAAGGTCAACAAAGAGATATTCAAGATGTAAGATAGTCCTGAATCCTAAATCTTAATTGCAAAAGGATAATATTTTGATGGAATTTAATATGATATTTGTCCAGTCTGGATGTACTTTTTATTCTCAAGACAATGTAAACGTGAGTGGAAACGCCCCTGAGCATTTGATAATATAAACTTGATGTGATTAATGGCTAGATAATACCGGTGTAACAGTTAGACAATCATGAAGACATTTGTCCTTTTTAGAATTCATCTGTCCAGACTATTATGTTAAATGCCCTGGTTCATATTGCCTACCATCATATAGGGTGTGTGATAGTTACTTTGACTGTCAGAATGGAGAGGACGAACAGGACTGTGGTCTGTATTGTATTATCAAATACCTTAACATTGATAAATACCTAAATATTAAAAAATACCTTAATATTAATATATACCTTAATATTAATAAATACCTTACTATTAATATTTACCTTTATATTAATAAGTACCTTACTATTAACCTGCCTATAATTCAATCAAGCTAATCGGGTATTTGTTTGATAGAATTGATATAGTTTTACGTGTGGATCATCTATTTTATGCACAACGAGTCGTATGGTGTAAAACCTGAATGCCAAAATATGATCTAATGACCAAAAGGTACAGACCTTATATTTTGATTATATTTTATTTTATGAAATTGTGTTTTTGATTTTTCATTATTTTTCACAGAAAGTTTCACTTGCACAAATGCATATCATTGTGACGGTGGGGGGTGTTTGTCAACCGATTTAGTATGTGATGGCATAAGACACTGTTACCATGGCGATGATGAGTTGTCCTGTGATTATATCTGTCCAGAGAACTGTCTGTGTAGGACACTTAGTATTATGTGCATTAAAACTAATCATACAGTTTTACCCAATGTATCAAGAAGCACAAGGTCATTGGTTTTATCGCAATCTCCAATCAAATCTTTGCCCCCACATCAAACAGATCTTATACAACTGTTTTTGCTTGATCTTTCAAATAATATGATTGAATCGGTGGCCACATCAGTATTCAAACCATTTCAAAATTTACAAATGCTAAACTTATCTCATAATTATTTATCAAAACTCCCCGTACAATTATTTGCGAATTCTAGAAAATTGTTGTTTCTATGTATGCGAGGAAACACATATTTAGACATCACAAAGGGTATGGTTTTTAATGGTTTGATAAATTTGCAATTTCTTGATATTTCGGGAACTATGAACAATATCCTAAAATATGATACATTTCTAGGTTTAGAAAATCTAATGTATTTGTACCTTAACTCAAGCAATGTTATTTCTATAGAAAAATCGGCTTTTGATAGTCTTATATCTTTAACACATTTGGATCTCTCCGCTAACTTTATATGGAGTTTTTCTGATAGTTTATTTAATCATACATCTTTACTACATTTCGTTAAAGTGCCCAGATTTGGGTTATGCTGTCAACTACAAAATAACCCCAAAACAGACTGTCAGCCCAAAACCACTCCATTTTCTTCTTGTTCCCATATACTAAGACAGGGGGATCTAAGAATAAGTGTTATTTTGATCGTCTTTTGGATATTCGTGTCAAACAAAATGGGTATAATGTATTACCTTTATAAAGGCCAATGGAAAGTTGGTGACATTCTATTTCTAAACATAGCAATTAGTAACCTGCTGATTGGATTATATTTTGCCATATTGTCCTATGGTAGTGACCGCTTTAAAGGATCATATGGACAAAATGAACTTTTCTGGAGATATAGTACCCTTTGTTATGTTGCTGGTGTCGCCACATCAATATCTCTACAAGTAACTAACATGTCAATTATGTTATTCTCGATAAATATAATGATCACAGTGGTTTTCCCTTTCTTAAGGCAATTATCAAGGAAATGTATTATTACTTTCTTAGTTTGCATTTGGATCTATGCAACCACTTTGGCAATCTTACCCTTAACATATAACAATTATTTTGGGAACTATTATGGATGGTCAGGTCTTTGTTTACCTATCTATCAAGACACTTCTGACTTTAAAGCTTGGGTTTATTCCTTTTGTACATTTACGATTATCAACTCATTTATTTACATTATCACTATTGGGGGATTGTCTGTAACGTATTACAACCTGGGCAACCCAAAGGTGGACAGAATTGGTAATAATTTCATTATGAAAGCAGGAAGAACATCAGTGTTGGCTTTCCTCATATCAAATACCATATGTTGGTTACCACTTCTGTTTGTAGGTAAGTATTGCTATTTTCCAAACATTCTATGTCCATTCCTTCTTAACCTTTTATATATGCCATATACAGTTCATGTCTTGGTCATCACTGTATTTAGAAATAACTTTAAACTAGTATAAAAACTTGCTTAGTATCCAATATTTTGGGAAAATATCTACGGATTATATGAACCAAACACAATGTTAAATTAAGAAGTGACCTTCTTTTAAATTGAGGTTTTAGTGGAATATGCATAACAGCTTTTTATTTTGTGCCACATTTGTACTCAAACAAACATATCTAAAAGTCACAATGTCATTTAGAAGTGAGAAATATGAAAGTTTTGTTCTGAAGTAATGAATTATAGGTATCAGATCTTCACAAAATAGAACGTACTAGAGTGCTTTGAGAATAGCATGCGCATCATTATTCTTGGAATAGCTTCTAAAAGAAATGTTTTGAAAAAGAATGATCACATTTCAGAACCAGAATCAATGTGCAGTTCCAATTACCATTCAGATGTCGCGTCTGTGCTCTATGCAGCACACATATTTTTTGCACACACAAACTAACAAAACGTGTACATGTCGATAACAATTCACCTTTAATCCTTTAATATTACAAAAGCTGGCAAAAAATATCTCCATATCATCCACTAACGATATTTGCGTTATGTTTTAATATGTTATGTATTTTATGCTTCAGGATTCTTTGCTGTGGCAGGTCGTGTTGACCCAGATATGTTTATTTGGTTTGTTTTCTTTGGACTTGTTGCTAACCCCATTCTAAATCCTCTACTCATTCTGTCACTTAAATCCAATCATCTCTCGTAAGTAGAAACATTTTAATGTATATTTGTTAATGGAAAGAATTGCCATTTCATCTAACTTTAACCTATCTCTATTCTTTTCTTCTCTATTTTGCTTATTACCTTTTTATAATTCCCTTTCTTACAGATATTTCTTTAGACATCACTTCTCCAGCTGGTTCATGTCATTTGGTAAGTGTTTTGACATAAAGCCGTATCTAATAACTATACTTTTTTGGTAAAGTTGATGGTAAAATTAGCACCATCATGATCAAGTATTTTGCCAAAAGTGAGCTCATTTTGCAGATATTGTCCACGTGACAATAAACACAGAGCACGTGTTAATGTACCGGAAGGATGAACAAGTTAAACAGTGGAAGCCCGGAGTAAGACATGTGAAGGGCTTACGATCTGCCTATCAGTTCAGCAGGATGTTTGCTACGTTATTGCTGCATGGTCACGTGACCAATACATTACTGGGCTCCGAGGCCAATGAGCGGATTGAGACAGGATTTAATGAAGATGTAACATATGAAATACGTTTGTTTACTCTATCTTATATGTAGAAAGTGTGAAGATAAATAAATACAACATTATCATCCAACCTTACCTCTTTTGGCCAATTTGACTTCAAAATTTATTTCAAAGTTTTTTTTGTACTCATTACTTAAATGGAATTTTACCTATATAAGTACACGCTTTGTGTTATGTTTTCTCCTCTTTTGGCTGTTGTTTATTTCACAATAGTACTAATAACTCTTTTTTTCTGAAAACAATATTTGTTCATAATGTAGCTAATACTGGTTTATGACTAATATCGCAACAAGGCCTTACCTATGTATTATCACTTAAGTTATAGAGTTATTTTTCTCAAATGAAGTTAATTTCTATGAAGTATCATCCTTGAAATTGTCTTCGAAAATGTATCAAAAATGCCATATTTCATATTTTAGCATTTCATGATCATAAGTTGTCATTTTTAGATACCATCTATTAGAAATTCTGGGCTATATTGTAGAAACAAACCTCGATGATATAAAACAGATTAATGCCTTGGATAGCTTGATTGTTTTGAATTCCTGTGATTTATAGTGGACAGCAGTGAGTTATGCTTCTCAATCCGTAATTTCAGGGAGAGTTAAGAGCTATCTACGTGAGTGACATGGGGAGGATCGCTAATTCGGTGGCCAACATTAAACTAAGGAAGAAAGATGATATTAATGAATACGGCGCCATACTGAAGCTTCTCATCAGAAAAGTGAAAAAACATTGAAAAACTGGATAATTGATTTTGGATTTTATTTTAATAATCTTTGTGCTATTTTGATTAACAATTATGGCAAAACAATTGAACTTATCTGTGCTAAAATAAAGCATTATCAAACATGTTAGTTGTGTCTACATGCATATCTGCACATTATTGGTCATCTTCTTTTGACAAATTGATTCATTAAATCATGTGTCGTGTATGTTTCTTGTGAGCAGTCATTGATTCACTTGTTGATTGGGGGTGAGACGGGGCTCATGTCCCGGGGCTCATGCCCTGGGGCACCTGCTGGCTGCTGTTATAGGTTCCCCGCTTTTCAATCTGACCGGGAGTTTTGTTGAAGGTGGTGGTAAAAATAAACTTAAACTTGACCATATACACTTGACTTACACAGGCCAATCCTTCAGGAACAGGCCTCAGATCACAGGAACCATGAGAAAGGACAACAGGCCACTCCTTCTGGAACAGGCCTCAGATCACAGGAATCATGAGGTAGGCCAACAGGCCAATTCTTCAGGAACAGGCCTCAGATCACAGGAATCACGAGATAGGACAACAGGCCAATTCTTCAGGAACAGGCCTCAGATCACAGGAATCACGAGATAGGACAACAGGCCAATCTTTCAGAAACAGGCCTCAGATCACAGGAATCATGAGATAGGACAACAGGCCAATTCTTCTGAAACAGGCCTCAGATCACAGGAATCACGAGATAGGACAACAGGCCAATCTTTCAGAAACAGGCCTCAGATCACAGGAATCATAAAAAAGAACAACAGGCCAATCCTTCTGGAACAGGCCTCAGATCACAGGAATCATGAGATAGGACAACAGGCCAATCTTTCAGAAACAGGCCTCAGATCACAGGAATCATGAGAAAGGACAACAGGATAATCCTTCTGGAACAGGCCTCAGATCACAGGAACCATGAGATAGGACAACAGGCCAATCCTTCTGGAACAGGCCTCAGATCACAGGAATCATGAGATAGGACAACAGGCCAATCCTTCAGGAACAGGCCTCAGATCACAGGAATCATGAGATAGGACAACAGGCCAATTCTTCAGGAACAGGCCTCAGATCACAGGAATCACGAGATAGGACAACAGGCCAATCTTTCAGAAACAGGCCTCAGATCACAGGAATCATAAAAAAGAACAACAGGCCAATCCTTCTGGAACAGGCCTCAGATCACAGGAATCATGAGATAGGACAACAGGCCAATCTTTCAGAAACAGGCCTCAGATCACAGGAATCATGAGAAAGGACAACAGGATAATCCTTCTGGAACAGGCCTCAGATCACAGGAACCATGAGATAGGACAACAGGCCAATCCTTCAGGAACAGGCCTCAGATCACAGGAATCATGAGATTGGACAACAGGCCAATCTTTCAGAAACAGGCCTCAGATCACAGGAATCATAAAAAAAGGACAACAGGCCAATCCTTCAGGGAACAGGGCTCAGATCACAGGAATCATGAGATAGGACAACAGGCCAATCCTTCAGGAACAGGCCTCAGATCACAGGAATCATGAGATTGGACAACAGGCCAATCCTTCAGGAACAGGCCTCAGATCACAGGAACCATGAGATAGGACAACAGGCCAATCCTTCAGGAACAGGCCTCGGATCACAGGAATCATGAGAAAGGACGACAGGCCAATCCTTCGAGAAGAGGCCTCAGATCACAGGAATCGTGAGATAGGACAACAGGCCAATTCTTCAGGAACAGGCCTCAGATCACAGGAATCACGAGATAGGACAACAGGATAATCCTTCAGGAACAGGCCTCAGATCACAGGAATCATGAGATAGGACAACAGGCCAATTCTTCAGGAACAAATTTAGGCCTCAGATCACAGGAATCACGAGAAAGGACAACAGGCCAATCCTTCATGAACAGGCCTCAGATCACAGGAATCATGAGATAGGACAACAGGCCAATCCTTCAGGAACAGGCCTCAGATCACAGGAATCACGAGATAGGACAACAGGCCAATCCTTCATGAACAGGCCTCGGATCACAGGAATCACAAGAAAGGACAACAGGTCAATCCTTCAGGAACGGGCCTCAGATCACAGGACACATTGTGATATAAATTCAATGCAGGGATTGCTGGGAATCGAACCCACAACTTTTTGGATCACCATAAAAGGATGGTGATGAAAAGCTTGCACTCTAACCAACCGCACCCTAGCCCTCAGACAGATCTGGCATCAATTGCAGTCATTTGAGACGTGTTTTAATCATGATGTAATAAGTTATCATGGAAACTGTGAAGGCCGGATTCTGAATTGCAACCTGTGCATGTGAGAGGTAATAGGGCAATCTCAGATTTTTTAATCAAATCAATCAGAAATAAAGGGAGTCTTAGGTACACAATTGATTGGTTTTAAAAGGGACAGTTAAAAAGATTAAATTACTAGATTTGAAATGGCCATTTTGCTGATATTTAATGATCACCCTCAAGACTACTCTAAGCCCAATTTATAATTGTTAAATTTAGTCTATCAATTCTCTATATATTGCATTCAATATAAAACCATTTCTTCAGATATAAAGGAGATTGAAGATTTTCAGCATTAATGCAAAAGACACTGTGCGAATGTTTAAAAAGTTTATTTATAAATATCGTCTTTGTCTTCCATTCCAATTGAAAAAAATGTTCACACTCGCATAATAGGACTTTTAATTCAGGGCATAAAAACTAAATTCTTTAAATTACTGTTACCCATCATACAAATGTGTAAACTCTTAAATACAACAGGACTTTTTTCACAGATTTGTTTTTGTCAAATATATTAAATAAACAATGAAAACACCTCTGCAGCTATCTTATATAATTATGAATGAAAACATTATACATAGATACTAAATTAATGAAGGCATTATTTGATATTATAATATACAATTATTTTGTATTCAGCCAGTGGCAATCTCTAAAATCACTCAAATCCTCCATATATGCATACTTACACGATATACTTCAGTAAAAAGGCACAATATGATTCTAACAATGGAATGTGTGGGAAATAATGACATCGACTAATGCTTTATCTGATGCTGATGAGATGTTAATGAAATGTCCTTCAAATACACAATCACACACACATACACACACATTTATTTGTAAGTGCAGTTTTTATAAATTCACAAAAAAACACATTGTTACTAGTTTTCAGAAATAACATTTTGATATTGACAATTTCCTTTTAGATTATTTGAAAATATACCACTTGTTTGACCTTTTCAACAAATCTCCTGAACGCATATTGCCAGTTAACATCAGGAAATTGTTTCATATGAATTCTAATCTTTGAGTAATTTTAACTTGTCTGCATATTCCATAAAAGTTGTGTCAAAAAAGCATGGCTAACCCTTTATTTGCTAATTCATGTTGTTTGATTCCCTATGTAACCCCACTGAAATGTTTTCACTATCACAGTCTTTATAGTCCAGATCACAGCTCATCGTGATAGTCTTCTCTGGCTGAGTTAGCATCAGATGGTTTGACATAGATACCCTCTGCTACCTTCCAGTAGTTCTGATCGTTTGGAGAAGGGTAGCCGCTAACCTCTCTCTGTCCATGGATGGGACGTCCGTATGTATCCCCACTAACATGCAGATAGCTACAACAATCAAAGCAACGTTTGTTCTTATCTAAGGTATATCATTTGTGTTTCATATATTATTTTAAAACAGGATTTTTCCCATACTCGTTAACTGATTCCAGCTGATTAATGAGTAGTGATTTTTTTTCTCTCTATCAATTTAAAATAACAAATTGAATAGTTAATAAAAATGTTTGATTTAATCCTGACATATGACAGGTAGCAGATCAGAATGTAAATATCATTCTGTATCAAAGTCTTACCTGTCTGTGACAACATGTTTTAGTCGGATTTTCTCATCTCTGCGCCAGAACTGTCCTGTGCATACTGCCACCCAATGGTCCCCTGAAAAAGAATTCACATATAATTAATTAGCAATATGCTCTTGCTTTGTAAAATATAAAATCATTGAGGCATAAATTAACCTTGAGACAGTTTATATAAAAATTGTCCTTTGCAATATGACCTGATTTATTTAGTAGTAAGCTTTGCTTGATTTAGGTGCAAAATAAATATCATAATCATCATCATCGTCATCATCATTACATTTGTAACAATTGAGTATATTTGTCTGTTTTATAAATTAAAATAAACAATAAGAATTTATCTAAATAGTCAGATATATATGTATATAGAACTTGTCTAACCTTCATCCCCATCTCCACCTTCACCAAACGCTGACACTTCCAGGTTGTGGGAGAGGGGGCTCTGGAAGTGATGACTGTGCAGGTTGCGGCCTGTATTGAGGTGCATCAGTCGCAGGGTCTGGCCACATTTCACTGGTTGCCTGTAAAGTTGCCAGACGCATCGTTTATAAAGTGTCACACTTCATAATCTCATTATCAAAATATAATTATGACAAAATCCTTTTGAATATTATATCCAGCATATGACAGTCTTTTACAATTAATCTATAATGTACTATTTTTCTTTAGTAAAACATCGATAATGCTCTCCGAAACATTTCCACTTTCCACAATGTTGTCCCAATGTTTAAAACAATGTTGTCCCTTTATCTTATTATTATTTATATTTCATGAACAATGATTAAGTAAATAAACAGCAGTTACCCTCGTACGCAGTCTTGACCCATCTTTCCTTTGACCTGCCAGTAACTGTTGTGATCTTCAGAACTTTCCACAGCAGTAACAGACTGAAAATAACCACATTTTAAGTTTCTTTAAATATCCACAGATTGATAAATGTATGATACAAATGTCTGTTTAAATTTCCACACAAAGAAGGATGCAAATAACCATGATTTTGTCAAAACAAAATTTACCAATATAGCAAAACATGTTACTAGTTTTCATTATCATGCAATAATAAGACATACCGCTAAAATGCATGCAACAAAGCAATAAACATTATGAATTTGGGTTTTAATTTATGCCAAATTTAATATCCAGAATAACATTTACCATGAAGAGAGAACCAGATAAACATTTCATAATAGATTTTGAAGCTAATCAATGAATATGGGTTTTTTTCTTCAAATAACAGAAGTTAAATTTTTTGGGAGTGACACAATTTGCTTCATATTAACAATATTTACTGATGCCAAGGTGTTAAGGGAACATGACAACTTTATAATCTCAATAATGGCCATTGTTTGACATCTAGTATAGTACCAGTGTGATAAAATTCCCATTTGAAGATAATAATTTTGGAGGTAAAAAGAAGAGGATTTATCTTAGGTATTTTTCTTGCATAGCCCACAATACATTTATTTCATTCATAATTTTCTCCACTCACCTGCTGACCACTGCCAGATCCATATTTAACATCATGAGAGTGCAGGCGAACTCCAAGCCGGGTATTAATCAGCTTGAGTGCAGAACCACAAGTAACATATTCATATTCAAATCCTGAAAAAAAATGTTTTAATGTAGAATAACATCAAAGATCTATATCAGTACTTGGACTCACTAAGGTGAGTTCTGTGACTTTGAAAAAGTCAAGATCAGAAGTGAGATCATCATATTTAGGCCTTCATAGAATGCACATGTGGTAAAAATTTGGAGCTGGTGTATCAAATATAGATACAGTAAAATGTAGAAGTTTTCAGAAACAAGTTTTATTGACAGATGCACACATGGACGCATGCACACACAGACAGCCAGAGTAAAAATTGGGATTTCTCCTGGGGTCAACATCTCCTGGGGTCAACATCAATAAAGCCAAAATTAAGACTAAGCTCACTTTGAGGCACCAACTTCACTGCAAATTCCTGCAAATTGCAACCTGCATCTGTGCACTAAGATAATGAATCAGCAATACTGACAAATAATCTGATAGCAGTTTTCTGTTGAAAAAAAAAATGAAACCAGAATCGTTCAATAGGCCAATTGTGGATCACCATACTGCCCCACAGAAAACAACAAACCAGAACTGCACAAAAGAAATCAGAAGAGCACAAAAGCTCTATAAAATCCAATCATAAAAAAACCATGATAGAAATTGCAATCGCACTATTGTCAGTCTGGCTGCACACACTACAGGTGGCAGAGTACCGTAGTTTGGATTCACAAGGTTGATGCACTCATGTCTTGCCTAGTTTTCCAAAAACAAAATTATTACACATTTTTGCATGACATATGGTAAAAGGATATCAAATGTGTTTGTTTCTTACCCTAAAATCAATATTTCTGTCATTTTGTTGTGAATTAGGTGCAGAATGAGCACATCTAAATAACAAATACAAATTGCCGATCTCCATGTTGTTTTTTTTCCCCCACTGAAAAGTACACACCGGAACTGTACAACTTTACCGGAACCAGAACTGTACAACTCCACTATATTTAATCATTGGTTGGAGCATCTTATACAGTTCACAACCCTTCTGCTGTTCTTTGAACTGAGCATGTGCAGAACATGAACTTCCTGCTTACTGGCCGCCATATTGAATTTAAGTCGTTGAACAAAACAGAGAATATTTCAAATGCACATTCAATGGGGAAATGTTCGACATTAAAACAATTTTGTATGTCCCGTTGAGAAAACAAACTATTATTCACAGTTTGCATGTATTATTAATGTCTCTTGGTGATTATTTTACTTGAAAACACAGTTTAAAGGCCTTGTTTACATGGGCGAAAATATGTATAATTGACCACAACTAACATTACTCCCGAAGTGGTGAAAAGAAGGTGCTCTCTAGCGTTTGAGCGATAATAGGTGAAAGATCGGCGAACTGTATAACTTTCTCTATGGTCGGAGAGATTGGCAGGGAATTTTATTCTCAGGCAGACTATGCAGCTCTTGATCAAGAGTTAGGTGAGATAGATTGGGAAGCCAGACTTAGATACAAGGATATGGAATCAAATTGGAGCATTTTTAAGGAAACTTATGAAGAGCTGATTGAGAAACATATCCCTAGTAAACTGGTCAAACCTGGTCAAAGACATCATCCACCATGGACCAGATACAATTCCATAAAGAAGGCTAAGCTAGCTAGAAGAAAGGCACAGGTTAGAGCCAATGTTTCAGAACTACATGCTGACCAAATTCTGTATGAAAATGAAATGCTCAAGGTTAAAGATACAATCAGAGAGGCCAAGAAGCATTATGAAAATAAGCTTGTTGACAGAATCAGTGATCAGCCAAAACTATTTTGGAATTATACCAGACACTTCACCAGAACTAGCAGCACAATAGATACACTAATATCTGATGGAAACAAAATTACTGATGATTCCCAAAAAGCTGAAATCCTAAATGATTTCTTTATATCAGTTCTGACTAAAGAACCTCCTATTGATACATCATTTCCATCCCAAAAAAATCCATCCAACACACTTTTTGACTTCGATATTGAGGCAAATGTGGTGAGAGAAAAATTGCTCAAACTGAAACCTGATAAGGCAAATGGGCCAGATAACATAAATGTCAACGTTTTGAGAAAATGTCCAAACTTTGACAAACCCTTATCACTTCTGTTCAAGCAATCTTTGAGATCTAGCCAAGTTCCCCAAGACTGGAGGGACGCTCACGTCACACCTTTGCACAAAAAGGGATCTTGACAAATTTCAGGAAATTATAGGCCAGTGTCATTAACATCTCAGATTGTCAAACTCATGGAGAGGATAGTGTACGACAGAATTTATGCTCTGACCATTGAGAATAGATCAATCAGTTGCCACCAGCACGGCTTCCAGCAGGGATGCTCCTGTGTCACGCAACTGCTCGAGTGCCTCTTTGATTGGACTGAAAATCTTGATGATAAATACGAAACAGATATAATTTATCTCGACTTTCAGAAGGCATTCGACAGTGTGCCTCACAGGCGTCTGATCTGGAAGCTTAGGCAGGCAGGTATTAGGGGAAAGATCTTGCAATGGATAGAGGGTTTTCTGACAGACAGAAGGCAGAGAGTTGTCCTAAGAGATGGGAAATCACAATGGAGACATGCTTTTAGTGGGGTGCCCCAGGGATCCATCCTTGGACCGCTCCTTTTCTTGATCTACGTAAATGACATCCCAGAATATGTGAAATCTTCATGCAAAATGTTTGCTGACGATGCCAAAGTGTACAACAGAATAAAGTCCATTGTAGACTGTGAGACACTGCAAAACGATTTAAATTGCCTACAGTGTTGGGCCACTAATTGGTTGCTCACCTTCAATGCAAAAAAGTGTGTGTCTCTCAAAAATAGACAAAGGTTTGATTACCTATATACCTTGAATGGCACAAGGCTAGAACAAGTGGATCAACAAAAGGACCTGGGTGTGCTCATGTCAGATGACCTTTGTCCAACCAAACACATCTCTCAGTGTATAAAGAAGGCAAATCAGAGAATAGGCATGATTAGGAGATGTTTCACTGACCTAACAAGCAAAAAGGTTAGCATATTATACAAATCCATAGTCAGACCTGTTTTGGAGTATGGGTCTCCGGCATGGAACCCATGGTATTTAAAAGATATACGAGCATTAGAAAAAGTTCAGGATAGGTGCTTAGGACTGATAAAGGGGGAGAAACCAGAGTTAGAATCACTTGAGAATAGGAGAAGGAAAGCAGACTTGCTAGAAACATTCAAAATGTTGAGAGGTTACTACAAAAATGATCCTCAAAAGTTCTTCTCTCTTTCTCACAGACAAACCAGAGGCCACTCTTACAAGCTTATTAAACAGCATGTGAGAACCGACATCCGGAAGTACTTCTTCTCAAACAGAGTGGTCAACGACTGGAATAGTCTCCCCGAAGAAGTTGCGAGCTCCAAAAACCTGGCGGTATTCAAAAGACAACTGAGATCCCTGCCGTTGGACTGAGGGGATTACACGACCAAGTAAACCAAGTAAAGTAAACCTAAACCAAGCAAGGGGGCCTATGAGTATGATACCCTTTATTTATGGCTTTAAAGATGTTAATCCTGTCAATCAATAAAATCTGAATCGGCTAGTTCTATAAGGGTTAAAATTCTGATCAAAATTTCGTCAACATTCAAGCAACGAGGCACGACTCATTCAGAGATTCACTGTGGTTCATTCATTGACTGGGTGGGTGTTAACTGCATGACTGTTGTGTTGCCAGTGTTGGTCGTTCATCGCCGGTGCTTTTCATTTTGTTATTTTCATCTATTACATTTACCTTCTAACACACATTATATTTAATACGTTTAAACATACTTACTTTTTGCTTGTGATAGATGAATAAAGGCCAAAATAGCCAGTAAAACAGAAGAAAATTGCATGAGTATCTTCATCCAAGCCATGTTCGACACGTCAGTGAAAAGACCGCCCTGGTTTCCTACCCAATTCTCTGTTAAAATAATGAAGAGATATGGAGAGGTGACCCGGCTGTGTGTAAAAGTATCAAACCCGTATAAACATATAGGATATATGAACACCAGGTGACACCACTTAAATGACAATGGCCAAATGCAATTATGATGTCGTTACTTTTGGTAGCAACAAGAATGAATATTTGACAAAACATTACCCTCGTATCCCATGGATCCTTGCATTGATAAATCATAAAGGGATCGTAAAATTCAACAAGAATATACATTTACACTACAGGATAAAACATACATTATCAACTACATACAACTCTAGGACTTTTACTATATCAATCATGAGTTTTAATTGAATCAATTTTTAGGGAAATACACCACCTGTAATATATTAAATGACTTACTAAATACATTATGGTAGATGTCACAAAAGACACTGTTAAAATATGTGGTGTCAACAATAATGGTATGCATGGCTTCAACCAGATGCCTTAATATTATCTTGGAGTAATCATGAATGGAGGCGCAATGTCACAAGATCAAAAGGGACAGTGGTCATGTAGTTGTGGAACCCCGACTTGCGCGAGCAGAGCTCTGGAGGCTACTCATATTGACGTGCGGGAAAATATTTCACAGTTCACAGTTCACAGTTCATTTTTCAAATTTTTTTCAGAAAATATGACTTTGCGTTACATTTTAATTAAAAAACATATGACGCAATGCTTCAATTCTTTTCAAATTTTCAGGGATTACTACCAGGGGATATATATATTGCCACAAAAAAACCCAATGCAAAAAAAATAATTTAAAGGTGCAAAAAAAAATGTTGAAATTGGACTTTGAAAAAAAACCCCAATATTATATATTCTACAGTTAAAAATAATTATGAGAGCTGTTTCAATGGTGGTGTCCTTTATAGGGATTCATCTATAGGGTCCCTAGTATCTTCCAGAATTTTTCACTAATTGAGCAATTTTTTTAAGGGGTTGAATTAGGAGGTCAAACATTACAAAAAATGAAAAAAATCAGTTTTTTTACACAACGATTTTTTTATATGAGGGTCATTTCAATGTTGTTTTTCTTTTCAGGGAACCATCTATAGGGTACCAAGTACCTCCCTGAATTTTTCACTAATTGAGCAATTTTTTTAAGGGGTTGAATTAAGAGGTCAATCTTGGAAAAAAATGAAAAACTCTCATAATTTTAATGGTTTTTTGCACAACGATTTTTTTATATGAGGGTCATTTCAATGTTGTTTTCCTTTTTAGGGAACCATCTATAGGGTACCAAGTACCTCCCTGAATTTTTCACTAATTGAGCAATTTTTTTAAGGTGTTGAATTAGGAGGTCAAACTTGGTAAAAATGAAAACTCTCATAATTTTAATGGTTTTTTATACCACGATTTTTTTATATGAGGGTCATTTCAATGTTGTTTTCCATTTCAGGGAACCATCTATAGGGTACCAAATACCTCCCTGATTTTTTCACTAATTGAGCAATTTTTTTAAGGGGTTGAATTAGGAGGTCAAACTTGGAAAAAAATGAAAAATTCTCATAATTTTAGGGGTTTTTTGCACAACGATTTTTTTATATGAAGGTCATTTCAATGTTGTTTTCCTTTTCAGGGAACCATGTATAGGGTACCAAGTACCTCCCTGAATTTTTCACTAATTGAGCAATTTTTTTAAGGGGTTGAATTAGGAGGTCAAACCTGGAAAAAAATGAAAAAAATCAGTTTTTTTGGACAACGATTTTTTTATATGAGGGTCATTTCAATGTTGTTTTCCTTTTCAGGGAACCATCTATCGGGTACCAAGTACCTCCCTAAATTTTTCACTAATTGAGCAATTTTTTTAAGGGGTTGAATTAGGAGGTCAAACTTGGAAAAAAAAGAAAAATTCTCCTGATTTTAATGGTTTTTTGCACAACGATTTTTTTATATGAGGGTCATTTCAATATGGTTTTCCTTTTCAGGGAACCATCTATAGGGTACCAAGTACCTCCTTGAATTTTTCACTAATTGAGCAATTTTTTTAAGGGGTTGAATTAGGAGGTCAAACTTGGAAAAAAATGAAAAATTCTCATGATTTTAATGGATTTTGGCACAACGATTTTTTTATATGAGGGTCATTTCAATATGGTTTTCCTTTTCAGGGAACCATCTATAGGGTACCAAATACCTCCCTGATTTTTTCACTAATTGAGCAATGTTTTTAAGGGGTTGAATTAGGAGGTCAAACTTGGAAAAAAATTAAAAATTCTCATGATTTTAATGGATTTTTGCACAACGATTTTTTGATATGAGGGTCATTTCAATATGGTTTTCCTTTTCAGGGAACCATCTATAGGGTCCCAAATACCTCCCTGAATTTTTCACTAATTGAGCAATTTTTTAAGGGGTTGAATTAGGAGGTCAAACTTGGAAAAAAATGAAAAACTTTCATGATTTTAATGGATTTTTGCACAACGCCTTTTTTATATGAGGGTCATTTCAATATGGTTTTCCTTTTCAGGGAACCATCTATAGGGTACCAAATACCTCCCTGAATTTTTCACTAATTGAGCAATTTTTTTAAGGGGTTGAATTAGGAGGTCAAACTTGGAAAAAAATTAAAAATTCTCATGATTTTAATGGTTTTTTACACAACAATTTTTTTATATGAGGGTAATTTCAATGTGGTTTTCCTTTTCAGGGAACCATCTATAGGGTACCAAGTACCTCCCTGAATTTTTCACTAATTGAGCAATTTTTTTAAGGGGTTGAATTAGGAGGTCAAACTTGGAAAAAAATGAAAAACTTTCATGATTTTAATGGATTTTTGCACAACGATTTTTTATAAGAGGGTCATTTCAATGTTGTTTTCCTTTTCAGGGAACCATGTATAGGGTACCAAGTACCTCCCTGAATTTTTCACTAATTGAGCAATTTTTTTAAGGGGTTGAACTAGGAGGTCAAAATTGGAAAAAAATTAAAAATTCTCATGATTTTAATGGTTTTTTGCACAACGATTTTTTTTATATGAGGGTCATTTCAATGTGGTTTTCCTTTTCAGGGAACCATCTATAGGGTACCAAGTACCTCCCTGAATTTTTCACTAATTGAGCAATTTTTTTAAGGGGTTGAATTAGGAAAAATCGTTGTGCAAAAATCCATTAAAATCATGAATGTTTTTCATTTTTTTCCAAGTTTGACCTCCTAATTCAACCCCTTAAAAAAATTGCTCAATTAGTGAAAAAATCAGGGAGGTATTTGGTACCCTATAGATGGTTCCCTGAAATGGAAAACAACATTGAAATGACCCTCATATAAAAAAATCGTGGTATAAAAAACCATTAAAATTATGAGAGTTTTCATTTTTACCAAGTTTGACCTCCTAATTCAACACCTTAAAAAAATTGCTCAATTAGTGAAAAATTCAGGGAGGTACTTGGTACCCTATAGATGGTTCCCTAAAAAGGAAAACAACATTGAAATGACCCTCATATAAAAAAAATCGTTGAGCAAAAAACCATTAAAATTATGAGAGTTTTTCATTTTTTTCCAAGATTGACCTCTTAATTCAACCCCTTAAAAAAATTGCTCAATTAGTGAAAAATTCAGGGAGGTACTTGGTACCCTATAGATGGTTCCCTGAAAAGAAAAACAACATTGAAATGACCCTCATATAAAAAAATCGTTGTGTAAAAAAACTGATTTTTTTCATTTTTTGTAATGTTTGACCTCCTAATTCAACCCCTTAAAAAAATTGCTCAATTAGTGAAAAATTCTGGAAGATACTAGGGACCCTATAGATGAATCCCTATAAAGGACACCACCATTGAAACAGCTCTCATAATTATTTTTAACTGTAGAATATATAATATTGGGTTTTTTTTTCAAAGTCCAATTTCAACATTTTTTTTTGCACCTTTAAATTATTTTTTTTGCATTGGGATTTTTTGTGGCAATATATATATCCCCTGGTAGTAATCCCTGAAAATTTGAAAAGAATTGAAGCATTGCGTCATATGTTTTTTAATTAAAATGTAACGCAAAGTCATATTTTCTGAAAAAAATTTGAAAAATGAACTGTGAACTGTGAACTGTGAAATATTTTCCCGCACGTCTCATATTGCTCCGACCAGAAGAGAACAAGGAGGACCAAATGCCGTTTCTCTTAAACTAGTGGTCATGACGCATGACGCTACGCCATATCTCATATAACGGCCATCACGCCTCCATTCATAATTACTCCGAGATATTATACACATTGCACTGTTTGACATCTGACCAAATGGCCTAGCCACTTTTACTCTGTTCTTTGATCTAATTTATAGACATTGGTAAATATCAAGGCTACTGCCCCACTATCGTCTAAAGATGTCATCAATCTCATTAGGAAAGCAGCAAAGAAGTAATATGAGTTTGATACATTTCCCATAAGGTTTCTTCATGACTTCTTGGATGAGCTCCTCCCCCTGATCACAGCCATAATAAAAAATCACTATCAGATCCTGTCAGTATGAAGGCAGGTACAAAATGATATCTTGCGTGGCCTTGAGAGGAAGTCAGTAATATTACTGCTCCTGGATTTTTAGCAGCATTTGCAACGATTGACCATCAGTTACTGGTGAACAAGACTTACATCAAAATGTTAAGTCACTGGTGGTCATGCCCTGAAGTAGATTATGCCATATCTAATGGGGCCCCTATAGGGTTTTAGGATTATTGGATTTTTGGCCTAAAAAAGAGGGATTATTGGATTTTTGGGGTGAAATATCTGGGATTTTTGGATTTTGAGGAAAGTGTTTAGGAATTTAAGCACAAAGGATAAGCCTGGTACCTTGCCACTCAATGTTTATGTGAGTGACAGAGTCATACCAATACCAGTTGATTTTGAATCATCAACTGGTGGCCAGAGTGTGTTGGAGCCCTCACAAGGGAGAAGTGTCTATGTCAAAAAAGGTTCTGTTGTAGTTATTAACACAATCAAACATGTGCATATATGTAAACTGAGGCAAGATATGCTTGAGAAGGGAAAATGTAAAGGGGAAATCTACTTGCAGAGCCCACTTGAGCCCACAGAGTTCTCAAATCAAAAACAATGTGTCATAGATAGAGAAAATGTCATCACTGTTTTAGATGATACTAACTATGAATATGTTCCAAAGGATGATATAATTGTTCTGAATGAGGAGGTTTTGATCAATCTTTTGGACCTGATAAAGGATCAGGGTGATACGGAGACACCCAATGAGCAGCAAGAGTTAATTAGTGAGGAATTATCTCAGTTGTCATTTACTAGTGACACAAGGGCCACTAGGCCTAAAAGAGTTTCAAAAAAAAGGAAAGACACAGATTACTTTTTTTACTAATTTTGAATATGTTCAAAAGGATTGGGTGTCTCCGTATCACTATAACAGTGAGATTACTGTTAATTTCAAACTCTGTGGGCTCAAGTGGACTCTGCAAGTACATTTTGTAATGTGGCATGACCTGTGTGAAACACTAAATATCATGTTATATCATGCATGTTATGTAATTCATTGCCAAATAAATTTGTACTAAATGTAAACATATTTTAGGATTTTTTGTTTTATACTTTTGGATTTTTAGATTTGAGGGGAAAAATATTTAAGGATTTTTGGCTACAAAAGATAAGGATTTTTGGATTTTTAGGTAAAAAAAGGGGGATTATTGGGTTTTTCATACCCCCCCTATGGGGGCCCCTCTAATTGACAGGACACAAGGCCAGAACACAAAGATCCTCCCTCAGGCTGAAGTCTATAAAGTTTTGAGTCCCTCGGGGATCCGTTTTGGGACCAATGTTTTCATAGTCTACATGTCTCCTCTGGTTAACATCATTCCAAAATATGGTCTGAGCTACTATATTTATGCTGATGATATTGAGATCTACATCTCCACGAATCACATTAGTAGATAGCATATATACATGTCTGGACATGAACTTGAAAATGTAGGAGTGATGTTAAATCCTTCCTGGTAACATTTGATATGACATCAGCACTCTTAATATTGGTGATATTGACATCTTGCCAAGTGAGTCTGCTGTTGACCTCGGCATCAGTTAGGACAGTAGCATAGACACGAAGCTACAGATCACTAAGATGTGCAAAAAAGGAAACTACCATATTAGGAACATTAATGCTAGGAGGCAATGTCCAGAGAAAAAAAACTGAAAATGGTGGTCCTTAATCCGTTACTGGTGAACAAGAATCCATTCAAAATTAACAATATTAGAGTAATTCTTAATTTTGTAACAATCTGCATATGAAATTAGAGGAAATGTTTAAATGCTGAGTTATTTTGAAACAATATCTGCAATAACAACTTATTGTTGGTTAATTTGTGAAAGTACATATCATAATGCATAGAAAAAAATTAATGCTGAAAATAAAATTAAAATAAAGTCAGTCAATTTTGAGATTTATTAACAAGCTAAATTTGGTTAGAAATAGCTTGGATGTGGTAGGTGTACAACAGATGAAATTGACAGACTTAAAATTGATCCAATGCAATCTTTTAAAGTTTCATAAATAGAAGATATATGTACATTTTCAGAAAACCCCCAATAAATTGCATTAATCATGATGGTACATAAAAAATGACAATAAAGTCTCAAAGTATGTAAAAATGTGCTAAATTTGCAATTGTAAAAACATCAGGTGACAAGAAATATATTCAATATAGACACGAATGAATTAACTCATGGATTACCGGTAACTGATTTCTTTCTTAAATTTTTCAAATATTTTATTTTTTTCTTCAATGAGAGGAAGGTGCTGAAATTATTTCTTGAATATGTTTAGAAATTGTAGAATGTGTTCTATTTTTGGCGCCATTTATGCTGGGTGAAAGTGACACCGTGTACCCAATAGGAAGTTTTGTACTACCCATTTCATATTCAACGTCTCCCATTTCCAGTGATGATACAGAAAATTGTCATCATGGTGATGTCATGCAGGAAAGTGACGTCATGCAGGAAAGTAATGTCATGGTAATGTCATTAATTATGTTAATGTGATCTTCTCACAGCAGATGTCATGTATTAATCAATTAATGAAATATTTGTAGGCAAGTAGGCAAGATGTGTTTTCAGACTTCTAATTCTAGCTATTTTCTATACAGCTCTGTTCTTTCTCCATTTTGTTATGATTTTTTTTTCATGGTTTTAATGGTTGAGAAGTTGCATGTTCACAAATTTTGAATTCAAGGTCGATGTGTCAAGGTCAAAGGTAACATGACTAAGAAAGTATGACAATGCACAGCTATGATATAAGAGACTTCTGTATTAATTTCTTCTTATAAGTGGTTGCTGAGATATGCTCATCAGTACAAAATGGTGGCATCACTAATATTTGAAGGAATCTGAATCTTCAACTTTCTATCTACCTCTGAATAAAATATGAAACAAATATTACTGGTAGTTTTGGAGAATAGTTTTAAACATAGTGTTGATATATAAAATATTCACTTTTAATGGTTGAGAAGTTGCATGTTCACAAATATTGAATTCAAGGTCAATGTGTCAAGGTCAAAGGACACATGACTAAAATTGTATGACGAGGCACAGCTATGACCTGAGACATTTCTGTATACAAAGTTTTCATTTCCTCTTCCAGGTGGTTGCTGAGATATGCTCAGTACAAAATGTGTGACTAAAATGTGCAGTAAGGTCAATGGTGACATCACTAAGATTTGAAAGAATCTGAATCTTCACCTCTATATTTTCCTCTATATAAAATATGAAACATATATTACTTTTAGTTTTGGAGAAGATTTTTAAAGAAATGTTGACAGAGGGACTAACAGACATTTTCCCCATTCCTAAAACTCTGCGAGCTAAAGTCTTAGCAGAGCAAAAAATTACTGTGAGAAATCCTATAGTGCATTAAACATAAACAAAATCTTTGGAGTTGTATGGTCATTTCAATAATGAAAGAAATATATGTATTTGTAAGTTATAATTTATTCAAAATGTCTTCAAATTTCAATTTCTCTTAAGAAATACAAAATAGTAAAATGACTTATGCTAAACCCTGGTAATGCTTTCAAATTCAATTAGCTATCAAGAACAATTTCAAAGAAATACATTTACCCTTATGCTATATTTGTAGTTGATGCCAAAGATTTATTCTTCATACACAGAACCAATCTGGACAATGACTTTGTGTCCTCACATGGATGAGTTTATTTGATAACCTGATGTTTGGCCCAACAATTGATTGTCAACCAAGATTAGTACTTGGTGTTGATTCTTGCTTGTTTTTACAGAGTTTCTGCACATATTTTCCATGGTCCCTATTCATCATGATCTGTTCCCAATATCTGATATATCTAGTCTTTCATATATCTAATCTATCTTTATACTTTTCTCTCGAAGTTCGTTCCAAAGGACTCTATACAATAACAACTTGTTCGGATGATTGACAAATATGAAATAAAATGGAAACATTTCTGCCATTATATAACATTATATGCTCACCCTAGTCTGACATGGTCCACTGAGCTTCAAAAAGCAAAACACAGAATTATGACTACTCTGACACAATCTGTGTGCTCAAATAATATTCTGGCATAGAACCCTCCTCAAATAGCAATTACTGGTATCATATTTCAACAAAGGAATGTTATTTACTGACCACAACTCGGTACAAGTTTTGCATGCAAATACTGATTTTCTTTGTAAATTCCCACTAAACATTCATTTTACAAATGAAATGCTCTAAGTGTCAATTTATCATTCATTTACCAATATGCAATATGTCTAAAATCTCCACTTCATTTAAGCTTGTCATGTGTGTTGATTACTAAGATATTTTATATTAAAATGTTTCAGCAACCATCAATGTTCTGACTCGCGCCCACTGAAGCGCAATACATCTCAATAAAAACTTTTTTTAACTTTTGGTATAATCATTTGTAATTGTTGCAAGTAGCAAAAACATTTCTTTTACTGAAAAGAATAATTGCAAATTTCTATAATTTCTATCAATATGTAATGTCACTATCATTCCAAAATATATAATTATGAAATATAGAAAAGGTTACTTTTTTTCTTCACAACAAGATCTACCACTGGTACAACACGATTCAATAAATACTTATGGAATATTTGCAATGTGTCTTTAAAAAATCCTAATCTATTTGAAAATTTGACCGTTGATAAAAATATTATTATTATAAAGATTATGTCAAAGGTTGATAAAATAAAGAGACATTGAAAGCATTATTTGTCCAAGATGTATATATACATATATCAAAATTTTAATCACTTATTTCAAACTGAGCAAACTGGCAAACTTGTGCCTCAAAAAACATCAATCTGGTCCTATCAAAAAAGTTAATAATTAAAACATATTTTTTACGGAAAAATCTAGATCAAAACTTGTTACTGTTGTTATCATTTGTGAAGTAAAACTAACTGTGTCCAACAGGTTAAGTGTGGTAAAACAGCTGAAAATGAATAAGGATTTATTCTCCATTCATTTTAATTTTTTGTTAGACAATTTCAAAAAGGAAAAATGACAATCTCTGATTACGAGCTGAGGCTGCAGAGGAAGACATATCAAGAGAATATATCATAATAATAATCTATCTTATACTTGAAGTACGCAAGAAAAACTGCAGATAATGGGGCATTTATATCACTTTACATACACCAGTGAGGGATGCTGTGGACATTTTACTGGTACTATCACCTTGTGACATTGACAAGTGATTTACACAAATAAAGATACACATTAGAATCAATCAATAGAAGGAACTGATTTCTTTTGTCAATAAGTAACAATCATTTCACAGAAATATACATTTTGCCCCATTCTATCCACATTTGCAATTATTTCATCATCACATTGGCTTTTATTTGATTGAACCTATCAAACTAACTGTTCTTTGAAAAAACTTAGTTTAATCCATTCTTCTATTCCATTTTAATATTTTACATAATAAAGCCATATTAAATATAAAAGTGTGATTGTCCTTGAGAAAATGGTCTGGTGTTTTTACCTTTACCTTTACCTCCTCCCTTCAAATGCTTAAACATCATGAAATTGTCACAAAATAATAATAAGAAAATAAAAGAAAAAAAGGTTTCACTTCTACTTATTTAATGTTCATCATCTACCAGATATGCTTTGTGCTGGAACGCCCAAACTCCTATATACACAGAGTGACTAGTGCACAATTTTATGTTAAAAGATAATCTATGTTATTATATGATATTATATATGTAAGACTAGGGAAAATCTTTATCATCTCATGATAATCCTGATAGAACAATCCACTGACTATGCAGAATTTGAAGAGATTAAACCAGAATCTAACTATTTTGTTATGTGATTTCAACAATACAATGACAGACACTAAAATCCCCAAATCCCACAGGAAAAAAATGTGGGTGTGTTTATCAGACATACAATAATCAATGGTACTATAAAATTTACATTCTCTTTGTATTATTCCTGAAGCATGTTTTGGTTTAATTATGATTTATGAAGGGAGTCAAATGTTTAAATTATGAAAATGACTAATCATATTTCATATTCTTTACAATTTTTTCTTTGTTAGACCAAAAATAAAAAAACCTTGTTTCCAAAAATATGCCCCAAAAAATAGGATGGGGGTCGATTTTTATTTTTTATTTATTTATTTTTTCAACATTTTCTTAAAAGTGGTCAAATATATTGAAAATGGATATATATAAATGAAATTATAAATGAAAAATGTCTTCTCATCTATAAGATCCAAAAACATTTTCGGGTAGCTACTTTGAACCTGGGTTGGTAGAGAAATCGGAAACAAGCTCCTTTTTTTTAGGCCTTACATGAATACCATAATGCTGATCACCTCCTGAGTTTAGGTACAAATGTAAATGTTATAAAAAAAACCCATATTGACAGAGGTTCCACACAGTAATACCATGTGCTAATAGCATGTCTCTACCAATCATATTAAAGCATGATATGAATATTACCTAGTGAAGCAATATATGAATCAAACAAGTTAGAAAGACAGTTAATTTATCAAAAAAATTATGAAATGTGCTTTGTTATTTTTAGCCTGTAATTCCATCTGACATGGTTTGTTAATCTGCAAACCGACCGACATGAAGCAAAGGAATGGTGTGATAAATAGATAAATTTGACTTAAAAATCCACTCTCTTTAACATATATTTCCTAGGTTCATACTGATGCTTCTGTGGTCGTTCTAAGATGGTTTATCTTTTATATGAAATATCTGGTAAAACAAAATGTTTTCTTTATTTTGTCAATGTGATCATGATCGCTGTTATATACCAGCAATACTCTCTTCCTTGGCAAGAATGGTGTGTTCATAAATATTCATATCAAAATCATAAACAGCTTTGGACAATTGTCCCTCTGACCAAATCTATCCAAATATATACACAAACATTTAGCAATACTGTCCTCGCACAGAACTAATAAAGATATATCATTCACACAGGAAGCTGACTTTACAGGATTACAACACATAATTATTCTTCTTTTCTCAACTCATGACTCTCATTTTTCTTACATTTAGAAACATACATTAGGATATAAAAGGGAGGGAAATCTTCACTAAATATGAATCATCATTTTAAACATCATTAATGTTATGAAACAATGTATGCCTCAAGTGGTACTTAAAACACTTACTGGTCTCAAATCTGTGCAGATTGTGCTTTCTTTAGTCATTTGGAGACTTTTTTTAACCATGATGCAATAGTTTGCCATAAAAATATAGAAATTGAGAATGCAAGATTCTGAATTATAACTTGGATGGCATGATTGGTCTTAATATATTATGGTTCAATTTGACTTTTACCTCTGATAGAGTTGATTGAGTATTAGATATAAAACATGGGCCAAAGACCTTAGAGCTGATCTGAGCTTTGTGAACATTTCCTGTCACATCAGTGACTATTTCCTGCTATTAACCAAATGTTACAGATCAAAAACAATTAATTTAGATAAAATAATGCATAGTACAGTACCAAATAAGGTAGGGTGACTCCACCCCCCACTTCATGGCTTTTCTATCGAAGTTTCAAAATTGAAGTTAAATTCAGATTAGCAGATGAGGCTATGAATGTTCCAGGCTTCTATGCATGTGGGAAACAATTCATTAAAAAAAGGTTAGCACATCTACAAAGTCAGCACAGTTACAAAGTCAGCACTGTTACACAGTTAGCATGGCATAGCTACAAAGTCAGCACAGCTAAAAGGAGAAAACAATTAAGAAAATAACCAAGGGTCTCCTCAAGATAAAATTGCATACAATAAAAAAGTGAATCTAGAAAATCATATTATCTTACAGTAAACTTTCAATTCTGATATTATGTAAATCTAATAATACTGAAAATTAACTATGTTAAAATACTAATCTGCTTTCACTGTAATCAGGGAATCAACTAAGTCATGCATTACAAATATAATGCTTGCATATTTGGCCAAATTTGTTTACATTTTCACAATAAATAATATTTCACGATTCAATATACCACTGTTGAAATAAGGGGTAACTATGACATAATCCAGTCTGACCTACTTCATTGGTATAGCGTACAGTCTCTAATAATCTTCCCAGTCCTCCTATCATTACTATTACGTCTTTCATACTGGGGTAACAGCACTGCTAAGTGAAACTAGAGTTTCATGTTTGTTCTGATATGTCTCCTACCTACGACCCAATAAAGCCAGACTCATATAAATTGAAGTATAAGAAAAAAAGAAATAATATCCTCTTGTAACACATATACATTTGTTCTCATTCACTAAACATCTATCCCATATCTATTCCATAAACTATAAACAAAAAATAAATTCAGAATGTATCTTCCATTTTCTTATTGACTAGCAAAATGGCATCTACAGCAGAACAAGATAACTGTTCTATAGATGTCCATTGGCATGCTGCTGTTTTTTCTTGCGTTGTCTGGTGGACTTTGCGGGCGAGTCTTGTAGACCATCTCCATTTTGGTTGATAATCTCCTCACTGACTTTGTGACGTCCTGCATGATTGGCTGGGCTCGGCGGGGCGGTTCCGTTCTCTTTCATGTCACTAATATCAGAATCAAAGTCTGCTGACTCATCATTCTGTAAAAGACAGGAGACAAAAATTACAGCAATCAAGCTTTTAATTTATCCTTCAACTTAAAAAAATATATGCTAGATGACATCAGTTTCGTGTCAGATTTAATTTATTTCTCTTTCCAAAAGATCTGATCATCAAGCAACTCTGGAAGTGATAATCATTCAAAAGACACATTTATCTAACATAATAAAGAGGCTTATTACTTACCGTTGACTTCTTTGTGCTCACAGCACACATGTAGACACAGAATATGGAACAAAGCATCTAAAATATTTTTAAAAAGTAGAATAAATGATCTATAACTTTAGGGCCTCAATTTTGTGGTTTCAAGTATGTAATAAAGTTCATTTTGAGAAATCTGATTATCATTCCAACAAATATCATCACAACATGATTTATAAACCTTATATAATTTAACTATTACAGCTAGTATAATTTCAAGGTTGAGGTTTTCCTTAGACCAAGGTATTACTATGAGCTATTGGGCTGTTAGCTTACCTGGAAGGTGAGCCAGGAGAGAACATAGATTATCTCAGTGTGCTTGAAGATCTCTAATCCATACTTGATGCAAATGATTGCTTCGGTGAAAGTAATTGCACTGAAAATCAGCCAAATCTATATGTAAAACATTGCCACAATGGATACATTTGGGGAACAATTTGTGTTTCTGAATTAAATTCAGTTTTGTTGCACCCCAATTATTTTTTTAGCACTTGCCTAAATAAGTCTCATTTTATTTTGATCAACTGTTATCTGTAAAGCTGTTAATACAAGATCAAATAGGGTTTTGATACAAACTGATTATTATAGGTGATATTTTGTGTATGACTATAAAAATAAGTAAACAATGCATTGTAATCTTAAAATTATACTGAATTGATATTGCCTAACTTCTAAAGAAATCTAGACATATCTTTAACAATGGTGCACATTCATAACAATCTGCTGAAACTATCGTGACAAACAAAATTTTTCTCCCCCAGTTTTGCAATTCTTCCATATTAAGGAAATATCTAAGTGAATGACATAGAGTCACATAAGCCTTGCTAGTGAATGTAAGACTCACCAGAAGACCCAGCACTGAGTGCCGACCCTCTTGCATTGTGTGTCAGTCACATAGCTGTAGTACTGTCTGATGCTGGGAGCTGAGATGATAGCAATGAGCAGGAGACGCCCCACGCACAGTGGATGCCCTGTGTCTAACACAAAGATGTGCTTCAAGAAAAAAGTGTTCAACTCCACCAGCTGAAAAGAATTAAAGTGCAACGAATGCATTACTTCATATAAGAATGACAATTAAAACAATATAGAATGCATCCAATCTAATCACTATTCAGGACAGGGGTTACAGACTATCAAATATAATTATATGTAACAAACATATCAGCTAAAGACATAATTTGTTTTTTTTTCAGGAAATGAATGAGCAATCTTCTATTTTTGTTATCAAAAGATTTTTATAATCAACAAAGGTTATCATATTGACTAGTGTACACACAAACTTTCAACTATTACACTTGAGCCTTTAATAGCAAGTTAAGCATATATACACTAATCTTTTAATAATTAATATGAAGAATAATTCCATAAAGAGAAGATGAGATAAATACCTGCCACATGATGACCAGAATGCCGACGGCTACCACTCGCATGTAGGTAGAGTGAGGGTCCAGCCACCGAACATGTGTCCAGCTGAAACATATATCACAATCACCTTTAAGTCATTACCTCTATACTTTATCATTATTTGTTTCATTTTGTCCAATTTCTTCGGATTGAAGCGAAAAAAGGTAAGTGTTCTTTAAGTGTCTGTTTATCATGGATAGCTCAAATTTGTTTTGGTAATCAATAAACAACAATATCTGATTGGAGATGAATGACCCATATCTAATAGGAGATCAATAACAATGTTTAGTCTGATCCGTCTCTTGCTAGCATTATCATATCCAGTGATTAATACCAATTTTAAGCCTTTTGGGAGATTTTTTAATTTCATTTGTTAATAAAAATGTGTATGGTGATCTTTTGAGAGTGGAGGGAGACAAATACCTTGCTGGGGTGAACTGCATGACAGCCCTCCTGATCTTTCCTGTAGTTGAATGGATGTCCCTGAAACATAATGATAGAGTATAATCCAACTATGGTTTAATTACAGTTCATAGGATTTATATCACACTGATATCAGACAATGCCTGCTCAAAGTGTTTGATAGGGAATCAAGTTCCAGAAGAGATAGGTAAAGATTTTATAGTGAATACTGAATAAATACTTACCTGATGCTTTCCCATTGATAATTTCTCATTTCTAGGATTCGGCAAACCACCATACCGAGCCAGATACCGAGGCCATTGCATAACAACACGTCAAGGACAATAGCATCCCACCAGCACTCAGCAAAGTTAGGCAAAAGATGCGCAAATGCCATCTGCAACAGATCCAGCAAGCCATTCCAATTTCGTGTTTAAAAATAAAGTGGACAGGGACTTCTGATTGAAAATTAGTTCAATTAAAGCAAAAATTCTTTCATATCAAAAAATCAACTGCCTCATTGTTCAGATATTTATTTTCAAGCTGATATAGAATAGCTTCAATAATTATATTAAACAAAGTACCATATATGTACTTCTTTAGAAAAAGAGTAAAAAATAATTTACATGGAAAAATTATTTTGAAGAATATGTAACAATTATTTGGTGCTCTCTGATTATTTGATTGAAGTTATTTTACACCATAAGGTTTGTTGGACTGAGTGTCTACCTCTGTGGCTTCCCACAGCTATTTTACATAATAAGGTTTGTTGGACTGAGTGCCTACCTCTGTGGCTTCCCATGTGATGCTGATGGCCCAGCAGATGCCATAATGTCGGATGAGGAGCGCCTTAAGTGCCCACCCCCAGAAGTGACCAAACACAAACACATCCATGTGACCCCACAACCTCTCCATCGTTATGTCGGAGCAATTCACTGCATACTCCTACAAATATACACTTGCCATCATTCTTATGATAAGAATATATAAGAATAATTATGCTCCATAGCCCCCTACCAATCTTTATTACCAATGATTAAATATAGAGATGTACAGTTCTGGTTTGTACTTTAAAATGGTGGGAAAAGACAACATTGAGATTGGATATCGGCTTGTGTGTAAAATGGATGGAAACAATTGATAATAATCAACCCTTATCTTACTTTTTCATCTATGGTGAAGTTCCTGAGATCGGGGCTGACCCAGTACATGAGCTCGTTGAGATCCTTGCGACGTTGGAAGAGCAGGAAAAGGAGCAGCATGAAATAGAAGACGCTGGTGCCAAACACGATGCGCCAGATGGCGGGATGCGGCCGTGTAAACGGACCTGCAATTACACTGCCTCAGTACACTCATTTCAAAATATATAACCTTCATGGCTTTTCTCATGCTCTATTTTGGTATTGAAAGAGTATCTTAAGAAACATATAAAAAAACCTCAAAATATCTAAAAGAAAACAATCACAAAACTTATTTCACTGTTTTACAATTGTTTGTTTTTTTACATAAAAGGAAAAAGTTATTTCCAGTCCCAGTGGCCCTATGGGCCAGGGGTTTTACACTTCTACTGGTCCAGATTTTAAAGAATATTTCTTATATTTCTATATTTTAATGTTATGCCCTTTTGAGTCAGTAATCAAAAAGCCTTAATGTCAAGGCTTGCAAATATCTGCTGGCCTTTGCTTACCATTTGGGAATGCCAGGGTACTGATGACCAGAAAGAAGAACAGAACGCACACCAAGCCACTCCAAACATTGGACTCAACACTATCATCATTCCTGAAAAAAAAAAAATATCAAAATAAATGAATCTATAACAATTATGCGAAGGTTCAGTAAACAATTACTCCCAAAGACATCGGCAAAATAGATTTAAAATCCATTGTTTTCCATAAATACCATGCTTTGTCAAGCATATTTAGGCTATGACCTCGGTTGAACTTGATCTCTGGCAAAGTTTCAAAATGCCATATTCTTTCATTTTAAACATCAAATGCAAGGCTTGTCAGGAAAAATTCTTTGTTTTTTTATATTCAAGCATTTCTTCATCACTGTTTATACAACCCCATCATTGGCCAAGGATGTCACATGACGTTTACCCCTTTATGTAGCCATGATATCATTACTTTAACTCTTCTGAATGCCATCTTGTTGTCAAGTCTAATATTGTCACAAAAAACTGAAGAAAGGGTTCTACAGAAAACAGAGGATTTAATTTAAGGATATTATGCCTGGGAAAGATAATGACACAGAAAGTGCAACTTTTTTCACTGGGGGTCGAGTTAAACCAATTTCAGACTGATTTTGGACATGTATACAATGAGAAAACAATGAGAAAATCATAATTTCTAATCCATTTTACCAATGGCTTTTGGAGTATTTAAAATCCATGACGATTATTATTCTGCAGAAAAAGTTTTGCCCAATTGCTGTTACGTCCGAAAGGCGTCATGGCAAATATCCAATTAGGTCAAGAAATATCCAGGTTCAAAGTTCAATTTGACGGAAATGATATCCCATCCAGATATTAAGCCTGCAAGTCTGCATTCAGATAATACTAGGCTGAATTGGCCAAGACTACATTGCTTTATTAAATAATCCAATTGCGTGTCACCATCTTGCCCCATTGGCAACATACCAAAAGGGCACAAAAAATTCTGAATTCCTGGAAAGTGAAACTGATCCCTGGCCACATTTTAAAGCTGAACTGATATGGGTCATGCATTTAGTGAACCTGCAGTTAGTTCTAGTTTACAATGATGTATTTTGACAGTGACAAATTCACTCATACCTTGAAAACAATTATTCAATTTGAAAGTGTTGAAAGGAAAAAGGATTATGAAATGAAGGGTGAAATACGTCAATCAGCTCAACCTCAATCAGTACATGGTCTGCTTGACATGTGACCCAGGTAAAGGTGTCCACCTTTCAACTGCAGGTCTGACACACTTGCCTGCGGCTGAAAATAGGTATGTCAGGTTCAATTGCGTTCAAACATAGAAAAGCTCATCCTGTCATGCAATTGACCTTTTGAGCGTTTGCATGTCAACATTGTCATTTTGCAAATAGTCTTGGAGAGCTTATGACCAAAGAATTCACACCATCAAAGGATAATCATCCAATAGTCATGTATATAACATCAATAACATCAGACTTTATGGCATAGAAAAAATTATATGAATATATATGAATTTATATGAATATGTATGAATTGTTGTGATAATTGCACCCAGTGACCTCTCCTGCACCACAATATGCATATATGTTGAAGTTACAATTTGTCACAAAAACATACAAATACACGCTGCTCTGTCAGTTCTTGGCCGATTTACATCACTAACAGCTCATTCAATAGCTCCTCTTTTCGATTATGTAAGTCTGATGTTCGATAGATTATTTTTCATCTTTCAGCATAGAAGTGCGTAAAGACTGATCGTGTGCCAAAACCTACTTGATTTGTAAATCTTGCAAGAATATAACACATGATCACGACTTTATAAGATTAAAGGTATTAAGCATTAATCCTATAATTCGGTATATTGGAAGCTTATCCACATGTAAACATCATGACAAATTGAAGTTTTACATAAAGTTATAAAACAAGTTGCTGTAAGACATAGAAGTTGCACTCCTAGCAGAGGTCTGTCTCAACCATCAGCTGCACGTGACAGGTAAACACAGGTAGCGTGAACTTTTTTTAACCTCAATTGAGGCTCAACATAGGGTAGCACTGTTTGACATAATTCTGGCACTATTCAAAAGACATTACATTTCATGACATCATAAGTATAAAAATTATGCCAAGAAAGAGATGTGTTTTCACAAATAGGCTATAAATTAGGGTCTTGTTCAAAAAGATTCCACAGCCACTGATGGGGCTGCAACATTAAACAAGAAAAAGTGGTGCTCCACATGTAACACGGATGGGAAAAAAATAACAAACAAAACAAAAATTACAATAAACAAAACAAAAATTACAATAAACAAAACAAAAATGACAACAAAAAATACAAAAATTACAACAAACAAAACAAAATATCTGCTGGTCTTTTTTAGTAAACAACAAAATACATTTAAACACAAACAATCATTGCAAACTGATGGGGTAGTTGAAATTATTTTTATTCATCTTTTAAAAACATTTAATTTGGTAAATGAACAATTTTTTTAGCACAACTGTTTGCAAAGATGTGCCTTTCCTGGCCCAATTACGTAAGTTGCTCTATTATCGCTCAGGCGATATCGCAAATCATCGATCAGACTTTTTGTTCTAATTGTCCGATTTCCACCAAATTTGAATTAAACTTACTGAAAATTCCTTGTTCTTGCGATTGGGAAGTATTTCCAAGCAATTAAAAGGGATAATTTTATGCAACGATAGACGAGCATGACGACATTGTTTTTTAACGTTCTGCTTTGTTTACATCAGACTTCTTTTCTTTTGTTCACTTTTTTTACATATGTATTCATACGCGGGGATGCATGCGCGAATTGGAATCATGGAATCACGACAACGAACACTCCACAGTGGCATCAGTTGTTTCAACAATAATGACCACAGAAAAAAACGAATTACAACCCACAGGAAACGATTACCCATTTCCCATGATCGTACCGATCACAGAATAACACGGATAGTTCCCTTTTTTGAAAGTCATTGCCTGTCGGCAATGACTTTCAAAAAAGGAACTATCCTTGTTACAAAAAAGTTAATGGACATGAAAGACAAATACATTCATCACCAATATGTGAATTTTAATTGTTTTTTTTTTGGCAAAATTGGTGCTTATTTCCTTGAAGTAATGTCATGTGTTACTGCTGGATACACCCACTATAGCAGATATTATATATAATTAACTGACCATGTTTTGTTGCATAATATAATGATGGTCAAAGACCAAAATGCCCCAAATTGACATATGTTAGGCTGACTAAATCACAATTGTATGGGCCACTGAGAGCATGGAATTTGATCAGTCTCAATGTCTGAGACAATCATAATGATGTCTTTTTTATAAAGTTCAAATCAAAATTATTTACATAATAGGCTCCTCCAGTTTTGAGGTTGTTGTCTGGTTTGGTCTGTAAACAAACCAAATGGACACACATTGAATGCGGCAGACAGATTGTGGGTCAGCATACTGTCCCACTGAAAACAACACACCGAAACTGCACTTGTAAACAAAATCAGAAGTGCACTAAAATCTCCATTCATTAAAAAAAACACAAGATGGTAACCCGCAATCAGAATGGCTCGGAGTGCTCTGAATTTACAGGAATAGTGAATGAAAAGACGAGAAACATACCGATGTGACTGAAAAGGAATGGAAAACAATGATTTTCTGCTCAATGTTGACAATGAGGACAGACTGGGAAGGCCTGAAAGTAAAACTGATCAATCTGTCTGGATTGATGCAGATGTGGACCACGAGCAGTGGCCCGTAGTCTTTATTTCTACTTGGAGAACAAGAGCCCAGTCTATTTGGCAAAGGGAGGTAACATTAATATTGAGCCCCAGGCCCAGGCCAGAGCAAGCAGCCCCAGCCCCATTATTAAAAATGACTGCATCACTGGACCAGGTGATTTTTTTGCCAACAAGGATTATCAGTTTTCAAAACAACAAATTCTCTCTGAAATCTGGCATTCAAGATTTATCATGAGTAATTTTTCTCCTGATCAGATTGTCACGCCATGTGTGATGTCAAACATGACCTGTTTTTGTCGAGGTGCGTCTTTGACAGGGTGGACTCACCTTGTAAAAGCCGAATATATCAGGCCTATCACTGACACCGTCAAAAGTGTGATAGTATGGGGCTTGTAGAAGAAATCCAGTGATATATCGTCCACAGTGCGCTCATTTATCGAGTAGAAATGATCACTACAGTCAGAATTTGCGCTACAAGAGCTCATCGTCCTTCCTCGAACCGTCATTTTCGCCCTTCTAAAACATACCCTTTCAAAATCGTAAGGAGAATTAGAAAACAAGATTTTAAAACACAGAAATTGAACTCGGTCGAAATTAAGCAAATAATTGACTCCAAATTTTAATAATTCAATTTAAATATCTATGTTAGGCTCATTGACGCCAATAAAATACATAAATCGACTTAAATTGAAATATTTGTTTCACACTAATTTCCCAAACTCCCTACCAGTTATTCTGCCATAGAAACCGAGAGTAAGCAATGCTGCCGTTGAGTATGATATAAACATTGCCTTTATACAATTATCGACACTTGTTTTGTGTTATTTTAGAAAATGATCAAATATATTAATAATATGTCAATTTCTGCTTTCCATAACAGGGGATGGTTCATTAAGAATATTTTTTTTAGTAATAATGCATATCCATGAACGATATCATGACTAGATCTCTCATTCAAAGAAAACAGGCATGGCCAGAGGCTCAGAGGTGGAGAACAAATTGACACTTTAGACTAAAACTAGACTCTTGCTGTTAAATTAAGTAAATGTACGATAATGCATGTGATAAATGTGCAGCTATAATTTCTGATCAGAAGTTGTTGTTTTGTTGATGACATGACTTGGTATCTACTGAACTGTTGAAGATTTGCAACAAGATAGTCTGGGACCATGAATGCACTCAGGAGAGGGCTTATTTTGACAAGCAAATATAATACTGTATTACAAACTATATATGGTCATCACAGATTATTACTTCAGCAATCATACTGTCAGAGAAGTGACAATAATGAAAATCTGCAGCAGAAAACGGAACTTGAAACTGATGCAAAAGAAGTTATAAAACATGAACTTGTTGCAGATGAAATTGATCTTAGCTATTTCAAATCAGTAGTTCAAAACCTCAGCAAAAAAGAATCAAGGGAGATCGTGAAATCAGAACATCAGTCTTCTTCAGTGAGGAAACCCATTCCGGAGATATCTCAATTTAGTAGCTTGAAACCCCAGCCCCCCTCACAAAGTGCCACACTGGCAGCTTATGCTAATGAAAGTGATACCTTGAAAAGATTACTTCAGCTTGGTGTCGACTTATCCAAAGTAGAAAAGAACCAGGATGCTGCTAATCACATACTAAAAGCAGACTTTGAACAGTCTATACAACCATATTTGTGGTTTTTAAACTCAGCAGGAGTTCCTGATTCAGAACTTGGAGTTGTCATAACAAAAGAACCTGAAATTCTACTGAAGGATATGGACTTCCTTAAAAATAAAATTAGCTATTTAGAATCCAAGAGTTTCACACTGGAGGCCATTGGTCGTATTATCAGCAAGGCACCAACTATTATGCTTATGACAACAAAACAAATTGATACAAAGTTGGGTGTTCTGCAACAAGAATTCAAATTATCAGGTAAAAAATATAATCCCTGGAATCAAGTTTCATATTTTTCAATCTTAAATCAATCTAACACTCAGAAATTATTATAAATGAACCAAGAAAATACTTTTCAAACATTACTGAATTGACTTCAAAAGTCAGATATAAATATGAAGCATTAGATTTGTAAGTTAGTGTTAATAAATTTGTTGATGCAAATGAGAGATATAATTTTATCCATTTTAGGTGATGAAGTACGTTTTGTGGTTACACGCAATCCCAAACTAGCCACATGGAATAGTGCTGTGATTTTGGTAAATATATATGATGCCATATTCCCAGAGAAGGGAAATGAAAAACAACTTAATGATAACTGAATACCCTACATTAAATAATATTTGACATCTGAAATTCACATATATGATAATTTGTTTAATCTTTTAAATTTCAGGACTCTCGTCTTGCCATTGAGAGAATAATGGGGTTTTCATCTCTAGTAGACCAGAAATCAATACTGATTTCATGTCCCAAGCTGTATTTGCGAGGTATGCCAAATTCTTTGTCACACATTATTATAATATTTCTGTTTTTCAATGTTTTTATGTCTACCATATCAAGCAAATGATCAACAATTGAGACTTTCTTTCAATATTTAATCAATAGACATCAAGTTTACATTTTAAGTGTTTCTAAATGGTGCTCATAGTTGCACACCAAAGTGCTTTTACCAGCAGATGAAACTTTGTGAAAGCAAAGAAACTGGTAACGTATTGGGTGTGTCAAAAGCAAGACTATGATAAAATGAATATCAGAGAATAGATTGCACATATGAAGCTTACATTTAGCATAATCAAAGGTTTCTTTCACACACAACAAAGCAGAATTATTATTTAATGTGTTTTATATATATATATATATATGTTTGCAGATAAAGAGGCCATGCTGAGAAGTTTTGATTATCTCCATAATGAGATGGGAATAACACACAAACAAATATTGGACTGGCCTCTGATATTAAGGACCCGTCTCTTCCTAATCAAACAGCGCCACCAATACCTGGCATCCATTGACCGGGCACAGTACAATCCAGAGAAAGAAAATTATGTCCCATTAAAAGCACTAGTAACAGGAAAAGATAAAGACTTTTGTAAGAATGTAGCAAAAGCTTCAGTAGTTCAATATAATGAGTTCTTAAAAACAATGTAATCCATTAGCTGTAGTACCAAATGAATAGAAAAATAATTATTTTGTATTTCCACACAGAGCAAATTTTATTTATTAGATAAAATTATGACTCATTAATGAAATATGTATCAGATGTGTCCTAAAATATAATTATCAATTCCTTGCAATATCTTGTCATTAAAAATTCTCATGAAATGGACTTTCCTTGATAATGTTTGCTTAATTTGGCCATATTGAAGGAAAATAAAGATATGTTATGAACAAAATATCTTTTACTTCTAATTCTATGTGGAGATTTTCTATGTTTAGCTATGCTGACTATTTTGTAGCCAATGCAAGACAGAGTCATTCCAATATCAGATATATGTGTTACATTAGAGTGGAGCAATCATGTTTAACAGCCTTCCCATTGATGTTGATCCAACTAAAAACATACCAGTATTATTTTGAACAATAAGGGCATTTCCCTAGTCCAGGGTGGAAGTGACTTTGGCTTGAATCAGGGTTTCAGTTGTTTTATTGTATGAACATCGATGTTTCCAATATGATAGTGTCCCTTTTTGCACATTTTCCAGGTTTGTGCCTTCAATTCCATGCCTGTGTCCATGGTAACTTCAAGTTCACTAACAGATTCGTTTTAACAGTGCCAATTTAATTTTAACAGCAGTATCAAACTTCTTGTTATACTTTTCATCATAATGTAATTAGCAAAATCTTGTGGTGAATTTGGCTTATTGTTAATTTTGCAGACTAAATTTAGAACCTTTTGCCTCAATCATTTTTTGTCAAATAATCCTAACCTTTTGACTTAAAGGATGACCTTTCACCATATGACAACAGAAGAATCATCTTGAGCTCTTCATTTCCAAAGACATCGACCTTTTAACCTTCAGCTCAGTTATAAAATTCTAAATAGTTAGATATGAAAGAGGAACCTCTGAACAGCAGGTAAGCATAGAAAATGATTGTTATTTTTAGACTTGAGTTAGGACAGCTTCTGCATTCAGATTTTCTGTCTGACAGTCTGTCCACAGAACTCGATCTATAAAACTATTGGATGGAGTTATCCATAGGTTTCATGTATATGCCAGATTTTTTTTAATTGTTTGTAACATGAATAGTGGGGTGTGATTATTTTGTTCTGTGTTTAGTATGTTTCATTCAATTGATGCCACTGTGGAGTGTGTCTGCACAGGCACCATTGCAAATGAATATTTTATACCATGTAAACATCTTGACCTGTGATGTCATAGTTGTTTATGTATATTGAGCAATGACGTCACTTTTCTACAAAACTGTACAATGAGACCATTGAGTTGATTTTTGTTCTGTTGATTTTTGTTCTGTTTTAATTGTGTTGTTCCTTTTGTTCCTGTTTGTTTGATAAATGTTTATATTTTACTTTGTTTTTTTATTTTACTTTTTGCTACCATTTTTTTGCTACCACTTTTCTCGTTTTATGATTTAAACAAACAAAATGGCAAACTGTGAATCATTTCACACATAAATAGCCTCTGTCTTAGACTTCTACAATAAAACGATGTTAGTGGGATGATAAGGTACATTATTTTTGCCACACTGACTGGGTAACCTGCAATGCAATGCAATGCTGGGTAAATGATTAAAAAAATTGCTTTATTTGCTTTATTATTTCTATGCAAACCACATGTTTTTTTCTATGCAAGGAACGTAATCAATGTTTACTGAAATAACATGGAACTGGAAAACATTTACTCCAGGCCCTTGTATATATGCCCTTCAGCAAGGCTCAGGCATAAAAAAGCAATGGTCAGTGCAGATCTAAGGAGAATTTAAGTTTTGCAATAATTGAAAAGTTATATGAAGCGCCATCTTGTGACCGTCCATTGTGCCGGGGAAATATTTCACAGCAAGCATGTTTGGACCCCTTCCACACTCTTACCAAATTTGGCAACCTTTGAATTGACCTGCGCTATTTATTTTTAGCTTTGAATATGAGAATTTAAGTTTTTTTAAATGCAATAATTGAAAAGTTGTGTGAAGCGCCATCTTGTGACTGTCCATTGTGCCAGGGGAAATATTTCACAGCTAGCATGTTTGGACCCCCTTCAACACTCATACCAAATTTGGTGACCTTTGAATTGACCTCTGATAGTTTTTTTTTCCACTCGTCTCGTATAATGTGTTGATTATGTTGTTTTTCAGGATTTTTCTAATATAAGTGCCATAAAATACATCCCAGTGACTTTTTTACCACATTATTGCAAATATGACATATTGGCAACCTGATCTATCGATTTTGAGCACAATCTGAATAATGAACTGCGAATAGTGAATAAGTGACAAACTTCACACACGTAATTTTTTTACATTTTTTGGCAAATTTGGCAAATTTTATTCTTGATTGAGTGGTTTTCAAAAAATTGCCTTGAAAATTTGTTGCCCTCATCCCCAACATCTGTTCGTAATTTTTTAATATTCCCGTATTCTATCTGAGAGCAATTTACTATTTCTCTCAGATACTACATATCGAGAAGTCATTCAAATAATATTGTGAGTAAAATATAATTGATCATTTTTCTCGATATGATATATGACTTTAACATCAGTTTTGTTTCAAACTAATTCTACACTATATCCTACTACGGAGATGCAGATCACTTAATACAGTCCAGCAATATCATCCTGCAATAAATAGTCCATTACTAATGCCCTACTCTTTTCAAAGAGTGACTCAAAATATTACTTTGCCAGGGGCCCACCACTATATGATATGCAAAAAGAGCCAATGTGCACACTTTTCTGGCTGGCAGCTTGTAAATAACGCATTTTATTTCCAGCTGGTATGTTTACCAGCTAGGAACTTTTTTATGTATGAATCTGCTTTGCATTATGACATAGCAACGGGCCGTGGCACAGTTGGTTAGAGCGCCAGCTTATTAGCACCAGTTCCTCTGTGGTGATCAAAAGGTTGTGGGCTCGAACCCCAGCCGTGCCGGGATTGAACTCATGATACATTTTCCCATATGAGCTGAGGCCCGTGCCTAAAGGGTTAACCCATTGTCCTTGTAAATCTGTGACCAGGTGGGTTGTCATGTCAAGTACCTGCGACATGACAATTCAGTGAGGCAGCACTATATCTGCTACAAGTAGGTCTCATCACGAAATGACTGAAATAATGTTGAAAGTGATGTAAAACCCCAAATAAACACATGGACATCTCACATGCGATGTCCTATTATACATTGTACACTGGTTATGGGCCCACTGAACTGGTTTTTGCAAATAAACAAAAAATAACTGATGAAAATTGATATGTATACCTAGCTAACTTTGTACTGTCATACCCCACAATCTTAAACAAAATAGACGCAATGAGACCAGATACATTGTTTAAATATCTCTGATGAGACGGATGAGATAAGAAGACACCGAAAGCTCCTCGCGTAGTTTCCGTTGTAGTGACCTCTGGTGCTTATTTTCGGAACATGAGAATCTTCTCGTAACCCAATTGGTCATCAAACATCTGCTCGTGATAAGCCTGTTTACCTGATTTAAATAACAAATGTCAACAAGCTGTAAGTGGGTTACCGATTTATTAATGAGTAAAATTTCTTTTTATAGTTCAAACACCAAAAATCTCTGCGCAAAGTTGTGATTTTCAGGGTTCAGAACTTGTTTAGTAAAGTTCAACCCAGTCATTTTTGCTCGGGCTCATACTTTACTGAAGGAGATTTGTTTGACAGAGAACAATATTAACTGATAATAATTATTCAGTTTTATTATCGTTTTACTTAAAACAATCATGTGAAATAAATGTTTTGGACCAATTGCTTCTGTGATATTGTGTTTTAATGGAAAGCAGTGAAACAAATATTATCAACCTTTAATGTTAAAAAACAAAGTCACTTATTTGACCGTATAATCAATATCACTGAAATTACCCACTTTCTTCTTTTAATATCGACATAATTAAGGGTCAGTTAGCCTTCTCCAAGGATATTTGGTGAGTTTTGACTAGTTACAGAGTGACCACTACAGCAACATGCTAGCAACAGAAAAAGAAACCTGTGAGATGCATTCCATGGAAATAATCATTCTATATTGGGCTCCCCGTTTTAAAAATTCCATCAAATATAATATGGCTATCGACATACAGATGTTGCAATAAACATATACATTTATGGATCATAAGTAAATGTCTTCCTCAGTAGGGCAGCAACATGTTTTACCAATATAACATTTAATGTGGGATAAAAAAAATCAAACTCACTTCATTTCACCTCGACTCACCCCAGCTCAAATCATGATCCAATGAGGAGATATATATGGAACCTGAGAGCAATATGAATGTTTATTATTGCTCTCAGATAAATAACTCTGTCTCGGAAATCATTTTTGTCCCAGCTGGAAGCTGAGTGCAATATCATTTCCATTATGTGTTACTATCATCTGAGAGCAATATAACTGCTTATTATTGCTCTCAGCTATCATGGAGTCTCTTATTTCTCTATGCTCTTACTGTCTCATGTTGGAAGGGAAAATATTGAAAATGAGTGTTTTTCTTTGATTGGGTGTGGAGGGCAACTGAGGGCAAGTGATGCTTTATTATTTTCCAGGGCTGTATCATTTTTCCAAATTGACTTCTTTTAAGCATGAATTCACCTGAATCCTTTGAAGATTCCCGCTTCGCGGCAACATCAAAGAGCGTGACGTCAGGTATGCACCCTACGTCATCACAACATGTGGTCCTCCGCGCACAAGAGCCCGGATGGAATTTGAAAGTAGGGCGACAAGCCTTCTGCCTGGACACCTGTTTGGATAATATAAAGACAACATTTATGTGCAAGATATTTCATCTTATGTAAGTATACGCCATTTATAAATATATTAGACTACACAATCCATATTTGATAACATAAATTAAAGGGTTGGTTTTAACCATAAATGGTTAAAAGTCCCGCAATCCAGTCAAGGATATGCGCCTTGCGATTTGGTTCAGTTTTGGACCGAGCGAGTAACACCCACGCCACACAGCCGGCGACTCATGACGGGAAAATTTTAGAGAAATGCCGATTCAGGACACAAGACTCATTATTACCGCATGACGTTCATAAGGTGACCATACCTGATCAATATTGCTGTGGAATTACATTGCAAAATACTCAATTAAGTGGAATTTACGGTGGTTTTCAAACTTTAATCCTCAGCAAGTTGAACTGGAGAGAGTTCATGCAGTCTGGCTTCATTGTTGTCAACAGGCAGACCAAATAGGTGAAATACAGGTAAATAAGTTTGTTGAATCTGTCAGGAATGTCCACAGTTAAGCTACTGGTGGGTCAACATTTGTGGCTCCCCCAAACAATGATTGCACACACAGGATAAACCAAATGTTCAAATATAGTATTTAAAGACAGACTTCTTTTTAAACAACACAATATTGTCACGAGACATTACTTTTAATTTAGCTCTGTTTTATCCATGGTTTAACCAGAAAAGATTTGTGCCATCTACTGTTAAGTTAGTGTTTTTAATCAGTGTAAATTACCAACTTAGATTTAATTGTTGAAGTGCAGCTAGTTCTTGTCCACTAAGTTTTGTTAAATATTTCTAAATATATTTGTGAACAAGAATTTGAAAAACTCAATATATACATAAGAAAAGATAGAGGCAGTTCACAGGAAAAGTATTAAAAGTGACCTGAAAGTGCAGAGGAAATTCTCAGGAAGTGATTAAGGGGGATTGGAATAGACTTCCTGATCATGCAGTATGAGACAGGACACATCTGGACCCTGTCAAATACCAAGTAACGATACATGACTCTCCATCATCTCTGGGAGGTCTCAGCATGCCGACCAAAAAAACACCATAACTTATTCCTTGCACATGTGCAGACCATGTCAATTTGCAGTAGGCAAATGAAACATGTGTAAATACTAACATTTGTCAAGAATGTCTTGTTATCAGGGAGAGGTTATCAGGAAGTGTTTGTTCAGGGCACTTGATCATGTTGTCATGAGATAAGGGACACTGATATGAAACCATCAAAATCTCTTCACATACACACTTAGTTATTCTCATTCATGTTTTATGTATACTTAGCTCCTGACTTGTCACATTAACATGATTAATCCAGTGAACATGTTTAAAATGCCAAACACCTTGACCTTCTACTTATTATAGTACTATTAAATTTACATCCACTTACAGTTAATTTTCAAGAAAAAAATATCTGTATCAACATTTCATGATCTTAAACATTAGTACCTTTGAGCACATCGCCAAAGGAATTACAAAAACAGCTTACACTAATGAGGTTGGTTCATAGCTCAATTATGAATTTGTTTCTTGTGGATTTACTCATAATATGAACTTTAAAGTTTAATTGTTATCATGGTTATGAAAAATATTCTTTGGAGGAGAAATATTAAAAAAACCTGCCTTTAATTTGTGGAAATTGCTGCTGTAAAATATTAATTACAATATTGGCATACCTTTCAGGGACTCAGTTAATACAGAGGAAAATGAAGTGTTTTTTTATTTTGTCCCTTTGATAGTGTTTTAATGCCAAGGAATTATGGAAAGATTAAAACTATGATTTAATGATTGAGACAAAAAAATATTTGGCCATTTTTGTTGTGGTATTTTAAAATTTATGTGAGATGTTGTATTGTAATCAAGATTACGAATGGTGCCCATTTTAAATTTTTTTTTTGAAGAAGAAGAAGAAATGGAAACATCTGCTTGAATTCTGCTTCTCATAAATTATTTTGTACTGAATATCAATCGATAACATTTTAATCATTCTTGTACACATGGAAAGTGTACTTGAATATTTGAGGAGGCAGGATTATGTAATCAGTATCTATAATAATTTGGTTTTGTTATTGTTTTGTTAATTGTATTCATGATAATGCTGGCCATCCAAGACTTTTGACATTTTCATAGCTTCATGGCTGCCAGGCCTTTGACCAACTTTATCCTACTTACTCCCAAGTCCTGGCTTGAATGCCTACATAAACCGGTGGTAATTGATGTGGGTTGTATTAAATTGTTTCTATTAATATTCCAGACATGCATACTTAATCATATGCTTACGATCATTATGGAGACAGATGATCCATATATCATGTGCTTATTGAATCTTTAAATAAACCCACACATAAATTATCTGCCACTTATGTTTAGTGTGATTAAACTGAACTGCAAATAAATTTCAGTGACAAGAGATGGTGGAATAAAACTGAAATGGATGAAATTTATTTTATAATTAAATCTAGCAATTGCAGTGTGCTACTCTGTGCTCAAGAGGGCTTGAAAATCCCAGTCTGACCATGATAAATAGCATGGATCGAGGATCAAATGTATTGCTTGATCGCTGCAAATTATAATCAGAAATCTTGCCTTCCACACTGCTGACTGAAACTCAAGACAAGTATTTTGGGAATTGATTAATTGGATAAACATGATTTATCTTCATTACAATTGAAGAAAGGCATTTTAATTATATACGATTTTTCTATTTTTAGTAAGCTCAAAATTCAGTTTAAACTCAATCAATTAAATGTTGTTTAAGAGATTTAAAAATTATATTTACAGCGACACAGTATACACATAGTAGGAAGGGAATTTATTCAGATGATGATCTGAGCAGTATATAGACCTGTATTAAATCCATAGCAGTGTGCCACCTAAGGATCATAATCATACTGCAATTATGTTTCATACAGGATATATGCATGTAGTTGATGCACGATATAAGTCTGTCCTCATGACATCTACACGTATGTTCTGCATATGAATCGGTCCAGGATGGTGGACTTGTTTGTCTGTCCCTTGGCACGTTGCCAAAGCCCACAGCATCGTTGTCAGAACCCCTCAGACACCATGCGACCTAGGAGACAATATAGCACATTGTCACTGCATATAACATTTTTTTTGTATACAGCCACTCTGCTATGACAAATAGTTATTTAAAAGTGTGGCTCTGTTTTTGTGCCAACAGAAAGCATTTTGATGTGCCTGTAAGGGCTGTATGTTTATTTAATATTTCATTTTTATTAAGTGGTTTTACATGCTTTGAAAGATATGACAGACAGATAGATAATTTTGCACTAGATTCTAATCCACGTTTCTCCATGGCCAAACAAAGCTATGCATATTGATTTTTTAACATAAAGAGACATCTTAAAATAGTTGGTGTGTCGGTGCATAGTAATGAAGTCTGCAAAGACGAATGCTGAGATTAGGTGTCAACATAGTCAAAGAAACCATTCACTTCTGTGTTTGCATATTCCTGACTGAGATTTTACAACTGAAGGGAGTCGCCTGATAAAAACTTGTTGGCCTCTTTATATACTGGCTTTCATATGTGACAGAAGATGTATTTCGTATGTATAATATGTACATTGTGATCCTTTGACTGGTCTTTTATCAAATTTGGCAGGTTTTCTTTCCCTGATGAATAGATTTATTTGTGTATTGCAAACAAAATAAACAACTCAAGGAGCAGGGAATTATTCATGTGTCAGAATATAACTTTGCTTATATCCGAACACATCGTTGCAAAGATGCCAAACAGTTAGATGAACATTAACTGATCATATTACAATATTGTGAAGACTTATTTATTTTGATAATATCATTCACATCAGGTAGTTATTGTAATCATTTTTTATTAATTGATATTAATTCATATTTTCATAAGAAAAAAACTAGCAGACCAAGATTAATTCTGTATACATAATTAATGAGAGTTATGTTGGGCATCGGGTAACACTCAATAAAATCATAAAATAAATTTAAAAAATTTTTAAACATTTTTTTTCAGGACAGAAGATTGTAACCATGGTTATTAATTGTATATATTAATTACTGCATGGTAGTAAATATGATGGACATGTGACAGGAGATACTTTGTATCTATAGCCGGGTGGAGATTGACACTGCTGGCGGGCAGTTTGGCTTGTGGGACTTTACTGGGCAGTCTGGATCACTTTAGACTCATCACCCAGGAATTTACTGACCCCCCCAGGGAGGTCACTCTCAAATATTGCCTCATCTCCATGTCCAGCAGGACAGAGACATCAACATTTCATGCAGGGCTTTCTCCAGGCAGTACTAGTGTCACACTTAGCCACATCAATTATGGATGGATATATTCTCTAGGGGCTAGCTCTGTGACTCGCTCTATCGAGGACCAGCGAGACAATCAAGATTCAAACCAGCTCACACTTCTAAATCTTTGCTAATTTTCTTCAGGAAATAGCCCCAGGCTGTTTGCTGAGTTAAACTGTTGCTTGCTGCTTTTAACAGTACGTTTATCACATACCTCAAGTTTTTCATCCTTGTTACATAACCATCTGTTTTGTGACAAGCACAGTAGCTATTTTATGATGATCAAGATAACAATGACAGATAGTATAAACAATTTGGCACACATATGTATGATTGTCATTGGTTTTTTTACATGTGATTTCCAGTTGGAGATGACTTTTCATAATTTGGGATCAGTGATCATGGAGATAGGCACTGCCATTCACTGTCCAGTGACTCAACCGTATCGCCCCCAGCGAGGCCTGCAGCGATACATAGGATCAAGGCTCATGTCTTATGATAAAGTCTGTGAAAGACATTGAGTTTTTAATCCCTGCGACTTGTTGGGATATTATCACCGTCACTTGTTGGGGTATTATCACCATCACTTGTTGGGGTATTATTATCACCTTCACTTGTTGGGTATTATCACCATCACTTGTTGGGGGTATTATCACCATCAGTTGTTGGGGTATTATCACCATCACTTGTTGGGATATTGTCATCATCACTTGTTGGGGTATTATCACCATCACTTGTTGGGGTATTATTATCACCTTCACTTGTTGGGTATTATCACCAACACTTGTTGGGTATTATCACCATCAGTTGTTGGGGTATTATCACCATCACTTGTTGGGATATTGTCATCATCTTGCTTTAGCTTTAGTGTTCTGGCACATATTTTTTCAAAGTATGGATATACTTAATTACACAAAGTGGGATCTAAATGAGGTCAGTAGGTCAATTGCCAGCATAAACAAAATGGAATGGCTTTTGGACTATGCTAATTAACATGAATGTCTGCAGCAGGAGGATCTGTCTGTCCATCAAAATCATTCTTCTGCTGGGTGAAGTTTTCATATATTCATAAATGAGATGTATTTTCAGGGTACGGATGCTGTATATTTTCTGGGAGGCTCAGGTTTTCTCCCCTCCCCCCATTTTTATGATCATAAACAACATATTATGACTGTTACTGAGTTATGAAGGGGAGATGGAGTCAGAATCAATGAAATGACACAAATGATGCAATTTTTTTGGTAACCAGTTTGATATCAGTTCAGTGAACGATCCAAACTTTCTGTGACATGATAAACTTGGTGATGATGTATGATTTATGCCAATTTACAAGATCAAATAATCCCCAATGTATAATCAAAATTATAGAGTACTATATAAATAATTTGTCACTTGAAAGCAAGGGAAGAGCAGAAAATAATTACATTTTTGTGTGGGTTTTTGTATGGCAGTTATATATTATAAGTGTCATAAGTGAATGTACCTGAGGTAGGAAATATTTCATTCTTCCACAGTTTAAGATGAGCATCTATTTGGTCACGTTACTCACGTATAAACGTGACCAATTAAGGTCACTGAGGCGCACAGATTAAGAACATTGTGTGTGTACATGATATATATGCATGACAACATGGTGCTAACATCAGCTGTGCATGACAAGATAGCCATGTATGACCATATTGGGTCACGGATATGCGTTACTAAATAGATGTTTGCACCCAACTAATACAGTAAATCTGGTTAAATGAACCTGGCAAGGCCATCTATCTCCATAAACTCAAGCCTGCAGGTCACCATCAAGTGCTTGTACTCCATCTCAGACATTTATTTATCAGATTCATCAGATGAATCCACAGATCCATACTCGATAAAATATGAATGGCTACCAAATAAGGTCACAATCTCATGTGGTGCGACTTATTTTGGTCAGGCATGGAGATATGGCAGTGTGGAGACTCAAGATTATATTGTCAGTATTTTGTTCTATGATCCATTTAGTCACTTTGATGTATTAGTTGTTTTGTAACTTTTTATATTATGAAGGATTCTATAGTGATAGGGTTGAAGTTTTCTGTCATTCTTTCCACTAGCTTTGATCTTCTGAAACTACTGGTCAGAGTTCAAAATTAGCTATTAGTAGGTGAGATATTTTGTTTTCATGGGACTAATTAAATATGTACTTTCCATTAAGTTTTTTACATAACGATTTACATCTTTTTATGATTTTTTGAAAAAATAAAAGTCTATACCGATCACTTAGTTGTCAAAGGGGGTTCCCTTTTATTTGAAATAATATGAGAAATACCAGCCAATGAGAATCAAGATAATAAATTTAATATGTAGTGTGCATTTTGATAGGCAGAAATTAGCATCTGCTCAAATTTGCTGAGGGAAAGGATTTAAATTATTTACATTTGCAGGCATCTCCAGAAAATGTTGCCAAACATTACAAAAAAGTGATGATCAGTATAGCTCTGATGCCATTGGTCTATGCCATTGGTTATTTTTATATGTATTTTACTAGACAGGCAAACCGTTTTATGAGTAACTATGTTTAAAATGAAGTTCTGTTTCCAACATACAGGTAACTCATATGGCAAACTCTAGCTGGTAAGGAGACTGGTTGATTTAGCAAGCGTTGCTACAGTTTGTCTGAGTAGGTTTTGTAGAAGATATATTGTGACAAAGTACCTCCACCTGTAGGCCAGGCCTTAGTGTCAAGTAGCAGTTAGCAGACATGGAGCGCTTTGTAAACAACCTCACCCACATTGCTCAGCAATATTACATCATCTACCAATATCATATCAATCCACCAACAGATGGAATGGCAAGAATTTAATTAGTGTGTATTCCACGAGGCATAGACCCATAAAAAAGATTGCGCATGCACTTGAGTGTTTATTTTGCATGAAGACACGCAATGCTCAATGTTTGAAGTGTCTGGAGGAGTATTGTGAGACACATGTCGTTTTATCATTCTGTCGTGACAATAGTTCCTGAGAATTCCTTCCTAAGAGTAGTTCTAAGAACACATCAGACACTTCATATTTTTCTATTTGAATTGTTGTGTTGTTAAAGTTTGTAAAATTAATTCACTCATTATCCATTATAACATGACTCAAATGATGGAAAGGGAAAATAATAAGATAATGAGTTAATTTTCATTTTCATAAGTGTTCAGAGTCATTATCACTTACTGCATGTGATCATATTTTGGTGGAACATGGCTCTGTTTTATCACCCACACTTCAGCCTTGTAGGTGTTACATTAGATTTAATATGTTACCAGTTAAAATGGACACACAATTTTACTTACTGTTATTAATATTTGAGGACAATTTGTTAAATGTTTAGTCAATACGTCACATGCAGAGCAATGCAGTGACCACAATTGACATCATGTTGATATTCTTATTCCGGGACCTTGACTCAACCTTCTTGGGGGAGTTTGCCATGATTTCCTGTTGATCATGATGATTAAGGGAGATTCATGGAGACATTGGACAGGTGGGTTAGCTTGAAACAACCCACAGCAACACCGGGGTCAGAGGTCAACAGGTGGCTATTTATTAGCTATATCTCACTCAAGGTGGCCCTGATATTACTGGTTTATTGCTGCCAATCCAGTACAGTGATATAACGTGCAGAGTTCTTATGGATGATAACAGCTGGTCACATTAACTTAGATCTGATATACAACTCAAGTGTCTGTAAGTAGGGACTTTATTGGTGACTCCATAACTGACGGTTCCTGTTTTGTGGTGTGTTGGAGGGGGGTTTGCTGGCATCCTGGAGGTGACAGGTTTTATGCCTGGATAGCTTGCCACTGACACACAGTAGCTCTGAGCTTCAGCATGTCCGTGTTCAATTTTATATCGTATTGTGCACTTTTTCTGTCATATGAACAGGATTGGCATTTTGGTAGCCACGTTTGTTTTGTTTTTCTTGCACACTGAATCAGCAATCTATCTTCAAGCAATATCTCTCACACCTACATACTTGGTCTCAAGATATGGCTGCTTGAAAAAGTTAATTTTACAGCCCATATCATAAAAAAAGTCTTTTAATATTTAGCTATATGCTAAGTTATGATAAATATATTTCAGTTGAGCAATATAATATTTGGCAGGAAATTGACAAATAAATCAAGTGAATACAGAAGAAACCCTGTCAGTAGCACTGCCTTACTGTGCAATTGAGCTGGGCTATAGGATAGAATGAATTATGGCTTTGACATGATTATTAGGGGAAAAAAACATAACCAGTGATTGTATCACTGTGACTGCATTGTGGGTAATAATGCCGCTATATGTCAAATATACCCCCATAGTTCTATTTTGCCAAAGACAAACAATTGGCACTGCTCACCATGCTAGTATTTCAGAGTCTATTGGCCCAGTTTTATGTGCAATATTCAAAGTATAAATGGCCTAACTATAGTGGCTTAGGCTGGGTCTGGCTCGTAAAGAACTTTGGTTATGACTTGGGAATGAGAGAGAGTGTCACTGTACATGTCACAGTTGAGCGACCAGGTGATGTGATGTCACGGTTTATAAAGGTGACCTTGAAAGCCTTCAGGATCCATATACCTGGTGATCATCAGACTTGTTGTGTCTGAATACTAACTGGCTTAGTGTTTGAGATCTTGAGTCATATATATTGCAATTTTTCACACTCCACCAGCTTCACAATAACCAGTTATATTCACTCTCTAGTGAAAGAGATTGAAAAGCCTTCTCCTTGCAATGACATGGGTAAGCAATGTGCCAGAATGTGGACCAAGTCTCCACTGCTCCTCCTCTGTTTTCAACCCCAAGTGGCTGCTGTGCCCATTTTTGAGCGGACGTAGAGAAATTGTTCTGTACAAATGGTAATATTTTAATCGATATTTCACAATGGAAGTACAGGAGGCTAATTAAATGAGAGACCTCCATTAGTTAGTGAAGGAAAGTAGATATGTGTCCCAGGTTCCTGAGGGGAAATTCTTGTTGCAGGGTGGGGATGGTTGTTTGGAGAGCCCTGCTGCCGATCGTACATTATTGGTTAGCCATTTGAGTTGTTTGCTTTGACGTTTGTGATCAAATTAAGACAGAAAATTAGTGCCACAGCATCAAATTGATCGTGGTAGATGGAATAGACTGCCGTGAGTTGGAAGTCGATCTTGGGCCTACTTTCTTGACTCCAAAGAACCCAAATTAGTCCATTTGCGAATTTACCGCTCCTGCAACTCGGCACATAGATGCATTCAAATCAGGTGTAAAGCACTCAGATGCCGTTTTCATTGAGTTTTAAAAGGCTAAGGAACAAGAATTGTGAGATCGATTTCACTTGCGAGTCTCTCGCACAGAGAATGCAGAGCACCTTAAAGACTCCATACATAACTAATAACAGCCCTGGTTTAGGATGTGTGTGAATCACAATGTCCTTTTGAATTCCTTGTGCTTTTATACGAAATACCAAGAGTCTTGACATTGTTAGTCCGAAATCGATTCGGTAATTGCATAGATGTGACCAAATGAGGTCACGCCAGGGCCCTCGTGTGACTTTATTTGGTCACGCTTGTGCGTAAAGATCCATGTCTGATTAGAAATTTAAATGATAGAACTTTGAACTGCACTGGATGGACATTATGAGGTGAGGTTTATATGTGAGGAAGTAGAGGGATATTTCAAATTTGGCTGCCATGTGCTGCTATATCTATGTAAACTGTGGAGCAAGTGTATTGTCCTGCTGATTTATGAGAGTGCTGGGTGAGGAAACTTTGCATTAACCTCTCAGCACCTGCTGCACAAAATGTCCATCCCCAAGAACCAAAGAAATAATGACAGCTGACATTTTGTTTGTGGTTGCCATGGAAACGAGTAGGTGGGCTTCTCTAGGTAGAAGTAAGATGGAGGTATCCATGGTGACAGGAGAAAAGGTGACTAGGAAGGAAAGGGCCAGAACGACTTAACTTCACAGGGTGGGCAGTAAAGGAGCGGGTTGGAAAGTCTTGCAACATTGTTCCCCTGTCATTTGTCCGAGACAGGTGCATCTGCAGGATATTGTACGTCTCTGTAACAAAGAGACAGTGCCCAACGATACCTGCCATCCTGCAGACACAGCCTGAGGGATCCTGCTGCATGGAGAGTGAGTGCAGGAAAAGCCACAGCCTGGTGGATCCTGTTACATGGAGAGTGAGGGGAAAGCTTAAAGGGGGAGTTCCTAATAATTGGGTTGTACCCCAAACCATGTGTTTTTTTGTCATAAAATCATTCATTTGGTTGCCAGTAGTCATCTCACAAATTTCAAGTGTATCTTGGAAACGTTGTGATGATCAAATTTCACTTCAAAGTTTGGATCATGACATATCTCCGAAGTCAGTCCGGAATTTTATTACCCCCTGTCACGTGGGGTGGTGACGTAGAGAGTGTAACATTTTGGGAAAACCCCTAGCCCAGCATCATGGAGTCGGAGGGAGATTTTACAGATAGTGTTTGTTCAACAAGTGTTTCTGACATAATAGAGGTCCAAAGTTTATGTGGATCATCTGAGGATGAAAGAAGTGGGTCTGAGCCACCTTCAGGTAGCTTTATTGAGCAGGGTAAAGTTCAGGGATGGCAATTTGCACCCCCACAACAAACAAGACTCGTAGCCTGCAACCTGTGATTGAGAAGAGTCTGACAGTGGGGATGATCTTCAACAAATCAAAATAGTATATGTTATGATAGCAGATAGTATGTTATGACACAACATACCACACTGTGCCAATTAACAATTATGAAAACAAAACACGAACCTTGGCCATGTGATTTAACTTATCTTATTTTTCAGTCATTTGTATGGACCACAAATATATACTCAAAGTTTAAAATCTTGAAAAGACTTGCATATCACAAACATGTTCATATAAAATAATAGTTAAAAGAGGTTTTAAAATTAAGGACCATTTTCTTTAAATTTGACAATATTTTGGTAAATGTTTTCCTGGGGACAACACATTGAATCACTGAGGTATCTACATTCACCTCTCATTTCAGCACCCTGACCTAGTATGCTTAGTCTTAGTCTCAGCCTAGTGTTTCTGACACTGCCACTTGATCATGGCATCAGTAGTGGAGACTTGTCTAGAACTTCTTTCCTCTATTTTGTGGATTGTGAAATGACCTCTGTTCAGCTAATCTAATCATCACTAGGTTTGTGATGTGGTCTAATAAGAATTACAGTTCATTTTAGCCTAGGGAACCTCTGGTAGTCATTGTTTCAGGCCCAACTGTTACCATATTCTGACTCAAGAACAAAATGTTCTCTTCATAGATAACCCTGGCTGTGATTCAAACCTGCGTATTTTGTGTATTTCAAACTTTTGTTGCCACAATTTTTGGGGAATTGAAAACATTGATCCCTTGTCAATTACTTTTGTCGCAAATATTTATAACACACAATTCCCCTGACATTGAGGGCAGCTTATTTTGAGTACATGTTGAGGGTCCAGCTTCACCCACCAATGTGATCAATGTGAGACCCAGTTTCCCGGGATAAGGAGTTACACCCGTGACGTATAATCTCCGAAGTTTTATTACCCTCCCGAACCCGACCATTCTTTCCAGGACAGCCTGCTGCCACAACAAAGATCCACTTTGTAAATAAACAGTTGGCCAGATTAATGTAGGAAGTGTGTGATATGATATCTTATTACCATATATTTCATTACATGTTAAAAAAAAATAAGGTTAGATTATTAGGAACTCCCCCTTTAAGCCTGTTGGATCCTGCTGAATGGAGAGTGCAGGGAAAGCCACAGCCTGGTGGATCCTGCTGTATGGAGAGTGCAGGGAAAGCCACAGCCTGGTGGATCCTGCTGTATGGAGAGTGAAGGGAAAACCACAGCCTGGTGGATCCTGCTGCATGGAGAGTGTGGGGAAAGCTACAATCCTTGAGAACAAAGGAATGGAAGCATGATTATTGTCACTCGTTTAATTCTTTCCCAGAATAATTGTGAGCTTGAAAGGGGGATCCAGCAACTATTGGCATTGATTACAATGAAACATGCTACCAGACAAATTAATACTCATTGGCAACATCTGTGTCAGAGATTGGCAACTTGTGTCTCTCTATCCTGGGAACATTTTCAATTAGTATTTGCCCTGATATCGTTAAAGTTATCGTTATCTGCAGAGTTGGCTTGGGAAAAAAAGCTGCAAGCTGAAAGCCCAAGCAGAGCCAGTTATCCTCTATCAAGCCTCCATTTGTCAGCTACATTTTCCTGTGTGCTTTATAGCATGGTATAAACATGGTTGGATGAAATATTAATGCCAGTTCAGAAGGCCTCTATGTTATTCTAGGGTTTGGGACAATGTGCACTTGTATCCAGTGCGATTTGGTCACAGAACAAATTATCAGGTATTAAACATTCATCACCTTCATTACCTCCATTACAACATTTGAACTAACATGCTTAATGCATGTCAGTTAGAATAATAGATAAATGCGGACAATGATATAATAACATTAAATAAATCATGTTTATCAATTACTTATGCATTAATTATTGAATGCATGGGGTGTGATGTGCCATCAATTATTACAAAGTTAGTGGAGGTTTAGAGTTGTATGAATGTATTTATAGATAAGCTGGGTGGCAATAGATCTACGGGCTGACCAGTGAATACAGTTTTTTAGGCAGCCATGTTGGCAGGATAATTCAAAGGAAGTCTATTCATAGGCATAAAGTACTTCTATCAACTCTCAAGTTAAATATGTAGGACTCGAGACTTGTCAAGGGACGTCCGGACAGAAATGAATGCAAATGCTACCAGAGGCAGATTATTCCAGTGAACTGTGCTCTGCTTAGGCTTAGCATTCTCATTAATAACCTCAGCTGTGAACACAAATTGAAAAGATAATCCCTGGAAGCAAAACACTTTTATCGTGAAATACCCATATCCCCTGAGATTATTCCTGCCGTCATTTATCCAGCAGTCATCTCTGTAATAATTATGAATTTGAATTTTTTTTTTATAAATATACATGTTTATTGTCAACCTAAGCCACATACTCGTTTTGTCCCTTTTGATAGATGTTCGTCTCTATTAAGCACATTAAGGTCATATGATGACCCTGTCTGACCTCTTTATGCTCATTGGGTCACAAAATCATGTATCTGTAATGGGGGACATGGATCTGCTTGGAGGGGTTCATGACCTCATCCTTTGTAGTAATCTACATGAACATGATAATAAATTTCAGTCATCTTTTTGGTGGTATATCGTTGTTGCTGATAAAGACACATCCAGATTTGACCATTAAAATATTAACAGAATCTCTTGAAATTGGCACCATGAAGATTATGACTATTATAGCAAGGTATTATCCTGAAACAAGCTTAAAATATCCGCCAGATTTATACAGACTAAAATATTATTGATTTCAAATTAATCAATATTGAGCAAAGTGACAGGTTTGAAAGATGACAGCATTGAAATGAGAAATATACAGATTGTGGTGTGAATGGAGTGTGGTGTGAATGGAGTGTAGTGTGAATGGAGTGTGGTGTGAATGGAGTGTGGTGTGAATGGAGTGTGGTGTGAATGGAGTGTGGTGTGAATGGAGTGTGGTGTAAACGGAGTGTGAGGAGAGTACTTTCATTGAGATTGCTTGCAGTACAACAGGATACTGCCAAGAGTTTCATTGTAGATCATATTTTTCTTATGAGATCATCTCTTGCTTGCAGTACAGCAGGAGACTGCTAAGAGTTTCATTGTTGATCGGTACCTTTCTCATGAGATCATCTCTTGCTTGTATTACAGCAGGAGACTGCTAAGAGTTTCATTGTCGATCGGTACCTTTCTCATGAGATCATCTCTTGCTTGTATTACAGCAGGAGACTGCTAAGAGTTTCATTGTTGATCGGTGCCTTTCTCATGAGATCATCTCTTGCTTGTATTACAGCAGGAGACTGCTAAGAGTTTCATTGTTGATCGGTACCTTTCTCATGAGATCATCTCTTGCTTGCAACACAGCAGGAGACTGCTAAGAGTTTCATTGTCGATCGATCATCTCTTGCTTGTATTACAGCAGGAGACTGCTAAGAGTGTTATTGTCTGCATGTTTCTCACCTGTCAGCATCTCCAGTTCACCTCATCTTTGGCCAGGTTGATTACACTTCCCATGCTGCTGTCATGGAACAAGCGATGTAGTTTCTCAATGTATTGCCTATTTACCAAACACCCTGGATTCTGCCATGTGATGCTGGGTTCACATTCACCAATATCAATTAATATCTTTTTATATTGTATAAGATGCAGCACAGTTCACAGTTAGGAATATTGTGTTTTACAATCTACTGCTTGGTATCTTTTCTATAGATATGAATCATGCACAGAAGCAATGATAATTGGTAAAAGATGAGTAAGCAGTTTGATATGTTTTACACTTAATATAATGATGGAAGCGTTTTACACTTAATATAATGATGGAAGCGTTTTACACTTAATATAATGATGGAATTGATGAGCATGATAAATTGCAAATAACTTCAAAATAAAAATCTGGCCTTGAAATTAACAAGGAGAAATAAAACGACTGGTATTTTATAGATTGCACTATAAGCTCATAGCTAATCATTGCAAAGCAATTACTTAGGATAAAACAGTGGATGACAAGTGAGCATGAAGATAATGCAGTTATTATTGCCGAGTCGTCAGTTGACGCAAATACATAGAGTTGTATTCACATTTGTTAAATGGATGCATCTGCACATGTCTGTCTGTGTGGACAACCCTAATGGGTGTGATTATAGATGCAGCATTAAACCAATCATGCTCATCATGTATACAGATTAAATACATCATGTACAGGACCTCCTCTCTGCAATATGATTGGCTCAGAATAATTCATATAAGGATCACTCCTAGATAACATTATATTCATATGTGCATGCAACTTTGTTTCACTCGTGAATCATATTGGATATAAATCCTGATAGAACTCAATACACCATTTTACATGATATTAGATTAAATAAGAATTTGTTATGATGCTTTCAATTTGGCATTAGATGATGAGACAATATTTCCATTTCATTTGTAGGGCTGGAGTCTTATGACAGTGGATATTTACTGCAGATTATTTTGAGTGAGCACGCAATCGGTAAGTGCAGAATGCATTTTGTAATGTAATGATAGTATATATAGCTGATTATATGACAATGTTCACTCCAGAATTTTATCTTAAAACAAAAACTAATCAACATGGTCAATGTCAAAATATATTTTTCCGTAATTATTGGCTGCATACTCTGATTATGGTCTTTGAGATTCAGTAAAGCATTCTATGATTAGATTTTAAAAAAATTGGATGCATATTATACATATCAAGGTAGGTGGATTTTTCTTTTTGTTTTTGTTTTTATATCCACAATAAAAGTCTCTATAGTGTTTGGTCAAAACCAACTGATAGGAATCAAAGCTGCTACTGTTTTACTTGGTTCACTACATGTGTTTTTTTACCAGACAAAAATGATTTCTTTCGAACACAAATAAAACCGTGCACATCAAGGTTATCAGATAAACTTGTCATTTTGTGTGCCATCTTGGAGTCTTGAGCCATATCATATGATCATATCTGCTGGTCCAGTGAATATAGAGATGACTTGGGCTTATTTTTGATGACCATTAAATGATATATGATGCCATTTGTAAATATAACCTCCGTTAGACATGGCACACTTAGAGAAATATTCCAGATAATGAGGCCCTTGTGTAGAACTGGCCAGGCTCAGGGTGTTGCATAAAGAAAAGTTATTTATTTTAAATTTCATAATTTAAAGTAATTCTGGAGAAATCAAATGAAACTTTAACCTAGTTGGTGGATTTACAAACAATTCTTGTCTGAATAATTCATAATTAATGTGTATAATATTGACAATCTTTGATTGATATGTGTCCAGTTTTCATCTTGTACTTCTGATTATCATCATGCCTATGCATGTCTCTAAAATACAGTCATGAACAATGCCTGGAGAAAAAAAAGATTATAAGTCTTAGGTCCAAATTCCGGCAGGTCTGGACAGCATTTGTGTGGGCCATGGAGTTTGAATTATGGATTAGCTGAGTTGTATTCTAATGCAATCATTAATGGTGATATTGATGTTATAAGAGATGTGCAGTGTAGCCCCTCCAGGGACATGGGGCTTCCAAGGTCAGGCAAGGTCACACAGTGTGCAGCCGCCATGTATTTGTGTTTGCACTCACCCATTGTGTTTTGCCATGGCATCGGATGCTGGGCAGTTTTTTTATCACACGCAATGTTGCTCAGAGGCACCAGCCTCATGGTTATATGATAATATATCTAGCAGGATAGTCGGTAAATATTTACTGACACTATTCACAGAATATTTAACATGAGTTTTTATGATAAGTGTCATACTTTTTTCTTTCTTTTTTTAGTCTTCGTGCAGGAATGATGGACACAATTATATATAGATATCCATGTTAATAGTAATATAATTATGGCATGATTAACATATAAATAATTGATCTGGTGATCGGTTTCCACATGTAGTGGATGCTTACAAAGTATTCAGGGGCTCAACCAACTGGTTACATCATCCAGTATGATTACATCACATAAAATATTGCAATTTGTGAGTCATTTGTTACCAATATTGATCAAATAGATGCCCTTTGCTTGATTACTGAGGTCTATTTAAAGCGGGTCTTGATGTCTTATGCTTGGATACTGAGGTCCATTCAGGCGGGTCTTGTCCCAGTTCACTGTTCATTCCAGGCAGCTTCGTATTTATAGTAGAGGTGTTGTTTATGGCAATAATTTCACAGTTTATTACAAGCAGCAGCCACATTAAATATCAGCATGATTAGATTGGCTGTCCTAGGCTATTATGTCAAAATATCACTTGATTAGAATCCTGGTCATATGCTATGCTGCAGATAAGGCCCTAAGTGGGTCCATACCCCATCCCAGGGCCTAGAAACAATATGCAGCTTCCACACAAGGGCATAACTCATGTGGTTATCACAGGCTGTAAATGGTCTGGAAAGATGATTAAGAAAGTATGGTGTTGGGCATGGTATTTGACAGCAATGAACCGTAGGTGCACTTGAGAAGGCAATATTTATGTTGGTTAATAAATCCTCAACACTTCCTTTGTTCCTGAATTATGGCTGACTTGGGAAAGATTTTAGAAAAATCACATGTATTTCTTTAAACTTGAAGCAGAGAATGTCATATTTTCTTTAAATTTATACTTTACATACTTCCAATGATGGATTATAATTGCCGAGGAAATCAAGTGTTTAGATATCCAAATTTTAAACATAATTCTGCTCCTGGCATGTCAAAAAGGGATTTTTAGATTAAATTTATTTCTAGACCACTTCAGATCTTCTAGAAATTGGTGCACACTAGATAAACGATTGTAAAAATTATTTGATAAAGGATTACAGTTGAGATTGCAAAGGTAATCAGGATAAAGTTATTTTTGTATTTGGTCATATTTATTCTTGCTCCAGTCATGGGGACTGTCAGAATATTGAAGTATTGAAATCTTTCTCTCCATATATTATTATGTGCATGTTTAGACATTGTATTCACAAACTGTCAGCATGATCAATAAGTTCACAGCAATTTGCATTCGCAGTGAAATTTTACAAAAGTATCGCGCCCAGAGCGGGTATTATATGTGGCCCATATAGCTTGATGACAATGTGCAATCAGGCTGACAGTACAATGGTGGGTCGTCTATTAGCCACACACAGTATTTGATGGCCCCAGACGTGGAGAGAATACGCCAGAGCTTCATGCATAGCCTGGACCATGCTTTATTACACCTCCGTGTACACCCAGTTCATGCTGAACCATAACATCACATCAAACTGGCAATTTTCACCAGAATTATGACAGTCATACAGAACTGGTGCTCAGTGTTTGTAGACAATAGTGGAGTTCATCGGTTAGGAATATGATGGTTTTATGGATGAAGGGGCATGAATATACAGTACTCTATATGCCCATGTAGGTTGTAAATCATGTAGATATTCTGACATGTTTATTGCAGGCAATCACTGATAGGTACAAACAAGTGTGTAGGGATCTTCCTAATTTGCTACAAAGGATCTACATATTGTGAAGCATATATTCTGAACTGTATCATTGCCTATGATATCTTGTGCTCACATTTTAATTGCTTTATCTCATTTCATAAACATATTGATGATGGTGATTTTTTGTTTTTAATTTTCTGATATACGATATAATAATTATTTTAGAGTGAGAGAAGATCATATTTTGCACATAACTGAGATATATATGTGTGACAGCTAACTATTAATTATATAATTCTCGTAAAATTCTATCACCGTGTGAATAAAAACGTTCTGTTTCATCTTTTTTGTGGAATTTCCCAGAATGTTTAAAATTGATGAGTAAGATAAGAGTACTGAGGTGTAAAGTATGTAAAATAAGAGTAATTAAAAAGAATCCCTAGACTAAAGAATCCCTAGACTAAAGAATCCCTAGACTTAGAAATTATCACATACATGCTGAGATCCAGATTATGAGTTATTGAGCACCAAGCTGTCATATAATAAAACTGAGCTGAATTATCTTTTCTCATCGGCCAAAAGTCATTCTCCTCTTCTGAGCAGTTCACTAATTGTGCTAATTTGCACTCTGAATACGTCAGAACAGACAGCTGCCATTTCTGTTGCATTCTTTCAGTTGATAGGAAATACATCATTGTTCTTTGAATATATGGCGGAATATTGTGAAAAATTTACAATTTTAAAGCGTGTGCATTTTTATGGAAACCGTGTAGGCCAGGTAACTTAAACAAACCAGGGGAAATGCTAGCTGTGTTGTTAATTCAATAGAGTCAGTCAGATTAGAGTGAGCGAGGACACCAGATCTGGAACACAGTCTTATGGCCTATCATTCTTATTTCTTGTTCATATAAAGACACCACGTCAATTGCAGCTGCCGTTTCACAATTGCCAGAGGGCCATAATTATGCCAACTGACGGCTATTTACAATATTCTGTCAGAAGAAGACAAGATGATTTAGACATTTCCTTGCCATCCCACTTGATGAAGAATCAATTTTCCCACTTAGTGTTGTGTCAAGTTAATGAGATGATTTTCCAGAATTTTGGCTTTGAGAAGGGCATGAATATAGATTAGATGCAGGGAGATGGTGGATGACAAGGTAAGAAACGTATTCTTGCAGAAAAAGTGGTTGCTAATAAAGGAGGTCTTAGATGGGCATAGCATGGTAAGATGGGCATAATATTTACAGAATGGTTAGATGGACATAGCATTAATGGAATGGTTAGATGGACATGGCATTAATGGAATGGTAAGATGGCCATTAAGGGAATGCTAAGGGCATACTATCACCAGCAGTTCTGTTATTTTAATTAACTAAACAAAATTATTCTTATGACTTGCAAGACCCTACTTCAAAAAGAAAGAAGTGCAAATAAGCACAAAATGTTTAAATATGTTTGTTCTCTCTCATTGTGCAAATAAAATTGAATGAAATTCAATAAAAATTGAATAACATTCTCAGTACTGTCGCACCCCCAACTCCCACTTCACCCAGATATCTGTGCTTTCAAGAAAGACAAACCAAACATCATTTTGTAGAAAAAAGGGAAAGCTTCAAATTTTATGGTGATAATGTTTAGATTTACATTCTTGGTGTAGAAGTTTGAGGTTGTGAACGATTTGCACTATGATATATATCATGTTCTGGAGGATGGGCGGGGTCGGTGGTGCTGCCCCCTGTAGGACCTACAAGTAAGGGGCTGGCCTGGGTGATGTTAAATAAGCCCTCCTTCCCGGACTATATCACTCCCTGAGCAGTAAACAGACCTACCCCTTTCTTGTCAGTCTGATAGGGATGGTCAGATCTGAATCCAACCTAAATAGGCCAAATTAATAGAAATCCCAAGAAGGAAAATCACACTTTGATGATGACATTTATATTATATTAAGTATTTTCCAGATTGATAGTTTTATGGAATAGCTGATAGTACCAGAGGCCAATGATCATGATAGTCTTGGTCAGGCCAATAAAAGGCCAAAAAGCTGGAATCAGCCATGATTATTTGGTTAAAATGTGTTTACAACTGCATGCCAATATGATCACTGGTAGTTCATTTTTAAAGTTCATTCTGATGCAAAATGTCCCATGAAAGTTGAATTGTCCTTTAATATTGATCCTGAGTTTCTTTTAAAATCAATTCTGATCTGCAACTTTCTTGTTTATGTTTTGATGAATGTAAGTCAATGATACACATGTAGACATTCGAACAATAGTACTATAGAAAGGGACATGGGGAGATAGTCTGGGGCAGAAAGGCAGAGGACCTCCACTCCTCTCATAATTCTTAATTGAAGCCATTACAGCTAATAGTTTTAGAATCTTTCGGGACTAGGATGATGCACGGTTATAAGCCTCTCGGCAATAGAGTGCAGTGGTGTTTAAACCATTTGCATAAATGTTTAAAGAGGCAGATTGTCTTTTTAAAGTATGATATTTGTCAGCCTGAAGATCCTGGAAAATAACAGATAATTGAACATAACAGTGATTAGGACAAACCACATGACGCACTCGTAAGCTCTGTTGTTATCAACATATTTACCTCACTGTTCTCAGAAGTCCCCATTGTGATCCTGGTCACTGGAGTTTTGACAGTCAGCTGTAGAAGATTTGTATGTTGATTGGTAGACAAAAGTTCTGTTATCAGAGGATCCCTATTTATTATGTATATATCTGAGACTGAATAAATGCAATTCAGTAAAGAGATATGTTGACAAACATGACCACACCTTCCCCACCCGTCACACCTTCCTTACTTCCAAGAAGACGGATTCCGTCAATCAAAACTTTGAAGTTTATCTTATCAGAGATTGGCCTCATAATTTGGCCAGCAAGTTGATTAGTGGTTTTAAGGCTTGTTAGATTTGTGAACAAGTTCAATATTTGCTCATCTGAAGTGAGCACTTGCTGTGTTGATTAGATATCAGCCCCACACAGCCAGCTATAGGCGTCTATGGGAGGACTCAGGGGGCCGCCGCATTGTTCATCACCAATTGTTTGCATACACAGGTTAATCTGAGATGATGTATTGATTCAGCACATAACACTTCCCGAACTTACTACTTCCGATTGCTCGTGGCTGTTAGAATGTCCGTGTGTATATCATTGACTTACATACTGGCCAAAATCCAGATTTTGATTGCATTGGTCACCACAAAACAAGCCATTTATGTGTGAAACAGAACTATAAAGCTCATAACAGGATCAGACAGAGATATTTGTCACTATATATTCATTATCATTCTCCATTGGTAATGTCTGTTTTTGTGCAACATTTTGGATACTGATGGTCAATGTATCTATAAATTAATACTTTCTATAAAGGGATTTTACATAATTCTGATCTATTTGAAATAGATTGTCAATTTTGAGAAAAACCCAGAGAAACCTACTAGCCTTGGGAAAAGACAGATATTTTTTGTTCCTAAATGTGTCGCAGAAACATCTGCAAGTAGCAGTTAAGGTAGGTACAATATATTTTTGTATTCTTAAAACCTTGACAGAGCGATCAGTCATGACTAGGCAAAGCGTTCATGTCTTTGACATCCACAATCTCACTGGTGCACTTGGAAATGACATCTTGTCAAAATCTTGCAGTAGACCGGGCTTGGTTTGCTAACTCTTGAGCCTTGGTGGGGCTGAGGGAGAAGCTGCAGTGCTGCACAACGTCACCAATAAAGCTGCCTCCCAATCCCAAGCGTTTGTTTTATACGGACATAGAGATCTTGTGGTGAAATGAACTGGATTATGTTCAGATCCCCATTTGGTCATACCTTTGCCATTTTCTTGATGGAAACCTTGTGGCTATGAGAACTTATGAGACAATGTCTCAAGTAAATTAAGATTTGGAGAGACAATGATTTTAGTTTCATGATTACCAAGACAGCAGAAAGGAAGAAAAACCGACAGGAGACACAAAGGGTATCAGCATTATAATGAAATTCTTCCAAATCTAATATGCTTCAGCAACACTCCTGTCCTGTGGAATGAATACAGAAAGATATGATGTAAATAAATGTGCAAAGGGGCAAACTGGGTTGGGAAGTAGAATGGAAATGCAGGGAATGAATAGTCTGTGGGATAAGTTCTGTTAAGGTCAGCAGAGATGATGGGTTTTGGGCGTGGCATTTACCCCGCATAGCTTGTCTCAGCACCTTTATTAATATACTGAACCTAATGCTAGAAATAAGCAAAAATGATGGAACGAAGTATTGCATGCAGCATTGCATATGAATGTGTGCATTGCACTTTGAGATTGGTATGGTGGTGACGCACTCTGGCTTTATATTACCTTAGCCCTGCAGACAGAGGCCACACGACCATGCGAGGCATACCTGAGTGGGACCATTGTTTACATGGTCATTGTGTGAATTAAAGGATGAGAACACAGAAGAGGCCAGACTGTAGGGCCACATTGCAGGGTTGGACTGCAGAGCTACAAGGCAGGGTCATACTGTAGGGACACATGGCAGGGCCACACTGCAGGGTCAGAATGTAGGGTTACATGGCAGGGTCACATGGCAGGGCCACACTGCAGGGTCAGAATGTAGGGTCACATGGCAGGGCCACACTGTAGGGTTACATGGCAGGGTCACACTGCGGGGACACATGGCAGGGCCACATGGCAGGGCCACACTGCAGGGTCAGAATGTAGGGTTACATGACAGGGCCACACTGCAGGGTCAGAATGTAGTGTTATATGGCAGGATCACATGGCAGGGCCACACTGCAGGGTCAGAAGGTAGGGTTACATGGCAGGGTCACATGACAGGGACACACGGCAGGGCCACACGGCAGGGCCACACTGCAGGGTCAGAATGTAGGGTTATATGGCAGGGTCACATGGCAGGGCCACACTGCAGGGTCAGAATGTAGGGTTACATGGCAGGGTCACATGACAGGGACACACGGCAGGGTCACACTGCAGGGAAACATGGCAGGGCCACACTGCAGGGTTACATGGCAGGGTCACATGACAGGGACACACTACATGGTCACACTGTAGGGACACAAGGAAGGGTCACACTGTAGGGACACAAGGAAGGGTCACACTGTAGGGACACAAGGAAGGGTCACACTGCAGGGACACCAGGCAGTGTCACACTGGTCTCAAGGGGAGCTGGCTGGTCAAAACATTAAACACACAGCACCAATCTACTTTGTTCACGAAATAAAATTCTGAAATTTAGCATCTCCGGGTTTGAGGGTAAATATTTATGAAAAGGTTTGTGATAGTGTTGGAATGCAAACAGTATTTTAAATGTCTGAAGGATATGTTTTTTCACAATATGAATTTTTCAACTATTATGTTTAGATTATAACCGTAGTTTAAAATGGAACAGGAATTACAGCATATTTATCTCCCCACACCAGGATCTAACTCAGACAGATGTCCTATGTAAATTAATGCAAAGATAAATATTCAGGAAAACTGGTAATATCTCCCCTTCTCTACCACATGAATGTTCAACTTGAACATTTTTTTCTCGAATATGCAGAAAAGAGCAAAGAAAATCTAAAGGATGTACACAATGTAAGCATCAGAGAATTAATGTACTAATGGTATTGAGAAAGACCTGTGCTTTTAAATCTGCCATATGCTAAATGTATGTTTATTTAGAAAAACCTGTGCTTTTTAATCTGCCATGTGCTAAATGTATGTGTATTTGGTGATCTGGTAGAGTGTCTTGTGTGCATATTGACAGGGAATAGTTTGGTGTAGCCTACCCCTAGCAGCAGTCATTGAGGGGAGGCGGCAGGCTGCACACATTGTTGCCCCAGGGCCTGCGTGTACACAGATAGCCAGCGCCTTGTCTTCAGTCACCATGCACTGGCCACGGGACAGGCTTCATCCCAGTCTCTTTTATGAATGACCCACGGACAAACTAGCACACAATTGAATTAAGCAAAGTAGTTGCACATTTAATTACCTTCTCACTGCCTATTAAGGCAGCTGGGATCCAAATGGACCTGTCATTGTGGAAGTACCTCTTGGATTATGTGTCTCTTGTTTACTGCAATATCAGGATTTGGTGGGTAAAAATTTCAGCCGATACAAATTCAGAGTGACGACCAATACCTTCCTGCAGCATGTACCAGATGTAATATATTATCAGATAAATGGATAAATCTTCAGATGTAAAAAGAAACATTATAAGTGTAAAAAAAAGGATGAAATATGGATAAAGGTAGGAATTGTCCCAAGATATTTAGATCTCAGACAAGAAAAGATTCCAGATGCTCAGAATAGGCTAATTCAGCAGAGTGTTCTTTCTACATCAGGAAAGATGTTTGCCGGAGGTCACTTCAGTCATCTGCCACTCTACATTTACAAATATATTGAATCAAACAGAAGGAACTATGTATCTTACATACTTTTTCTGAGAGTATTATGTATCTCACAGCTGGTATCTCACATACTTCTTATAAAAGTATTAACTGGAAAATTTTAAAAATAAATTAATCTCTTTTACGTTGTTTAGTTACCTATTTAGCATTGGACATGTGGTGCCACCTGTGGGGAGGTTGAGAGGGGAGATGGATGGCCGATATGTTGATAGTAATGTCATTGAGTGGATTGTTGGCAGAGATCAATACGCCTCTGTGTGACATGATTGCTAACTGTTTGTGTCACCCTCGGCCCATTCTGTGTAGATCTGGACTGTGTCACGGCCCACTTACATCCAGCCTCGTCACTGCAGATGCAAAGGCTTAAGGTCTTGTTACAACTATAACCACCAGTCATGTTTGATCATTGGAATTATTTGTACAATTGCTCTGACTGCTGATTGTTACCATGGAGACATGACTTTCGCCGCCTTAAAAGAAATAGGCAAGAAAGGCTGTCCAAACCAGTGGTCAGAAGTACAATGCAATTTGCATAATTGTATTTTAACCAATCACAAGTAAAAGAAAAACAAAGTTTTGAGATGGTTTATTCATAAATTATTTAAACGAAAGGAATCCGATGAAAAGTGACATTATCATGCAGGATGCAGGGTAGTGTAGGGCAGGGAAGTGCAGGGCAGGGTAGTGTAAGGAAGGGCAATGTAGGGCAGGGTAGTGTAGGGCAGGGCACGGCTTGCTGTTCATAGCCCAGATAACTTGGGTGCAGATCTGGCATATGTGGGCAATGCAGGGTAGTGCAGGACAGTGTGGGGTAGTACAGGCACAGATGACAAGGATGCATATGTGGGCAGTTCAGGGGGATTTAAGCAGGTGGGGGGGTTGTAGCAGGTGGGAGGGGTTGTAATAATGGATTATAGCAGGGGGATTGTAGCAGGAAGCTGTGGCAGGGGGATTGTAGCAGGAAGCTGTGGCAGGGGGATTGTAGCAGGGAGCTGTGGCAGGGGGATTGTAGCAGGGAGCTGTGGCAAGGGGATTGTAGCAGGGAGCTGTGGCAGGGGGATTGTAGCAGGGGGCTGTGGCAGGGAGGACTGTGGCAAGGGGATTGTAGCAGGGAGGACTGTGGCAGGGGGATTGTAGCAGGGAGCTGTGGCAAGGGGATTGTAGCAGGGAGCTGTGGCAGGGGGATTGTAGCAAGGAGCTGTGGTATGGGGGTTGTAGCAGGGAGCTGTGGCAGGGGGATTATAGCAGGGAGCTGTGGCAGGGAGCTGTGATGTGCCCACACCTGCTGATGTCCAGGCCCGAGGGACGACACAACATCACTCGTTGAGGCTTGTTTCTCGTCTGAGGCTTTTTTTCTTGCAGCAAGCTCATTTTGCGAAGTGGTCAGGTTGTCTGGCATAACGGTATTGCCAAAATGTATACAGTGACATTTAGATAGCCACTTTGTGAATGTCGCCAGGGCCACTGCCATTGGGTGAATTTTGAATTGAGCACATTTTATCAACATGGGAATAAAAAAAGCGACTGGCACTTATCTCTGGAAAGAAGAATGTCTAACATTGCTGGGTTAATGTTTGCCCAGTCGTTGGCCTAGACCCCTTATTTCAGGCATCCAACAATTATTTGTATCCTATGACAGCTTTACTCAATTTTAACAACCTTGGTCATTCTTAGACTTCACTTTCTTTGGCAAAAAAAATGGTCACTCTACTATGGTTTTGATGAGGGATTTAGCCAAACCCATGAGTTTAAAGTGAAGGGTACAGTTCAGAAGAAGCATATCTGAAGAATAGCAAAGATATTTGTGGGTGTTGGCCTGATGGTGGGCAGTTTGGAGACATTTTATCCTCGGTGTTTGCGAGCAGCATACAGATGATGGCAGGTCTATTGATTGTGGTCACCAGAACCCATCAACCCCCAGTTGCCCTCTATCACCCATACGCTGTATACAGCCCCCTTTACTGTCTCCCCCAGACCGACGCCACGGTAACACACAACCCTCCTCAGAACCTCCTTTACTGTCTCCACCAGCCCACCGCCACTGTGACACACGACCCTCCTCAGAACCCCCTTTACCATCTCCACCAGCCCACCGCCACTGTGACACACGACCCTCCTCAGAACCCCCTTTACCGTCTCCACCAGCCCACCGCCACTGTGACACACGACCCTCCTCAGAACCCCCTTTACCATCTCCACCAGCCCACTGCCACTGTGACACACCACCCTACTCAGAGCCCCCTTTACCATCTCCACCAGCCCACCGCCACTGTGACACATGACCCTCCTCAGAGCCCCCTTTACCATCTCCACCAGCCCACCGCCACTGTGACACATGACCCTCCTCAGAGCCTCCTTTACCGTCTCCCCCAGCCCACTGCCACTGTGACACACCACCCTCCTCAGAGCCCCCTTTACCATCTCCACCAGCCCGCCACCACTGTGACACACCACCCTCCTCAGAACCCCCTTTACCGTCTCCACCAGCCCGCCACCACTGTGACACACAGGCTCTCCTTAGCAAGCCACCATCGTGACATGCAGGCCCTTCTTAGCAAGCCGCCACCGTCACACACAGGCCCTTCTTAGCAAGCCGCCATCGTGACATGCAGGCCCTTCTTAGCAAGCCGCCACTGTCACACACAGGCCCTTCTTAGCAAGCCACCATTGTGACATGCAGGCCCTCCTCAGCAAGCTGCCACCGTCACATGCAGGCCCTCCTTAGCAAGCCGCCATCGTGACATGCAGGGCCTCCTGAGCAAGCTGCCACCATCACACGCAGGCCCTCCTTAGCAAGCCGCCATTGTGACATGCAGGCCCTCCTGAGCAAGTTGCCACCGTCACACGCAGGCCCTCCTGAGCAAGCTGCCACCATCACATGCAGGCCCTCCTTAGCAAGCCGCCATCGTGACATGCAGGCCCTCCTGAGCAAGCTGCCACAGTCACATGCAGGCCCTCCTGAGCAAGCCGACATCGTGACATGCAGGCCCTCCTGAGCAAGCTGCCACCATCACATGCAGGCCCTCCTTAGCAAGCCACCATCACATGCAGGCCCTCCTTAGCAAGCTGCCACAGTCACATGCAGGTCCTTCTTAGCAAGCCACCATCACATGCAGGCCCTCCTTAGCAAGCTGCCACAGTCACATGCAGGTCCTTCTTAGCAAGCCACCATCACATGCAGGCCCTTCTTAGCAAGCTGCCACAGTCACATGCAGGCCCTCCTGAGCAAGCTGCCACCGTCACATGCAGGCCCTCCTTAGCAAGCTGCCACTGTCACATGCAGGCCCTCCTTAGCAAGCCGCCATCGTGACATGCAGGCCCTCCTGAGCAAGCTGCCACCGTCACACGCAGGCCCTCCTTAGCAAGCCACCATCACACGCAGGCCCTCCTTAGCAAGCTACCATCGTGACATGCAGGCCCTCCTGAGCAAGCCGACATCGTGACATGCAGGCCCTCCTGAGCAAGCCGACATTGTGACATGCAGGCCCTCCTGAGCAAGCCGACATCGTGACATGCAGGCCCTCCTGAGCAAGCCGACATCGTGACATGCAGGCCCTTCTTCGCTAGCTGCCACAGTCACATGCAGGCCCTCCTTAGCAAGCCACCACCGTCACACGCAGGCCCTTTTTAGCAAGCCACCATTGTGACATGCAGGCCCTCCTGAGCAAGCCGCCATTGTGACATGCAGGCCCTCCTTAGCAAGCTGCCACAGTCACATGCAGGTCCTTCTTAGCAAGCTCTCTGGAACCACATATTTTATGTCCTTTGGAAACCATATTGTAGTTACTCTATGCTTCTAGCATGTACCTCATTTAGCTTTTTTCTCTCAATATTTTTTTTGTATTTTTTATGATGATGATGATGTGATGTTTATAGGAACATGAATGTCACAACCATATCATAAAGATACATAAGCACCTTTTGAGTTGAAACTTGCAGGCTTGCCACTTGTGACAAACATTAATTAGTTCTTATCATGCATAGCAATCTGCCAGGTTATTTGCATTTGAGTTTCAAATTGGACATTTCTGCTATTACCACATTTGCCAACAAAAAGAGATCTGCCTTTACCAAATGCATTCATTTGAAATTTGTGATATTGAATCAAGCGGTAAGTGATAGCACTTTGACGAAGAATATGCTTTAGAAGCTGTCATTTTATAGCAGTCCTAGGTTATAAAAATTAAACTATACACAGTTGGAATGACGTTGAAACATGATGGCACAAAACATTACTTAATATAGATATATTTGTATCAGACCCATGTTTTTGATTTTTACTGGAGTATATAAATAGTGAAATATGTTGGGTAATATTATCATGAGGCTACAGAGCAGATATGTGTTTTCAAAGTTCATGGCACAGTTAAAAAAATGATAGCTGGCAAAAAACTTGTCCACATGATATGTATATATATATTTTTCCCTTCTTGGAAATGCATTGGATTTGTGCATTCAAAACATCAAAATCAGATACATCACTAGGACGACATAAATAGGAACATTGAAGGTTCCTGCACAATGAACCTCCAGATCTAAGACATACCAGGATTGTGTCACTGCTTTGTACTGGGGCAAGAATGCCATAACAGTAATGAGATCCTTTTTATGAGAGTCAGAAGCAGAGGGGATTAATTGCCTCAACTGTTACAACACACATATGGATCCTCTGAGCTTTCCCTCTGATTACTCCCATGCCCTGTATACTTTTAGTGCTTAGTCTGAAATAGAAATCACAGAATGGTGGCAAGGCAGGTTTTAATCATGGAGGGGCAATGAACTTTGTTACTGCCTGAGAGGTCCATGTTTTGTACCCGTAATGATGTAAGCACTGTCTAGTACCAGCATTTATGTAAGCTTTGGGGCAACTCAAGTTATGCACCTCTGTATTTTGTATTCTACCAACGAGACTAGAGGTCTCGTTGATTCTACCAAAGTCGTCATTAAATTAACTCTTGAATCTCACTTGTTTTAACCAAGTTATTTGATAGATACATTATAAATCTGTTGCTGGGATGTAAACATTTACTTATTCTGATAAATGCACGTATAGGTTTCCTATATTTACTCGATGGCCATATATTGCCATGATAGAAGGCTTTGGTTTCCAAGATACATCTCTGTTTTTGCCTGGAATTCGTTCATTGGTGAAATTGGCAATTTTACTCACATCCAGTGCCTGGGATTTTTTTTTTTAATCAATCATATCTTTGTTCAGCGTGTATGTATTACTACACCTGGGAAAATTGGTATAACCACTAGACAACCTGCGTGACCTGGGTGGAAAATTATTGATTTGATCAGTAATCACTGATCAGTTGGATCAAAATTAAACATTGATGAAATTTAGATTCTTGTAATTTGAATGCCTATCATAACAATTCAGATACTGTATACAGAGAAAAATTCGCGCCTAGTTATTTTCGCGCCATCGCCGTTTCTGACGGGTTCGCGCCGTTTTATTTTCACGAATTTTGGATTTCTAAAATCTATGGATTTCACAGAATCTGCACGCGAAATCCCCTTGTTGATATCTTGTTTAGAAAGCCTCTCATCATATATCAGATACCTGAATCTCTATCATATATCAGGTACCTGAATGCCTATCATAACATTTCAAATACCTGAATGGCAATCATCATATTTCAGATACCTGAATTCCTATCATCACATTTCAGATACCTTTGTCTGTAAATAGTTTGCTCCTTCTATTTTAATGGTTCACCTATTTTTACAAAATTACAAAGATACATCAGGCTTATTTTTTCGGTGAGAAGAAAGATGAATAATTTAAGATCATTTACTCTCTTTGGAACTAAAATGGTTGCTAAAGTGAGTTAACATATAATATCTCCTTAGGTCAGACTGTTTGAAAAGATGAAGGGGAATTCTCAGTTAAGTATATGCAAAGCTATTCTGGACTGAACCGTTAAAAACATTCATATTGAAATCCAACAGCACATAACGGATTACTATAAAAATGTATATAGTAATCATTGGCATAGTTTTTGGGAGAGACATACATGCATACTTAGTGGGAGTAGGCCTTGCCGAGGGAGACAAAGCCACTTAACAAATACGGCACGTTTTTATTTGTGCAAATACTGAAGCACGGTTATGTACATAGTACATAGTGGAAAGTGTCACATGGCTGTTATTTGGGAGTCTGCAAACAGAAATTTAAAATTCAAATCGGTTGACGGTACATATATATATATATATATATATATATATATATGTATATATGTATATGTGTGTATGTGTGTATGTGTGTGTATATATAATTCAACAGTATACCCAGGGTGGATTATTAAAAAAAGAATGTTTGTAATTGGGCCTGTGTCACAGGAATGAAATTGGTGTATTGGTGTATTGGTCATACAAGCGTCCAGAATTAGAATATATGTAGGCCCATAAAAGAGGATGCCACAAAATATGAATTTATATTCTGGAACAGATGGAGAGTTTTATGGCTGTTGGAAAGTCGTTGGGTAAAAAAAGCTGCTGTTAGCTTGACAGGGTTGGTCACAGCTGGTGAGGTGTGGAATCATATTGTGATAATGAAATGATGGGAGGAAGCGTGATGATAAGCCGAGCCGTGGCTGCATTAGGTGGCGCTAACATCTCGCCACAGTATCACTATATGGAGAGTAATGGACTTGTTGATCAAGGCGGGTGTCGAGCATCTTGCAAGTCGGCTTGACACCAAGTGCTAAGTTGGCAGGAAGCTGGCATGCTGTATTAGCGGCCCACTCGTCTTGTGACCTTGGTGACCTTGAGACTGGTTAGCCTGCAGTATGAAAGACACTGCAGGGAGGTGTATATACACAGCTTCCAGCCTGCACAGGTCTCTTGTACGGCTTTACCAGGATTACCTTTTGTACTACCCTGTAACTTGAATGAAATTGATCAGGCTTAGCATGCTCAGTGGTCTGGGTAAATTAGTTTTGCTTAGTGAAGCCCTTGTTGTGTTTCTGAATACGACTTGGCCTAGGTCTGACATATATTTCATCATTTTCCTTAAAGCTGAAGGATATAGCTCAGAAAGAAATTGCTTTGTTATGGAGCTAAGTTAAATTGGCCCTTTTTGAGTGGTTTTGAAGTTGCTTTTATTAAACGGCATTCAATATCTTTTTGATAGAAATCTAACAATTTCTGTATCATGAATACATATCATACATTTCCTTAACCTTCAAAAGATCCTTTTGATCGGGAAGCAATAAAAGAGTTGCAAGACTGCACAGTTGGGAGCAGTTTTGGTGGCAGTTATTATTAGGGCGTGGTACGTGTGTAGCTGCTTGGAGGGCGCGTGAGAGAGGGCTTGATGGCTGCTCGGGGAGCGAGAGCCAGGCTGAGACTGTGATTGCAGTGCTGCCTCTCAACAAGACTGATGAAGACAAGGTCATCCACACAGGTCATCATCATTTTAGGCTGACCTTGGCCAAACAAGACGGGTCCACAGGGCTTTGCTTGCCAGGGCTTACATAGAGGGCAGTGTCGGTGCCCAGACTGGAGCAGCTCATTCATCATAATTATATGACATCATCATTATACAACAAAAGCACAGTGGCCCAAAATCTCCTATTCTGCACAAAACACTTTGTGTCATCTTGCATAATTCCACTGTTGCTCCTTGAGTGAGACACTGGGGTGATTTATTACAGAATAAACATGGCAAGTATGGCAGTGTCTTAGCACGCTTTATGGGCTGTCAGCAGAATTGTTGCCAACTGTCTTGTGACCTCTTTACAGTGGTCGATGCAAATGCCCTACTAGACAGCAAGGTTAAATACAAAATGCCAAGCTGCAGACAAAATTGGATGCTAAGCGCACATTGAAAAGCCTCCGAGACACATTACTAAATCATCATCAATTGGCGAATCTTACCAAGAAGGTGCAGGAGGGTGGTTTTCTGGTTGCTTCAAGAAGCACTGGTGGGGATGTGAGGTGACAGGGGAGTGTTTATCATGTATGGCTAGTCACCCAGGACTATATCTTGGCAGGATGATTGGACATGATTTCAAACATTAACACTCATAAGGCAACAAAAGCACCATGAAAATAGCTGGCATCTTTAACTCAACTCTAATAGACATTTATTAAGAATGTTTAATAGAAATTTGGCTATGGAAATAGTGGTGTGATATTTACAAATTTAACTTGACCTGTCAGTTGCTTTATTGACCGACAGCCTTATTGATGACAGAATAGCATGTGACTGTGGGTCAAAAGATCTGTCAAGAGACTGAACTGTTCAAATAGAAATTGCTAAGGCAGATATAAACTGGCCTGGTCTTGAGTGTAAAAAGAGCACCTTTCTCTCTTTAAATGAGGAATGTAGTTTTGTAGTACATTATATGCTGCTTAAGAGATACATAGAACTTGAATTACACACAGTTATTGTCTGGGAGTTTCTGGCCTTGGCATGATTTGTCCTTGAAAACAGTTAGTTATATTGAAAAGAGTTACATACATCCATTGCATGATTTGCTGTGATCGCTGCTCAACTTGCAGTCAGGCACGGACATAAAAAGCTTGGCATTCAAGCTGCAAAATAATTTCATCATGCAACACATTGCTTCAAAGACTGCACAGCAGCACATTGCAGTTCATTAGCAGAGATAGGCAAACTTTATACATAGGAAGCAGGGGAGTCAGAAGCAGATTGATATGGGAATGCTGTGTAAATGCAGCTACATCACTGAGAGCAGTCTGCCGCAGTCTGTCACTGAGGCACCCTCTCACTGTTTATGTGTAACCTTTGGTATGGGGCTGTAAATATGGCTCCTGGAGATGATAGTGTGCCCATCTATCAAATGTCTTCATTAAAGTTGAATTTACATTTGGCTGTATCCAAACACTGTACAAGCTCTCTCTTTCAGAGCTGCATCCCAAATATGGTGCAGAAGTGTAATATGGGAAAAGCTCCATTGCTATAATGCACCAATCGACTTGCCACCCTATGACCACCTTAACTGGCAACCCAGGGCATTTCAACTTAATCACAGCTTTACACAATAGATATCAGATATGAAATTGTTTAACTTAATAATTACAGCCAGGAATGTATGAATAGGTGTTTAGAAAAAGTCATTTTGTAATTATCTCTTCGGGAACCCGTCAGTTGAGCATTGATGGGTGCACAAAAGCAACAGTATGCTTCTTGCCAGGCAGTCAAGGCTGCTGACGAAGAAAAAGCTCAAATATCTTGGGGCTGCTGTGTGATTAATGGCAATTACAATCCAAGATTATTTTGTGGAATTGGAAGATCTGGGATCTCCATAGATCTAGATCTTGCCTAATTGTGGCAATATTAATTGGCAACAAAGTGGCATCATTGGTGCTATCTGCAGTGTCAGAGAGGTTCAAGGCAAAAATAAGAAGAAGTTCCTCTGCTTCCTTATTAGTTACTTCTATGCTTCTTTACAAGACATGTGACCTTTTCCCCTCACAAATGGGGATCAGAGCATGTAAAGGGAGCTAGAAATTCCTTTGTAATAATATTTCTCAAATAAATGCTGGAATTGTTGAGTGTGCTTGGAGCCATGTGCAAAGCATTGTTGAGCGGTTTATTCTTCATTTAGTGTAGGCACAGTAAGTATGATCAGCTGCCAGGATTTTATTGCATTTCCTGGGCCTAATCTTGATAATATGTTTAGGACAAGTGTAGAATCAGGGCCTGGTTTCCTCTGTTACCTTGGTGAATTATCCTGCAAATGTGGGCCCACTGAATAATGGTTGAAATGGGGGGAGCTGCTTCAACTATGGGCATTTCCTGACATTTTATCTTGACAAAAGCTCCCGTTTTTCCGTGGCCAGCACATTTCACCTTTGCCATCTACTTGTCTTGGGACATCACCTGATTGCAGACTGCCAGGTGTGAGGTGACCACCACGGTCCTGCAGCTGCTGGATCCTATTGGTGTGATTGGTTGAGCCGAGCTCTCAAAGTGGCGCAGGGGATGTGCAGAATGAGGAATGCTTCTGAGGAGAGAGTGAGATGTGAGCAGAGGATGTGTATGCGATTTGTGACATTTTATGGCAGCAGATAATAAGATTGCGATCTCTGCCATGCCATTGTGCACCCAAAATAGACGTTTCCCATTTCATAAATTGCATTTGAGGACTATTACCCAAGAGCAGTCAAATCAATTTGTACAGCAAAAACAAACATGGGAAGAAGGAGGCTTGGACCTTGCTTAGTCAAGACAAATGCGTCCCCAGGGAGAAGCAGGATAAATGTTGCTGCAGCTTGGCGCACCTGAGTAATGAAATAGTGGCCGGAAACGAACACCGGATTAATCACACACACACACACACACACACACACACACACATACACACACACACACACACTGAACCCGAATCTGGACACTGGCGACACAATAGAAAAATAATACCAGACACAGAGGGAGCTATTAAAAAATGGGTCTGAACCAACATGGTGGCCAGACAGAGATCATGCTATACTGGGTATTAAATGTGGGCAGGCAGAACCATTTATCAGGTAGAGATAGAGGCAAAATTCTGAGAAGGAACTTGTATTTTCTCCTGTGAATAAATTCTTGGAAAGTTATTTTTGGCAAACCGGTGCTTGTGGTCTGTGGGCGGAGACAACTTCCTTCCATTTGCAGGTCTCAGTTTTGTAAATGGTTAAAAAAAAGGGCCTCCATTTCCTCTGTTATCAAGGAAGCAATGCAAAGGGAATTGTTTTAAACAGGACGACAAAAATGACATGATATTTTACAGTCCCTGTTGCAGCGTATATTTGAAATTTTTTACTTATTCCTAAAATAAGGAAACAGCCATGAGGGAGGGTGAACGACACATATAATAGAGACCTTTGATTGGTCGGTGTTGCCGTGAACATGGGAAATTGGCAGACATAGCAGGCAACCACTTGAGATTTGGAAAAGATGAGTCCTGACTCTGTTTGAGAGGTCTATATGGCTGACAGAAAACAGGGTCAGAGTGGCCTCTCGTCATGTTATTGACCTCTGTGGCAATGCATTCAAGACAAGTAATGGAAATTGAAGAGATTTACCTCTGTGAATAAGGTATAGGAAGTGCCAATACATTAATAAAAGACTCATATTTTTTATGGAAGTTGATCCTAAAGAAGTTGCACACAGCTTATGGGGAGAAAGGGAATATGTCCTTCTCCTGCCTCAAATGGCTTGAATATTGTGAGCTCAAAGAAACCAAACATCCTCAATCTATGCTTGTGGACGATTTTATGTTTTGCGCATCCTCCATTATGATATCTGGAATCCAATTATTTTGGTTTTATTGGAGTTGACATGTTTGAAGATGCTGTTTCCTTTGAGTGCCGTCAGCATTCAGAAATCATCAGCGTCAAATATCAATTCAAACGGTGACAGGATGGATCTTGAGGTCTTTACTGCTGTCAATATTTTAGTTATTTGTTCCGTGAATTCTATTTACAATGATGTGTCTAAGGTGTGAATTGCTTCTTTTATGAGTTGGCGCTGATAGACTCAATCCGTAAATACTGCTCCTATGGCGGGGTAACGAGAAACAAGACAATAAGGTTGGTTCACAGTGCATTCATGTTTCAAACACGGCACGGTTTACTGTGCTGTAAGGCAGCGTTTTAGTGCACACTAACAAGTCTATAAACATCAGGACTGTGCTTAGTGGTGGGGGCTGGGTGGCTGTTGTTGACAACATCTATGCCATGGTTCACTTGCCTCCAGGTATCACAATGCTAGGTGCAGACTGACATTCAAATGTTGCATGCTAACACTGAATACATCTCTCTCTCTCTCCACTCTTAGAGGCATAAAAAAATGCTTCTGCACTTCCAGTGTTTATACGCCATCAGGCCTTATCCAGAGATGCATGTGGCTTGACAATAGCAGGCATATATTTATAAGCAGAGCTCGGAGTGCGAGAGGAATTAAAGCATGGAATTGATTTCTAAAGGAATGTTCTAATATGTAATTTTTCTATTCATGTTATTGGGTGAGTTACATTTGAGAACAAAGAGAGAAGGTGGTGCAGTTTCCGTGGGTGTTGACTACACGTGAATGAAGACTGGTTCAGTAATGTAGAAATATTTATGCATTGTTATATAATGGGACACTTATCTCACATCACAAGCATTCCCAAATGTTTTATATTTACCTGATGTTGGGACTTGATATAGGGTGCTGTTGGTGCCCGGTGGGTGCTCAGTGGGTGCCCGGTAGGTGCCCGGTGGGTGCCCAGTTGGTGCCCAGCAGGCCTAATAAAGAGAGCTTCTGCTTCCATTTCTTAACCATCATGTCATCAAAGGCTTTGCTCTCCTGACTTTTGTTCCATAACATAGGGACAAGTCTGCCTTAACAGACGCTATAATCATACAGTGGAATTCACATAACACCCCTTGGCTTCTACTTTGCCAAACAGAAACTCTCATTATTGTGTCGGGAATGAAATTTGCGGTCAATTTAAACTGGCAACAAGGGCATAAATTGACAAGGAAAGAAATAGCAGCAAGGAAGGTGGTAGGGAGGGAGAAAAAGTGGAATGATAGGCAAATACTGTCAGGAGAGAGGGAGAGATTATTTGGTGTACTGGGGATAGGGGAGCATAAAGCATGGAAAATGTGTGAATCTGGGGAGGTGTAGGTGAGAGCAATTATCACTCAGCTTCTATCTGACATGTCGTGTCACTGAGGTGTCGCTACACGAACGAGCGTGACTCGTTCCAAGGGACACTTTGCCATCGCTCTTATTTTGGGGAGAGAGAGATAGGGAGAAAAAATATGTGGAAACTTTGAACAGAAGGTAGACTTGCTACATGCAATGTTTGTTTGAAGGATGCAAATAGTGACAAAGAGTGGTCGGGCAGTGAACTCGGACACACCATTATCCCGGGAGTGCTGTTGGCTGAAGTGGCAGCATGATGGCCGTGTCACAGCCATTCTACTCATGCCTCACCGGGGCCTGATAGATGACCCCGACACAGACACATTACCACATTCTGCCACCGAGAACCCACTGTGACTTTGTCCCCATGCCTCCACCGTGATAAATCACCAAAACACACAAACATGGCGCTACTACCCAATTGTGAATTCTGTGACTTCTGTGATTCTGTTTGGTGGAGATATGCGGTCTGTTAGTGCCTCCGTGAGCATGCCTGAAAGTGCACAAAACCTCTCCCCTCTTGCCAGGTCAGGACTAATTGTGTCCGGGAAAGATCACCGGCCTCAACAGGTAATATGTTATCAGTAAATTGGATCTGTGGGGATGGCTGTAAGCTGTATCAGTGAAAACAATCAATCGGAATCACTTCCCTCTGCCCATGCTAACTGGGCCTCCTGCAGATTGCTGCCGCAAAACATATCGCTCAAATTCGGAAGTGTCAAAAAGTTCTGATGTGGTGCAGTATCTTATTGATGGGAAAACTTTTGGGGAAATGATTTAAATGGGAGCCTAGGCATGCAGTTTTGAGGTTGGAAAGTGGAGATATTGACATGGATGAAGTTTGATTTGGTGTGAGGCTGGTTATACATGATGAAGTGAGATTTGGCATGTTGGGCCCCCACTTGTATATATAATCAGGGCTAAGTGATGCAGCCTCCCCAGCCCTTTTAATAGCCTACTGCAGCAATCAGTCCTCATGGACTTGGTCACCATGGCAACAACAAGGCATATGAGGTTGTCATGGTCATGTATGTCCCCACAGACCAATGGGAGCATGGCACATGGTACACCAGTAAGAGGCCTTAATGAGCTTGGTATGGATAAATGTGATACCCTGAAGCTTCACCCAGCAACCAGAGGGCGTTGTGTGTCTTCCTCTGTCCTCCTTCAGAATGTAACCTGATACTGCTGGCCACTAGACACTGAAACCATGGCCACCTGACACTGAAACCATGGCCACCTGACACTGAAACCAATGGCCACCTGACACTGAAATCAATGGCCACCTGACACTGCTGGTCACCTGACACTGCTGGTCACCTGACACTGCTGGCCACCTGACACTGACACTGCTGGCCACTTGACACTGACACTGCTGGCCACTTGACACTGACACTGCTGACCACCCGACACTGACACTGCAGGTCACCCGACACTGACACTGCTGGTCACCCGACACTGACACTGCTGACTGTCTTAGTGCTGGTTGACCAAAGTCAGGGAAATATTAACACAGCTATGCAGGTTTCTTTTTGTTGAGTGCAAGTATGTTTATTTTGAATTACATGTTGCGACCACTGATTCAATTCAACATGTTATGAAAGTTGAGTATCCATTAAATAAATTATTATTTGATCCATTTATCTGTAATTTTTTCACACTTGTGTTACATTTTTCTTGTTTGGCTTTTCACCACAAGTTCAACAAGGAAAATTACAAATCAGAATCAGATAATGTTAACTGAATTAACAAATACTCAAACAAAAAATATAGATGTGACAAAAAATGTGAATCCATATAAAAGATAAACTAGTTGATATGGGCACTGTATTGAGGACGGCTCATGAATGTGAGTTTGAAAGCATGATGATGTATTACAGAGATCTATCTCTGTCAGCCTGCTTAACATGAGTGGGTACTATCAAACCAATAATCTTATTCTAGTCTAAATGCAAGCTCCATTTTGTATGATTGTTTCCAAACAGTTGCCTGTAATAGTAATTTCTGGGTTCTGCCCATTGTCTGGGAAGCCATATTTGAAAGAGATTTATCAGAAACGCACGGAACTTGATGCGAGTGTGAGAGACAAAGTAGAGAAGTTTGACAGTTACATTAGGAGCAAAGGGAGAGGTGTGGTCACTGAGATAGTTGATTCACTCGCAGTGTAATGATAAGGTGAGTTATAGTGGGAGCTGAGGTGGTGATTACAGCCAGATTACACCACATTACAAAGTATCAGACAAATTGACACCTATCTCTGCCGAAGGGCACAAATCTCAGTTCTGACAGTCAGACCTGCCCCGCTGCACCAGACAAATCAAGGCCATGACAGTCAGACCTGCCCCACCAGCAGAAATCAAGGCCATGACAGTCAGACCTGCCCCACCAGCAGAAATCAAGGCCATGACAGTCAGACCTGCCCCACCAGCAGAAATCAAGGCCATGACAGTCAGACCTGCCTTGCCAGCAGAAATTTAGTCCTTCCTCACCTGAACAAATCCAGGCTCTTGACAGTTTGACCTGCCTCTCCTGCACAAATCAAGGCTCTTTACAGTCTGACCTGCTTCGCTTGCGCAAATATAGGCGATGACAATATGACCTGTCTTGCCTCTCACAAATCAAGACTCTTGACAGTCTGACCTGCCTTGCCCCACACAAATCAAGGCTCTTGACAGTCTGGCCTGCCTAGCCCCACACAAATCAAGGCTCTTGATAGTCTGGCCGGCCTAGCCCTACACAAATCAAGGCTCTTGACAGTCTGGCCTGCCTTGCCCCACACAAATCAAGGCTCTTGATAGTCTGGCCGGCCTAGCCCTACACAAATCAAGGTTTACATCACTGAATAAGAGATGCACATCTCATTAGTAGTCATTTACATTGTACTCAGATATTTGAATCCACATATAATGACATGAATTTATGATTATGGACGTTCAATGTACGTTGCTTGAATATTTACTGACTTAATCACAGACAACTTATTGTGACCAACAGCTTAAGCTGCATAACCATGATTGTTAACCTTGTAACCTTGGTTGTACCCTTGTAGTGGAACCCACCTGACCATAGAGAGAAGCTTGGCACTTTTTGTGGCAAGCCAAACCATCCACTTGGGTGATCACTATTGAAATATCGTCGGGGGTGAAATTACGGTCACCCTATTATAAATGGAACACATATTTCCTCATGATCACCAGGGGTTTTTCCCTTATAGTGAAATAGTATAGTAACAGTAAGAATACTCTCTATCTCAGAAAAAGAAATATGTATTAAAAGCTGTGATTCTAAGACAAATAGACACTTTTGAGTATAATGATTAGCAATGCATGTCTGATTTAGGTAAGATGTGGAATCAAGCTGTTTGGAATGGAAAATAGAGCGAGCTTGGAATGTTTATTTCTAGTGTGGATCATAAACAGAGCACATTATTATTCTCAGGTACTTATGGTTTACCTTGTGTGTCATCAGTCATGTGATTATTGTGCCATGTCGGAGAGACATTTTTAATTCTTTTGTAAGTGATTTAAGGTGTTTGTACCAGAAGGCACTGAAATATGACCTGTGCTTAAAGTATACAGTACCCGGAATAGCGCAGAGAAGATGAATAAATCATGGACAACTCATCCTCATGTCCAGTGGCCATTTGCTTACTGAGTTCAGTATGATTCACTGCATGTGTCACTTTAAATTATTATCCTCATTATGACGATAATCTGATAAAAAATGTGACCAGATCAAGTCATGTAATGTTATCAGAATTTTAGTAGTCCATCAGCACCAAATAGGGACACGTATTGCTCCTGCGTGACCTCATTTGGTCATGATGTGTCTGGCCATAAAAGGTATTCTGAAAACTACAATTTCAATTGATATTAAGGCTGGTTGTCACATATGATATGTGGTTGATGTCCGCTATTGTGGTATTCATTGTAATGGAATATTCCTATTGAATTACGATCAGGATATATGCATTGTTGGCATTCAGTTGTTCCAAGGTTGAACAGTTTTAAATTACATTTGTTGTAATACACAATAATGGATAACACTCCCATTGTTGCTATGTTTATTTTAACATAAATATAAATCAATATCCCTATTCCGAGCTGATTAAAATTGGAAAAAAATACATCTTTACAGATTGCTATATGCATGATATATATGATATTAAGGAAGGTTCCATTTTGAAAAATGCATTTATAATGTCCCACAAACCTGGACCATGCGATTAATAAGTCAGGGAATAGAAGGTAATTAGTTAAATGGAAAGTTTAAGAGTTGGGTGGATGCCTTGTGGGGGTGGGGGGTGTGGGGGGTTTATTTATTCAAATCCACCCCTCATTTGTGGCAGAAGGCTGTGTGGACCGTAGTAGTCGGATGCTGTGTTTAATGTGATATTAGAAGATTAGCAGGGCTGGATGCCTGTAAATGGGTGTAGCTCTATCTCTAATCATGTTAATGTGTCCGCCATAATTACCATGATTCATCTCCGCATTAAACCATTGAAATTTTAGGCCCAGCTCAGTATGTATGGATCAAGTATTATTCAGAGCACCAGTAAAAAGGTTAGGCTGTACTAGGTGGTGCGTGACGCCACTGGCGACTATATTTGTGCCTACAGTTGCAGTCGAAAAAAATATAATTTGAATGGCGTCAGACATAGCACAGAGCTGGGCACCCACATCCTCGCAGGAAGCCCTTCCTGTTTGACATGCAATGTTTAATATGCTACTCTAGATTCTCTACATCTCTTGATATCTGCCAGATTTAGGATATGATACTCCAATTTAGCGGAATAATTGGTAGCTGGCATGGAAAAGGACGTCCGCTAGATTTTGATCCGCATACTTGCCAAGATCCGCTTTCCAAAACCTTACTATTTTTATGGCTGGCGATTGTGTAAGATTCAGTATTGACTGAATTATTTTTAAGGTGACATAGCCACGAAAATAGCATCAAATTGGATCAATAATATTACAGTCTACAGATCACTTTGAAAAAATACACAATGTAAACTCACATTTATCAGGATGAATATTTTATTTCAATGATAAATAAGCTGCATTTTTTCATGGATTGTGAGAAATATATTGTCAAATTAAGGATGTATTTGTTCTACTTTCAGAAGGAGACATCAGTACGTAAGAACCGAGTGAAGGACCAGAAAGAGGATTGGTGATTAGAGCACTGCAGTGCCCCCTAGCTGTGATCATGGCAACTACACAATTACTGTTGATACTTTCACTCCTGGTGTGCGTCTACTCCATAGACAGTAAGTAATGCACTCTGGGAAACTGTGAGAAATTTATCTATTGAGAATGGGTAATTGTGATATTTTGTGTCTGAGAATGGGTTAAGTGGGTGACAATTCAATAATAGTGATGTTTTGTTTCTGAGAATGGGTTAATGTTTAAGTGGGTTGAAATGAAAGTGATGTTTTGAGGGCAATATAACCAGTATGTAAAATAAAGGAGAAAACAAATTTTAGAGAGCATGTGTGCATGAAAAATGTTTTTTTCAATTGAGATTATTGCTAATAATATATTATAATTGATTTTATCTCTCTTAAAATAAAATGTCAGATAATAGCTCTAAGAATTAAATGGTTCGAATAACAATTTTTCCATTAATTTAATTGAGTCAGATGAGATGGATTTCAGTTTCTGCATGTTTAATGAGTTGAGATATTTTGTATTGGGGCCTGAGTTTGTGTGGTGAGCATGGAGGGTGACTTTTAAGATGTGTGATGAGTGAAAGATTGAGTGTGCTTCACAGTTTGCAGTGACATATCTTGCCTGGAGGTTTAAAAAAAGAAATCTAAAAAACTTCCACATGAGGCTGAAAGAAGAATTCAGATTTCAGGCAACGGATACTGAAAAGATTATTATATAGATCACAGAAAGGAGATGATATCCGCCCAGAGCATTAAAAACGAAGATCCAGTGATCATTAATATGGAATTGAAGATGATGTACAAGTGTAGGATTCCGAGAAGGAATTTGGCTTGATAATGAAATAATAAATTGGCTGTGGGATTGGCTGGAGTGTAGAGGTGTAATCTAGGACATATTGCAAGATGGCAGCGTTGGCATGGCAGAGATTGTGTGCACATTGGCTCAGGTATCTGGTGGAGTCTCACACCCTCGATGGCCAGTATAGGTCACAGTTGACTCTGAGACCCAGGGATATAGCCAGGGTGTGGGGATCCCAGTGTGTGAGCGATGTGGGTGGTAGTCTCTGTTGGTTCTTGTAAAATAAGCCCACATGCCATTCCTGCAATGGAAAGCAAAGCCAGAGATGCAAACAAAATGTATGAATATTTACATAAATACAGGAAATTCTAGCAGTCAAAAAATCAGCCGTAGTCTCCGTTGAGTCAAGCATGACTTACATGAGATTATATGGTCATATTGAGCCATTGAATGATTAATTTTGGTCATGAATACCCACCTCAAGGTGCAGTGATGACATCGAGTAAATTGTTAGTCAGTCTGTTCACAGCTTGACATGTCCAAATAGACGTTTGAACTTGCTTGGTAATGCTAGACAGTGCTGAATATTGCATATGGGGCAGCCAGTTGAGGTGTGGGACAATTTTGCCTGGTGATGAAAATGCCTAGTCAGTGCTTGGCTTGTGTGCAGTACCCACCAATATTTGTTTGTGCAAGTGATCTGTGCTATGTTGCAGGGTAGTTGATAGCTTGTCTTGGTTTTCGTGATCTCTGATCACAGCCCAACCCTCACCAGATTAGCAAACAAGTCTGTGTGTGCATACTGTGCATTACATCAGTAGTAATGCTAGATGTTCAGTCTTCTCACAACCTCTGCTGTCATTGCCCTATATTTGCAACATTGGAACTCAAGTCATGCATAGGAGACACACCTACCAAAATATCATCCAATCAGAATTGAGCAGCTTCAGGTCATCACCTGTGATCTGTCGGCTGACGGAGACGCCATCCAATCAATACAGAGCATAATCTGCATAAATATTCATTTAGTCTTTCACCAATCAGTCCACAGCCTGATTTTAAAGAATAGTCCAGACTTCCAATATTGGCTCACTTTTTCACCAATGACATCAGGAACTGATATGAAAGAGAAGTCCTGTTATGGAGGGTAGACAGGGACTGATATTAGAAGTCCTGTTATGGAGGGTAGACAGGGACTGATATGAGAAGTCCTGTTATGGAGGGGAGGCAGGGACTGATAGGAGAAGTCCTGTTATGGAGGGGAGGCAGGGACTGATATGAGAAGTCCTGTTATGGAGGGGAGGCAGGGACTGATATGAGAAGTCCTGTTATGGAGGGGAGGCAGGGACTGATATGAGAAGTCCTGTTATTGAGGGGAGGCAGGGACTGATAGGAGAAGTCCTGTTATGGCCATGTTCACATTTCAGAATGTTATTGAATATTGAAATATCTCAGGACTGTGAAATTTTAAAACTGTGATATTAATATCAAGACCAATCCAATGGCTCATTAAAAAAAACTTTTAATTTTCAATTTCTCAATACACAAGGTTTTTGCAAAAAAGTTTTTACATGATTTGCTTTTTTATGTAAAATGAACAACCCATAGTTGGTATTTCGTAATATTGATATGAGGGATATAATTTGACATTGGGTGTCCATGATTGCCAAGACCTGTGGGTGGTCTGTTGTCCTCATCCCGCCCAGCTTACACACCATATTGGGCATCAGACAAACTCTTAGTAGCCTCTAGCTTGTGAAAATACATCCAGTCTACAGGGAATAAAGCAATCCACACGGCCAGTCTGCAAAGATTCACCACATTCTCCTCTTTGACCAATTTTGATTAAGAGAGAGAGACATAAAATTATAATTTTTGTGTGTTTGTATTCCTGTTTTTAGTTACTCTATAAACATTAAGATTTGTCAAGTTTTGTGATCACCATCTCAAATATTGTTAAATTCAAGATATTTGGAATAAATGTTCCAGTAGACCTCACACTATATCCGTAAGTTTTGTGATATTAACTTTGTTTACTGGCCAGACACAGGGAAGGGGAGAAGAGATGGGTTTTGACGTATTTCTCATGGTGAGCTTTTGATTCGTCCACAATTTTGTGTGGTCACTGCCGCTGTGATCACAAGATGTTTGTTTCATTCAGATGGTGGAAACGGTGAAAATGGTGGTAATTCCCCCACCACCGAGGAGAGTAAAAAGGATGGTAAATGCGCCCAAATTTCTGCCCTTTTGACCATCTATCTGTCTTTGTATATGTCACTATCGCCGATCACTTACTGAAAGCAACATGCCTTTTCAAAGAAGAAAAAGTTAACTTTTCCACCAATTTAAACTGTTGATGGAAAATTTACTGAGTTTAAAATAGGACCTCAACATTTCTGATATTGAGGCAGAAAACACTGTAAATCCATGGATTTGGAAAAGGCATTTTGCTCATCTGAAATGTATGATGCCTACATCTGTGCCTTGAGTTGCAGTTAGCCTTGAGTTGTTCATATAAGATGAGATGGCAAAGTACATTTATAACCTGACATGTTATATGATAGACGTTAACATAGATAAATCATCTACAGAAAATGTGTTCTGGATTGTTGCCATAGTAACCCAGTTACTGTAGCAACAGGTGACCTTTGTGACACAGGGGAATTTTTTTTAAGCAATTTAAACTAACATTGTGCAGACTAATTTATAATGCGGAATAAAGTAATTAAAATGACTATCATGCATGGGTAGACCTGAATCACGAGAATCAGGGATGAATAGTTTTACCCTAAAAAAAAAAAAAAAAAACTGGAAAGAAAAATGGACTAATGCTTTATAATTATTTGATTTATTTTGATGGTTTTTGGGAGGTGAAGGTACAGAAGATGGGTGGTACAGACTCCCTGGGTTGCAAGGTCACTGGTTATTGGCAACAACAGTTTGCTGCCAAAGCATATTGTTGCATTATTCGCTGATTTGCTTGATGCTTATAGCTTTTCATGTTATCTTGTCTGGTGGCGCCGTCTTGTGTTTTTAGCATGAGTGGTTTTCAGTATTATCACTAGATGACAGCACCTTCAGTGGTCATCTGCAGAGATGGAAGCATGCCAAGATATTTTCTCATGAAACCTCAATAAAGAATCATTTTAACAGTTAGAGTAATTTAAATGAAATTTAATATTACTAAATTTTTAATATTCTTCAGCTTTTAAAGGTAACAATTAATTAATTGTTTGGTCACCAGATCTATTACTCAGCATGAAGAATGTAAATACTGCTAAATATATAGAGAACTGTAATGGTATTTACTGCATGAATTCATTATAAAATAATAACAATATTAACTTCTTTTCGAAAACAAAGTGCTTCGCCCACAATGCTTAACACTGCTTATTTTTATGCACATTACCAAAACACAATTATCTATTTGTTTGGTGATGAATAAATATATAACATTTTTTTTACATATATTCTTCAATTTATGTCATCAATATACTTTAGTTTATATTCTACATACCATTTGGTTCACACCACGTTTGGCATATACCAAATATAGTCTACACAGGTCTATCTTACAGACGGAGCACAAACGTTGAGATTGACAGCCACAAACACACTTGAGCATATTAGCATTTATATCCTATTGTTATTTTCTCCAGGGTCAGACGTAGAAATATGGCCGATATTTCTTACCCTCAAACTATAGCTCTTTCAGATCCTCATGAATAACTAACTCTTTCTTCCATTTTTATTTCATTGCTCCTTATAGAATCAACATATGTGCGTAAGTATACAGAACACCCCCAAAAAATAAATGTTGTGTCGCCCTAGTACTATTTTGATAGAAGTAATTTGCCAACGATCCTAGTATCATACATATATATATCCACATATATGTGAAAGCAACAGGCAGCCTGATGTTCCATGGAAGTAACATTCAAAAAAATTCTGACAGAAATTTGAAGCAGTTATAATTGGTATTGTGCCCAGCCCAATCATGACTAGGCATAGGTCACAAACTCTTGAGGAACCATAAATAGGAACTACATCATATTTTGTTTGTTGGTCGTAAGGGGTCAGATTGTCCAGAAGTTTTAGGCGTGGCTGGATTTTATATCTCCTTGTATGATTGTAATTAACTGGAGATATCCAGGAAAATTTGGGGGAGCATTCATTATTACAAGTGATATCGTGATACTAGATTCTGTCAGAATTTAACCATGGCCATCATATTGACTGCTGTGTAACTGAGAAATGTTTGACTGCAAAGTTTGTCTCGTGTGTACACTCTCTTGTCACTGATAAAATGTTTAGAAAAATAACATAAATTGTTGCTGGATAGATTTAGGGGTACTGTAATACACTCTTTGTCCAGCTGCGGGAAGTAAAAGGGACTATCCTTTGCAGCTTGGGTGAAAACAAAAATTGATAACAAAAAGCATATGTTGCACCAAAGTTCTATGGAAATCTCGGTAGACTTTCTCAGGACTTTCGGCTTTTGTATTTCTATGTGGTCACTACTTATGGAGGTTCTTTAACTCTACATTTTTCTTTCCTTTACAGCTGTTTACTCTTTCTTTTGTTCTTTCACACATATTGCTAACTTGTCTCTTGTTTTCTGAACATTGCCGTGTGTTAATACTCTCATTTCTAACATTCAGTTCACTGGAGACTAGCTAACAATGGATGGTAACCATGGTAACTAGTAACCATGATGTTACACATAATTAACGTAAATTCATGATAAAAGTGAATGAAAGTTGGACATTATTACTAAACTGTGTGGTGACATAACATTCTGTGAATAACATTCCATGAAGCTTTCTTGTCAGTTGTGTTCCACTTGCATGTGATATTAATTCAATGTTTACATTAACTGCATGCTGAAGTTTTTTTCCTTCAAATTTGTACTTTAATTTATATGTTTTTATCTGAATTTTCAAATTAATTTGATAAAAAATGACTATTTTGAAATATAATGATTTACCAGAAGACTACCGTGATTAATTCTAAATGTATGGTTCCAAACAGTCAATTACAAAATATACATTTACTTTAAGACAACTATTTGAAAGTCAGTCCCTAAAGATAAATTACATTAATGTAAAACTAGCAGCACCCTTGACTTGTGTGGATTTTGAGATAAGATGTATATTTGCAGTTCGGTTGCCACCCAGTATATATGAGGAAGGAGAGGAACATATTATTTTCCGATATGAACAAGATATCACCATCCCCTGTGTAGCAACTGGGACACCCGCACCAGAGTGAGTACAAATATATGTAGTAATATTTTATTTTTTATGTATTATGTATTAATATGTATGTCTAGACCAGTGAACACAATCAGATGACCAGAGCTTCTCCTATGAGTCAGTATTTTATCATTTGGAAATAATGAAGAATATGAAACAATAATATATAAATATACATGTAGAGTCTTTCTCCTTATTTCAGGTATGAATGGTATCAGAATGGAGAACTTATAGATATGAATGATTTTCAAGGAAACATATTGGCTGAGTCTGGCACATTGCAAATATTCCGTGCTTCATCTTTGGAGGAAGGATTCTATCAGTGTGTAGCCTCCAACATGTATGGCAAAGCACTATCCAAAATCACTTACCTGGAAAGAGCTGGTGAGTATTTTCTAGTTTCAAAGAAAAGGGAAATTTCTGTGTCATCACCATATCACTGAGTGCCATGTAGTGACTGGCATTCTTGGCAATAGATTTAACGAAATACTCAAAGCTTAATTTCAGAATTTCATTTATTGTGGTACTGGTAGATAACTTCAGTACCTCTTAGAAATCACTCTGTCTACTAGGTCTCTTTAAATATTTATGCAACATAGAAATTATTTTAGGCCATATGCATTTGACTGACAACACGTTTTGTGGAGTGGAGGCATTTATTTTCACATTTTCACATTTTACAAAATCTTTTTCTGACCAATCTGAAATATTTAATGATTTATTTTGACACAATAAAAGAATGTCTTAGTGTAGGATTGACTTGATGTCCACATATCACCAGCGGGTGTTATTTCTTCTGTGCAGTGCTGCTACCACATGGAAAAAGACTCCCCCCACAGGGAAGATTCCCACCAGGGGTAAATTCAGGGGGGAATTGATCCTTGGATCTCAATTTGTTGCTATTGACCTACATTTGAACCAGTGCTACAACTAAACCACTGACTTAGCTGCTGCTGGTATTGAGTGTTGTATAACGTAACGGTATTTAAGCAGCAGCTTACACAGTGTGTCCCCCTCCATGCAAACTTAATTTACAATAAAGCCATTAACAATCTGGAAAGAAATAATCTATTGTGTGCCTTCTATAACACCACACACAATAGATTATGTTGTTATCTGTACTTAGGCCACTGATATGGGGATGAGGCAGGGGTCTTGATATTGAAGAGGGTCTATGAATTAGATCAGAGAGCAGAGTTTAAGTGCACTTAATAGTCTGCAGCAGAGAGGAAAAGACCTTCATCATTAGGTCAGATATGGCTTAAGCCATGTATACTATTATTGTTGACACCACAGATTATTACAGTACTAATTGTGACATTTGTCACAAGGTATCTTTTTATGCTATAATTTCCACAAGACAAACATTAAAACATTCAATTAATATAGCATTATATTTTTTTGAACTTCAAAATGAGACACACACACAAATTTGTTTTTGAAATATATTATAGTGTTGAGCACATTTGGAAGCAGCACGCAGCAGCACTATAGTGTGAAGGAGGGAGAGCCCATGAGGATTCCATGCCAGGCCCTGAGGTGTGTGCCAGAACCTGCCTTCTCCTGGGCCCTCGCTGACAGCATCACCGATGAGGATCCCACCGCCATCACCCTCAACAGGAGGATATCCATCGCTCCTGACGGCGCCCTCTTATTTGCTTATACCACTAAAGCTGATGAGAGGAGCGGCAGATTGTACAAGTGTAACGTATTCAATCGGTACCTGGATCAGACACAAGGTGGCAGTTATTCACATCTCACTGTGTCCACTGGAGATGGCAATGACAAGCCACCCACCAAGATGGAGATCACACCCTCACCAAAGCTCGCCCTGGTTGGAGACGCGAAAGTCACCCTCAAGTGCTTCTTTTCTGGAAAGCCAGCTCCTGAGGTGACATGGAAACGGGTGGGTAAGAACATGCCAGTGGGACGTTTTACCTTCACTATGGACCGGTCGGAGCTGACCATAGCCAACCTGGAGAAGGAAGACGCAGGAGATTATCAGTGTACTGGAACTGTGAAGGGATTCCAAACCAGCGACCCATTCACTATAACACTGGAAGTCCAGGGTAGGCAGCCACACCAACCACTTCCTATAACTCACTTTAGAACATGGTTATCTTCATGTACTTTCATATTTACTTTGTTATAGAAAGTTTGTAATAAAGATGAGTTCTCCTTAGAATTAAATATGTTTGCCCTGTTTGTAATTTTGGTAAAATAAATCGTGTTGACAATTATTTTGATTCTATATAATTTGATCCTTGATACGCTCAATTAAGAGATAGATTTACTATTAAGATATACTTGGTTGTTCCCTTATCTAATCCAGCACATCAATTTGATTTTGTACAGAAAAACCTGTTTTCAAGTCTGGATATATGCCGGTCAATACAAATGCTACCGAGGGAGACAATGTGGAATTCCGATGTTTGTCCAAGGCAGACCCAGAGGCAACTGTAGAATGGTTCATAAATGGAGATAGTGTTGATCGTAAGTGGAATTCTTTATGTGTTATTAATTTACACTTTTCTATTATCAGTTATAACCTGGGTTTCAACAAATTGATAATGTATGTAAGAGCCAGAACCATTAAATGCCTTTTTAATTATACATACTTAGCTTCTGCAGTAGGAGGGGGGAGAAATTTTCTGTCGGTCCGTCAACTTTGATCTTCATCACTGAAACTACTCGTCAGAGTTCTTAGCTATCAGTAGGAAAGATGTTGTTTTTTGAGAAGACCAATTATATGTATTTTCCATTAGCCTCAGAATTTTTTCCATTTTTTAACATTTTTTTAATTAACTTATCACCCAGTTGTCAAGGAGGCTGCCATTTTGAATAGTATGAAAAATATTAGTCAAAGAAAATTTGGATTACAATTTTTTAATGTAACATAAATTTTGATTGGCTGAAATTATCATTTGCTCAGGTCAACTCTGGGAAATGATCAAAATGATCATATATAAAACACTTTGCAGGCATTTCCAGAAAATGTTCACAAACATTACAAAAAAGCAATGATCAGCCTGTATTTTATATTTTTTGTGACTCTTCAATATTATGTGAATATTCACTTGTCAATATTTATGTGAATATTCACTTGTCAATATTATGTGAATATTCACTTGATTCTGTGAAGTAAACCACACCAATTAATACTCCTCATAGAATAAGAGTTTTTATCCCTAAACTTATGCATTTTTCAGCAAACAACCCTGGACCATTCCGTTCTGTTGGCAAAAACACATTCAATGTGACAGATGTGGTGAAAGACGGCCTCCCTGGACGACCTTCTGACCTCATGTCCGTTCAGTGCAATTCTTCCAACAAGCACGGATATGCCTTTGCTTCAGCCTACATAAATGTGCTTAGTAAGTACCTTGTAAATCTCCTGGACATCAACTATCTCTTATCCTGGGAACATTCGGGAGGTTGAGTTGCAACCCTATAATATATGTAGATGGTTAAGGAGGTCTATGTAAGTGTAAGATTTGACTGACAGCCTTATTTGTATGTCCCATCATGAGGTGATTTGACTGACAGTATTATATGTATGTCCCATCACGATGTGATTTGACTGACAGTATTATATGTATGTCCCATCACGATGTAATTTGACTGACAGTATTATATGTATGTCCCATCGCGAGGTGATTTGACTATCAGTATTATATGTATGTCCCATCACAAGGTGATTTGACTGACAGTATTATATGTATGTCCCATCACGATGTAATTTGACTGACAGTATTATATGTATGTCCCATCGCGAGGTGATTTGACTATCAGTATTATATGTATGTCCCATCACAAGGTGATTTGACTGACAGTATTATATGTATGTCCCATCATGAGGTGATTTGATTGTCAGCCTTATATGTAAATCCTATCACAAGATGATTTGATTGACAGCCTAATATGAATGTCCTATCGCAAGATGATTTGACTGACCAAATTATATTTATAATATAATTGTTTTTATGTGTTAGTACTTCGGTAAAGGACCTGTGTTCCAAACTGTAACCATATTTGCCCATGTACAAGACAACAAATTTGCTGCCTAGATTATATTAGGACATATATTTTGGGTACAGTGACTAAAAAAAAATGGTAGGAATATTAAAGATTTGAAATTAGATTGGAGAAGAACAGATAGCATTCATGGCACCCATAATCCAATTGAATGTTGGTTTTCAGAGCGCACTTTGATATCTAATGGGCCGATATCTACGGAGTATGAGGAGGACATGGAGGAGGTTTCCTTCTCGTGCCTGGCCTCCTCAGACGACAGTACGCCCATCACATACTCCTGGTACAGGTACGAGAACCAGGATGAGGAGTACCTGGCTGAGCTCATCTACGTTGAGCTCGACGAGAGGATAGTCGAGACCAGAGATGCCACGTCCGGTGAAAGCACTATTACTATCGATCTGAAAGATATCAAGACGTCTGACCTCATAACATACTACGCGGGGTACTATATCTGTGAGGCGAGCAACACTTACAGCAAAGCTAGGTCCACTGCTTTGTTTGATGTCCAGGTAGCACCCCCAGCAGGTAAGTGCAACAAAAATACATCAAATTTGGGTTTATTTTGCCTGAATCAGTGAAATGAATATCATCTGTCTTTACTATAAAAAACATATTGTGAAAAAAATATATATATTTACCAAATTATAATATTATCATTACTGTCAATATTTCCTCATCAAGAATTTAATTTCCCCACAAAATAATTGTTTAGTTCTGTTTGAATAGATAAACTGATGTGTTTTTAAACCAGTAGGTAATAAACAATTTACATTAAGATTTTACATTGAAAAAAAACATGTATTTCAAACAATATATTGATTGTTTTCAGCTGTTGTTGGTGCTGGCTTTGAGATGTATTGGATTTTTATAATAATTGCGCTGTTGCTGTTGCTGTTGATCTTGCTACTGTGCTGTTGTCTGTGTAGCCAGAAGAGCAAAGGAGACAGCTACCCAGGTATGCCCTCTGTTCTACTCTGCCCACCAGGGGGCCACTTGAATCCTGTACTGACCCTGAGCTTCTCTGCCTCGAGAGTTAAATCAGGAAAAGATTTCAATCTCAAATATTTTGTAGAAATATTATCAGAATATAAGTACAGTCTAAGGTAGTTTTATTATAACAAATTATACTTCTTCAATGCTTTTAAGATTAATTTCACATCATATAGAAATAATATTAAAATTCATGTACTGCATGGAAGCATTTTTATTGGGGGCCAATAAATTCATACAATAATTTGCAATTTAAAGCCTAATTCTTCAATTGCAAAACTATCATGTCACAATCTGGTTCATTTATCAAAGTTAAAACCTCTTTTAAACAAAAAAGGGCACATAAATTGGCACATTATCTCAGTTTATTAAGATGGAATTACCACGAGAATTGGTGCAAAATATGAAAGAGGCTTTAAGACATCTGCAAACATCGGTAAATGCTAATCCCATGCTCATTATGTGTGAAGTACCTTTACAAAAAGAATTGTTTTTTTAAAATTTCCAGTTGATGAGAAAGAAAGAGCCAATGGTAACGACCCAGAGAAGGAGTTGGCAGACAGTGGCTTCCATGATTATCAGAGACCGTAAGTTTTTATAGACAGCTGAAAATATATTTTTTTTTTGTAATTGTTAAAATTATGCATTCAAAGTAAGGTACATTTGAATAGGTAAGACTTTGTTGCGTGTTATTGACACTGGTGCTTTGCGGGAAGGTATATCTATATATATTTATATATTTATTGGCGGCTGAACACTGCACGCACCCACCCATCCCCATTAGTTGTAATGTATGGGCACAGCATCCTAAATATTTTGCAGCCAATGACTTAGAAATGTTGGACAGGCAGGGCAAGTTATGCTGAAATGTGAAGTGTTTATACCTTTCTTATAACAGAGAGTTTGATTGCAGATATAGATCTTGATGTCAAGAAAGTTTGATGGATAATGCTTTTGAGAGGGCATTTAGATATGTGACTTGTTTTGCTCTGATTGTAGAGAAGACCGGGAGCCCATCAAAGGAAGCCGAGCGTCTCTGAGTAGCACCATCAAGCTTGACAGCGATGACGAGGGCAGTTTAGCAGAATACGGAGATATCGATGCTGGAAAATTCAATGAGGATGGATCATTCATTGGTCAGTATGCTACTGATAAAAAGAAGAAACGACGACTTCCTGACAGCACTGTGTAAAGTGCTGTCCTCTTGTGATGATACATGGAGACAAAACCTGCCAACTGCTGAGGATAAAAAGGGCGAGACACGTGTATATAAAAACATGTACATAGAGAGTGCAAGCCATGCCGGGGAGCCTAAATCATTATTGATATCATTATGTGCCATATAACATGAACCTTGCCATGTAATCTAGAGCAACTTTGTTGAAGCATGTGGTTGCCATGGAGATGTGGATATTATGGGATGTTGGATTACATGGTGGAGGCGCAGTGTTATTCCGTGAATAGTTGAGGCGCTGACCTGCAGGTGGACAGGGTAGGGCACTTTTTATGGCCTCCCGTGATATAGACACTGGGTGAAAGCTGTGTCCAATGTCCTGAATCTATGCAGGTGAAGCACCGAGCAATCGTGCACGATGGCTGGCTCACCCTGGTGGCAGAGTGAGAATCTACAGGCCCACTCTCGTCATGTCCGAGCTCGCCCAGAAGAGCTCTAACCCGCTATTTTCGTATTCAGCATCTACATTTGCGTCATAAAGATAATGGTTATATGCAATCTGAAGTATTGGATGATTTTGTTGAAAGAAAACAACATGAGAAATCTAGAGATAAATATATTACAAAGAATGTTTGAGTTAATATGTCTATTTTGACCAACAATAGGTTTTGTCGCATGTTAATCAGCAACATAACATAAATGACCATATTTTTCTATATTTTATGCTTTATTAGTAAAAACTTTGCAGATTTCATGCAATTTGTTAATGATGATTGTGCCAGTTGAGAAATATTAATAGTGCAGTGCCAGAGCTGGGTAGTTGATGATCTAGTGGTGCCACCTAGTTTTGGGGTAGACTTGCCACCTAGTGGCAAGATCTGTAATTCCTACAAGATCCGCCTCACTGCCCATCATGCTCCATTACACCGAATAGAGAAATCATGATGGCAAACTTAACAGCATGATTAAGTGAATCCCATGCGTACACTTTCCCTAGTATTTCCCTGTCTTTATACTTGCTGGTTGTTTTGTGGGGCATGATAGTATACCTCGGTGGATTCCATCCAGCCTTATAGCATGGCATATATATGTGGGTCAAAGCCTGGTGAATTATAGTCTCGGTTCACCAAATATTATTACATATTATATAGTGTCACATAGTATATTCACTTAATACTCCACTTTAGTGCATGTATCTTTATTTATTAGATTATTTGCATGTAACCTTCTAGCTATCTTAATTTACCAGAATTTTTTTTATTACATTTCTTTTAATTTAATTTCAAGTCAATGCATTCCGATCCTTCAAGTGTTTGTTGCATTTATAGCCATTAGCAATAGTATAATTTTTTTCTCACTTTTCTTGTTGTATGTTGTGTTTGACTATTCTGTGCTTTTAGCTTATGTTTGCATTTTCCTTGTTTTGTTGCCCTGACAACAGAGCTCATGAGGGATCATCGGCAGTGAGGCGGAATCCGTAGACACCAGAGGGGGTAACCAGGAGGGTAGCCATAGTGACCTGTTACCATGGTAACTGTTGAGACCAACAAAGGTGGCACAACAAAATCTAATGAACTCATTCCTGGCAGCATATGAATGTGAACAAAAACCTTGCGTTTAACGAAGAAAAGATGTCACTTGGCTTGTAGAAGCATATTTCATGGAGAGAAATATCTCAACATCAGTAACATTCATAAATAGGAACAACATAAAATGGATGCTGACAAAATTTCCTTCATTTATGTTCAATCCCTGTTCACTTCAGTGAAGAAATGTAAATAATGACTTTCCATTAAGCAATTATACTAATGGAACAAAGCTGCATGAGGCCGCCACCAGTACTGCAAGGTTTGTAGTGCATTTGACAAAGGATCTGATTCTTATATATGAGAAACTGTGCAGACATTGAAATCAGAGTGGGGGGATTTGAAGAGCTACTACCAGAAATCATTAACCTAAAATGTGCATTGATGTTTTGTGGAAAAATGCACATTTCTGGAGAAGACATATTGTAAATAATGGACTGTGCAGCCAAGGGTGGTAAGGGAGTTTGATAAACGTGATGAGGTCTAATTAATGTTCAGAAATGTCTGCATGAATGCTGCACGATTGTAGATATCTTTTGTGTGTTCAGATATTGTGGTTAAAAAATAAATAACTGGATTGAATGGGTTTTGTGTGAATGGTGCTGTATGTGTACACATTATATGATTCATATTAAGCTTTCCCTCCAGGCACCGATATCTCAAACCTGATGATATAGAAGAATATACTTGAGACTGGGCCTGAGAGGAGGGAACCACAGCACTGGGCATAACAAGGTATCCTTCTGACTGAGTATTAGCTCAGGCAGCCATGTACAATGGTCAGAAACTTGTGTTCTATGTGACTGGGGCTGCTGTTCTTTCTGTAATATATTTTAACCATTTTACATTTTTCATTACATTGCCAACTCGCACCACTCCAAAGATTTTAATGAAACATTTAACGAAAGGATCAAGAAGTAGAAATAAGATTTACACAAAACTTTACTAATTTCCCATAATAATATGGACTGAAATAGTAATATTATCTTTGGAGAGTTCATCCTGAACATTCCAAGGAGTATTGAGTTTGTAAAACTGGGATATGACTGGGATATGACAAGCATTCCACACAAAGAGATGGTTGCCATAATTGTATAAATTTGGAGAATTTCATTATATTTATCAAGATGTCTGCATAAGCAACCATCACTTGTAATTAAACACTTTCTATGGGCATGAAAAGCATTCACAATTCACCGTTATTTGCAAAAAACATGAGGATATTAAATCCAGGTATCTTTTAATGTGTATGATTTCCACTCTGCCTGTATTTTATATGTAATCTCAGTTGTCACAATCTCAACATTATTCTGACATAAAAATGCCATTTTTATCATTCCATTTTATCATGAATGTCTTATATGACCACTTTTGTTTCATTCAAAATTTTATCTTTGGCATGGCTTACCATGCATAGACTGCACTTAGGAGGCACATATTTTTACAATTGTTATGGGGGAATGATATTGTTGTGTCTAATGGGTGACAATATTTGTCTACCTGTGAGTGTAAATGAAATGTACAATATATATGCCAGCTTTTTAGTGGTCATTTTTTTTAAACTTCTTGTGAGAAACAAATTTGTTGTCATGGCAACAGTATGTAGCTTATTGTGATTAGATGGCAGAGTCTTGGACCATTATTGCACTTCCTGTTCTTGATAGATTACATGTTACCATAGCAACTAGCAAGTTCCATGCCTTGGAAATGTTTCTATGATATACCATGTTGTCCTTCTGCAAGAAGTGTGCTAAGCTATAAGTAGTTATTAGGACTGCTAGGCAGACATTGGTTGCCATGGCATTGAAAATGCATTTTGCGGCTCTGTTAATTGACAGTATTTCTCATTATAGACTGGCATGTACATATATATCTTATACATTATATAATTGTACTTTGTGTCTGTACATTTTGGATGCAGTTTTTTGTGATTGTGGAATATTGAAGTATCTGAGGGTTTTTATACAAGCCTCAAAATGGGGCAAATTTGGGGGCCAGGCTATCTTTATGCCCTACGTGTATATGATTGTGATCTTGTTAAATGAGACATTTATTTATTATATGACTACATGCACGTTGCCAGGCGATAGTCTGGCTCACAACAAAAATAAGATGTCTATTTTAGTGAAAACAATTTTTCATATCCACATATCTCAGTACATCCATACATTGTCAGAGTTTTCTATATCTATGTCATACTTATGTCAATATTACATATGATTATATAGCCAGTTTGAACCAGACTGAAAAGTTAATAAATAACCTGTGTCAAACTTTTTAAGCACTCTTTTATTTGTGGTCTGTTTAGCAAACCCCTTTGGCAGCCATGTTTTAATACTCAACCTGTGAACTACAGAATTTAACAAGATTTCACAATAATAAATTGAGTAAATTTAAATGAAAATTTGTATAATATATTTTCAGAGCTCAAAAATTATAGAATATTTCTAAAAATTAAGAGAGGTTGTTTGAAATTTACCTTGGCAACAGTTTCCATGACAACCCATGTACCTTTGTACATAGCATTGTTCATTGTGGGAAGGGGATAATTGATAGTTGAATATTATGTCAAGAGCTTCATTCAGTTCTTGATAAGATTTGTTGTGGTATTGAAATTATGTTAATTATATCAATCTAGGAATTATCAATACTCAATGATATGGTGCTTATATCAAAATACATTGTTAGGAAATTGAAATATTTTGTACTGGTTGTCATGGATGTGGTTGCCAAGGACCCCATAGTCCTGGTTAGCCAACAGGGGGCACTGCCAAATAGTATCTGTTGTAGTGATTTCTGATAACTTTTAGAGAACTGTAGTTATACTCAACCCAAATGTGATCTGAAAAATAAATAAACTCTTGAACATAAGTTATTGCTTTGAATTGTTTTTCTTAACCTATTTTCAGGCCAATTAAATCATTACCATTGCATCGTGAGGACCTAATTAAATATCTTTGGTAACAGGAAAATGAAACTTTGGTCCAGAAGGTAACTGTATTTTAAAAGATGCAGGTTTCCATGGGCCCAGCAAAAAAATTACTGTCTACAAAAGGATATTTATAATTGATATATTACAAAACCAAATCCTTTTTTTCGAAGCTTTAAAACCCATGTAGTTATGCAACTCGAGAACTCCCTATATTTTGAGGTGTTTTACCCCCAAAATCTGGCATTTCCCACCTTAACCACAGAGTACAGTGACTTAAAGTTGTCATGAGCCCAATATGGGGTTTTACATCACTTTGAACATGCCGGTCACAGAATTACAAGGACAATGGGTTCACCTTTGGCAAGGGCCTCAACTCTTATGAAATTGTGTCATGAATTCAATCTCGGCACAGCTGGGGATCAAACCCATGACCTTTGGATTACCACAGAGGAACTTGTGCTAATAAGCTGGCGCTCTAACCAATTGTGCCACGGCCTGTGGCCTATGGCGGACAGCCATATGGTTAAGGGATTATTGACAGGCAATATTTATGATGTTCAGTAATCTTGGCCCTGATAATACTCTCTTAATCAGAAAATCGATCTAACAAAGAACACTCAAGTCTCAATAGATCTTTCAGATATGTTTTGTTCATATGACAGGCTAGTCAGCATGTGAAGTGAGTGAAGGTAACTGAACTAGGTCAATTCCTCAGGAGAACAGTAACTTCCTGGATGTCAGACGGTTACTTTTTGTGGTAGCTCCTTTGATTGTGGTGTATAAAGATTTATAAGCTTTGAAAACCCACTGAAACTAGATACCTTGCGACCAGTGTCATAAAAGGTACTGTAATAATCTGTGGTGTCAACAATAATAGTATACAGGGCTCCAGCCAGATTCCTTAATACAATTTCCATTGCTGTTGTTGATATCTGACCTATACCCAAAGACATCGGCAAAATGGACTTGAAATCCACTGTTTCTCGAAACACCACGCACTGCCCATCATATTGAAGTTTCCCCAGTAAATAAACTCGACCTCCGGCGATTGACTGTTGCCGTTCTGACCCATGTCACTATCGTTCCCAGTCATAATGTCTAAAAATACAAATCTGTGTGAATTCTGTAGTGTTTTTTCTTCAGTTTTTTACCCGATATCACACGTGACAACGTGAAATGGCATTTGGAAGAGTCCAAGTGATGACGTCATGGAAACACAAAGGGAGAATCATCATATGACGTCACAAGCACCACAACGTTGTGGAGTTTCCAGATTGTTGCTGTCACTCCTATAATTAGACTGACCCACTTTCACCTGATTGCGCAAACTCGTAAACAATGGCGAAACGATGCCGAGATGAAGAAATAACAAAGAAATGTTTTCAAACAAGACTGACATCTTATGTTCATATAAAAGGAATATGATTGTTTGATTGTTAGTTGCCGGAAGTCGAGTTCTTACAGAGTCGTGGCTTAAATATGAAGGCCTCTGCAAGGTGTCTCTAGAAACAGTGGATTTCAAGTCCATTTTGACGATGGCTTTGGGTATAATGTCTTTTCCTCTGTTCTTGTCACTGAACTAATTTGTAGACGCAGTTAAATATCAAGACCCCTGTCCCATCCCAATGTCAATGGCCTGAATACAGATAACAAAAAACTTAGTCTACTGTGTGCCTTTTATAACACTCCACAAGTTCCCATGGAGGGGGACACACTGTGCGAGCTGCTGTTTAAATAATGTCTTAACAGATAATACAATGCTCAATAACAGCAGCAGCTAAGTCGGAGGTCAGTTTTTGCACTGGTTAAAATGTAGGTCAATAGCAACAATAAAGAAGAGAGCTGTGTGATTTGATCACTGCCCATCTTAATCACAGTTGCCAAGCAGCCCAAAGGATAATTCCCATGTACCCTGATTGATGTTACATAAGCTTATGTAACCAGCAAGCAGCAGCCAAAGATCAAAGGATCAATACCCTCATCATTCAATGCCTCTAATTGGTCGAAACTGGTCATCAGTCAAATGCATATGACTTAAAATAACCTCTATGCTGCCACCTCCAACTCATAACCTCTTGGATGCTCAGATGTCTAATATAAAAAGAAACTGAGTACCTTAAATATAACACAGTTCTATTAAAGGGGGCAATCAAACAAACAAAACAAGAGGTGACAAACACACCCCAGTAGCTCAGATACTTTTATAACTTAAGCTTTCATTAGGAAAAGATTAAGGAGTTTATTTTACATATTTATGAAGATTAATAATACAACAAATATTTTGGGATATAAAATCTCAATTTGGACCAGTTTGCAACTAACCCTGTGCATGATGTGGGCCACACAGCCATGAAATTTGTTGAGTTGCCAGCATCATTTAATCTAAGGTTTTATGATGTATAATGATCATTTAACTTATGTTAACCAGGATGTATTGTGTTCTGCCTTATGCTCATAAATCTAGATCACAATGGCAAGATCAATTTGAAAACTGGAATTTGGCACCAAAATTTTGTTTACCTTCCATAATTTGACATTTTAATCCTTTTTCCATCCAAATATCAATGAAATGATGACAAATTTTATAAATCTGATCTTGACCTACTGTTGTTAAGAGTTTTTATGCCACATCTGGCCGTTACAAGCAGGCGATTTGTTTTGGGTAATACTAACTTGTTTATGGCAAGTCACCTCAGCCCTGCTTAGGTTTGTTTATTGTTGACTAAGCCAAACAACCAAAAGAAGTGGTATTATTTGTTTACCAGGTCAGAAAGAAGCCTGTTACCAGGACTCCATGCTTACTCCTTAGGGTGTTTCATTTTTTGGACTTTTTTTCTGATAAAGCTGCTCATTAAAAGAAATGATCTCTGATATGTAGTGAACCCACAGAAAAAATTTAAGACCAATCGATCAGCTTTTAGACCCCCCCCCCCCCCCCTACCACCTTGTATGTTTGACCTAGGAAATCAGTGCGCAGTGGCCATTTTCTGGTTAAAATTCAAGTCTCATTGCCTCATAATTTCATTTTATTCAACCCAGGTAGTGTCTGTGCCACACAAATGTAGTTTTAAAGGTTACTTAATATTTCCAGATCATTCCCATTTAATTTGGGTCAAAATCATTCGAATTCAAGACATTAATTCTGAAAAATATACATTTTCAAATTAATTTCACACTCATATCGGATAAATTTTTCACATTATTTCCACATTAACTTCAAATTGAGAATTATATTATAGTATGAAAGTTCACAGATTTGTCTTAAACATGCAGCATGACCAAAGTACTTGCCCCAATTGGGAATCAAACCCAGGACCTTTGGCAGAGAGCCAGAACTAGAGCTGGTAATGATCCAATAAATAAAACTAAAACATGTTTATATATTACACACTTGAATGATTTATTGTGAAGCTGAATGATACAATAGTTTGTACAAACAATGGGTATGTATGATAAATGAAGGAGTGGTGTCAGTGAGTTCAGCAATAAAAAAATAAAAACTTAAATAATCTACATTTGGACATTTTAGATATATATATATAAATTACCTTTAACAATATGAAAGATAATTCTATGGGGTGAATTTATTCAAGTAAGATGTTTATTATGTATAATATGAAAAGCTTACTCTTATAATTACCATTTTACGTACTCCGTTCTCTTATTTTTATTTATTTTAAGCCTTAATAGCAGGAACCTCTGATAACCGTTACTAAACTGGCATAACTAAACCCAATCTAATCTTATCACCATATGACCCACACACCTGTTTGCACACTTATTTTCTCAAGATTGCTGACATGATTTGTTAAACATAATGCTTTTTGTATAAATAAACCTTTTTGTATTCAAAGTGACATGATATCAAAAGTGCTGGTTGATTAAACAAAGAACTAAGTGGCATAATAATATTGATGAATGATCCAGAAACAGTTCTAGTCATATTCTACTGACCATGAAATGTCTACTTTAAAAGTAGAGTTTCAACCTGAGTACATTAAACATCAAATTCACACATACTTAAATCACAGGTATCATTTCCTACAACATAATCATTTGTGTCAAAAGTGAATTGCAGTCCAAGATTTTCTTGCCAAAATATCGCTTAAAAAATATAGAAATCACATTGTTTTTGTTTTGATAAACATAATTGACATTTGAGAAGAAAACTGATCATACTGTTTGTAACGAAAGAACTAATAATAATAATGATAATACTCAGAATTACTAATGCTCCTGTGTACAAACTCAGCCATCCCTAAAAATAGTATGATCCCATCATAGTCATCTGCTCCACTGAGTAACCCACAGGTGTAACCATGTGTTATTTTTAAAAGACTTTGACATAACTAGAAAGAATGGCATAACCTGGGTTTTGTATCAGGAACAGATTTGTTTGGATCAAGAGTGAAAATTTGAGGTACAGCGGAATGTTGATCATGCATTCCAAATATTTTTAATTCCAAAAATAACTGCCATCTATAACACAAAGGCAATTATGATATATTTAATATGTATAATTGACTCTTGGTAATAAAATAGATGAAAGGTGAGTTTCTGAGCCTTGAACCCTTGTACACTTTTATTCAGCTTTCACCCATTTTATAAACTTCCACCCAGCAAGGTTCCCCATCTCAGCACCATAACAAGGTCCAGCAATAACTTGTCATAAGTAATACATGCCAATGAGATAGGACTCGATTTTTAAGTGACAATAAATGGCAACAATGCAAATATGTTTCTTTTGGTATTTCTATATTTTACGATGTTCACCAAAACACAGTTAAAAACTTTCTTAATTTTACAGCTTGAATAATATTACATTCCTCTGTTTATATTTGAAATAACCAACAATATAATTGGTCATTAAATGGACATCATCTGAAGGGCACTATTCTTATTCAGAAGTGGTGATAAAATTCTTCCACTGTTATTTATTCATTTCAAGTATGTTAATTTTTAACAACAAAGAGTATTGGTACCCACTGAACCAAATACTTTTATGTATCAGCTTTAACCTATTTGGAACAAGATATAACCATTTAAAGTGATGAAAATGCTGGAAGATACACTTTAACATGAGTTATTTGTGTGTAAATATCTGTGTAGAAATGCAGCTGACCATTTGGTTATTAGCTAAATGCAAGTTGCCATCTTGTCCCATTGAAAACAACACGTACCAGAACTGTACAATAAATTTTAGTGCACAAAAAGCTCTCAAAAATCCAATGATTAAAAAGACAAGATGGTAACCCACAATTGTACTATAACATGCCGATTAATGTCTCCATTTGGACTTGTTTGGGTAGTGAGAAATTCACTCTGGTAAATAGGCCAATATGACTGCTACAATATGGCAACATGGTGTGAGCTCATTCGGTCATGTGACCTTGTGTTTGACAGATAATATCAGTCTTGCAAGCCAAATGTAGAAATATTGATAGGCACAGCGTTGATTGAAAGAACTCAATTCTGGTAACTGGTTTGCTAAGTACAAGCATTAAATTATAAAACAGGCCTTGGCTCATTAATTACTTGCTTAGTACCAGCACTACAGCTACACAGTGATCATTGATTTGCATTTGAATACAGAGATTTACACTCACAAACCGACAATTGACAGGCTGGCAATGATTTTAAGTAACTGGGTTAGAATGCTCAAGTTTTCCTATAAATAAGAAGTTGAAACCTGATATCCTCTAAGAATTTAGCAAGAATATTCCACAGGAATTCCCTCCCTGTTCTGTGGTGGTCAAACAATGGTTTCTTTGGTTCTGTATGCTCCTGGTCCCCCAAAAATATAGAAAATGGTAGCTATTTCATCCAGGTGAAACATACTGACAGTAGCTCTTATTCTTTGATATGGCTTTTACAATGTTATTAGCATGTACAGAAAAGTCCATTATCTTTCCGAATCAATTTCTGTTGTTCAGCTGAATTATTTGCAGGTGTCTGATAAAATATCTGTAATATAAAATTAAATTAAATTTACCAAGTAAAATAATCAATCTTATTATTTTGCAAGGCTAATGCCCAAAAGATGTGCATATTCAAAATAGACTTGATACTCTAGAAATAGTTATGCGAATTTGTTTAAAAAAGAACAAGTTTAATGTTGAGTGCTATTGGTCAGTGCTTGTGGTTATTGAGAAGACTGATTCCAATTTTTTTTCAATATTTTAAAACTTTTAGTTACCCTGAGCTTCTTGCTGATCTATCTTTTATATTACATGAACTCATCCTCATGTACGATACCTACCCATCATTTAAATTTCCTTCAGTTCTTGAGGCAGTGGGGCCTTCGGGTGTTTGTTTTCAAAGTGCTGTTTATAAGTTTTTGGGTCTGGCATCTGTGCCTGTAAGGGAAAAAAAAGAAAAAATACCATATTTACATGTTTTTATCAAACAACTTGTGTTGTGACCTCTTGACCTTGTAAGTTGTTTAACATTTGTGAGAAACTAATCAGGCACTTCACAATTTACATATAGAAATCAAAGAAAATTATAATCGGTAAAGTCCAGTATTGAGCTCTACAAAAGTTTGTGAGAAGATATATGCTCCATGGTCATGACCAGTTTGAGCAAAACATGATTGATCCTAAATATATGTGATTTAACACTATCTGGTTATCCCAGCTCAATTACATCACATATCAGACATTGTGTGACCAAATAGATGTAAGGCTCCAACTTAAGGTTTTGGACAACATTTGGATAGATCAATATTTCCTAGTGCTACAAATGACCTAGTTTCTTTGATACAATATAAATAAATGAAGTTTTACCTTACAAACCGTACACACAAAAGTGAGTGCTGCTTGCGCGGCCTTCTTCTGAGCATGCATACTGCCCCCTTTTTTCATATCTTGCTGCTTTTTTGCATTCTTTTGTTGAGACTGGATCTTCTGATGCCCACGTGCCATACTGAAAAAAAATAAGAATATTAACATTAGGGGAAGCTATACTATTACCAAGATATCAAAAATTTAAGCATCATCTTTTCAATAACTAATTGCCAATGCATCATTATGACTTCATTGTTTCCTTGAAATAGTGCATGGATAAAAACCCCATAGGCCGATTGCGGGTCGCCATACTGCCCCATTGAAAACAACACGCCGGAACTGCACAATTACAATCGGAAGTGCACAAAAAACTCTCTAAAATCTAATCATTAAAAAAAACAAGATGGTAACCCGCAATCGGCCTATAGGCCGATTGCCGATCTCCATGTTGTTTTTTTTTCCCCATTGAAAAGTACACACTGGAACTGTACAACTTTACCGGAACCAGAACTGTACAACTCCACTATATTTAATCATTGGTCGGAGAGATTGGCAGGGGGTCTATAGTATACCAAATAGACGATACAATTCTATTCAAAAAGGAGACTGGGTTGTCACCTAGCCGTGAAGAGGCCAATAAAAAATATTGTTATCGCCTGGGTCTGTAGTGCATTTTCAATAGACAAATAATGGGGCAGTTTTGTGATAACCAGTAATAACAGCTAACAGCATCAACTTCAGAGGCAGAAACTGGTCTGGTACAAGTAACAGTGTCCTCCTCAGGACAAACTGCACCAGTTCACTGCCACTCTGTCTGGGATCATATAATTTATATATATTATTCTGGGAGCAATATTGCAGTGTCACAATTTTTAAGGTTCTCTTTTTGGGCTTGAATAAAAATGAAGTTCATTTATCAATTCACTACTAGTTTCCATGTCCTATTTCTGGGTTATTATTGGTCATTGCACAACAGCCTGAACAAGTACTGCATAAAAAGCAACTATTTTTGTCCTAAACGATATCAGGGAAGCCTGAGTCAATTTTTGTGTGACAAACTTTACAATGAAATTTAGCCCAAAACGATTAAAATCGCACTACTATTTGATCTTGAGAGCTTCAAGATTTCATCTGCACGTACCTGAATGATTTTGTCGTGAAAGGAAAGAAGCAATATGGAAAATATCACACGATTTAAACTCTTCTCCGTTGTTCAGCTCATGTGCCGTCACATCCGGGTATGTCGCGGGAAGTCAGTACAAACGCGAGCATTAACTGGCGAGAGGAAGTATATTAGTGACCAATTTATTTTGTCCCAGATAGATATGACGTATTGCTCGATTATTTGTCAACAATTCACATTGAAAAGTAACACTGAGTCATCGTCCACTTCTATGACCATTTTAGCTGATTACAGTAACAGCTTGAGTTCGTGAACAACTTATAAACTTTGGGACATAACACAGAATGTCCTCGCGATAAGGACCTCTTCCTGACAAAGTCGGCCCGGATTGTCCAAACTGTGGAAAACCTTTTTGTACTTTTCCCTTAAAGCTGTGATTGTTGGGAATGAAAGGAAAATAGCTTTGCTTTGTATGATTAACTTGTACTCAAAATATCAGGTCGATTAGATAAGTGCATCTTCCCGAAAACACCTGTGCGCGTGTCTTCATGGGCGATAATATGTGATCAAAACAAAGTCAAATTGTAAAGCTTTGCCATCAATCCGTGATGATTGTCAAGGAGAAGGGTAAACACCCACGAATGCATTGTCAGGTACATTTGATAAGTTCAAATGCTCTCAAAATGAAATCTGAATAAATATGATCGAAATCAAATCAATATGCAATACTCGTATAATCAGTGACATTTAAATTGTTTTGCAACACTGTACTGAACTTGAAGAAGGTGAAAAAACACAGTATTTTAATGGAATATTGAATTGAATGTCAAAAAGTGCAGGAAATTAAAAATGTCACGGCTTTCAATCAGATTAAGTCAATCTCACAGGTTGTGCACAGTTCACAACAAACCAGTTCTAAGTGCCGATCAGAGGAGGAACTATGCCAGTGGATCAAAGCAGAATCTGGAGAAAGAAGAGAAGAGGAGTGAAACTGTGTTCCAGTATGCTGGCAAACACAGCAAGAGGGCAGACAGGGTTTACTTGTGGGGATATGCTGCTACAGGAGCTTTAGGTAAACTTATATATACTTACAAGTGGCACTAAAATGTCAACAGTTATATGTGATCAGTTAAAATCTCATAAATATATTAATTTTTGATATTCATATTTTTTTTATGTAATGGACTATCTGTGTTACTCTGTGTTTGGTATGATCATTTAAAATCTCATAAATGTATTAATTTTTTATATTCATATTTTTTTTATGTAATATGATTCTTTTTTATATCAAAAATACATCAAAAATGGACTATCTGTGTTACTCTATGTTTGGTATGATCATGGAAGATGTGTATTCATTTCATGTGGGTTGTAATTGGGCTTTTTCTGTGGTCAATATGGTATGAACAATTGGTACCACTGGAGTGTTTATCTTGGGCTCATAGACAGTAGTGTTCAATGACAGCATAACTTTTGCACATAGACATATATAAACTAAGTTTGACATCTCTGGGACACATAGACACAAATAAAACAAAAATGATATACATGTTTTAAAATATTAGAAGTATGCCTTTATTGTTTTGTTTGTACAAATTAACAATTGATAAGTGTGATTTAATTTTATGAATATTGAAGGTGTGAGAGCAATGTTGAAACCTAAGAAGCATCAACAGCCAATTATTTCCAGAATGGTTCCACAGCGACATCAGTTTTGGGAGAAAATTGATCTCAAGGTAAGTTTAAAATATTCCAATTTTCATGAAAAAAAATTCTCTTGAACATTATTTTAAAAAGTTGACTATTACCATCCCTTATGAACCTTTTTTTATGCAGTGAGTGTCCATATTTCTCTTGAATAAAGTTGAATATTTGTAATCTTGGATGGTCAGATTATTCAGAAGTAATCATAACAATTTCTATTGAAATTTCAGGTACACAATGTAGCATGTGGCTATGGATTCTCTCTATTTCTATGTACGTCTAAGTCTGACAATACACATTTTCTGTATGGTACAGGAATAAATACAGATTCCCAACTTGGTTACCAGGAATATCCAAGAAACTCAGGTTTGTATAACCCTTCCAAAATCCTCCAAATGTCTTAATCAGTATAAAAGGTTACTAATATTGATAGAATGACATTAGTTAGTTAGTTTTAGTTACTTTTGTCTTGCTTTATTATCTTAAGACTTCGGATATATTTACATCTTATTTGCATGGAAGATTGCTTGATACAGAGCTCTAGATAATCCTTGGGCACCATGGTGTGCTATTATTATTTCAGGAAGAATATTAGACTATGTGATAGAGCCAGTCAATATAGAGTTACCACTGCAGTTTCCAGACAAGGTGAAGTTTTTACACGTCGGAGCAGGACGAGCCCACACTGTCGTGGTCACGGACAGGGAGGGCGGTCAGTATTAATGTTTGTCTTTAACACACACAAAAAGTGTTGCCCGAGCAGTGTTGCCCGAGCAGTGTTGCCCGAGCAGTGTTGCCCGAGCAGTGTTGCCCGAGCAGTGTCGCCCGAGCAGTGTCGCCCGAGCAGTGTCGCCCGAGCAGTGTCGCCCGAGCAGTGTCGCACGAGCAGTGTCGCCCGAGCAGTGTCGCCCGAGCAGTGTCGCCCGAGCAGTGTCGCCCGAGCAGTGTCGCTCGAGCAGTGTCGCCCGAGCAGTACAGGTATTATGGTATTGAGCTGAGTACGTGTGTGTCTGTCAACAAAAATTTCAACATTTAACTTTATTTGTTTTTGCAGTATTTTCACTTGGAAATAATGCACATGGTCAGTGTGGAAGAGGAATTATTGAAGGTGAAAATTATCGTGCCAACGAGGTCATAAGCAGGGTTGTTGTTGAAGGCGAAACTATTCAGGTCAGTTATGTTACTGTATGATACTCAAAACTACATACCGGTAGTTAGAGTTGTGAAAACTATTTTTTCTTAAGAGACACCAAGGAGATTTTGGATTGTGGATGGTTCAGAAGTTCCAATAGGAACTAATTAGTTGATGTTTGCAGGTGGAGTGTGGACAGGACCATACCATTTTCCTGACAGAGGACGGACGAATTATCAGCTGTGGGCTGGGAGCCGATGGACAAACAGGTGGAATATCAGATATTATGTCTTCTTGATTTTATGAGTCATTTTTAGTGAGCATAAAATCAGGAGAAATCAATGTAAAAAGGTTGAGTGACAATAAATATTTGAATGTTTGAATATTTATGTATATTCTAAGGCACTTTGGGATTGTGATACACTGGTGTAACGCAATAAAATTAAATGAAATTTCATAATTGTTCAGTTTTTCTTGATCTGGGATAAGTTTAAGAAATGTCATTTTTGGAAATGCTTGATATTACGAAATAAATTTCAGGAGTGGGGCACTACGATGCAGTGGATGAGCCTGAGGTTGTGAGAGGGGACATTGAAGGGGAGCAAATGGTACATATATCCAGTAAAGGGGACACAGTACTGGCTGTATCAGGTAGTACTCAAGCTCTATTTCCCATTCTCCATTATTTCTAACCATGCTGGTGATATTGTGCACATTTCACAGGAGACTGATATCTTTTGTTTATTGAGGTACCGGTATATATGTAATCATCATTTATATAAAGCCATAGTTTAAATTTTATATAAATCTATTAACCAACTGAAAGGACAAATGATTTTAAAAAGTATCAAACTCCCACAGGATTTGTTTATTAAGACAATAAGAAATAAAGTTGCCTGGGCCTCAAAGGGCAACGTATAACAACAGGAGAGAATCAAGACTATGTTACTATGTGGACTGAAGCCCCCAACCCCCAACCCCACAGAAATATATCAAATATCTTGTAAAGAAATCTTTTTTTGTTTCAGAGAGAGGAGATGTGTTTGGTTGGGGTAACTCTGAGTACAGTCAGTTGGCAGCTGCTACTAGCTCTCAGCAGTTAAATGTTCCCAAACATTTACCATTCACCAACGTGGGACATGTGGTGAAGGTCGCTGCGGCAGGCTCCAGCTGTGCATTACTCAATGGTAAGATTCACTTAATAAGATCTCAGTTTTTCTCTTTCAATAACCGATATATGAAAATATAGTCTTGTATTGTAATAAAAGGACATTCTTCATGAGATGCAGAAAGATCATAGGATCTTATATTTGGAATGAGAGCAATAATAAAATATTATAGTTGTATTGCTCTTGGGTATGGACAACTCAAATTATGGTCATATATAATAGTATGCAGTACCAGTTTTTAGTAATCAGATCAAAACGATGTAAATCCAATGTTTTTGAATCCAGATAAGGGAGAAGTGTATGTTTGGGGCTATGGCATTCTTGGCAAGGGGCCTAAGGTAGAAGACTCCATCAATCCTACCCTGATACCCCCCACTTTGTTTGGCAAGAATGAGTTCAACCCAGATGTCAAGGTTGTGGACATTAAGTGTGGCCTCACGCATTTCGCAGCACTCACAGGTAAATATTCAGCCTTGCACAGATAATGTGTCATGATGGTGTACATATAGTATGTCATATCACCTTCACCTTTGGCTTAATTAATTCCCCTTGAGGTCAAGATAAGGTCAAGGTCAGATTAACTATAGGGTGTCTTGCTTGGCCAAGAATTTATTGATTTTCAAAATATTAAAGAAAAATTTAATATGGTTTTTAAAATATTTTTTTAACCTTTAAAATAAGGTCACTATCATACACTTGGCAGGTTTTTCTTTTTTCCTCATTCAATTACATAACCCTGTCAGTGATATGAAATTTTGAAAGATTTGAAACCTCGAACTTTCTTTACAGATGATGGGAGCATGTATACATGGGGTCGCAACAAGACAGCATGTCTCGGCCTTGGCCACACTAAAGACCAGTTTTTTCCTTTCAAGGTAAATGAATATGAATATATATATATATATATATATATATATATATATATATATATATATATATATATATATATATATATATATATGTTTTAAAAATAAATCATGAGCAATTGGTTCATTTTTTCATTTATGATAAGACTTTTCAGTTTGGGTCCTTATTCATTTCGCTGTTTTTGCAATTATTTACAAGCTAAAAAGAATATATGACTCACCATCTTTTCCATATTTTGTAGGTTATAGTCCCAGCAGAAGTTAGGAAGATGGGAATAGGAGTGGACCATACCATCGTCTTATGTAAAGCTTTTGTGTGATTAGTAAATTTGAAATTAATTAATACTAAAGATATGTCTGGCCCAAAACGTATGGGAAGAAGCAGTGACTGATTTAAAAATCTGATCCTCAATCTGAAGATACAGAACATGATTGGTTTTTCCAGTGCCCTCTGGTGGTGTGTGACTTGTTCACTTTGATAAATATATATATATGCTTGAGTCCTCATTGTGGATACCAACTTCAAATAAGTCTGTGATATCAAGTAAAATACAGATTTTATTCAATAATATTTACAATAAGCTCAGACAATACAACTTCATAATTTCATGTATGGTTTTTGTTGTATAATACCTCGTATACATTTGGAGGATAATAAATTGAGTTGTGAAGAGTGCTACTGCTACCTTAGCACTTCCACTGTAATAATTACTGTCACATGTGCACATAATTAAACAGATGTAGCATTTTATGAGATTGTGCAAAAATACTTGCTCACATAATTTCATAATAATGTTACAAAAAACTGATATTTATTAACATGTTATAAATGTTTTCTTAATTCTGATATTGATTTTGCTTCAAAATTTACCAATTTTTGTTTTTAATACCATTTCATTACCTATCCAAAAAGCAGCAGATTCAAAATTGATATAAATTTAATAATTCATTCTGAACTTACAATATATCCAGAAGACATAAACAGCACTGTTAACTTTGTTAGAACTCCTACCTGCACAATAAGTATATTTGAAATATTTCTTTGAGCATTTAACATTTAAGGGATCTGAAAAAAATATCTTTACCACTAAATGTATTTTCATTATGTTGTGAGATACCCCACAATAATTTATGTTGCAATAGATTTATCTTTATGTTTATCATTTTGATAATAGCACCCTTGATTTGCTTTAATGGGCTGCTATGGTAATTGTACATTGACAACATCACAACTTTATTCATTATCCTCCAAGGTAAATGTGAATTAAATAGACTGAACACAAATATCATGAAAATGATATACCGGTATAGCTTGTTACATTTTTTTTTTCAATTAGAAGTCCAAGGAAAACTGTCATGTATATTTGATCATTTTATTTATGTGATGGTATTTTTCTCCTATTACCGGTATGTAATCTTGGGAGTACTCTCAAGCTGTTAACATTTCATTCAAATTCACAAAACACATTAAAAACCCTGAAGATAACAATATAAGACTCAACCTTATCAATCTCGTATATTCTGTATGATAGTTTCTGCTGAATTCCATGGACAATTATCAGAACTTAATGTTCATGATTACAAGACTAAAGGGTTATGTTTTACCTTTAAAAATGAAGTCACAAATATGTTGACAAGTAGTCTAGTCCATGAATAATCTCTCTCTTACTTTAGCATATGACTCTGCAAACTGTCATATAACTATGATAAGCATGGGAACTACAGATATGAGGACAAGAAGGCACGGGGGAGACTTGGCAGCCAGGGTTACCATTAAGGAGGCATCAAGGATAGAATAACAGATTCTGGGATTCTTCCTACGATGATGATGTGGAACTGATATATTCGCGACTCCTCTTCATGGAGTGACGATTCTCAGCATTCTTTATGATGCAGAATTAATTGCTAACATTGGCTTAGATAAATTGACAAATTATTCATGAAGTACATCAATTATAGTCAAACAGATCAAGACTGACATCAAACTAGCAAATCGTATGATGACAAAATTCTGGCTTAAGATCCTGATAATCTAAAAAAGAATATTATTTTGTATGTTATTACTATCAAAATATAAACTATCATCACTAAATTCAATTATATAATAGAGTTCACACATGACAACAATGTGCAAATTCCTAATAACAAGTGACGGATAAAATTTTAACACTCACAACAGCATTAACATGAATAACAATTCCATCATTTATAACCATTCACATAAATCCTGATACCTGTCTGTCAACATATAATCCCAGTCCTTAACCTGAATTTTTAATATATTAAGTAACACTTGAGCATTTCATACAAAGAAGTATACTTCATTGATTTTTTCTGTCATATATCTTTTTAACAATTACATTATCCAACTGAAGGTAAACCGTGATGTTCTGTTTTCTACATATGTTAGGGATAGATATATTGAGCAATGTCAAGGTCTCCATACTATTATATACAGTATAGCTATAAATTGCATTCTGGGAAATAAACTCATTATCCTTTTATACATAACATTCATGGAAGCTAGATTCTAACTTTCAGAGGTTGCCAGGCCCAGAATTGTACACTTTTCCTAGAACCTCTTTGTCATAAAATAGAAATCATTTCACTTTAAAAATAATATTTTTGGTGCAAAGGACAAAAATAATGTTTGAAAGATCATAAATAAAGCACAACAGAGAATATCTTGCAGAAAAATGGAATGAAATATTTGGAATCTGCGGCTAATTAACACAAGTAAAATTGGTTTCCCATAAATCTGTATAAAGCGATATACATAGATTGGAATGCTAATGAAATGTTTATGAAATGTTTTGTGTTGATGTCCTCCTGCATGCTATGTTCCATTACCTTATTGTTACAGCTGGGGCTAACCATAGCATGAATCAATGCCGCAGGATGACACAAATCCTAAACTTAGCAGCAAGACATCAATAGCATTTTATTTCATATGCCCCATTCTTCCCCCACAAAGTGTTCTTAAAAGCTAACCATTCTCTAACAGATAAAACTATGAAACATTCAATACCAAGCACATATACAATTTTATTTAAGTACTAAAAGCTTTTAAAGCTCTTATAACAATTATCATATCATAGTTTCCCAGTATACATTACATGTATATAATATCCCCACAGTATAAATATCAACAGTTTACAATCATATTTATAAATATACATTTAGTTCATTTTGACCTATGAGGGTACGCAAAATATCTGATTTTATCACATACCTACATTGCTGCCCCAAAGTGGACGTTGAAATTGTACTGGAGTCTCATTTTTAAACCCAGACATAAAGGACAACAGAAATTGCCCAGGTATGTGCCCCAAATTTGCCTAGAATTTTTCATTATTAAATTACATGAGCTGTAATATTTCACTAATTAAGGGAAGATGTTTATTCTCACCATTCTCACCATATTGTCTATTCTAATTACTTGGAGTTTGTACAGGCTGATTGCTAATCTTCGTGTTTTTGTCCAATTGAAAAGTACACACCAAAACTGTACAACTTTACCAGAACCAGAACTGTAAATGCAATCCTTGATAATACAGACTGGCAGGGGGTTTATTAGGAATTTCTACTCAACATCTTATACTGTCCATTTTTACCATATCTTGTCGTATATTTTCTCCCCATCCTCAATCACATACAGTAGGTTATCTGTGTGTCAAATGGTGCAATAATACAACCTAACACACCCCATCTCGGCTTTGTTTCAGTCACAAGTGATTGGGCACTGGATGGTATGGAGATTTGCAGGCACATCAATTTGAAAAGGCACAGATAATTTGAATTCTAAACCCTTTCTTTTTTTAACGAGCCCTATCATTTTACTCATTTTGTCCTCATTTTATTTGTGGTGGGCTAATGAAGAAATGGGATCCCAAACCAAAGTAAGATATTCTTGGTTCAGATTGTTTAATTAACAGGTTCCTGAAATTTGCTGATTTGTCCAGCCGAGCTGGGACTGTGACATGTGTGTGACCTTCAAGGCTTGTAGAGCATAATTTCAATGACAATGACAGGATTATAATAGTCAACCTTCGTCACTGTATCATGTTGAATCTCTTCCTCATATGATATCAGTGCAATAAATAAATGCTGTCAAATTTATCTCTAAATGGATTCTAAACTGGACTTTTGGCTGTGACTTAAACATCAAACAGAGAGATACAAATACTAGAACTGAGATACACATTCTGAATATTACATGAGATAAAAACATTCAACCATTTTGTTCAGAATGCTCATGCTCAGTTCCAACACAGTTACAATAAAGGATAAAGGCAACTTCTATCACAGTTTAAATTGACCAAGGTGGATTTTGTACATGTGCTATTTCTGCACTTCTAAATATTGAATGGTTAACTTGACAGTTAAATGCAAGGATACCCAATGTCCATATAATACTAAACTAAGAGCATTAACATAGTTATCATTGCTCACAGCACATACTAACCATATGGATACACATTGTCTGAGGGACCCTAGTCAGTCTATGATCTCACACAGGAATATTGGAACGGATTATTGTACTGTGGACACTGGGCATTGATTGGATACAAAGTTGGTACATTGCCATGAGGTTGCATAAATGTGCAACTCATTTGTGTGAAGTTTTAATACAATATATACATATAACAGCCGGTGGTAATATTGTAAATAATGTTGTATTTAAATCTCTCACCATGTATACCAAAACAAATGTACCCTTATGTGTATGGTGCAGTAAAATTGTTGCATTTAAATGGTTTCTATTCACTACACCCTGCTTCAACTAATATAAAGGCTTATCTTCATGTCTAGTTGATTATGGATTATCCTTTGTGGTTGGAACAGAATAAATTAAAAAATGAATTATTATGGATAGTGGTGAGACATTTATACCAAATATTAAAAATTTGACAAGTAAAAATTATGATAGGATGCAATATTTGTTTCATATTTTTGAGGATATACTCCTCAGTTAAAAGCTGAGATAATGGGCCAAATATATTGCAATATATACACAAATCTTAAAATCATCTTTATATAGGAATGAATATTCTGTACCACTCTTCAGCTATATATATATAGAGCACCTCTCACCCAGCATGCTTTAAGAACCCAGCATGCTTAGGAGCCCAGCATGATTAGGAGCCCAGCATGATTAGGAGCCCAGCATGCTTAGGAGCCCACCATACTTAGGAACCCAGCATGCTAAGCTTATTGTATGTGCATTCTTCTGATGCCACATTCACAGCAGAACTTGGCGTTGGATACCGGGTAGCGCGTGCCACACTCGTGGCAGAACTTGGCAGCACTAGATGCCAGTTTGTTGGACGCCTGGATGTGAAGGTCGTCATTGCCGCTGTAGTAGCCAGACTCCCCGTTTCTGCCTCCCGACGATGGAGAGGAATAACCACTTGAGTAACGGGAACTATAAATACAAGAGAAAAAAATCTATCAATCTTATCTAATGGTTTTTTAAGCAATTCTTTTTCCTCACTTTTTCCCATTTAGATCTGGGATAAATAAATGTGTGCAAAGTGCAGGAATGCCATTGACCTGATAATAAATGTGTAAATCTTGTAATTGTTTTAATTTTAATGAGTTTTTTTTTTGAGAGGAGAGGAAATTTAATATTTTCACACTCTCTGGTTTATCATAAATTATAAATCACTCTCTCTTATCTTATTTTTCCCTATATATCAAGATGTATTGGTGCCAAGATGGCAGAGATGAAAGAATGAAGTAAATGTGAAAATGGTTGTCTGAAATGGGTTCAACTATGAAACAACAACCTGTCCATCTGTTTGCGATCATAACTATTACAATAAAACAATTAAAGATGAAGATATGAAAGCTGATAATTCAACTCTGTTCAGTATATTAGTTAGCCTACCAAGTATAACTTTTATGTTAAGTTTAGACATCTACACAAGACTTACCAGAATACAATAAAGACTAAACTAAACAATCTACAGTTTCTGAAAGCCTTTTTTGAGACCTACCCTATAGGTCCAGCTAGCCTCTAGGTCCAGCTGGCATTCACAATCAGGAGGTACACAGTTTGTAAAGGACAGTGCAGGGGGCAGTGACATGCACTAAAGTAACTACCGGTAACTCCATTTTCTACCAATATTTCCTTCTTGACTTGTGATGTTTTTAATTTCATAAACATGTGGTATTTATATAAAAGAATCTATCTTTAAGAATGATAGAAATATATGATGGCTAACATACACTACAGACAAAAACAAAATAAAAGGCATCAGAGGTGCCACAGTGCCAGCCCTGAGGGTCAATATACGCAGTGACAGCTACACTTGCATAAATAACGATGTGCTACTGTGACGTCAGATTATTAAGAGACGTCACATCTTTATGAGTATTAGCTTTCCATTAGGGGGTCCCAAACAGCAAGTTTTGTGGTCCTGCTGTAATTCATTCTTGCAAAACAAGTGGTAAGGGAGATTTTCTAATAATAGCCCAGTCACTTTGAAACACGGGTCAAGACCACTGATCTGTTATATTCCGTAATCACCATATTCTTATGTATCCTCCTTGATATGAGGTTTGATGGTTCTGTTGTAAGATAAAAACCTTTGACCTTGATGAGCAGGTCAAGGTCACTCATGAAGTAAAATATCTGAGATATTCAAATGAAGTATCAACACAAGTTTAGAGATTCTGTGTTAAGGAACTGTCAAAATTTGGTGTTAAAACCACTTTTGATACAGACGGACATTCCTCCCTGCATAATGTATCCTCAGCTTGACCATTATCAGGGCTGAGGATAATGATGCAATAAAAAAGAACAAGAAAAGAACATAACAATGCAGTTATTATAATGGTTGCCATGGTTACTTACTCTCTGTCTTCACTGCAAAGAATAAAGCAAAGCCAAGCTTAGCACGGATACAAGGTTAAATATAAATAAAGAATGCTGGAAATAAGTTTAAATTATATGTGATGGGCATTTGTTATCATTTGATATTTGGCCATGAGTCCCCGTGGTTATCCTCCCATCATCCCTTGCAATTGTTTTTATATTTTGATTATATAAAAATATACATAACACATAACTATTAAAATATAACATAACTATTAAAATATATTTCAGGAAGAAATTTCATTTTCTTAGTTTCAAGAGTTTCAAGATAGAACATAGGCATCAGAGATGCATCAACCCTCAGCCCTGGTAACTCATTGCACAACATTCGCTCCACACAATATTTGTGAACAAAACGTCACTGCACCAAGGCAAATTGATGCAGGGGTAAAAAAAACCCATAAAATCTACTTCCTTTGATAGCTTAGGTGTGTCAAGTATCATGAAACTGTCATCATTTACTCTAGAATTATTGAGATGGGCCGGTGACCTTGAAAAGCAGGTTAAGGTCACCGTCCAGCAAACTCATCTGGAGTCTTCCCAGATGCTTATGTGTGTCAATTTTCATGAAGCTGCCATCATTTGTTCTCGAGTTATCGCGATGACAAGGATGATTTCACATAATTGTCCCTGTGACCTTGAAAAGTAGGTGAAGGTCATGTTCCATCAAGAGAAGTCTGAGGTCTTCACCAAATGCTTATGTGTGTCAAGTCTCATAAAGCTCCCATCATTCGTTCTCGAGTTATAGCAATGATAGGGATTTCACATAATTGTACCTGTGACCTTGAAAAGTAGGTGAAGGTCATGTTCCATACAAAAATGTCTGAGGTTTTCATCAGATGCTTATGCGTTTCAAGTTTCATGAAGCTGCCATCATTTGTTCTCGAGTTATCGCGATGACAAGGATGATTTCACATAATTGTCCCTGTGACCTTGAAAAGTAGGTGAAGGTCATGTTTCATAGAAAAAATCTGAGGTCTTCACCAGATGCTTATGTGTGTCAAATCTCATAAAGCTGCCATCATTTGTTCTTGAGTTATTGCGATTCTTGGGATTTCACATAATTGTCCCTGTGACCTTGAAAAATAGGTCAAGGTCACCGTCCACCGAACTAGTCCGAGGTTTTCAACAGATGCTTATGTGTGTAGAGATTCATGAAGCTGCCATCATTTGTTCTTGAGTTATCAAGATGACAAGGATGATTTCACATAATTGTCCCTGTGACCTTGAAAAGTAGGTGAAGGTCATGTTCCATCAAGAGAAGTATGAGGTCTTCACCAGATGCTTGTGTGTGTCAAATCTCATAAAGCTGCCATCATTCGTTCTTGAGTTATTGTGATTCTTGGGATTTCACATAACTGTACCTGTGACCTTGAAAATTAGGTCAAGGTCACCATCCATCGAATTAGTCTGAGGTTTTCACCAGATGCTTATGCGTGTAAAGTTTCATGAAGCTACCATCATTTGTTCTTGAGTAATCACGATGACAAGGATGATTTCACATAATTGTCCCTGTGACCTTGAAAAGTAGGTGAAGGTCATGTTCCATCAAGAGAAGTCTGAGGTCTTCACCAGATGCTTGTGTGTGTCAAATCTCATAAAGCTGCCATCATTCGTTCTTGAGTTATTGCGACTCTTGGGATTTCACATAATTGTCCCTGTGACCTTGAAAAATAGGTCAAGGTCGCCGTCCATCGAACTCGTCCGAGGTTTTCACCAGATGCATATGTGTATCAAGTTTCATGAAGCTGCCATCATTTGTTCTTGAGTTATCGCGATGACAAGGATGTTCGCTACAGACATACATACATACATACAGACATACATACATACATACATACATACATACATACATACATACATACATACCCACGCCAGGAGTACTGCAATACCCTCAGCCTGATTACATCAGGGGCTGAGGGTAAAAAATCACACCATGACCAGATAGCATAAATACATCTAAATCCTGTAATATTTAAGGATCTGCATGCTGACCTGTTGTATGATGATTTGTGAATATTCTCGTTGCTAGGGTAGCGTTTGCGTTGTGAGGCACTCAGCTGCCTGGCCTCTGTGTAAGTCTCGGCTGTTCTACCAGTCCTCAGGGCTCGTCCAGACACTCCTACATCTTGGGACTGCTAAAATATCACATTCTATATCTATAATGCCATCAAGCTTCATGCTGAGTTGAAGCTTTTATGTTAATATCTTCCTTGAGATACCAATTGTGTTCAGGAGTTAAAGGAAGACTTCAACATTTATATTTAGCATAAAATTTCTCTTGAAAGGATTTTCATGCCTCCAAACTCTATTAATTTAACTTTATTATTTTTTTTTCATTAATAAGGTCACATATTTTTTTTGCATTAAAAGAGGATTTTCTTTTAAGTAACTCTTGACATTCAAGCATTGTCAATGATATGCCATGCTAATTGCTTTGATAAATTGATTGCATTCATGAAATCACAGAGGTCACAGGCAATTTTCCAGAGGTTTGGGGTATGCTTAAATAATTATGTAGCCATGAAACTGTGATACAAACAAGCTATCTCACTAAAATCAACCAAAGTACACTGACCATGGTTATTGCATTTGCTGTTATTCCAATTACTGCCTGTACTCTTTTGACCACCAGGTGGCCACATTATTACAATCATGTGACCTCTATTGTGGTTTGTCAGGGTGTTAGGCATGTACCATTGGACAAACATAAATGGACAAAAAGGGCTCTGTAAGCCAAATCACTCCATTGTCCCAATCTAAAGGTGCCCCACTGTTAGCAAGACTTTACTAAGCTGGTGTGTGCACAAGATCACTGGTCAGCTAAACAAAGTTTGTTGACAGAGTGTCCAATGGATGATTTGGATTTTAGCAGAAGACTCATCCCCTTTCAAATGGCACATAAATTTATGTTGGGAAATATGATGGGTAATTACATTTGATCGCAAAGTTTGGGGATTAAACATTTATATTATGCAAGAAAAAAGTGCTTGAGAACCTCATTTCATGAATGCTTTAATCATCATGCTTATGCGTTTGAAATAAAAAATAATTTATTGCTGGTTATATGCATATCAACATAATAATTTTCTGGATGTTATAGGACACATCTGAACAGTAATTTGTTTAAATACAGACAAAAATGGATATTTTATTACCTGAAAATGATACCTCAACTGTCCATGCAAGATAAGTGAGATATTTAGGAAAGAAGAAAATCCAAGCAATAAAACGATTTCAATAGGCATATAAACTAAATTTCAGAAATACACATATGAAGGATTCAAATCTGGTCAGATTGCAGATAGACAGAAAGACAGATGACTGCAGCAATGCCTTCATGTCACATTGTAAAGACCTCGCTTTAGTTTTAATGAGTTAAAAATTAATTATCATTAATTTTAACTAATGTTCAATTTTAGAATATTTAATATTAATAAGACTTTGTAAAGCAAGAATATTCCCACGGTACAACCCAGTGAACATTCTTGCTGGAACATGATTTAGAAACGGTAAACATGTTCAATAAGCAATTCATTGTTATCACCACGGTAAACATGTTCAATAAGCACTTCATTGTTATCACCGTGTAGAGATTGACAGCAATCAATCCCATCCAGAAAGTCAGAGCCACTTAGTCACGTCTATATAGCGGATATAAACAACCATCAAACAATCCATTACTTGTTATGATAACAGATCAAGTATTCGCCATACCACTTTAAAGTGCCCAATAAAAGATAATAGAACACATGGAAATTGATATAACAGATTGTGGATTGGTTTGATGTTAAGAGGTTTGGCGCTGACTTTCATCTGGATTACACAAGATTAATCTGGAAATATTTGTACTTAAGATGATATGAATTGTCAACATCTTGTGGTGGGAACCAAACAACTGATTGGTATAAATATCACTGTTGCTTGCAAATAAAGTCAGTACGAGTAGAACTGCAGACCAGAGCTGTCAATTCTATGAGGCAATGATTCAGTACTCCTGATGTTGGACTTGTTCATTTCTATGCCACAATTTTGAGGACCCAAACTACAGTAGAGATATCATAGAGTTATCTCTTTGCGAAGCTAACCCAGACAGTAGGGGTGAACTTTACAACTGGCATCACCGGTGGGACCTGCAAAATTTAAGCGGCACAAGATGGATCCAGCACAGTTTCAAGAATTTGTTCAGAGACAAGATGCCGCGAGACAGGCATTGAGAGAGGAAGGACGACAGCACCATGAAGCCACACAGGCCACGGCTTCGGAAACAGCATGGCGGCAAATCGCAGAATCACAAGCAAAACGTGTTCCGGCTTGTGATGGACACTCAACAAAAGCAGTAAGACAATGGTTACGAGAGGTAGAGTACACTATTCCATACTCTAATAGAACAGTATATATTGCTGCTAGAACAGCGGAAGGGTCGCTGAGACAGGAAGTGGAAAGGTACCTATCAGAGCAGCCAGATCGAAATTTGGTTGGATGGCAACCATTAAAAGTTTATATACAAAATGCTTTTCTGAGCACTCACGAAGCAGATAAACTTCGCGATGAAGTACAGAAGATTCGTGAAAACACATATGAAGGCACAGCGGCATACAGCAGGCGTTTTAGGGATGCTGCCGATTTGGGATATCCCCCAAATACTCGCAATGCAGATCAGCATAGAATTCTAAAAGATGCATTTTTAAGAGGGCTGAAAGATTCAAAGCTCGTGGAAAGGCTAATAAAGGAAGGACGTCCCGACACCTTTGTTCAAGCCATAGGATTAGTAGAACAATACACTGCGGATGATTACGCATATCATCGAACTATGGATGGTATTGGAGCTGTCTACCCTGGCGTCCGACAAGAGGAACCTATGGAGGTGGGCGCAGCCGCAGACTCCGAGGCACACAAGAACAAAGAGGTGGAAACACTTCAAAGACAGGTGAAAGGACTAAGTAACCAAGTCACCAAATTATTGGCAGCCTTAGAAATTAATGGTCCAGCAGCGCCACCTAGACAACGACCGAGATCTACATCCTCCAAAGAACGCCAACCAAAAGTGAAGTATGAATTCACGGCTGATGGCGTACCCATTTGCAATAAATGCCGCAAACCGGGTCATATATACAGGGAATGTAAGAGAGAACAGGTACATAGCAACAGGAAGCAGCATTCTTCAAAAATTGCACAGGTTCAGGGGGGCCACTAAGCGCCGCAGCTTATATGCATCACAACAGAGCCTTCATCACACTTACATTTGGCCATCACAGAATTGAAGCTCTGTTGGATACTGGCGCCTCCCGAACCTTGCTGCGGCGCAAAGAATTTATAGAGATATGTAGAGACATAAGAAGACAACCCATCCTCAAACCATCTGTCGAGCTATGCAGCCTTACAGGTCATTCACTCAAGGTCCTTGGCGAGACAGAACTTTATGAAGAACAGGTCGGTCCAATTAAAGTTATAGTTGTGGATGGATTGTCTCATGCAGGGATTATTGGCATTGATTGTATTGGCACGGATGCTGTCATTGATTTCCACAGTCAGTCAATGACCTGGAAGAATACAAAATTTGTTATTACACCATGTCACACAAACCCTCGAGTCGCATCACTCGGAAATATTCCGCCTGTCATCAAGCATTGATAGAAGGCGTAGTTAAAGAATTTGAGCATGTGTTTTCTGCCAAAGATGAGGCGATAGGATGTCACCCCGGTACAGAGATGAAGATACACACTACAGGTGGACCTATCCGGCAGAGGGCATATAGAGCTGCACTCACCAAAAGAAAAACAATAGAGAAAGAGATTCAGGACATGTTGGAGGCAGGTATAATCAGACCTTCATCATCACCTTGGGCATCACCCTGTTTGTTAGTCCCAAAGAAAGATGGCAGTGTACGTTTTGTAGTCGACTATTCTGCCGTTAACAGTATAACCAAAAAGGATGCCTACCCCATCCCTTTGATCAAAGACATATTTGACCAGCTACAGGGCTCAACGGTGTACTCAACGCTTGATCTCCGTAGCGGGTACTGGCAGATTCCGGTGGCTGAGGAGCATATAGAGAAGACAGCCTTCATCTCTCATTGTGGGCTGTATGAATTTCTACGAATGCCGTTCGGACTGACCAACGCCCCAGCAATTTTCCAGAGGACCATGGAAAAAGTGTTGGCAGGGCTACTGGGTAAATGCTGTATGATTTATATCGATGACATAGTCATCTACGGAATTAATGAGTCCGAGCATGCTAAGAATCTTCGTCAAGTACTAGAAAGGATGGAGACTCATGGACTACGACTTAAGCCTAGTAAGTGTGCATTTGGCTTAGAAGAGATCAAACTATTGGGCTACATTATCAATAAGAGAGGCATAAGGGCTGACTCAGATAAAGTTAAAGCCATCGCAGAATTAGGGCGGCCAAATGATATACCAGAAGTGAGATCTTTCTTAGGAATGACGGGCTACTATCGACAATGCATGCAAAGTTACGCTCATATTTCCGAGCCACTTGTCGCTTTGACCAGGAAAAATGCAACCTTCCATTGGGGCCCCGAACATGAAGAATCCTTCAACCAGCTCAAAGGACTGTTGGTTAGTGATCAAGTTATGGCTCACCCCCAATTGGACAAGCCGTATAAACTCTATACTGATGCATGCAATTATGCCATAGGAGCTATACTGTGCCAAGACGATGAACATGGCGTTGAAAGACCACTGGTTTATCTCTCAAAACAGCTATCTGCAGTGCAAAAACGATGGGCAACAATTGAAAAAGAAGCTTATGGTGTAGTTTATGCTTTAAAACAACTAAGACCATATATTTGGGGAGCCGACTTCAAGGTTTACACGGATCATAAACCATTGACATCACTCTTCACAAAAGAGATGAACAATACTAAAATACAAAGATGGCAAGTCTTATTGGCTGAGTACGGAGCTAAAGTAGAATACCGAAAAGGCAAAAACAACATTCGAGCAGACATGTTATCCCGTATCAAGAAATCGGCAGAAGTCGCGACTTTTGACACTTCCGATTGGATTGCAGGAAGAGAGGAGCTTCAGGAAGATCCAAGTTTATCATTACCGATAATCCATGATGAACTGGATCTTAAAGAGATAGGAGTGGAACAGCATCAAGACATGTCTGAGTGGACAGAGGCAGACGATCCTGATGGGCATTATGATATAATTAATGGTGTCCTATATTCTAGTAAAAGACCACACCAGTTTGCAGCTGATTACCCTCGTCTTGTGCTACCACCTAGTGTTAGAAATGAAGTGATCCGAAGAGCGCATATTGAAGTAGGACATATGGGAACAATTAAGACACTAAGGAAAGTGCAAGAGTCCTATGTATGGCCAGGAATGAAGCCAGATATTGAAAACTTATTAAAGAAATGTGCAACATGTATAGTACACAGAAATAAAATCGTACATCCACCTATGGGAGAAATGCCAATAGCAGACACACCACTACAAATTGTTGGAACAGACCTCATCGGACCATTCGTCAGATCGCAAAAAGGAAACGTCTACATTCTGACTGTAATAGATCATTTTACAGGATGGGCAGAAGCATATCCTATTCCAAGAAAGACGAACGAAGCTGTTTGGGAAGTTTTTCGGAAGGATTTCTTTCCTCGACATGGATATCCAGAAATTCTAATCACGGATCAAGGCCAAGAATTCAATTCCATAGAATTTCGGGACTATTTAAGGAAGATTGGTGTAAAACATCACCGCACCACCTCCTATAATCCCCAGAGTAATGGAAAAACAGAAAGATTCAACAGAACATTTAAAACTATGATAGCAAAATTGGTGAACAATAGAAGAGATGACTGGGAAGATCAGATTGGTAATGCATTGATGGCATATCGTAATTCTACATCAACGGTAACAGGGCATACACCTTTCTTTTTAATACATGGAAGAAGATCTCGTATGCCATTCACTCAAATGTTACATCCCACAGAACCGTTAACAGGCCGACTACAGATGCTGTCTGAAGCACTACAACAAGCACGAGCCATGACAGAAGATTCCCGGAAATACAATAGGGAACGCTTGATAAGGAAAACAAACACAGAAGAGCTCACAGTAGGTGACGCTGTAGTCATTAAGGCAAATGAACCATTAACTGTCACCAGCAAATGGGATCCACATTGGACCATTACACAAATACGAGGAAAAACCTTATTTTTAAGGAATGAGTTGACGGGAAAAACTAAAACAGTTAACAGAAATAAGGTTCAATATGTTGACCCTGATGTGCACTGGGATGAGATAAGGCCCAGACCAGTCAGACAGACCAATATAAGCACAAGGTTGACAGGAGTGAGATCAGACACTGACCACTCACAACCCACACGCACCCGCACCAATCAGACCACTAGGCCGAGTCAACAACGACCAACACATTCACGCCCACCCAAGAGAAGTGCGACGGATCATAGGAATCATCATATTGCACCCAAGTCGTCTCATCAACGAGCCGATAAAAGGCAGGCAGCCGAACCTCTAAGGGATCAAAGCGACTCCAAACGAACCAGGCTATTCCTCTCCAGAGCAGTCAAGCGACCAGCCATTCCCACAGAAGGTGAGCAGAAAAGAGCTAGATTGGAGGTGATAGCATGTGTTCGAGAGCTTTATTCCCAACCTTATTAGCACTAGCATGTGTATTAACTATGATGGAGGCATCCACTCCTGCAAAACCACTGATCGACGGGTTATTGGTAACTGGAGGAGATGGATTACGAACTCTAGCCGCTAATGGGGTATTATTGGTAGCCCTGGACGTCCCGCTACCACCATCCGGTCTAGCAGCAGAGATCCAAACAGTTAATAATAGTCTCAGTCAGGTTTGCGAAAAGTATTGCGACCAATATCGCATAACTGAAGCCGTATGGGCAACCTGGACTGACAGACTTATACGCATTGACAATATGATCAACAAAGACAAACACCGCCACAAAAGAGGACTCCTAGATGTCGGTGGACTAGTGCTACATGAACTTTTCGGAGTCGCAACTGACAAAGACCTTCATAAATATCAAGAAATGGTCACACATCTGAAGGCAGATACAGACGCAGTCATTCACATCATTCCTGAATTGACATCGGTTATGAATCAAACGAGAATCTACACACAGAAAAACAGAGAACGTATAAACCAACTGGGAAGACACCAAAAAGATATAGAAGACTATATACAGCGATTGTCAGAATCCTTGACAGGATACAGATTACGTCTAGATGTACTAGAAATACGTCAAGAAGTCGACAGGATCCTTACAGCTTTAGAGATGATAGGTTATGAATATCATAACCAAAGAGAGACATATCAGACTCGTCGTGCAGCACTTGAGGCTGGCCAGCTCACAGAAGAGTTACTGCCGACAGCGATATTAGAGAACATTTTACAGCAAGGGATCGCTCAAGGTTATCAAGTTGTGAGTCAATTAGAGTGGTATTATCAATATCTAGAAGTAGAACCAATTTGGAGTAACCATGAGAGTTTATTATATAAAGTACAGATTCCGATGATTGAGGACACTAAATACCTCATGTATAACATTCAAACATTTCCAGTACCATATCCGGGAACCGAAATGTCAGCAAAATTAGAAATTTCAGAACATTATGGATTTAATACACAGACTGGGGGAGTATTCATGCCAAAATTTTGTAAAGGTCATGACCCTGCAGTATGTAGATCTGGGCCTGTATATGAACCAGGTAGATTACAGTGTCCCAGAGGAATATTAACTGGAATTCAATCACCTAAAGAGTATTGTACGGTAAAATTATTAAAAGAAAACAACATGACAAAATTACAAGAAATAGATATAAATACCTATGTGATCACAACTTGGGGAGAGCGATTAACTCAGAGATGTGCCGGAGAGACTGAGCACAATATTGACTTAAAAGCGAACACATACATTATTACAATTCGCTCCAGTTGTAGCATTATGGGACAGGATTGGGTACTTCATGGTATCAGGGAACATAATCTCCAGAAAAGAATTAAGAACAAAAGATTAATTATACCAGTTCAAATTAATATCACACAAATGTTACCTGATACTGTATTGCCATCCTTGTTTCATGATCATAATGTAGAGTTGTCAGCTATACCAAATGTACCTTTAAATTTAAAGTTACGTCCGCAAAAGTATCCACTAGGAAGTGGGAGTGTTAACAATCATCCTTGGTACAACAGTACCTTGATTATAATTTTCATTGTTATTATAGTATTTATAGTAATTGGTATATTGTATAGGAAAAAGATAGTTTGCAAGAGGACGCCGCAATGTAAGGATAATAACCCGATATATGTACCAGCACCAAAACCACTCAGTAATGTAACCGTTGAAATGTTACCATTACAAACTGAGTGTAATGACACTGACGAATAACTTTTCAAATTATCAACGCCACCTACTTTATATGTTTATTAATGTTTACTTGTAATGTAGTAAGTTTGTAATAGTTACAAACTTAAAAAGAGAGGGACGATTGTAAAGACCTCGCTTTAGTTTTAATGAGTTAAAAATTAATTATCATTAATTTTAACTAATGTTCAATTTTAGAATATTTAATATTAATAAGACTTTGTAAAGCAAGAATATTCCCACGGTACAACCCAGTGAACATTCTTGCTGGAACATGATTTAGAAACGGTAAACATGTTCAATAAGCAATTCATTGTTATCACCACGGTAAACATGTTCAATAAGCACTTCATTGTTATCACCGTGTAGAGATTGACAGCAATCAATCCCATCCAGAAAGTCAGAGCCACTTAGTCACGTCTATATAGCGGATATAAACAACCATCAAACAATCCATTACTTGTTATGATAACAGATCAAGTATTCGCCATACCACTTTAAAGTGCCCAATAAAAGATAATAGAACACATGGAAATTGATATAACAGATTGTGGATTGGTTTGATGTTAAGAGGTTTGGCGCTGACTTTCATCTGGATTACACAAGATTAATCTGGAAATATTTGTACTTAAGATGATATGAATTGTCAACATCTTGTGGTGGGAACCAAACAACTGATTGGTATAAATATCACTGTTGCTTGCAAATAAAGTCAGTACGAGTAGAACTGCAGACCAGAGCTGTCAATTCTATGAGGCAATGATTCAGTACTCCTGATGTTGGACTTGTTCATTTCTATGCCACAATTTTGAGGACCCAAACTACAGTAGAGATATCATAGAGTTATCTCTTTGCGAAGCTAACCCAGACAGTAGGGGTGAACTTTACAACATGTTGATAAAATAGTAATCAAATAACTACAGCAATAACTACAGCATCATATATAAATGTCTACGCACCTGCTGTGCTGCTCTACTGTTGGGCATCCGATTCCTCGACCCGGCTGTAAAGATAGGATTACATATCAATTTTATACATGGAAAATATAAACTACAAAACTACATTTAACTACAAAAGTTCGCATTGTTTAGATCTCATAAGACAGTTAGGAAACATTTAACTGCTCTATTTTATGTTGGGATAAGTCAAGGTATCATTAAGGTTAGTATTTATTTTCTACATAATAACTAGTGTTAGTTAACATATGCTGGAACCCCAAATGGAAAATAGAAATGAATGTAATGAAATTAATGCTAGAGATCCAACATTTCCAACATTTAGTTTGTAATTCTTCATCATCAGAAATGATGAGAAACTGAAAATAGAAAGAATATTCAACAATAACATGAACATGAGAAACTTTGATCATTGTGCCACAAAGAATTTTTGTTCTTTTACAAATGTCTGCAACGCCAAGGTAGGCCTGTAAACTTGATATTGCCAAAAATATATATTGAATGAATTTATAAATAGCCAAAGCAAAGAGAAGTATGTGGCACTGAGTTGGGTTTCTCATGAAACACAGTGAGCGTGAATACCGTCAGGATAGGACCTTCTCCTTCTGTTGAATGAGTGAAACAGTGAATGGACATTCGGACTAGATCCCACAGCCTTGCCTGCAGAGAACAATGCTTCATTACACAGTGAATGAGTGAAACAATGAAGGGACAGTCATACTAGATCCCACAGCCTTGCCTGCAGAGAACAATGCTTCATTACACAGTGAATGAGTGAAACAATGAAGGGACGGTCGTACTAGATCCCACAGCCTTGCCTGCAGAGAACAATGCTTCATTACACAGTGAATGAGTGAAACAATGAAGGGACGGTCATACTAGATCCCACAGCCTTGCCTGCAGAGAACAATGCTTCATTACACAGTGAATGAGTGAAACAATGAAGGGACAGTCATACTAGATCCCACAGCCTTGCCTGCAGAGAACAATGCTTCATTACACAGTGAATGAGTGAAACAATGAAGGGACGGTCATACTAGATCCCACAGCCTTGCCTGCAGGGAACAATGCTTCATTACACAGTGAATGAGTGAAACAATGAAGGGACGGTCGTACTAGATCCCACAGCCTTGCCTGCAGAGAACAATACTTCATTACACAGTGAATGAGTGAAACAATGAAGGGACTGTCATACTAGATCCCACAGCCTTGCCTGCAGAGAACAATGCTTCATTACACAGTGAATGAGTGAAACAATGAAGGGACGGTCATGCTAGATCCCACAGCCTTGCCTGCAGAGAACAATGCTTCATTACACAGTGAATGAGTGAAACAATGAAGGGACAGTCATACTAGATCCCACAGCCTTGCCTGCAGAGAACAATGCTTCATTACACACTTCATTGAATGTGTGAAACAATGAAGGGACTGTCATACTAGATCCCACAGCCTTGCCTGCAGAGAACAATGCTTCATTACACAGTGAATGAGTGAAACAATAAAGGGACAGTCATACTAGATCCCACAGCCTTGCCTGCAGAGAACAATGCTTCATTACACAGTGAATGAGTGAAACAATGAAGGGACGGTCATGCTAGATCCCACAGCCTTGCCTGCAGAGAACAATGCTTCATTACACAGTGAATGAGTGAAACAATGAAGGGACTGTCATACTAGATCCCATGACCTTGCCTGCAGAGAACAATGCTTCATTACACAGTGAATGAGTGAAACAATGAAAGGACTGTCGTACTAGATCCCACAGCCTTGCCTGCAGAGAACAATGCTTCATTACACAGTGAATGAGTGAAACAATGAAGGGACTGTTGTACTAGATCCCACAGCCTTGCCTGCAGAGAACAATGCTTCATTACACAGTGAATGAGTGAAACAATGAAGGGACGGTCGTACTAGATCCCACAGCCTTGCCTGCAGAGAACAATGCTTCATTACACAGTGAATGAGTGAAACAATGAAGGGACGGTCATACTAGATCCCACAGCCTTGCCTGCAGAGAACAATGCTTCATTACACAGTGAATGAGTGAAACAATGAAGGGACTGTCATACTAGATCCCACAGCCTTGCCTGCAGAGAACAATGCTTCATTACACAGTGAATGAGTGAAACAATGAAGGGACGGTCGTACTAGATCCCACAGCCTTGCCTGCAGAGAACAATGCTTCATTACACAGTGAATGAGTGAAACAATGAAGGGACAGTCATACTAGATCCCACAGCCTTGCCTGCAGAGAACAATGCTTCATTACACAGTGAATGAGTGAAACAATGAAGGGACTGTCATACTAGATCCCATAGCCTTGCCTGCAGAGAACAATGCTTCATTACACAGTGAATGAGTGAAACAATGAAGGGACGGTCATACTAGATCCCACAGCCTTGCCTGCAGAGAACAATGCTTCATTACACAGTGAATGAGTGAAACAATGAAGGGACGGTCGTACTAGATCCCACAGCCTTGCCTGCAGAGAACAATGCTTCATTACACAGTGAATGGGTGAGACAATGAAGGGACGGTCATACTAGATCCCACAGCCTTGCCTGCAGAGAACAATGCTTCATTACACAGTGAATGGGTGAAACAATGAAGGGACTGTCATACTAGATCCCATGACCTTGTCTGCAAAGAACAATGCTTTATTAAGCAGTGGAGCTGCAGATTTTGGAAGTGTCAGAAATGAAAGATGAACTTCTAACACTAATACTTCATAACCAAATGAATCCATTTTGCTTTCTTACATATTGGAGTTGAAAAATGGGGAAAGAGCAAAAAACAAAAGTTGGCCTCAAAAATAAAAACTTTATGACTAAAGGCATTCCTTTTGCTTCATTACATATGGGAGGTACAACATGGGGGAGGTGCCAGAAATGAAAATGGACTTCTAACATTAAAGGTATTAAGCATCAATTCTACAATTTCATGTATTGAAGGCTAAGCTACATATGAACATCATGACAAATTGAAATTATGATAGGGTAAAAAGATAAGTTGCTATAAGACATAAAAGTTGCACTCCCAGGAAGCGTGAACTTTGTTTGACCTCAAATAAGGCTCAAAGTAGGGTAGCACTGTTTGACATCATTCTGGCACTATCCAAAGGACAATACATTTCATGACGTCATAAGCATATTGCCATACTCTAATGATGTCATTTTACCTTTCACTGCCTCTATGATAACACTCCACATGAAAATGAAACCAAGAAACAAGTGTGCTTTTGTATTGGGGCAATAAATTAGGGTCTTGTTAAAATAGAATTAACATGCAAACATGGGGATGCATCAATAAAAACATGAAAAACAATTACATTTATCACCAATATGTGAATTTTAAACGTTTTTTGCAAAATTGGTGCTTACTCCCTTTAACACTTGATAACCAAAGGCATTCATTAAGGTACTCCCACATATTACTGAGTACTGCCATATCTATACACCACTACTCCCTTGTTATATTAATATATATGAGAAATTTTACCCCATCACTTTAATTTCACCCATTAGACCAAACTCAGAAATAATGTGTACTATCATATTAAAACCAACACCAAAAATATTTCATTATCTTAGATTGTTCCTTACATAATGTTCTGGTCTATTCTTATGTATTATGAATGTAAGTAAGATTAGTAATCGCGATAGGTAGCTGGAATCATTAGGAAATAACTATACTCTATAATTCATCTCATTTTCGGTTTGGTCTAAATTGCTGCAACTTACATGAGAAGGTTATCAATGCAATATTATATGACTAAACAATAAATCTACAAACTAAAGTATAGACTTACAGAATTCAACCCAACCAGTGTAACTTGCATTACCATCAACCAAATAAAACGTACCTATGCCAGATCATACCACGTTGGATTAAATTTTAGATTATTTTGTTACTTTGTGTACAAGGGTTCCTTTGCAAAGAATCTTTCAAAGATTTCTTAAAGATAGAAACTAGTTAGGGACTGAGAGAAATATAATGTGATAGGTTTGTGTGGGTGTTTTACACAGCAAGAGTGATATAATTGGGTTTGAATGATTATGAAGAGATTATGAAGAGTGTATCATATCAGTGAATATAATGGAAGTATTACTAAGCTGAGGACAATAAACATTCTGTTCCTGGGTGAAGGATGGGGGAATGATTTAAAACACAGGAAATATACAAAATCAAGTGACACGCCATTTTAGAATATTGATTTAGACCAACCAACCAGGCAACAGAAACAGAATGTTTATTTTGCTGGCCTAGTGTGGTAGTTATGTATATGTAGACATCACACCTGATCCAGTTCTGCTGCTGGTCTGACGTCCTGACCCTGTCACAACAATACAACACACCAAGCTGACGTCATGTATGCACAATATAGCAGTGAATTATGTTAGGCTTTATGTTTAAGATTACTGTTCAGTAGGGATATATATATATATATATGTGTGTGATATTTTGGTGGGAGAATCTGGTAAAGTTGCGGGTAATGATGTGTATATGTATGATATACTGTGTGTGCCCTGACCTGTTCTTGACGTGGGAGGTTTGCCAGAGGGAGACGTAGGAGACGTCGGGCTCATTCCACTGTTACTGTTTCGAGATCCATATCCATTGTTTACTGCCAGTGAATTAACAGCACTTCGACTTTTCAGCTTGGGTGTTTTGTACTGAAATTAAACATCAATTCATCTTAAGACATACATGTTTCACTTCAATAGCTCTATCCATGCAATAACTTGACTGTGACTGCCTTATAAATATATAAATATATTGTGACACAATAAATGTTGGTAAAAAGGGAGGCTGGGGGACAAGTGATGATGACGTCACTGACTGATTGAAGAGGGTCTGTTTGAAGAGGAATGTTTTGTGGCTACATGAGCTGAATTTATGGGTTTTAATGCTGAATATACACAATTTCCTGGCATGAATAACACAAGGAGATCTCTGAGAAAGTTGTCACCAAATTTGCTGAAATAAATATTGAATGTTTAGCTTATGGTGGATCTTTACTAGGTGTATAAATCATGCAATAAAAATATTCTATATTGAGCATGCTCCTTCCTCTTTTTTTTATAAGTTTTTAAAGTTTAAGTGAAAAAAAATAAATAAAGAATTGTTTGTTTTATAAAAAATCTAAGAATGTTGATGTCAGGGACGGATTGAAAAGGATGTTTTGTGGTTTCAGGAGATGAATTTATGACAAATCATTACAGGGCAGAACAAAAATTAATTTGATAAAAATAATAAGTGTTTAATATAAAAGATAATGGTAGAAAGGTCAAAATAACCATCAAGATCATCAACACAAAATGTTGGGTTGGATCATCTGAGACTGCTACAGATGGCCAAGTTTATAATATTTCTGACAATGTCTACCCAAATCATTTTTTAGGTATGTAATGTAAAACTTCAAAAATCCAGGGGTTCAAAGAAATTATTGAATATTTTCATTATCAATTAGTTTTGATATATTTGTAGAGGGAATACCTGGGCAGGTCTAGGTTTGGTCTCTGCTTTCTTCTTGGGCAGTCGTTCATGTTGCTCTTTGCAGAATGGTATGTGTCTCTCGGCTGCCGTCTCATTGAAGCGCCGGTCACAATATTGACATTGTACATAGTCTGAAACGCATGTATTACTTAAGGTCAGGACATTACTCACAGTCTAAACATAGTCTAAATAGCCTACAAATATTGTATATGGTTAGGACAAAACACATAGTATAAACCCATATTATGCATCTTTAGGACATTATGGATCTTTTCCACATACATATTGTTTATGTGCTAGGAACATTATATGTGGTCTAAAACATATATTGTGCACAGCATGCATGGGTTGACGGTGGGTGGGGGTCGGGTGGCTTACCTGGGTTGATGGTGGGTGGGGGTGGGGTGGCTAACCTGAGTTGATGGTGGGCGGGGGTAGAGGGTGGGGTGGCTTACCTGGGTTGACGGTGGGTGGTGGTGGGGTGGCTTACCTGGGTTGATGGTGGGTGGTGGTGGTGACTTACCTGGGTTGACGGTGGGTGTGGTGGAGGGTGGGGTGGCTTACCTGGGTTGATGGTGGGTGGTGGGGTGGCTTACCTGGGTTGACGGTGGGTGGTGGTGGGTGGTGGGGTGGCTTACCTGGGTTGACGGTGGGTGGTGGTGGGGTGGCTTACCTGGGTTGATGGTGGGTGGTGGTGGTGACTTACCTGGGTTGACGGTGGGTGTGGTGGAGGGTGGGGTGGCTTACCTGGGTTGATGGTGGGTGGTGGGGGGTGGGGTGGCTTACCTGGGTTGACGGTGGGTGGTGGTGGGGTGGCTTACCTGGGTTGATGGTGGGTGGTGGTGGGGGTGGGGTGGCTTACCTGGGTTGACCATGGGTGGGGGTGGAGGGTGGGGTGGCTTACCTGGGTTGACGGTGGGTGGTGTGGCTTACCTGGGTTGAAGGTGGGTGGGGGTGGGGTGGCTTACCTGTGTTGACGGTGGGTGGTGGTGGGGGTGGGGTGGCTTACCTGGGTTGACGGTGGGTGGTGGTGGGGGTGGCTTACCTGGGTTGATGGTGGATGGTGATGGGGGGTGGGGTGGCTTACCTGGGTTGATGGTGGGTGGTGGTGGGGTGGCTTACCTGGGTTGACGGTGGGTGGGGTGGCTCTTGATGGTGGGTGGTGGTGGGCTCTTGATGGTGGGTGGTGGTGGAGGGTGGGGTGGCTTACCTGGGTTGATGGTGGGTGGTGGTGGGGTGGCTTACCTGGGTTGACAGTGGGTGGTGGTGGGGGGTGGGGTGGCTTACCTGGGTTGACGGTGGGTGGTGGCGGGGGTGGTAGAGGCTTCCCTTGATCTATAGCAGCCTGTACACCTCTAGCACCCCTGATTGATCTGATAAATTCTTCATGTTTCTGTCGCCAATTGTTTTTTTTCTTTGGTATAACCTACAAAAGAAAACCTTTTTTACTGAGACATCCCTATCATTATAAGTGTTACATATAATTTAAAACTTTAAAACTTTTTTGTGTTTTTTTTTGTGTGTTTTTTAAATATTATTTTCCATTTTTATAGTTTCTTTTACCTTGTTCTCATATTTCTAACATTATAATATAAATACATTTCATGCTTATTGTAACTTTCATACTTCATATTATAATAATTATCCTTCCTGATACAAAAACATACACCTGCAGTTTAGTGATGTAAAAATTCAATATACTTTATATTTATGCCTTAAGTTCCCAAATTGCTAATATCTATTCATTTTTTACTTTTGTATTTTGTTAAAGAAGGGTGATTGATGGCACATGATTATATTCCCTTCAGTGGCCATATAATTGACATATTAGCTTGGTTGATCTCTCGTGTGATTTTTCACTCGGCTGCTTCCAATACATGTTGAAATATACATTAATACTAATCTAACAAAGAAATAAAATGTTTGTTGTATTCTTCAAAAATATTTTGCCTAAAACTGAGGCAGGATAACCAACTTTTAGAAAATAGCAGGAAGATCAGTGAAATAAATGTAGTTTGGTATAGAACAGATTCACCACAGGAATTTCATCTTCAGAAGTCAGAATATTGTTATTTATCCATGAAATTAATTAAGTAATACTTTATGTTTCAATAATGAGCGATAAACTGCTGCATTTAAACTCAAAATTTTCCAGTTATATGAGATTGTGTATTATGGAAGAGGATAAAATACCATTTTCTTCAATATTTCATTTACATTTGTAACTTAGTCCACCAATAGTAATATCTTATTAGATCAACTTTTTACCATCTTCCTGATACACAATCATAGAAGAAATAAACAAGCTTTGTGTTGCCAAATAATATAGACCCCTTAAACTAAACTGAGGAAATCCCTTCAGTTCCAAACAATATTTCTCCTTTATTTCTTTTTAACGTTAGGGGGAACAGTGTCTTCTAAAGTTCTTTTTTCCCGCCAAAAAAAGTTATTTGAACCACAAAAAATGACATGGTGCAAGATAATTGCTTTGTATGAAAATAACTACAAAACGGATTTCAGTCTTTAATGCATCAAATGCTTAGGGATGGATTTTTCTTTTGATCTTATTTTTATTTTGTTTTTAAAATTTTATCATTTTTAATCAATTTAAATTTAAAGTTAAAGTAAAAATATAAAAAAAAGATTTTTTTTTGGTAATGACTAAAGAAGGTATAGAGCTTACTTGAAAAACATTTTTGGGAATAACTACACTAGCAATCTGCAGAACTAAGGCATTAATCTTTAGCTAGAATGATGTTATTTAGTTTAAATAGACAGAATTTTAAAAGGTGTCTTATAACTCAAGTAATTTATGTTTTTGTAAATAAATTGCTTCAATTAAATGGTAATTTATGACAATTATTGGTAATTTTTTACTTGACTTTGAAGAATGTAAGATATTTCAAAATTAAGACCATTAATCAAAATTCCCTCTATTTAAACTAAACAGAACAGTATTTGGAGTAAATCTGTTCTTTAATTTTGGTAATTAAACTTGCAAAACCTCTCAATTTTGTCCTAAAAAGCGTGGGAAATTTGGAGAAATATGATATTTTATATACTTCTTTCTTGTATCACTGGGCAGTGATGAGGTCGAATGCAGCAGTTACTGGCTATTCGATTAGTCATAAAAGATCACTAAATGATGTTTCCATATGTGTATAAACACATTGATCCTTTTTCAAAAGAAGTATATTATCTATCTAGTTAGCTTTGGTGGGTTATAATGGTGCACTATTTCATGTAGTTGAAGGAGCAATGACGTCATAATGGTGCTTTGGTTATTTATCAATGAAATAGTGACGTCTTACTTGTTGGTATCTTAGCAACCGTCAACAACACATTTCATACAGCTGTGATCCTTTGTATGAAGTGTCCCTGTTCCCCCTAACGTTAAAAGTATTATGCATAATTTTTTCCAAAATTGGGCATAAGATTAGGATTTAGACTGGAAGGTTTCATGCCATACTCAGGTCTGATATTTTGTGGATAACAGCAGCCGGTGAGGGGGGAATGAAGGGGAACATAACCTCTGAACATTATAACCCCAGATTAGCCTCATAGTGTATGCTAATAAACATTCCAGAACTATTTATTGTCATTCTAGTACTTTTCACTGCACTTCCCTTTTGATGATGTCATCAGATATTGCCATGCCCGATAATGAAATACACCTTTCCTTGCCACTACACTTTAACTTTTGCCAAAAGATAATTGATTAGAATTATGTCTAAATTCCCATTACAAATAATTATTTACTCTTTACAATCCAAAATTGGGCTAAAAGTGAAATGTATTTACTCTACATTAACCAGTTTTTTTAGACTTTCTTCAAAATTGATGCATAATACATTTTAAGATCATGAGATTTGGTCTGCTGTTGGTCAGAGGGCAGACATTTTGACCACAGATCACCCAATTGTAACGTATTACCACTAACCTGTTCTCTTTTCACTGTCTGTTAAAATGGGACATAAAATAGAAGTCTTGGCTCAAACATACATCACAAATACAATACAGCATAATTTTTTGGATTTTTTTTCTTCAAAATTGATGCATAATATATTTTAAGATTAAGAGATTTGGTCTGCTGTTGGTCAGAGGGTAGACATTTTAGCCACAGATCACCCAATTGTAACTTATTACCACTAACCTGTTCTCTTTTCACTGTCTGTTAAAATGGGACATAAAATAAAAGTCTTGGCTCAAACATGCATCAAAAATAAAATATGGCATAATTTAATACCATGATATCATCAGATTGCTATTTTATACTTGATTTATCACAAGATAGAAATACACACATTATAAAATATTCAAGAAATGAGCATCGTGATTAAATTGTTTAAATTATTTGAGTTGAGACATTTGACTTACTTTTTGAGCCTTTTTTTGGACTGTTACTATTTCAGTTCCTTCTGCTCTCTGTTTTGATGCATCAAACACCTTTCTTTTCTTTTGATTAGATCTTTCACATATTGGGATATGTCGGTTCTGTAAAAGGAGACCACAAAATGGTTAAAATGTCAAGAGCATTTGTCTATCCAACAATACTAAAATTGATCTTTTCTCAAACAGAGACTTTCAATGAAAGGTCAATGGTCATGCCCACACAAAATGTCTAGAGGATTGAGGTTCTAAGGACAAGATATAGATAAAAAATCAGTTTTCTTTGATACTAAAAGCATTAGATACTACCGGTAAATGTTCCCTAAAATCTTCTTAATAATGCTTGACTATGATGACAAAAACATTTTTTATGCAAAAGTATTCAATATAATGAAGTTATCATGATAAATTTTGATCCTGGAAAATTAGATAGAAAAATATTTTTTTCAATACAACAAAGGAACATATCTATTTGAATAAGGCTGTTTGTTTGAGTATAATTAATGGATAAACGTGACAGGTCTGACAGTGTGCCAAGAATGTAGTATATGCTGGACTGTGTATCTGTATTAATGTTCAAGAACCTCCCTCTTCAATGTACAACAACCAGAAACAATGGTATAGAACATACTACAATTGCCAGGAATATCTGTGTCTCCATATATAGACTATGGACACAAATTTTATGATGGCCATGTGGGTTAGAACAAACAAATTATATCTTTCTTGTTGACAATTTGATGTAAAGATATGGGCAATATATTATTTGTATTTCAAAGTGAGTATGTTGGGCTGGAGAAAATATATTTGATAAGTTATATATGTCTCTGAAAAAAAATCGATGAAAACTGGAAAAACCCTATTATGTGATTTTCCCATTCTAAGACTTGTTTTTAAAATTAGACAGATGGCTGTGAACTAATTTGCGATCTGATGCTACAATCTGCCCACTTACTTTGATTCTAAAATTATAGCATGTTGTTAATTATGCTTCAAAGCTCTGCAAATCCCCTTCACTTCTCACAGGCCAAAGTCAAATCCTTTCAATGGGCTTCTGGTAAAAATCCTGGGATAAATACCTCATTTGGAATGAAGAAAACTCTTATTTCATGACACGGAATGTTTACATCATTGAATGGACAGAATCTGCCTTTTGTTTCCGAGATTGGCAGAGGAGTAACGCATTAACTTTGTTATAAACTGTATACATCATGTTTGGGAAATTAAAAAAAAATGTCTAATATTCACTGAACATTGAGGGCTATGAGTTGGGTAGGTAAGAAAATCATGAGTCAAATCTTAATGCACCTGTTGCAACCACAACTCAGTGGGTAAATTATTCCAATGTAACTAGACTTCTTGTTGCTTGGCCTTATATTTTGGCCTAATATTCTGTTCCACAATACCAGCACTCAGGATATTTGCCAAATGTGAATCACTAAAGCCCATTATGTCAAGTTAGATTCCATACAACAATGTTTTTTGTACCCTATTCTATTTCACTCTGTACAACCACTTGATATAGCTATGCCCCTGAGGTCGCGTTTGTTGAACACCTTATTCTTACCTGGATCCCTGTTGACATGTGCCACTTTTATCATAAAACATGCACTTTTCAAACATGCATGACAAGAAACAGATTATTATTTTCTCGAGCTATTATCATATTATTTTATACATTATGGTTGTCGGTATTCAAACCTATATCAAAAGAAGTGTCAATGCATAAGCATGTTCTGTAGAATACTTCAGTACCATTAAATTTCATGTACGTCGTAAATCACATATCTTATCCAGAATGTCTTAAATCTGACAGATGTATAATTGAATATTTATTGACTCATGAGCATTAACCAGTCAATAGAAGTCTATAAATCTTGGTTTAAACATATTTTTTATTTGCAATTGAACAACAGCTTTACAGCTATACAAAGTTCTTTTGCAAAAAATCTATAAATCTTAGTTTACACTGTATATGTTTATGAAGCCTGAATATATGAGTGCCAAATGATTCAGAGTTAGCCAAAGGTAATGTCATGCCCGCACAACTGTTAATTATGCCTGTAACTCTGAGTTTGTGTGTCAATTTTTTTTTTTACAAATGCTTCAGGACATTTTAAAAATGTGGCAGGAAAGTTTTTGTCATGTATTTGCTTATTATCAGACAAGGATTTGTCTTGTTTTAGAAATATCGATCAAGATATGTTTTGTCATTTGATTTTCAGTAAAATTTCATTTGAATTGTAAACAGTTCAAAAGTCCTCCATTTTCTATGTTTCATCTTGCCATATTTCTCATTATGACACGTCAATTCCACAATATCATTTACAACGTAAATCACAATATTACAGCTGTATCAATTATGTTATGCTTCATCAATTTTGACATATTAGAAATTTGAGTAAATGATTGATAGACATCGAGCTCTTCCATTTCCTGTTTTTTAACATTTTCATATTTAGTATTTGTTTTGGCAATCCTAACTTTATCAGCTGAAATCAACACCATGGAAACCGTGATGGATGACATGTCCCTTGCTTAGCATACACAGTTATTGATGATAGAGCATTGTTTAATGTAATGTTGTGATGAGGCATCTGGGTGTCAAATGGTGTAAATTACCATCACTCTCTGATCCCCAAATCACATGCCTGAATAATGTTAAAATTAGTGGGGCTGAAGGTGAGAGTATTTTTCAAAAGGTAGTTTGGATGCTTAAATTATGTAAATGATTTTTTTCCGCAGTAAAAATGACATACATACCAAAGCATCAGGGTTGAAATTTCGTCCACAAATATCACACGGAATCCGTTCTTGTGTTGAGGTGCTGCTGAATGCTACAAAAAAAATGAAATATTTTTTCATAGAAGTGGAATGCTATTAAAAATATTGATGTAGAAATCTTTTGATAATGCTCCAAGGGTCCACTATAAAATACAGGCAAAAGCTACAGCTCCTTTATGGCAACAATTCTGACAAAAACCAGTATATATTTTTGGGATTCAAACTTGTGAGTAACAAGTATATTCTTCAGGTGCATTTCCTTTCTGCAAGATTTAAGATAAAACATATATAATACTATTTGGAAGGTTGAAGATAAATTTACCATACATTCAGCATATGCGCATAACTTAAGAAGATCCTTTTTCAATAATTTGTGTTTGTGAATTACAATTTTTGTGTATGATTTTTAAAAAAAATGCTTTTACAAAAGGCAACATTTCATAGTTAACCTGTGATGGTCAGTTTTGGACAGCGTAATCAGAAATAACTATTCATAACCTGTGATTCAATGATCAGTGATAATCATAGTCTTGGACTATAAAGCGTTTACCGTATATACTCATGTATAAGACAAGGTTTTTTTCCAAAAACTCTTAGTTAATGTTTAGGGGGTCGTCTTATACACGAGAGCAGTCTTATACTCGAGTATTTACGGTAAAACGTAAATACGGTAAAACGTAAATACGATGTTTATATTTTCGAAATAACGAATATCAGACGTAGCAGATTGATTTTAATTGCGTTTTAAATGATAAATAAAGGTATTTACCCAATATTATTCGAGAACAGAACAAAACCATCAATCCATTTAAAACACAATTAAAATCGATCCACGTGTGAAAGCATGTCAACAGGGAAGACACGACTCAAAGCAGTGGAACAATGACGAAATGCAAAACTGTGAACGCTGATAATTGGTATCAGTGAAATTTTACTAATTTTTACACCACTGAATGGGAAGACATCAAAGGCAGAGTTGAATTGTGCGATATATTTAAATAATAATTTTAATAGACATAGAAGTAAAACGCAAATACGATGTCCGTGATGTTGCGGATCGATTGGCCACGTGACTCACAAGTCATGTGATCATTGACTGCAGATTTGCCACAGAATTTACCGGATCGATTTTAATTACGTTTTAAATGATAAATAAAGGTATATACATAATATTATCACAAATTACGCTTTGCAGGTATTGCGCAATATATTAACAATCGTTTTCGTGCTAAAAACAAGAGCCTCTTCCCGTCACTTCCGCCTTTCAAAATTGCGACCACGTGTTGCGTTGAGTCGTGTCTTCCCTTCTTGACAGAAATGCCTTCACACGTGGATCGATTTTAATTGCGTTTTAAATGATAAATAAAAGTATTTACCCAATATTATTTCGAAACACTTTGTTTTGACTTTGTTCTCACTGATTCCAATTATCAGCGTTCACAGTTTTGCATTTCGTCTTTGTTTTCACTGCTTTGAGTCGTGTCTTCCTTGTTGACAGAAATGCTTTCACACGTGGATCGATTTTAATTGCATTTCAAATGATAAATAATGAAAACGCTTTGTTTTGAGGCTAAGATTTTAAATGATAAATAAAGGTATTTACCCAATATTATCACAAATTATGCTTCGCAGGTCGAGAATTTATCCATGAAGTAAAACGTAAATATCATGTACGTGACGTCGCGTTAATTCACGTCCGCAACACAAGGAGAAGCCAGGGATCCATCATTGCGCAATATATTAATATTTCAATGCGAGTTGATGCACTCCATTTGTTTTCGTGCCAAAAATAAGAGCTTGTCCCCGTCACTCCCGCTTTTTAAAATGACGACCTCGTATTGCGTAATGCATGTTAAATGGATGAATGGTTTTGTTCTGTTCTCGACCTGCAAAGCGTATTTTGTGTTAATATTGGGTATATACTTTTATTTATCATTTAAAACGCAATTAAAATCGATCCACGTGTGGAAGCATTTCTGTCAAAAAGGGAATACACGACTCAGTGGAAACAATGACGAAATGCAAAACTGTGAACGCTGATAATTGGAATCAGTGAGAACAAAGTCAAAACAAAGTGTTTGGAAATAATAGACCAATAATGTTGGGTAAATACGTTTATTTATCATTTAAAACGCAATTAAAATCAATCTGCTACGTCTGATATTTGTTATTTCGAAAATATGAACATCGTATTTACGTTTTACCGTAATTACTCATGTATAAGACGGCTAATATCTTATATTTTAAGCATATTTACGTTTCACTTTTAAAATGACCGCCAAGCTTCAGCTTAAGCTTGAATGGTAGCAGAGCCGATATCTCTTGAAAAACGAACTCGTCTTATATTCGGAAATCGTTTTTTTTCAAGTAAAATAACCTCAATTTTGGGGGGTCGTCTTATACACGAGTCGTCTTATACACGAGTAAATACGGTAATTATCTTCCAAATAAGTGGCTGAAAATTATACCAGAAGGTCATATCTTAGTAATCTATCAAGCAGACTTTCAACTTTACTTGCCTAGTGGGCAAGAGGATCACAAATGCCAATGTCAAGGCCTGGACTACAAAGTCATATCTTAAGAATCTATAACCTCTTGATTCTTTATTCTAAAAATTCCATCTTAGTCCAACTCCATCTCAGTTCCTGCATATATGGAGCAGTGTAAAACATTGTTATGAAAAAGTTGTAATTCAAGATGTGTGCAAAGAAAAAAAATTGTGTACCCAGACAATTTGTTTCCCACGCACAGCATTTGCTCTTCTATTATGATTGTGTTTTGTATGTCTGTGGCACACATGGATATGTGCTATAATCAGACAGTATTAACCCGAATATTGTGTAGATAAATAAACTGGCATTTTGAACATCCATAATTGTGAATTAATAAGATTACATATTTGTTAAGATAGGATTTTGTTTTTTGTCTGATTTGTCTACATCTCACACAATCTCAATATGGATTATCTCTTTAAAGTTACACTTTGAATAACAGTGACCATCAGCCTAATATACATGATTTTAGGAATAAGTGATTTTGAATTTTTGAATTGAACATTAAGAAGGTTGTTTTATATGATTCATACTTCACAGAGAGAATAGTTGGGAGTGCTTATGTGAAAAGCGAATAATTCATCTGCAAAAAACATTTGTAAAATAAGTATTTAAAAAAAAACTTTTTTCCTTATATATCTTAAATTTTAAAGATATCTTTTAATTTGTTTAGATAAAATCATATAATTCACCACAAAAAGGGATGACACAAACTAAGCAAGGCTCATAGGTAAAAACAAAAATTACAACAAACAAAACAAAAAATAAAATAGATAAAAACTTAAATAAACACAAGAATGAAACAATTATTGCAAAATGATGGGATGGTTGAAATTAATTTTGTTCATCTTTTTAATTTTCAAACATTTAATTTGGTATATGAACAAATTTTATAGCACAATGGAATGCAAAATTCAGTCTTTTAATGTTGACTACCGGTACGTAAGTTCCTCTAATATGGCTGAGGCACTAACGTAAATCATCAATCAGAATTTTGCTTGCTATTTCTGTTGTAATTGTCCAATTTACACCAAATTTGAAATAAACCTACTAAGAACTCCATGCTCTATCGATTGGAAGGCATTTGCAAGCAATAATAATATCAACTGTTAATTTTGCTCATCTCATGGGCAAAGACGATGTTGTCATCTCAAACTTTTTGTCATCATGCACTTCTTTATCTTTGTTTACATGTTATAAGAATGTATTCATATGCGTGTGTGCACATGCCCATATAAGAACCTATTGCATGCACATGGACAAACACTCCACAATTGCACCAGTTGCCTGAACCATATTGAACACAGAAAAAGCTGAATTACAAATCAAAGGAAATGACTACACATTCCCCAATGATTGTACTAATCACAGAATAACACAGATAACATCAATCCGTGTTACAAAAAAAAAAAACTCTTTGAACTTATTCCAATTGAATTTTTGGTATTATAAAACATATGGTGACACAGAATGACACTTTCTTTCAACTTTTTACAACTATAAAATTTCAACAGTATCAAGCATCATTATAAATATCACTCCTTCCTGTGTTAACAGTTATATATTGATTTATCATTTCATGTTATTCATTATTTTGATTTATATTGAGAAAATTGTATCCCATTTTTACAAATGATATCCAGAACCAGATTCAATGTGGAGTCAAAATAAGGCCTAAACAGAGAAATAATACAAAATGTTCAATCCATGTATAAAGATTAGAAACCAAAAAGCCAACTACTTTTTTTTTTTTTTTTTGGGGGGGGGGGGGGGGGTCTCAAAATGAAAATGTATAAAAAATATCAATTCTCACTGCTCGAGCGGGCCCTGCTGCCACCTGGTGTATTAAAATCTTCCATGTCTTCCTTGTACAAGCTTGGTTCATAGTTGTACCAAATGCTGTTTGAAATGTCATTTTCTTTCAATTAGTTTATTACACCCATAACTATCTTTCTGTTTTTTTTGTAACACGGATGGTCCTTTTTTGATATCCACTGCCGACAGGCAGTGGATATCAAAAAGGGACTATCTGTGTTATTCTGTGATCGGTACGATCGTGGGAAATGGGTAGTCGTTTCCTGTGGGTTGTAATTCGGTTTTTTCTGCTTATTATTCAAGCAACTTACGCCACTGTGGAGTGTTCGTCCGTGTGCATGGAAGATTCCAATTTGCGCATGCGCCCGGGCGTATGAATACTTCAATAAAAGAAGTAAACAAAAGAAAAGAAGTGCGTGGTGTAAAAGCAGAACGTTCAAAACAATGTCATCGTCTTCGTCCATCGTTGCATAAAATTATCTTTTTAAATTGCTTGGAAATGCTTCCCAATCGATAGAACAAGGAATTATCAGTAAGTTTAGTTCAAATTTGGTGTAAATCGGACAATTAGAAGTCAGATGACATGCATACGTCTGATCGATGATTTGCGGTTAGCGTCTGAGCGATATTAGGGCAACTTACGTAATCGAGCCTGAAAAGGCACATCTGTGCATAAAGTTGTGCTAAAAATATCGTTCATATACCAAATTAAATAATTTTAAAAGACGAATCAAGATAATATTTCATTTTGTGGTTTTGTTTGGTTTATTTTAATTTTTGTTTTGTTTGTTGTAATTTTTGTTTTGTTTATTTTAATTTTTGTTCTGTTTGTTGACAGTTTTGGTTAGTTTGTCATTTTTTTTCTCATCCGTGTTACATGTGGATCACCACTTTTTCTTGTTTAATTCCAAAACTGATCAGTTTATTTTCACACTTCATAATCCTTAAATTCCCAAAGTTATTTGTAGTCCCACCAAAAATTGTCCCACTTTTATACAATTTCCAGTCTGTTTGACCTTGCCTGTTTGAACACATACTATCAATTAGATTACCCATTTGCTGTTGTTTCTTTTGAACATAAGTTTGGCATTCTTCTTGGAGTGATCCAGGCTCCAGTACTTCTTCCAGCCAAGGTCGAATTGAGAAAAAAAATTCTTTGTCATGATCGAACATGCCACGGTCAAATAGAATCTGTTGCGAACATGCCACCAACCATTGAAATCAATGAATGAGCAAATCAGACAATGTTTTAAAAGCCTAAATCTGAGAGGTAGCTTGATATTAACCCCTAACATATGGGAAGGACGTCAACATCCACCACTGATGACAGGAAGGACGTTAACGTCCCCATTGTTCTGGTTTCAAGATGTCATTTTGTAGCATTGGGCTGCAATTTGTTGCAAGGTAATTGTGATAATGACGGCAGATAGCTTGGAGCATGAACTTTTGACCCCAACACTCAATTAATCCCATTGAATAACAATGGTTATGAATTTTGATAATTTAGTATGCAGATACACTGATCCAGAAAAAAACCTTGATTCTTCCTGCTAATCATTGAATCAACAAACAAGTGTTGATTTTAAAAAATCAAGCTCGCGTAAGTTTGCAAAATCCCAAGGCAAAATCCAACGAAAATCTTCTTACTCTACCACGCACTCACAAATCAGTTCTCAAACAAAAGCGACATCTGACGGTGTAAGCAGAATTAATGCGCCAAAACATGGCCGCCATGGACCGATAATCGGGGTAAGCTCCATAGACTTACAGCTTAATCATATCAAAACCTCGAACATTCAGACCTAAAGTCAAAACAAACGCGAGCGAAAATTAGATAGGCTTGTCTTAATTGATGGGTTAAAGAGAAATGTTTGTGTTGCTTTTCACTTTGGTATGGTCTGTCATCAGTTTATGTATTATGTCGTCAACATTGACAAGATGGTTTTCCTGGCCGTAAGAGTCTGACTGACCGCTGACACTGACAATGTGCTGATCTGACAGTGACAATTCAAACGCATGAACGAGCACCTGTCTTCTATCATAACAATCAATATTTAGCATCCCATGACAAACACTACAAGAGTCATAATCAGTCATTTTCTCCCTCCAATACATGAACAAGCTTCTTGGTATCGTACTGCATGATATCGAAAAATAACACAATGATGTTTAAGGCACAAATAAATTATTTTACCATGGTAGCCATCGTCATCTTCTCCGAATTCCATCTTGTTTTCAATAGCAACCAGTTCTGCAAACACATGTAAACTGCTCTCTGATTGGTTCGTCGACGTCCTCTGTTTGGGCTTGTTTTGGACTTTAATTTTCATTTAGATTTTTTGAGGGCAAACATGGCGTGTTCTAGATGTTATTTTTCAATTTATTTTCTAGTTTGCTTAATCATTACATGTGCAATTTATATATAAAAGTCAAGTTACTGCCCTGCACCACTAAATACGTCAACATAAGCATTTATAACAAGATCTGTGATTGGTTGTAATGATTATTTTCATTGGTCTCCAATTTGATTGGTTAGATTTGACCAATGCAATTGGAACTCATTAAAATGTGTGGTGATCATTTCCACTATTTTGGAAGAAGGAAATAAATTTGATGAGATTGAATGAAATTTGGTTCATTCAGTCTCAATAGATCTCACAATGCTACAGTCATAATCTGCAGAAAGTTCATGTTTTGAAACTGAGGTGATAAGAGATTAGGAGCTCAACAAAGAAGCAATCATCATACAGAAAGAGACCACTGACATCTCAGACTTCTCGTCATCAGCAGCTGATTCAGTGATTGATTGATTGGAATAATTTGGATCAAAACATAGATTGAAGCTAAGGTATTGCTTGTTTCATCTGAGATCAATTTTACTTATTGTGAAATTTATTATGCACATAAACACAATTCATTAATTGATTTTATCTAGTCTAAGTGACTGTATCCATTTTCAAACTGTCTTTATGATATATCCATGCAGAATTATTACTTGTAATATTTAGTTGTCTGATGTCAGTGATGTAAAAGAAGAAACTAGGCTGATAAGCCCCGTTTTTCTGGATTGCTGTCAGGATAAATTGCTCATTGTTTTATTAACACTTATAAATGAACTTCGAATTGTGGAAATCTAAAACTAAAACAGGGGATTTGAATCGACTGCTGTGACTGATAAAAGTTTTCCCCAAAATGATGTATGCCTAATATATCAATAGATGAACTTAAAGTATATATTCTCAACACAGAATGTGAAAAGCTTTCTTGTTTCATGGTTCTGTCACCCTCATTAGGCTTAGATTTAAGTTTATCTCAAAATTGGTTTTAATATTGAGAGTCAAAAGAAAATATTTTGTTGTTACATGGATGGTACCATCTTTTGATGGACTATCTGTATTATTCTGTGATTGGTATGATCATGGGGAAGTCATTTCCTGTGAGTTGTGAATTGTCTTTTTTGTGGTCAGTATGGTTTCAATAATTTGTGTACCATGAAGAAGACTCTAATTTAGTCCATGCATGTATGCATATATTCCCATATCATGTAAACAAAGATTAAGTAGTGCATGATGACAGTTCAAATTGATATCATCATTTTCGCCAATAAATACATGAAATTAGAAATTGTTTTGTATATTTTCTTCTTGTTTCTATGTTATTCTTGTTACTGCAACCTTCCTGTCTCATGTATACATGTTATTGGTAGAGCAGTGTTTTGTTTTTATATTACAATCAGATGGAATTGAGCAATGTTTATATATTGATTCTTCACATATTTCAGGTATAAACATGGAGTTTGTGGAATTCATTAAAACACACATGGTTGATGGAGTGACCCTGTATAGGGCTAACATGATGCCACAAGAGGGCACTCTATGTATCACCGGGCATCACCTCATCTTATCATCACGCACGGATCAGCGTGAAGAGCTCTGGGTATGTAACACATTCTGCAGTTATTTCATCAAGTGGAATGATACATTTTATCACATTTTACCAATGTTTTGTAAAATATATGAAATTTTTTATTTCTAAACCATTTGCCTTAAAAAAAACAACAAAAACAACAAAAATTGTAAATAACATCAATAATAAGTCTATTCTAAGAAGATATCTAAATTGTCTAGGTTTTTCAGTAAGAATTCATTGCCTGTCACAACAGCATATCTCCATTTTGAATATTGCTTGTTTTGTAATTTTAGTTACTTCACAAGAATGTAGACAGCATTGAGAAGCGTCTGAGTGGGAGCAGTGGGACCTTGACCCTCAAGTGTAAGGACTTCCAGTTGTTCCAGCTGGAGATACCATCAGTAGAAGATTGCCTTAATGTGGCAATGTCTGTAGAACAACTCTCAAATATCGGTGAGAAAACTTTTATAATGGGTATTACATAATAAAGAACTTGTGTTTTTCCAAGTGATAAATTATCAGAAAAATTCAGAAATATATAAAAGCCATTTATTTCATATTTGGTGCTTCTAGAAAGTGGTCATCAATCAGATATCTGTGTGCAGATTACCAACATGCTGAATTATGTTCATTATTCTTTTTGGAGAGTCACATCCTGAATTAACATATTTACTTTCACTTATGAATGTCTTCTCAGTAGTAGTGTTTTGATATATATTAACAAAATTTGGGATTTTCCATACCATACTCTCATAATTAACTGATATTAAGGCTTTGGCATACAGATAGACTGGAATAATTACTGGGTCTGAACTGAACAGATCCATTAATATGATATTAAACTGAGATATCTCAGTTTCATTCAAAGGTATTTTTATAATTTCATGCTTTTTTGGGCAAGTAGGAATATCAATTAAATCCTTGTGCCTGAAATAATGTGTGAGTTCTGACACTGACATACATAGAAGTTTGGATTTGTGTCCATTAAACCTTATTTGAAATTTCACGGTTTGTGATAAACAATATTCTAAGCATCTAAGCATCATATAATATGAACCTGTCATATTCATTCTTTATTTTGCAGACAACATAAACTTGTTTTATCCATGCAGACAATACAAATCTGTCATATCCATTCTTTTATGTTGCACAATATAAACCTTTATTGTGCATTCTTTTACATTGGAGATAATATAAACCTGGTGTATGCATTCTTCTATGTTGCAAACAATATCTTTCTTATCCATTCTTTTATGTTGCAGACAATATCAGACTTTCTTATCCACTCTTTTATGTTGCAGACAATATAAACCTGTCGTATCCATTCTTCTACCGACCAATGTTTGCTGTGATGGAGGATGGCTGGCAGGCATTCAGAACAGAGTCAGAGTATGGAAGACTGAAATCTTTCTCAGAAGAGTGGAGGCTTACCAACATGAACAAAAACTTCGAGGTGAGACACACTTGGATTTATTTGCAATAATGACTTTTGCAAATTGCATGTGTTTCTTTGTTGAATTTGAATACATCTATAATAATTTTGATATAAATGTTCTCAAAATATCTTTAATCATAATATCTTTTTTATTTTGATAAATTTATTTTCTATTAACTCAAAATAAGATACCAAATATGCAGATGCTTCAGATGTGTTGATTGAGGTGGCAAATGAAGGGAAGTAATAATAAATAAAAAATTTAATACTTCCAGGTTTGTCCAACTTACCCTCAGATAGTAGTTGTACCTAAATCTGTCGATGATGAGACAGTGTTTAGAGCCGCAAGTTTCCGATCAGGCGGCCGCTTCCCAGTTCTCAGCTACTTCCATAAAGAAAATCAGGTATGTGATATGATTTTATCAAGAAAATGAATGGAATATATAATAATCTATTAATATTTTTTTTAGAGAAGAAATATTCTTTCATAATGTATTGTATTTTGATATGATTGGACTTTTTACTTGAGATGGTGATACTGAGAAGTAGTCAGCCCCTGACGGGACCTAATAACCGGAGGTGCAAGGAGGATGAGAAGCTAGTCAATGCTGTACTAGGCATTGGTAGAAGAGGATATATCCTGGATACACGCTCTCAATCCGTAGCCAAAATGGCTGCCACAAAAGGTGACCAAATATATGTCAACCTATCAAAACTGAATTGGTTTATTTGTTTAAAAAAAATAGCACTGATCTACTCAGATGTTGGCAAAATTAATTTTAGATTATTAATGAAATTTGCATGCCTAGATCTTTGAGAGGATTTCATACTGTATTTGAATGTATTTTAGGTGGAGGCGTAGAACCAGAAGTTCACTATCCTCAGTGGAGACGTATCCACCAGTCTATAGAAAGGCAGAACTCACTTCATGAGTCACTCATCAAACTGATAGAAGGTAAGATATAAATATTATGAATCATGTCTTATGGTTATAAATTATGGCATGTTAAAGGATCAGATGTTTAAATTGAAAATCTTATTTTTGGTCAAAACAAGTAGCTCATAGTTGCATTAAATGCAAATCTCATTTTTGATTTGATTTTAAATGCAAAATGCATGTTTGAAACAAGTGTAAAAAATTTTAAATGTTAAACATGTATGTGGAAATCTTGTAAAATATAACAAATTTATTATATTTATGTAAATGATTCAAGTACATTATAAAACTCATTTCATTGAACACTGAATAAAATGTAATGTGTTACTGAACTTGTAGCATGTAGTGACCAGAGCACAAGTATGGACAAGTGGTTATCTAAGCTGGAGTCCAGTAACTGGCTGACACACATCAAGGACGTCCTCACTTGTGCATGTGTAGCTGCTCAGTGTGTTGTCAAAGAAGGTCAGTAATAGTATTGATTACGATAACAGATTTATATAGCACATTACTAGACTTAGCCCTGCTCATGGCTCTCAGTATAACTCATCAAAGTTATCTCTCTGTGTGTAAAGGCATTCAATCAAATAAGAGATGCTCACGGCTCTCAGTATAACTCATCAAAGTTATCTCTCTGTGTGTAAAGGCATTCAATCAAATAAGAGATGCTCACGGCTCTCAGTATAACTCATCAAAGTTATCTCTGTGTGTGTAAAGGCATTCAATCAAATAAGAGATGCTCAGTAATAGCCTCAGTGCGGTAACAAAATGAAGAAATGGGAATGTTTGTTGTGTACAGGGGCTTCAGTATTGGTGCACGGATCAGACGGTCTGGATTCCACCCTCCAGGTCACCTCCTTGGCTCAGCTTATACTGGATCCAGACTGCAGGACAGTTAGAGGGTAAGATCTTGTATTAAAGTATATGTCTCTGCCTCCATTTATTGTTAAGAAAGGAAAGAGTGGAAGGATTAAATGTTAAATAGAACTAAAAACATTATTTATGGTTTAAAGTTGTTTTTATGCTTTATATCAGTTTATGTTTCAGATTTTTTTACCTGCCCAAGGTCAAAATTAGCGACCCTAAAGTTTTAGATTTTCAGTTATTGTCTCAGAAATAAATACATATAAAATATAATGTGTCTCAATATAATATACAAACATTTTATATACCTCAAAATATATCCATAAAATTGAAATCTACTCCCTTATACTATTTAGGGAGGGCATGTTGTTGGAAGCAAGGTTACTTTTTGTGGCCATAGTCACAGTTGACAAAGGGAAGTGTGATCAGTGACAACTGGAAGTTTTGATATGAAAATGATTTATTCAGGTATTAAGTTGTAAAATGTTGGGGAATTCATTTAAATCTGATAAAACTAAAAGTAACCATATATTGCAGGTTTGAAGCTCTGGTGGACCGCGAGTGGTTACAAGGAGGTCACCCCTTTGCAGACCGCTGCGCCAAGTCAGCCTACGCCATCACTAAGTATCGCCAGGAGGCGCCAGTCTTCCTTCTCTTCCTCGACTGTGTGTGGCAGGTAACACGGCTAAATCTGACATCTCTAAATCAGCTTTAAATTAGACAGTTATCATATCATGTTTAGGCAGGAAAAATATTATGAATTTCTTAATCTCGTTTTGTCATTTTTGTGCAGAAATGTTTTACACCTTCAAAAATCTACATCTTATACTTTTTATATCTAATTATTAAAGAGATACTTTCCAGTAAAATACATTTCATAAATTATACGATTAAATGATCATAGATACATAAATACATTGAAATTCAGAGACCAAAAATATATAGCGGTAACCATGGCAACACAAACCAACAATTAAAATTAATCTTGCAACCCCCATAAATTATGATCATTTATTGCAATTTGGGCCTATGACGTCATCGTGCGGGATTTATTACACGTGCCAGTCGAGCTGCAATCATTTTCAATTTTCACAAAACTTGTCATAACTTTGCTAATATTGGTCCGATTGTCATGCTTTTGGCACCAAAATGTCGCATTTTTTCTGTTCTTTCCAAGGCACATAAAAGTTCTACAGTGCGTCAATTCTAAGACCGAAAATCGTGACACCGCTTTTTTGGTTGCATTGTTGTTTGTTTACTAATTATTTATGTAAGTAGGTAATTGCCGCACGATGACGTCATTCTTTTTTTCCTAGCACGTGCATTTAAAAGAGCTACTTTTCTCCAAAAAAACATGTTTTTCTTGGACGGTCATATTAATAGAGCCTACAAATCAATGTGCATTATAATTCTCTTCCAAACTACAAAAGTATATCAGAGAGGTGAAAGTTTCCCTTTAATGAATTAGAAGTTTTCATATATGTTTGCAAGAATAGGATATCATATAGTTGGTTCAGAGATCAAATTTGGTGTAAGTAATGAAATGAGATGTAAACTTTACACTGATTCTAATTTGTATTCAGATTTGGCAGCAGTATCCCTGCTCCTTTGAATTCAATGAAGAGCTTCTCATTCTGCTCTTCCAACATTCTTATGCTTCCCAGTTTGGTAAGTATTTAATTTTAAAGGTCTTCCCCATTCCAGAAAAAAATCTAATTTCAGCTTTTCATCAAAAATAGAGAACTTTTAAAGATATGAAAATAGAGAACTTTAAAAGATATAGCTATTAAATTTTCTGCTGGATTCAAAATTTGAAGTTCTTGTTGGCAATATGTATTATTCTTTTTCGCAGGCACCTTTCTTTGTAATAGTGTGAAGGAGAGGATGGAGCATGACCTGCAAAGCAAGACTGTATCGTTATGGTCCTACCTTAATAGACCAGAGATCCTACAGCAGTACCTGAACCCCCTGTATGAACCTAATGCTACTGTCCTTTGGCCCTCGGTGGCTCCACAAAGTCTGGTAAGTATTATAGCAGTATCTGAACCCCCTGTATGAACCGAATGCTACGGTCCTGTGGCCCTCGGTGGCTCCACAAAGTCTGGTAAGTATTGTAGCAGTATCTGAACCCCCTGTATGAACCTAATGCTACAGTCCTGTGGCCCTCGGTGGCCCCACAAAGTCTGGTAAGTATTGTAGCAGTACCTGAACCCCCTGAATGAGCACATTGCTACTGTTATGTGCAACACTACATCAGAGTTTAGAATGTTTTGCAGCAATATGGCCCCACAGAGTTGAGTAAGCATTGCAGAGATGTGGCCCCACAGAGTTGAGTAAGCATTGCAGCGATGTGGCCCCACAGAGTTGAGTAAGCATTGTAGCAATGTGGCCCCACAGAGTTGAGTAAGCATTGCAGCGATGTGGCCCCACAGAGTTGAGTAAGCATTGTAGCAATGTGGCCCCACAGAGTTGAGTAAGCATTGCAGCGATGTGGCCCCACAGAGTTGAATAAGCATTGCAGCGATGTGGCCCCACAGAGTTGAGTAAGCATAGCAGCAATATGGCCCCACAGAGTTGAGTAAGCATTGAAGCAATATGGCTCCACACAGTCAGGTTATTACAGCAGTGTACTTTAATATTCACTGCTAACCCTGTAAACTCTTTACTCAAAAGACTCAATTAATAATAAGACTGGTGATAGTTTTTATATAGCACTGATATCAGACAATTTGCTCATAGCGCTTAATAGTAACTGGCTAGGAGTGGAAAAGCAACGTAAATCTCTACAAATTGAGCTATTTCAGGCAGATTTGTGACATGTTTTCAAGACAGAAGTTACAAAAACTATCCCAAAGACAATGGTTTCAAAACAAATTTCAGCATGGAAAATGCATTACCTTCATTAAAAAAGATAAGCAAGTCTCTTCATTGTCATAAAGTGAGGAATGCAATTCAATCCCTTGCACAGATTTGAAATATGATGAGATGTATATGCCACAATGGATTATTTTATTGAGGTAGTTCTAAGGGGTGATAATGTGGCAGCAACTGTGGATTATTTTATGGAGGTAGTTCTAAGGGTTGATAATGTTGCAGCAACTGTGGATTATTTTATTGAGGTAATACTAAGGCGTGGTAATGTTGCAGCAACTGTGGATTATTTTATTGAGGTAATACTAAGGCGTGGTAATGTTGCAGCAACTGTGGATTATTTTATTTACCGTATTTACTCGTGTATAAGACGACTCGTGTATAAGACGAACCCCCAAAATTGAGGTTATTTTGCTTAAAAAAAACAATTTCCGAATATAAGACGAGTTGGTTTTTCTTGACATATCGGCTCTGCTACCATTCAAGCTTCAGCTGAAGCTTGGCGGTCATTTTAAAAGTGAAACTTAAATATGCTTACGATATAAGATCTTAGCAGTCTTATACACGAGTAAATACCGTAAAACGTAAATACGATGTTCGTATTTTCGAAATAACGGATATCAGACGTAGCGGGTCGATTTTAATTGCGTTTTAAATGATAAATAAAGGTATTTACCCAATATTATTTCGAAACACTTTGTTTTGACTTTGTTCTCACTGATTCCAATTATCAGCGTTCACAGTTTTGCGTTTGAGTCGTGTCTTCCATGTTGACAGAAGTGCTTGCACACGTGGATCGATTTTAATTGCGTTTTAAATGATAAATAAAGGTATATACATAATATTATCACAAATTACGCTTTGCAGGTTGAGAACAGAATAATACCATCCATTATTGCGCAATATATTAATATTTCAATGTGAGTTAACAATCGTTTTCGTGCTAAAAACAAGAGCCTCTTCCCGTCACTTCCGCCTTTCAAAATTGCGACCACGTGTTGCGTTGAGTCGTGTCTTCCCTTCTTGACAAATGCCTTCACACGTGGATTGATTTTAATTGCGTTTTAAATGATAAATAAAATTATATACCCAACATTAACACAAAATATGCCTTGCAGGTCGAGAACAGAACAAATCCATTCATCCATTTAAATGCATTACGCAATACGAGGTCGTCATTTTAAAAAGCGGGAGTGACGGGGACAAGCTCTTATTTTTGGCGCGAAAACAAATGGAGTGTATCAACTTGCATTGAAAAATTTAATATATTGCGCAACGATGGATCCCTGGCTTCTCTTCGTGTTGCCGCACATCAAATTTACCGTGTTCCGCACATCGAAAACGTAACACGATGTACGTGACGTCCTTGATCTTAGCGTCAAAACTATAACACGTGGTAGAATATTTCTTTGTGTATTTTAAGCCAAAGATATTAATTATATCGCTTTTAATTATTATCGTTTATAGCACTCCATCGGTCGTAAATCATCGTGATAATATTGGGTAAATACCTTTATTTATCATTTAAAACGCAATTCTCTTGCAAATCTGCAAAGTCAATGATCACATGACTTGTGAGTCACGTGGCCAATCGATCTATGTCACGGACATCGTATTTACGTTTTACTTCTATGTCTATTAAAATTATTATTTAAATATATCGCACAATTCAATTCTGCCTTTGATGTGGTGTGAAAATTAGTAAATTTTCACTGATACCAATTATCAGCGTTCACAGTTTGTTTCCACTGCTTTGAGTCGTGTCTTCCCTTTTTGACAGAAATGCTTTCACACGTGGATCGATTTTAATTGCGTTTTAAATGGATTGATGGTTTTGTTCTGTTCTCGAACAATTTGTGATAATATTGGGTAAATACCTTTATTTATCATTTAAAACGCAATCAAAAAGGGAAGACACGACTCAAAGCAGTGGAGACAATGACGAAACGCAAAACTGAACGCTGATAATTGGAATCAGTGAGAACAAAGTCAAAACAAAGCGTTTTGAAATAATAGACCAATAATATTGGGTAAATACCTTTATTTATCATTTAAAACGCAATTAAAATCAATCTGCTACGTCTGATATTCATTATTTCGAAAATATGAACATCGTATTTACGTTTTACCGTATTTACGTTTTACCGTAAATACTCGAGTATAAGACTGCTCTCGTGTATAAGACGACCCCCTAAACATTAACTAAGAGTTTTTGGAAAAAAACCTCGTCTTATACACGAGTAAATACGGTAGGTAATACTAAGGCGTGGTAATGTTGCAGCAACTGTGGATTATTTTATTTAGGTAATACTAAGGCGTGGTAATGTTGCAGCAACTGTGGATTATTATATTGAGGTAGTTCTAAGGCGTGGTAATGTTGCAGCAACTGTGGATTATTTTATTGAGGTAATACTAAGGCGTGGTAATGTTGCAGCAACTGTGGATTATTATATTGAGGTAGTACTAAGGCGTGCTAATGTTGCAGCAACTGTGGATTATTTTATTGAGGTAGTTCTAAGGCGTGGTAATGTTGCAGCAACTGTGGATTATTTTATTGAGGTAATACTAAGGCTTGGTAATGTTGCAGCAACTGTGGATTATTTTATTGAGGTAGTTCTAAGGCGTGGTAATGTTGCAGCAACTGTGGATTATTTTATTGAGGTAATACTAAGGCGTGGTAATGTTGCAGCAACTGTGGATTATTTTATTGAGGTAATACTAAGGCGTGCTAATGTTGCAGCAACTGTGGATTATTTTATTGAGGTAATACTAAGGCGTGGTAATGTTGCAGCAACTGTGGATTATTTTATTGAGGTAGTACTAAGGCGTGCTAATGTTGCAGCAACTGTGGATTATTTTATTGAGGTAATACTAAGGCGTGGTAATGTTGCAGCAACTGTGGATTATTTTATTGAGGTAGTACTAAGGCGTGCTAATGTTGCAGCAACTGTGGATTATTTTATTGAGGTAATACTAAGGCGTGGTAATGTTGCAGCAACTGTGGATTATTTTATTGAGGTAGTACTAAGGCGTGCTAATGTTGCAGCAACTGTGGATTATTTTATTGAGGTAGTACTAAGGCGTGCTAATGTTGCAGCAACTGTGGATTATTTTATTGAGGTAATACTAAGGCGTGGTAATGTTGCAGCAACTGTGGATTATTTTATTGAGGTAATACTAAGGCGTGGTAATGTTGCAGCAGCTGTGGATTATTTTATTGAGGTAGTACTAAGGCGTGGTAATGTTGCAGCAACTGTGGAGTGGCATGTACCAGCGGTGGACCAAGCAGCAGCAGGTGCAGGCCGACCTCTGGCAGGAGATTGTCATCGTCAAGGAACACGACAAGGAACTTAAATCCAAGGCCATCAGGCTCAGAAAGTAAGTCAGCAGCCAGGAGCCAATCAGGGCAAATATGTCTTAGGCCCAAAAAAATATCAAACTTATTTCTGATAAACTGCCCTAAAAAATAAGTTAGCAGGGAGAAATTACATTTTCCTTTTTTTCATATTTCATATCAAAAAAAAATTGTTCAGAGTTATCAAATATATTGAGATTGAATATGTACAAATGAAATTATGACTGAAACTTTGATTTTTACCTGGTAAGTTAAAAGAAAATTTCTGGGTAGCTGGATTGATCAAGGTTAGACAGTTATATCAGAAATAAGCTTCTGTTTTTTAGGCCTAACCAAAGGTATGCCTCTTAGAACAAATCAGCAAGATGAGAATATTTTGAATTATTTGGGTTGCTTTTTCATATGTATGAATAGTTGAACATATGAAAGAAATTATATATCATCCTCCTGTTTTTGGCTCTCATCCCACAAAGTTCGAGGAGTCTTTAAAAAGGTTCAGTATGTGTGTCCATCTACATATGCTTACTTTCAAAATCATAATTTTCTGAGTGATAAAGCCTAGCCAATAAAACATAGACTGTTATTCAGATTGCTCTGATACTTTCCAGGAATATTTTCCTCGTCAACATCTCAAATGAGACCTAAGCTGACCCTTTCTGTGATCTCTGGCATTTCATATTAGGTCAAGCTTAAATTGGTTGGTGGGACCATAAAACCTTGGCACCTTGCCAATTATTACTTTTGGTTAAATTATATCAAAAGGTTGCCATTCTGATTAAACTGACAAATATCAGCCAATGAGAATTGAGATAACAAATTCAATATGAAAGGTGCATTTTGAAAGTCATCACGACAACATCAAACCATTTCAAAATTCCTGCTTATTAAATCTCCTGCCCTTTTTGTGTTTTCACAAATTTTGAATTGGCAGACCATGTACACACTTTCTTTATGCCTTCTCCAAAATTCTGGCTTTATGTATATCAGTATGTATAAATGTGGGGTCTGATATGACACAAGTTATGAGAACAATGTGACCAAATCTTCATGCACGGAGTTGTATACATGTTGGGACATCTTGCAGTCTCTGATTGTCTTTTATATTTGGAAATTTTCCATGGCAGGAGACCCACTGCCTGTAAGCTTTTTGTTGTATTCAAATTATGATCTATATATTGGTATGAGCAAAGCAAATTATAAACATTTTAAAGTAAGAATGAAATCTTAACATTGAAAATGCATTGGAGCCTCGTCATAAAACCTGGGCAGTGTTATTGCCCGGGTTTTGATACTTTGTGACGTCATAACCGTGCACTCCACTGGGCTAGAATATCCCCTGTGGGTACAAGCTCCCAGATCCTGAACCTCTGGCCAAAATCTGATATCAGGGACAGAAGTGGTTTTTGTGCCATTTTTGTGCCATTGGTAATGTTATAAATGTTGATATATATATATATCAGGATGTGAATGATTAGAGGAAGGGTATCAGTATATTAAAGTGTGAGATAATTGTATCGACTGGGCATTATTTTACAGCACGCTTGAAGCCCTAATGGGTGGTACAGATGAGCTAAACCCTGACAAATAGCACGGAGCTTGTCAAAGTTTCAAACCCGGTAAAAGTAAACAGAAAATATCTATCTTTTAAATTAATCCATTATCCTGACTGGCTTTTGCAAGCATTTGATATTTACAAACATATAATTCTTTTGGTTTGTCCAGTATGCTATAACATGGGTGATTACTTGAGTTTGGTATAAATACCCTTTTGGTATTTTTGTATACTAATCTATAATATTTCAACTAATTTGTGTTCATTCCAGCCCCGCTATCTTCTGTTCATATTCTGAGAAATACTATAACATTTGTAATTTGTCTAAACCTCAGAGCCATAGGGCTGATGTGGTATTGTCGTTGCCTTGGCGGGCGGGCGGGCGGGCGGGCGGGCGGGCGGCGGGCGTGACACTTTGTGCAGGCCGTATCTCAGCAACCGTAAACAGCAGGAGCTTCATATTTGGCATGCATGACTACCATCCACAGTAGATGTGCACTGTCAGGTGTTTTGACCCCTATGACCTTTGACCTTGGTGCTGTGACCTTGAGGTTTCAAATTTTGTGCAGAGCATATCTCAGCAACCGTAAATAGCAGGAAGCTCATATTTGGCATGAATGACCGTCCTGAAGTATAGCTGTGCCTCGTCATATTCATTTTGTCATTTGACCTTTGACCTTGGCTCAGTGACCTTGAACGTAAAAGAGTTGTGTATACAATATGTCAGCCTCATAAAAAATGCAATACAGGCACTTCATATCTATTTTACATCAATATTTTAGTAACCACAAATGCACTATATAGTTTTTTCTTTGTTTTTATCATTGACCTTGATGCAATGACCTTGACCTTTGTATTTTTGTGCAGGCTATATCTCAGCAACCGTAAACCTCAGGCACTTCATATTTGGCATGCATGACTATCATCCACAGTAGATGTGTACTATCAGTTTTTTTTACCTCTATGACCTTTGACCTTGGTGCTGTGACCTTGAGGTTACAAATTTACTCGTAATGGTCAGAACATGACAAATTTTGGGTCAATTCCACACAAAATTGTCCACAGATTTTAAATATGACACTTTTAATTTCATAAAATTCTTTTTTTAGTAAAAAAGAAGTAATTATTAAATAAACTATGCCAGCATGGGAGCTACCATGCTAGGATTTTAGTTTGATAATGAAGGATATGTGTATAATAGTACAGATTTTACGCAATTTGACAAGTGACATTGCTGTTGAGATTTATATCCCAGATATAAATAAGAGGCCAAGCACGTAGGCCATCTCCTTATATCAAATTAATGGTACTATGATCCATCAACTATCAGTGTATGTTACTAAATAAATGTGACACAATTTTTTCCTAATAATGTTGTAGGCCTGCCATTTCACAGTCAGTATACATTCTGTGATAGCTGAGTGGTCTCCTGATTTCTAATCAGTCTCGTTTTATAACTGGTGAAGATTTTCCATCATGGCGTGTGTTTAGGAGTTTTCCAAAAAAGCTTTTGAAAAATGCTCAAAATTGCATAAAAACATTTCACTTAATGCTTCACTTGCTTTGTCTTTTTATATATAGATTTAGTATTGAGGTGCTGCCATCAAAGGAATATGCCTTTAAGATGATTTTATATTCACTATTAATAAGAGCTTGTATGGTATTGTCTCCTTGTGGAGTGCATAGAAGTTTATTTTCTTCAAGAATGTCAGCAGAGGTTACATTCTATACTGTCTCGTCAGTCATAGAGGAATGCAACCCATGCACATATCTAAATAAACAAGAACAAAAATAACACAAAACAAATGTATGGAATTTCTGGACAATTTTTTGACAGAAAGCAAAGTGTTTTAATATGTAGTTAATTTTGTAGATAGGAGGCTAAGCAGGTGGCATGCGTTATTAATCCAATATAAGACTCGTACTTAGTTATGGTGATGGTTCTTAACTCTCTGCTTTGGCTGTTTTCTTTAACAATCATGTGATGAGAAGATTATGATATTTCATAAAGTTTAACATTTCTTTTCCGAAAATCCCTTAATTTAGATTTGCAGATTAATTATTTGATGATTTATATTCAGTGAAAATATTTTTAGCCAGATTATCGCTTTCCATTTTGGTTTGAGGTAGAATATTTAAGAAATTAAAAAAAAAAAAAAAATTAAAATAACAGCCGTGATTAATATTGAACTAAAAAAAAAAATTAAAGTTTTTTTTAATATTACAGGCAACTTGCAACATTGGAAAAAGAAGCTTTAGAGAATGGACTGATTCCTCATCCAATCAGTACACAGATGGATGGAACCAGGCATCACTAAGCAATGATCATCTATCAGCCAATCAATGCAGAGAGAGACAAAACCAGGCAGTACTAAGCAATGATCATCAATGGACAACTCAGCTTAGAGATGGATGAAACCAGGCAGTACTAAGCAATGATCATCAATGGATAACTCAGATTAGAGATGGATGAAACAAGGCAGTACTTAGCAATGATCATCTTTGATTTAATCAGGTCACAGATGATTGAAACCAGGCATTACTAAGCAATGATTGTCACTCATTTAATAAGTGCAAAGATGGCTGAAACCAGGCATCAGTAAGCAATGATTGTCAATCAATTATTCAGTGGCCAGATGGTTGGAACCAGATAGAGAATTGATGACAAAATGTGCTAGTCAAGAAGCAACAAGGACACAAGAAATAACACAACTGGACATCCAATCAAATGTTAATTAATATATATTAGCTAAATGTCAGATTTTATTTAGTTTGACAAGCTATCAGAATTTTATTCAAGGAAAGATAATATATAGTTTTGCACTGATATAAATTATCACTATTTAATGATTATCAAGGAATGTCTAACATTAATCCTATTCAGGAGACAGAAACATGGATAGATCAGGTCACTGTCCATTTGGTAGCCTAGATATAACAGAAGCATCTTGTCTTAATTACTGCCATGTGAATATTAATAAATCAAAGATGATGAGGAGAGTAACAAAATCCAAACTAATTATGCATTTATGCCAGAATCAACCAATATTATATCTGAGACATCAAGGGTATGGCCAGCTTAGCTTAATGCAGTAGCAGAAATGGCAATATATTTAATGCCCTAGTTGACTCTTCACATTCTCCAGAATATACTAGAAAATATATAGGTGATTACATTCCATGCAGAGTATTATTGAACTTCTATTCATGAAGACAACATAGGCATTTTTATTCACCACTTGCTTTGAATTTATCTTTGAGATTATTATTTATCAGATATTAGAAAAATAATGAAATCAGCAAAAATGGCTGTGCCATAATTCTTTAGTTCTTATTCATCGTTGAATATTCAGCTTGTTCAAAAGTTGATTTGGAAATTTGTTGATTGGATATGATCAGTCAGTTTGATTTATCTGGTTTGAAGAAAAAGTATGTCAATTGGAAAGATCTCCATTATAGTGAGCAGGATGATCTTGCCTTATATTCAAACTATTTCTTGGCAGTTTTTGTTTTTCTTGGAGCTTAGATTTCAAACATTTGCAGTTTACCCACCCAAAAGGAATCCAGATGCAGTCTGTACTCCCGCTTTAACCACGGGCTTCAATCCATTCAATACATCTGTAATATAATGTACCTCCCCACAGGAGACATGAAGTAGACTGCTCCCACCTTAACTAGAGGCTTTGGTAGAGACAATGCATCTCCAATGGACCTCCCCACAGGAGACTGGAAGTAGACTGCTCCCACCTTAACTAGAGGCTTTGATAGAGACAATGCATCTGCAATGGACCTCCCCACAGGAGACATGAAGTAGACTGCTCCCACCTTAACTAGAGGCTTTGATAGAGACAATGCATCTGCAATGGACCTCCCCACAGGAGACTGGAAGTAGACTGCTCCCACCTTAACTAGAGGCTTTGATAGAGACAATGCATCTGCAATGGACCTCCCCACAGGAGACTGGAAGTAGACTGCTCCCACCTTAACTAGAGGCTTTGATAGAGACAATGCATCTGCAATGGACCTCCCCACAGGAGACTGGAAGTAGACTGCTCCCACCTTAACTAGAGGCTTTGATAGAGACAATGCATCTGCAATGGACCTCCCCACAGGAGACTGGAAGTAGACTGCTCCCACCTTAACTAGAGGCTTTGATAGAGACAATGCATCTGCAATGGACCTCCCCACAGGAGACTGGAAGTAGACTGCTCCCACCTTAACTAGAGGCTTTGATAGAGACAATGCATCTGCAATGGACCTCCCCACAGGAGACTGGAAGTAGACTGCTCCCACCTTAACTAGAGGCTTTGATAGAGACAATGCATCTGCAATGGACCTCCCCACAGGAGACTGGAAGTAGACTGCTCCCACCTTAACTAGAGGCTTTGATAGAGACAATGCATCTGCAATGTACAGGAGACAGGACCTCGACACATGATCTTTATATACTAAATACAACATATACTTTCAACTCGAGAGAAAAGCCTTGGATAGATGCTACCATTAGTTTATTAAAATCATAAATGTGCCCCTTCCAATCTGTTAAATATTTGAATATTCAATGAGACTCAGAGTTGCAAGACAAGTGAGTAAATATGATATGGATTAACTTAAGTAGTTTTCCTGCAAATATTCCCAGGGAACTCCTGTGAAATGAGTCATCAAATACATTTATAGACGGCACAATGTGGGATAAAAATAGCAGGATGACAGTGAAAAGACAAGTTAAATATCTTACTTGATGGTTTATCAAACTCTGATCTCATAAATGGAAATGTTGATGACAGTTTGTATATATTGTTAATAGCCTCACTGGATGAGGGTCGCGCTATTGTGTATGTATCTTAGTCAGTGATTGTAAATGTAAATATGATATCTAGATGTACATATACATGAAAATGATACAGAAAGAAATCATGTCTTGAATAACCCAAAGCTTGTGATTTTAACTGAAAACATTTCACAGCACATCAATGTATTAATAATAAGTATATATATATAAATATATAATATTGATATTTCACAGGATTTATTTGCACAAATATAGCTTCATTCGGATATCAAAAAGGCCAACTCTTTCATTTCAATTGACAAATAACAGGATTTCTTGAACAATTGGCTCATTATTACAACTATTGTGCCAATTTAAAGCCTTCTTAAATTGATTTGTCAGTAAATATGAGATGGGAGACCACTCTTCGATGTGTCAGTAAATTAATGGAGTTGAAGCAGCGATGGTCGCTCATGGAATGAAACTTTGGGAAAACACCAGAGTTTACCAGCACCACATAAATATAAAGTATATATATATATAATACATGTGTCGTGGCTTCTGTCAATAAGCATTATTTAGTATACCTCAGAGGCTTGGTTACGATTTCTGTTAAAGTCAAGAATTTGTGCAATAATGATAATATCTAATGTGAGGAATCCTGGATGTCTGGGATGTGTTTAATAATATCTAATGTGAGGAATCCTGGATGTCTGGGATATGTTTAATGATATCTAATGCGAGGAATCCTGGATGTCTGGGATGTGTTTAATGATATCTAATGCGAGGAATCCTGGATGTCTGGGATGTGTTTAATAATATCTAATGTGAGGAATCCTGGATGTCTGGGATGTGTTTAATAATATCTAATGTGAGGAATCCTGGATGTCTGGGATGTGTTTAATAATATCTAATGTGAGGAATCCTGGATGTCTGGGATGTGTTTAATAATATCTAATGTGAGGAATCCTGGATGTCTGGGATGTGTTTAATGATTGTTGTGTGCTCTGTGACTGTGGTGTGAATTATCTGCTGAATGTTACAAAATAAAATGGATTCATCAAAATCTTAACAATTTTATTCTTTCTTTATTATCATGTGATTTTTTTTTTACTCTGTGCTCAAGTAGAGTAAATTTTTATCAACATAAATAATTTAAAATTAAAGAATTCTGCTGATTATAAACAAGATTACAATTTAACTACAGCATACAAGGTTCATTTAATTTAGATGAAGGAAGAAGGGGTGTCTCTCTCTCTCTCTCTCTCTCTCTCTCTCTATATATATATATACATATATAAATAAATAAATATTTTAATTAGATCACTTAATAAAAGAAGTTAGTATAATAATAAAAAGGTATGAGAGATATAATTTTGATCAATATTTTATTTTATTATTATTGCCTTTCTCTGATGAAAGCTACAAATAATTGCTAACTGCATTCCTTAAATCCTTTTTCTATGTCAGTTATACAGCAAAGTCAATATCAGATATACTGTTCATACCAGTCAAACAGGCGGCAATATTGTGTACAAAAATAAGAAAGTACCAATCGCGCCAACATTTAAGGGAATTTGCTCATCTCACATTTAAGATTCCTTTATTCACTTTCTTCAAATTACCGGTACTACAAATTTCTTTTCTACTAACTTTCAAATGGATGAGAAAGTGTCACAATGGCTGAAACCGATAGAAATATGTAATCAACTTTAATCCTAGGACTACACTCCATCAAATACAAATAATGTTAAACTGAAAAAAGACCATTTCACTGACTCTATATGCATTGCAACAAGTGCTTAGTAAAAAAGAAAAAGCTTTTTTTATATATTTCCCCCACAACATTGGAAGGGTGATGTCTTTAATGTATGTTTACAAAAAATGATTTGAATTATTTCACAGAACAATGAAAGACTGGTTTCCTCAACCCAGCTTCTGACTGCTAATTATTTGGCAAACATAGTTATCCCCCCTAAAAACAATAACATGCCCACTTCATGGCATAGTTTTTGGGAAAACCTCGGCCAATGGCCTTAGAACTATGCTGATCAGTATTTTTTTTTTAATGTTTGTGAACGTTTTCTGGAAATTGCTTCACAAATGATCATTTAAATCCTTTCCTAGAACAGACAATTTTGACCAATCAAAATGCTTGTATTGAATTTGGCCTCAACTTGTTTTCTTTATTCTCATCAGCTTAGGCTGTGCACAATTGGCACCTGCCCTCTCGCTGGCGGCGACAGTGGCAGATCGCCGGATCCCCCATTTTGTCCCGCCGAATTCACTGAGGGTATTCAGAGGGCAGAGGTCGGCGTCTGCCGCCTTCCGCCACCGGCACCCACTGGCTCAATCATGGAGAAACGGGATAACCCGGGCTAACTTGCCGGACCCAATCGTGTGGAGTATTAGTTATTCAAAATGGCAGCCTCCTTAACAAGTTAAAGATAGCTATGCATTGTTTGAAAAAATCATCACAAAATGGAAGAGATTCTGAGCTTAATGGAAAATAGATAGAATTGGTCCCCTGAAAATAAAACATCTTGGCTACTAATAGCTGAGAACTAAATCCGGTGGTTCCACAGGAGAAGATCAATGGACAGAATGACAGAAAATTTCTCCTCCTCTCTGCAGAAGCTATGCAGAGCATAGCTAAAAATATTCAAGTTCTTCATTTTAATACATTATATTAGATCAAATACATAGTATTCAAATTTTTAAAAATAATCAAATTCCAAAACATTCTGACAAAATTTGTCTGATATAAAACACTCCCTCACTATCAAAATTGGTTGTGAAGGATTCATATTTTCAAAATTGTTTTTAATCATGCATTTCACTTCATCTCATTACTTAGCATACAAATAATGTCTGATTTGACAACCATAAATGCAAATAAAGAACTACTATATTCTATATAATTCTACTTTAAATGAAAGTATTGGACAACATTTAATTTTTTTATTGAATATAGGTTATGGACAATCATGATATCACTTATGTGCGACAAAAGAAAAAAATGTTTCAGTCCAAAGGTGATCTATTAATCAAAAGAACATCTAGCTGATTTTGTCATGGATAGGTCAATAATTATTACTCAAATATATTCAAATTAATTTTACATTTTACAGCACCAGAGCTAAATCGTGTCCAGAAATTTGGAAATGTAAAATGAAAAAAAAAAACTTTTTTGTTTTGTTTTTCTAAAGTTATTAACCTGATAATCACAAAGGAGATGAATTTTTTTCACTGGATTTTTTCCTTCAGAATATTCCTCTTTGACATTGCAGGAGAAATTCCTTGGGGAAATAGATATTTGGAATTCAAAGTATTAGCAACCAATATTCCAACAACATGTCTAACTAAAATACATTCAACTGGCAACCCTTCAAAAAATAGTACATGCTCAAATAAGTCTAATGCCTTTCTACAAAACTTGATTTAAGGAAACATCTTTAACAAATAAAGTTTAACATATTTATTTTCCTCTAAAAATGTATTCAGTTGGATTACAGATATTATTTGGGACACTTAAATAACCAAATGGATAAATCAGTTTGCTGAAGGTCAATTATGAAGACATTTTGAAATAATGAACAAAACATTTCTGATTAAACCCTTTGTACATGGAGTTCTGATAACATTAATGACTAGCTTTATTACAAAGTCATGAAATGATTTGCACATTACCGGTAACTCATTTTAGTGGTGCAAAATATATTTATTTTGACTAAATATTATTGGCCAGGAAAAAAGTCTTGTTTCTCAAAATTACTGATTACTGATCCAAAATAATACCATTGAAATAAATCTCTCATTTCCTTGCCAATATTTGATGAGAATAAAATTTAATTGTAAACATTTATTCAATTCTAAAGAAACAAGACTTTGAAAATATATATTTTGAATCCAAATCACTAACAAATTATCATGGAGCTATAACTTCTGAAATATGTGGCTAAATCTGGGTAAGAGAAGAGTATTTGAAAATATTGAATGACTTATGACTGTAACAAACATTGTACATAATATAAAAACCAGTTTATCAATTATCTGTACAATGTAACAATGCATTGTTATTTAAGATTTATTATTTCAAGTCAAGACATCTGCAAGATGATCATTATCTACAAAACAACAAAGAAATCTTGATATAAAGTTATCCATTTAAAACATTGATTATTTCTATAATAACACATGTCAAATCATGATAGTTTATATTATCATAATCATTGTGAAGGATACTTTAACCATGATCAAGTGAATTTTAACATGATCAAAGACAGTTATAACATGATCAAAGATAGTTATAACATGATCAAAGATTTATCTTGTGCATATACACATAGAAGGATTCAAGTTCTGCAGTTTTGAATTGTATTTGTAGCATGGTAAAAAAACTTCTTATGAACAATCAAAGCTCAACGGCTCATTACTTTGTGATTTGTCTATGATTTCAAGTAAATCATCTCCTGTCATGGCAACATTGTTCCTTTGTTGTCCAGTTTCCATGGCAACAGGACTATCTACTGATGAGAATGATAGAGGTGAGTTTCTGTGCATATGAAGGAGTGGACTTCTGCTATTACTAGACTGCATTCCTAAGCTTCCCAGATGCATGTGAGATGATATAGGTGATTGCCTGTTTCCATGGTTACGGGAGTCTGCTACCATGAGGGGTTGATGTTGAAGCTGAGGTAGTGCATTATAATCATCCTGAATGACTCTGCCAGCCTGCCCACCTAAAACTGTGTCTTCTCTGCGCAAGATGGGAAGTCTTTCCCTTCCTGCTGCACCATGACTGGATATTCCAGATGCCGGAATGCTGCCTGTGACCATGTCCATGTTAGGCAATAAATAAGAACTGTTTGATGTTGTATTAACACTACTGAGGCCATAGCCTGTATTTTGCCCGCCAACATATCCCATGTCAGCTGGTTTAGGAAGTTGCATGTTAGAGTTAGCACCATAAGAACTATAGCTTATCACACCAAATCTGGACATATCCATTGCTGCGAGTCCAGACTTGTTACTACCCTGTACAAACTGGCCTGGCAAGTGAGATACCATCAAGGGCTTTGTTTCAAGGTTAGTTGTTTTGTGCTCGCTGATATGGTTGAGCATCACGCTGCTGTCCCTTGTATCTATTGGCTGTGAGCTGGAGGCCATACACAAGGTGCTGACCGAGGTTTCTCCACCAGAGGGCTCCATCTCATCATCACTGATATCTTCATATATAGGCAGTTTCAGGTTAGGACTGGTCATAGCAACCTGTGGATATGCAGACGTTGGGGTAAAATTAGATTGAACATGCGTCGTTTGCAGATAACTTGAAGGACTACACATGGGAATATTTGATTTATTATCACGGTTAATATCACCAGCTTTTTGTACGTCTGTATCACCAGATGTGTCAAGTTCTGAAGAGTCAACGTGGGAACTCTCTTCATCACTATCACCTGCTGTTGTCAAGGCAACAGAATTTTGTATCTGTTCAAGTTGTGAAGCCGTGGATGCCACTGGGGCGGTCTGGAGGTCAGTAGAGAGGCCACTGGAAGTATTATCTGGTACCAATGGATTTGAACTGGAAGAATAGTCTCTCAAAGTTCTAGCAGTCACTGTATTATCACTGGATTTATTTTCAGCCAATATTGCTTTTGTTTCAATCTCTCTCTCTCCATCTTCAGCATTTACTTTGTCTACAACATTATCACCAATATTATCACTGTTGTCATAGTCAACTTCATTTTCTTTGTTCTCCATAGCAACCCCATTGTCCTGGTTCTCTCCATTCTCCTTGTCTCCCAATACATCATCACTTTCATTCATATTATTGCTTTCTTCAATTGATTCATCGTTTTCATCCTCTGCATCTTCTTCATTGTTCTCCTCCTCATTATTTTCCTCCATTTCTCTTTCTTCACTCACCACAGTTCTCTTCACAGCAGTTAATTTCAATTTAGGATAAAAACCAGACCTTGTGAAGAGAGTTTGTGTTTGCTCAACTCTCTGATAAGGTTTTGTGTCAAAGATGCGTGGAGACCTCCGAGTGGAGATATTATAGGTGAGAGTAGGGCTTGTTGATGTCACAGTATTTTCCATATCAGCATCTGGGCTGGTACATTCTTGTGATTTCTGCATCTGTTCAGGTAAGAGGTCAGTACCAGAGTAACGCCTTCCTGGCTCTACCCTGGACAATAATGATACTTCTGCTTTGGTATTGTCAGGATCTAGGTCTATTATGAAGCTGGAAAGATCATTCAAGCCTCGAACTTTACTTGAATGAACCTTCCTCAAGTGACTTTTACACTCTGATCTGTTGTAAGATGTAAATTTACAAAGTTCACATTTAAATCGTTGCCATCCCAGATGCCTAACTGCGTGGCGGTGGAGATTAGATATACTAGCATACACTATTTTACACTTCAGACATTGCAACTGGTTTTCATCAATGAGGGCATTAATTTTCTTCAAGTCATCATTGCTAATATCTTTACTCCAACGACCTGACTCACCATAACCAAAGTCTCTCCCATCAAGTTCAGATATTTCAGAGTCAATGGAATTTGAACGTTTGGACCGTGAGCCAGATTCTTTGGAAGAATTGCTCAGAGTATCACAAGGTTTGGACTCCACACAAAATGTCATATGCCTAGTGAGGGATTCCTTCTTGCCAAATACTTTACCACAACTCGAACAAGTGAATAAATGTAGATCTATATTGTCGGAGGCAAGTTTTTCAGGTTCCTTATTTTTGAGCCTTCTGGACCTTGTGGATTTTGTAGCAGGGGGTTCAGGACGGGCCGGATCTGAGTTGGTCGGCTCGGACACATTTTCTTTCTTATTTTTCTTGATGGCTGGTAAGTCTCCAGGCATTGGTCTTCTGGGATTGTTATAGTCTCCAATGTCATCCACTGCCTTGCTGTAAGCTCTTTTCCTGATGGTCTCCCTCAGAGTGTCCATGTGATCTTTGGATTTCCGATGGGTTCTCATCACGTGCCTTGTCGCAACCCATAACTGAGAAAACTCACTCTCACAATACAGGCAAGGATAAAACACTTTCTTTTCCGAGTGTAAGGATGTCATATGGAAATTTAAAGTTTTCAGTGAGGAATATTGAGTGTTACATTTGAGACAAGTTTTCAGTTTGACATCACAGTCTGGCCTACTTGAGAGCCTCATGACTATTGGTGTGTTGACGTCTCCCTCAGCCGACCTTTGCCGCAAGGTCATATGTACAGGGCCCTTAGGTTCCTCAGGGATCACCGTCACAACATCTGATCTCCGTCTCTCCTCTTCTTCCTCTTCATAATCCATCTCAAGCTCTTCTTCTCTCCCTTCTTCTTTTCCATCTTCTTTTCCTTCTTCGTTCGTCTTCATTGTCTCTTTTGCAGATTCCATATTTCGTGATACGATCTGATACACAGCGCTTGGATTGCTCTCGATGTTCTGCAGCACTACCACACATTCACTCTTTTCTGCTTTCCTCTTCTGTAGACTCTCATCTACTTTTGTGTAAAACTTATAATCTTCAGATTTTGCATCAAGTGTGCCTTCATTAATTTGTGATTTTATTTCACATCTCTTGTCTTTGTTTTGGGGGTCCTCAAAATTCTGACTATACATCTTTGGCTTCTCACTTTTAATATCACTGTTGGAGTCCCCAATGTGACTCACCTCAGTTTCATCTATTATCTCAGTTCCATAATTGTCATTATTTTGTAACTTCTGATCACTCCTACTTCCGTGTGGGTCTCCTTCTTCTCTCCCATCTCCTTCATTTACTTCTCTTTTCACAGAAGTTTCCAGTTTTTCTTTGTCATCATCAGGACCCACCGGTTGCACAACTATGGTGTCTGACTCATTAGATGTTGCCGCAAGTTGCAGCTGTGTGCTCACATGACTTGTCGTACAATAAACCCTTTTATGTGCCAACAAATTTGCCAGGCCTCGAAACAAACTCCGGCAAACTTTGCACTCAAATATGATATCACATTCGTAGAGGAGAAGCTGCTGCACCTCGGATGTGCCGACCTGGAGACACTTAGCTATCTGCTCTGCTCCGGATGCTCCCAGGTCGATGGTCTGGCGCAGGACGGAGATGTCCACCTGAGGCACAGTGTTCTGCCGGCTATGACTCCGCCTTCCTCCCACCATTTTCATGGGCCTGAAAAACACAAAAGCCAGGAACATGTTTATACAAGTTTTGACTGATGAGTAGATTTTGTTTACAGAAAAGGTGAAACTGATTTTTGAAAAAAGAAGAAAAAAACAAAGAACATGGGTGCCATTTTTATGTGTAACTTCATGCAAAAATCTTAAAGTAAAACAGTTGGTCCATTTTAAATACTGATTGATGTAGGCCAGTCTAATAATATTTGAAAAAGAATTTGACAGATAATAATATTCATCAATACTTTTTTCTTTTCAAAATAAAAATGTGCGCCCTTGTTGCAAGGAATAATGTCGTAGGGCAAGATGCTGGGTATGGAATGATCAAAATTGGCCATATATACATGATAGAGATATAGTGTTGTACATTATGGCATGGTTCTTGTACATTATGACATGGTTCCTGTCAATAAATCCTGTCAATCACCTTTCAAAAAACTTAAAATGCATTTTTATCAGATTACATCTTGGCACACGCTCATGCCAAGAAGGTTTTCCAACCATTTTTTAAATGTCCAATGTACTGATTCTTTACACTTCGCTCTTTTTCTCACAATATCCACCAGAAACAAATCAATTTAATGATATCAATTTAAATGAATATACACTTTCTTGCATCATGCCTTGCACCAATCTGTATATTTTACAGTGAAATTTAGGCATGTTTTGACATTTCATATTAATGGTTGTCTATTGCTCATAGGATTTGGCTGATTATTTAAAAAATCATCTTGAATAGATGTGTCATATTAAATATACATTTTTTCCCTTGGATAATCTGATAAGAATAATATAAATGAATTATTATGAAAATTGCCCCTGGTGTCCTTGCCAACATCAAAGTATGAAAGTGCACAAGTATTTACTTGCTACAAGTACATACAAATTGGAACTGCTCTGTCAGGCTGATTTACACCATTGACAACTAAAAATGTAGCTGTGGGGCTCTCATCAATTATGTCAGTCTGACGTTCCATGTGTTACTATTCATTAAAAGTCAAGTTGAGAAAATTCTTGCCCAAAGAATTTAATGGGTGTGCAATGACATGACTCTGATTTAGCTGACAACAGAGCTGCGGATGACAACAGAGCTGCAGATGACAACAGAGCTGCAGATGACAACAGAGCTGCAGATGACAACAGAGCTGTGGATGACAACAGAGCTGTGGATTACAACAGAGCTGTAGTTCAGTTGATATATCAATTGACTGCCAATGTTTATCACAAACATTCTAGGTTGTTGGCACATTTACAAATCTGACGACAATCCAATAAAAATATTTTTGACAGTGCAGGTGCACTTAAAAGGCCTTGAAAAGGGAACCACAGCTCTGTTGTCATCTGCTGTATATCCCACATCTCATCAACTTTGCATGTTTTGGAGCATTGTAGAATTGTTGACAAACACCAAATTGTGCAAAAAAGACAAGCACTGGCTCTATATCTCTACGTTACCACCTGTGACTTAATAAAAAAAACATCTATGTGAATTTCAACGCAGAGAAAAAATTATTTCAAGTAGAAAGAGCTGACAGCTATTTATCTGCTCCATCCAAGTTAAGGAATATATTCAATTACTCAACTATCTGAAAAGACTTGGTTTAGTGTAAAGAGTTAGTAAATGTCTTTGAGGTTTAATGGCCTTCTTGAGTTTTGAGCCGTTTCAGAGTTTGCATGTAGATTAATTACTCTGTTGGCGGCTAATCAGTTTAGTTCATTAAGATATAGCCAAGGCCTTACTCAATCACTGAATCCATCTGTACAGAAACAGAGACATTTCCAAAAGACTACTGAGTCCATCTCACCAAGCAGAGAAATGAATTTAACACTCATTGACAAAAATGTGTCTTCAATTTGTGTCAAATATATCAATGATCATTATTTCCTTTAAACTCCAAGATGATGATTAATGATAGCCTAAACTGTTAACTCCCCCCCCTCCTCAAAAAAAGAGAAAAAAAGAAATATATGGTTTGAAACAATAGTAACTTGTTCCACTGAAAATAGGAGATGAATGACTATTGTTCTTCTTCACCAGATCTGTGGGCACATTCTGTGTGGGTGGCCGACTGTCAAAAGACCCATTAAGGACTAGTTTTACCATTGGTTTTCTCCACTATTTTAGCAAAACTCAACTCCCATTTTTTACATAATACCCATCTAACGTATCGGCAGTCCACAACACGCTTCAACAAGTATAACAAGACAATAAAAACAATAAAAATCGACGTGCAAAATTGGCTTCGTTTGACAGTTCTCTGTCTGTCTTTCTTCCACTCGCCATTTTTGGATGTTGCAGACAGCGAGACAGATTCGAAACAAATGCACATAACACTCTGTCTGGGTCTGTAAACTAATCTATATTAGGTAAGTGCATACCTTACTCTTTGGATTATAAATTCATATCTTTGTGTAGTTATGTCGGTGATGTAAAAGTTGCTTTTGATGGCCGATTGCGACCGTGGAACAACCAAGTTGAGATCTCTCCGAGTGCGACAGGGAATTGTGGGATCGCTCTTTATCCGGGATATTTCAATATGGCCGCCTCCATATGACAGCTGCGATGTAAACAAACTTCTTCACAACGGACCATATTTGAAGAATAAGTGATTGGTTTGTGCATATATTTGATCATATACTGTTCACAATAATATATAGTTGCTGCAGAGGACTACTGACAAAGCTAACACGGATAAAACTGGGGACGCAATCGAGGAAATGGTGACACAGTGAAATGTAAGTGCAGACAAGTTTTGTCTGACAGCTGTCAGCAGCTGGTCAGTTTGTCTGGTTGTCTGATAATAATCTTATTTTTTCTGCATCGCACATACTATATATAATCTCTTTGTGTATAAGGTAAAAGAATTGTGTGTAAGATGGGTTATTTACTAAACGTGTCTGAATACAGTGGGCGACATGACACCTGCAGGCGACATCAGTGCTGAAGGCAGCTAGTGAAGCTTGAATCAATATGAAAATATAAACTGAATCACAGCTTTCGTGTGGCTATCTATCTACCAGCCTTGTAGACTTGATAATTGTATTTTTTTCACTGTATTTGGCTCCATGTACTTCAAAACACTGTACATTACAGCTAACGACAACAGATTGAGCTGTGCACAACAACAGAGCTGCGTTTCAGTTTACAGATTACAGATGTGTATCACAATAGTTGATGTTGTTGTTGTATTAATCCCTAACGGACATGCCTATCTAAATTTTGTTGATTGGCTGGACTAACCAATTTTTTTCTGGATTATTGTATCTGCACATTAAATTGATAAAATTACCGGTAATAACCATGTTTATTCAGTATGCTCAACAAAGTACTGGGGTCAAAAGTTCATGATCCAAGCTACCTGACGTCATTGTCATGATTACATTGTAATAAGTTGCAGCCCTTCAAAATGTTACAAATGACGTCATCAAGTCAGAACAATGGGGATGTCAACGTCCCTCCCGTCCGTTACCGGTGGTGGACGTTGCCATACTTCCCATCCGTTAGGGTTAATGTAAATTTCAACAATCTGATGAGAATATTTTCAAAGTGCAGACACACTTATAAGAGTTTGAAAATGGACCTGGGCTGTAGCTCTGTTGTCATTGACTATAATCTTGTTAAGCTATACCTGTAGTCATAGTCAAAATTGACTTGAAATACACTGTTTCCAGAAACATCACACACTGTCCATGATATTGAAGTTTCCCCACTAAATGAACGCGGCCTCAAGTCATAACGTCATGTCTACAAACAGGGAGAAACACTGCATGTTGCAGAAGCATCACTGCATTATGGCGCTTCTGATTGTTGCTGTCACTCCTATAATTAGACTGACCCACTTTCATCTGATTGCGCAAACTCTGGCAAACAATGGCGAAACAATGCTGAGATCATGGAAAAACAAGCAATTTTTTTCTGAAAAGCCATGTGTTTCATATTGAAAAGAGAAGTATATGGTGTCTTAAAATCCTGTTGCCAGAGAACAAATTCTACCAGAGTCATGATTTAAATATGATGGGCAGTGTGTCTGGAAACATGGATTTCAAGGCTATTTTTGATGCTGAATACAGGTATAGATCTCTGGCAGTTCCAGCTGATGACAACAGAGCTGTATTTCACATTTTTTCATTTGATTGCTGAAGTTTATCACAACAATGGATGTTGTTGGCACATTAACCCCTACTGGACGGGAAGGTAGTTAACATCCATCACCAGCAATGGACGGGAGGGACATTGACATCCCCTTTGTTCTGGCTTCATGAAGTCATTTTGTAACATTCTCTAGTCAGGAATTTGTTAAAATTTAATCATGAAAATGATGTCAGGCAGTTTGGGTCATGAACTTTTGACAACAGTACTTCCATATGTCATTTTCTCCAATTTCTTTCAGGATATAGTGTATCCTGAATGTTTGTTTATTTTCACTTCATTGAAAATATTGAATAACCATGGTTACAAATTTTATTCATTTAGCATGCAAAAACACTAATTCAGAACAAAATTAGCTAGTCCTGCCAATCAACAATAATAATTGAAACTAGATACATTGTGACAAATGTTGCAATTGGTATTGTAATAATCTGTGGTGTCAACAATAATACTATACATGGCTAAAGTAAGATTCCTTAATACAAAATACATTGCACTGGTAAACATCTGACCTCATGACAAATCTGTGCTGTAGGCTGTTAAGTGCAACAGATATTGTGTAACCTTATATAACTTGCAGGGAACAAACAAACATAGGAAAATAGAATCCCTCAATAATAATTCATGAAATAATTTGCAGGCAATTTCAGGAAATGTTTACAAAAATTACAAATTTTTTTTCTTATTTCTCCAGAAAGAGACAATTTATGCTTTGCCCGCAAAGTCAAATAAAATGTTGGATTTCCTATGAATGCTTTTAAAGAATAACAGCTCTGTAAGAAACCCATCAATCTATCACATTGAAAAAAAATTATTTGAGAGTTTACTTATCATATGAATCACAGCTCATTTAAACTTGATATTTTTTCCAGCTGTATGGAGATTGCTCCGACATGGCGGTAGCAGGACCCAGTAGAAAAGAAGACATCTGCATCCAATGGGACATGCTGAGCCCCACTGGCCCCCAGGTGGCGTACCATGCTTCATGTATCCTGGCCAACTCTCTCTATATCCATGGTGGAATCAGAAGCAAAATCAAAAGAGATCCTCTGTCACAGCTCTATAAAATGGATCTGAATTCAAGGATCTGGCAGGAAGTTCGTGCCCCAAACTGCCCGGGATTGAGTCACCATGCCTGTCTCCCCCTGGAGGACAGGTACATGTTCCTGATCGGAGGGTGGGATGGCAGGGTGAGAAGCACACAAGTGTACGCATATGACACACAAGAGGAAAAGTGGTTGTTTCCCAGAACTACTGGATTTCCTGAAGGAGGAGGGCTGAGTTCACATACTGCAATACAATTAGCTGATGGAAAAATACTCGTTATTGGACGTGAGGGAAGTGCTAGAATGCAGCGCAGGTTTGGAAATGCTTTCATGCTTACTGGAAGCATTTCTCAGGGATCTTTTACGTGGTCTGATAGTCCTTTATCGGTTGATTCAAGATCAGGTCATAGCACACATATCATTGGAAACACTCTGATCACGATTGGAGGTCGCAGTGATAAACCAACGGAGATCCACGGAGGATTTAAAACAGGTAAACCACAGTGTGCATTCATGAAACAAATGGCTGCAATCGCAACAAGCCTCACTCCCATGACTAAACCTCCTTGCGGCCGCACGCACCACGTGGCTATAGAGGGCGCTGGTGTAGTGCTGGTCCATGGTGGGGAAACGTTTGATGGTAAAAGCAGGGACCCTGTACCTGAACTATACCTCTTAAAATGTAAGCCACATATACAATGGTTGAAGCTTGGCACTGCGCCGGTAGCGCGAGCTGGGCACACCCTGGCTTACAGGGATGAGGTGGTCATCATCCATGGCGGAGAAGGGGCCAAAGCTAACATATATGGAGACACATACCAGATTAAGATCCTTAACTAAATGCCTCCGTGGTATTTTAGAGGAAAATATCTCTAAACATTGTTAACTTAAGGCGAGAGATTGGATGCCATCTGTGGAATTTAATGCATCTATTTTTTTAAATGTTAAGTTTACTGTTAGCCATATTTGTCAATCTGTGATCATTTCTACAATTGGGAGCATGATATTTTATTATTTAATTTAGCTGTTTAAAAAAAATTTACATTTTAAACTTTACAATTTTGAGGAATAAAACTATATTGGCTTATTCTGTAGAAGTTAGTGTTCTTTTAGGGTTTACAGCCTAAAAAAGGAATCTTGAGTGTGGTTCAACATTGTCAATTGTTGTTTCAATATATTTTCTTCTGAATGGATGGTTTACATATAAAAATACAATCTCTTATTCCCATGGGCTCTTATTATTCAATCAATCAAATGATGCACGCCATAAAGGCAAGTCATGAGAAAACAGAGACAAGAAGACACCATTTAATGTTCATCATTATTGGGTAAAATATTTATTCCTGTTAATCTAAAACCACCCTGACAGGTAGTCAATAGAAACTACATGATATCAACACAACAGAGATAAAAGCAGCTTCTCATTCCACAACACAACCAGCCCATCCTGTAGAATGAATATACTCAGAACTTACAATCATTACCTCAATAGCAAAGGCAAAGGTAAAATATCATATAAACCAGACTTGCTAAGTGATGTACATGTATTTGATGTTAATTAATATGGCACTAAAAAAACAAACAAAAATTTGATCAATTAATAGAGTACCTTGAATATGGATATTTTTTTGGAAAGATACGAATATTTGAATTCTTAGGTTTGAGATAATATAGGTAAATACTCGTCTTGTTTGTAGTTGTTATTGCACATAACTTGGTCTGGTTATGCTGTAAGAGTAAGAAGCACTTTAGGAATGCCAACGATTTGAGCCAACCAATAAAAATTCCCCATCTCATACTGTTGCCATAGTAACATTCATTGTTAACGGATAAAACATGTAAAAGTATACATAGTTAAAAACTGTGAAAATGCCTCATTCTTGATCTTGTATACTAGGTTATTATTCAAAGCACCAAATCTTCCAATGTTCCCATGGCAACAGAATAACCCCATGATTTCTTGTGACCTCCAGGAGTACTCAAATCACTTCCCACTCAAAATGCCAACTTAATATGCAAAAGTTTTTCGAAGGAAAATCTTAATCTCGAGATTTTAAATTTGTGAATTATTACTACATTATTCATGATTTATTTGACATATTTTATGAAAAGTTGTAGTTGTATTTTCCTCCTGGTTTTTCACGCCACCCAATATTCAAGAAGCACAGATATGGCATAAAGTAAGAAGACGTACAGCACTATTAGCCCCACAACTAACAAAGTGTATTCCTGACAAATACTCGTCTCAAATTCTACCTGCATTAATCATGTTAACACTTTCTCTCTTCACAATTATCACAAGAGATACTTTATAGCATTTTATATTCTAGGATTTAAGTTTCACATTTTCACACTGTGGTTTAATTTCATGTGAATATCTCATTCTTTCATACCATATACTTGTGATCATTTCCATGCCAAATTAAGTCAACTTTCCCATGTTCTCGGATGTTCTCGGATGTTCTCATGTTGGAAGATACTTACACATTGTTAGTTGTGGCATCTCGTATAACTTTGGAGCTATTTTGCCCGGTCGGTTCAGCCTAATCTGTGTGGTTTCTTATCAATTATCATAAATTATTGTGAATTCTTTTCCACCTTTAGCTACTATATACAAAGCAAGCATGATGTGACTTTGTTTCACTTGTATAATAATAAAGCATCATGCATCACAATGATCACTTGACAAACAGCTTCAGCAGTGCCCCCTGGTGGAGCCTACCAGTAGTCACATTTGGCCAATAAAACATGCAGCATCTATATGTAATGCAGAACAATTAGTAAGTCAGTTATCTGTATATTGGTATATCATAATAGGTCAACATATACATATAGACATCCAAGTTGAGCATTATCTACAGAGATGAATGCACCTATCAATCTGTTCCCACCGAGAGGTAGGCGGTCATGTGACAAGGACAACCAAATGCTTATCTAACAAACATATCCAGATAACCAATTTCCTTCTCCAAACTTCGGGTTTCCTATCCTTAGCTCTCAATTCTTTTCTGCTGCGTATACATGCACTTGGCAAGTTAAGGCTGTTCTTGTCACGTTCTTCACCCCATCCCCTCTGAAGACGCCACATTGATATGTGCATGGTATTAGGGTATAGAACACAGACGGGATATTATAAACATTATGAATATGATGTCCATTTTCTGGTTTTCTGACATGTGTACAATAGTGCTGAAGGTTATTTCAAATTCCTCCCAAGTTCCAGGAAGGAGATTGTGTAAGGTTGACTGAGACCTGCTGGCGTAAGGTGGGGTCCTCATGTTAATAATATTTCCTTTCTCACTTACTGGCTTAGGCTAGAACAAAATTATGTCTTGTTTATTGCAAAGCAGGCATTTCTTGATTTATAGGAAACAAATAATATTCACCAGTCAAGGTGCCAAAATAGTACATCGACCAATTTGTATAAATGTGCTTTGAAATAGGATATTAGTGTAGAAAAAATAATAAATTCCATGGGAAAATTATGTTGACTTTAATAAGATTTTGTGAAGGTCATATTATTTTCATGAGCGCCTCCTGTAAATCAACATGAGATTGACTTTTTAATTGATATGATATGGTTTTCAAACACATTACATTTCTCAAACAATGACCTTCAATGTGAAATATTGCTCTTCTCATATGGCAGGTCATTTACCGTATATACTGGAATCAGCTGTCAAAGAAGGTGTGGCTTTCATTGAAATAGAAAGCTTTGGAATGCGAAAATGTGCTGTGACAGCTGAGCCTCTCTATAAAAGGGTGTTTGAAAAATGGAATATTCTTGGCTCATGAAAATGCTGGTGTAGGTTGTGATATTTACAGGCACAATCAAAAAGTAGCACACTGTTGGGAAGAAGAAAGCAAATCTTACATCAAAGAAAAGAAATTCCTTCACTTTCCATGAGTAAGTAAATCATTTCATAAATGGTTTATTATACTGTGGAATAAAATTCCTAAAAAATCTATTGACATTAAACATTTGTAAGGCAATCACCAATATTTGTTCTTTTAAGTATCCACAGAATGTTATCTGCACTGACTTGTTGTCTTTATTTTTGTGATAATTTAAAATGCATGTCTGACCAAAACTGGCATCTCATTGCACGGTTTTACTGATACAAACATATAACACAATAAAACAAATAAAACCACATTATTCCTAATAACCGGCCTTTATACAATAACTACTAAGCTAAATAAACGGGAACTCTTGTTTTCACTACAAATTACTTATGATCTACGGGTCAGGTCATTATAATGTTGTCCCTATTAAAGCAGGGCCACTTGTTTGATTTTACCACTGAGGCGGTTATTAGGATAAGTATGGTCGAGTTCTGCCGCAGCCTTATAAGGCCCTGTATATATATATATATATAGAAGTTATATCACCAGACCAGAACATCACGCTCTTCATCATGTAATACTAATGGGAAGCTTCAATACACATTTACAATTTGTACACTACATCAGAAGCCTTATTGTAATCCATGCATTCCTCACACTTCTGTACACCAAGCTTATCACACATACCCACAGTCACACATAACACTATACAAACTTAAGTAAACAGCTTACAAATATTCTATATCATTTCAATCACAAGTATTATTATCATTTTGACCATTTGCTAAATTTATATCCGTTCAATGGATAATTTACATAATTTAATTTCTTTACTTTTTCATCTCCGATTTTATCCTGATTAACACTCAGAAGTTTTGACTACATAAAATCTAGACATTGTCATTTGTGATAAATTACATTCATAGTATAACTTGCCATACATATCATATTAACAAGTTTGACATAAACCATTGTGGGACGAATTATGTAAGTCATTGGAAGTTACTCTGAATGTTGATGGAACATCACTTTGAATGCAGTGATGTGGACATTCCATTAATATAATGATGTAGTTAAATAATATAAATTCATCCAACTTTATACACCTGGCTTTCACAAATATTTATACACTTTTATTATATTCAACTTCCTCCGAGTCTGACTCAATCCCTTACATCACATATGCCGTATTTCATACTCATAACATGTAGACGAGGTGACCACTAGGTGGCACCTGTGTAAAGTCCTAACTGTGGCGAGGGGCAGCTTTGTGCCGCTCACTTGTGTTTGGCAGATCTGGCAGCCGTGGTACGCATGAAGGAAGGTGACATACCCCCGGGACTGCCAGAACTCAAGTTGCCCGTTGACCGGCGCATCGGCGACAACTTCTTGGCATTCGATGTCACACTACGGCGCTTCTTGTCCATGATAAGCTTATCATGACGCACAAAGATGCCGTGGCGATTGCGACACTTAAAATAACGCACACCCTTCACTGCACCATCATTTTTTCCTGAAAAAGACAAAGACAAAAATAACATGTGATAAAGGTTTTAAAAAAAGGAAAAGGTGGCATTTATCTAGTACTGATTCCACACAATGCCTGTTCATAGCGCTTGATAGTAACTGGCTGGGATTTGAACAGGGAATCCCTGGGTTTCAAGGTGAACACTCTCCCAATTGAGCTATATCTGCCAAACAAATTTCTTCTCAATAACAGTTTTTCAATGTTCAGTTCTAACTCACCATCAGGAGTATCGAGTTCCACCCCAATCCAGTTCCCACTGGCAAATTCTGTTTGTCCTACAAATGTGACAGTTCCATTTTTGGAGCCTCCTCTGGATGACAGCACCACTACCGGTTCTCCAGGGACTATCCAGGACGGCACTGGTCCCTCTCCGAGACGGTTCAAGTCAGCACGGCTCCCAAACGAACAAATGCTCATGGAATCCTCATTATCTGGAAATAAAATGAGATATGCTGCTAAAACTCTTGTTGTGAATTTCAAAAAGGATGAAAAAAAATTAACCATCTGTGTGGTGACGGGGTATATTTTGTATTATAAATAAAATAATAAACCCACAACTTTTGTGTCAATTTTGACTGTTAGTATCTTACCGGAGTTGTCTCCCTCCTGGGATTTTTTCTCCATATCTTCCTCTATCTGAGCGACGAGGTTGTCTATGGGCATTGACATGGGACGATAGGTTGCCTTGACGGGGGAGGGAGTGGTTTTGCTGGGTCTCGTCTCACCAGAGCGTAGCTTCTTGAGGCTTCCAGGCCTCGTCACGTCCAAGCTGGCCGATTTGCGCATCTTTACCTCCTGCTTTGCCACAGGTTCCTCGACGGTTGCTCTGCGCTCCGATTTCTCATGCCAACTCCTCCTGCGAGCCACTTTCTCCTCTGCGTTCACTGGCGGCTTCTCGTCAAAAGTGTCGCGACACTCCAGGGCTTCTGCCTGGCTGAGTTCGTCCTTCTTTGGTTTGTCCTCCGCGGGTGCAGCGTGTCCACTCGCCCCGGCCTCCTCAGGCTCAGCAGTGCTGGCTGTGGCACTCGTCTCCATGACGGACGTATCCTCATCAGCGCCACCTAGTGCCTCAAGCTCCTCCAGGGCATTGTCACTGTACATGTCTGAGGCTGTGCCATTGGTGCGTGGCGCCTCACTCTCCGCTACTTCCATACTGGCGGATGCTTCACATGGCGCTTCACTCTCCACCTGAAGGTAATCACATGACACATCACATGACATCACATCCATTGCTCATCCACACCTTCCTCTATCACAACTTATCTATTCAACTTTTATCCTTTCCTTTACCCTTTCCTTTAAATTTTCTCATAAATTGACTTGTTATAATTCAAAATTACTAGACACGAGTGTTAGGGACCTGTTCTGCTTTATGCAATAATAGACATTACATTTTGTCAATATTTACAAGAAAATCTTACCTTTGGCTCCTCAGCAATGACCTTTGGTGTTTCTACTGGTTTGGCTTCTTCTGGTTTGACTATGATTTTGTCCTCTTTCTCATTTTCTTTATTTTCCTTCTCATTCTCCTTCTTGTTCTCCTCCTCTTCCTCCTCCTCAGGGCTGAGAGGCTGCAGTGGGGTGCCCAAATTGGACGGTACATCCTCCACATCAATCAGGCTAAGATTCTTTTTGACTACTTGCAGGGAATTTCCTAATCCATTTTTAGGTTCATTAATGTCTTTACTTTCTGCAGGTTTCTTTAAACTCTCTGTGTTTATCTTATTATTCTCAATCACCTCCATTGAGTGGGTATCTAGTTTGACTTCTATTTTGTCATTACTGTCTGTTTTCTCCAGTGTATTTGGTCTGTTGGCATTAGTGGTCTTGCGGCTTTCGGTGTGTTCGGGCGTATCGTCAATGCTGATACTGCGCACGCTGGTGGAGTCCTCGGAGGAGAGGGTCTGCGTGGAGACGGCCTGGGAGCCGTACCCGCTGGATGACATGCTGGGCGTGAAGCTTTTGGCAGCCTGAGCATCGACCAGACTCTCTGTGGTGGAGGAGTGAGTGATACCCTCAGCGGGGACTGGCTCGGTCGCAGCCGCAGCGAACGTCGTCTCCTCCTGGTTCTCCTGGTAGGACTCAAAGTCCTGGAAATCATCGCTGCCAATGCTGTCCGACCTCTCCTGCTTCTTTGGGGAAGCTTCCTTTAGTTTGGCAAACTCATCCTCATCAGACTGAAAGCAGTTCCAAATTATATATCTCGCACTGTCATTTGTGAATTCAAGTTTATAAGAGTTCAGGATAAAATCTAAACTAATCTACTCTGTTATTTTGGCAATAATTAACGTCAAAAATTTTTATTTTTAGTAATCCACTTTACTGAAATATATTTAAAATATATTTAGACCTTGATATATGTTTATTGGCTGATTAGGAGGTCACTTACGTCTTCTGTGTCGGTTCTCAGTAGCAGGGGTTTAGTTTCCCTCACATGCTGTTCCTCCACCAGCGTCTTCATGGGCTTCACCAACTTGGTCGGTTGTGGACTCGCTCCGGACTTAGGAGAGGCTACAAAATATCACACACCATTCACGCCTCACTCTTATATAAACAACACAAGAATTTGAGGAAGTTAAATTTCATTCTAGAAAAAAAATTAAAACTGATACGAAAATGTCTTTCTTGAAAAATGCCTTTTAATAATGTCATTTCATATGATTACACTAGAACCTAAAAAAACTCTACTTTTGAAATTGTATGATATTCAGGGTATAAAACATAATATGCACTGTTAATTTACATACAGATATATATATCATATATAAATGTAAAATGTGCTGAGATCAATGCAAAGTGAAAAGAAAAAAGGGTTGATAACATCTGCAGTGAGCAGTTTATAATATATATATATATATATCATGGATTAATATAAAATTGTTACATGGGTTTGTAAAATTGTAAAATTTGCAATGATATCATTGGAGTCAAAACTAGTTATTGTTTTCAGTGATCTGTTTGTATATCTTGTCACTGAACATATGGACGTGGTTAATACATGTCATCTAGGTCATATATTGGTTGTAACATACAGATAGTTCATGTCAAGAACTGCACCAGACAAAATGTAGACATACTCTAGGATTATGTGTTAATATCTATATATTGTATGTTATTCATGCTGCTCTGATAGGAATCAACTTCATTCATTTGTAAAAACACGGACATCACAAGACTGCACATATCTCATCACACCATGTATCCTCCCATACATGGACATCGTCATAGAAACACTGCATTCTTATTGGTCTAAGTAATTAATATGCATAATCAATATAACCAAGATTCATTAGTCAAAATCTGGCCTTCATGCTCAGCACTAACATATTGACCTTGACTGGGATCACCATTTTATTTTTATTCAACAAAACAGGTCAAGGTTATTCCACATTAGGACAAAGGTCATGAACCCTACTGTGTCTATAGCATGCTGGGATTGGAGCAAGACAGACGCTATAGCTAGAGAGATATGGAAACAGTCAACAGCTATGCTCAATTTACATTCAACATTTTATGCAATAAGATAACATATTAAAAACATATCTCTGACTTTGGAAAAAAAATCCATTCAAAAGCAGATACCTAGTGACTACTGACATAAAAGGCAAATTTAGAAAGTGGTTTGGTAACATTCATCATTGGAATGATTATAATTTTTTTTGTATGATATTATGAATCATGACAGCAGCATTAATTGTTACAGCCAGATTTCTCACTTATATTTACATTGTACTACACCTCTTATAACTGCTTTGTGTTAAATTAGCATCTGACCTACTGACCTATCTACAGCCATGCATGCCAACGCTGCCAATTGTAGTTCAATGGGCTAATGTAATATTTTCTATTCCACTAACTTAATTAACTGAGCAGAGGATATCCCCATGTGAGTGTAGGGGCCTAGATAGGGATAATTAAACTGACTTGTATTGGACCTGTTATAACTGCTATCCATATGTCCTAGTCTAGTTATACAATCAATTATTCAGACTATCAGCTGATCACCAGAAAGATCAAAGTATATTTCCTCCAAACTTGTATCCTGGAAAACATTGGTATTTATGGATTGATTTTCCAGTCGTGGATATCCATAGTCAGTAACAAATGCTCTCTGTGACCTCATTCCAAAAAGTGGGACAGTATCTGCTCAGTATTTTATATAGGGAGGACAGGAGGACGGACGGACTGACTTACATACTGATTTCAAGAATTCTCTGCAAGGCAACCTTCCAGTCCCTCAATGTAACTCTACATACATGCTAAATCAGATTTTTTAATATTCATGACGCATGTTCCAAGTGAATAAAATGTGATGAAAATGTGATGTACAATGTGTGAATTACATTCTTAAGTAGTACGTTTAAGGTTGAATTATATATGAATTTTGTGATAGCTGTTGACTCACCATTAGCATGCATATGCTAATATACAACCAAAAACAAATGATAGACCATGTGACTGGGAGCTGGGAGCATGCATATATATGTATACGGGGGTCAAGAGAGAGAGAGAATCGAGCCAATAAGCAGAAGATTCCCGGATATCAACATACGCTTAGTGACCGAGTTATATATGTTAGTTCGCAGGTTGAGAAAAGTGGGGCGGGCTGCAAAGAGATAGTGACGTGTTAAAAGTTAGCACAAGCCATACCCAACATTCATCAGTTTACAGTTGCCATGGCAATCAAAATAAATGCCAAAAAGTTCAAATGTTATTGATATTTTGCAAATTTCAAAATGTTGGCATGTCACAAATCAAAAGTACAATATTTTGTAGTTTTATATGTTAATTGTAATTCAATAATAAATGCTATGTGTACCAAAAGCCATGGCAAAAGTGAAACTGAACAATATTTATCATATATTCTGTTATTTAACTAAATTGCTTAACTTTTAATATTTTTACTTTTCAGATAGTGAAATCCAGGGGAAAAAATTAAAGAGTCCAATTGTGCAGTGATCACACACGAAGAACAGAATCAAAATTGCTCAACCCAAAGATTCAAACATCCCTTCCACATCATAAAACGCAAGAATAAACTGAGTAAAAAATCTTACTCTCTGTAATCCAACAAGACAAAGTATCAAAGAATGCAAAACCCGATAGGAAGGTATGTCACCCATTTTCAACAGATTGAAACAATGTTATCAAAAAAACATTCACAAAAAGAGTCCTGGATACCATGGAGTAGTGTGGTGTGGAATTCAAAATATGAAAAGACAAAATTTTCCAAATTATTTCAATTTAAGTTTAAAACTTAGATTTTTTTCATGGTTCCTACCACAGCAACTTCATGATATCACAGAAACACTTTCTTTTGAAAGTGCATCCATGAAAACCCCCCTTCCCTTCACACAAAGGTGCTGTGCTGTGAAAGAGCTCAAGCTGATCACATGTGCTGAAAGCAACAATCTCATTGGCTGGTGCACTGTGTCTGCCATCTGGTGTCCAGATAATAAACTAGTACGTTCAAAATATAGCTACAGAGAGAAGTGTGCACATGGTTTGGCCAGAAACTGTTGTGGAGCTGAGATTTTGACTTTTCAAGAACATTAGTCCTATGGGCAAAGGGTTAGCTTAAGTTTCCTTGTCCTGTTGTATGTTTCTCTGCTTCAGTAATATAAAGGTAAAGCTTTAATACACGAAATCCTTATTGCTTGCTGAGATTTCAATCATTTGTATTTCAGTGTCTCTCTATCAACCCAAGACATAAATATGTACATAGTTTCTTTGCATTTGGAAAATGTGATTACTTGTGTTAACAAAAACAAGAAGAATAATCAAGACCTTGTTTGTAAATGCTGCACTTGTTGCATATCATAAAACAATTTCCTTCTCTGAAATAAATAATTAGTGAAGCAGAGAAAACACAAGATGCAAAACTAACTTATGCCTTCAGAAAAGAAATTGTCATTAGTAGACACAAGAGCCAGTTGTGTAAACAAGTAAATATTGCCCCTGTGAGTGCCTTGAATGCCTAGAGAACATAATGATTTAGAAGAGACGCTGGACGGCTCACACTACATACCCAGGCTGAAAGGTCCAGATGGTTTGTTGGGCAGGATGGCAGAGTCTCTGGAGTAGATGGCTTCTTTCCCCAGATCCTCACTTCCGGTGCGGTGTCTGAATGCCGAGTCAAATGAGAACTGCTTCGGGAGAGTGGAGAAGCGGTCATTATGAGAATAGGACAAATCCTGAATGCTGTCTGCACGGATCTGAAACAGCATACAGCACTTGGTTATTCCTCAACACCATCACGCTCAGATAAGTACTGATATTAAACTAATATTCTTGAGAAAATACTGATTGAGAAATTATGTTGTCAAAATATTATTATGCAATTAGCATATTCTAATATATCTTGGAAAATCTTATTCTATCTCTAAAACTTAAATTATAATTTTACTTTTAATACACAGTTGTTAAGAAACAGTTTTCTTTATTTGACGTCTATCTATACATTTTTTCTGGTCTATATTGAATACCCTTATCATTTTTCTCATTGGGTTCATACCTGGTCATCCATAGCTCGTGGAGAAGTAAGAATCTGGAACCGGAAAATTACACATCAATCCAAAACACATGCACATACACATGGCAACCAATGGCTACATGCACATCACCATAGCAACACCAGTCACAGGAGTCACCACTGCACATAGCAACAAACAACTCTCTACTATCACAAGTGAACAAGTTCAAAGAGTATTCTTGCAAGGTATTTGTCATTCCAATTTGTGTAATTTTGATTATTGATGGGTTTTGTCACAGCCTATTTGATATGATATTCCCTGTGACTTGGCAGTGTGACTGCTTTAATCTCAGCTGGCAGTGTTTAATGTCTCTTACAGATTAGTGCATAAACATGGCCAAGCCAATCATGCAAAAAAAAACTTCCTGTTCTGACAGTGTATAATTATCACAACCCCTCAGTTGTCTTATAAGTTACACAGCACTCCTCAAAGATACATTACTATCGTATCATTATCCTCACAGTTCAAATTATCCTCATTTTAAAAATATGTGTCCCCACCGAGAAAATTTGCCTGACCCATTCATGTTTCTATGATATCCCTGATTTTGTAAAATTATTACTTTTTTTTCGGTACTTTTGTTAATTTGAAGGACCCTGTGACTTAATCCTAATGTCCTGTCTCATTGAAGCCATCAGTTTATATTATATCTGGCTTTGTTTTAGAGTTGAGCAGACTGCCCAGTTATGTGTCTAATGTGTACTGGTCTCTAACCCTAATGCTGACACTGAAGTGACTGTTGTATATTGTGATATGCATGACCAGTTGATCTTCATTTTAACTCTATAAATCTCTACAGAAAACAACATATGCTCATGATTATGTTAGATTTACATTTTAAATGAGAATTTATGGCCACTTTTGATTCCAAAGAATCATTAAAATGATCAAAATTTGATAAAATAATATTGGATTACTGTCTGTTCAAAATAAACAATAAAATATGATTTGGGAGTTTCAGGCTGTGTTTTAACTATTTTAATCCACATGTCAAAAGTATAATTTTAAAACACTAGCAGTATGGATGGTTGGTTTATGGGTTATACCAAATCATAAATTTAAATTGAAAAGCAAAAATTCAGAAAAAATCATTTCATACTGATTAAGAGAAAGCTTGAAAAACAAAAGGTATTGAAAGATATTGAAGGTATTGAATACGGGGAACTAAAAGATGCGAATAAAACATGCTGTCTCTCAATCTAACAATCTAGCAACTCAAAAGCTTCAAAGTGGGCAAAAATGCACTCAGGTCACTTTCAAATAATCTAACCATCAAACAAATGGAGGCAGCTGAGATGGCAAGATGGCGGACTTACATTATGGATATTGGGCACACTGGTAGCTTTCCGTAGTGGCCTCCCTCGTGCAGCCAACAACTCTTTGATTGCCACTTCCTGAAAAAGCAAAAATTTATATTTCTTGAAATGAACTTCACTCCTATATTCTGAATATTTTTGTATTCTTCGAAAATAGCTTTATGTGTGTAATCTTGTAGAAAAATTTTATACACTCTTTATTAAGTTTAAACTATCAAAATAGAAATTATGCGAGTGGATGAAAATCTGACCTGTCTCAGCCTATCCAGAGTAAGTATGCTCTCGACTGCGGAGACGCCCCGGATATATTTCTCTATATAGGTCTCACCATCAGAGGTGTTCTGCTCATTCTGCGAGGCTGCCATCTGGGCCAAACTTTCTCTGTCCTCTAGGTCCTCTGAAGCCTGTAATAGACAGTCATTTGATAAACAGAGATTCAGTGAAAATAGACCATCCCCATTCTCCTGAATAATGCATGTGCAAAATTTATGTTACTTTATTTTCTACCCAAATTTCCAAAACTAAACCTGCTAAAATAATACTATCTTGCTTTGCTGTTTTCTTGCCAAGTATCATACAGACTTAAAGAATTCCTTACCCAGGCTCACTTTTTCAATGTGAGGAATAAATGTCACTTACCTTGGGTATATTTGATACAATTTCATAAGAAATTCCACATCCTATGAGTGAGTCCTGGAAATATTCAGAGCCGGTTAGGGCTGGCATGACCTGTGAGGTGAGAGAAGAGAGCAGAGCGCCACCTATCAGCATGCACGCACAACACCAACATACTAACACACAATGTGTAGACACCGTCACAGGGCTTCACTGACTTCCATAGCAACGTGGATTTACATCCCAAATAGGCTATCAAGGTATGAACTGCATTTTCTTTAAATTTGGAATTCATACTAGTCCAGAATTTCTGCCATATCTAATACTGTTTTTCGTTCATGATGTAAAAAGAACAATTTTTTTAGTTAATACCACTGAAGAGTGTCAGTCACATTTCACCAATTTCACTGAGATAAAAATTATCATATATTTCTATCTGAACCTCAAAAATGTGCTTTCAAATGGGGTACTTTCCAACCAAATCTAAATGTATATATAATAGATTTTAATTCATTTTCAGGTTTTCCATTTTTACATTTATTGGTAATTGATTATATTGGCATAATGGATGTAAAGAAGGAAAATGATGCAAATCTTGATAAACTGAGCAAAAGGCATGCCTCACACTTGCGGTATTGTGTATTAAAGTTCATCACCCTGTGACAGTGTCAACATAGAAAATAGTAAATTATATACAAAGATTAACTCAAAACATAACATCCCAAATAAAAAAAATCATAAATAAATAATGCAAAGGATAAGAATATATAAAAATGAGGATAAAACAGATCCACACGTTTCACATTCACTGAAATCAGGAGCCACCAGGTGGCAGATGAAGTATAGAGTTAAGGTGTTCTAGTTCTAGTTGTGGTGAAATGTGCAGGTAGAAATTTCTGACCGAATGTGAGAAAATTTACAGAAGAAAATATCTAATTTCCATACATTTAAAGTGAAATCCATCAAATGTTACTGATATTTGAAGGAGCACTTGATTTATAAAACATAATCAAATGATAAACAAACTTGATGGAAACTATATATATATTTAATAAAGATCTGACTACTGTGATAAAAATCTATGTACAAAATAGCAAGGCTTGGTGTCTCTCTTTTCTTTTTGTTTGAATTATAGCAAGTGCTCTCCGTGTGAAACATCAATACATATCTATTATAACTTTTGAAAAAATATACATTAATTTTTACTGTTTTTATTCTGATATTTTTAACTTACTTCATAATTGTTGAATTTTTTAAAAATTTTAATCATACTATTTAATTTCAATATATTTTGTCGAGTTCTTTTTGAAAATTTTAATCAAACTATTTAATTTCAATATACTTTGTGGCATTTTTTCTGCATTAAATAAAGTAATGAAATAGTAGGAAAAGTTGTATGAATAAATGTGCTCACTGAATTCTAAATTTGCAAATAATAAAGACTCAAATGCTGAAAAAAAAGGGCATGTCAGAAAGGTAAATTACCGATTTTCCAATCTTCTTTTTGAGTTTGTCTGTGATACTTTGTCGCTTGTAGACATTGATACAGATGCGTTTTCTGAGGACAAGTTCCATGGCGGCGGGATGCGAGAGCCGTACCACTGCTTTAAGGATGAGGTACACACGCTCATTGGCAGGGGTGACACGGTTCAAGTGTACAGAGTCATGGATGGATGAATCCCACGACACGACCCCGCAAACCTGACAAACAAATCATACACCATATATAGAAATGCAACCATTCCTCTCCAACAAACTCTTGGGACATTTAAAAAAAAAATTAAATTGCAATAAAAAAAACAATGATTTAATGAAGATTAGCAGATTAACTCTTACATCTTTCTCAGATTTTTTGACAAATGGTAGTGTGAAGAACTTGGCACCATGTTCCTTGGGCAGTATGGAGTTGACTCCGGAAGCTTGGAGGCCCTCCTTAACATTGGGGGTGCTCATGTCATCAGCATTCAGGTCCAGGAAGATCACAGGGATGTGTCCCTCCATACCGGCTGGGGGGTCCCTGCAAAATAAATACACACTCTGATTTACAAGACTCAAGCTAGTCCAGAACAAAAATAATTTGCCCTGCCAATCAACAAAATTCAAATAGGCAAGTCCTTTAAAGGTTAAGTTTAAGTTGGACTTTATGAATGACATTTATATATGTAGGTGAGGGTTGGTTAGTCCTGTCAATCAATACATTTTAATGGTAGAGGTAGACTTTATGAGTGACATCTATGTATATATATATAGGTGAGGGTTATGTACCAGTCTGCAGGGGCTCCAGGGATGCCACTTCCCGGGGCTGGTACCAGTACAGCATTACGCTCCTCAGTCAGACACACCCACTGGTCCACTAAACTCTTCTCCCTCTCTACATCAGCCTCCGTCTTCTCTGCAATCACCATAAAACATCTCACTTACTTTCAATCATTCCCTGCACCAAGTGATCAAAATGCAGTTATGCTATCCTTGTTTCATAATGAGAATGAGTTTTATTGTCAGGATTGATCTTCTTCTATTTTGATTTCAATTATGAGTTTTGTTTTTAGGATTGACCTTCTATCTTGTTCTATTTTGATTTCAATAATGAGTTTTGTTTTTAAGATTGAGTTTCTATCTTGCTCTTTTTTTATTTCTCTCCATCTTCCTCCACACTCAGAATGAAGGTTATGGACATCATATATTGAGTATTCAGCCAATGTTCTGTACCATATATATAATATATCTGACCTTCTTTGTTCATGATCCTTTGCAGCTGTTCATCGAGGTACTCGCGCCTCTTGTTGAGGGCCTCGGACCACTTCTCTCTCAGCTTGGTGAGGTCCTCCTCCTGGTAGGAGTCCAGACCTTTCTGAAGCTTGGACCTGGCACACACACAGCCAATAGACAGGTGAGGGATGGACTCACAGATGATGGGCAGCGTGCCAGAGTTCTGTACCGGACTCACTGTCACCTGGATCCTCCGCGAATGACCCTACAATACATCGTTATACCATCACACTATACTCCAATCTTAAAACCAGTCTGACAGACAAAATCTCGGTCTAATAATCCTTACAAAATATACAGTAAGAAATATAGCTACAGTTCTGATTGATATGTCTTCTTAATTAACTCTTTCATATTTGGAATTTGTACCTGTCTGAGCTGAAAGATTCCGCCGGTGAGAACTTCTGGTTTGGTAACCACCTCTACAGGCATATACTCTCCTTGTTCATTCAACTCATGGATCTCTGTCCATAACTCGATCTTCCTAGTTAACTCGCCCCACCTGGAAAGAATTGTTATAAGTTACATCTCAAACTTTGAACAGGGGACAATATACTCTGAGTGAGATACTCCATGTCAGAGACAAAAGGAGTCAGGGAAATTAGGGTTTAGTTCTGGTTGTTGGTCATTCAACTAAGAATTCACTTCTCTTAGGATTAAAACTGATCACTTTTTAATAATCTGTTATTAAGCCAGCTTCATTTGTTTAAGCTCTTGGCTGTGATTACTTCTATGGCTGGATGATGAGGACTGACTTGATGTGGGTTCCAGGGAGCAGCTTACCTGTCCATGATGGATCTGGATTTGGCCTGGACCTGGTCAATCTCCCAGCCCGAGATATTAGCACCGAAGCCCATACTCCTGTGCCCCCACACCTCGATGGACAGAGCGCCCTCTGCACAGTGCTCCATGAACTCCTCCGTCACATGCACAGTAAACTCCTGAAATATCGACAAATATAAATTTTTGAATAATTCTTTTAAAGAACATTTTTTGAAATCATCTTTTTCTAATTTAAATTTTTGAAATAATTTTTTTTAAATGATTCTTTTTAACAAAATTTTTAACAATAAAATCATTAAAAATATATTTTTTTCATGGCTTGAGTTTTTCTATTGTGATCTTGATTAAATAAAAAAAATCTGCTCACTTTGCTGTGGTCAAATTTGAATGACATGCCATCACTGCGTTTGCGCTGCAGGGTGCTGACGTCAGGATCTACCACTGGGGGCACCACCATCGGCTCTGGGTTGGCCCAGAAGGCATACTGACAGAACACAAAGTTGGAAAGTGCCGGTGGCAAACCTCGTGCCTCCTTTATACACACCTGAAATGTACACAACATCCAACTGATCTTAATCATCTTTTTAACATAAAATTTCTTAAATACATTATATAAGAAACTGATCAATATCAAATTAATAGTTCTTGTGTTTATTTTGTTTTATTTTGTTAAAATCTCACAAATATTTAAGGAAGAAACTGTGCAATATTATATCATAGTAGATACTTTGACTTTATCGGTAAAGCTTATAATGTGAGAGAGAGGTGATAGTTTTTATATTGTATTGGAGACATTGTGGCCACTTACCCTGCATACAATAGTAGACCCTATGGCCACACCACTCTCATCATCAATAACTTCAAAACTGTCATTGCCATTATTGTCCACAGAATCCTGGTTACGGTCCGGCAATGTCCCCGCCACACGACAGATCTCTATATGCAACCGACCTGACACCTGGTGACACAAAAAGTTACATAAATCAGCACTCCCACAATGCATGTGCCAATGAGAACTGCAGATAAAGCACATCTCTCCTTCATATTTGCCCATGTGTATGGCCGCTTACTATGACTGGTTGGCAATAATAGCATTTCATTTTGAAATTTAAAAATAAATTTGCTTCTAATTATCCTTGGTTATAATATGATTAAACTGGGGTGACCTCTTGAGTATAAAAAGGAGCAAGGAATTTATTTACTGGTTAAAATCTCTGAGAAAAGGAGTACAGGACTTATTTACTGGTTAAGATCTCTGAGAAAAGGAGCACAGGATTTATTTACTGGTTAAGATCTCTGAGAAAAGGAGCACAGGATTTATTTACTGGTTAAGACCTCTGAGAAAAGGAGCACAGGATTTATTTCCTGGTTAAGACCTCTGAGAAAAGGAGCACAGGATTTATTTACTGGTTAAGACCTCTGAGAAAAGGAGCACAAGATTTATTTACTGGTTAAGACCTCTCGGAAAGGGCATATGATTTATTTACTGGTTAAGATCTCGGAGAAAAGGAGCACAGGATTTATTCACTGGTTAAGACCTCTGAGAAAAGGAGCACAGGATTTATTTACTGGTTAAGACCTCTGAGAAAAGGAGCACAGGATTTATTTACTGGTTAAGACCTCTGAGAAAAGGAGCACAGGGTTTATTTACTGGTTAAGACCTCAGAGAAAAGGAGCACAGGATTTATTTACTGGTTAAGACCTCTGAGAAAAGGAGCACGGGATTTATTTACTGGTTAAAATCTGAGAAAAGGAGAACAGGATTTATTTACTGGTTAATACCTCTGGGGAAGGGGCACAGGATTTATTTACTGGTTAAGACCTCTGAGAAAAGGAGCAAAAGATTTATTTACTGGTTAAGACCTCTGAGAAAAGGAGCACAGGATTTATTTACTGGTTAAAATCTGAGAAAAGGAGAACAGGATTTATTTACTGGTTAATACCTCTGGGAAAGGGGCACAGGATTTATTTACTAGTTAAGACCTCAGAGAAAAGGAGCACAGGATTTATTTACTGGTTAAGACCTCTGAGAAAAGGAGCAAAGGATTTATTTACTGGTTAAAATCTGAGAAAAGGAGAACAGGATTTATTTACTGGTCAATACCTCTGGGAAAGGGGCACAGGATTTATTTACTGGTTAATACCTCTGAGAAAAGGAGGACAGGATTTATGTACTGGTTGAGAGTAAAAGGATTTATTTAATGTTTAAGACCTCTGGGAAAGGGGGCACAGGATTTATTTACTGTTTAAGACCTCTGAGAAAAGGAGCAAAAGATTTATTTATTGGTTAAGACCTCTGAGAAAAGGAGCACAGGATTTATTTACTGGTTAAAATCTGAGAAAAGGATAACAGGATTTATTTACTGGTTAATACCTCTGGGAAAGGGGCACAGGATTTATTTACTGGTTAAGACCGCCGAGAAAAGGAGCAAAGGATTTATTTACTGGTTAAGACCTCTGAGAAAAGGAGCACAGGATTTATTTCCTGGTTAAGACCTTACCTCTCCTTGTTGGCTTATTATGGGAACATGGTAGTCCAGTTTGACATCATAAAACAGAGCTTCTAAGAACACATTAGCGACACCTATCAAGTTGTGATTCTCCTGCGACTCATAAAACGGGTCGCCTTTAGCTGGAGGGCCTTCATCCTGAAGTAAAACAAAACACTACCTGTATAACCAAAGCTGCTAGGTTTTATTTTATTTGTTATTACTTATTTCTGTTTAAATAAAAACAATCACTTTGTCTTTTCCATACACTGTTGACATTTCCTCTTTGTTCTTTTGCTTTTTTCAAAAAAAGTTTTTTTCTCAAAAATTGCTTTATCTCTTTTTATTCTTTTTTTAGTTAATTTATAAAATATCATCATGCTGACGAAAACATGGAGCTAAATCTAGAGAGTCAGAGTAAACACCTACAGAGAAATCTGCAATATGTAAACACACCATGGTAATAATTATCATTATTATAACACATGCCATGCTACACACTGGAAGAGAAAATGCCAAAAAACATAACTGAAAGCACAATGCATTGAAACGAGGATTTGGTATAAATTATGCAAAAAAAGCATTAGATCTTTTTTTCGGAAATATTAGCAAACAAAACTACCATTTGCTTTCAAAAAGCTTAGTTTCCACAAAGCCGGGTTTAATTTTTGAGTATATTGAAATAAAAATACATGTGAGATACTTACTGGTACAGGAGATATTACTTTCATAAATACTATGTGATGTGGCATTCGGGATGTTTTTGGATTGTTAAAATAATTTTGAACATAAGATTGGGTATGGGACAAATAATAATAAATAATTATAACATGTGGCTAATATACAAGACTCAGTCTGTCCATGACAACAACTTTACTTCTGGTGCAATCAAAAAACTACTAGACAACAGATAACATTCATTGGGGTTTTCATGCGTTACTGACAACAATCTTGCTAACATTTTGAACCAAACATTTTGACAACATATCAATGACATTAAAATAATAACTTTAATTCATAGCAAAAATCAATAAAATATAACTAAATCAGAACACACACCAAGGGCATTTTGGTAGCATTTTATATCTACAAGCCAAATTTTAAGCCAATCCAAACTTTATTTATTTTATTTCTTCAAATCTAATGGCTGGAGGTTTTTTAAATTTTTTTTACTAATATTTTACTCCAAAGATATTGATAATTTATTGATAATTCTGAAGCAGAGAGTGCCCCCTGGTGAGTGTTTGCTAGCACGGGAAGCATAACATATCATGCAGACACACCACGCCAAGATAAATAGGTTGTGGATCATCGTCTACCATCATGGCGAGCCCCTTCTCCTTGCGATCCTCGTACATGTCCCGCATGTCTATGATCTTGTTCTCAAACTTCTCCATGCTCCAGATCTGACTGCCACGCCCCTTACGCTTCACCAGGATGGCTGGCTCACTCACAAAGGCTCCTCTCTGTGAAAGCAACAATTCCACATCAGTCAGAATTAAGCAACAATGAAATATTTTTATATTGTAATGTGTATAAAATTAGACAATCAATATTTACATTATATAAGCATTTATTTACTAATTCAGCTTGTAGTTGAAGTTTTGAGAAATATTTCAAAAATATATATTAAGAATGTTGTGAAAACAACAAAAGTAGTCAGAATTTTAAATATGGGACAATTGACCATAATTTGGATTGACAACCAGAACTAAACCCTAATTTTCCCGACTCCCTTTGTTTCTGACATGGAGTATCTCACTCAGAGTGTAATGTATCCTGTATCAAAGGTACGTAGTGCAGAGTCTGAAGAGGGAAGGGATTCATCACTTTGAATTTTAATTCATCTATTCTAAATTGACTTTCTTCTGTAACTTGTATTCCATAATTTGAGATAATAATGACAATATTAGTTTCCTCACCTTTCTGTTTGGACTGAGATTTGCTGACGGGATCTGTAACGTGACAAAAAACTCGGTTTGTTTTCCCATTTCCTGTGCCAAATAGTTTGCCTCCCGCACAAGAGAGTTCGCTTTGACAACTTCTTCTTTCAACTTTTGTAAACTCTGTTTAAATAACTTCTCCCTGGAAATTAAAAAATTATGATTACAAATACATTACAATATCAAACATTACATGTCAAGTTCACATATAAAAATTCTAAATATGTGTAATGTTTAAATAAAGAGTAGATAACAAAATCAATATTAAAAGATTAAAACTTGCTAAAGACATATCATAAAATAAAATAAAAAAAATTCTAAATATAGAAAATGAGAGAGAAGTGTAGAACCAATGGGTTACTGTGACGCTCCAAGGAATGAGTTAGAAGACTTTTAGTAGTTTGATTACAGTAATGTTGCCCTAAATGGCTTGAGTGCTATGATTCTATCTAATTTGAGAATGATTTACTCGCAGACCTTTTGTCCCGCTCCTAACTCTCTCTGCCATATTGGCCGAGCTTCACCTAAGTTTTTTTTCACCACTAACACATGATTAATATCTCTACAGTATTCGTATCAGTCAATTATGTAGACAGGACAGAAGACCCACGGATTCTGAATAGCAAAATGTTTTTAATGTGTTATAATGGGATCAAATGACCCCTTGTTTATATGCACAATGTTGGCAGTGTCAGCAATAAACACAATGTCATCAGTATAGCAATTCTGACGTGGCCACTTATTCATGATACTGTCAGCGGACATTCTTGGAGCACAGGTTTTTGTAAGCACTTTCTTGTCCACGCATTAAATATCGGTAGTCCAACATTTTTGCACAATACCTTGATAAATTTGGCTCAACTTCATTTCTTAGAATCAAAATGTTAATACTATGAACACTGAAAACATGTTGATTTTTTATGAAATGTTAAGTAATTTCTGGAATATAAAACTTGAAAGAAATGGTGCCTCGTAAATTGAAGATTTTCTATTCAAATGGGAAAGTGTTAAATATGCATATGATGGATGGACAGATGGACAGAGAGACAGATATACAGAGGGACACACAAAAGAAAGGCACTGAGACACAATGCAGTGCCTTAATTAACTGACCAATACTGAAGCATTATTCTTTCTAAACCCTCGTTACAACTGTGCAACTTCAAGTAAAGATTAAGCGGAAAATTATTTCTGCACAGATATTATATACACCAGAGTATTTCTTATTTCTTCCATTATATTCTGTGAATCAAACTTATGCAGTGGATCAAATCTTGATAAATATGAAGTGCATCTCTTAAATCTAGATAAATATCTTATACTTTGTCATATCACACTGTGAATAAATTAGTTTTAATGTTTTAGCGACAATTTGTTCCTGTGCTTAATTCTCTGTGTGTATACAAATGATTTATAACACTGTGATTTTATATCAGTATTTATTGGTTATTAAATCAGGAATCTCTTTGATATCTTTCTGATCTTTTTTTTCTGTGTATTTGATAATAGAAGTGGTACAGACTAATTTTCTGGGATACATAAATACAAAGATATATATTCCCAAGCAGTTAAGCCAGAAGCAGGCAAAATAATCAACAGAATAAAACAGGGGTACCATCCAGGTTTATACTGGTTGAAGAAGAAACGGTAGGCAAGACTCAGGTCCGGTTTGCTGAAAATAACACACACCTTTTATGTAGAACCCACAAAAGCAAACAAGCCCTTCCTCACACAAAACCTTACAATCAATAACTCCCCAAGTTTTTTTACTTTGCTTTCATTTCACACTTCACTGTTTCCTTTAAATCATATTATTATTCTTCTGGTTGGATTTTCTTTCTTTAGCAATATTCAGGTCCAGATGAGTCTATTCAAAGGAACTGTTTTAAGATTTATCATTCAGATCTCAATGTGAATACAAGAAAATGGATGGTTCTAACAATGAATCGGTAAAACAAGGAAATGCGCTGCTTTGCGGGAGGTAACAAATTCTTGTCTGCTACTTTGTTCTTGTGTTCCCATCTCACTAAGCTTAAAGAAGCAGGTGTGTTTTGCTCCTAAGAAGACACTGATCCTGTGCCTGAGCCCATCTCCTCAACAAAAACCCAATCCACAACAAATGGCCATAAAACATGGATCTTTTTATCCAGCATACACTTCCTGGCCGAGACGTCATCTTTGTCTCGGTGAACTCTGACCTCTTGGGAGATTAAGGCAAGGATAACTTGCAATTCTTGTAAATCTCCATAGATGTTCTGTGAGCCTCGGAAGCAGACAGGCAGGAGACTGGTTCTGTGAATGCTTTTAAAGACTTTGTTCCCTGTCTGTATTCTAATACATTATCATCACTCTCCCAAAACTGCTGAGAGATTGAGAAAAATCTGTCTTTTGTCAGTACTATTCTGTATTATACTTTTCTTATAAAAAGATATTGTCTTACAAAAAAAAAAAAAAAAAAAAAAGTTTTAAAAACTTAAAAAACATTTGAAATATGTGGTACTTTTTACCTTCTGCATGTTCTAATGCATCACTATTGTTATGCTTCTTAATTGATGCAGAAATATGATTGTATTCATAAATAAACATCAGATTCCTGGGAAGATTTCAAATTTGATAAATACCACAGGAATAAAGGTGATTATAAATATAACCAGACTCCTGATAGGATGATAAGATATTTATTCATCACGGCGTCTTTGTTCCACAAAACAATCATTTCCTATTTGTTAAGAAATAGATTTGTTCATTTGGAGACTTCCTGCTGACCTGCTAGTCAGAGGCACAGGTAGTTGCCCGGGTAACAGAAGGCCTCTTGTCACCTGCGAGATGACGGATAGAAACGCGTTCTATGCGGGTAAACAATTTGGACTCTTCTCTACTAATCCTCCACATAAGCTACTGCTGACTTTTGTATCATTTATTCTGGTCCATTCTGTCTTGTACTATTCTCTATTTTGTCTTCACTAATTCCCTCCATCACCTAGCAATCTCGCAGATGCGTTCCCACGGTTACCCATTTAATTGTCTCATTTGGCTCAAATCCCCGGCACTGATGCTCCATCTAGTAAAGATGGCGGCTGTTGGGGAGAATTCCTGGAATCACACGACACCTAAGTGTGACAAAACGTCTGTGATTCCCATGAGTGCCACCCTAAAACAACACTTCCCATATAGTATCATTGTTCCAGATCAAATCAGCGTAAACAGAAACACCACCACAAACCATATTATGCTGGGCTTTCTTTTCTCTATTCTCCATAAACAGGCAATTCTCCTAAGAAACCAAACCGTTGTTATCATATGTAGTGTTAATGTCTTACTTTGTTCAAAAGTTAAATAATTAAATGAACCCATTTCTTGATTTCTTCTTTTTTCTTTTTTTTGAAATGAGATACAAATCTCAGTTAAGATTGGACATATTTTATAGAAAGATTTTTATTTACAAAACACAACCAAACAGGATCAAAGATGTATATTTTATGCCCAAACAAGCAGATCTCTGAGCAATGTTTAATGCTTTTAGTTCTCTTCTAATGTTTTCTTAAAGGGAAAAAACATTAGCATAGTAAATCATTGAGTAATTAACAGCTCGTTCCCAGGCCCTACATTAAAAGTCATATGACAAGAATTTTTTTAAGTGGTAAATCTTGAGATTTCATACCTCTGAGAAACATCTGACAATTTTTTCTGCAGTCTGATGTTTAGTTTAGCTATAATCTAAGATCTTTGCACCCCCAGGGTAATTAACCTACTCCCTTGACCTAGAACTGGGTCAGCAGGCTGCCTACGTCATTGCGCCCCGCATGCATCTCCTGCACACATATTTCTCCTATGTCTGTACATGTATAACAGCTGATGTCCTTTTTTCTACACTAATAACATCCATTGAAAATATGATTAATGGCAAAACTTAAGGCTGTAAAATAGAGACTTGCATTTACATCAGCTTCCCATCCCACAATCCCTACTTTAATTGAAGAAAATAAACAAACATGACTTAACTGGGTATAGTGTCTGAAATATGGCCTGCTCTACTCTTATCAGTTTCAAGACACTTATAAGCTAGCCCTAAACATTATGGCATTAAGTTTAAGGGTTTTCAAACTGTAAATGGAACATTGAGATGACACTTCTAAAATATCTATGAATTATTTTTAGTTGATATTTCCATATTTTTTTACACTGAAAATTCATTTATTTATTTGTTAACCAATGACCAGTAACGATATCAAGTGGTTGAATATTATTCATATTCAGTAATGTTGAGCTAAACTTTGTTTGACATAATTGAAAAAAAAAATGTTTTGAAAGCATTCGACACATATTTCTAGATCTGTTTCATTGCTGGAAATTATTTTGACTTCTAAATTGTGAGGTCTGGTTATATATTATTTATGCACTGCAGTTGTATTTCAATGGCCATTTGAAATGTTTAGTTTGGTATTTTTTTTAATGTCTGTCATTGTGTGTCAGTGGGTACCCAACTAAATCATATATCAGTATTTATATACAAACAGACAAAGGAATTTTGAATAAAAATAGAAATTCTGTAAAAATGATACTAAACTTTGAGATTTCAACATTTCTTTCTCAACAAGGAAATGACTTTGACCATAACATTATGATAAAGAATAGTTCAGTCAGTCCCTTGTAGGATCTGAATAATCTCAAGAGGCAGATGTAAGTTTGCCAAACTCAACTGGGAGGCTGGCTGTATTCCTGTCTTCCCCATCACTACAGGCAGAATCCAAGTGACTATGATGTGAAACATGATCTGACCTACTATCCACATGTGCTAATTAGGCCACCAGTGGTTCAAAGATGTTATCAACACTCATGTTATTACTTATAAATTACAATCCCTCAAGACTTTCACTGGCTTGGAGTGGTTTGTTTTGAACATGAAGGGCGAACATGCGTCACTTCCGGCAAAATCTCAGCAGCCCTGATTTGACCGACATAAAAAGGGGCGTGTCCAGCAAATCACTTTGATCCACTATAATTCTGTACTCCATTTATAAAAATGTGTAAAACATGTTGAAATGCAATGTCCATGTATTGTAATATATTATGGCACAATATAAACATTTTCACAATTTTCTTGTCATGTGACTTTTAAGGCCCTGACTTGTGAAATATCAGAAGGTTTGGTCTCCATTAAATATTCACATTTGACTCGAGGAGACGTTCATTTCATTAAACTGTTTGCTTTCTGAGCAGTTGTTTGTGACAGACAATCCTGACATGACAGCTCACAATACAATCCTCACTTCACATGAGAAAACAACTTGCCTATCACAGAAACCCGAGACAAATGCGACCAAAGAGAAAACAAAATTCACTCTGCATAATTATTTCTTAAAGCACATCTTGTTGATTTTGTTATTCATATCGTGGCTGTGGCAGCTGCTTTCTTCCATATACAATGTGCACTTCCTTAACTCATCATGACATGCAACATGCAGACTGCTCATGACAATAATTCATCTACATGCAGACTGCTCATGATACAATATGTAATCATCAACATGCAGACTGCTCATGATGCAACAACTCATCAACATGCAGACTGCTCATGATGCAATAACTCATCATCAACATGCAGACTGCTCATGACACAATAATTCATCAACATGCAGACTGTTCATGATGCAATAACTCATCATCACCAAAACATGAAGACTGCTCATGATGCAATAACTCATCATCACCAAAACATGAAGACTGCTCATGATGCAATAACTCATCATCACCAAAACGTGAAGACTGCTCATGATGCAATAACTCATCACCGCGAGCAAGGTAGACTGCTCATGGTTCAATAACTCATCATCACAAGCAACATACAGACTGCTGATGACACAGTAAGTACATTCTCTTGTACACACATTAAGCTGGAAGGACAAATTATGAACTTTTCATGGCAAATCTGTGTGTTGGATTTTGTTTGGCATTGTTATTCGCATCAGGAGGGCGTGATCGATCATGGCCATGTTTTGTAGCATTTGGCCTCCCTGTGATTACCTCCAATTACACTGTGTTTACCTCGCTGCCACCTCCCCCAGTGTGCTCTAACGTCACCCCTCCTGCATATCTCACTCTCTATTCAACACTAAATGCCCTCAATATTCACGGCACACTGTTTGCCTTATTGTCCCTCCCCTCTTACTTCACTCCATCAGATAACTTCCTCATATCACCGTGGCTCCACTATTGAATAGCTCCGATAGCCGTGATAAATTACCAATTAAAATGCTGGCCTCGGATTGCTAAATAGGCAATGACATTAATGAATATCCAGCACCAATTTCAAAATTGATTAGCTCATTTCATTTATTCACTTCGCTCAACCCCAACAAAAACACATTATTCATGTGTGCCCTGGTTCACATATATTACTTTGAAGACTGAAGTAGGTTCATTATAAAGGAATTAGTTTATCTTATATAAAAGGTTAGTACTATGTGACTGTGTACCATATCAAGGCACATACAAAGTGTTAGTAGTGAGATAACCCTGTGCCTGAGATGAATGTCTTACTAACATGCTCGGGGATCGAACCAAGAACTCGGGTGGCCCCTGCGGTAACTCGTGCTCATCAAGGGACCTGTATCATGGGGTCAAAATCATTTTAAAAAATCAAATCACCTTCTACAAAGTCATTGATTACCATTATGAATCAGTCACTTTTATTGATATACACTCTTCAAAACTACTTTCTCACCGATCAGAGGTACAATCAAATCCATCCCACGTCAATAAAACTAGCCATGTGAATTAATTTGGTTGTGTACTGATGCATTTCAAATTAACCATTCAATTCTTGGTGATAAATTGGCAACGGACATGAAATACACTATTAAAACTATAATGTTACTGTGAATATTTTTGTCTCGTTACTTTATATGCCTGGTTATTAGTGAAATATTAACAGACATTTTGCGTATGTATTACTGATATCTGGATGATGCTTGACATTTCAATGCAGTAAAAAGTTGTTACATGAGCAAACATGATATGAAGGAAATATTAAACCAGACAAAAAGAAGGTGCGTTAAATATAAAATTTTTCAGGCTTCAGAACTCAAACAACATACAAAACAATGTTAAAATCAACACAAATGATATTACACACCTAAGCAGCACATCAGACAGATTAAATTTAAGGTTATATGAAAATTAGACCTTTCTGAGACTTGTAAGTATTTCTTTTCAAATGTTTCTCTTTAAATGAATACTTTGAAGGTATATCAAATGAACAAGATGGAGGCATATAAAGCTTCTGACCTTTCTTGGGCCCACTGCTGGTACTTGGGGTGCATGTTTGAGTTTGGCATTCCAGTCGGGGTGAGTTTACTGAATGCCAGAGGGTCAAAGAACGGTGGGTATGGCTGGCTGGGGGTGCTGGGGGACATCAGCTGGTTCCGTAACATCTGCATCTGGCGCTCATACATCTGACGCTGCTTCTCCAATGCCTCTGTCAAAGGTAAACATCACCAAAGTCACATAGAGATATCAGATTCTTGTCATAACTAATAACTGCCATTGTAAGAAGCAATGGAGGACGGAATGGAGGACAGAATGGAGGACAGAATGGAGGACAGAATGGAGGACAGAATGGAAGCATTGCGCTGACCTGCTTTATCTTCTTCGTGCTGCTTCTCGATGGCATCGATGGCCTCCTGGATGGGGTCGTCCCCCATCTGCTGAAGCATCAACTCCTGCTGAGCAAAGTCATAATCTATGTTCTGCTCCGGAGTCTCCGCTGAAGGACCTGTGCACAAAACAAACAAAGTTAACTGATGATTTGTCCAACTCTTTTTTTTTTTAAAAACATAACCACCATAATAATAATTTTTTCATGAATGGAAAAGAGTATCAAACAAAATGTGAATGCTGTATTATTTTCTCCTTTATGTTTACTTGGTTGACTTACTGTTGGCTTTGGGGCAGTTGATTCTGAAGAAGTGGTTGTTTCCCCATAGGATCCTGTCGCCATGTTTTACCTTGGTCTTGGCAGACACTGTACAACCATTCACACACGTCCTACAACACAATAAGCAGCTCTCTGTAGTCTCTCATAACAAAAGCCAAGCCCACAAGACCACCACGCACAGAGGAAATAGCCATACACAGAGCAAACAGATATAGTCCATGTAAAATGTTCTGTGTTGTCTACATTCCTACGAGTCTTCTGATCATTTAACCAAACTAATTGGCATGATTTTTCTTCTAAACAAATTATTCTAAATGATGCTGGTAATTTTGTGAGACCATTCTGTATGACATTCAACTCGACCATTTTGTCTGACATTCAACTTGACCAGTTTGCATGACATATAATATGACTATTTTGTGTGGTATTCACCTTGACCTTTTTGCGTGATGTTCAACTGACTCTTTTACCTGATAACTAAATATGTTATATGGCATGATACCAAAATTTTCTTTTATGTGAGATTAGACTTGATATCAAACCTTATGTTTTTTTGCATGACTCATTTCATATTATTTCTCTGTTTCAAGTTTGGTGTCACTTGATAAAAACCCTTAAGGACAATGATAAAAATTATCTTCCGATACAGTTGTGCCCCACTTCCTAGGATTTAAAAGATTTTTCCTCCTCTAGAACTGTTGACATATTTCTGAGGTTCCATGATTCAATTGTTGAGGAAAAAGAAGATGGTATTTGGGTAGCAATATTGAGTGTGGCGGTAGCTTTATCCACACATCAATAGACATGCCGACCATTAAGGCGTGACAGCCTTCCAGGGCTGACATGACGAAAAAAAACACGACCAAACACGGCCACAATGGCAGCATACAATGCAGTTATGTTTTGTGAAGACAGAGGCAATGCCAGAACAAGTATTGGCCACCAATAATCAACATGGTCCTCGGGAAGTGGGTGCGAATGCTGGGGTCAATTATCACAGCAAGACACAGACCAAGATGCTTTGTGTTTCTGCCCATCAATATCTGCCTCCGTATCAGGCAGAAAATCAACAAGAGAGTCACCAAGAGATAGGCAACATCAGCGAACATAACAGCCCCTCCTTTCCTAATAGTATCGTTATAAACATTAACTATAGTGTGACCAACTGCTTATCAAATATTAATAATGATAAATGATAATAATATATCATACAGATTTATAGGATAAAACGCACTGGTTTTTTTAGCACTATGAGCGAGTTTATGCTTGGAATATGCACTATATAAATACTTTGTTACATGTATTATATTATTATTATATTACAATAATAAAACTTTACAAATTAAATAATGTTATCATCTTGGGAAATATGGTATAATCAATGTTAACATAAAGTTTCTCCTCAGCCACCACAATAGAAGTACACATTTTGCATGTGAGTGCAGGAAATTGTTTTGGCATGTATAAATGAGGTGCTCATTTTGTCCCTACTCATTTGTGAGGTTTGAGATCAATCAGATTACACACGTGTGTTGTTAACAAGATTGTGGCAATGTTGGCATTCACCACAACTACAGTGTCTGGCAGCATAACGTGCACATATTGATCAAGCTCATTTTCTCATTAGACATGTAATTTGCTTCACTCTGTACACAAAGTGTTGCCTGGTCTTATTACTTTTCTGCTGCTTTTATGAGAAACTTGTGATAATCCAATCGGGGATCAGGACGAGGCTCGTAACATTAACGCCACACTTGACATTTCAACATCCAATCTTCAAGTTTTGACTCTGCAATCTGCAGCCCATTTAGCATTAGCTCTCAGCATCAAAATGCTCTGGGAATTAACTGCCAGATTTAATTTACAATTTATGAAAACTGAAAAGAATTTGCACATTTTTAATATTGAGGGACCCAGGGAGGTTCTTGGTCAATATGATTCATAAGAAATTGTTGGTGGCAAATATAATTAAATCATTTCTACAAAATTAATCACATTTTTATGTTTGCAAAGCAGACAATCCACATGTCATAATCATTTCTCCCAAGACATTTTTAACACAAGCTCACAAAATGACTCTGAACAAAAAACCTCATTTCACCCAGCATCATCTGATCAGAAAATACCATTTCCATATCACACAGAACAATTTTTTGAATTGTGGAAGTAGGTGTTACCTGGCGCCATCTCTTGGGGTGATGTAGACATCGCACTCCTCGATGTCTATGATGCAATGTTCTGGCATGATGCCCAGTCCACTGAGCTGTATGTCCTGCTCAGCTGGGGCATCCGGACGACCAACCTTGGTGTGGTCCTGAAATCATAAACAACAAAACACATCAATAATAACAGTAATAATAATAACAATAATATATCACGTTAAAATGTTATTCAAGTATATGTGATCTGCTATGTAACAGACTTTTGTATTTTACTTGAATAAATGTTTTCTATAACAAAAAAATAATAAGATATTGCTCAAAGCACTAGATCTTTTTTAAAATACCATTTCATCTTGATAACGTATATTTTTTCCTTATTCCCTTTGTATTTGAGACTAGAGGCAGTATAAGTCTGATGATAATGTCTTTCGACTCCCAGCTCTAAGCTCCCCCAGTTCTGATCAGGCTGATGACTGCAGACTAACACAGTGAGAGGTATGCAGGCAGTCACATTATGTAATCTCATTGTCCAAACACTCATTCTTCACAAACAATGAAGTCTCCACACACTGTCATGACAACCTGGATAAGTTCAACCTGATGGTCGCTATGGCAACTACACAATGGTTCATGACAATAGAAAACAACATTAGTGAAGGGAGGTTGAAGTCATGTCTTGGTCAATGCAATGTCGATGGACCTGCCAAGACCACAGGACCTGGTGGTGACATCTAGTGGGCAACCTTTGTGAGTAGGATTTCCTTTAAGCATTATATCAAAATGGCTTATTGTCTGACTGAGTAGGTACTGAACAACTCTATTTTTGAATATATTTGGCCATGAATAAAAGGAACGAAAATAAAACCAATGAAATAATATAATTCCTTATATACCCGTCTCAGATATATATATCTGTCTTAGATATATTCTTTTTTGCATTGTAAACCTTCAAGTTGTTGCACGTTTAAATGTTAAAGGTGAATTCAACACTTTCTCCTCGAATATCATGTTTACTTTTTTCAGTATTGACCGACATATAGCACTTATATTCATACTGTGCACAAAGCTCAGATCTTGTCAAATGGTCTATATGAATGATTATACAGCCAAGCAATTGCTCTGTTGGTGATCATATTTCTATAAATCGTGGAGTGCTCAGATATCGCTGTCATCTTCTACCTACCCGAGATTACCCCACTTCTCAGCCATGTCAGTGGGTCTATGCATGGCATCACTGACAATTTGTGATATACCAGCAGTAAGTATGGGATCTGTAGGCCGGCAATCGGCAGCCTCATTGTGCATTCCGGTGGTGGTATCCAATCAATCCTGCGATTACCACCTGTGCCTATCACAGCCACGGCAAGCCCGCTCTGACGGCCACAAAACTCTCAAGTGTTTGTCCCTCCAATTCATTTCCACCCAAACCCCATGTCTGCTCAGTTTGATTAGAAAGGACAACTTGGTATACATAACATTTTGCCCGACTTTATTTTGTCTCTGATTAATCAAAGTAACCCACCAAGGTATTATTGGTGGACGGGGGGTAGACAAAGTCTGGGCCCATACTCTCTTCCCATATAAAAGGTGTCAGCCCCAGACTTACGAGAAAAGGTGAAATCAAATCAACTTGACAAGTCCAAAAGAAGTTTTTTTCTGTGAAGTCCTGTTATATGTGTAATGGAAAAATCTCCAAACCAGACTCAATTAAGAGCTAACCTGTCCAATCCAGTTGAATGGAAATGTTCTTATATAGAAAAGGGTTTATTTCAAACAAATGATGAATCTGTGTTACTGTTGGGTGTATATTAGGGTCAATATGTCGCTCGTGTGCATTTCATGTGAATTAAGCTGTAAAGCCGTAAGCACAAGTTTTGAATTTCCTGTTGGCTTAGAACTGATGTCCAAACAATATTACAATTTGGCTTTGACTATCCATGTAAGACCTTTTATTCCACAAAAGGAAAATAAATTGTTTTTGGATTGGTGATTTTTCACATGACTTGTCAGAAGCGTTGCCTGTAGCTTGCCTGCATCAAATCTTTGACTGTGGCCCACTCCGAGGAGAGCTACCGTGCTCCAGGCAGAACATAATGGCATAAATTTGCTGTTTCAGGAATCTGGTAACAAAGACTGACAGGACAGAATGGTCAAAGTTCCTGATACCCAAAATTGTGCCTGGGGAGCGTGAATTTTTGCCTGGAATATAACTCATGATGACAAACTGGAAGCCGTGTAAACTTGCGGGGCTTCCTGATGGGGGAGACTGGTCACTTTGACAGGCAGCTAGGGAGCGGTCTCCCTGCCGGCCACAGACTACAACTCTCCAGGGCCTGGAGGTAGCATTCTGCAGTCTGATTGCCTATCATACAACTGTCTGCCACTATTACCTCTTTACAAAAACCAGGATACTCTCCTCTGGGTAAATGGTAGATAAACAATTTTCACAAAGCACTAACTACATCTGCTCATCTGGCTGCAGTCGGCCAATGCAGACATCTGCAAGTTGGAAGTGTAATTGCTGCTATCAAGTAATAACTTATCACGTTTTAGAGACAGGTTATTTATACATCATATTTGACTCTTATCACGACACGACACATGTCTGTAGGGTATACATCAGGGGATTAGCTCATTTCATAATCCACTTCACATGTTCAGGATGATACATAACTTAACCCAGGCATAATCCATATGAAGCTGCAGTCTGCCAGATGATGTAGTGTTCACTGCTTTCCCCTCTAAAGCCTTGGGGGTATTATCCCACGTCAAACACTTTCCCCACCTAAGACAGTCACTGTCTTAACAACGAGCTGTTTCAGATTACCATATCATTTCTATGCTCCAGGCGATCATGCTTAGATCAATCATACTATGGCTTTTTCTCTCTCCTTTGTCAAAGAGTTCCAAATACTGGCAGTGTGGTTCTCTCTATGACTTGTTCATATCTCTTATTCTCGGTTCACAAACATTGACAATATTTGCCTCCATATCAATCACTTTTGTGGTTGATCATTCTGCAGTGGGAACTTTATAATGTAGTTCTTAATCAGTTCTGCTGATTATCTGTTTTGTTGACGATAGCGACTTCACAAAGCATGTTGCTCTGCCAGTGAAACAGAGTCCTGAATCAAAGCGGGCGGAGATATGAACCTTTGATAGAGCACACCCTAATTATATTTAAACAGGCCACAGCATTCATATTAAACCTGGCTCGCAAATTGAAATTCACATTTTATATGCTTCCTGCCAAACTCATCAGGGCTGAGTTCACATCAATGACTGTCACGTGACATTCAAATAAGAGTAAATATTTCAAATGCAGACAACAATCAAATCTGTATCTAAGAATGCCCTGGCCACAATTGCCCAGATTTTTCTGTGTACCTCCTAATCGTGAGAATTTTCTATCACTGAAGCCAGATACCCTGTGTGCACTTTGCCGAGGCCAAGCAGGCCAACAGACAACTAAATCTGCAGCACCATTCCTCTGATGGAAAGGCTGACCTTGACCAGATAAATGACCTTGGTTTTCTTTGATGAAGTAGTTGACCTTGACCTGATGAAGGTACTGACCTTGAGATAATAGACGAGAAGTTCATTGAGAGAGGGGTCAGCGTTGAGGTTAACCAGGTAGTATTTGCTCTTCTCCACCCGGATACCAGACGTCTGCACAGAAATACCCATCTTCTCCAAGGCAGCATGACGTTCCTGAAATGTAAAACATATTTATAATAGTCTTTTATTGTTGTCATTTAATCCTGCACAGAGATGTAAATATCTCTTGTCCTGAAGTTGGAAACAATTCTGGTCACACTTCTCATAGGGCCGCCACCTGTCGCATTAGAAATTAAAATATTTCCATTGTTGTTTGCTAATTTTGTATTCATATTCTACTTGGACTCACAAGTCTATCTCTAAATCTGATCACCACCAGCTCAAGTTTATTTGTTAAGTACAGATGCACTTATCAGAATGGTGCATCACAATAAAATATTGCGGAAATGTTCATTTGACTGTTATCTGAGCAAGGCCCACATCCCTTTTGGTTGATGAGACAATGTATTATCATGAGATGCATATTTGATAGCGTAAACCATTCATACGGATTATGCTTCCTATCCTCCTGATGATTCATTTTGTTACTATGGCAACAGCAGTTTGTGCAAGTTACTAGGATCAGTATGTAAATCATGTAATCACTTTCATCACCCAATATCCCGCTTCTATCTCGCTGATCTCTTGTACGCATCGATCAGCCATATACAGGTCAGAGTGTTGCATGATGGGATATGGAACAAGGAATTGTGGGATATAGGGCAAGGCATTATGGGAAGGCTACACTATAATGCTGTAGACACTGTTGAGTTACGAGTCCATGAGTTAGACAGTATTCTGATAGGCAGGGAAAGTTGGGGACGGTGGGCCGGGCCTGAAAGCTGCGAGAGGCTGAAAGCTGCGAGAGCCCAGTCTCTGGAGAACGTGCTAACGTACATGCCCATCAGCTCGCCGGGCACAAGGTGATATAACATAAACTACTTGCCGACAGGTCCCAGAGATTCCACCCCCACTTTAACCTGAATGATCACAAACAAAATATTCTGCTCCCTCCAATCTGACCTGCCATTTACTTCTCAAAATTCACAAGCTTGAGTTTCTTTTCAGACCACTAAGTCTTCTTCTCTAATTCCAAACATCAATGTTTAGATTCTTATATTGCACATGCTTCCTTCAAGAGTACTAAGTATTAATTAACATCTTCTATTTCCTTGACAGACATATCCGCTGTTTTCTTTGTAAATAAAATATATTTTTTTACCTTTGATCTTCAACTCTGACTTTTAATCACCACTTTTCTATTTACATTTGACATAACACTTCCATTTGCTATGTAATCTTAATGTGTTTATAAATAGATATTTTCACCTAAGCTACCAAATTTGCGTCAAAGTCAAACAGAACTTCCCTAAATTAATGAGTGTGTCAAGCAGCCTTCCTCTGCCTGCCTGGGTGTCTTCCTTGCTGTGATGTTTATGAGGGATTCCCTATTTAGCCAGGGATTCAGCGCCAGGATGCTGGCTATATTCCTCATTTTTTCTTGTTTCTAGTAGACGTTGTTTACTTGATGCTCCCCGGAATCAGCCCGGATGCCTAATTCACTTTGTCATAACTCACACTCATAATTTCACTTAAAATATTGCAACCAAAAAAGGGATACATGTGGGGAGGGGAAAAATGAAAAAGATTTTTTGAAGATGATATAGTATATATACTGATATTATTGATAATATCCAGCACATGGAGTTTCCTTGTGGGCAGTCATACGGGTCTGATCTGACTGGAGGGAGGGGGACCAGCATACAGGTCTGATCTGACGGGAGGGAGGGGGAGCAGCATACAGGTCTGATCTGACAGGAGGGAGGGGGGACCAGCATACAGGTCTGATCTGACGGGAGGGAGGGGGACCACCATACAGGTCTGATCTGACGGGAGGGAGGGGGACCAGCATACAGGTCTGATCTGACAGGAGGGAGAGGGGACCACCATACAGGTCTGATCTGACTGGAGGGAGGGGGGACCAGCATACAGGTCTGATCTGACTGGAGGGAGGGGGGACCAGCATACAGGTCTGATCTGACAGGAGGGAGAGGGGACCAGCATACAGGTCTGATCTGACGGGAGGGAGGGGAACCAGCATACAGGTCTGATCTGACGGGAGGGAGGGGGACCAGCATACGGGTCTGATCTGACGGGAGGGAGGGGAACCAGCATACGGGTCTGATCTGACGGGAGGGAGGGGGACCAGCATACGGGTCTGATCTGATGGGAGGGAGGGGGGACCAGCATACGGGTCTGATCTGACGGGAGGGAGGGGGACCAGCATACAGGTCTGATCTGACAGGAGGGAGGGGGGACCACCATACAGGTCTGATCTGACGGGAGGGAGGGGGACCAGCATACGGGTCTGATCTGATGGGAGGGAGGGGGGACCAGCATACGGGTCTGATCTGACGGAAGGGAGGGGACCAGCATACGGGTCTGATCTGACTGGAGGGAGGGGGGACCAGCATACAGGTCTGATCTGACGGGAGGGAGGGGGACCAGCATACAGGTCTGATCTGACAGGAGGGAGGGGGGACCAGCATACAGGTCTGATCTGACTGGAGGGAGGGGGGACCAGCATACAGGTCTGATCTGACTGGAGGGAGGGGGGACCAGCATACAGGTCTGATCTGACTGGAGGGAGGGGGGGACCAGCATACAGGTCTGATCTGACAGGAGGGAGAGGGGACCAGCATACAGGTCTGATCTGACGGGAGGGAGGGGAACCAGCATACGGGTCTGATCTGACGGGAGGGAGGGGGACCAGCATACGGGTCTGATCTGATGGGAGGGAGGGGGGACCAGCATACAGGTCTGATCTGACAGGAGGGAGGGGGGACCAGCATACAGGTCTGATCTGACAAGAGGGAGAGGACCAGCATACGGGTCTGATCTGACGTGAGGAAGGGGACCAGCATCTGGTTACCACGTCAGGTAGCCACCCACTGCCCTGTCCATCACCTCCTGCCCTTCCGTCGGCTGATAAATTCTCCTATAAATCCCCATTTATGAGAACTTGTTCTACTCAGAATGGGTCTCTGCCCTTTTCTGCCACTATTCCATCCATCACACCATTGGTGTACACCATCTCTTTGTTAACAAAGCTTTATAATACATAAAATCTTCCCCCAATTTCTATGACAATTAGGTATTAGTGAGTTAAGAACTTTAAAATAAATCATCACATTCTATCAAATGTAATATGTGTTATATCCTCCCTTTTCTAGGGTCACAAACAGATGGCAACACGGTTTTGAAGTAATGTATTTATGAAATGTAAATGAAGAAATTGATTTTTTGTTGCTCGTGACAAGAAAAAAGAGAAAGAAACGTTCTTGAAATCGCAAAATCCTTTCCTGTAAAGTCGCAGCGATATGATCAGTCACTGCGAATCCCTATGGAAAGTGGACATCAAACGGCAGTAAATATGCTTCCACGATGTAGGCGTCAACTTATCCACACCTACATACACACAACAGAATATCTTCTGATTTCCTTGGAGAGGTGACAAACTGTTCTTTACAGAATATTTGTCATTGATCCTTGGCTCAGATTGCATTTTCTCTGCAACAAAAGCTCATTTTTTTATGCTTTCATTTTCTGCCATGTCTGGCCAAAGAGGTGTATTTGACCTTGTAACCTAAGTTGGCAACAACCACCGAGATTCTCACCACAGCAAAAACAAGATTTCACACAAACCCTCAGAGCTTTTGATTTGCATCCATACGCGAGACAAAATGTGGTGTAAAAATGTGCCATATTTTTTATCACAAACCCGTGTGTGGATGTACATGGAAATACACCGAGCGTGGGTTGAGAAAAGACAGAAGTCTATGAATGAGATAAAATATGGTACATCAAGGGACCCAAGGAGCATCAATCTCTCCCCAGACAGTTTCTCCTAACTCTCGTACACAGCAGCACGACACTATGGCATGACATCTTGAAATATTCTCACTGCCCTCATTGGCAATGAGGCTCTCCCTCCAATGTGTCCCTATAAAGTTTCTGGTACGAAGAGCTTTTACGTACATTAATGTACGGTGCCAACTTGTTACTTAACTGAGAAGTGTGGAAATATCCTCTTGCCTTCATCTTATAACATTACCTGTCAATTTAACAGACTCTTGACTGGTACTGGGTTTCAAAACACTGCTTTTGTCACACAATTAAATCATTTTGCATTTATTTAAAGGGGGATTATTAACACACCAATACATTAACTGATAAACCTGGACTCAAATAAGGTCATAGGGGTTCATTAGTGTCATTGAAAAGAATTCATGTTAAATCTACCGTATATTCAAGAAGCACACATTTTAAGCACCAGTAAAGTGCATATGCAAATGCCCTGTCACACACACAAAACAGAACACTTTAACGATACTCTAAATGTTATGAATAAAGCATACCAACAATTCTTCTTTTTTGCACAACCAATTATGTTCAGATAATTTAGGACATAATTTTGATGTTAAAACTTCAACAATGGAAAAAATACCAATATGAAAAGCAAAAAAAAAATGGCTGTCTCATTTTGCAACTGATTTGCTGTATTCCTTGTGGAGAATATAACGAGCTCTTACTAACCATGTGTATTTTCTCGGTTTCTTTGAGCTTCTCCTCCCAGGTTTTGCTCATTTCCTTCATGAGTTTCTCGGACTCATGCAGTCGCTCCCTCAGGTCAGGCGCTTTCATGCTCTGCAATTTGAAAAACGAACACAAATTTAAAATGCCATCAAATTAATATTTACTCTCAAATAATTCAGAAATTACAACCATTATTTTATCAATACCAATCAGCTGCAGTTAACTATTTCATATTAAATCAGCAAGCAACCAAGATTCCCTGCAATCTGCACCCCTTTAAGGATGAATTAATTCAATATCTCCTCGTTAATATTCTTCAAGGTTTGAAAAAATGAAGGATTACCCAAGGTTTTGTCAACTATGATATAGTCAATATTCTAGTTTTATTGGTAGTGTATTGAGCTACACTAAGAACCTGTATGAAGCACTATTTATCTGGTCACTCCTCTTTAGGGTCTACCTCTTAAGGGTCTACCCCTTTTGGGTCTAACTCTTTAGGGCCTACGTCTTTAGGGTCTACCCATTTAGGGTCTACCTATTTAGGGTCTACCTCTTTAGGGTCTACCTCTTTTGGGTCTACCCATTTAGGGTCTACCTCTTTAGCATCTTCCCTAAATGCACCACCATATTTGCACACCACAGAGGCCAACCTCTCTATGTACCACCAGAGCACAGAGGTCTACCCATTTAATGTCTACCTCTTTAGGGTCTACTCCTCTGGGTTTACCTCTTTAGGGTCTACCTCTTTAGGGTCTACCCCTTTAAGGTCTACCCCTTTAGGGTCTACCCCTTTAGGGTCTACCTCTTTTGGGTCTACCTCTTTAGCATCTGCCCTAAATCACCAGATATGCACACCGCTGAGGTCTACCTCAGTAGGGTCTACCCTATATGTACCACCATTGCACAGAGAAGGTCTAAACTTTTAGGGTCTACCCCTTTAGGGTCTACCCCTTTAGGGTCTACCTCTTTAGGGTCTACCTCTTTAGGGTCTACCTCTTTAGCATCTGCCCTAAATCACCAGATATGCACACCGCTGAGGTCTACCTCAGTAGGGTCTACCCTATATGTACCACCATTGCGCAGAGGTCTAAACCTTTAGGGTCTACCCCTTTAGGGTCTACCTCTTTAGGGTCTACCTCTTTAGGGTCTACCTCTTTAGGGTCTACCCCTATATGTACCACCATATACAGCCACCACATAGAAGGTCCTCTGTCTGCAGTGTCCACCTTCAGACACCAGGTCCGTGATCTCCCCTAAGACTTCCTACCACCGTGTAAGCAATCAACACTGTACCTCAGAGGACAGTAGGATGGACAGCGGCCATCAACACTGTCTGCACCAGGTCAGCAAATTACCCACAATCCCTCAGGACACATTCCAGCCAAAATATGGGCCCACCCAAGACATGAAGCCCGGCCTGGCCATTTAGTTATAAACACCAGGACATGAGCGACAGAAATGAAAGTCTCTAATATGACTACGAGGCCACCAGGGAAATACTAGAAGGCCAGTTACCCATATGATACAGATCTCTTGGAAACCTTTAAAGGTCATCATATTGCAACACACTTTTTATCTTCAATCTTATATTTTCAGAGTTCTCCACAGCCCTATATTAATGCACAGAGAAGCCAAATGATGGTTTTCTATAACATACAAGCAGGGACTTGTTAAGTGGAAGAAAGTAAGGATATCTTTATATGCAGATGCTACAAGATCTCTAAAATGGCATTGTTTTCTCAATACATTACATTTTACAAAAGAAAGTACACAAAACACAAGTTGCCTGAGAGACTCATGAAAATTCTCAACAGGGTCAATGCATTCCGACAGCCTTTCTCTTGATATCCTACTCTGGCTGGTGTAGGCATACAAATGTTCATTCACCCCATAGCCTTGCCCCATACATAGCGAGGGGCAGCCTGATGGTGGCGGAGGACGCATCCATGCCCAGTGACATGCCACGATGGCGGTGGAGGTCACTCCATTACAGACCCCTCCCCACTCCAACCCAATCCTAACTGCCCACTTGCATGGCACAGGGCTATACATACACTGTATGATGAGTAACATTAAGGCATCAAGCAAATTCCTCGCACTTTCCCCCATTTTCCTTGTGATTAAGCGCTCCATGCTGACCTTAGTCAGTCAATCAGCAAGTTCTGATCCCACTGTCTCAAGACAACATCTTATAGTTTCTCCTCTGACACAATAACCTCCTCCTCCCTGATAAGAATGTCGGTGGAGAAGATGGGCTTTTTCCAGATACATAATTAAATGTATTGTTCTTTATGCACTGGCTTTAAACTTTAATTTCCAATAGGACTGTGTGATGGGCGTTTCACCTGACGATAATGCATTAGGCCTGAGTGGCATTAGCACTAGGTGAGTGAAGACCCACAAATACACACCAATAATTTTCTCCTCACTCTAACTCACTCAATGTCCAAGCATCAAATAAGGATGTTATGTAATTTACATTTAGAAAGAGACTAATCAATATTCCTGAATCAATATCAAAAGCGTGAGTGTGACATTAAAAAATTATCATCCCATGGATAAATCATTTTCCTTCTCGGTGAACGACCTTATCAAATCAAATAAATTTATCTCGGTCATTTTGAAAGTTTTAGTTATTCTTGGATGATTTAACAACACATCAAAGTTAGCTTCAAAATTTACCACCAGGTGGCACAAATATGCTGTCGTATTTCACCTTAACTCTTCCCCATCTCGTCAGTCATACTATGAAGGTAACACCTCAATGTTTAAAAGTAAAAACATGTCATGTGATCGAACTCTCTGGGTTGGTGTTGGTAATTCATCACTTGAGGACAGAGAGGCACCTGGCAAGCCAATATTTTCCATTAGATATGCTGGTGGGGGTGTATTTTAGGAGTGCCATAATAGCGGCCTTCCAGGAAGTTTAACATGGCCAAACATGGACCCTGGCAGGTGCTAACAATCCTGACTGGTCCCATCACCATCAACATGTTCACTTTACAAACACACTAATTATATATGCATTTCAACCCATCATTTTCATTTGAGCTTTAATATGCATCATCACCAGTAAAAGGTCCATTTTGTACCTTTGGTGCAAAGCGATCAATTTGTTTTTCAATGTCCCATATACAAATTTGTCTGGTTATAAAATGTGACATTTTCCTCTGATGATAGAATGTTTCACGTTACTTTCTCATTATCATACAGACAGATAATATTTTTTGCCTGTGCCAAACAGAACTGTGTTGACTTGTCAGCCATATACGCAAAACAAGTTTTTCCCTATCTCTTTTTTCGTTTGTAATACCATACCTGGTGATTTGGATGCAGAAATCCAAGGACCATCGGCATCATCATGGTCCACTATAACAAAGGTCTAGTGGTTGCTATGTACTTCATCGCCATGGTAACAATTAACAATCCATAATGCAAGGCACTGATTGTATCATATGCTTGAGAATATCAGGTGTATCCTGCAGTCCCTTGATATAGAAATGGTGATGCATCTCTTTGTCACAAGATATAAAACACACACAATACATGCGACTGCAAGGCCTCAGAAGTCTGATTCTACTTCAATCTATTATTTCTTTTTTTGCCAGAGTTACATCCAATATTTTGTGTAAATAAAGTGATATGTTCAGAATATCATCACATATGTGTTTATTCCATGTCAGTGTGAGGTGCAAGCAGCTCACAACGAGCTGATATGGAGATAGTTGATCCCTGTTTCACAACTTTGCACAATATTTCACCATACTGCTTTATCCCGCCCAGGAAGTGTCGGAGACTCAGCGAACATCCATGGTCATTGCCTCAGTAATACACATCCTATTGCACATCTCATTTCAAAATCTTATTGAACGATCACAGCAGTACTTCTTTTTTCCTTGGCACTTCTTTTCTATATCCAGCCTTCACACATTCGAGTAGTGAACATAAAGCATTTTTTCTCGTAAAATAATCCTATTACACTTCATTCCACAAGCTGTGAAGTTCTGCAGGCTTCTGAGTTCATAATGTCAGAAACATTCGCCAGTCAAAATTTCATTAATTTTCATCCAATATATCATGGTGGAAGGCTGTCAAGTTAAGTTTCATACAGATTTTAGTGGAGATATGACGATGTTGTTTATTTGCCCTCAGGAGAGACTAGGTGACATCCATCTGCAGGCAGAGTAAAAGGCCTGATACCATGGCTGCCCTACGTATCAGCCATGCCTGCGGTGCTCCCATGCCTGCATCCCAGCCTTCTACCATGCTGCATGCCTCTTGTCTTATGAATACGAGACTTTCTGCTTGAATCTTATCCCATCACTACGAGTCCCATGCCATTGCTAACTTCATCAGAGGAGAGCGAGTCAGTTATCTGTGATTAGTGTGTTTCACATTGTCCTTTCGTGTGGCCAAGTCACGGAGAACTGAGGGTACCGAGCAGCCTGGTGGCCACGATGGTGATGCATCACGCTGCAGACACTTGTGGGGCTGTATCTGCAGCCAGACAACACAAGGTGGCTGCAGCAGGCTCTCTCACTCTCTCTCTCTCTCCCGGCATCTGTACCGTAGTACCATACAAGTGTTGAGCAGTCAATCAATCAGTGCATACTTGCCTATAGTCACACATGGTAACTTCAATCACAGATCACTCATATCTTGCTATCCACACATCATGCAACCTGTCAACTCTGCCCTACCCTCCCATCACATTTGTGCACTCTCACCTATTTCAATAACTAATAATACATATGCAAAGGTTTCAACACTTTTTTTGGTTTAAATCCAAGTTTTTTATCTTGACGCACAGAGCTAATTAACAATATCAAGGTACAGGAAATATCAATATTTTTCTGTTTTAAGTGACAGTATTTTAAGCAAATGAAAATGGTTGATGTGATACATTAAATGACTTTATCCAACAATGTAATGTTCTTATGGCGGGCATAACCATATAGATACTTCAGAACAAAAATTATTTTTTGGTTGATTATAGGATCTATCGCATGCACTGGTTCCTGTCTCTTAATGGCTTTTATATGTGCATGCTCGCCCAGTTGAAAGTCAGACCTAATTAAGCATTTTACAGTGCCATCTGGTGTACAATCTCCCAATGGGCAGATGATGAGAATTCTCTGTGGGTTCAGCAGCACATCTACAAAGTCCCTGATGCACAAATCACACTTAGGATTAAGTCATATTTAATCAATTTCTTGAGGACAATCATATTAATTACAGCATCCCAACCACATCCCCATCTTGATGTGAAATTTACAAAGGAAATAGCATATATCTGCCCACACACTATGAAAACCAATGTATTTCTACAATCACGTTTATAGGTGTAAAACAATTTCAAGGTTCTGTCCATGGACCAATGTTGAGTATGTTTGGTGATATATTGGCTGACATTTGACCTACAGATAACCCCTGAAGTTTCCCTGTTTAACCCTTTGAAAGCATTCCACACCTGCGCTTCGCCTGAATAATGGCCCATCAGTCAAATATTATCACTTTTCCTGACTTACTGCAGGCACATTGTCCTTCACTTTGATTCACTAATCACACATTAACTGTTAATTCTATACACCACATTGAGTCTTCGCATTATATGCAATCTCTTCTGTAATATGAAAGGCCAGCACAATAAATGGTTGGACAAGGTGGATACGATGGCGCATGCCCATTAAGTGACCAACATGACAAAAGATGGTCTGCAGATAGACTATTACATCAGCATGGTGTCCAATCTGCCTGTCAACACAGCTTCCTTGCAGCAGGAATGGTGCATGCTGGGTAACTGCAGCAGGAATGGTGCATGCTGGGTAACTGCAGCAGGAATGGTGCATTTTATTCACAGATTACAAACTATCAGTCTCTGCCAAGGTTAAAACTGTCTCAAATTATAAAAATATATATAACATCAGGCTATGGGATATGCTGGTAGGTAAAAAGGACAATAAGTTGAATCAAGGTGAATAACTGACTGCATTCTATATTGTCTGGTTCTATGGTGGTCTAGGTCTGTGCCTATAGCTATATATAGAATAACACGACAGGATTTTTTATCTATTATCTCTCCCAGTATGCAATACACCTTTCATTTCCTCTACCAGATCATGTAACAACATATCTCGGCAAGCCCTATCACCGAGAGCAAGCCCTATCACTGCGCCTTGTTATCATGTATGTGTCACAGCGCCAGATGTTGAATCATCCATTGTTCCGTTGCTAGGTGACCTCTACTGCTTTGTGTCGTCATGACGACCAGATCCACATCTCCATCGGACTCTCTTCCCATCAGAATTGCCTAAAAAAAAGCTGGAATCTTCCAAGCTCTTCCCCAAGTTATCGGCTGAATACAGCTCACAAAGGACTTCTGTAATTTGGCAAGGCTTTTTTTCAAGATCAATTTTTTTTATTGATTCTTTCGTTTTGTCCGTCAATTCTAAAGAGAGAGCTGTGGAAAGTCTCCTCGTATCACTCTCCATACAATTTACAACTATATACACTTGTCAACCTTTCCTTACATACAGCTTCTGGAGCAGATGGTAACAATAGCCACCTCACTTTACGTTTCCGACTTTCAACATTCCTCATTCTATCTCAGCCTCGGATACTTCTGGAGCAGTGGCAACAGCCTGTTCGGGACATTGTTACCTCTGCCTTCAGAATTTACATTGTTCTCTTCTTGGTTTTGCCTCCAGAATGTAGAGACTCATTATGCAGATTACAATATATACTTAAATAAAGATTGCATTACAAATCATAAAAGTGCTGACATTGGCTTTTTAATGAGCAATGTCAATCTGAAATTTCTTGAAGAAAGGAATGCTGAAGTTTCACAGACCAGCTAAAAATCCAACAGAGTAGATTACGAGAATGACTGGTTGCCACAGAGGGGCATCATATTTTTCTCTAAAAATCTATTATTCAAAGTGATCTCTTTATTCAATGATATGAATGCCACTATTATAACTGTCACTGCATTCTTCCTCAAAAACATATATCTCCTAAAAGAAATACATATTGAGAAGATTCTCAAGTATCGAGAGGCAAATCCGACCTTGAGATAAACCATGGACAAAATCATGGTATTCCCTTGTGGCAACCACGTAATACGTCTGATTTCACATAACCAATGAAACGCCCAGAAGGAAATGGGTTCTGCTCAGAAACAGGTTTCCTTTTCAAAGACAACGTCACAACGACCTTGTGGGACTGAATATAATCTTAGCAAAGCAGGCGGTGCCAAATGACCTTGGACTGGTTATGTGACATTCATGGCTGGCATTACATACAGACACATCAAGTCCTCTGCGGCTGGTATATTCCTGTATATCCAGGCTCCGAGCACACAGAACATAACGGTTAATATACTTTGCAACAGCATGTCGCTGACCAGCAGTCATATTTTTCCTCCAATCAGAAATGACTGGGCACATGTGTAAGTCAGACCAGGGAATTCTTGGTTATTATTGTTAAATCTTTATAAATTCCCTTCAGACATGAGAGCACCCCTCTGTACACTTTCTGGGCATACTGCTGTCTTGAGGAACTGCTGGTTATTTGTATATAACTTGTCAAATGTTGCTTAGCGAGGCTGGTAACTCCCTGATCAGGGACTGCAGGGGTTTGTCAAGCATTGCCATGGACATACCACAACAAATTGATCACTTTGTGTCTTGCTCACAGGAGAGTTCTAATGTTGTTTGCCTCTACTTCATGGCATGGTCTCTATAGATCGGAACATTTGTAAAATTACACACAAGTCAGGCATTCCTTCTGATTTCAGATCATCCTTGCTGACATGAGACACCATATGATTTGTCTTATTTGGCCAAACTTATTTATTCTTTGACACAATGTTTTTGTAAGAAATATCTCATAATCACCAAAGCAAAAAGCTGGAGAAAAGATTTTTTTCTTTTCCAGTGATATTACAGAAACTAACAGATTCATTAACAATGAACATGTTGCATTTTGTACTTGCCTTGGAAGATACCACAAAAGAGACTGCAAATTTTCTTCATAACAACAGAAAATCTATGTAAAATTCTCTCACCAATGGGCCCTTTATTCTATTCATTCAGTAAATTCAATTCTTTTGAAAAGTCCTGGATAGCTGTCAGCAACATGCAGAATTAATGCATTATAATTATGCTTTCAAGAGATTATATTGACGTACATTAATTACACATGATCTTCACTTTCATTTTATTCTCTAATCGACTAAATCTGACTTATTTTTAATGTCTCAACTCCCTCATCTGCTTGATGAAAATTTACGTTTTTAAAATTAAACACCACCTTCAAATTTAACAAGATAGGCTACTAGTGTGGAAAATCACAAGTGCTCTCAAACAACATATTTTGTTTCAATAATCCCTTGTCAAGAAGAAACCATATTGATTTTTTTTTGCTTTTTTTGTTTTATGCACACTTCTGAGATGGTTCGCACCTGTCAACACAGTTTGAGGAGAGATATAATTTTGGTCGCAAATCTGACAAGATTTGGTCTGTGGAGATTTATGTTATTCAGCAGACTGATGGGAGAAGAGAATTATAGATGAGATGCTGGACACTCCATGACAGCCAAACTCTGGAGATATCCTCTGTATCGCAGGCAATCTCTGTCAATTTTCTGATTGGCTGATTTTCTGCATGTCTAAAATGAGGAAGTTGCGAGCTGAGGCATGATGGGTAGTGTGCTCAGAGAGAGGCTGTTGATTATATAATGAAATCTGTGCTTATTGTAAAACAGATGAAAACTTGATAAGTAGTCAGATGTGCCAAGTTAAACGATAGTATGATAGACATCATAAGACAATCTTAGATATAGAATTAGCTGAAGCTTCATGTTGTGACAAATTAGCAAGCATTGATTACATGATGTATGTCTATATAATATGCCTTGTGAAGATCTCAGAAACACATCCAATGGACATAACTTAAGGCTGAGTTACACAAATAATGAGCTGGAATAATCTAACTGAAAATATTCTACTAAAAGATGAGGAGACTAAACAGTGCATGGAACTAAACAATTCTCAACAGCAAATTACAAATAAAATTAACAAGAGTCCATTCAATGATAATCATTATGTCATTTTTTTATTATTATATCATTTAATATATCAAAGCATGTTTGGCATAAAGTAATTGTATGTTTTTTCTATTTTATGATACTGATTAGAGGCCTGAGGGATGAGTCAATCTTGAGTACTGTGACAGTGGGGATCATAAGACAGACACTCATTAATAATATCATCAGCCTCCCTCAGTGCCCTTAATGTCCGAATATATCACTCAGGCTTGATGGATACTTTTATATTTGTCAGCGACGCATAAAATTTCACCGAGATCCGATCATCCAACATCTTTGCTTCATCTTTATATTCAAAGCTGAGTTATGGCGTAATGGCCAAAGAGGAAGGCAGGTTACCTCTGGCCTACCACTGGCCTTAATGCCCCTCCATAGGGTTACTATATAATCTCTTTTCTTCCCACAAATAACCTCCAGTATTGGTGGTCCGTCAGAGGGGATTGTGGGTTGTGTGGATCATTGCAATCTCCTCCCTAGAGGGCACTGCGGTCTCGTTTATCACACCAAAGTCCTAATAGTTGCTCATCAGATCTTTATGGTTGCGCATACTCATTCTGCTTCCCAAAATCCTGCTGGACTAAATCTGGTTTGATCCTTTAATATAAACACGTTTGGCCTCAGTTGTACGTGTTTCATTCTCATTTGGACTGCTCCACACTGATGAGCCCAACGCTCGCCAGACCTCTCCCCACCCAGTCAAGAGAGCAGCGCGGCTTGGACCTCTCCCCACCCAGTCAAGAGAGCAGCGCGGCCGGACCTCTCCCCACCCAGTCAAGAGAGCAGCGTGGCCGGACCTCTCCCCACCCAGTCAAGAGAGCAGCGAGGCTGGACCTCTCCCCACCCAGTCAAGAGAGCAGCGTGGCCGGACCTCTCCCCACCCAGTCAAGAGAGCAGCGTGGCCGGACCTCTCCCCACCCAGTCAAGAGAGCAGCGTGGCTGGACCTCTCCCCACCCAGTCAAGAGAGCAGCGTGGCCGGACCTCTCCCCACCCAGTCAAGAGAGCAGCGAGGCTGGACCTCTCCCCACCCAGTCAAGAGAGCAGCGTGGCCAGACCTCTCCCCACCCAGTCAAGAGAGCAGCGTGGCCGGACCTCTCCCCACCCAGTCAAGAGAGCAGCGCGGCTGGACCTCTCCCCACCCAGTCAAGAGAGCAGCGTGGCCAGACCTCTCCCCACCCAGTCAAGAGAGCAGCGCGGCTGGACCTCTCCCCACCCAGTCAAGAGAGCAGCGCGGCTGGACCTCTCCCCACCCAGTCAAGAGAGCAGCGTGGCCGGACCTCTCCCCACCCAGTCAAGAGAGCAGCGCGGCTGGACCTCTCCCCACCCAGTCAAGAGAGCAGTGTGGCCGGACCTCTCCCCACCCAGTCAAGAGAGCAGCGAGCCTGGACCTCTCCCCACCCAGTCAAGAGGGCAGCGTGGCCGCCCCTCTCCCCACCCAGTCAAGAGGGCAGCAGCATTGCTCCTATTTAGAATAGATGTATTCCTTGGCACTCCAGCCACGCGCGAGGTGACAAGGAGGGAGACAATGACTGCATGATGAATGCGAGTGTATCAGGTGCCTGATTGTCACATCCGATGACCTGTCTTCATAGACTGCTTTATACTATGGCACCACTTGCCCGGCAGAACAAACACAAAAGCCACAAATGTCATATTCTCGACATTACTTTCATTTGTCAATCTCTCTGTACCTGTCTCGTACACAAATTGCTTTCCTCTGAATTCAAATGTCACTCACATCTGGCCCCTCACTATGAGCAGGTATCTATCCCCATCCTTTTATTTATTTTACATTCATAACTTAAAAGAAGTTGTTCAAAAAGCCTTGAAAAAGTAAAAGGAAAGGATTACTACTTCAGGGTGACAAAATCTGCTTCAATTATCTGAAAGCAATTCTGTGGACTGAGTTTTTTGTTAATTTCTGCAGGCAGCTTACAGCATGATTGCAGCACTGCACATTTTACAAGTGTGATCACCATAAAGCAGACAGCTTTATAATAAGGTAAATCACTGTTTGTCATAAAATCATTCACCCAATAAGAGTGTGCCTGCATGTGTAAGATGGAACACGGCTGAGACCCATAACATGCACTTCTTTCCCCCATTTATGCACTTTCCAATTCACCCCAGTTTTCTCTTTTCCAGAAAATACTTTCCCCGCATCAAAGCTTTCTGTCAATGAATCATTGAGTACATCTTTAGACGTTCAACTCTGAAATGATGCTGTCTCTTAACCATTCCCTTTATATTTCCTTACTTTCTGTGGATAACCATCAGACCGTGATCAACCCTAATACCAGGGTCTGCAGCTTGTTATTGTAGCAAATTAAATCTTCCAAAACCAGAAAATTTACAGTATCTGCAAATGATGCTTAAGAGTTCGGTCAGCAGATTGTAAATTCTATGGCAAATATTCTGTCAATATCAGGAATAAAGCATTGATTTCTATTCATAAATGTCTACAAATATTCCCGAGTAAAGACTCAAATAGGAGCTAATAATGCTTAATAATGCTTTCCTGATATCAATGTATCAAAACTTCAACAAATACTGCTGTTTAATATGATGGACAAATATGCAGAGAATCCAAGGAGTATTAAGTAATGATGTTTGGCAACTTGATGTGTTTCTCCTATGAATCAATCCTGTGATGCATGAAGCTAGCCCAGGATTCTGGCTCCAGCAACTGTTACTACAGACTGTACTGTGGGGACCTCTGGTGTCTACCACAGGCACTACCAGCAGACTTGGTTGCTTACCGTTATGGAACCACCCAGAAAACTTATTTCTTGGGCATTTGTAATATCAACGAGACTAGACTCTTCTAGTCTCGTTGGTAATATCAATTATTAACAACATATAACTGGGATATTATTCCTTCTCAGACCTGTGAGATACTATTTTCACTAAATTAAGTTATAAATATACAATGGAAACCTTAAACATTTTTTTATTATAAAGCTTTATGAGGTAGATGTAGATGTTTCCAGACCTGGGCCTCGCTGAGCATCTGTTTAAGCATGTCCACCTCCTCTCGCAGCTCTCTGATGATGCGGGCGTTAGGGTCCTCGTTGACCACGGCGTGGTTGACAATACGTTTGGCGCGGTCGGCATAACGCAGCGTGGACAGTGTCTCCTCATAGTTGTCTGCGGCCGGGCTCAGTGTCGCCACCATCACTGTCTTACTGTTACCTCCAAGGTTATCCTGAATTATAAAAAAATACATCAAATTATTTCTTTTTATTTATAAATTCTATGATCGGGATGAAATTTCTTGCACTTTTAACTTGACACATATCATGACAAATATTAATGGTTATTTTTCTCAATCAGTAATTTATGAGCAAAGGGTTAAATCAACACCAAATCTACAGCTAATATTTGTGGAAGATTACATTGTATTCATTATTAGTACCTTGTATAAAAAGCTTCAATTCTATTTGTTCCAAGACAATCATTTTTACTTTATCATTGTTTTTGTTATTTAAGTCTGCAGTGATATCTTAATTCACAATATTTCATGACCCTGACTTGCAAACTTGGCTTCAGTCATTACATTTTCATATGGGCCATTTCATCGGTTAGTGTGGATATAAGTTATTTATCACATATCCTTACATATATTATGAGCTTTCAATATACATATTGCATTTCAAAGTAAAAATTCAAAATAGGTATGTCACAAGAACAAGGATATGCTTTAGTCTTCCCATATATTTTTCTGATGCAAACAAATGCACAGAAAGTAAATATAAAGTAAGATGCCCTGGACATTTTCACTGATATTTGCATATAATATGATCAAATAAAATGTCTAATCTTTCCATACGCTTTCAAACATTTTCATACATTTGTCTAATGCAAATAAATGCACAAACAGTGATTTAAGTTTTCTGGATTTTGCTGATATTTGCATATAATACGATAAAATAAGATTTATCTTGAAATTAAAAAAATACCATGTTTGTTAGCAACCAACTGGGGTGTTATATATACTGCCTGGGTCCTGCCATATAGAGGGGGTATGAAGCTCAGTCAAATAAAAACACTCCACTTTCTTAAATTTAAGAAAAACTAAAGGTGATGGCTACATATGATTGTAGAATTACAGATTTTTTTTACCTTAAGTAGCCAGGTAAGTACAGAATCTCTGTAGGGAACAAACTTGTTCTTGCCAGCCTTTCCTGAAGCTTGATCTGCTAGAGCTGATATGACCAACCCCAAGGTCGTCAACGATCTGAAAGCAAAGCGACCAACTTACTGCACATACACTCAAATATCTAATTCTTCTGGTTCAATCCTCCTCTGTATTCTATTAGTATATCAATTTTGTGGATTTTTAGAGAAATTCATTTCAAGCTTTGTATTTTTTTTATCTGGAAGCAAGGTCACAAATGCATTTTAGTTATCAGTCTGGGTGATATATTTTGGCATTATATACTGGAACATACTTGTCAAGGTGATATTTTGGGAATTATGTTTATGATACATACTTGTTGATATTGCTTCCTTCTTTGAGACGTTCACCCACTGCACCTGTTTTCTGAGCACGCTCACTGCCAGCAAGGTCAACCAGCGACATCTTACTGACCTTCTCACCTTGAACCTGAAACATATAAAAATCAAACAATAAAGACCTGTACTGAAAATTTCATTCTGACAACTCTACTACATCTATATATAATCCATATGAAATAGGTTGAAAATTGGTAAAAGGATCTAAAATGAATGAAATAGCAGGAGACCAGCTGATGATAATGATAAAGAATGAAACACTAACACTGCCTTCCCTCTTTGTATGAGAATAAAACAATACAACATAAATTGCTTGTTTAAGATTTGCTAACTACTGACCATTCCTTTGAGATACATGGATTGGTCCAGATGTATCCCTTATGCAATCTTGTACTCTCAACAAGATGCTCATAAGTCAAGTAAACATTCAGATGTAGGTAAGAAGCTACCAAATGATTTACCCTTACACAATCTGGAACAAGGTGCATATTGATTTTTTTTTTTGCAAACTTCCAGATGTAGATGGAAGTTACCAAATGATTTACCCTTGGTTTAAACATATATTCTTTGTTTTGAGCACCATAAACCTCCTTTCAACAATCTCTTCAAAGAATTTTGACTTGACAGCAACACCCAAATCAAACACCTTCTCCATAAAAGATTTGATATCTCAATACAAGATTTGATATCTGACACCAGAGGGCACTGATGAAGATGGATTCAGTAGGGGAGACAATGCACATGCAAACCATACCTGTCTCCCTCTATGTTACTAACCAATCAATACCTCACTAAGCACTTTGATTTATTACATTTTAACAATTCTGTCTGCACAAGTTAACATGCAAGCATGGCACGACCTCCTGCCGCCACCAAATCCATATATCAGACCAATCTATTTGTGAGCTAATATCCGAATCAATCTCCAGCAATATCCTAACCAATTCCTTTTAAACATTAAAAATTAAAATGGCACAAAACAATATATCATATGTGGTGTGTTATTATCTCTTTTTTACCAAGATGACTTTGTTGAGGAGGGAGATACATTCACCCCATTTTAGGGTGAATATGGTATGGTCTCTTAGGGACAATGCCACATCTGATGTCTGGGTCACACTAGAGCCCAGACATAATAAACTTGCAGGTCCGGTTTTTTCTCTCTTCCATTTGATTTAATTATTGATGAGCATGACAACTGTGTTACTAGTCTTGCTCCCTGCATGCGATATCCACCACCCAGTAGTGCCAAGAGCCAGGAGCCAATCCTCAACCTGTAGGAACCAAGCTCCCACCTGCAGGAACCAATCACCAACATGCAGGAGCCAAGCCCCCGCCTGCAGGAACCAAGCTCCCACCTGCAAGAGCCAAGCCACCACCCGCAGGAACCAAGCTCCCACCTGCAGGAGCCAATCCTCAACCTGTAGGAACCAAGCTCCCACCTGCAAGAAGAGCAAAGCCCCCACCTGCAGGAGCCAATCCTCAACCTGTAGGAACCAAGCTCCCACCTGTAAGAAGCCAAGCCCCCACCTGAAGGAGCCAAGCCCCCGCCTGCAGGAACCAAGCTCCCACCTGAAGGAGCCAAGCTCCCACCTGAAGGAGCCAAGCCCCCACCTGAAGGAACCAAGCTCCCAACTGCAGGAACCAATCACCAACATGCAGGAGCCAAGCCCCTGCCTGCAGGAACCAAGCTCCCACCTGCAAGAGTCAAGCCACCACCCGCAGGAACCAAGCTCCCACCTGCAGGAACTAAGCCCCGCCTGCAGGATCCAAGCCTCCAAGAACAACTCCTTTATAAGCTACCTGTCTCAATGGACAACCAACTAAACCTGTGCAATAATCGGTTGAAGCCAAACACATGTTAGGTCACACATGAATGTGACTCAATAAGTTCACCCAGGGCCACTGATTGATTTCATCTGGTCAAGAGTTGTGTGACTTTATTTGGTCACACATACATTCCTAATTTGGCCAAATTCATTTAAGGCCAAATAAATCCTTAAATAGACCTCCAGTTAAATATCTCATTAAGCACCATGCTTATCAAATAGTTATCTTTTGACTTTCATTATAATCTTTTACAATTATTTTAATCTACTTCTGGAATACAATTTATATCTGATGTCAACACAATCAACTTGATGCACTTCAGCGTGTTACATTTCACGGCTGAGGAGTACGCTGACTCAGCACAGCATATCCAAACTTTTGTCGCTCATCTCCAGCTAATTTGCAGCTGTTTTTTCAGGGAGGCCAGTAGCTATGATGTATTGTTGTGACTGCCCTTAAATCACAAACCTTATTAGCATAACATGGTTCAGTCTAACCGGCTTCCACAGGCTTCCTCCAAACAGCCCATCTCTGAATATCAGTCAAAATATCCGTCAACTATTGTCCCTAATTCACACACTCCCCGAATTCTCCATTATAATCATGATTTCTACACATAGAAACATCGCTGGTTCGCAAGATTGGCTTATTTCAGCTTAAAGATTTCAACACTGTTATCTAAGGGTGGCATAACTGAATCACTGACCACTGACCCAAAAGGACACATTCTCAGAGCTGTTGCTCTTTTTTACAAGTCTTCTAGCACATAAAATAAAATGATCAAAATACAAGAACTTTGCACTTCATTACTGAGCAGAGGTTCAAAAAACCCTTCAGGGGCATTGCAAAAGTGTTAATGTCAAGGGGCTCTGTAAGGGGAATTCCTGTTTGGTCTGATAACAATCTGCTATTAGGTAACATTTGTGTGATGTGGTCAGCAGCTCCTAGTTCCCTCTGGGGCATTTTTAACACCTCTACAACTTGTATTTGTAAGTTTATGTCACTCTGAGCACTTGTTTATCTTCAAAGATACTAATATCACACTAACTGCACATGTCATGGTTGATCTTAAAGAAATTATGTGCTGATTTATAAAAAAAATGTATATAAGTCATAAATTGGCAAAGGCAATATATTTGCCTTTCATGTCTGTTGCCTTTTTGGGTAGAAGCTCTCCATTAAATGTCTAAACAACAATGTTTTTATATATTGCACTTCCTGCAACAGCCAATAAGTTTCCAAGGAAAGTTTCTTTCAAGAGATGAGACCTTCACTGCCAGGCAGAATGTCGGATAGAATATATCCAGGTCATAACCAGTCTAAACAAACATAAAATACTTGACGAAATGGGAGGTAAAAAAAATCTTTTGAAAACAATTACTTCAAGATATTTTTTTAATAAAAAATCATAATTGTATTCTATCAGACATGTTTCTATAATATTTATTGACATGATATTTGGCTGAGATCTGATGTGATGTTAGCTCAACTGTGACTGCATGGCATGTATATCATTGGTTACTTTCATGTCTTCATGCCGTCAGGCTTCAAACATCTGCTGTGCCCAAAATTGTAGCCTTTTGCCCAGGTCAACCTTGCTTGTTCTTCATGAGCAAGCCTTAAACACCTTAGTCATGTATGCTTTCCTCCAAGACATGAACAACTAATAATAACTCAAAAGTACATCATTACACCATGCATGGAAAATTCACATAATACATATACTCCTCAATTTGTCTCAAGACTCCAAATATCAAAATAGCACAAAATTATTCCTATCATAATCATTTGCCTTTTTAAATTCATCCATATACAAGTTCTCTTGACAGTTTATGGAGAACCTTCGATACAATTTCTCAGTCAGTGATGAGGTTGAGAGTGGAGATGACAGTGGCCTGAGGAGGGCAGCACAAGCCCTGGATATGCCCTGGATATGCCCTGGATACGCCCTGAATATGCCCTGGATACGCCCCAGTGTGCCTTTGTTATGGTCTGAGCACTATGTGAGACCAGGTGTATAATTGTACTTCTGATGTAGTGTCTGTATTTGTCCATTGTGTATGCCAGATTTAATACGCCTTATAACACACCTGATATGATTTCCTTTTTGACAACAATAGAGTGTTGCTTTTTTCACTTTTCACAACATGACTGATCTCAGTGCCCTCTACTGGCTGATCAAAGCACCCTCCACAGGCTGATCTCAGTGCCCTCAACAGGCTGATCTTAGTGCCCTCTACAGGCTGATATTAGTTCCCTCTACAGGCTGATATTTGTGCCCTCTTCAGGCTGATCTCAGTGCAATCTACAGGTTGATATTAGTGCCCTTTACAGGTTGATCTCAGTGCCATCTACAGGCTGATATTAGTGCCCTTTACAGGCTGATATCAGTGCCCTCTACAGGCTGATATTAGTTCCCTCTACAGGCTGATCTCAGTGCCCTCTACAGGCTGATCTCAGTGCCCTCTACAGGCTGATATCAGTTCCCTCTACAGGCTGATATTAGTGCCCTTTACAGGCTGATATTAGTTCCCTCTACAGGCTGATCTCAGTGCCCTCTACAGGCTGATCTCAGTGCCCTCTACAGGCTGATATTTGTGTCCTCTTCAGGCTGATCTCAGTGCCATCTACAGGCTGATATTAGTGCCCTTTACAGGCTGATATCAGTGCCATCTACAGGCTGATATCAGTGCCCTTTACAGGCTGATATCAGTGCCCTCTACAGGCTGATATTAGTGCCCTATACAGGTTGATCTCAGTGCCCTCACCAGGCTGATATCAGTGCCCTCTACAGGCTGATATTAGTGCCCTTTACAGGTTGATCTCAGTGCCATCTACAGGCTGATATTAGTGCCTTTTACAGGTTGATCTCAGTGCCATCTACAGGCTATCATTCCCTCATGGGAGATGCTGCTGCATTTAACATGCTTCAGGAACCATAAATGACCATGGCCCTCCACAGATGTCCAAAGGCCCTCCTAGGGGAGTTTCTATTGTCATTACAATTCACATTTCCCAGCCACCTTGATACTGGTTTGATTAAAACTATGGCATTAATGGTTCCCCTGGGTTTTGCGGCACTGACAAAGATGTATTGTTTTTCTGAAAAACAAAGAAAAATATGAAAGTATAAAGGGCTTCCCTTTGAGCACTGGACCAGTTTTGGTGCCTTCTGGCCAGTGGTTTTATAATTCCACTGACCAAGGATTCAAGTGAATCTTTTTCACATTTCCATTGTATCAAGAGTGTCAAAAGTTCAGTGGATCTAAGAAAACATATTAGCCTTTTTTGGCCAGTAACCAAAATCCTTTAAATCAAGGCCTGATATTGCCCAATTTATCGAACAAGTTTTTTCATTTGATCTTCCATATCTTATTTCATCTCTGAACTGAAATTTCAAGAAATTGGATGCAATTACTGGGTGTTATAAATGTTATTTTCCCACCAGAAAGACACACTTGAAAGAAAAGAACCACTTCAACATAATTATACCCAGCTTGTCACATACTGGTGATTATTTGTGATAGTTAATAATAATAATAACAATAATAAAATGTATACAGCGCTGATACCAGACAAGTCTGACCATAGTTTTCATGTTAAATGTTTGAGATCCAGCACAATTGTTCATAATACTATATAGATGACATTGAGATATACTCGTTATATTCTAAGGAGTATGTGCAAGTAATACAGAGCTGAATATTGAAAATTACCAAGTTATCAAATGAAATGAAGTGACCAAGACCCGTCTTTTACTTCAAACAAACAAAAATTTGTAAAAAGCTAAAAATGAAATGGTTGCACAAAGAATGACTCAGTGTATTTCAATCCATAGGGAATTCTTCCTTTTATTTGTAACAATCTAAAATAATTCAGACCAGTTGACCCACTATGTGACAAGCCTTTTCACAAGAATTTCCTATTTGAACCAAAAGCAACATTTGGGATCAAAGGAAGCGTGAATCAATATTCCAATTTGTGATTTAATTTTCTTTCAAGATATACAATGTGAGATTTTCTTCAAATCGGGAGATGTGCAAATATTTTTCTTTTTACTATTTATATAGTCAACAAACTTTATGCACTTAATTCTTTGGATGAATATCAAAATAAAGCTGTTTTAAATTATACACATTAATTTTCCGGAAGCATTACTTTATTGAGCAAAAAGTATCAGAAGATTTTTAGCAATCACCATAATATCAGTATATGATCTACTTAATATCCAAATATATATTTTCCACATGAAATGTTCCCTGCCATAAATGACAATGAGACAATAGGAGAGATAGCCATTATGAACTTATCTCATTATTGCGCAACAGCAAACTTCCAAATAGGCTGTGTGGTTTGGTGCCACTGACAATCAAGGGCCAATTTCAATTCTCATCAACTGATTCTGAGTAACAGGAATGAGACAAAAAAGCAGAATGCCCTCGGAAGCACTTGCCAGTTGTGCCCAGATATATTTATGGGTGTCCCCTAAATGCTCAGAAACTGCTCTTAAATTTATATTTGCAACATTTCTCAATTTAACACTAGAGTCTCATTTTTGCATCATCAATTAGTTTTTTTTTCTTCTAAAAACTCTCATTTAATTGTTATATCCTATTAAGTGTTCATAAATGAACTAAAATGTGTTAATTTCTATTTGAACACACTGAATGGCTATGTATTAGGTAAAGGTTTAAGCTAACTTTGTGCCCACTATTGTGAACTTTCACATTTCAAGGCTTGATTGTGGTTATGGGGGTGCTGGCATATATAATGACCTGCAGGAACCCAGACTGGGAGTGTGGGCATGAAAACTTTGTGTGGGACATCCTGTGCCTGCACACCATGTGCATGGCACCACAACCCTGTGACCTTCTTCCACTCATCAGATTATACAGACACTAATTATAATCTCTTCAATCTGCTGGTCATAAACAGGGATGTTCACAGTCCACTCATATAAGTAGCTTTACCATCTGAACCGTGAAAGTTGTGTACTCTGTGATCTATTTGTAACAAGTTTTGTAACATGCAGTTTGCTGTTTCACAACAGGAAGGAAGTGTCTGATATATCATATGAAAATAAACCATCCTTTGTTTGTCACTGCCATTAGATTTACACAGAAACAAATCAATCAGAAAAACTCATTACAGAACTTTATCACCATTGAATATACAAAGATGGAAATATTTAAACTGGATAACTTAACTTAAATATTTTAATAAAAATCCTTGATAACAGATATTGCATGTTATCATGTAATAATTTGAAACTACAAAGAGGGTCTGTGTCGGTATTTGTGTCCTCTGGGATTTCCAGATCCCAACTCAGACTATCCGGAATCATTCTGATCTCTGTACCTTATGAACCTTGCCTTTAGCTAAACCAACAAAAAACTGTGATCATTGATGATTCTAATTATTGAGAATATTAATTCTAATTCCCTCGGCAGTTTATTCACTCTATATATTGGCCTTGGAGGGGATCAGTTATTTCTTGATCCCTGTTACCGAAATTAACCAAACGAAATTGACAACCACTACAATTATGCCAGGATCAAAGCACAGAATCTCATTGTCTCAAGGACAATACATTATGAAAATCAAGTGATGGTTTTATGGGGTGTCCATTCAAGTTGATTTTTGTTGAGTCATTGAGTGCTGATGACAGGCCTGTGTTATTGTTTGTGGACCTGGGGATTATGAGTGCAAGTTCCCAGCCCAGGAATGTTAGGGATGTCTCGAACTGCTCACTGGCTGTGATGAAATATATCACTTCTCCTTCCACACCCTATTAACTTATATAACTATTGTACCAAATCATTATAAACTTAGTATAATTTGGTAAATTTACATTATGATGATGAGAAATGTGTACATCTGATTGGTAAATGTAATTAAAATGATATAGCTCTTTCTGACATAGACCTATTGCCATGTTAGAGAAAATATTCTTTGTGTTTATTATTTGCAAAGAAACAATAATAGTTCAACAACATTTGTTAATTTCCTAAACATTTATGAGGACTTTTTACGAGTTTGAGATCGATCAAGTAAGTCTTCAATAACATCAATTAAAATAAGCTGTCAATTAACTCCATTACATTTTATGATTTGTTTTGATCACAAAACCACACTCAAGATGTCATGTGGCCAAGATAATATCTGTGAAATGCCATCAATTTGGCCCATGAGTGTCAAAAGGTTAATTTTTGTTTGGATATATATTTTAGACTGGGTACAGATGCACCAAGTCTGAGCCCTATGAATGGATGCCGACAAATCTTCCACCAGCTTTCATACATATTTTCAATCTATATAAACTTTAATAGATATTTTATTATTCCCTTCTTTGTACTGTTTGGTATTGAAATCATTTTGCCCTATAATTTGATTCTATTTTTCTCAAATATATGAAGGAATCACAGCAACGAGAACTATTGTCAGTGCCGATCCATTATTTGGTGACGTACATCTCCTATTCAAATCACTCTAACAATTCTAAACAACTACTTCAAGTACAATGCAGAAGAGGGCAATAAAATGCAAACAAAGAGCTACACAACATCTTCACACAAACTTGGACCAATATACACAGAATATATATATATATATATATATATATATATATATATATATATATATATATATATATATATATATATATATATATATATATATATATATATATATATATATATATATATATATATATATATATATATATATATATATATATATATATATATATATATATATATATACACACACACACACGCACACACTTATTTACACCTTAAAACCTCATAATTGTGTCTATCCGGAAAGAAAATTGTGTAACTTCTTTCAAGCAATAGAAACAGGATAATGTTGCAAGGTGAAGAGAATCCTGAACACAAACATTTGATTGGCCAGGATTACTGCAGTATTCACTCTCGTCTGTGTCAAAATACCTTTCTACTATCTAGGCCAAGCGTAAAATCTGCCGACATTGTTCCTTTCTCTGAGTATTTTTATTTAATTCTGCCCACCCTTGAGTATGATGTAAAGCGTCCTTAAATAAGATAGAATATATAAGTGCCAGCTACCTGTGGAAGGTCAAGGTCTTCTTCAAAATGGAGTTTCAATGTCTGAAGAGGTCCTAATTTACCTATTTTTGCTAACCTTTTAACCTTAACAACATATAAATATTTGTAAATTGTTTTTTTCGCTAGTGTGGCCATACATGCTATTTAATAATGATTTTTCACCATTATTCAAAATTTCAATTTCAATTATTTTTTTTACCAAATGAAGATGATCAAACTTGTTTTTACATTGACAATTCTGCTTTAATAAATTTAATTTTTGGGTGGTCATTGGCACAAGTTTAGCTGTGTGCATATTGTGACATCTATGTTTCATCTCATTTTTTTATGAATACAAAAAAGAAATAAATCCCCATTACAACAGATACATACATATAAATATATATATTTCTGAACATCCCATTCTGGAACCATGGTGTTCACCACTTCATCCAGCACAGATTGAAACAGTGAAATGATATACATTGCACTGACTGTCCTCTACTATTAAACATGATTTTCCCCCAGCAAAAAGTGTAATATACTGCCTATAACTGCCCTAACGATGTGTGCAAACACAAATAGTTAAATATGTCCTAATTATGTTGCCAATCATTGTTTTGTCTGCTCGCAGCCAGACATCACAGATCAGATCTTAGTGCAGTCTTTTCTGTCACCCCTCATCCTGATTAAAAAGTTAGGGTAGCATCTTTTCTAATGTGTAGAATAACTTATCCAATATATCTTATTGTTATCTTGTTGTCATGTTCTATTGTCTAATGTCTTTCTTAATGTCATGTTCTACTGCCTACTTGATGCCATGTTCTATTGTCTATATTGATGTTATGTCCTTTTCCCTATTGTTTAATGATGCTAATCTTAATGTCATGTCCTATTGTCTAGTAATGCTAATCTTAATGTCAGGTCCTATCATTTAATGATGTTAAGCTTGATGTCATATCCTATTGTCTAATGATGTCATGTTCTGTAATCTACCTTAATATCATGTCCTATTGTCTAATGGGGTTACTATTAATATCATATCCTATTGTCTAATGAGGTTAATATCAATGTCATGTCCTACTGTCTAATGATGTTTATCTTTATGTCATGTCCTATTGTCTAATGATGCTAATCTTAATGTCATGTCCGTTTTGTCTAATGATGTTTATCTTGATGTCATGTCCTATTGTCTAATGATGTCATGTTCTGTAATCTATCTTTATGTCATGCCTTATTGTCTAATGGGGTTACTATCAATATCATGTCCTATTGTCTAATGGCATTTATATCAATATCATGTCCTATTGTCTAATGGGGTTACTATCAATATCATGTCCTATTGTCTAATGGCGTTAATATCAATGTCATGTTCTATTGTCTAATGAGGGTAATATCAATATCATGTCTTATTGTCTAATGGGGTTAATATCAATATCATGTCCTATTGTCTAATGGTGTTTATATCAATATAATGTCCTATTGTCTAATGGCATGTCCTATTGTCTAATGGCTAATATCATGTCCTATTGTCTAATGGCGTTTATATCAATATAATGTCCTATTGTCTAATGGCGTTAATATCAATATCATGTCCTATTGTCTAATGAGGGTAATATCAATATCATGTCCTATTGTCTAATGGGGTTGATATCAATATCGTGTCCTATTGTCTAATGGGGTTAATATCAATATCGTGTCCTATTGTCTAATGGGGGTAATATCAATGTCATGTCCAACTGCCCATCTTTATGTTACATATATAGTTGTGGTGGATGACATAATTTGTGTTATGCATATAATCAACACAAGTCATGAGACTGTTTGTCCTGCTAAAAAAGGATGCACTTAACTTCCTAAAAGCAATTATGTTGTTCTCAGAATTACAACAAATTATCCCAGATAAAAATGTTGAATTTGTATTCTATTAATTAAAATTTAACTCTAAAGCAGAGGTTTTTTTCAAGTTGAAAGGTGCTTCCATTCTTAAATTAAATCATTTTTCTTTGGCTTGGAATATCTAGTTAATTAGTACAGGGATTTATCATTGAGTTCAAATTAAAGCATTCTTGCAAGGAAGTGGTTTTATAGTTAATATAGTTATAGTACTTTTTTCTGGGTTGACTGTTCTGTGACTAGATTTGCGCTCACAAAAAAAAACATTTTTTTTACAATCCTTGGGTATATATATAAATATAAAAGATTCATTTTAGAGTGATACTAGTTAATAATTAAGTTTGTTATTTGCATGACAAACTTATTTTCTTCACCACTCTACCCGTAAATCATCTCAAATCTCTGAGAAATGCCTCAGGCATGTGTCCTGTATGACACTGGAAATCTTGATGGGCAGAAGATGCACTCAACTAACTGGCATCCACTACCTAAAATGATAATATATCAGAATCTCCCCACTCCCCTATCATCATATTAAATATTGGCACAAGACAAATCGCTGGAATGCATGGATATCATATATTTTTATAGACTCAACATTCTACTGTCAATATATATATATGATGGTTAGGGTTAAGACGTCATGAATAATTGGCAACAAATTCAGTATTATGAATTTGATTTAAGTTATTGGTTTGAGTGGATATAAATTTTGTACTAAATGCAAGAATGGATGAATACAGAAGTTAGAACCTTAAAACCATGAATATTTAATTTTCTTCAAGGTTGAATTCAAATGAGTTACTGATAACAATAATTCTGTGAAGCTTATTACAATGATAACTGGTTGGTTAGATTAAATACTCAAATTAAAACATCAGGAAGTAAAAAAAGTTTCAAAATCCTCTGAAATATTCCTGTGATATAAATGATTGTTACTTTTGATGATTGGTGGCTGGCTTCTGTCATACCACAATAAGAACTATAGAGCAATCAGGACAGAAGGAATCTCCTTCCAATGATCTTCACTAAAACCATACCTTAGAGTAAGTCCTGACACATTTAACCTTATCTTGGCCTAAGTGTTTAACTTTCCCCATTTCTTCATAATTCTTTCTGAATAATCACAACAATATCCCACCCCATCCATTCAGGAACACTCAAAGTTTATATTCTTGCATCTGGGCAAAATGACGTTTTGTTCACAAGGTTTGCACATTTTACCTAAACTATACATTTGCAACCATCCACGTTAATTGCTTGTTCATGCTTTATATGTTATAATTTGTTTGGAAATTGTAAGGGTATGATGAATGCATATCATCAGCCAATTAGAAACTTGCATGCTAATCATCCATGCTGATTATATGGGCCCCTAAAGGGTTTTTTGTTGTAAATCTTAGAATTAATTTTCACAAATTTGTTTGTGTCAATTCCAAAAAAAAATTTCTATTTATACAAATCAAAAATGAACTTTAAACAGTTTGTAACTTTGGTTGTGATATTTATGTGATTTTAAGTTGCTTCTCCAATACTGTCTTCATTTTAATGGTGAGTTGGTTGCCCCTTGGAGGGCTTGCATTTATTGTCAATTGTGGGCTCAGCAAGCCATCTCCCTCATCAGAGGGGTGCGTATGAAAAGGGGCCGGACTTGGAGCAAGCATAATAGCATTGTTGTCTCAATCACGCACTCCTACATAAATCGTCATCCCAAGCCCCCGACACTTCATAAGGGGCCACTTCTCTGGATACATCTCCGTTTACAAACTTTACACACGGCCAGGCTATCTCACTCCCTGTACCATGGCCAGCCATATATGGATATAGACTCCTTTCTCCCACCTCCATCCAAACCAAAGGAAACGACTAGGTGAGTGAAAATAAGTGAAAATAATCCACTCAGCCTCATTAGATATTAATGTATTCAGGCAGCATCAATGCCAAGCACCAAATGTTAGAGTCTCAATATCATCTTGAATAATTGAATTGTGTCAATTTCTGTGGGTCAGTGAACAACATTTTCGATTTCTTACAAAAATAACTTGTACCTATTCAGCTTTGTTGAAATTGGAGTCGGAATTGATCAGCAGTAGATTTGAAAATATGGTCTATAAACTTTACAGAGATCTTTTATTATGAAACTTTCATTTCATTTTTCATGTTCATAGCATACATATATTTTTTAAGCAAATAATTTTGTGATTATTTCAATTTAGATGAACTTTTCTCTGCCAAATCCATGTTTGATTAATATCATGTTTGATACCAAGCCAAAGTGGGCCTTACACACCAAGACACAAACCGCAGGAGATTATCACTGATATGGGACATGCAAACTTTACTTCAATTTGACATGATATATGCTACTTATTCATTTCATAAAAAATATCTGGAAAAATTCCACATTTTACACTGTGTATAGAGCACTACTTCTTTGAGCAAACTCATCGAATGTGTGTTTGCCCTTTATAAATAGAAACAACAACGGAATCTTATCTTGCATTCAAGGTCTCTCTCATTCATATGGTTCACATTTCAAACTCAATTTTCAAGGTGGCTAAAGCAGGATGTACACCTAATTGACAAAGTCCCTCTCAATCAACCCACTGATGACAACAAGGCTACTTTAGAAGTTGTAGTAAACTTGTCATTTATGGTGTGTTGTATATTGATATGTGGTCCATTAGGGGACTGGCTGGCTTGTTTGCCTCGTTTGTGCACCGACCCCCTACAACTGCGGTATAATAATTTGTCTCTCAATAGATAACATTGACAATGGCATTATCTGCTGACTAGTTTTTGGCCCGACTTCCTGAGCTAGCTTTTGATCTTTGTATTGTTTTTTGTTTGGTTAACATTTTTCATGTTTATTGATTATCTCTGACAACAACAAAAAATTGGTGAGCATATACAATCACCATGTGAAAATTATTCCCCATACAAAACACTACCATATAAGCATACACATGTTAGTGACTAGTGTGATTAGACAGGTAAATATTTCAATACACTTTAATATGTGATCACTGCTTTTATTGATTACTACGCAGATGATGAATTGTGTCTGGTAACTTAATATGACTTTGTTTGATTCTGTAGGTGACTCAGAGGCCTGGGAAGGAGCGAGAGTGTTGCTGATCCTAGCTGCTTGCCCTTATGTGAATACGATCAAAGAGGCGCAGAGACAGGGGCGGAACTATTACCACCACCAGAGGGCGTATAATGAGCCAGAGTAAGACAATGGTGATGTTGTGGGTGACGTTTGCGGCCATGCTGGCTTGCGTGTTGAGTGCTCCTCTTCCTGACCCCATAGACACAAAGTGGACCACCGTACCTCCCCGGGAACAGCAGCGCCTCTACATGGAAGAACTCAAAGAAAAAGGGGTCAAAAATACAAACACACTGACTGATAAAGACACTGTCATCACAGACCCCAAGAATGGTTTACAAGATGATGAACACAGTAATGACTCAGACAATTATGATGATGGTTCTGGGGAAGATGATGTCCTCTTTGCTGCGTCTGGCGAGGGGAAAATGGGCCTCTCAGAGACAAATAAAGTGGCATCTACCCAGGAGACACATAAAGATAACTCAGACATGGACATCATTAATACTGACTATGATGGCGATGAGATCGGTGACTCTGGTGGTCACTCTAGGGGTCAACCAGTGGTGACCTCTGACCCTGGATCAGCTACTCAGCTGGATTTTGAGGATTTTACCACAGATGAAGCAGAAACACAAATCACAAGTCAGAATGCCAGCCTCTGGGAAAAAAATGAAACATCACTAGAGCCCAGACATAAATCCTATATTTCTACCACACAGTCTGAGAGCTTTATAACTCCTACGCTACATGACAATATTCACGGTTCTGGGAGTGACAGTTCGACCAATCCTGGCACAGCTGCCTCAGTCATGACCACAGAAGTCGTCCCTATCGGGTCTGGAGACACGTACGACAAGGACCTTGGCTTCCCCAAGAATGTTGCAGAGGCTTTTAATGAGACTGGCGATGATGGCTTCCTACCTCCCACTCTCCAGCCATCACTCTCCCCGTCCACCGCCAAGCCACAGACGTCCCCAGTCACACATACTCACCCACAACATGTCTCCACCACACCAAAAGTTCTCTCAAGTGTTAAAGTCACCCCCGCAAAACACCCGGTCACTGTCGTTTCCACTGACGATAAGGGAGACAATTCCGAGAATGCAGTCGATGGTGTTCTTGGTGAAGGATCTGGAGATATTGGCGATGATCTGTATTCGACTGGCGTGAGTCGTACCACGATGGCGCCTACCACGATGGCACCCACCACTGTTACTGAGAGCAAATCAGCACCATTAGTGCCAATGCTCATACCAAGAAAAAACAAAGTAATGTCTGCTCCAAAGAAGGCCTTGGAAGAAAGACAAAAGGAGGACAAAACTTTGAAACCAACCCAGGCAGAGAAACTGGATACATTACCAACGGATAAGATTTCTGAAACAACCGAGATGTTCCAGTTGACGACAACAGCTCGTAGTTTACTAGAAATGGATGCAAATGACACAGTAAAGAAGGATTCTGATGACCAGAGCCTGACTGCACAGCCTGGCCATGCTAAGACCTCCACTGTGGACCTGAAGCAGGCTCCTCCCGACACCGGTGGCTCCACCTTGTCAGGGCTCAGCATGGCTGTTAAGACTGGGGTAGCAGTTGCCTGTTTAGTGGGATTTCTTTTGTTACTGGCCCCAATAACTTGTATAGTAATATGGTTGAAAGATCGACACAAACGTAAGGAAGAGAAGACTGCTGCTGCTGCTGGTGGCGCTGGTGGTCAGAGCCAGGAGGATGCTGAGCCAGCTCTGAGGGAGAACCTCATCACCGCCACAGAACCTACCAAACAGCCAAACGGAGATATTGCCAACGGCAAAGACAAAGAATACAAAATAGAGATCAAAGATACATCAGAAGTGCAAAAATTAAACTTAGAAAATGGGACAAATAATGTCAAAGACACAGCAGTATGAAACACACTATTTTAGCTAAGTTTTTTTTTTCTCTCTAAATCTATGATAAAGTTGTGATGGCAGTTCACATTTGACCAAGAGACATAGAAGTTGTATATGAGTTGATCTCATGATTGAAAGATGTCTGGATAGCAAATGCTGAATACAGTATTACATCACATTCAAAATACCATATTATCCCATGACATTTGCCGCCACACCAAAAACTGAAATTGTGTATGAAAATGTACACAAACATACAGAGACAAAAATAAAATGTCAACATCAATTTAATCAATGTCTTTACATTACTATCTATTGAGAGATTGGTAGTTTTTGTCCAGGACCGTGATAGAAATGCAGCTGTGCAAACTGGGAAAAGGGCATTGTTAAATACAAGGATTTTTGTTTGTGAGAATATGGTACGGTTAAAAATACCACAAATATAACTAGTCTTATGGATGTGTGACTCTAAGATACAATAGACGTTGTATGTATAAACTTCATTGGATTCACTTGAAACTTGTCGATGGGCAATACATTTAAAATAAATACTGTAAAATTGTGCTTCAAAACAATATCTATTTTTGGCATGGATATGATTACTTAAATGATAATGATATAATATTGAAGCATGGCTGCTTTGCAGAATATTGCTAACATTTGAGTACAGCTGTACTGCCAACATAAATGTCTGCACTATATTTGTGTCTGGCTAGTGATACCAAATATGCCTTTTACTTGAAAGTAAAATAATATATAAACTCAAGCTTAAAGAATCACACTGTATAGAAATAAATGCAAAATGTGCTTCTTAAGCGTGAGTGAATAATTATATTAAGTTTAATATATATTGCTTGCAACAATCCAAATTTTCACTATACTTCTGTATGTGTTATTAAGAATGTAGAGAATTGAGTTATATTCTCATTCATACATTTCTATGGAAACACATGTTAAGTACACTGAGTGTGTATAATACTCGGCTTCTTCGGTGTAATTTCCATTAATTATAACTTATTTGTGAATATTGCAATGTAAATTTATGTGTAGACTTGTTCGTGACTGGAAAACTTACAAACATTTAAGTATTGATCATTATCAAATGGTGACGTCTTTAGAGTTGCTAATAATATTTGTTTATGTATAAAATCATGCTATGCGCTCAAAGCCAGTTGTCATGGTGATATATATATATATATATATATATATATATATATATGATATTACTTGAGACTGCAAACAACACATTTGAGATTCACTGGATGTCCAAAAAGAATACAAAGTACAAAGGCAAATGGGAGGGGATGAAAACAATAAATAGGTAATTCAATGGTCTAGAATTCCGGTTTCGTATTCTATATTCTGTACAGAATATATTTATATATATATGTATAGGTGTGTGTCAAAGACTCAGACGTTATTGCCTCTTATGTAATTTATGGTGCTTCACATCCTCAATGTTTACATAATGCCATCTGGATAAAAAGATAAACTTTTAGTAGAAATTCAAGTACAAACTTTCACATGCACAAAATCCATAAGATAAAGGCAGACAAAGCACACCGCTGATAGTGACAGAATGTTTATACTTGTGAAATGATTTGTGATAGTGTATTCTAATATGAAGGTGAATTCTTCATCCATCGAAAGGACTTTTGTCTAATAAATCTACTGGTATTAAATATAGTTATGCTTGTTTTGCATGTGTATATTGCTGTAATAGAATATAAAGAATGCTGAATATTCATGTTGGATGTGGAATAGAGCAGTGAAGCGAGGGCACGTACATCCCTGTCTGACAGTCAACCCTGGATTCTACGTTTACGATGCCAGGGCTGCAGACTGATATTTAGGATCAGGAGATTTAGAGAAAAAAAACTCCACCAATTTGGCTTAATCTTGACAGCTTTATTGGCATATAAACGCTTTTCACTGATCCCTACCATTTCTAACATTAATCACAACCTTTTGTACCATACTTTTTGCTCAATGTACTTTTTATCAATATATTCAGTTGACCATCAATCGTCACTAGATTTTTTCACATTTCTCATCCAGTCATCAAACGCATGCACTTTTCACTTGTTGTCAAAAAGTATTGGACTAAATTTCAATGCCTGTCAGTTGAAATACAAAAGAACAACCAATTCATTTTATAGATTTATTAAATGTAGATGTAGCTTCAATCTCTCACTGTCTGATAATGAATTATCAATAATTGCCCATTTTTTCTGAGGTATAAAATGAAATTGAGGGCTAACCAAAGGCTACGCTATGTACTTTATTTTGCTACAATAAAGTGAAATTATGAATTTTTTCAATGAAAATATTAAATTTGTTTTCACAATAATTTGAATTATCAATGTTGTGACCTATGCAAACAAATATATAAATTATGAAAAAAAAAATTCTTTAAAACCCATTCAGAGTCATGAGAAAATGAGTATTTGCAGATGGTGATATGCGTAACCTTGGTGGAAGTGGAGCACATGTTGTGGGCGTCGTTAGTATGAAGACACCTGGTTATAATTGCTCTAAGATGGCATTACACAGCTTAGCATTAATGTATCTTTCTGCCTTGATTACAGCCACAGACATTAATATCTCATTCTATCCCAGACACTCTGCATCCTGCTGTGATGGCTTCATGCCCCCGCCGTTGTCATGACAAATATGAAATATGCCTACTTTGCGTGAGCCATGTTGTACTGCCTTTAAGTATACTAACAGCCAAAGCTTTCTGTGTCTGGCTTGATAATATTACAAAGACTCTAGTTGAGACCAGGCAATTTCCACTGTCTTTATATATGGTGCAGTATTACAAGGTCTTCTTGATAAAGTTGTCATTTTAACATACAGTAAACCATACTTTTAAGTAGCCCTGAATTATAACAACACAAATCTTTTCAAGAATCAGTGTGTATAAATATTGAAAGAAATTAGTTTGAGCAAATATATAAATGATACTGTAACTACTTGAAATTATTTTGCAAGTCATACAGGTAATAAAATGTAGACACTAAGAAAATTTGTGAGAGAATTCATTGTAAAAAGCCACAACACTGTATAGTTTGCTTGTAAGATTATAGGGGTAACCAAGAAAAATCCTTATAATCAGGTTAAACGCCCTCCTCAAAGTTGACATGTGAACATATAAAGAGATCCTGAAAGTCATGACCCTAAACTTTGCCTTGTTTTACTTAAATGGGAATCCTTCAACAAACTTCCCTAAACACACAGCAATTGCAGTAATTTTATGGTCAACTTAATTCTGATTTCGAAAAAAGGAGCTCTATCTCCATGACCATCTTCTCTCCTTTTTCTTATCTGATTTCCTTTTGATTTGTCCATTTTTCTCAAAATCTACCCTTGCGTTTTCTTCTTACTTTTTTTGTGGATACAATATGTTGAAATTGAAATCTCTTTTCCCCATATAATTTGTAAAGTATCTTATAAATATATATATATATATATATATATATATATATATATATATATATATATATATATATATATATATATATATATATATATATATATATATATATATATATATATATATATATAATATATATATATGACATGTGAAGTTGCATATATATAAATATAGTTGCATATTATCTTGGGTTTGTACCATGGGGAGATCAGCTCTTTGGGAGATATAACATTCATGTTAATAGTCATTATATCCTGCCTCGGGGTACTCTTGCGTCCTCCAGTTTGGAAATGATGTAATTAAATATTAATACTTTTGACATGACTTGAGCTGTGTACCAGACATGGCTGGGTCAAGCTGACCGGCTTGAGGCACTCACTATGCTGCAGATTGCTTGCTTCCATGCAAGAACACCATTAGCAAATAAATGAGCCACTATATACATTTGGTATTACCAAATAGCTTCACCATATTCACATATATATATACACAGAACATGTGTTGAGTGTAACGTGTGGCAAACTCCATATCATACCTTTATTTTAAGAAAAAAAGGTAATCTTTAGAGAGTACATTAAATTTTGCTATTGTTTTTTATTAAAAAAAACACAGCATAATTCATAAAATCTCAAATAAATTGCTAGTCATGATATGTGACATGAAGAGACATTAAAATTCACCTCAAATGACCAGTCTTAATTACAGAGAATAGTCAGTAATTTGTCTTGCCTGCATGGACATTGCATGTCTGTAAGTGACACGGATCAGCCCTTCCATCATGCACAACATTACAGCCTCATATTGTCTAAAAAGTGATCTTGAATAAAATATCAAATCCTATCTAAATATATAAAAATATATAAATTTTTTTCAAATCATCACTGGTCAGAATACCTTTAAATTTGTGATTTTTTCCCCAAATATTGAGGACTAAAAAAATCTTGTTTGCCAATAACATTTCCCATTGTCAAGCAGAAAAGATTAGAGTTTGATAATTATCTACAAGATTCAATTCCACTAACTATCTTGATACTGGCAAGAATATCTATTCAGCAATAATTGAGAAAAACAAAATTTCATGTAGTAAATCGAAGACCTTTGCTACATCTGATATGAATATAATCCTCATGTCTTTGGTATATCTAACATAACACTGGTTGTGAAAAAAATATTATCAGGAATGCAAGAAGAAGAGGCTTGATATTAATCTGTATATAAGAGACTCAACCATGTCACATGGACCTTTCTGTATATATTAATAAGCGCAGTGCAACAGACTCATAAATAAGTATTGGTATAATTCATGGCATCTGCGTGCGTCACTGACATCACCCCATGTTCATCCCAGTCTCATACTAGTCCACTGATCTACATACATAAAACATACACAAATCTGCCAGACAAATTAGGCTCGAGACTGATTTAAATCAATCTATATTTCCTCACATTAATATGTCTCAAATTTTATACTTAACAGGGCCTTAACATCTTTTATAAGGTCATTTTGATGGGATGTCATTTTATCTACTTTGATGAGTTATTTATTTCCTTCTTTACTAAATTTAGAATATCTGAAAATGAAAGACCAGAATGTATAATTAGCCGGGGTGAGGAAACGTGCCCGACAGGGTCAGGGCTGAGGGGTTGGGGGCAAGGTCACGCCAGCATGCATGAATGGAATCGCACCATAATATCAGGTGATGTTCGCTATTAAGAGGGGGCATCTCAAAAGCACCTCCTCTTATTATTCTCAGAATTCTGACCCTAGCAATACTGTCTGTATTACATGTAGAGTATATTTTAGATATTAATGGCTTTCTTTCATCAATTATATTAAACATAATATACTTTAAAATAAAAGTTAGTTTTAAAGACTATGAAATTTTGAGATCTTCCCGAATAAGTTATGCAGGCTGGTATTGTTAGCTCCGCCTACTTAATTGTGGCAATGAAGTTGATTGGCAGATGGCTTGGTGGGGTGCCAGACTTTCATCATGGCAAGCCTTTCTTCTGAATCTCACACTCATTGACCGCAGCCCAGCCTCACACAGAGTGAACTGCACTCAGTTAAACTTGCCGCGGCCAGTTCAATACTTGGAATGGGAAATCATTTTCATGCTTCCAATAAAACTGAAATAAATTTGCTCTTTCTCAGAACATATTGACTATTTACCATTCCTTTTGCTACATCTTACTCTTACGTTCAATATAGGAAGAGAGGAAATCTTGGGCAAGGGATTATGTAAACAATTATAATTGTAAATGTTGTTATCAACTTGAAACCAATTGATTTATCCCTTTGCAATATTAAACAGACCATTTGTTTACTGTCTGGAGCTAATCATGAATATTTGATTTTAGTCCTTACATGCTTTTGTCTGTTATCATTTATAAACAAAGCCAATAACATATTTTCCTTTCAGCATTAGAGATGAGATTCAAATCCAACATAAATAGTTTGAAACAACTGCAATTTTATTACAAGCACAGTGTCCCCACCTGGTGACAACTGAAGTTATATTGCTCCATCTGGTGGCCGGGTTTAGTACCACAAGCTTTCACTTTTCTCACACAACCCATTCAGTGACTGATAACTTTTAAAATATATCACACAAAAACTGAGGTGGAGCATACACATAGAGCTCATCCTATTTGGCCATCAATAATTGCTGCCAGTCTTGGGAGTGATATGGCTGTCAATAATTCCCCTATTACCATACAAAGCAAGAAGGCGGTAGAGGTTTTTGGAGACTGATGAGGAGAGAGTGCTTGGAGGATGGGATACAAAAGATGTCATATTTCATTCAATCTGGCCCCACCACAGAGAAACACTTAGTGTTTGTGAGCGGGTGTAGGGGGAGCATTAATCATGCCGTTTCAGCATTCAGCTGTGTGGACGGGTGCCCCACCTTGGCCTGGTCTCCATTCATCAGTGGACACTTAGCTCATCGTGTACATCTCTGCTCGCCACACTTGTCTTCATCATACTGCCATTTATATGCTCCAGTCTACCGCTTTATATAACTTCACACACTCCAGAATTTGTGTACATACATCAAAGCTTTACAGGAATAGCACTGTACAATCCTAATTCAAGTCTCGGACAAAATTGCCAAAGCCAATTTATGAGAGCCACCAACTATACGTTATCACTGGGGTCATCTCAAGGGAGACTATCTCCCATAAATGAGGAGACCATCCTCTCCAATATAATAACATCTTATCTACTCCCACTAAGGAATGCAATAAAATTCCCACTCCCGGATTTCACTGTGAAAAAAAATCAATGTTTCTGAACTAAAGGTATATAAATTCTGACCAAATTTCAATGTTATACTCAGCATGCAGGACCCCGCTTCATCACCAATGTATAAGGCTTTCAGTAGGACTCCACCTCATCATCAATGTAAGGCTTTCAGCAGGATCCAGCTTGATCATTGACGTATGAGGCTTTCAGCAGGACCCCGCCTCATCATCAATGTATAAAGCTTTCAGCAGGACCCATCTAATCATCAATGTAAAAGGCTTTCAGCAGGATCCAGCTTCATTACCAACGTATAAGGCTATCAGCAGGACCTCACCTCATCATCAATGTTTAAGGCTTTCAGCAGGATCCAGCTTCAATACCAACATATAAGGCTTTCAGTAGTTTCTTCTGCTTCACGTCTCCCAAATTATGTCAGGCAATTTGACTGTAATTTTACCAAAATTCATTACAAATGTAATTGAATCAAGGAAAGCGTGATTGTCCCTTTTTGTAAGTAAGACTAAGCAAGGAGAGCAGAGATTATAATTGATTTATTGTAACGTGGTTGAGGATTAATTACTTCCATTAGTTCTTACAGAGAGGTGGCATGCTGCCTCTCCAGCTCGACTCGCCCTCTGTTATCATAATCAAAACTCCATTCAACATTCTTCAGGCAGAAAATAATTACTGGTAAGCTGATTGCAGTTTTATTCATAAACAGTCTGTAATATTTCTGGAGAAAAAAAAATATGTCACTAAATCACATCAACTAAATGAAAATTAATTACTTGAATGATGTTTGTATGTGTAAACCAAATGTAATTTGCTTTTGCCACGGAACATGCTTTTGCATCATTAAGAAAGTCATGAGCTGAATAGTGTTGCGAAATTTCCGTTTCAAATATTCTTTTTGTCCTTAATTTTAAAATTCATATTCATGAGTCATATTCACATAATTGTTGATCATGACACCTTATCCTGTTTCCCTGTAATGTTGACTATTTACCAAAGTGTGAAAAGCTTCTCAGCTTGAATCTGTGAGACAAATTACAATAAAACATTAAAACCAAGGAACCTAAATGAAAGGGAAGTTGTATTGTTTCATGTCATCCATGTGTCTTCTGTTATGAGTCAAGCCAGTGAGAGCAACAGGTAATATGAAGGTATTTATGGGTGATGTGGTTTTGACATGCAGCCTTACAGGAGTCTGACAAAAGCCATTAGCTTCTATCAAACTGCACCAAATATGCTTACAGCCCTTTTTTATGGGCTCCTCCTACCAAGGCAAAATTCTCAAAATAATACATGCTGAAAGAATAAAGTTCATTGTAAAATATTTCTAGCAGAGCTCAATAACAAACACATATGCTGCAGTGTTAATAATACCTTTCTATTTCTTGTATATAAACATTTCATTTTTTCAATATAATTTTCCTGGCATATAGATACTGTGACAGAAGCATCAATATTACTGATGTGTATTCTATTTAGAAATAGCTCAATCTTCTGATTGAGTTTGAAGTAATCTTAGCTTTATCCTATCTGCAAGAAGACAGGCTGCCACATAGGATGCAAGCATAATATTGTCTTAATCTTATATAGAGAAGATAGAAGATGGAGGATAGAGGGGGGATTGGGATTACTCTGAGGCTGCCATTGCCTACAAACAATGAACAACTGTCACATACTGACATCCCATCTTCTACTTCCTATTTTCTAATGTTGCCATGGTAACTGTTTGTCTGATTTTTCCTTCAAAATAATCAAGATGGTAACATTTCACACTAAAGAAACAAAGGAAATGCAGTCATAGATACCTCTGTTGTTTTCATTAAAAAAGATAATTTGAATCTTTCAAGATTCATCTGTCAAAATTGATGCAATTTGAAAGTCATAAATGCAGTATGTTGGTACAAAATACATTCTATATAATTACATTTCATCTAAATTCATCAAATTATTGATCAAAAGAAACATATGAAACATAAAAAAATCTTTTATGCAGCTTGTATTTTGTTAAGAGAATTTTTCTGTCTCCGTCCCTGGAGAATCTCCTATCCGGTAACACTTCCTCACGATCTCCTACATTCAAATTGAACAATTAAAGTGTCATTTAGTTCATTCCTCTGAGATGGGAAAGTGGCTTGTAGAGTATGGCAGGTTTGTCCCTCAGTGGGGCTGGTGTTTACTCTGCAAGGTGAGATAAGCTACCACTGTAACACCTCCCATGTCATACCCAGCGATTGCTTCACCTGGGACGACAGGCATCTCACTCAGATTCAAACCTTTTTTTAAATTATTTCTTAGAATGACAGATTTGTCTCAACAGTACTCAGTCTTTTTGCTCAGATTCAAACCTTTTTTAAAAAATTATCTCTTAGAATGACAGATTCATCTCAACAGTACTCAGTCTTTTTGCTCAGATTCAAACCTTTTTTAAAAAATTATCTCTTAGAATGACAGATTCATCTCAACAGTACTCAGTCTTTTTGCTCAGATTCAAACTTTTTCTTTTTACTTATCTGTCAGAATGGCAGATTCTTCTCAACAGTTCTCTATCAATCTTTTTGCATACCACAAGAGGACCCCCACATTTTTCTCACCGATGCAGTTGTGCTTCTGGAATTTTAAATGCTGAGAGACTTTTGGCCGAGTTGTGTCCCTACCGTGCCATCAGAATGTCCTGGAGGAGTTGAGAGGAGCAGGGGCTTCCACCACGCATGCCACTTCTCGGCCCCATCACAGGCTTATCATCAATGTCTTGTGGATATATCAAGGAGCAGGGAACCGATCAGAGCATCGTGGGCTTTGAAAACCGTCCCCTTCCAACAAAGAGATCATCCATCATTGTTTATAATGGCACCTTTCACTGGCCGACATCACTGCATCTTCCTTATCAAATACTCCAAAACAGTTCCAGATATCATTTTCTCAGACAAATGACCTCACGAGAAATTTACTGAGGGTCCTAAACAAACCAATCTGCCCACTGGAACTGCTCAATGTGAGCAATACTTATATGGAAAATTGCTATGTGGAGTATCACTTTTATTGTGACAAATTGGTGGAAGAGATGTGCAAATGGAATTTATCACTGGGATAGACTGATGTATACATGATTGATTAAAAACCTAGCAGAAGCCATTAAAAGCATTGCAATTTTCTATTTGAATTTAAAAGCCTTTCTGGGTTGCATGTCCCAACAGGAAACCCAGGAATGAAAGTAATTTGTACCATCTAATGAAGCACGAATAAATTTGAGGTCAGGTCCATCTAGGTTTAATCCACAAGGGATGTCTTGACCATTCCAAATTCCTTAGTGACCTCTGACCTATGGCCTGGAATGACCTATGACCCCAAGGCTGCCTGCATAACAGTGGGCTGGTGGCGGTGTATGCAGGATGAGCTGGTATCAGACTGCCTGCGTACCAGTGGGTTGACGCCGGTGTGTCCAGACTGAGCTGGTATCAGACTACCTGCGTACCAGTGGGTTGATGCTGGTATGTCCAGGATGAGCTGGTATCAGACTGCCTGCGTACCAGTGGGTTGACGCCGGTGTGTCCAGACTGAGCTGGTATCAGACTACCTGCGTACCAGTGGGTTGATGCTGGTATGTTCAGGATGAGCTGGTATCAAGACTGCCTGCGTACCAGTGGGTTGATGCTGGTATGTCCAAACTGAGCTGGTATCAGACTGCCTGCGTACCAGTGGGTTGACGCTGGTGTGTCCAGGCTGAGCTGGTATCAGACTACCTGCGTACCAGTGGGTTGATGCTGGTATGTCCAGGATGAGCTGGTATCAAGACTGCCTGCGTACCAGTGGGTTGATGCTGGTATGTCCAGACTGAGCTGGTATCAGACTGCCTGCGTACCAGTGGGTTGACGCTGGTGTGTCCAGACTGAGCTGTTATCAGACTGCCTGCGTACCAGTGGGTTGATGATGATGTGTCCACGCTGAGCTGGTATCAGACTGCCTGCATACCAGTGGGTTGACGCCGGTGTGTCCAGACTGAGCTGGTATCAGACTGCCTGCATACCAGTGGGTTGACGCTGGTGTGTCCAGGCTGAGCTGGTATCAGACTGCCTGCGTACCAGTGGGTTGACGCCGGTGTGTCCAGACTGAGCTGGTATCAGACTGCCTGCATACCAGTGTGTTGACGCCGGTGTGTCCAGACTGAGCTGGTACCAGACTGCCTGCGTACCAGTAGGTTGATGCTGGTGTGTCCAGACTGAGCTGTTATCAGACTGCCTGCGTACCAGTAGGTTGACGCTGGTGTGTCCAGACTGAGCTGTTATCAGACTGCCTGCGTACCAGTAGGTTGCTGGTGCTGTGCGCTGGCTGAGCTGGTAACAGACTTCCCTTTGAGATGGAGCTACCATTAAGTAAGCCTGACTGTCTTAGTTGCCTGCGTCACCTGCATGAGAGCCTGCATATCACCCTCTAATGGCCCGCATACTTGGCCCGCATACTTCTTGGAAAGCATTTACCAATTTACAGACAAGAAACAAATTCCCTTTGGACTTATAAAAAGTGAATAAAAAGGTCAATACAATCTATATAGGGCCAGCATTTGACTACATCATAATATTTTTGGGGAAGATATTTCAACATTTGCAAATAGGTCAGTAACACAAAGAACCAGTGCCAGACTTTCAAGTCAGGAGTGGAAGTGAAATCAGGCAGTCTGACCCCACGGCATTTAACAATGGGTTGGAAGGCAGGAAGGAGACAGATGATATCAAAAGGCTAGCCCAGGGTTGTGTAGTCATCAGGCAAGGGGCATGGCAGGGTAGTGTCAGCCTGCGTGGCACTCAAGCCTACATAGCACTTAGGCCTGCGTAGCACCCTTATCTGCAGGCTCAGCCAGCCTGCCACTGACACCATGCAGGCTCATCTGATGCCCCTACTGACTCAGACTAAGCTGCAGCCCTCTCTTGGGGTCACCAATGTTTCCACCACCTCGGGGTGCTGAAACACTTGATGAGAAACACTGAATACCACATTCTTCTTCCACAAACCTGGTCCTGTTTATAAAACACATTAATGAACAAAGTGTTTTTTTACATATTATCTCTCAAGACAGCAATAAATAAATTCTTCCAGACAACAATTTCCATAGGTTTTGGTGAGATTTATCAATCAAAATTGCTATATTCACTTGCTGGTCTTTATAGAATGATCCTGAATAATACTGGTTCTTTTTAACATAAAATTACTCTTGATCAAACGTTGCAACTGGGCTGAATAATTCATAATCTATCCACCAGGTGTCCATAAATACAAATGTACTGTGAGTAATCACCTTGTGAATTGTAAATACTGCAACGGTTCTGTTTTTATCTCTTTTATAAATAAGATCTTTTATATATCCTCTAAGAAAAAAAATACCAACAATTCCTCGTGAGATATAAGCCGACAGAACCATTGGCGATACTTTATAATGAAGGTAATTGTAAATCTTCACGTTCTGATGACGCATTCTTTTGTTGATGGAACTCGGCATGTCGGCAGAGGAAAGAGAATCTTCTATTGGTGACAGCCAGCTGAAGGCTGGATACATATTCCAGGCAAATGTGGCCATGATTTATTCGAGGTGTACAGCATTACACCAGTAAATCTAATTCTCAGTTTTCTTGGGCGATTCTCTTGGGGCTTTGTCTTGAAGCAGGATTCAGGTTTCAGTAGCAGAGCTGAATTCCTGAATGAAATGCTTCTCTACTCCTAGCAACAAAAAATATCTTCAGCAAAATCCAAATTGCCTAGATTAAAAACAAATATCAGCTCCCAAGCAAAAATCAACACTGAATCTGTCATTTATATTATGTGTATGTCACCTGCCATTTCTTCTCATGTTGGCAAAAAGGTTGAAAATAATAAATATCTGATGATAAATTTTGAAAACAGTATTCTATATGATAATGTAGGAGAACAAATTTGGGGCTCAACTTCAATATTTTGTAATTCAGAAAAAAAGCAATCCTTTTGTGAAACAAATAATATAATCCCTCTTTTTATTACTCTCAGCAGTGGAGATAGATACAAATGCTACACGTCATCTTTGTTACCAGCTATAACTTTACTGAAATAAATCCAAGTAAGAAACTCTCTGTATATCAATTTGCCAAACAACATTCACTGTGAGATTGCAAGAAACAAAAAAAATAACCCATTTGCATCTCAAGTTTCTCATCAGGATCTGTTCATCCTGTTTCATGTGTGTAGCCTAGCTACCTGCCTTAATAATAGAGGTAAGCACAGGTAATGTTCTGTGATAAATATCTACATGGGCTTCACCATCATCCGTCTGCCGTTTGATTTATCCCTATACTGAGGCACGATTTAAATGACAGATCCGGATGAGTTCACTGATGCAAACATATGGCTAGTTCTCAGAAGAGAACTTTCTGCCCCTCCCCCATACATCATAATCTAATCACCAAGAAGAAAAGGCACTGGCAACATAACTGCACCTTGTAAAAGACATCCACTTAACTCGCAATATACGAAAAAATGTATATCTGTCTCTATTCTAGCATCATCAAGCCATAGCAAAGATTATTTTGATGATTCTAAAATGGCAGTATTAATATCACGGCAGTAACAGCAGTATTAATATCACAGCAGTGATGGCAGTATCAGTATCACGGCAGTAACAGCAGTATTAATATCACAGCAGTAACAGCAGTATTAATATCACAGCAATAACAGCAGTATTAATATCACGGCAGTAACAACAGTATTAATATCACAGCAATAACAGCAGTATTAATATCACGGCAGTAACAACAGTATTAATATCACGGCAATAACAGACAGCAGTATTAATATTACTGCGTAACAACAGTATTAATATCACGGCAGTAACAACAGTATTAATATCACGGCAATAACAGACAGCAGTATTAATATTACTGCAGTAACAACAGTATTTATATTACTGCAGTAACAACAGTATTAATATTACTGCAGTAACAACAGTATTAATATCACGGCAATAACAGTAATATTAATATCATAGCAGTAATGGTATATATTAGTATAATTGTGTCATATTCCTGAATCTGTGTTTAGTTTTTCTTAAATAATACTAATTGTTACAATAAGCCTTTGTCTCCTTCCAAAGATTGCTAGCCACATACTGAACAGTATTGAAACAAGTAGGCGTATTGCTTCAAAACAAAAAAAAACCATCTGATTAATTTGACATGTGTGTGGCCATTTATATGAATGATTCATATCAGGCTAGCATTTATTGACTTAAATTTTAAAATATAGACAACCATTTTAATTTAAAATGAAAAGAGCTTCACTGGAAACAAATATAACAATTCTGTGTGATATGTAAAACAAAACGATTTATAAAGACCTGTGCATTGTTTTGAATACGAATCCCAATATACGATGTATTATATATTAAGATTATGTATATTTTTCCATATAGCAATAGCAGACAGTAAGTCTCCATGCAGACAGACAGGTGTATAAAACAAATCACCAGGCTTTTATTAGACAGGTGTGTGAAACACATCACAAGGCCATATGAGACAGGTGTGTAAAACGCATCACGAGGCCTTATTAGACAGGTGTGTGAAACACATCACAAGGCCATATGAGACAGGTGTGTAAAACGCATCACGAGGCCTTATTAGACAGGTGTGTGAAACGCATCACAAGGCCATATGAGACAGGTGTGTAAAACGCATCACGAGACCTTATAAGAGAGGTGTAAAACTCATCATGAGGCCTTATTAGCATGCTGACAACATTCAGCTCTCAGCCAATATGGTTTTTTTTAGTCTCTGCCAAGAGCAGCCAGAAAGTATGTCATACATTTTCTCCTGAGACAAATTCATCACAAACTAATCGATGAAAGGATCCAAGGGTTCAACCCACCAGAATATGTTCACTTTAAAATAACGTTTAAAACTGCTCAGGAAATATGCCATTCCATCACTGCCATACACAAATTAGGAACTTATTTTGCTTCTGTACTTACTTAAATTTCCTGATGCTTTTTATATACCTCTCTATGTTTAAATTAATCTTATCACTATATTTCACTCTTTTATTTCTCAAATTAACACTTTTTGCCTCTTGAATATTCAGATAATATGAACTTATATCTTGTCATTGATTTGCTGCAGTGAATCATCATAATTCTAGTATAACTTTTCTCTGAGATAAATCCTCTATATCACGTTAAGTAAAGCAGGTGATAGGGTATAACAATGGGCTGTGAATGCATTAAGGGTTGATTGTGAATCTCAGAGTGTGGGAAGCCCAGCAATGTTAGGTGATCTATTCAGTCTCAAAGCTTATTGTCTCCAGCAGGAAGTACAATATTCACCATTGATACAACCACACTGCCCAAATACTGTGTGTTACATAACCCCTGCCTCCGAAGCTGGCCATTATTGAGGACACTGCGCAGGTTAGAATAAAGCACAGGCTGACATAATATTAGCATCTCAGATCTGTCCATAGGCAGCTGTGTTACTTAACTGTGTACAAACATGTGCACATATGACATCACCCTAAGAAACAACACTAAAAGATCGTAGCTTGAATGAAGCAATGGACACTTCCACAATTGACTTAAATTATCTAACACACTTGATAAGGCATGGTCTTGCACAACTGGATATGAGCTAATTCTATATAGTCGATGTAATATCTAATCTAATTTGTATTGTCTGGTGAGTCACTCAAGGCAAGAACCAGGATGAAAATTGATCACATATGCCTAATATACTCTTCTGGATAACCCTTTTAGTTAGGATAATGCCTTAACCATCATAAGTTACTGCTATAAAGCCCATATTTAAGATAATGCTATTAAATGGTTGAGCTAAAATGTTATGCATTTCCTAAATAATAAGCAATACAATTGTTGACCATTGGACATCTTGTTCCAATGGTTTTAATGCAGATGTGCACTCCTGATTGGACATTGCACCATCAATGTTAATAAACACATAAACAATGGCAACATGCCTACAGCTACCAAATTATAAGCTTCATGGATCTTTAACACAATTTTTACAGGTGTCAGTATAAATATGAACAAAGGTCATATTACTCAACATATTACCAAATAAATTCATCATTAATATTTTTCATTTGTAATAATTTTCCTTCCTTATATCTAAGACATCAAAATAAGATCAAATGTGTGATTAAATTTTCCAAATGTCCATTATTATTAGGGCAAAATGGTGTCCCCTACATTGAGCTGGATAGAATTTCAAGCTGTATAGGGAAGCAGTATTGTTATCTGTACAGTGCCAGAGTAGCTTGCTCTGGCTAAGTTGATGCCCTCTTTCTTCTCTTAATTCACAACAAAATGATAGAAATATTAACTCTGTGGTACAACATATTTGATATCTTTTGACAATATATCATGTAAAAATGTTCAATAATTTTATTTTGGAACTAGGCAAGAAAAGAGCGCATCGACCTTGTGAGCACAAAGAATTCTGACACATGTATAAAGCCCCAGTCACACTTACACGATCTGTCACAGGACATGGTACGATCTGTTAAATCGTCTCACATCGTCTATCAGAACGGAATCACACGTGGGGTGGTCTGCAATGATCTGCCAAGGTCTTGTTTGGTCTGCTGATGTCGGCACAGGCCCACGATTGTTTTGAACTGTTCAAATCAATCGTGTCACAGCCACGATGTGAAGGTGGTCTGGAGGCAGTCCTGTGGCAGTCCCCACACAGTCGCCATGCCCACTGGTGTGAACTTGTGGCGATCATGCATAATCTTCTGACTGTCGTATAGGTATTTGTCTACGATATCCGTACGCCATGTCATACGTCCATGGTAGGATGGCCTGACGATCTGGTACGCTCAACTAGCGATCACGGCAGATAACATACAACTTTTGAGGACATCTGAGGACTTCTGAGGACTAGTAAAGACTTTGTTAAGACCACAGGAAGACCTGGCCATGTTGCACAGATAGCCACGTGATAGAGAAGGACGTGTTGAACACGTAGTGGTCTTGTTATGGTCGAGTGGGGGTCTGGGTCTGAACGCGTCAAGTCTCAGCATGTGGTCGTCTGACTTTTGTTTTTGTGCGATCATCACAATCGTGCCAATTCCCGAACAGTCTTGTTAAAGATCGTGTAAGTGTGACTGGGGCTTAAGGAACTAAGTATTCAGTACTGACCCCTGATGCAAGGTCGGTGAGAGTCTGCGTGAGAATGATGTTGAAGACGGCGTGGGATCGGCTACTCTCACTGTTCATATTGGTGGCCGCCACCGTGCGAGATTTGTTACCCTCCGACATCAAGGCATCTATGTCCTGAAATATAGGCCATGTTACAATCAATATCTGAGATATTTCAATATCTTCTATGACTGTTTAATCATATAAGAATTTCATAATATACAATATGGTCGAAATCAATAAGTAAACATTAATATGGATATGCATTAATGACTGGATGTGCAGGAAGAAAACATATCTTTATTCTTAATTGACTTTATCCAAAGTCTAACTCATTAAATATATAATTTATCACTATCAACATCTTAAGTGAAACTCTAATGCCAGAAATAAGAATTTTTTCAGGGATTTCAAGTTATATTTCATATTATATCCCATTTTATTTAGTTTATCAATAATATTATGATGACCTTCATATGCACACATTCCTAAACCTTGTTTTATACATATTGAATATTTTAAACAAAAGTTATGATCACAATATGTAGTGGATCAGAGATTTATATAAGAATATCATACGTTACCTCGAAGGAGGAGACAGCCAGAGTTGACAGCCCATCTACATAGGGACCAAGAATATTGTGCTCTCGTACTTTCAGATTGTGTCGACTGAAATTAAAATATAAACAAATCTTTTTATATTGCTTAAATTTTGTCAAAGACTTAACCCATACTCTGTAAAAAGAAGGGATCAAGTATATTTCTCTATGGCCTTAAAAAAAACTTCTTTCCGATTTCCAATCCACTCTTGGCCAAAGGTCAAACCAGCAACCCTAAAGCTGTTTTTTACTTTCTACAGAAAAGATACAGTCTCAGTAATAATTTCAAAAGCATTTTGTGCATATATCTCAATTTTATTTGATCACCCACCCCATCCTATTTTTTGTTGCTTTTGTCTGGGGGGAGGAGGGGGGTTGTTTTCAGAAACAAGTCAAGGTTACCATTTTTTCAGGCTTTACTCTGTTAACAGCAAGCTATGCTTATTACCACATCTTTATCTGCAGAGCAACATCAATTTTGAATTAGTTTATCAATCTTTTATTATGATATTTCGCAACATCTCATGTCTTCGGAAACCACAAAAAACATTGAAGGTCCTGCTACATAACAAATTGTCAAATCGGGACATGTTTCAAATTTAGCTTCACTCATTGCCATTCAATCTGTCTTAAGCCATTAACTGTCTTGAAAGTCATTCATTTTGTATCAAGACATGCTTCAAAATTTGCTTTACCCATTGGCATTCATTCGCACTCAGAGTTATTAAGTGTCACATTTTCCATTTATGGTTGCTATGGTATAAATCTACTTGACAGTTTGCAGGAAATATCTATCATCTGGAAGCCAACACCTTTCATTATACTTTTAACCAGGACTTGGTGGCAAGACTTCTTTTACGGTCAGTAAATGGTGAAGTTTGTTTTCACCTTCATTAAGACATCATAAAGTGGCAGAGGTGGTAGTGGTTTCTGATGTGTTTCCTTCATACTGTAGAATGACAGGGCACGCATAATGTGGCATGAAGCCCTGCAGACATTAGCTCAGGCAGCCTCCCACCATAAGCAGGGTGATGTGGGAGTGTGCGGCCCTCGTCCCTCCCACCATAAGCACAGTGATGTGGGAGTGTGCGTCCCTCGTCCCTCCCACCATAAGCACAGTGATGTGGGAGTGTGCGGCTCTCATCCCTCCCACCCCAAGCACGGTGATGTGGGAGTGTGCGGCCCTCATCCCTCCCACCATAAGCACAGTGATGTGGGAGTGTGCGGCCCTCATCCCTCCCACCATAAGCATGGTGATGTGGGAGTGTGCGGCCCTCGTCCCTCCCACCATAAGCACGGTGATGTGGGAGTGTGCGGCCCTCATCCCTCCCACCATAAGCACGGTGATGTGGGAGTGTGCGGCCCTCGTCCCTCCCACCATAAGCACGGTGATGTGGGAGTGTGCGGCCCTCATCCCTCCCACCATAAGCACGGTGATGTGGGAGTGTGCGGCCCTCGTCCCTCCCACCATAAGCACGGTGATGTGGGAGTGTACGGCCCTCATCCCTCCCACCATAAGCACGGTGATGTGGGAGTGTGCGGCCCTCGTCCCTCCCACCATAAGCACGGTGATGTGGGAGTGTACGGCCCTCATCCCTCCCACCATAAGCACGGTGATGTGGGAGTGTGCGGCCCTCGTCCCTCCCACCATAAGCACGGTGATGTGGGAGTGTGCGGCCCTCATCCCTCCCACCATAAGCACGGTGATGTGGGAGTGTACGGCCCTCGTCCCTCCCACCATAAGCACGGTGATGTGGGAGTGTGCGGCCCTCGTCCCTCCCACCATAAGCACGGTGATGTGGGAGTATGTGGCCCTCGTCCCTCCCACCATAAGCACGGTGATGTGGGAGTGTGCGGCCCTCGTCCCTCCCACCATAAGCACAGTGATGTGGGAGTGTGCGTCCCTCGTCCCTCCCACCATAAGCACAGTGATGTGGGAGTGTGCGGCTCTCATCCCTCCCACCCCAAGCACGGTGATGTGGGAGTGTGCGGCCCTCATCCCTCCCACCATAAGCACAGTGATGTGGGAGTGTGCGGCCCTCATCCCTCCCACCATAAGCATGGTGATGTGGGAGTGTGCGGCCCTCGTCCCTCCCACCATAAGCACGGTGATGTGGGAGTGTGCGGCCCTCATCCCTCCCACCATAAGCACGGTGATGTGGGAGTGTGCGGCCCTCGTCCCTCCCACCATAAGCACGGTGATGTGGGAGTGTGCGGCCCTCATCCCTCCCACCATAAGCACGGTGATGTGGGAGTGTGCGGCCCTCGTCCCTCCCACCATAAGCACGGTGATGTGGGAGTGTACGGCCCTCATCCCTCCCACCATAAGCACGGTGATGTGGGAGTGTGCGGCCCTCGTCCCTCCCACCATAAGCACGGTGATGTGGGAGTGTACGGCCCTCATCCCTCCCACCATAAGCACGGTGATGTGGGAGTGTGCGGCCCTCGTCCCTCCCACCATAAGCACGGTGATGTGGGAGTGTGCGGCCCTCATCCCTCCCACCATAAGCACGGTGATGTGGGAGTGTACGGCCCTCGTCCCTCCCACCATAAGCACGGTGATGTGGGAGTGTGCGGCCCTCGTCCCTCCCACCATAAGCACGGTGATGTGGGAGTATGTGGCCCTCGTCCCTCCCACCATAAGCACGGTGATGTGGGAGTGTGCGGCCCTCGTCCCTCCCATCATAAGCACAGTGATGTGAGAGTGTGCGGCCCTCATCCCTCCCACCCCAAGCACAGTGATGTGGGAGTGTGCGGCCCTCGTCCCTCCCACCACAAACAGTTATGTGGGAGTTTGGCCCTAGTCCTTTTTCTGCTGAAGGGCCTCAATCTCACTCGGCTATAACATCAACACGTCAGCCGTGATGGCGATTTAAAACCTGAGCTGGAGGCAGAGAGGATAGGTGGCGCTGCGAGGCTTGCCTTTCATTGGTTTCCTGCCGAGAATAACGGTGTTTTTCTCGACCTGGCAGTTCTCAGACTTGCTATCGGGAACCCACACTTCCACTTTGATTGCTCTAAGCCAGATTTGATCACACACAAACCTGTTTGGACTACGTTTTGGGATATACAACTGTACACAATTTCATCCTTTTCAGTATTTTTAGATTTCTAGAAATTGAAAACAGCATGGAGTTGTATGGTTTTGTAAAGCTATAAGACAGACAGAGGCAAAGGTTCCAGCAAGAGAACTTTACAAAGGCAAAGGTTCCAGCTAATAAGCTTTACAAAGGCAAAGGTTCCAGCCAGAAAACTTTACAAAGGCAAAGGTTCCAGCTAATAAGCTTTAATACAAAGGCAAAGGTTTCAACCAGAAAACTTTACAAAGGCAAAGGTTCCAGCCAGAAAACTTTACAAAGGCAAAGGTTCCAGCCAGAAAACTTTACAAAGGCAAAGGTTCCAGCCAGAAAACTTTACAAAGGCAAAGGTTTCAACCAGAAAACTTTACAAAGGCAACAGGCAAAGGTTCCAGCTTGTAAACATTTTTATGGTGAATCAACACCATATTCATGTATCTATCAAATGTGTCATCAACAGCAAGTCCAATTATATCTGAGTTTTATAACTGTATGACATTGTGTGTATCATAATCAACCCAGACTGATAAAGATGAATGAGACAAGATTTGTCTTTGTCATGGAAACAAGTTTGTTCAAAACTCGAGCAAAGCTTTGCAGGATAATTTTTTTTTAACACACAACTGAACTGAGAAAAGACCATGCTTTTCTAATTGCAACTGGACAGGCTGAACTTGTCTGAACTCTGACAATAACATGGCTTTGAACATGAAAGATCCAGGTAAACAGGTAATTCAGGTAATAAATTACCAGACAAACTACATCTTTTTCTTATTTTTTTCTCTCACTGCATAAACATCTGTTTATTTCACTTAGAAATTCCTTGTAATATGTACCGGGCTACACCAAATTACTTGGCCTTTGTGCAGATCTATCTTGGTTGTTTTTCATTTGCTGCTGATATTTTGCTCCAAGATCCATTTATATCAGATATTCAGATATGGACAAACAGTCTATGGTAGTGGCAAGGCTATAGCTGACATTTATGGTAATATTGACCGCTTTCTGAATCAAGTGCAAATTTCAATACAGATGAGGGCTTCAGTCTAACTTTCCTGATTATCTTGAAATCGTCTATATCAAAATGCAGGCTGGATTTAGTAAAATGTAGTCCAAATTTGCATACGTTATACTAAAAATAAGCCAAAAAAAACTTGTTTGTTGACAAGTAAGCTTGTTTTTGGGGGTGAATTAATCATATGAAGCGAGGCGGACATGGCAAGGAGCTTAGCATGGGGATTATCACCAACAAAACAGGAAGTGGTAATCCTGCAACGTAAAAGCTTGCCGATGTCTACCCATTGATCACATGACCTGGGCTCATGTCATTGGTCCCCTTGTGGAAGCGGGAGACCCATCTCTCTCCCGATGACATAATGGGCAGGTTTTGTCGCAAAAGGCTTTTGTGCGATCTTCAATTTGGGTTAAGTCCAATCGGCGTGGTAACTAGAACGTCTGGTGCTAGGCAACATCCCCGACCCGCAGTTGCCACTGCTAATAGTTTGGTAAATACGTAGGCTGGGCCTGCATTGCATGATGGGAAGGAGACGGGTGGTACCAATCACAGCTGCAATGTTACCAAACTAACCACCTAATTCTCTCCCATTCTCCAGCACACTCAATCACATTCTCTGCCTTATTTCCCTACCATCATCCATGTTTCTTCCTCCATTTGTTTCAACTCATCAATTTCTTCTAATTACTTCCGAGGAATCATCAAATGAGATAATTATACAAGGTTCATCTTTTTGGAATAAATTTTTTTTGGCGACTGTGTCAAAATCGGCATGGTGATAGATATCTTTGATGCTACAAACGAGCCTTGTCTTCTTTGATCAATAGACAGAATGAGCCGGGAGTGCCACAGGGTGGAAGGCTGTCTCTGTGTGGACAATACTTCACATATCAAAGCAAACTTTCCTCTATCACATCCTGTGGCATCCCCTGCTTATTACCAGTTACTTATGAGTGGGCATTTCCCTTTCAAGCATGGGTTAATCCTAATATGGCGACTCCTGTGAACCAGAGCAAAGGGTTAGCCAGAGATTACAGCCAAACAGATAGTATAGATCTCTTGTTACACCACTAGGTCAATTCTGCAAATAAGATAGAGCTGTGCACGACTATTACAGCAGTCCTGAGGTTAAGCCGCAGCATTAAGAACCGACTCAAGCTAGCTGATTGCATGAGTGGAGAAATAAAGAAATCTATGGGTTCAGTTTATTATTGGCATTGCCCCATTGTCTATGCTATTTATTCTGATGATGTCTTATTTGCTTCCATGATGGGGTTTTAAAGGTTTCTTTAAGCTGGGCTAAGCCCTGGGTGCATTCTGTAGTTGTGGTGTTATCTGCAGTCTGTGCAGTGTCTGGGGCTGGCAACGCTTTACTTCACACAGTTCACGAGGCCATACTGTGCTGCTCAAATCACACCACAAAGACTTTCTGATTGGCCTGTATTCCTTTACCCGTATCGAGAAACATGTTGCCCGGTGGTTGTAGTGCTGTAATGCAGGACCAATATTACAGTTCTCCTCATAAATTCATTACACTGCACTATGGCGCTGTGCCCCGCTGTGCCCCCTGTGCCCCGCTGCTTCCGATGCCAGAGCCTTTTTGTTGGTCATATCGATCTCAGACTCCGTCAGCAGACACTGCTACCACCAAGCATCAGTGTACCTAAGTCTGGACGGTATATATTCTGAGATGCATACCCTTGGCCTAGCAGGGATGCTGTCATCTCATAAATAAGAACATGAGCTTTGAGTACCCAGGATACTTGCGCCGGGTGGGACGTGGATGCACCGCATTGATCTTAAACGCTGGACGCAGCCCGGGTGTGAAGACTCCATCCGTCTCAGAAGGACCCAACACTCTCCATATACAGAACTTCTCAAATATGTGATGTGTCCTCATTAGAACTGGCTCTAAATAGCTGCTCTAATGAGTTCTCTTTATGAACAAGTCTCAAACCCCAGTTGGTGGACCCGCCTTAATCAATGCTCGTGTCCCAGAGCTCGGCAAATCACAGAATCTCTACCAAGGATTTACATGCCGAGTTCCCGAGCTCATTACTTGTACACCCGAGTGCTGTAAATCTTTAATGAATTTTAATGGATAGTGCTTTTTTTTCAATTTGGGTAGCGAGCATTAATGATGGACCATTAACACGAAACACGAGACTGATAAATCTCTACACGTTGACTAAGTAAACCCATCAATATCGTCTAAAATTTTGTGCATTTCATTTTCCAGGTGTGTTCATCATTTTAGAAATCCCAGATACTCTTCTGATATCACAGGAAACAGAAATATTATGACTGAAATGATTGTCGTTATTCTTGCCGAAGTTTGGTTCAATTCGGCCATGAATTTAAATTTTACAAAACAGATATATAAGCATATAACATGTTTCTGTCTCATTCATCCTCTGCACTATTTAACAATGACAAATGCAACTCACCCTTTAGGGTCGAGAAGATCTCGGACTTTCTCATTGTATATTTCCATGTAGGAAACCTCCACGGTAAAGGAAGTCTCATCATTTATAAGTTTCTTAATTCCCTCAAACAGTGCATCACATAAACGTGGAATTATGCCTTTTTGGTCTAATGTGCCCATCATGGTATATGATTTCCCAGAACCTGAAATTAAAAGCAACAAAACTGAAAGTTCTATCCATATATACAATTTACATTTTTGAAATGTAATCACTAACTTGATAATTTCTGACATTATTCTGTTATTGGAAAATATCTCATTATTCCAAATCTATTTATGCCCAGAAACCAAAGCAAAGTTCATAATATTATAATTTTTTCATATTTCATTGATGTTGTGATCATCTCTTTATTCATGTTTTATTTCCATCTTTTTGGAATGATATATCTACTTACCAGTCTGGCCATAAGCAAATATACAAGCATTGTATCCCTCGAAGGCTCGCTCCAAGATATCTTGCCCCAAACATTCAAAAACTTTCTCCTGACCTGGAAATAGAACAGAGAACATCTTACATTCAGGAAAGATATCAACTACAATCAGTGCTACTTATTAAAGGTATCAAGGATTAATAATAGAATTTGGTGTGTTGAAAGCACATATATATAGGAACATCATGACATATTGAAGTTAAACAAAGAGTGATAAGATAAGATGCAATATGACAGAGAAGTTGCATTATTAGCAGAGATCTGTCTCAGCCATCAGCTGCACATGATGGGTTTGCACGATGGCACAAACTTTCTGTGACATCAGATGAGGCTCAAAGCACTGTTTGATGTCATTTTGATATGAAAGGCAAATACATTTATGACCAATTTATGATTTGTTTACTTTTTTTTTTAATCATTGCATAATTCCCCAAAATAACATATCAATGATTTACTTGTCCAACTAATATGATTTCTTTTTTTCCAAAGGTCATTTAACATATTTTGCAAGATATACCTAAAGTCTGCTCAGACTTTTGCTCTTGGCCCTGAATCCATTGGAGAAAGGGCCAATAGTAGAATTCATCATCGATCCACAGAATATTTTATACAAACATTTGACTCTTAAAAGTCATCAAAATCTTTAATCAAAAGTCTTATTACCTCCACAAAGGAGGTCTTATTTTCCCATCTTAACTTCTTTCGTCCATTTATCTGTTTGCAGATGATCTCAAGAACTAATTGATTTGTCTTTTTTTTATATCAGAGGATGGTTTTTTTCATATTAATATTGTTATTTCTATTTCTGTTGTGCATGTCAGCATGACCTTTTGCCCGATCAGCCTGAAATGTCAGCATATGTGGGGCATCAGCATGTTAACACGAGGGATGATATAAACACATTCAGTCTGTGACATGACTATGATGAATGTGACATGCTAGTCCATGTTATCATGGTCTCCCTGTGACATATCACGCCCAAAACATGGAGCCATTCATTATTCATATAAAAACCCACATAATATTAAACAAAATCTTGTCACATTATCTTCATAAGAGAACTCGAGTATCGTTTCATATTTGACAGATAAGAAATTTGCTCAGGAATATTTATTTTATGCTCTAGAATGCAAATTTTGAGGCATTTCTGCCGAGTAAACAAATCGGTCGCTGTCATGTTCAGTGCAGGATACTTGGAGCTCTTCATCACACTGCCACTATAATCCCGAGCCAGGAGATATTTCTACATGCACTGTCAACATATCATTGCTTTCATTTTGTGGTTATCGAAAAAGTACATGGGTGGCCCTCCCCGAATTGTGGACTAAGAGTCTACTCATTAAGAAAATCAATGATTGTCATTACAAAAACCCAGGAGGACAATTTGTGGGGTCTATGCTGGCAGCATTAACTGTTGCAATCATTAATGCCTCCATCAGAAAGCGCCATTTGTTTCAGTCTGGAGTGTTTCCTGTGACAAATCAAGTGTGTAAATTCATTGATTACTTAAGAATTGCAATTGTGCGGACGGAGGAGACTTTAAAGGGGTGGTCGGCTGACAAGCATGGTCTGTCCTATCTTCCTTTCAGTAGCCGCTGTTCCCAGTATCATACATCACGCCCATTTCTTCACATTCAGTTTGTTTATATTGTCAAGATCAAGAAAAGCAATCATCACAATTGCATGGTAATGTAGATATCATAGCTTGTCTCCGGTTACAATTCTCATTTTCCATATTTCTACAAAATCCAACTTAATAATGTTTGCAACTGAACCAAAATGTGTTGTCCTTCATTCTGCGAATTTGGCCCCAACTTGTTATCTCATTTCTCATTGGCTAATAATTGTCATACAATTCAAGATGGCAACCTTGACAACTCAGTAATAGCTATTAGATTTTTACATCATATAAACATAGGCCAATGGCCTCAGAGCTGTTTTGATCATTGTATTTTGGTATTGTTTGTGAGAATTTTCTAGAAATTGCTTCATATATCATTTAAATCCTTTCCTAGAGCAGACTTGAGCAGATAATTATGAGCAATCAAAATGCATGTTACATATTAAATTTGGCCCCAACTTGTTATCTCAATTCTTTTGGCAGCCTCCTTGACAACTCAGAGATAGGTATTATATTTTTGAGAAAAAAGCACAACAAAATGGTAAAAATCTGAGCCTAATGGAAAATAGATAGTATTGCTCTCCTGAAAATACATCTTTCCTACTAATTGCTTCATAGTTTCAGAGCAGATGATAAAAGCTGATGGAGAGACAGAATGACAGAAAATCCTGCCTCCCCTTGCGAAGCCAAAATGGAGAAGAGAATCTCAGCTAAAAAGCCATGTGATCTATTAAGAATAACTCCATGCATAATAGAAATTCAATTCTTTCAGATGCCTTTCTGTCATAACATTTTCTGATGGTATTCAGGTGCAAATTATGGAAACTGCGGATTGTCCATATCAAATAGCCATGATGGTAGCAGATTACATGATATTCACATTGCAGCTTCAACATGTCAGCCAGTGCTATAAATTTATAATCATCCTATCACCAACCCTGAACATAATCACTTGAGTAGATGCCTATAAAGGCTGACAGGTTACAACTACTACCCAGCCATTACTTCATCTTACACATTTGTGAATAAAAGGACAAAACCAATTTAGTTTTACACCTTTCAAGCAACTAACATTTCTATAACATTTTTATTGCATTACTGGTTTCCAGCAATCATGATGATCCTTTGAGGAGCAGCTAAGCATGAAATTGCTTTATATAATTCATGGTTCCCATTAATATTTGAAGGAGAATCATGAATATTTAAGAACAAAGAGATATTACATGATGGAAATATCGATACAAGAAATTCTTTATGTCAAGATGTCTCCTTCAATAATATAAATCTTCTCTTCTGTTTTCCTTTGTCTCTTCAAATTGAAAAGTCTCTTCACAAAATTTCAAATACACACATGGTTTTATTATTGCTCTAAGTGGATATTTCGAGGGCTTGTCATCTCCAATTTCTCGGCGGCATCTCACAATGAAGACATCTCATGCTTCCCGCGGCCCTTTATTAACTGTTGAATATTTCCCACTCGACTAATATCCAAGATGCATCATTCAAGACCTGCTGATGTAAGCAGATGATGCGGAGGAGGGACACAGGAGGGATGCGGTTAAATGAATGGTGACTAGAGAAAAGGATACGGCCCAATCAGATTAAGCTTTACCAATATGACAGCATTATCAGTGAACACAAGAGTGCTCGTTGATCAAAGCAAGGTACACCATAATTGGTGAAGCTCACATTATCCTTATTGCCTAATAAATGCTATGGAAATTGCCTGGCACTGCTTCCCTTGGAGCAGGGATGTGATTTACATGAGTGCTTTATTCTGTCCATGTAACTCAGGTTACATGCAACATCACTGCTGTCTTCTGTAAAACACTTTAGCATAAAAAATGCCTCTTCCGCGTTTTGACCATATATGGCTGATGCAATCACTTCAAACATGTACATCAAAAGGCAACCAAAATGTCACTGTGTTCATGTTGCATACACAAAATATCTTCAAACGACATAAGCGAGAGGCGTACATTTGCTTGTGAATGGGAAATAATTTATCATTCAAAAGGGAAACTCTATAACAGCTCGCAGCCCGCCAATCCACTGATGTATGATGTTAGTTTTGGGTCTTCATTAACTCGGGGCTTGGCTAAAATTTTCATTTTCCCACTTTCATGTAAATGGTTCATTTCACCACATTTCAGGGACAGTTCTTTATTTTCTGTGAAAGAAATCCAGCTGTCAGACATAAAATCGACTTTTTGGATTTTTCTGATAGTTTGTGTGCTTTGTATCTGGGACAATACATCTTTTTCCTGTCATCAGGTCTAAACTTCATCCAACTTTCTGTCCGTGCATCCTTTCATCTTTCTGTAGATTTCATCCATGAATTTCTCCGCTTTCTGACAATCCTATGGCCTGCTTTGACTGGGACCCTGTCGGCATGTCTGAGAGGTTGAAGGCGAGGCTATGTGAGGGCACCAGCAGACAATATTGGCCTGATGAACGAGCAGATAATGACAGTATGAAGCAAAGCAAATCAATGACCAATTCTGATGAAAACTATCATCAGGATATTCAAGAAATGTCAATTTGACTTCCCACAGATTTCCCCTAACTAATATGAAGTGGGTTTTTGAGACTAATATTTGATTGACAAAGACAGACATGAGGGTTGATATAAATCACAAGCAAGGATCAAAACTAATTCAAGAACAATCATTCTAAATTCAGCCAATTTTCTCTGGGGAATATTTGAAATGTGGTTTAGAGAGGAGACACAGAAAGAACTGGCATGTCACTGCAGCAAAACCTGATAAGATTCTTAGAACATATGCCACTGTTACAACAAAACATTCAATTCTTAAACCAATGAGAGACACTGTTATCATTAACTAAAACAAAGCATTCCTTCAAATACCAATCTTCAAATGTCATTATCAATACAGAGCAATACAGAGCTGTTCAAATTTGATATGGTAGGAAAAAATGTTATTAGATAGGCCAAATACACAATACCTTTGTTTCATGTAGCATGCCTGTAAAAAAATAGGTTCAGAGAGGAAGGGATCTCGATTTTCTTTTCATTTTTTATTGAGGGGGACATGTAGAGATACTCCTCAATCAGTACCAACCTGTATTGACTAAATTGGCTTGGAATATATAGCTTATACGAGAATGAAATAGATTAGAACAGAGAACATCTCCAGTATGAGCTAAAATCTTTACACTTTAAAGTTAAATTTATGAAAATTGAAAAAAAAATGCTTAGGGTTGGGGGTTTTATGGAAGGGATGGCTGGGTTCCATGAAACAAAGTTATAATTTTATTAGGCCTTAGAACACAATATCTTTCAAGAGAATGATTTTCTGTGGCATGGTGATGTGTAGGTAAATAAGGGATATCTGTGATTAAATATCCTGAGATTGCAAATAATTTCTGTCTTTGTTTGAGATGTTAAAGTAAAAACAAGAAATCAACACTGAAACCAAATAAAATGCAGGTTTGGCAGAAAGAAGAGAAACAAATGTCAACTTCCTGAAAAGATTCTGGCAAAATGTAGCTGCGAAAAGTAAAGATTTGTGTTGAATACATCAGAAACAAGACACAAATGCTCAAAGGATCCTTCACTTTCACAGAAACATAGCAAACCTATCAAACCTTGCACCATTAAAGGCACTGAATTGAAAAATAATGTGCACCGAATGACTCAAGAACTGACAGAAAAGACAACGTATATCCGTCGAAAGCTGAGCGCAACATAGAGAGACTATAAAAGGTAGTGAGTCGGCTCGGATGGCGAAGCTCGGCACCATAAAGTACCGAGTCTGAAATGAGCAAATATCCTGATGTCCCGCAAGCCAACACATCACAGAGGATGTGTACACATATTGTGTCAGATTCAACAGCTCACGACAAGCCTACAATGGCTGAATATTGGTGCCAAAATACTCCACTGTGGACGCCTGTCAAGTTGACAACGTTCGTAAAGATGCTAATGTAGCCAATAACATCACAGAAGCATTGATGTCTTCCATGGAGGTGGGAATCGTGTCAGAATCTAAAACGTTACCAATAGGGAAGGTGAAATATCACAAAGAGTTGGGTGAAATGCTACAAAGACGTGGGAATGAACAATGATGTGGTGAACAGCCAGACCAGACAGTTCCGGCAACTTCTTGCCTCAAACCCAAATGATTTTCTGTCACTTTAGATATCGGAAGAATTATCAACTAAAAGCGTTGCAGGCTTTTTATGTAAAGTATGGTGGGGATTGTTGTCAGAAGTTGGCACGTTTGCTTTGACAGATACATTATCAAGAACAAAGTGAGCTCTTGCAAGATTTACGGGATACTCTCCTTGATAAAAGCTGCACATTTTGTTCTGATATTGCTGTCATATGCGCACAATAAAATAACATAAAAACACACCATAAGAAAAATTCTTGTCAAAATGTCAAGGAAAATAAGAGATAGTAAAGCTCAAGACCTCCCTTAAGGTGTTTTTTATGCAAATTACATACAGAGTCTCAATATTTTGCAATTAAATTATTGCCTATTTCATGCAGACAGGCCTATTGTTATCTTTATGATGTGTTATTACCATCCTTTTAATCTTCAATGTGTTTGGCACTGTAGCCTTGAACACATAATAACATTGCTCCTCGGGTCCGGGCCATTATCATAATAGCATCAAGATATGATTTGGACAATATGACTGGAGCAGAACCATCAGGCTGAGGCATCTATTAGATGAGGGAATGCGTCAAGAGCAGCGGAATAGGGGCGGCGAGGATGGCAGAGCAGCGGAATAGGGAGGGAGAGGATGGTAGAGCAGCGGAATAGGGACGGCGAGGATGGCAGGGCAGCGGAATAGGGACGGAGAGGATGGCAGAGCAGTGGAATAGGGGCGGCGAGGATGGCAGAACAGCGGAATAGGGACGGCGAGGATGGCAGGGCAGCGGAATAGGGACGGAGAGGATGGCAGAGCAGGGGAATAGGGGCAGAGAGGATGGCAGAGCAGCGGAATAGGGGCGGCGAGGATGGCAGAGCAGCGGAATAGGGGCGGCGAGGATGGCAGAACAGCGGAATAGGGACGGAGAGGATGGCAGAGCAGGGGAATAGGGGCAGAGAGGATGGCAGAGCAGGGGAATAGGGGCAGAGAGGATGGCAGAGCAGCAGAATAGGGGCGGCGAGGATGGCAGAGCAGCGGAATAGGGGCAGCGAGGATGACAGAACAGCGGAATAGGGACGGCGAGGATGGCAGAGCAGTGGAATAGGGGCAGAGAGGATGGCAGAGCAGTGGAATAGGGACGGAGAGGATGGCAGAGCAGTGGAATAGGGGCGGCGAGGATGGCAGAGCAGCAGAATAGGGGCGGCGAGGATGGCAGAGAAATGGAATAGGGGCAGAGAGGATGGCAAAGCAGTGGAATAGGGACGGAGAGGATGGCAGAGCAGTGGAATAGGGGCAGAGTGGATGGCAGAGCAGTGGAATAGGGGCGGCGAGGATGGCAGAGCATTGGAATAGGGGCAGCGAGGATGACAGAGCAGTGGAATAGGACGGAGAGGATGGCAGAGCAGTGGAATAGGGGCGGAGAGGATGGCAGAGCAGTGGAAATAGGAATAGGGACGGAGAGGATGGCAGAGCAGTGGAATAGGGGCGGAGAGGATGGCAGAGCAGTGGAATAGGGGCGGAGAGGATGGCAGAGCAGTGGAAATAGGAATAGGGACGGAGAGGATGGCAGAGCAGTGGAATAGGGACGGAGAGGATGGCAGAGCAGTGGAATAGGGACAGAGAGGATGGCAGAGCAGTGGAATAGGAATAGGGACGGAGAGGATGGCAGAGCAGTGGAATAGGGACGGAGAGGATGGCAGAGCAGTGGAATAGGGGCAGCGAGGATGGCAGAGCAGCGGAATAGGGGCGGCGAGGATGGCAGGGCAGTGGAATAGGGGCAGAGTGGATGGCAGAGCAGTGGAATGGGGCGGCGAGGGTTAAACATTATACATGGGTGCTGGTGAGAATTATTTTTTTGACGGAGGAATCGATTTGACGGATTTTCCGTTCACGGATTTTAAATTTTGACGGAAAATCCGTCTGGAGATGGAGGACCAGCATCTATGCGATAGTCTGAGACATCCAGCGTTGTCATTTTCGCGCGAAAAGCGAGCCTCGCAAACATTACCGAAAAGCGATTGGTGTGGGTAGCCGAGTCGTCAAAATATTAGCCAATCAAAATCCGTCAAACTCTACCGAAGCAGCCTGCAACACCAAAACAAGGCGGCGGCCACAAGCGGTAAGCGAACGACTGAATTTTCGATGTTTTGGGTCGATTTGTGCAATTTTGATGACACGAAATTATTTTTTTGACGGAGGAATCGATTTGACGGATTTTCCGTTCACGGATTTTAAATTTTGACGGAAATCCGTCTGTAGACGGAGGACCAGCACCCATGATTATATGAGATGGCAGAGCAGCGGAATAGGGACGGCAAGGATGGCAGAGCAGTGGAATAGGGACGGAGAGGATGGCAGAGCAGTGGAATAGGGACAGAGAGGATGGCAGAGCAGTGGAATAGGGGCGGCAAGGATGGCAGAGCAGTGGAAATAGGAATAGGGACGGAGAGGATGGCAGAGCAGTGGAAATAGGGACGGAGAGGATGGCAGAGCAGTGGAAATAGGAATAGGGACGGAGAGGATGGCAGAGCAGTGGAATAGGGACAGCGAGGATGGCAGAGCAGCGGAATAGGGGCAGAGTGGATGGCAGAGCAGTGGAATGGGGCGGCGAGGGTTAAACATTATATGAGATGGCAGAGCAGCGGAATAGGGACGGCGAGGATGGCAGAGCAGTGGAATAGGGACGGAGAGGATGGCAGAGCAGTGGAATAGGGGCGGCAAGGATGGCAGAGCAGTGGAAATAGGAATAGGGACGGAGAGGATGGCAGAGCTGTGGAATAGGGACGGAGAGGATGGCAGAGCAGTGGAATAGGGGCGGAGAGGATGGCAGAGCAGTGGAAATAGGAATAGGGACGGAGAGGATGGCAGAGCAGTGGAATAGGGGCGGAGAGGATGGCAGAGCAGTGGAATAGGGGCGGAGAGGATGGCAGAGCAGTGAAAATAGGAATAGGGACGGAGAGGATGGCAGAGCAGTGGAATAGGGGCGGAGAGGATGGCAGAGCAGTGGAATAGGGGCGGAGAGGATGGCAGAGCAGTGAAAATAGGAATAGGGACGGAGAGGATGGCAGAGCAGTGGAATAGGGACGGAGAGGATGGCAGAGCAGTGGAATAGGGACGGAGAGGATGGCAGAGCAGTGGAATAGGGGCGGAGAGGATGGCAGAGCAGTGGAAATAGGAATAGGGACGGAGAGGATGGCAGAGCAGCGGAGTAGGGGCAGAGAGGATGGCAGAGCAGTGGAATAGGGGCAGCGAGGATGGCAGAGCAGTGGAATAGGGGCAGAGTGGATGGTAGAGCAGTGGAATGGGGCGGCGAGGGTTAAACATTATAGTAGATGGCAGAGCAGCGGAATAGGGACGGCGAGGATGGCAGAGCAGTGGAATAGGGACGGAGAGGATGGCAGAGCAGTGGAATAGGGGCGGCAAGGATGGCAGAGCAGTGGAAATAGGAATAGGGACGGAGAGGATGGCAGAGCAGTGGAATAGGGGCAGCGAGGATGGCAGAGCAGCGGAGTTGGAGCAGAGAGGATGGCAGAGCAGTGGGATGGGGCAGTGAGGGTTAAACATTATAGTAGATGGCAGAGCAGCGGAATAGGGACGGCGAGGATGGCAGAGCAGTGGAATAGGGACGGAGAGGATGGCAGAGCAGTGGAATAGGGGCGGCAAGGATGGCAGAGCAGTGGAAATAGGAATAGGGACGGAGAGGATGGCAGAGCAGTGGAATAGGGGCAGCGAGGATGGCAGAGCAGTGGAATAGGGGCAGAGTGGATGGTAGAGCAGTGGAATGGGGCGGCGAGGGTTAAACATTATAGTAGATGGCAGAGCAGCGGAATAGGGACGGCGAGGATGGCAGAGCAGTGGAATAGGGACGGAGAGGATGGCAGAGCAGTGGAATAGGGGCGGCAAGGATGGCAGAGCAGTGGAAATAGGAATAGGGACGGCGAGGATGGCAGAGCAGTGGAATAGGGACGGAGAGGATGGCAGAGCAGTGGAATAGGGGCGGCGAGGATGGCAGGGCAGCGGAATAGGGGCGGCGAGGATGGCAGAGCAGCGGAATAGGGGCAGAGAGGATGGCAGAGCAGCGGAATAGGGACGGAGAGGATGGCAGAGCAGTGGAACAGGGGCAGCGAGGATGACAGAGCAGTGGAATAGGGACAGAGAGGATGGCAGAGCAGTGGGATGGGGCAGTGAGGGTTAAACATTATATGAGATGGCAGAGCAGCGGAATAGGGGCAATGAAGAAGAAGCAATATATATTGGATGGCAGGATAGAACTCCAGTCAAAGCATTGCATAATGAAAACTTGTGAATATATAATGTCACTCCGTCCCTGCATGGGGCCTTTCATAATTACATTGCTTGATAACCTCATACTGACATCAAATACATTAGTTTGTAATAACATGACATGACTGAAAATGACCTTAAACTTGTGAAAAAATTAATGACTGTTAACTCTTCAGGAGACATTCAATAATAGATTACCATGTCCTGGACTGCCTTCCCATAAAGTCTACCCTCAAGTCCACTGGGAGGGAGGGTAAGACTGATTTTAATAATAGTAATAAAGCCAAGCTAATTTAAGTCTCAAATTATGCACACAGATCAAAGCTAAAAGTACAATTTTTATTTTTAAATCAAGTTTATGATGAATACGCCCTAACACTGACACAGCAAATCTTGCTGAGAATTCCTCCTTGGGGCGAAAACTAATTCTAATAATAGTAATAAGCCAAGGTGCCAAATGTTATATAGACACATCAAAGTCAAAAGAGCAATATTTATGTTTGAAATCAAGCATGTGGTGAATATGCCAAATACTGGAGTGGCAAATCTGTACTCTGAACAGATGACCCCTGCATGCACAGAGTAAACGCTGAGTGGTTGAAGTTTAAATAAAAAATGAAGCTGGTGCCAGCTACTAATTGAAAAGTGAAGTAGCATGCTCTGTCTGCTGGTACAGAATTTTTTTGCCAAATCATGTCTGCAATTTACTCCTAAGTTGAGCTTTGTACCAAACATTCAAAATGAAGCAAAAGTGGACAACTTTCCAGCAGGGCTTAAGTTAAATTTCCCGGGGGAGAATGTTAAACCCTTGTCTGAACCCACTTTGTACAATGGCACATGCTAGATGATGGATGTCACAAAGGCGTAGGATTTGACGGACCTAGGAGGACCAGCCTCATCCCCCAGCCTCATCTCCCAGCCTCATCCCGCAGCCTCATCCCCCAGCCTCATCTCCCAGCCTCATCCCCCAGCCTCATCCCCCAGCCTCATCTCCCAGCCTCATCCCCCAGCCTCATCCCCCAGCCTCATCCCCCAGCCTCATCCCCCAGCCTCATCCCCCAGCCTCATCCCCCAGCCTCATCCCCCAGCCTCATCCCCCAGCCTCATCCCCCAGCCTCATCCCCCAGCCTCATCTCCCAGCCTCATCCCGCAGCCTCATCCCCCAGCCTCATCTCCCAGCCTCATCCCCCAGCCTCATCCCCCAGCCTCATCTCCCAGCCTCATCCCCCAGCCTCATCCCCCAGCCTCATCCCCCAGCCTCATCCCCCAGCCTCATCCCCCAGCCTCATCCCCCAGCCTCATCCCCCAGCCTCATCCCCCAGCCTCATCACCCAGCCTCATCCCCCAGCCTCATCTCCCAGCCTCATCCCCCAGCCTCATCTCCCAGCCTCATCCCCCAGCCTCATCCCCCAGCCTCATCCCCCAGCCTCATCTCCCAGCCTCATCCCCCAGCCTCATCCCCCAGCCTCATCCCCCAGCCTCATCCCCCAGCCTCATCCCCCAGCCTCATCCCAGAGCAACTAGTCCTACATCCGGCCATGTCAGTCAGCATGACCCACGATGAGGACTGCCATTATACTGCACCGCGGGATGTGGGGACAGAGATGCTGCATTGCCGGCCACCTTAATGAGGATGATATGAAGACAAGTTACAGGAGGCAAAGGGCAACTTGCTACTAAGTATACCTTCCTGCAGAAAACAAAAGATGGCAGAAGCCTCACTGAGAGATGGCGTAGAGTGCTGGACAATGGGTATGCCATTAGAGTGATGTCGGGGGAGGCCTCTATGTACAGCAGGGGCTTCACGGCTGGGCTTCACGGCTGGGCTTCACGGCTGGGTTTCACGGCTGGGCTTCACGGCTGGGCTTCACGGCTGGGCTTCACGGCCGGGCTTCACGGCTGGGCTTCACGGCCGGGCTTCACGGCTGGGCTTCACGGCTGGGCTTCACGGCTGGGCTTCACGGCTGGGCTTCACGGCCGGGCTTCACGGCCGGGCTTCACGGCCGGGCTTCACGGCCGGGCTTCACGGCCGGGTTTCGTGGCCGGGTTTCGTGGCCGGGCTTTGTGGCCGGGCTTCATGGATGGGCTTCATGGATGGGCTTCACGGCTGGGTTTCATGGCCGGGTTTCATGGCCGGGCTTTATGACGGCCGAGCTTCATGGCCGGGCTTCACGGCTGGGCTTCACGGCCGGGTTTCGTGGCCGGGTTTCGTGGCCGGGCTTCGTGGCCGGGCTTCATGGATGGGCTTCACGGCTGGGTTTCATGGCCGGGTTTCATGGCCGGGCTTTATGACGGCCGAGCTTCATGGCCGGGCTTTATGACGGCCGAGCTTCATGGCCGGGCTTCACGGCTGGGCATCATGGTGAGCAGCTCAGACTGGACGGCTGTGTAATGAGAGCCCTAATGGCCACACAGGACATGGCCGCCAGACAATGTCACCAACCATTAGCGTGACATCAAGCTTCTGTCCAACATCATGTTACAATGGTCTACAGAATCACTTCTCGCATCTTCTCTGGACATGACAATCTTGCCAAATACAAAGCTTGCTGAGGTTTTTCAACAAACAGGAAATTAAGCACCACAAAGGCGCTGAGAGAGATGTAATTATCTCTTCACCGCTAATGAGACTCTCTTGTCTCAAAACTCCTTCCTTCCAAAATAAGGAAATCTCAAATCTACTTAAATTATTTAACACTTTCCAAGCACAAACTTATGAATATTACAAATAATCAGGATATTTTATAACTATTATCAGAATTAGTTGCTGTTCTGCTATGCTGAGGTGGGCGATTGCAAGCTTTATATTTTGTGCGATATTTAGTGGGAGTACGGTGGGAGAGTGAGAGAGGCTGGGTGGGTCAGGTGGAGATGACACTACAAATGGGCCTGACCAGACCGCTGCCTGGGAGGGATACAGCAGACACGTTATTGCCGCCCGCTCCCTAATTCCACCGAGGACATGAGCTTGACACATTATGGCACATGACATCGGCCACACAACAGTTTGCCAGCACGCTTTAAGAGGCCATAATACAGCCCCATATTGCACACTGATGATGTGACCAAACTCTCATCCTATAGACTCTATCATCTCACACAATTTGCTTGCCCAGGCCAACTCATTTGAGCATTTGAGAAGTAGCTTACTGCTCTTACTGCCAAAGGCATATCCACCATATTTGCTGGTATTTGAGTACCATTTGAACACAAAATTAAAGGTCAATTTTTTTGTCCAAAATTTTGTATTTTATTCCATGAAGCAGTTTTTTGGGCTAAATTTCCACTCCTGTCATACATATCAAATGTGGACTGTCATTATCAACTCTTCAAGACATTTCTTCTTTATTTTTTGTCATTTAAGTAAGGTCATCCTCCTTATAACAAAGAATGAGGTTTGTTACTGAACACCCCTCCTACCCTTCTTATTCATAGTCTTGCATCCAGCATCTGGCAAAAAGAGTGCATTATTTTATTCATGAGTGTGGTTTGACATTAGTCATGGATATATGCATGGAATTATTATTAACTCTGAGGAAAAGTGCTTGTTACATTGGCAGCTTGAGAAATATAATCTCCATCTCAGCATGTCAAGTGTGTTATAATTAAATGCCAAGGTGGAGCAAAGTAATTTCAATATTCATTACATATGAAAATATCTCTGAAATATCTGATGCATTTGACAATCCGATTCTGAAGTATAACTTAGAATAGGGGTTGAAGGGGTTAAAGTTAAAAAAATAACTTCTATCTAACAAGAATACTTAATGAAATCAGCAGTTGGGGGCCAAATATATACTAGCTTTCCCAATGTTACATATATGATCAAATAATTCCTACTTGAGCCAATACCAAAAATAGTGTGGCTGATAGAAAATAGTCACTGAAAATACTGCTATAAACGGCAGTTGTGATCTTTTTTTGTGCAAATCGCAGCCCAAGCTACTAAATGGTGTGTCCTGGTTGCATGGCTTGTTCATTATGAACATTTTCAAATGTCATGTGCTTCTTAAAAAGGAAACTCTATCAGTTTGGTCTTGGCATTTGCCATCACTATCAAATTGCCTGGCATTTGTGGCTGTGAAGCAGTCTTATACTGGATGCTGTGTTATGAATACTTCATGAACACTGCCCATGCCCTGGCAGTTTTTGTCTGTTTCTTGTTTCTTCAATGTTTAAGGGAATACTTACTTGCAAACTTTGGGCTGTTGTCTTCCATAGACATGAAGCAGTGATCAAAGGCGAATGACTGCAAGATAAAATAAACATATTTGCATGAAAAAACAACTCCTTAATTTCAATTTGTTAATGTCAATTATGCTATATAATTAGAGAATATTGTAAACGGGGCTTCAACTGAACAATGTGTATGATTTGACCCGCAGTGCTTTTATCCATCTGGATAAACAAGGTTAATAAAATATTTTAATCTACTCTCTCTCAAATCAGTGTTACTTTAATTTCAGAGAGCAAAAGTCTTGAATTCAAGAGGGGCAAGTTCAGCAAGAATCTGGGAGGATAGATTTTGTCAAAGTTCGTGTCCCCTTAGATAAATGTCAGAAAATAGTTAATGTTCAGGCACGATAAAGCACTCACAATGTAGAATATGTCATATAATGAATCACAAAATATCAAAGTGTCATGATACATATAACTGCACTATATTCAGAAGATATCAATCTTGAGTCTATATTTGACCTTAATGGCATTAATACTGAGTACGTATTTAATTTCAAAGCAGCAGAAGATTATGAGAGAGCATACATACTTTTGGTGCTTTCTTTGTGCCTGCATGGTGCTGTTCTCTGTCAGTGCTGCTATGGTTAAAAGTATCCATGGAAACCAACAGAAGTATTGACGTTGTCAAGGTGAGGATGACGGTGAACCACCACAAGATGAAACATGAAAGAGAAGACACAATATTTGAGAAACTATTATCTGTAATCCAGCTAAATAAAAAAATTATTGATTATTATTTGATGCTTTAATTTAAACCATCAACAGGCATAATAAGATTAGAAACATTCAAATCCACATTAACAATAATAAATATCATCAAGAGCGTTAAATTAAATCAAGATCATGGCATCTTTATTCTCTCAGCTTGTAGCAATATAACATAGCACAAGACTTGACCTAACAATCTCATATTGAAATGGTTTCTCTATTCCGGCCATGTGAATCCATGTTCTTTATGATACAGGTCAGGGCAGTTAGCCCTGCCTCTCATCTGCAGTGATGTAATTACTTAGATTAACAGGAATAAAATCCAATAAAAGCAAAAGTTGGTGGTGTGTCAGAGCATCTCAATGGCTCCCATATATCAGCCCATGACAGGGTACGACTCAATTTGTCAAAGCTGGTCTATTGGAAACCACATAAAGACTCAGTTTCGCACAACAACTGGCTCCCCTAGTGCTCCATATTTTAATTGAGACTGTCTCTTACAATAATCCATGTATCAAGCAACCAAATTAAATTAATGTGATAAATAATCGACAAAATAGAAAAATAACAAAGGACGTGGTACAAGAGTAAACCCTGGGGATGTTGGTCACGCATATCGTTAACTCGGTCCGAGCAAAGCTTATTCCCGCCCGTATCAATTGCCGAAGCCATATACACCAACCTAAGTAATATGGCTTTCAATTAATCAAAATGTCGCTTTTCCGCTGCTGGCTTTGTTATCTCAACCCGCAGACTTTTCTATGGCAAAAACAGCCAGCATTCACGATGAGTTCATGTTCTAAATGACTGGCTCTATGGCTTAATATGATAATCAAGTCCGTCAGACAAGGCCCTAGCTAAACGGACCTTGTAAAGAAGTGAAAATTATTGAAACCTACAGAGAGAGCGGTCAAATTAGTTTAGAGGATAGCACTACTGAGGGAATCGGCCAGAATTCTTGTGGTGCTAACCGCCACCGGGAAGCAGTTAAGAGCCCTCTGGTGGCCGGGCAGACCCGAACAAACCCTGACTCTCTGGGGCCTGCACCCTAAAAAGTTTCCTCTAAATTAGTTTGTGTGTCAGTTTTACTTTTCTCAGTGGGATTTTTGCAAGTAGCATGCTGTGTATCCTGGCCGCGAGTCTTTGTGCTTTTATCATCTGACATTTTTGGTGCATCTGGCACAAGTCTTTGTTTTCTGAAATGTACTTAAAAATCACGAACATGACTTTTTAATTTTTCACAAAGTTCACATTAATTAATTATGAAGACAATCTGCTCTGGTGTAAGCATAACATCACCTGCAGTGTCTACAGAATTTGCCATCAGACATGTTTTATCCCCCACACCATTCAACATTCATTTCACTGCTGGTGGACAGAATTGACTTAAAGACCAGAACTTACTAATGAGTTTTCTTATATCATTCCCCATCTATACTTTAAATGAGGTAAGAAACATGGCTCAGTTTATCAAGTTTTGTTAAGATGAACAACAGAAGCACCAAGATAAATAAATAAAATATTGATTCCAAATTTCTGTTTTGAATTATCTTGTCTCTTTACAATATCATAATGAGTTGAACATTTTTGACACAAAATTTTATGTCCTTGATGATTAAAAGAGGAAAATTACCACAGCACATCCATAAAATATACATCTCTCTCTGTCTCTATCTCTCGCCTTCTCAATTAGCAACAATTTCTTGAAAATCTCTGCTAGGTTTCTTCCATAATCAGAGTCTTGCGAGAGGATTGCGGAACGTTCCAAGCAGCTTCACCCGGGGATGACTCATATGCTGCACACTCAAGGCAGCTGCATGGAGTGTGCAGTTGTTAGATAACAGGGGATCAGGAGGGATTGAGGAAGCCGCTTAAGTAAGGCAACTGTCTTATAAGCAATGACAAGTACACTATAATTAGTAAATACTCCCCTTGCTCACCACAAAAAGCTAAGGCAGCGATATGCACTACTTTCTGGCCAAATAATCCTTAAAAAATATAAAAAACATAGGCATCAGAGATGCATCAACCCTCAGCCCTGGTAACTCATTGCACAACATTCGCTCCACACAATATTTGTGAACAAAACGTCACTGCACCAAGGCAAATTGATGCAGGGGTAAAAAAAACCCATAAAATCTACTTCCTTTGATAGCTTAGGTGTGTCAAGTATCATGAAACTGTCATCATTTACTCTAGAATTATTGAGATGGGCAGGTGACCTTGAAAAGCAGGTTAAGGTCACCGTCCATTAAACTCATGTGAAGACTTCCAAGATGCTTATGTGTGTCAATTTTCATGAAGCTGCCATTATTTGTTCTTAAGTTATTGCAATGACGTGGATTTGACATGATTGTCCCCGTGACCTTGAAAAGTAGGTAAAGGTCATGTTCCATCAAATGAAGTCTGAGGTCTTCACCAGATGCTTATGTGTGTCAAGTCTCATAAAGCTGCCAACATTCGTTCTCGAGTTATGGCAATGATAGGGATTTCACATAATTGTAACTGTGACCTTGAAAAGTAGGTGAAGGTCATGTTCCATACAAAAATGTCTGAGGTTTTCATCAGATGCTTATGTGTGTCAAGTTTCATGAAGCTGCCATCATTTGTTCTCGAGTTATCGCGATGACAAGGATGATTTCACATAATTGTCCCTGTGACCTTGAAAAGTAGGTGAAGGTCATGGTCCACCATGAGAAGTCTGAGGTCTTCACCAGATGCTTGTGTGTGTCAAATCTCATAAAGCTGCCATCTTTCGTTCTTGAGTTATTGCGATTCTTGGGATTTCACATATTTGTCCCTGTGACCTTGAAAAATAGGTCAAGGTCGCCGTCCACCGAACTAGTCTGAGGTTTTCAACAGATGCTTATGCCTGTAAAGTTTCATGAAGCTGCCATCATTTGTTCTTGAGTTATCACGATGACAAGGATGATTTCACATTATTGTCCCTGTGACCTTGAAAAGTAGGTGAAGGTCATGTTCCATCAAGAGAAGTCTGAGGTCTTCACCAGATGCTTGTGTGTGTCAAATCTCATAAAGCTGCCATCATTCGTTCTTGCGATTCTTGGGATTACACATAATTGTCCGTGACCTTGAAAAATAGGTCAAGGTCACCGTCCATCGAACTCGTCCGAGGTTTTCACCAGATGCTTATATGTGTCAAGTTTCACGAAGCTGCCATCATTTGTTCTCGTACTATCGCGATGACAAGGATGATTTCAAATAATTGTCCATGTGACCTTGAAAAGTAGGTGAAGGTTATGTTTTATAGAAACAATTCTGAGGTCTTCACCAGATGCTTATGGGTGTCAAATCTCATAAAGCTGCCATCATTTGTTCTTGAGTTATGCGATTCTTGGGATTTCACATAATTGTCTCTGTGACCTTGAAAAATAGGTCAAGGTCACCGTCCATCGAACTCGTCCGAGGTTTTCACCAGATGCTTATATGTGTCAAGTTTCACGAAGCTGCCATCATTTGTTCTCGAGTTATCGCGATGACAAGATGATTTCACATAATTGTCCCTGTGACCTTGAAAAGTAGGTGAAGGTCATGTTTCATAGGACAAATTCTGAGGGCTTCACCAGATGCTTATGTGTGTCAAATCTCATAAAGCTGCCATCATTCGTTCTTGAGTTATTGTGATTCTTGGGATTTCACATAATTGTCCCTGTGACCTTGAAAAATAGGTCAAGGTCGCCGTCCATCGAACTCGTCCGAGGTTTTCACCAGATGCATATGTGTGTCAAGTTTCATGAAGCTGCCATCATTTGTTCTTGAGTTATCGCGATGACAAGGATGTTCGCTACAGACATACATACAGACATACAGACATACAGACATACATACATACATACATACCCACGCCAGGAGTACTGCAATACCCTCAGCCTGATTACATCAGGGGCTGAGGGTAATAAAACATCTCTGGCTCTTGTCAGAAAGACACTAAATTTCATGAAATTTCACAGCATTTTTAATATCACTGAATGAAGTATCATTTTAAATGCCATTAAAAGTTTGCAACATTGTGCAGCAAAGATCCAAAACATTCCCAGTAATCGTTTTTGTAAATTGTGTTTTTTTCCCCTTGTCTGCAAAAAGACACATGAGGTATATCCCTGAGGCTGTGCAGGATTGGCTAGTTATCAGGGTATCAGGTTGCGTTTTGTGGTTCTTGTGAGTGTTATGAGCACTAATGACTGTGGATGATGCTATAAAAACTGGAGGAGTTGTAAAGATATGCTTCAGACTGTCAGGCCAAATGCAATCATTATACATTTCTGGTCTAAAATAATGATGTATTTAACTATTCTTTGCTCAGATCAGGTTACATTTAAACCTGGATCATTTTCAAACAAAACAGATTAATATACATGATAATGAAGAAAGCATGTATGTTATTAATTAGTCGAAAAAACTATAAATTAGGTGTTAAAATAGGCATGAAAAAGTAATATAACACATTAGAAACTGTAGAGTCTATTGAGTATTGTAGTTTGGTTCAAGAAACAAATATTTCTCAGCAATATTTTCTATGTTCTGATGATCCAACTTGAGCCATAAATACAATTATCTTATGAGCCCTATAAATTCACACATGCCTGTAACGTTTTACTCTTCATTGTAAATCATGATAACCCAAGTGTGCCTAGGGTATTCTCTACTGGTGACCTTCAAAATGGTTGATACTGATGTATGTAAACATAAAAGATAAAAAATATATACACAAATCCTGACAAACTTGATCAAATTTTAAATCTTTAAAACACAGAATGTATAGGGATATTCTATGTATTCTATAATGGTAAATGTTTGTTTATTCATTAATATGACTGTGTATGCCACCCCTGGCAAGGACAGTGAGTTTGATCACACACTGCAAAGAGAGCCCTCTGGTGGCGGGAGATTATACAGTATTCATAGGAGCTGCAGCTTCCTCCCACAGGACATGCACCACACATCACAGGGAAACAAAGGTCATTGTTGTCCCCACACTATGCAAAGATCCACTGACTGTACATCCATGTAGCAAGGTCTCACAGTGGTGTCAAATGTCTACTTGGTGCTGTACACTTCAGCCAAGGTTCAAGATGGTCATATTGGATGGCTTCCATGCCAGTTTATTAACCCACATTTGTGACACACTGATTTTTTCTTGGGAAAGTTTGACCATTTATAATGTTCTTCAAAAAATTGAGCAATTTCTGCCAGTTTCAGCTATTCCTGCTATGATAATTGTTTTGTCTTGCCAATTTTTTACTGGCCTGTCCTAGAACATAACATGGAATTACCATAATACTTGATAGTGTGTGGGATTCTACCTGTTGTGATGAATATTTAAAGACAAACTAGGAATTAAGATGTGCAATAACATGGTCAACTCCAGTCAAGTTTAAAATTATTATTATGTGGCTCTGTTAATAAATAACCTCTGTGACAGAATAAAAGTCATTTGATACTGCGTTATTTCTTCAACTATAACCTCTCAACCACCTATGACTACAAAGGAGGGATATATTTTGCCAACACAAAATAATATAAGAGTTTATATCCACATGTATTGTATAAAACAGGATTCTATAAAAGAAAAAAAAGAACAATAATCTGCGGCAAATATAATTCACAAAACAATAAACAGCCATTTGGCTGGCACCCATCCCAGTTGGTTAATTTATCAGTCTCAGTTTAGTGATGCCATTCTGTGGCAGTTCTCATCAGCTGCCTGTCTCAGTTTTCTCTCTCCACTATCTCAAGTATGACGGCCGCAAAGCTGAAAGAAATGGCAAGACAATGTCCTCAAGCTAGATACGAGTTACCAAAGAGAGTCTGCTGATGTATCTTGTGGAAAATTTTGCTACCACAGAGTGGCTTGCAGCACGTCCATGCCCTTCGTAACTCAATTAACTCTTACAATGCCTACTGCTTAGTTCTGGCCCCTTAGACCCCAAACAAGATTTGCAGCACACATGAATTGTACAACCTAGCTCCTTAAAACATGCTTGACGATAATGGAATCATGGGAAGACCAGCATAAACGGCTGTCCTCGGCGATAGGGTTGCATTGTCAAGCACAGATCCCAATCACCCCTGTGTTAGCAAGCACAGAACCTCGGCCCTCCAACATGTGTAATAAGTTGTCTAATGTCATTTTCCGCAGCTGGTCTGGCTCACAGCACTGTAATATGGCAGCAGGATTTTTGTTGGCTTTCTTCGCATTAGTAGAAGATTGGATGTTTTTACCATACTAAGAAGATATTTCACCAAGATGACACTGGTAAAACCTGGAGCTCTGTCCCTCTTACAGAAATATAAAAGAATGTCAGTGTCAATGGAGAACTTCATCTTTCAAGTCTCGCTTTATCCTAAGTTGTCTGTTGCATTTACAGAGTGCAAATGTTCTGTTTCACAGAGTGCCAATATCATTAATTGCAGTCATTACAAAAGAGAAAGTTTATCTTTACAGTTCGTTTACAGTTGAAACCATACATATTACTACTCCCTTTGATGCTGATCACCCACAGAAAGTAAATGCATCAATCGCCTAAAATTTGAAAACAAACTTCACAGAAGATATGCTGTGCACCAGTTGCTGTGCGACATGATGATGAATCCATTAAGTGCAGCATAAGGCTGCTTTATTTACTTTCTCCTTCCCGACATTGCCTTGTCACATTGATGGTTAGATAGCCAACAGGTAAATTATGCTATTTTTCATGTCAAGCAATCAAGTCTCATAATAGTGGGTCATTTAGGGCCATTTATCTTGTTTTCACATTGAGAAATGGGGCATTCCTCCAAAGTAACCCCTATTGATTGCCAAACGTGAAATCCAAAATCTGTCAACAGCCACAGAAGATTACCTGAGCTAATATTTGCTGCAACCCATAAAGGGACCTGAATGCAAACAAACCAAGAAGCCTGGTGCATACAAAACCTGATACTAACAGGGCTTCTACACGACACTGCTAAATCAGTCGACCTCATGAAGCTTCCATCCTGTTGGTCATTTCAACTCATCAATTACGAAACTTACATCATGTTGATCATATGAACTCTCTCGGTTTGAGTTCATTTGGCCACAAAGACCATGACCCAAACAGACACCAAAATGGCACTGATACATTGTGAATCTGGTGATGTTAACCATGAAAACATCCCACATTTACCCTAATGGCATAAAGTAATTCCCTCGATTATGTCATCTTGATAAACTCACAACGCTGTGTTTTTTCAGGTGCTACAGCATAACATTGATGCAAATGGGAAAGCTGTGTAAAGGGTGGTAGGCGAGAAGGCGAGTCCTGAGGGGCGAGTAGGAAACCAAGGTGACAGAAACATTACAGGCCACGGCATCCACAGCACTGCTCCGACACCTCACATCATTATGTAGTCATCAACCGATCAACAAGCTCTGGCCTGAATGCTGATTGTAAGCACAGGAAAACCTAGTGTCACCCTGCGTTCAGGCCTATCCCTGCCAGCCCCGTCCCAGGCATCCATGATGTGGTCTCGTCTCTCTCTGATCGTAGTGAACCTTAATGACTGGTAATCAGTGAGATGTGGTCTAGTCTCTCTGGGTGTAGTGAACCTTAATGACTGGTAATTCATGTCATGTGATCTAGTCTCTCTGGCTGTAGTGAATCTTAATGACTGGTAATTCATGTCATGTGATCTAGTCTCTCTGGCTGTAGTGAATCTTAATGACTGGTAATTCATGTCATGTGATCTAGTCTCTCTGGCTGTAGTGAATCTTAATGACTGGTAATTCATATCATGTGGTCTAGCCTCTCTGGGTGTAGTGAATCTTAATGACTGGTAATTCATATCATGTGGTCTAGTCTCTCTGGCTGTAGTGAATCTTAATGACTGGTAATCAGTGAGATGTGGTCTAGTCTCTCTGGCTGAAGTGAATCTTAATAACTGGTAATTCATGTCATGTGATCTAGTAATTCTGGGTGAAGTGAATCCTAATGACTGGTAATCTGTGTCATGTGATCTTGTCTCTCTGACCATAGTGAATCTTAATGACTGGTAATCAGTGAGATGTGGTCTAGTCTCTCTGGCTGAAGTGAATCTTAATAACTGGTAATTCATGTCATGTGATCTAGTAATTCTGGGTGAAGTGAATCCTAATGACTGGTAATCTGTGTCATGTGATCTTGTCTCTCTGACCATAGTGAATCTTAATGACTGGTAATCAGTGTCATGTGATCTATCACATCTCCCTACCAATGGCAACTGATATAAGTTGCAATGCAAAGGCAATGGTCTAAGATGAAAGATGTCCATCTCTGTGTAGGCATCTAACTGTGTAGGAATATAAAATATCTCTTTCTGCAGCTCTCCATCTATAGTTTATCATGTAGCTGGGGGACCCGACTCTCTCATTCTCGCAAAGAGTAAAATGCCCTCACCATCCTCACAGCCCCCTTATTCATATGTCTCAAGATCACACCGGTCTATTTTGGGGGGTTAAAAGTGTATTTGCACACCTCTCAGACAGGTGGCACTGTGATCGATAGACATCTACAAGTGGGAATCAGTGACGGACACATTACGGCATGGTTATCAAACTCAACGACACTCCGGGGCCTTCACCTCTCCAGCGTTCCTGCATAAAGCCTCACCTTTGCCAGCTCGCTGCTGGGAACACTGCCATCTATGGAGGTGAAGAGCAGCAGAAATGTTGCCGAACAAACAACGCACGAGAAATAAACAATTCCTGCAATTGTTTCCAATTCTCATTCGACAAAATGCCTGTTTATGCCAATATGATAGATGGCTGATAGATTGGCTGAGGCATATTATCATGCACACTGGCACATACTGCAATCTAGGATACTTTCCAATACTAGATGACTGAGTGGGATGTAATCAAGAGTACTAATAATGCTATGATGATTGAGGCAAACAGATCATGAGGTACTTCAGACGAACACTGTGAACTGGGCGAGGTTCATAAATATATGCTGTCAATTTTATCTGAATTGGCAGATGTCTGTCAGCACAGCTAGAGTAAGCAGCCGCATCACGTGCCATCACCAGCCCTACCTGGCTTCATATATATGTTTATATGTTAACCATTTACTGCTGTTTGCTGGGGATTGAGTGCATTAAGAGTGTAAACTCGCATCTGGTGCTGCTTCAAATGGCAAAACTGCCACATACCGATCCTCTTAGAGGAGCAATTTCCTTGCATAATTGGCGCTCGCCGCCCCTACCATACCTAACCCATTTCTAACTACTCCATCTTCTTTTTATGCAATGTCAGCAAGGACAGGTGTTAAACTGCAATGGCAACATTCAGAATGGCTGCAGCGAATTTATGAGAAAGAAAAATCTGCAATTTAGACAAAAAGAAAACCTAGATTTATAAACTCTATCATATATAATCTGAGAAACCTATCAACCTGAGGAACGTATCAACCTGTGTGAATCAATCAAACATGTGCCTGTCTGTTATCACAACACTTTCTGGCCTGGATACCCCAGCGTCTCTCACCTGTGTTTTCACAGACCTACATTATAATACTGAGCAGGTGTGAGCAGCAGGTCACAATGTAACAGTGGCTGCCCAGCAGATTGCTCCCCACCCCTACATATTAGTGCTACCCAGGATGGCTTCTCTCCCACATCCGTACCAGATATATTGCCTTCAGATACACTACAGATGTAGCACTAGAAGTTCAAGAGTTCAGGGAAACAATATCATCCTCTTGTCCCTCCAAGTCAAATCCCCACTGCATTCTGTCTGGTGCTAATAAGACTCCATCCCAAATTCCCCTTTCTGCAGAAATGTATTGGCTTTCTACAATCCCCTTCATGTGGTGTATGTCTTTTTCCTGCAGCAAGGTGCAAGGTCTTGTGTATAGTATGCCAAAGCTATGTTCATTAGGTTAGCGCAGACTGTTAGCATCTCCCACAAGATTACAAAAGAGTTTGTTCTGAGGCACATCATGCAAGGAGCACTGATCTGTCTAGTTTCATCTGGAATCATTGCTTCTCTTCTTTTTTTTAAAAAAGAAGGTTTTTTTCATTCTCTAGCAAATCAAAATACTGTTGAAAAACCTTGTTGAAAATGCCATCCTTTTTGAGTGGCATTTGAGTTCCCCTTTTTGCATGACAATCAATCTAATTCCAGTGACAACCTGAGTGTCATTTCTCAATGTTTTCTGTGCTATTCACAACATTTATTTTGCACAACATATGTAAAATATTTAAGATGAGGCGTTGTGGCTTTGTTTTTTTAAGCAGCCACTGGGGAATGGCTCAAGTTTAGCTTGTCTCTGACAGCTGGTTTCAGACTTTTTTAGCCGGTAGCTATGACAAGGATGGCATGTCTTCCAACTGTGTTTCTAGTCTGTCACACAAATTCTCTAATACAACATGATGTATCACCTTGTATGGCAAGGCTTTGCTCGCCACGTTTGCTGACCTTCCCCTCTCTTCGTCTCGCAGGATCTATCGCCTCCCTCCTACATCTAGCCACAACGTCAGACTAAATGTGCAGTTTCTATGTCAGTGCTACAAGTACAGCATGTAGCATGCCAAACCAAATAAGCAGTTGACCTGCAGGGTTTATCAGCAGGGCACAACGACAGCACTGGGATACAGGAGATGTATTTGAATCCCTGACCACCCAGTTTAATCGTAAAACTTGTGTTACAAATGACGCAGCATCGTGTGGGACCACTATCCTACCTTGAGGTAATGGCCACATTTAACCCTTGATAAAGTTAACATTAATCATACCCAGCCACGGGTAGACATGATGGAATCTAGGTTATCAACACTCCACACAATATAGCCTGCTAAGTGATTGATACTGCTCTTTTCATATTTTGCCATTAAAAGCCGGCATTTAGATTACATCTCTTTTAGAAGTGATCTTAAAGGCTTCACTCCCCTCCAAGTAATGTTTGAGCTCAGATGTTTCAAATACCAGAGTGTTGCCTCCTGAAAGCCACACAGACGATGATGAGAGGTACTTGTACATAGGACTGTGAATGTGCGAGGCTGGATTGTGCTTTGATCTGTTACTCTTGCGGGAGACTACATATTGGCAGCTATGCTTCCAATGCAGAAATGATGTTCTCTCGCAGCAGGTTACACATACATAGGTGTGTAAATGTGTGCTTTGTCTTTGATCTCTCACAGCAGCTATGCCAATTATCCCACATATTGATCTGGGCAAGGACTTTCCCCAGTCCTAGACCTCCATAAGGGAAGCAGATCTGTACACCTGCCAGACTGTAATACCCTGGGAGTTATATAAAGACAGATATCCCTGTTCTCCTTCAAAGCCATTACGTAATATTTGTAGGCAGAGCGCCCTGGTGGTGTATGACATCCCCCTATTCAGTTCTATGCATCAGGTGACATTCTGGTCTCATCACAAGGTCCTCTTGCTTAACATTAAGTGGACCCCTCCTCAAAGCAGCCAACTCATACAACATTGAAATCATTCCACTTATATGTTCACTAATCATCATAAATGCTGGGTTTTATATTTGCCTATTCTGAAGAAACACCTTCATTTGTACATCAATAACATTGCAATAAACTAACCAATGGTCAAAAAACATCACGAATACCTGCAGGGTAAGAAAAAATGCCAATAAAAATAGTTTTCATAAAAGAGATTAGAAGAAAGCAATATTTTATTCATACCCTAATATTTTCTTTTCAGATTATATTTTATGATTTTATACGTTTTCCAACATTTGCGTCCATTTTCTCACCCCAAATTCCAAGGATTTCCTACCAAAGGTCAATGTTCCAATTTCCTCTGCTCTTTGAACCAGAAGTTTTCAGCTGTTGTAGTTTACTGCATTTTCGTTTTAAAAGAAACACTTCTGTATTCTGCAGGTGTCTTGGCTTCCTTGTAATGAAACATCTGAACAATCATGGATTTCTATAATGTAGAAAAATCCAATTTAAAACAAAGGCCGATTACAACCCCGAAATAGCAACACTAATTAGTGATTCTGGCTGGCGGCTTATTGGGAATACAGAGTTCACCTTCAGCAAGGACCATAATAAGATCCACCAAGGCAGGCAAATCACTGGCTCACTAGGAATCTCTGAGTAGACAGCCACCTGTGAGCAAGAAGCTTGTTGTTACACAAGTTGTAAGGAGGGTAGACTGACTGCGCCCAGCTGCAGGATGAGACAGACATGACACAAACTCACTCTGCAATCATGGCACCTCTCTGACAAATGATTGACTGTGTGTAAAAACCCTGTTTTAATGTTGATAAAAAACACCTGCAAATCTCAGATACTAACCATATGTTGAATATAAAGTAAACGCAGGCAAATTCTGGCAACAAATATCATGAGCACTGATTAAAATATGGAATCTCAAGTGAAAGCAGGCATATTCGGGCAGCAAATGTCCGATATAGTGGCCAAAATATGGAAAAACACATCAAATTCTAAACGAAAGTCTGAGTGAGCAATATCAGATACACTGACTTATAATATTGTGAACTATAACATGAGCAGATGTGTGATATACATTAGATGTGTAACACTGCAAGCCATGAAAAAAGTAGAAATTTATTACTGGGCACAATTGGAGCTTTGTTTTCCTTGTTGTCCAGAATAATTTTTTATCTTAATCAAGTTAAAGGGGGAGTTCCTAATAATTGGGTTGTACCCCAAACCATGTGTTTTTTTGTCATAGAATCATTCATTTGGTTGCCAGTAGTCATCTCACAAATTTCAAGTGTATCTTGTAAACATTGTGATGATCAAATTTCACTTCAAAGTTTGGATCATGACATATCTCCGAAGTCAGTCCGGAATTTTATTACCCCCTGTCACGTGGGGTGGTGACGTAGAGAGTGTAACATTTCGGGAAAACCCCTAGCCCAGCATCATGGAGTCGGAGGGAGATTTTACAGATAGTGATTGTTCAACAAGTGTTTCTGACATAGTAGAGGTCCAAAGTTTATGTGGATCATCTGAGGATGAAAGAAGTGGGTCTGAGCCACCTTCAGGTAGCTTTATTGAGCAGGGTAAAGTTCAGGGATAGCAATTTGACCCCCCACAACAAACAAGACTCGTAGCCTGCAAACTGTGATTGAGAAGAGTCTGACAGTGGGGATGATCTTCAACAAATCAAAATAGTATATGTTATGATAGCAGATAGTATGTTATGACACAACATATCACACTGTGCCAATTAACAATTAGGAAAACAAAACACGAATAATGGCCATGCGATTTAACTTATCTTATTTTTCAGTCATTTGTATGGACCACAAAGTATATACTCAAAGTTTAAAATCTTGAAAAGACTTGCATATCACAAACATGTTCATATAAAATAATTATTGTTAAAAGAGGTTTTAAAATTAAGGACCATTTTCATTAAATTTGACAATATTTTGGTAAATGTTTTCCTGGGGACAACACATTGAATCACTGAGGTATCTACATTCACCTCTCATTTCAGCACCCTGACCTAGTATGCTAGTGTTTCTGACACTGCCACTTGATCATGACATCAGTAGTGGAGACTTGTCTAGAACTTCTTTCCTCTGTTTTGTGGATTGTGAAATGACCACTGTTCAGATAATCTAATCATCACTAGGTTTGTGGTGTGGTATAATAAGAATTACAGTTCATTTTAGCCTAGGGAACCTCTGGTAGTCATTGTTTTTGTTACCATATCCTGACTCAAGAACAAAATGTTCTCTTCATAGATAACCCTGGTTGTGTTTCAAACCTGCGTATTTTGTGTATTTCAAACTTATGTTGCCACAATATTTGGGGAATTGAAAACATTGATCCCTTGTCAATTACTTTTGTCGCAAATATTTATAACACACAATTCCCCTGACAATGAGAGCAGCTTATTTTGAGTACATGTTGAGGGGCCAGCTTCACCCACCATAGTGAGACCCAGTTTCCCGGGATAAGGAGTTACACCCGTGACGTATAATCTCCGAAGTTTTATTACCCTCCCGAACCCGACCTTTCTTTCCAGGACAGCCTGCTGCCACCACAAAGATCCACTTTGTAAATAAACAGTTGGCCAGATTAATGTAGGATGTGTGTGATATGATATCTTATTACCATATATTTCATTACATGTTAAAAAAAAATAAGGTTAAATTATTAGGAACTCCCCCTTTAATATTGCAACAGCTTAAAGTACTAAACAGGTGGGCTTAGTCTGTACATGCGTCATTTAACATGACTTTTGCAGGCCCTGCAGGCAGTATATGCTTGATAAAACATAATATTACATGACTTGTGGGTCCTACAGGAAGTACATGTATGATATAACATGACTTCTGCAGGTCCTGCAGGCAGTACATGCCTTATATAACATGACTTCTGCAGGTCCTGCAGACAGTACATGCCTGATATAACATGACTTCTGCAGGTCCTGCAGACAGTATATGCCTGATATAACATGACTTCTGCAGGTCCTGCAGACAGTACATGCCTGATATAACATGACTTCTGCAGGTCCTGCAGACAGTACATGCCTGATATAACAAGACTTCTGCAGGTCCTACAGGCAGTACATGCCTGATATAACATGACTTCTGCAGGTCCTGCAGGCAGTACATGCCTGATATAACATGACTTCTGCAGGTCCCGCAGGCAGTAAATGCCTTATATAACATTACTTCTACAGGTCCTGCAGGCAGTACATGCCTGATATAACATGACTTCTACAGGTCCTACAGGCAGTACATGCCTGATATAACATGACTTCTGCAGGTCCTGCAGGCAGTACATGCCTGATATAACATTACTTTGGCAGGCCTTGCCAGCAGGGACAACACACTTTCATGGTCACTCGGGTGGAATGGCTGGAAATATGAGACACCACTCTGCAGCAGGGAGACAATGCACAGAATATCAATGTTGTCGCCTGTGGCAGGCAAAAAGCCAGTATCAAATGTCAAAGAGTCAGCTGGGGATGATACTACTGTTGGAGCAAGTCAAAGGCCATAAAGTGGTACAAATGCCCATCAAATTATACCCGGCATAAAACACAGGATGGCAATCTGACATGAGTGAACACCTCTAGCAAATGGCAGCCTCAAAACTGCATGAACAAAGGCTGCGGCTCAAAGCAGAAAGAACAGGATGAGATGGGTGGGTGTACTCAATGGGCTGCCAATAAGATGCTCGGCTAACGGGATATACAGCTGTATAGATTGGTGGAGCAAATAAAGTGCAAAGTGGGAGAAAATGAGTATGTCACCACGAGACAGCAGATTGGTTTTACTGAGAGCATACCTTTCAGAACAGACGTGGCCTTTTTCATCAAGTTCATTCCAGAGTCCATCAGACAAGAGCCGGAAGATGAATTCCAATATCTACCTCCTCGGGACCACCTCTCCTGACAGATAGACAGGTCTGCGGCTTCTTGCTATGTGACTCACTGACCTTACTGGACACCACAGGAAGGTCACATTGACCTTCCACATGGAAATCAAGAGAATCTTGGCCAGTATCCCATTCTTCTCCTGACCTCAGAGATCAGATATCGGACAGAAATAAATCTGAGTTCAGGGATCTCTCTGCGCTTTTGAAAACTTCTCGTTCTTTTGTAACTTTCTTTTTTAACTTTCTTAGTTTCAGACTTTTCATCAGTTTGTTGATACTGTTATGTCATCGAAACAACAAAAAAATGGCAAATATTACTTCCGTCTGGATGCATAGGTCCAATTTTCTCAGACTCCACCATTTCCAACTATATCAAAGAACACATTACATACCCTGGTATTTCTTAATATAAATGTTTGGTATAAACTTGTATATTTGTTTTAAAAGAATTATTCTTCCAAAATTGCATATCTCTAATTAAGTGCTGATTGTTATATTTTGGAATACTGTGCATATGGTGTTAGTATTGGAGAATTTAGCCATGACAAACATAAGATTATATATCAGACTGTTATCTGAATGTTTTCAAAATAAATTTGGATCAGAAAATCAATGTGAATGCTGTGAAATTTGGTGAACAAATAGATTTATTGCCCTTTTTCAAAGCTGAATCCCTAATTTCAAGTGTTGACCTTTATTTTCTTGAGATATCAATCGTTTTCTAGATACTTATCATCAAGACATGAATGATATTTCATCTTTCTGTCACTTCCCAATTTTTTGCAATTACTCCAATAAGATGAAATTGGCAGATCATATGATATATGAAGCTGGCCCTGATTGGCTGCATGATAGATCATTTAGCAAAATGGACAGTGATTGGCTGCTGTTTCCTTCTATGTTATCAATAAAGTCATAATAGTTGCAAATCACTGTGTCACATGATCCATCAATTCTGTCTTCAATAGCCCAAGCAACACCACACAATTAATTCCCCTTCTCCAGCCTCACAAACAGTGTCGCGTGCTCCATGAGGCAGCCTCTACGGAGCGGTGGATACGCTGTGCTGTAACGGAGAGTGATGGCATGGTGGAGGGTGAATGAAGCTGTGGGTTTGTCAGAGCGATTGCTAAGCTTGCAGACATCCCCACCAATCCCCCATAAATCCCCCATAAATCCCCACCTTTATACTCATCCCATCCTCTGCTAGTAGATCTCTTCTCTTATCTCACATCTCAGGCCTACATACTCATTCCAATCATCTGGGATGTGAAACAAAGGTGTCAGGGGCCAAAGCTTTCTTCCCCACAGATCAGTGCAATCACAGTTAACAAAGACACAATTCCTTGTATATGCCCTTGATATCATTTTTTTTTAAGTAAAAAAAAAAGTCAAAAGTAAAATCTGCAGAGTATCAAGCACATAAGTTATTAGTGTTAATCAAAATATGGTAATATTCAAATATTCCACAGTGAATATTAGATAAAAAATCATTGACAAGTAACTTGCCATTCTTGTGTGATAAACAACTTACCCTTTTGCAATGACATTCTATAACTGGAATTACAGAATTATCGCAAGTCTTTTCTGACGTTATTGCAGTGCCTTTATGCTCTTTTATACTGTCATTTATCTGGCTTGCTGCAAAAATTCTGAATATTGAAATGTCAACATCTTTTTTATGTATGTTTTTGTACTTTTCACTCATCTGATGATGGTGTTTTGATGAAATATATATTTCCATTAATCTACGAAGTAACACGATCCTATAACCACTCCCAGAATGAGACTCTTGTCTCCCTCTTGATGTGTTCAGGGAAAAACAAATGTGGCTTAATTCCCCATTGATTTTGTTCATGTGTTTCTTGCCCAAATGTCATTATAGATAAATTGCATAATGTACACAGATTACTTTTCAAATTATCATTTCCATTTGCTTTCATTAGACAAGCTAACTAGATCACTATAGATTTTTTCCTGCTCCAAATTTCATCATGACCCAAGATATTCATGAAAATGGAAATAGATGTGGTTTTGTTGCTGGTGTGCTTGGCCTTATCAGAATATGGAGCTTGATTCCGGAGCTTGATTCCGGTACTGATCATAAAGCATCTCACAATCATCTGGCACGACTCCGTGCTTCCATTCCACATTGACGTGTCATATTTTTTTCATTCTATGTGCGACTACCCACAATGCCCTAGAAGCAGCGGCGGCAGCTCCTCCTCCTCCTCCTCCTCCGTCTTTCTGTCACTCCCTAACACAGCATCCAAGCTTCCCTAATTGGATCTGGCCTCCTCCAACCTGCTCACAACACGATTTATATCTACTCCCCCCACTGTTCTACTCTTGTAATTCTCCATATATATCTACTGCACAGTCACCGTGCCTGCCCCGCCGCCACTTGTACCTGCCATCATGTAAATAGCTCCAGATATTCTCCTAGTTCTCAGTTGCCCTGGAAAATATTTCTCAGGCTCGGGAATGACACCTCACACAATGGAGACCTTGCCACATCTCATCTTCACGTTCCCCTCAATGCAGATCCAATTTTGGGCTCCATTCTTGAGCACCACTTGACGCAAACAGAGATGAGCAGGTTAATTCTCAGTCACAAATAGACACTGGAGGACTGGGTAAATACTATGTGACAATGCAGGGAACCTCCCCAGAGTGGACAGAGTACGACCCGCCATGTCTGACCGGCACATCACCGAGTACTTTCTATTATTTCTGCCAATAGTAATATCCATACATTACTGCACACTCTTAGTATGAACTCAGTGTACATCCATCACGCTTCTTCCCAATACATCAGTGATAGACTTTTATTGAAAATAGGCAAAGTCACTTTTATTTCACATCCCATTTTCCTCCAGGTTTTATATTTAACCTTATGGCTGGGCAAACCAAGATTGAGTGCCCTGCGTTAACATTAAGGACCCTGGTTTGCTTCATAATCTATTTCACAGTATATTCAATATTCCAGACACAGAGTTGACCTTGACCTCATCCTCTGACCTTTTCAGACTACTTGACCTGTGATCAATAGATCTCAGCCAAAAGGTCGAAGTTGTATGTGGAACTGGCTTTGGACAAAACACAGTTCACAATGCAAAGCTAGCATTCCTGATGTACAAAGACAACTATGTGAGTCTGCTGTGAAAGTTGACAGAAATATTTGATAATAGACATCATATTTGTTCTGCCATGATTAGGATTAAAATCCCACTATGACACACAATACCTATCTAAAGGACTCAGCCTGAGAATAATTATTTCATTTGGAGAATATCTATTACATTTGTTGACTTCACCACCAGATGAATAAGGCCTTTGAGCAGGCAATCTTTGGGTATGACTCAGAGACTGATGTACTCTATCTCCATATTGTGTATTGTCTATGTGCAGCGATCACCTTTGGAACATTAAACAGTGACGTTAGATAACGTCTGCCTTCCTGTATGTGCTGTCCGATGTCTGTCGTTTAAATGTTAATGTCGGCCTTACCTTATTTCCCTACAATGAGTTATTTGATCTTTGTTATATGAATATTAATGATGAGCAATTGTAAATGAGCAAATGGAATTGTGAATATCAAACCTTCCAAAGGCACGGGATTGCTCAGGAATTACCTTGGTTAATCTATAGTTAATATGTGAATATTCTGTTTAAACTGTCCATTTTATATTGACTTTCTGCTATCTCAACAGAACAGAAATACAACCATAATGCTATATGGAATTTTCCTGACATCAGATATAACAAAAATCCACCCAGGTGCAGTCAGGGCATATATATATGTAATTGAACTTGTGCAGACCTTTCATATTAAGTCAATTATCTACCTGTATAATATCTCTAATTAGCCATTTATAAGCAGACAAGCATAGCCAGACAACATGGTCATAAACTAACGTATGCATCCTCACCCAGGGATTTTCTACCATTTTGCATAATCTCTTGCAATTCCGGGCATGAATCAATATAAATTAAGCCAAAGTTTCATTTTATTCTAAATGCCATCACACAGCAAGTCGGAGGGTTTTGAATATTTTATCGTCCATCTATTTGCCAGAATTGTGCCAATGGAGATGTTTAAACCGCTGGAGAGTGGCCAAATTCTACCAGTATATAATCTGCCAGCACAGTCACCAGTATACCAGCTGCCTTCACCTCACGATGATATCGCCCCAGGACAAGATTATAGCTCCCAAAGAGATCCACTTTTGGGGCACAGGGTGTGACAATAAAGCTTGTTCGGCAAATTAAGTTTCGTGTTTTGTCTGAAATGTTTTGAAGCATACCATATGCTTTCTTTGCATCCAACTATTTGTGAATCAGGGTTCAGATCTAGTTTTATTTGACAACCATGGAAAGTTTTAAATCAAACTTTACTCAATTATATCCAAACCATCAGAAAAGCTGCATAAATGGCACTTCAATAGAGTCCTTTGTTCATTTGTGCCACAGATACCCGACAATGGACTGTAAAAAAAAGGATTAAATAGATAATACTGAGTTATTCCAATATAGCAGGGTTCATATGTAGCCTGGCAAAGCATTAAGCCCATTGTTTGGTGGGTAGTGCCTTTCAACTGCAATGGCAGTCAATTATTACTTATGTCAATAAAATATTTCATAAAACTGCAATATTTCCTTGCATGTGATGTTGGCGGCTTTGATTTTTAACCAGCTGTTTGCACTGTAAATACATAGGTAGGTATGGAGACACTAAAGCAGGTAATACTTTGAGGCTCCCAACATGTCTAATATAGCATGAATGGTGAGAACACCTGTAAAGTTTCAAGTAGATCAATCCTATCACAAATTGCTACATATCGGCCATTATTGTATTATCTAACATCATGCAACTCTGTTATTCTCCACCAAACATTAATTTTATATACTGGTGCTATCCAGTGTTGACAGTCAATAACTGAGTTCCTAACCATTTCATCCCATCCCATTTGATTGTAGGGCTATTTAAATTTCCTTCTAAATCCCCATCCATCTGTCAGCGTATAGTGAAGCTCTGCCACAAACCCTTCGTGTTCTTCCTTCCACTCCGTAGTTTAATACATCCTGACATGTCAATACTGACGGTCCAATCTCAGGTCAGATTTCTGTGCACACATTATTTTGCTGAGTTGGAAAGCTGCAATCATCCACCTCCCATTCCTGCCATCCCATATATTAGAGAACAAACACTAATATATAGACCCACCCACCCCACCCATACCATTCCTATCTCCCAACTCACACACTAGAACACATTTTCCATTTGCTTGGAGGTATCAATATCACTGATGAGAAAGTGATATTTTCACTCTATCTTTAATTTTGTTCATTAATTTGCAGAAAATTTCAAAAAGTCGACATTGAAGAAACTTTGGAAGACAATAGATGACCCAAGGACCTGTCTATCATATTTTAGAAAAGATCAGGATCTTTGGAAATTCTGTAAGTCTCTTTGTTGCCTCCCCAGATTTGGTAAAGGTATGGCCTCTCAGGAGTGTCATCCAGTCATTCATATGTCTGATCCACCCCAGATCCCATTTCACACTTTAAGCAATACCAAAGCTGTCTGGTGTAGGGTCCAGTATTGATCTTGGCATTTTTATGTCAATCACATAACTGACCCATCCCATGGAACCCCATCCCAGCTCCCATTTCACACTTTTAGCAATACCAAAGCTGTCTGGTGGAGTGTCCAGTATTGATCTTGGCATTCTTAGCTTTTGGCTATGCTACTTCATACATTTCACAGAAACTCAGAAATTTCGACTTTTGACAATATTCAATTTATATGATTACTTGTGGCACACTCACAAAAGCAATATTTTCATTTTAACCAACATGCAAAAGCTGAGATAACTAAAAAAAATCTGTTTTTAACTGATGGAAACAACATTTTTGATGTGGTACTCCAGGAATAGAATTCAAACACAGGATAAATTTTTTTGGCTACGTTCATTTGTGAAAATGTCTCAACAAATGTTAAACACTTGCAGTAATGATTTAACCTCGCCACCACAGTGCTGCCATCTATCTCAACCATATATTCATAGACAAATCTTCGGACCCAGCAGACAACGCTACACCTCTGTAAGGCAGGCTGGGTCATACAAGGCCACAGTGCTGCCATCTATCTCAGCCACATATACATAGATATATCTACAGACCCAACAGACAACGCTACACCCCTGTAAGGCAGGCTGGGTCATACAAGGCCACAGTGCTGCCATCTATCTCAGCCACATATACATAGATATATCTACAGACCCAACAGACAACGCTACACCCCTGTAAGGCAGGCTGGGTCATACAAGGCCACAGTGCTGCCATCTATCTCAGCCACATATACATAGACATATCTACGGACCCAACAGACAACGCTACACCTCTGTAAGGCAGGCTGGGTCATACAAGGCCACAGTGCTGCCATCTATCTCAGCCACATATACATAGACATATATACAGACCCAATAGACAACGCTACAGCCCTGTAAGGCAGGCTGGGTCATACAAGGCCACAGTGCTGCCATCTATCTCAGCCACATATACATAGATATATCTACAGACCCAACAGACAACGCTACACCCCTGTAAGGCAGGCTGGGTCATACAAGGCCACAGTGCTGCCATCTATCTCAGCCACATATACATAGACATATCTACGGACCCAACAGACAACGCTACACCTCTGTAAGGCAGGCTGGGTCATACAAGGCCACAGTGCTGCCATCTATCTCAGCCACATATACATAGACATATATACAGACCCAATAGACAACGCTACATCCCTGTAAGGCAGGCTGGGTCATACAAGGCCACAGTGCTGCCATCTATCTCAGCCACATATACATAGACATATCTACGGACCCAACAGACAACGCTACACCTCTGTAAGGCAGGCTGGGTCATACAAGGCCACAGTGCTGCCATCTATCCCAGCCACATATACATAGACATATCTACGGACCCAACAGACAACGCTACACCTCTGTAAGGCAGGCTGGGTCATACAAGGCCACAGTGCTGCCATCTATCCCAGCCAGATATACATAGACATATCTACGGACCCAATAGACAACGCTACACCTCTGTAAGGCAGGCTGGGTCATACAAGGCCACAGTGCTGCCATCTATCCCAGCCACATATACAGACCTATCTACGGACCCAATAGACAACGCTACACCTCTGTAAGGCAGGCTGGGTCATACAAGGCCACAGTGCATCACACAAATTGTCTATATACAATATAGCAGGGCTTTTACATTAGGAGAGCTCTACTGCTAAGCAATGACCATACAGAACAGCTGGCTAATATTTCTCCCTCAAAGCTCGTGCCAGTCGCAGAATATATTGACAAAATGATAAATGTCACGGTTAGCATCCATTTCAAAAGATCTATTCTATTTTTGGTCATTTTTATGAATAGAAATATGAATGTCAGCGAATACCTTTGAGCAAATTAACCTTATCATAAACAGTTATTTATAATCGTCTATTATTAATAGAAAGCTGACGTATATATCCCGTCATATAGAACTGACCAATCACAGCAGTTCACACACATCATGCATATCCCTGTATAAGGGTATTACAAAAACTGGTGTTTAAAATACCTGTAGATTTGTAGCCCGTTATTATGACAAGTGAGAGATTGGTTCATAAATATGTTTAAAGAAAGTGACAACAGAAACATTGTGCAAGGAACCAGGTAGATTAATATTTATCATCCCACACCTCACTGAACTGTGCCAATATGTTCAAATTTTAGTTTATTCATTCCCGAGATGATTTATGCAAAATGCAAGAGATGTTTAAAATGATATTTAAACTGTGCATATACATATCATAAATTATATCAAAACAAATCTAAGAGATCTCACAGAATTATAAACAACGAAAATGGTCAGAATTTCACCATAATTAGCTATTCAGTATGTTTCAGAAGGTTGTAGAGGCCTCAGATTATTTAGAACCACTGCAAATGTTAATGCTGTGCAACAGACATTGATTTCTTAGTTAAGGCAGACAGGCGTGCATATTTTGGCATCCATCCACTTCCATATCTCATTCCAAGCAGTGAGGAGATAAGAATACACTAACTTTGCTGGGTCTTTAAATCATATATTTTTGAAGATATCAAAGACATTTTAGTTGTGTTGATATTGCAGGAAATATCCATTTTCATCAAATATATCAGTAATATACTTGTTGTTTGGACAGTTGAGAGCTGTAATCTCCATTTCACAATCCACCTACACCATATTGGCAAGTAACATTGAGGCAAACCTGGATATAATTTGTAGCGATATGTATCTATTATAAATGTGGTGATCAATAAATATCACGGCAATTTCATTATATATTTACGCTTATTTTTATGTAAAAAGAATCTTGTAACCATAATTTCTCATTTACAATTTATAATCATGCAATAAAAAAACAAGTTTTGATTTTGAAATCTGGGGGCAGATTTAACATTAATTTTAATATTCAAATTCTTCATGTAAACTACATGTCCTCATGTTAACTGCATAAGCTCTTTCTTTCATGATCGAAGAGGGCATATAAGGGAGGATAAAAGGGGAGTATAGCAAAGTGTATCTATAGATGACTAGAATAGGAAGTGCCAGACAGCCACAGAGATGTATATATCTCAGGTGTCTGTGGCCGGCATTGTATGCAGATCATTATAAACCTCACCTTGTAACATATGTACTAACACAGATCAACAAACATTCTATCCAGGTCAATACACAATGCACACAACCTCCTATACAGACATATATTTATATATGTGATCATGGCCCCAATAGTACCACAACTATCATGACAACATTTTGTGTTTATTGTACTAAATCTTGCACTCTTTTTGTCTATTATCGATAAATAAACAGGATTATCTAACCCTATTTGACAAAAGCTTTTTTAATACATACATTATTTACCAAATTATTGTTACTGATAGATGTCATTGAATGTTAAATGTGTGGTGATTTTGATGGGTGTAGCATTTTGTTCTGGATCCCCACTCTAGCACGCTGAGGGGGGAGTTGTCAAGAGATCAATAGCTTTAATGAGATTCAAGGAGAATGTAAACAAAGCAGAGTCCTCCTCCAACATGCTCATATAACCACAGCCAGGGCTCGCAACAAGTGCTACTGAACATACTGGGCTCACCTTAGGAACAATACGGCAAAGTCATTTGATTATTCTTAAATAATGATTGCCGACAATTTCAATAATTAGAATGAATAAAGTGACATGAAAAATCAGAAATAATAAAGAGTGCTCATTGTCTTAAAAAGTCCCATATCAGAATTATTTGTTAAATTGGATTATTGCAATTCGAATATAAGATCACTGTATCTCAGACATTGTTCTTCTCATTTTCAGTTAAAATATTCAGTTAATAAGGGACATCTAGTGGGACAATAACATTGTTTGTTTTGCAAGTTCTAGGGAGAATACGGCAATACGAAATCAGAAATAGGCCACCAGATCAAGTGTGAGGAACTGATACTAAACATGGTATGCCGAGGTAAACAACAATAAATGGTCCTCTATGGCAGGTGTGTTATCAGCAGTCATGTACTGTCTGGACTCGTCACATTACACAGCGATGAGTCAGAAAGATGAGCACAGTGCTGGTCAGGATGACAGGTGTTCAGGTGATCTATCTATTCGCTGACATTAACCTGAGCATCAGGGATTTCAGTACCATGTCATCTGAGGTGATCAGGGTAGCCATTGTCCTTTCTGTCCAGTCCAATGATTTTGGTTTCCCACATGACCATCTCAAATCAAATGGTGCAATGTGATGAGGAAAATTAATCCATTTTATAGTGTATCAGAATGATCCAGAAAATAAAAATTGTGGAATCATTTTGAAAATATAACTACTTTTTCATGTATGCATATATATAAATATTTCATTTTGATTGCTGAGCTAAAATAGTGCTCATCAACTATAAAAATAAATATGCATATATGCTATCTCTCTCTATGCTTCCTCTGGACCAGCTATCAATAAGCTTGTCATACAAGCCAATATTGAAAGCTGAGCACATGCAAGCTGGGAGATTTTTGCAATATTTGATATCCTCGGTGGAGCGATACGTGACCTCTGGCTCCTGGTGTGTTATGTTTTTACTGTGGTGAGGTGTGTTGTCCCCACTGTGAATATGTCAATATTGAGTCCTTGGCAATCTGTCAGATCATGTCAGAAACTTGATGACGGAAACATACAGGATGAAAGAGGAGGCAGAAGAGGAGTTAAGGGCTCTATCTTGGGAAGAGGATGGCCCTCTATGATATCCCATATTACTTCCTCACTCACAAAGAAACATACCACTTTCCTCAACTACCCAGTATTGTTATCACCTACAAACGTGTTGCCATGGTTACCTGACCCATCACCCAGCAGATTTGATGTCAGTTTCCCCGTCAGTCTCTTTCAGGGGCACGGAGGAGCAGAGAGGTGGAAATAGACAAATTTGTCAAAATGCAAATATGCCTATGATGTATGGCCTATGTGTTTGCAGGCAGCGATTAAGGCAATGACCTCTGACCTTAGGTGATATCAGAAGGTCAAGGTGATTAGTGGCTGTGCAGTATCAGTGACCGAGCAGGTAGCTGTGATTTTCCAGGAGGTTTACTAAACCATTAAGCTGACTCCCGAGGTTGATGCAAGTCACCTGTTACCAGTCAACCCTGTAACTATGGGCAACACCAACGGGTCACCTGTTCCTGTTTGCAGTGCTCAGCATCTCTATATATCTGTCATGTGCCAACACATTAAACCCAACCCGTGCCCGTCTTCCACCAAATTGCTGTGACTTTTTTTGCAAATTGAATACAGATTTGACATTTAAAAGTGGTTTGCCAGCAGTATCCTAATTACCACTAACTGTTGCTAAGTGTTTAGTTGCTTCTTCATTGTAATGGGTCTAAGATTCCGGGTTTCCTCCTCCTTCCCCGGCCTCAATAGGTCTACAGGGAGTGCTGTTAGGCTGGCACCATCCAATATCCACTCCACATTTAACAGGCTATGATAATCAAGTAGACTATTTCTGGTATTAGTCAATAAATGGCATGTCACTTACTTCCAAATACCAGCCCCCAATCAGCTCTATTTCCAATGGAGCAGACATTCCATAACATAACAGCATTAAATATGGTTTATTATCATGTTTATGGAATTTTCATTTGGATTATTAACTAACTTTTTGCCAAGATTTAAACTCACAACACAAATTATTCTGTTTATGATTCCAAACATCAATGTTCCAATCATAACCAATCATAATAATTACATATAAATGGTGCACAGCATATCAAGAAAGAGCACAGAATTATTTACTGAATGAAAGAAGCATTTTGTGACATCAATACCATATTGAGTGTGTGTCAGATCATATCAGTGGCCCTCATTCATATCTTATGTGTTATCAATAATACTGTACCCAGCAGTTTGAGGAATGACATCACAGCATGACTATCAACAGCAGCTGAATGGCTTCCACGCAGAGCAAATTTAAATCTTCCCTCTCTCAGTAATCTCTCTTTTCCTTCCCCTATCATCACCTGAACACATATATTTTACTGGGTATCTTTAAATAGACATTAATCTTGATGTGCATTACGGTGATTTCTGCTATAAACCTGATCAAATAGGACATAAGCAATTCTGTGTTTGGTATATCATACTTGTATGGTGATACTATTGAGTGAGAGACACATATAACAATGTATACCTATAGACACGCAGCAGAACATGGCGACATTAAGGTGCAGGATCTCGGAGGCTATCATATACTCTGCAGATCCATTGTGATGTGATCATCGTACCTGGCTACATCCTGACACTGCAGTCAGCATCTACCAAGATAATACCCTGGATCCCACCAACCTGGATTTATATTCACTTCCAGCTATGCGTGCTACTAGTAGCACAGATTACATGCCATTGTGTTCCGCTGGTAAAAAATATCTTTCATCTGCGTTTAATGTTGTCCAAAAAAAAGCAGATTGTGCTTTCTTTCTGAAATAATTGATTTACAAAAATATTCTCACGCGATAATAACATGTATGTACATGCAATTATGATTTCTATAACACTCAATGGAGTTGACCATTTTGTGACATGTATATGTTAGTGTAGTTGTTTTGTTGGACCAGAGAAAACCTGACTCATCACAGGCACAGCTTCCATATTGTCCATATGACGGCAGTAATCGGACAGCCTACACCATTACTTCTCTGAATGCTCATTGTTTTTTCTCATTATCTCAAGTGAGTCACGTCAGAACTGCATATCAAGTCATAACAGGAGACCAGCTGAGGTCCTGAAAACACAATACCTGGAAGTCAACTGCCCATGATAGCTATCAAACCAAGCACACTGTATCTCCTTTATTATCTTGACCTGCTCTCTGGCAAGAGAACTCTATTTATTATCCATTGTTGTTTCTTAACATTTATATCAGACATTTATATTTGATGTTTCCAGTACTTTATAAACATGTTATGAGGGATTGATGCTTCACAGCTCAACTTTGCTGATCATTAATATTGCCATCATCATATCACACCGGTTTCTGAAGGAAATATTTTAACTTTAGTTTTACTAGACGAGCATTACGACAATTTATTACAGTTCGGATGCTTGATTTGTGACAACCCTTGCTCCCTGAGGATTTTTATTATTACCGTCACGAATGCTGCTTCTTCCTTGCCTCTTTATCAGAACCATTTAAAGCAATATCCCAGTCTCAGAGGAAAGTTCTCAACGCCAGCCGGCACAAACTCAGATTCTCCACCCACAGTGTAGTTAATTACTGCTAACCATGAGATATGATCGCCATACATCACTTGATTGGGATGATTGGGAAGATATCACCACAAAAGGGGATAAACATGGCATGAGAAGGCAAGCTTTATATCGATGCCGAGCTGTTGAATGGGTTTGGATGCACCGGCCTCTTGCATGTCAAGTGTCAAGTAGTGCAGTAGCTAGTATTCTTAGATCTGAGCACATCACTACTCAAGCCAGGGGTGGCAAACCACACATATTCACTTACTCATTTCTCGATTAATGAAAATAATTAAAAACTATACCTATTCTGTGTGTCTTTGTACATGGAGAGCTCAAAAAATAAATGCCTCAAAGAATAAAAATAAATGTTGACATCGATATATGATTCTTATGACCCAAATACATTCTCTGACCAGTTGATTTCTATCGACATTTATTCTTTATTTCATTGTCAAAATAGACTTGAAATCCAATGTTTCTAGAAACACCACACACTGTCCATCATATTGAAGTTTCCCTACTGAATGAACTTGACTTCCGGCAATTGACTGTTGCTGTTTTGACCCTTGCCACTATCTTTTCCAGTCATAATGTCTCTAAATACAAGCCCTTGTCATTCCTGTAGTGTTTTTTTCTTCAGTTTTTTTTAACGCAATATCAAGCTTGACAACATGAAATGGTATTTAGAAGAATCCAAGTTATGATGCCATGGCGACAAATTACAAAATGGGAGAAACTTCATGTGATGCCAGAAGCACCACTGCGTTGCAGAGCTTCCAGATCGTTGCTGTCGTTCCTACGATTAGACTAACCCACTTTCACCTGATTGCACAAATTCTTAAACAATGGCGCAACGATGCTGAGATAAATAAAAAACAAAGAAATATTTTCTGACAAGTCTTGTGTTTGATGTTGAAAGGAGAAGTACATTGTTTGCTGAAACCCTGTTGCTGGAGAACGAGTCCTACTGAAGTCGTGAGTTAATTATGACAGGCAGTGCGTGGTGTGTCTGGAAACAGTGGATTTTAAGTCTATTTTGACGATGAATACGGAAGTAAAAATATGACAACCCAAAGCCATTTCTACTGACAGATATATAGTACAATCGTTTTTGAGCTTCTGACGATTTTTCACAGATCTCTCTTTAAAATCCCTTCTATAACTTAGCCTTTCCAATGCCTCACACATATCTGTGGTTGTCAGTGACATTCTAATGTTATAACCACATTATAACCACCATGTCAATCTTGTTATATGTGTTATACAACAAGAGTACATGCAATGGCAACATTTGGCTTAGGTTGTGCTCATTAAATGCGCCTCCCTGGCACTGTCCTTGGTAACACTGGAAGATGAACTCACTCACCTAGACCGGCCACATACCTCGATGGCTCCACTGCCTGGAGTGTGCCTACATCAGCACCCATTCTCACAGGTAACATTCTCCTACATTCATCAATATTCTTTCAAATGTCCCTGTATAACCCCATTTGGGAAATTTGTGATCAAATGTGAGGTAACATTAAGCAACTTAATGTAATCAACTTTTCGCATGATCAATTTTATCTTTGTTTTATTCTTTATATTGTTGATTTAGAGGAACAGTCCTCTCCAAAGGTAAAGTAATGGCAGTGGGAGTCCATGGCCACCGATGCCAAGTAATTAACACAGGAATCAGTCAAATTGGATACAAATCAAAACTAAGCAGCAGTGATGAAGTACAGGATTTGAGCAATAAATCCTAATTAGTGACTGATTTGCCACACAGACTATAAATAGAACCGATAAAATCATACCCTACAATCTTTTTTTTGCAGGGGTAATATTTCTTGTGAGATGTAATTATTTGATTTCTGGCCACCGTGCATATCAAAGTCTCAGGCCCCAAATATTTGCAGTCCTTGGCAATATTGTTCACTCTGAACCGGAGCCATTCTGCCTCTCCCATTGCCATACAACCCAAAATCAAATTTGCAGAAATCAGCCCATTTGCATTCTTTGGAGCTTTCCCTTCCCACTGGCTGCCATGTCTCATCAGATAACAGTTCTGCACCAACATTTTGCCTGTATGCTCATTGGTCTATATTCAGTGCTACCTGAGGCGAATGCACATCACTCTACCGATTGGTCAATATTTGTTCCCACTCATTCACCATACCTTTAGCACTGCTCTTTTGTCGCACTTCCTGTCCCAATTCCGATTTCATTTTATGACAGACATTTCTGATAAGAATATAAGAATATCGCATTAAGCAATAAACATAATAATGACCATCTGTCGGGTTATAAGTTTAAAATTAATTTAGGCATCTATATTTGCCACTCTGTACCGGTAATTAAATTATCATGAAGCCATTAACACCGATTAATCTCATTTGTAAAGATCTACCAAATCAAATCATTTTTTCAAACTAGGCCATGGAATTTTGTTTTATTTAATCATGGTAATAACATCCCTTACAAATGTTAAATTGAAATAAAATTTAGGCTCTTTTATTGCTTTCCTGGTATTCAAAAATAGCTTTGGATTTTATATTACAATTTCTCCTACGTAGTTAATTGGTTTTGCTGAGTAAATTTATAAATACAAGTAGATGTAGATATAATATAAATCTGTATTCTAGATTTAAAAAACCTGAGCTTTAAAATTTCCTTCAGTGAACTGGGACTTGACAAATCGACAGATTTTCTATGAAATTAAAAAAAATTTAAATAAAGTTCTGAAAGGTTTCAAAAGGTCTAAAAGGTTTCAAAAGGCAAAAGCTATTAAAGGTCAGAAAGGTTCCTTAGCCAATTCAAAGGTTTCCTAACCAGGCCTTACAAAAGGTTCAGAGAAAGTATTACCTGACATCATAAAAAATATTAATTGTTTGTATTGGACTTCTAAAGGTATTTGTACATGCACAGTAGACATCATGTTGCCATGACAACCTTTGCAAATGACAACAGGTGCCATTTACCAAAGGAAAGGTTAAATGTTCTGTCATGTCATGACAATATCTGAAAGCAAGCTGTCATTTTATGTGATTTCAATTCCAACTTGATTGAAATTAATTTAATTATTTGCTGTTTACTTGTCTTTTATTAGGACCATCTTTCCCAAATTGGCTCATTCTATTATCTCCAAATTAAATCCAAAACATGACTGTGTTTTATTTTGTTTTGTCTTTTTTTTTTTTTTTTTTTTTTTCTCTTTATTTATATTTTTTTTGTTTTTTTGTTTTTCTCTTTTTCAAAATCAAATTATGTCAAACATTTTCTTTAAGATCCAAAATGAAGATACTGCTGGCACATACTTTCTGAAAGTTAAATGTCGATCCATTCTAAATCTCCGCAAACAAATTCAATCAAAAGTCTAAAGTAAACAACTTTTATTTGAAAGCAATGACCAAGATGATTGATGTGAGATTCCAATGATGTGAATGGCTTGGCAAACACTGGTGCTGATTGAGTGGTCATCACTGATTTGCCTCCCCAGTGTATCATATCCTGGGCCTTGCCTACATTATTTAGATGTGTGTTTGAGCATTTCTGTGAGCAGAAGAATAAGGAAAGTGGGAGTGTGAGTCATGAGTAGACAGCGCCCCCTGGGGCCCTCAGGCCATGTCTATGGCCATCTGTTCTCACTCATCTTCTAACTAAACATTTATATTAAAGGTCTTCATAACTTCCACAATGAATATACAACTTTCTTGGCAATCTCTTTGTGTTCTACTTGAAATGTGAGATTGCAGAAATATTTGACTTGCAATGTAGAAAATACATTATAACCGATAAATCTCAAACGTAATATTTCACTATTTCCCGTTCCTTTTTGAAGCATTCTACCGAAGCAGTGGAATAAATCAAGGATGATAGATCCAATACTTGCACTTTATAATACAAGATATGGTAACCAGCAAGTTAATCAGAATCGTATATTACTGATGCATCGGGTAGCTTGCCTGCTCATGTCTGATGCCCTCCCAGACCTCTCACAAAATCTTTACAAATCTTGGAACTGTGATTTACAATCGCCCAGTAGAAACATCTTCTGCAGAGCGTATTTTCTCACATGTGTGAAATCTTCCCAGTCTGACACTGTGGCTTTTTCATCACGCCCAATGCTTTGTCAATGGAGCTGTGCAGATGAAAATGTCACATGTCTCACAAGATATCAGCATATATTAATATATGCACAAGCATGCTTACATTTCTTTTTCCCTTCACTGGAGTCAATTCTTGCCAGTAATAAAAGATCTTCTTATGGCAAATGTAGGCCCTTAACAAGACAGCTACAGGAATCTTCACAATGCATGGTTATTTACAAGGAAGTGTGCATGTATGGTGTCTGTGTGTCAACAAGGAGACTCCGTTCAATATCTGTCCCCCTCTGGCTCACCAGCTCACAAGGGTGTATCAATATTCGGCGTAGAGACTCAAGAATCAATCGATTAATCTTGATGCACTAAACTACAGATGGTAGGCAGCGTGTGGGGGGAACGGTTTAGCCCAAAGCTACCCGGATTCAACCCACTCTGGATTTCAAGGTCGCCAAAGTAGCAGGATTCTTCCTGTAGGTTCTGGTTAAATATGAGAGGAATCCCTGCAGCATGTAGCGGAAACTGCAGCAAATAAGTACACCAAAGTAATCTATTTGCACACTGTATCTTGCTGGACCAATTTCAACACCATGGAGGTTTCGGCAAAAACCTGCAAGCTCTCTGAGATATTGTTGCCATGGAAACTAGAGCCTCTCAGTGCAGGATGTGAAATAATTTGACAAAAACCACAGAACCAGTGTGGTAACAATGCACCAATCTTCAATTTGCAGTGAATAAAGAGCACATAGAACCTGTGAAAAGAGACATCCTTTTACATTGTCTCATTTTGATTAGTGAACCTCTTTTTCTTGGGTGTCTATGTGCTTTTGTTCATAATGAAGACACAGAGCATAACTCTGTGGCATTTGTATCTTGTAATGCCTTCAATTTCAAGCGCCCTCTTTTGACATGTTAATTCATGAAGGTCTGTCTCAGAGGTACTTGTGCACTTATTCACCTCACAGCCTTCAGTTATCTCACCATATAAAGTACTTTATAAGTAGACAATTTTAATACTTAATTTTTTTTACTTTGCCTTGTCTAAAAGCTATAAGCATCTTACTCAAAGATGACTCATAATAATAATAAGGGTCTTATCCTCCTATTTACAGCCAGCAATGTCCAAAATAGGGAACATGCAGGTCCTGAGGACCCCAGTCTCTCCAGACTCTGAATCATCTTTGAGAAGGTTTTACCGTCTCATTACATTTCATGAAGACAAACAATTTCAGGGCCAGTATCTTCTTGGATATTCTTGATGGGCAAATAAGGCAAGACCTCATAAATCATATACTTACTATCATACATTTTTATACTATGACTGCAAAATACTGGGCTTTAACATAATTCTTAATATATATATATATATTAGATATACTAAAAACAATTGCTGTACCATAGCCTTACAATTGTTTAGCTTTCCAAAACATATAGCACTTTTTAACATTTGTTTTAGCAAGCTTCAGACATGAAATGCAGTCATTTGGAAATACACTATTTTGACTTGCCATGTTTCAGGTTGAAGCATAGAATGCACCTTTATCACACTGATAGGAACCCTTCACAGATATAATGTAAAATAAGATACTCAAACTTTCTCCCATCTGATCACCACACAAATATAAAGCAATACCATTAAACCAGCACCTCTTCACCCTGTATGACTTACCCATGAATCTTTCTCCATGATCCGTAATGATGACTAAAACATGCAATAACAATTCTAATTTATCAACATTATCACTATCAATAATACCATGATTTTGTGAATACTATTGATTACTTGCATTTAATATGATTAAACATCTTTAAGGCCTGATATAAACGAGACCAAAAGAGGTCGCACAGGGTCATGACAGGACCTGATTGTGTTACATTCGATGTTGCATGACTTGTCCCTCTTCACCTCAGGTTCTGATATGTACAGGTCAAATAAAGGCTCAGCATGCCCTGATGACACCAATCTGGTTACAAAGACACATTTAGTGCAATCTATTCATACATTTCAATGTTTCTAAATGGACAGAATTCTGAAAAATTGAAGCCATTATGTCCACCTGAGTAGACTTCACCATATATATTGTTGTCTTTTCACTCTACATTTTCAGCTGCATGCTCAGATGGAGCATGATAAATAAACATGACAAAAATTATACATAAACTAGATCTGAGGCTGATCATGAATAATATATATATGCTATGTATATATAAATAATCTCTTTAATATTTGATTTTCAACACATTCAATTTTAAATCTTTATTGTGCAGCAATGGCTTATCCGAATACCTCCTATTCAAGAGGCCATAAACAAACCAATATAATTAACCCATTACTTCACAGTTTGACAATTAAAGTGTCTGCCCCCTTCACCTTTATCACTGAAAAATAATTTCAACTGCCAATGACATATATGGTCATATTCAGTTTATCCAAAAAATTTCAAAATATTATTGTGTTGAAATTGCTGAAGTTAACCCCAAAAAGTACCTGTAATATTATAAATTGGAGTTAACCCCAAAAAGTACCTGTAATTTTACAAATTGGAGTTAACCCCAAAAAGTACATATAATATTACAAATTGGAGTTAACCCCAAAAAGTACCTGTAATATTACAAATTGGCCTCTTGCCAGTTGCCATTTATTATTAGTTCCAAGAGATTTTGTCTGAAGATGTTCTTCCATCACAAAATATATTAGCGTTTAATTGGCAACAATATGTAAATGTTCAGAGGAAAAATTTTGTCTCTAGTTTTAGCTTCAGTACCATTATGACAAACAAAACATCATCTTTGTATCCATGGCAACCTTTGCTGCACTACCAACATCTATCCTGTTTGTGAGTAAATATAACCTTTCTGGACTCCATTTGCAGAAGAGTTGTTGTGTCTGCAATGTTGTGATATCAAGGTCCAGTGAGTGTGCCTTAGTATGCAGGGCATCACCTGTAAAAACACCCCAACCCAACTACTATACCAGCAAAGTAGAAACTACAGAATTAATGCAAAACATTCCATCAAAGATATCTTTTTTGGATGGACAAATGATAGCTGGCTAAGATAATATCTATCATATCAGTTCTGCAAATTTCAAAATATTTGCTTCCATATCTCTTTATCATAGAGAATTAATTTTAAAAAGATGATGTAATCTGAAGGTGCAAAAATGTATATACATTTGATCATATCGATCAAGCTGATAACCATAAGGTCTCAGTATTGGATGGTGTTTGATTGAATGACCGGGAATATCTTAGTGAGTAACTAGATTATCTCATGCATCCAGGCAACAACAACATCCAAATGCTGCACCTGAGTGAAGCTGTGAACTTCCACCGCCCCAGCCTGGATCGTCCATCGTCTCTCACCAAGTGCTCAGCAGACAGGATCAAATATCATTATGCTGCAGATTACAGGATGGCTCAATCATATTTGCAAATGCTTGTAGATTTTTCTGGGTTCAAATATAGGTCAAACTGTAACCTCGAGTAAATACTGGGTCAATATGTCACACAATTTCCTTGTTTACAAACATCAAGGTTCAGAGGCACTGAGCTAGGCAAAACACATTTACAACCATTCCAAATATTAGTTCGGGCTTGGAAACTTCAGAGAGATTTTACCATCAATAAAATTAATGATGAATTAAATAGTTTGGAAATAATTTTCACATGAGAATGGTTGCAAAAACTAATTATCTTCTTGTTTACAAGACCCAAATTGTATCAACATTAAAAGAGCATTATATAATGCTTTGGTTTAGGACAAACAAATTAGACTAGGTCACATTGAATGGCCATAAAATTCCCCTCAATCTGAGCAGAAAACCAAATATACTTTAAAAATCAATACAACTAAAGCTGATACCAGATCACTATATATAGGACTCATTTAAAGTGTACCACAATAGGATCCAATCTTATCCGTGGCCAGAATCTCCTGTATAATGTTGTTCTTTTCTGAACCTAAACATGCAAACTTGAAAAAAGTAAATAACAAAATCTTAAAAATTAAAATCTGATTGGTTTAACTAGTGATAATAATAATGGAATGTTTTGTGGGACATGACATGAATAATACAGTGACAGACTGCTCTGCCTGCCCTTTTGAAGTCTGTGATGCTGTCATATTGGAGGACTGCAGCTGAGCTGGATAATTATAGTCCTAATAACTACTAATGACCAGAGAAGACCATGTCACATCAGGGTAGGGGGGGGGGGGGGGGGGACTCCAAACTGTCCATCCAATACATCATTAAAACAGCTCATCTGCATGCTCCTAATGCAGTGACATATGGCAAAGCTCCGCACACAGTAATGTTAGCTGCAAGGAGTGTGACAGTATTGATTCAACCCTCACACTGATGGCATGTCTGGTAATGTGTTATGACATACACACTAATTACCACAGCTACATTTGCCTGGGTGGTGGTTAAATCCCATAAACACTCCACAGTAACCATTTATAAATCAACTGTCCCTTTCAAATAATTCATGTTAGTTTTGGTGTCGGAAATTGAGATGAGTTTTATGTAAAGCACTGTAACTTTACTCTGCTTTGCATTGGTTGATTCAAAATCTGTTAATGTCTACATTCAACTCTTGTTTTCAAAAGGAATACTACACCGAGTTATTCATAAATATATTGATTAACTCTATCATTTTAAAAAGCCATTGGACAGTCAGGTATAAATTACTTATGAGAAACACTGGCTAGAACACTGTGTTTTCACTCTACTATATTTAGACTGGTCAAACAGGCAAAGGAGAAACAACATTGATAACCATATTTCAGACATTGATTTGCATCTTTAAATCACACTTATTCTAGATTCTGGCTGAAAAATGTCATGTAGGTGTTCAGATAAATCCATGCAATAGCTTTATTAGAAGGTAACAACATTGAAAGGGGTTCACTGTTCAGATCTGATAAAACTGATTTTGCTATTGACATGCCCAGTTCTATTGCAATTTCTGACATAGACCCCATTAAAGTTGGTTTCAGTTTATTGTTGGGAAGGTAAGGATTACATGCTAAGTATTTTACAGATTGGGCTGATACAATATTCTCAATGTTGGCAAAAATCTTTTTTTCCTGATATTTATATGAATTATCCTTCTTCAATATAATGTTTAAAACTAAAGTTTCAATGTTGGCACAACACAATGAAAAGTGTTGATATATTGGTTGTAAATAAAAGTACCAATGATAATTTTCTCCCATCATCAAATAAGTATAAACTGTTTTATTTGATTTAAACAATACGGTTGGCTGACACAACATGATGAAAGGAACATGTACATGCACTTCAGACTGCCACTCAGTTTTATTTTTTATTCATGATCCTCAATGATATGCTTTTTCCAGCCTAATCAAAACAACAGGTTGGAATAAGACATAATGCAGCAATAGGCAGCAGCGAGAATGAATGGTTTGTTTTGTGACTGCCTGAATGTTGTGATGGTCGTGGCCAACCTTGCCTGGGTTATTTTTATTTGGCTGCCACGAAGGCTGGGCAGGCTGCTGAGGTGGTGGAACCACGTCGCCGCTCTGTCTGCCATACACTTACGATACACGCAAAGGGAAGATGCCACGGTCTATTCACTGACATGATAACATAACAGTCATTCACAGACTCCGGCCAAAATCAGGTCATTGCAGCGTATTTGCTTACCTTTCTTTCACTCCTGTTGATGGATGAAATAAAATAGTTTGCATTTTGTCCATGTCCACCACACATTTTGTGCCTAAATCCACCTCTGTAAATATCAATTAATCACATTTTATAACGATTTGACATTCAGATCAGGCAATAAACACCAGGAAATCGTAGGTTGATTTTGACAGACCGTGTTGACTTCATTGAAACAAACTCACCTCGGCGATTGAAGGGGCGAACCCGAACAGCCACTTTAACCTTGTCCATGGACGACATTTTTGCTTAAAAAATAACCCTCCTATAAAGTATAATGCTTATTCTACTTCCTTGTGCTATGAATTCCTGTAAAATATGCTGTGACCACACGGTAGTTCCATTTTCTTTATGTCAACACATGTCAAAATCGCAATGTAGGCGCCATTTTGAATCTTATGAATAATGTCACATCCGGGAACTTTGCGCACGAGCTCCTTTGAAGGCTGCCGATGACGTTATCACCACCAGGTGGATACAGGTGCCTCCACCGTTTTCTGCTTTCTTTCTGAATTCAGTTAATTCTGAAGCAGGAAAGGATGGTGATAAAATAAATAATACAGGTAAACGATATATTTATTTTGTTCTTTTTATGTGAATCCGAGAGAAGTATATTATTGCTGTCAGGTGAAAGGGACAATTTCAGAAGTAATTGAGCATGGTACATTTTGAATTGATTTCTGTGATGAACTTTCACAAAGCTATCTGTCCTTCCTAAAAAAAAGTTCACCTGACATGGTATCAGTCAAAAAATAGCACAATAAGTACTGAAAAAAAACCATCTTAGATGAGTTGAATAAATTATACATTTCTATTATCATATCAGCAACAACAAAAAAAACGTAAAACCATTATACGGGCTTCAAAGGGGTCACATTTTTATCAATATTTGAAATTATATTATCATGATTATATGCAGCAGTTAGTTATACCTGAGAGCAATATAACATTATTTTATTATTGCTCTCAGGTTAAACATAAACAGTTAACTCGCAAAATGCAACCAACTTTCGGTCCGCATTAGAATTTTATTAAAATAGCTAACAATATGAAAGTATCACTAGAAAATCAAGTGTCGTCAAAATAATTTAAACTATTTTCAACTGGCAAATTAAGCATAAAGAATGGTGGTGGCTAATGATAATAAATGGCTGTCCTGTTTCTAGTAGTTTTATTTCAGACAAGGTCTGCTCATGGCGCTTGCTTATGTTATGTTCTCTGAATAAATGAGTCTTCAGCTGCTTTTTAAAGCAGGTTATCGTTTTACAGTTTTTCACCGTAGAGGGCAGGGCATTCCAGATTTTTGGCGCATATGAAGAGAAACCCCTATCACCGTATGTTCTCAAATTAGTTTTGGGAATTATATATTCATTTTTAAGAGCAGATCTAAGATTTTTGTCACTCGTTTTAATTTTCAACAAGTTATTTAGATACTCTGGGGGCCATTCCATTTTGCATTTCTCATGTTAGCAGAGCAATCTTAAAATCGATCCTAGCTTCAACAGGCAGCCAGTGCAGGTCCATCAGTTTTTTTGTGATATGGTCCCTCCTATTTAATTTCCCTACTATTCTAGCTGCCGCATTTACACCCTAAACATTTAAGAGGCAGGTTTTAATTGCCCTGTTGAAGTCGTTTTTAAAGCAATTTTATGGTATTATTAATAACAATATTAATCCCAAAATAAACATTTTTAATAACATTACTCAAAAGCGCCGTTTTGTATTGTACCATTTGTGTTGGTATAGATATGCTTTAATGTCAGTCTTTAAAATGTAACAGTCCTATTCTATCTCAAGAAATAATGTATTAAAAATTGCAATTACTTAAACCTGAGAGCTATATACATTTATTATTGTTCTCAAATTATAAAAGGAAATGTAACTTAGATGTAAACTCTCAATAATTAAAATAAAGATAACATAATTATTTGCATTATATAGGAACAGGTCTCGCAGGTAAATTAAATGCGGATCCTTTATAATGATTTAAATAACGTTGATACATGGGTAATATGAGAGAAAAAAACAGACATTAAAAAAGCGTGAAAAAGTACAGTCATCTGGGAGAGACACAATTGCTTTGAAGAGTTCTTTTGTTCCAAGGCACCAATCAAGCAGGCTGTGACCGGCTATTTTGATCAAATATTGCCAGTGACCTTGAAGTGACCTTTCAATGACCTTGAAAATAGAAAGCCTATTTCCACCAAATTATCTATCATCTACATCTTTCAAATACGAGCTTGTAGAGTCCTTATTCATCAAAATCTGTTCATAATTAACAATTTGAGAGCAATTTATCTTTTTGTGGTCAATCTATAAGGGAAAACAAAGGAAAATACAAAGTTTTTTTTAAATAATATAAAAATGCCAGCTTATTGGGGGTTAGTTTATGAAAATATATAGAATACTGCACAGAAAAACACATTAATACTAAAAAGAAATTGAAAAAAAGTCCGTCAATTTAAAGATTTATTATGAAGCTAAGATGATTAAAAATAGCTTAAATCGATAGGGTTACAAAAGTGACAAATTGACGGACTTTAATTTGACCTCACATTTATTTTTGAGATATTAGATAAATTAAATATATCTAATTTCAGAAAATAATCAGCAATAAGTTGCTCTCACCATAATAATACCTAAAAAAGAAGAAATATTCCCTGAAAAATATGAGAAAATTAGTCATGAATAGAAATGATTAAAAAAGATAAAATAAAAAATATATTGAATGTAGAGTCAATTGGGTTATAACATTTTGATAATTTTTGAAAAAATGGCATTCTTTGTGGTTGATTTGGTGGATGGAAGTCGAACACAGCCAATATTAAATGTCACTGAAAGTGCTCTGCAGGGTGCTTTCTGGATGTCCGCTCCTCCCACTGCTATAAACCTGTTACATGCGCTATGTCACTCATTCTCGCTGATGCCTCATCAGACCTTAGAGTAATAGATTATATTACTCTAAGATCAGACCAGCTGTGAGACCAAACTAGACCCTGGCATACCATTGGCATTGCAGACTACCACACGTATTTTCCAGGTCTGATTAACGATATGCCATTTAACAAATCTTGGCAAGTCGTGTTATAAATTGTTAATGTTTTAGGGAGATGAGATATGGTCTGTAATATTCTATAGTGTAGCACCATGATTTACAGCTTCACCACCCAACTTGTTGCTCGGAATGCATGATGTGCAATGCATGGTAACGGAGATTCCTATTGCAGAGGGTACACAGGGTCACTTTTACCCAGCATATATATGGCGCCAAAGAGAGAACACATTCTCCAATTTATACACATATTCATAAATGATATTAGCATCTTCCCCTTATTGTAGTGTTAGCTGATATATTTCTAAAAATGTTCACAGGTATATATTCTTATTTTTTTCCTATTAAATGAGTTAATCTATATGTGTCTATATTCAATACATTTGGCATCGTCTGATTTTATTCCATTGCAAATTTGACCCTTCTAGTAAGATGTTTTTTTATACTATGGAAGTTTGTTATAATTTTGTTAATACTATCATGATTAGAGCAACTTATTGAGGGCTATTTTCTGAGATTACACTTCCATTTCATACAAATGAAACTTTGAATTTCAATTTTGGTTGTGTGGACGAGGACCTTGGGATGTTCCACAAGTAAGCAACCCAATCACCATATAAATTGCACATCCCACAATCTTCTTTGTAATGATACAAAGTGTCCAAGTGTGTATGGTGGTGGTTTTTATGGCATTATGCCGCTCAAATATCACTATACATACCTTTTTATATCCTCAGGGATTATCAAATCAGAACGGTCCAAGTGATGCCCTGTATGTGTATCAATATAATAGTTAACTATGTGTTATTATAAACTGATGTTGAATATGTCTCTATAGCAAAGTGTAGCTAACTCATCAATGTAAATAACAGTTTATATTCTCAGGGATTACTGAATTATAACCATTCAAAAGATGGCCTGTATTTGCATCAACATTTATAGGTTATTTGCATGCCTAATAGATATTTGAAGAATACAGTGGGCCCTAGTGTAACTATCAGGTGGCACCACCATCTATCTTTCTCCCATGGCACTACAGTGTCCTCTATGAGAAACAAAAAAAATTACATTGTAATTTTTGTCATTGTCATAGCAATATACCTTCCTAGCCAAAGTAGACACTAATGACTGTCTAATATAGATTTGGGATAGATCTGGACTAGCATAGTCTATAGCCAAACGCACTTGTCTTAACAAGAAAGTGTTTCTTAAAAAAAAGAATTTGTATACAGTTTCCTTTTTGAAAATGATATTTATTTTTTCTCATCATTTTGAAATTGCCGTAAATGTAGAGTACAATGACTGAAACTGGCAGTTGAAACTCGGACGTAGTCAAACATCTAGCATACCTTTCTTTCATGTATAAAGTCATTAATTTTCATATATTCTACTTTTGCAAAACACATTTTAATTCTATGTTTATTTATGCAGTTGAGGTGTACGCCAGGTCCATGATCTGCAGGCCCCTCAGAAGTACATATCGCTCCAAAACTCTGTGTTATAATACCCTCCACTAATTGCAATTGAGCTGAATGTTGTGTCTCACATGTCATCTTGTAATTCCACTGTCTTTCAAAATGTTAAAAGTGTTTATATGTTTTCACAGCACAAGTGATGTGCCGGAAGCCATGATGTAGTTAAAGCATTCATGAAACCTGACTTTCAGACACATTTTCTTTACATAACATGAATGTTTATACCCTAAACAGTGCTTTTATGTAGTAGTACCCAAAATATTCCCTGTTAACAACTTTCTGTGGCACTTGAAAGTTGATCAGTTGTCTGCTGAAACCTTTACCAGCAATTGAACACACTTTGTCAACAAGCTTTATTTAGCTGGTCTGTGATCTCATGTAAACACCTAATGAGTTACCAGTTGGGCACCTGTCCAGCTTGGGAAACAGGGTGGAGATGTTTTGTACAATTTATTGCCAGGATTATACTTCAGAACAACATAAGATTATTTTAATATTATTTGAATCAATGCAATAACTGTCATGGTTGTGACAAAAAAATTATGGTTGTGACAAATATCTTATGGTTGTGAAAGATATATCATTTATGGGAAAAGTATACTATTTATTTGAAATGTATCTTATGCATATGAAAACCTTTCTATCAAAAAGGGAAGACATGACTCAAAGGCTGCATGGAATCCCCCTTAACTTAAAGGCTGAGATATTGAAAAAGTGACATTAAACCCTTTGGACTTTGAATGGCAAAAAGAATGCTGATAATTGGTATCAGTGAAATTAATGATTTGACCCTCTTTGATGAAATTTGGGGTTTTTCACACCACTGAATGGGAAGACATCAAAGGCTGCATGGATTCCACCTTAAAGGCTGGGCTGTATAGAATTTTTTTAAAACTTTTTTTGGCAAACATATTTGATATAAAAATAATGATTTTTCTTCATTTATAACTTTGTAAATATTCATCCATTTTTAATAATTTTACCACCAAAAGAAAGCCAAGAAAAGGCACTATTATCGTCATGATAAGTGTTATCTTCCAATTCATTCTTTAAGTAGTGAAAAAAAATGGCCAAAAATGTGTTGCTCAAATTTTGACAATAGGTAAACAACACCTCCTGTGACTTACAGAGCCCCCTGACAGTTCAAAGGTCAAGGTCACACAACACACTTCCTGTCCAGTACTGGCAGTACTTGGTGGTCACAAAAAATCACAATTCTCAGGGCAGATGTTCTTTTGTGGATTTCAGACAGATAGCCTATACGTATGTCAATTTTAAGATCATATATTGTTTTCAGATACCTTAAACCACTGTAAAATCCCCTGGAACCTTCCAGGTTTCATGAATGCTTTTGTACTTTAACTCACAGGTTGCCAGAGAGTGGTGGAGGTCAAGAGCCTTTCTTACAACATCTATTTTTTTTTACTGCTCTAAGAGCTGTATACAAAAAGGTTCACAAGGGAAGGTAACAGTCAGACCTGGGTAAGGATGAAGGTGACAAAACATGCTCTGAAATAGGAGATTTGGAAAAGGGGATTGTGATGCCTGTATAAGGCAAACATTTGAAAAGCAGTATCCTGTTTTAGGGAAAATGATAAAATATCTAAACTTGTCTTAGGGAAAATATCAGCCAAAAGGGCCTTATTTAGCCCAGCTTCCCCGGTAACGCTGACTATGAAAGTAACCCCTTTTAAAAATGGAGGTATATTATTTCAGAGCTTCTATAATAGAATTGCAATGTCCTAATGATTATTAAGGTGACAATCAAGCTAGTGAGCTCCCTCCATCAAAAGTCTGCGCAGGCTGTGTGGAGGGAGCATATTACATGATTCCAGACCAGAGAGTATGGAGGTCGAAATAATTCTTACACTGGGAAGTGAATGAGAATAAACCAAAAGAGACTGTCGGACAGAGTCAAGATAAAAATCAATCTCACGCCAAGTGGCCGGTCTTCGCAAAGACCGACCAAAAATCACACACAGATGGCACTCACAGAACATGATATTTGATAGCAGAGGGCGCCACCAATAACCACGTGGCTCTATCTTGCACACTCCTTACAGTGGTTATCGTTCAGCCTCAACAGATTACTGGTTGATATTTACGGCCCCGCTGTCAAAATACAGCACATTCTCTTTCAAGTCGCCATTTTGATAGGTAAGCTTGTTGGAATGAACCGGGCGAAGAAACAAATGATTTAACCTCCATAATTTGATGTAAAACGTTCACAATCGTATGTACGATTTATATGAATGGATAGATGTCATACTGGAAGATATTATATCTGTTTGTGAATCCTGAAATCGATAAAATAGACGCAATTCGTTACACACACGTGTCCGCCAATTTCAGATCTGAATCTGTTGCGAAATTGCATTCCTGAGGCCAATGCGAGTCTCCTAAATTTGAAGTTTAAATCTTTGCTTGTATGGAAAAAGTTAAAGTTTAATTCTTCGAAATTAAGAGACGACTGCGACAACTAGTACCAGATGACAAATTGCAACAAGTTTTAACTTACAGAAGATAATATAATCGACGTAAATGTTATGGGAATGGAGCTTCTATAAATCTATTTCATCACCACTTGTCTACTCATCCTGGTGGATGATCCACATTAATAATGAATATATCAGGGGAATTTTGTAGGTCGTAAAGTCCAGTGACCGGCAAGTGTCTGAATCCGGCAGTTGAAACTGATATATGATGATTACCATTCTATATTCTTTGAAGGAAACATGTTAATATTTTGCCAACAAGTACACAGAAAATAAAAAGTAATAAATTTTGAGACAGGCGCAACAAATATTTGGCATGAACTTCTAAAGTGGGAAGAAAAAATTTTTTTATCTGCTGATACAACAATTAACCGAAATGTGGAAAGCAGAATACAAAAGAGACAATATTGAACAAAGTACATAGAAAATGATATAAAAATGAGGTTACATACTCTGCATCACACACATCAAATGCAGATTACTTTTTCCTTATATTTGCATACTATTACCATACAGCTTTAAAATTTGTTGGCTCTTAGACACGGTCATGCACAATGACAGAACTGTACATGTGTATATGTCAATTTCCAATGTTCAGCAACAATTTAGTATGGATCATTTTTTTTAAAAATTTGGGGGGGGGGGGCTATATTGGAAAAATCTGGTTGGAAAAGTATGTCATTGGTATATCAGTTAGCCCAGGGTCTGCTAAGGAGAGTAGAGATTACAGTGAGGAAAATAAAACAACTTGCATGGCTATGAATTGTTAAATGATTTCAATTTATTCCACAGTGCTCCTCAACAGAAATCAACAAAAATAACTTGTCTATTTGAAACATGTTGGGTATCTCACTAGTGTTGGAAGAAGACAACAACATACTGCCTCACATGAGACATTCTCTGTACTGTGTATAATACTTTGGTACAAGCACATGATTCTGTAAACATACTCTGTCGAATCGGTGAATGAAGAAATGAAAACTCATGATCAATCCCAGGACATTCCCAAACATTTAAAAGATATTCATTGGTGACAGTAATTTTAGAATAAAAATTCCAATTTTGGGGTATGAACAAAAAGAAAAGCCTTGAAAAGAATTGTAAGCAGACCAAAAAAAGAATAAAAGAAAAACTTAATGGTTGCAACATGAGGTTACAATGAGGAAAAAAAACAACTTCCATGGCTATGATTTGTTAAGTGATTTCAAATTGTTCCACAGCGCTCTGAGTAACCTCAGCTTGCAAACCTTCAAAATTATAAGGAGCAAATGTTAAACCCATATACAAAGCATCATTATGAAGGGACTGAATAATTTGCCCTTCGGACAATTGTCTTCATCATATCAGTTGCTGTATTCAAGATTAGCAAGTCTTTTCCCAGAAATTAATGATGTAAACTTAAAATAAGATATTTCTATGTTTCAGATTCTATCTTTAAACCTTTTGTGAGGCAATCCCTGAACCACAGTCAAGATGGTCAAGGAAGATAGAACAACGTGGAAGTCCAACTACTTCCTGAAGCTGATCAACCTGCTGAACGAGTACCCCAAGTGCTTCCTCGTGGCAGTTGACAATGTCGGGTCCAAGCAGATGCAGCAGATCCGAATTGCTCTCCGTGGAAATGCTGGTTAGTGCTATTTTGTTTTATTTTTAAATTTAATTTTAAAAATTTAATGTTTGGTTTTTGCAGAGGTTCATTATTACCTTTTCTGAAATAACTTCAGATTTTACTGGATTTTAATTTATTTGTTTTTTAAAACAAAATATCATAGAATTTTAAACTATCCTATTTTTTTTCAGAGGTACTCATGGGAAAGAACACCATGATGCGCAAAGCAATCCGTGGACATCTGGAGAACAATCCAGGTCTTGAGAAGTATGTTTGTCACGGTGATATTCAAAATTTTATCCCAACTTTGTCCACTAGAGCTACTTTATCTTTTTAAAATCAATTAGGGTTCAGATGTACATTTGTGACTGCAAGTTTAGAATAAAAAATCAAATTTTGGTCAATTTCATGCACAAAAAGAAGAAAATTGTTAGTAATTAGAAACACTAAATGGTCTGAAACACGAGGTTACAATGAGGAAAAAAAAACAACTTCCATGGCTATGAATTGTTGTGATTTCAAATTGTTCCACAGCGCTCTGAGTAACCTCAGCTTTCAAAATCTGAATTTTTGTACCAGCAAGCAAAACCAAATCATTATTAGTTGTATTGGGTAAGGAAAATCTGACCTGTGTAAACTAAACAAGTGCGAGACTAATCCAAGTCACTTTGAAGAACACATTCATCTGTATTATGGCAAATATCTTAAAGTGAATACATTTTGCAGGCTGCTGCCACACATCAAGGGAAACGTTGGGTTTGTGTTCACCAAAGGTGATCTCCCTGATGTACGTACCATCATCCTGGAAAACAAAGTGGCAGCCCCAGCCAAGGCTGGAGCCATTGCACCCGTCCCAGTGTCCATCCCAGCACAGAATACTGGCCTCGGACCAGAGAAGACCTCCTTCTTCCAGGCACTGTCCATCCCCACCAAGATCTCCAGGGGAACCATTGAAATCTTGGTGAGTCTTATGATGTTTGCGTTGTCTTATAAACTCCAAATATTATATGTACAACAAATACCACTTGAAATATTAAAACACTAAGGGCAGCACAATATTTGATATAACTGAGTTAATGGACCGGTTTAGTAGGCAGTAATTCATTATAGTTTTGCATCGGTGATGAAAGTCTGTTGAATAAGGTGTGAACAACTCTGTGCCAGAGTCAGAAATGGCTGAACCCACTGGTGCAGGTTCACAGCAAAGAATAATAACCTGCCTTCTGGCTGTCTGAGATGCTGCAAGAATCAGTCCGGGATAGAAACCCGGAGATTGGCTATCTTTTTAAAAGTGTTTTATGATTTCAGAACGATGTGTTGCTGCTCTCTCCCGGAGACAAGGTTGGTGCCAGCGAGTCTGCACTCCTTAACATGTTGAAAATTTCTCCATTTTCATATGGTCTACAGATTGAACAAGGTAAGTCTTTTTAGATGAGATAATGAAGAACCATATCAAAGTCTAAAGAATATTCCTAATTTTTAAAACTAATGTATCGTTGCAGATAAAAGTGAACTTTTTAGTGAGTGAAAATTGTGTTTATCTGAGCACATTGGCATAGTAGTGGCCATTGATAATGGTAATGTTACCATCTCTTTGCAGTGTATGACAGCGGCACCATATTTGACCCCTCCATCCTGGACATCACAGATGAAGATCTGAGAACAAGGTTTTTGCAGGTGTGTATATATTTGTTATGCAGAAAAGCCTTAACCTTGTTCTCAATGATAATAGCTACACCTGTTAATTGATTTTACATGTTAATTTTTCTTCACATTGTTCACGTTCAAACCAGGAGTTAATGCTCAAAGTTAATGATAGGACTCCCATGATTTATATTTTATCCTATTGATCATCTCCTTTCCAATATCTCAACACAGAAAATCATACATACATTCTTCTCGAAAAGCTTTGCCCTGTAAGTTGTCCCACTGGGGGTCGAGCTTACGAGGATTTTTTGTCAGCTCAAAAGCAGCAGAATTGATTTTTGACTCCATACCAGTGATGAAAAGATATATTGTGAGAAGTGCACAATACTTTGCTAGAGTCAGAAATGGCTGAACCCACTGGCACTGGTGCACTGCTATGAGCAATAAATTGCCTCCAGGCTGTCTGAGGTATGGCTCCCCTTAAATCATCATCAGGATTATATGTCCAAATGATAGATATATAACATATCCTGTGCCCTTCTCCAATTGCAGGTTTTAGTTTATTATTTCTATTTTGATATTTTTTGGGATTGTAGGGAGTCACCAATCTGACGTCTGTGTGTCTGGCTATTGGTTATCCTACTATTGCCTCAGCGCCACATATCGTCATCAATGGCTTCAAGAATCTTCTGGCTCTCGCCGCTGCGACAGACATCGAGTTCAAAGAGGCTGAGTCGGTAAGTTGTTGATACTTTGTTTACAGTGAAAACATTGATCCTTTGGCTTCATATTGTTTTAGAATGAACAATGATTAATTTGCCAAGACACATTATTTTTCCATTATTTGAAGAAACGTCACGGTCCCAATTTTGGCTCAACATTTACTGTAGAATCTATAAATAAAGCACAAAAACTGATAATTGAAATGTGAATTTGTTTCAGAAACTTTTTGCCTACCAATATACTTCTTTATGAACAAGATGTGTTTCTTTGGTGTCCCCTAACTAATCATTAAAAATACATATCTGAGAACAATTTTTCATTTATGGACTTTGATAACAGCTCAATTATTCCTTCAATTTCTTGAATATTTGAACTTTTGTAACCTTTTGCAAAGTTTTTTTCTTTGTATTGGCCATTGAAAAATGGGCTTGAAATTTTAAACCCAATCCAGATTCCAATGACATGCCCAGGCTAAACACCACAGAGCAGATGATGTAATTACAAAAATGTTTTGAAGATCTCTCAAATAGTACTGGCCAAACCCTTGAAACGCTGGGTGTTTTCTGTACTTTACAGATGAAGGAATACTTGAAGGATCCATCCAAGTTTGCAGTTGCTGCTGCTGCTGCTCCAGCTGCTGCTGCTGCTGAGGAGAAGAAGGAAGAGGCCAAGGAGGAATCTGAGGAAGAATCTGACGAGGACATGGGATTCGGTCTCTTTGACTAATCCTGGAGTACAGTGCAGAATAATTCTGATAATATTATATATTACAGAGGGTTGGCAAGGCTTCTTGGTCATGGCTGGGGGACTTGATTCCTCAATTTTTTCAAGTGCCCGGTAAATCCAATGGCACGAGGAAATATGTGATATATAAATAACTTCAGAATATGAAACACAAAGAAAATGAAATAAAAGAAATTTGAAAATGAAACAAAAGTGTCATTCGTGATTTGTTAGTTAAGCTGAAGACTATGTTGAAGGACATGATCAAAATAAGGGCAAAAGAATATTTGTGCACAGGTCAGAAGTTTCTGATCCTCTTAATTAGCACTGCAGAATGGAATCAATAGACACTTCTAGGATATTTCCATTTTTGGACTGGTCAAAAATTCTCTGGATTACCTTGTCGATATGAACCCTATCCTTTCACAACCAATGCAAAAAGTCACAAAATTCCTTCCACATAAACAAAATAGGTAACCTGAAATATTTTCATTTGACTCCAAAGTGATTGGTACGAAATTTTCACAAAATTGTTGATCCCCTATGTGACCAAATCTTATTTTAAGGTTTCACTACAGGTGACCCCACATGCACTTTTATACCAAACATCCAAACACAAAATGAATTTAATACCAGCAAGAAATTCATACCACAAATGCAGGTCTGAAAGGAACCTTTGAATGTTTTAATTGTGCTCCAGATTAAGGTCCTTTACCTATATAATTGTAACTTGCAAGCATATATTTAAGTAATCAACTTGTCCATCCTCTACCTGAGACTAGAAGTGATTTGTCTATAAAATAATAACTATTTTCATTGGTCAAAAATTGGTGTTGCACAATTTGTGTTGTTCAATTTCATTAAAATGTCAATTTGTGTAACACAAGTTTTTGACCAATGAAATAATTTTTTAAGAATTAACAGTCCATCACCTCCTAACTCTGTTGATTTTGCGAACATTAAAATGGGCAGTGCACGAGTGTCTCATCCAACACTTGATGGGGAAAAAAAGAAATTCCTGTCACCGAAAAGAATTTGTGAAAATGGAATATTTTTTCTTCCTGAATCTACAGACATGACACAGGAGTTAAAAAGGTCTTTCTTGGTCTCTTTCAACTCTGAAATCTGAAACATCACAAAATTATGCAAGGTTTTTGGGGTATGTGTTGGGGGGAAAAAAATATTGACGCACTGTGACTTACTCCCTTGATTAAATATTTGTGCACAAAACTTTAAAATTACACAAATGTATATATCTCACCCAGGGCTTGGAGTGCTTACCCACCCCAAGCCTAGTGATCAAAACAAAACAAAATGAGAAAGGTTCGTTTCAATAGTACCGGGGAAACGCTTTATAAATAACATGATGGGACCCTCCTTAACCCATATACCAAATTTGGTGAACTTTGAATCGCCTGCGCCAGTTACTTTTCACTCAGAATACTAGGATTCATTTGAAATTATTGAAAAAGTTGTGAGTGGCGCCACTCACAACAAAACTACAAATATTTTTTATTTACTGTTATTCAGTCCCCTCCTCATGGCTACTCCTTTCAGTATTTTAATATTTTTCCTGGTATGGGGAATGTGTAAATGTGAACAACAGACTTGAACATGTTTACATATTTAATAAACTTTTTTCTCCCAGACTGAGCCAGAACAGATTTCCAATTTGTCAGTTTTGTAAATTAGCTCCTCGCTGCATCTAAGACCCTTCTATTATTTAACCAAGATGTATATCTAATACTGAATTGTTAAGCGAGGCTTTGCTTCTTCGGTGAGAGGAGTAATTTTCTGTTAGTCTGTTTGATCTCTTCTTAAACTACTGGTTTGAGTTCTTAACTGTCAGTAGGTAGGATGTATTAAACTCTGAAAAATATCTATACGATTATCACTCAGTTGCAGAAATTTCCAGAAAATATTCACAAACGCAATGATCAGCACAGCTCGCAGGCTATTTTTACCCTCAGCCCCTGATGTAATCAGGCTGAGGGTATTGCAGTACTCCTGGCGTGGGTATGTATGTATGTATGTATGTATGTCTGTAGCGAACATCCTTGTCATCGCGATAACTCAAGAACAAATGATGGCAGCTTCACGAAACTTGACACACATATGCATCTGGTGAAAACCTCAGACGAGTTCGATGGACGGCGACCTTGACCTATTTTTCAAGGTCACAGGAACAATTATGTGAAATCCCAAGAATCACAATAACTCAAGAACGAATAATGGTAGCTTTATGAGATTTGACACACATAAGTATCTGGTGAAGACCTCAGAATTTTTTCTATGAAACATGACCTTCACCTACTTTTCAAGGTCACAGGGACAATTATGTGAAATCATCTTGTCATCGCGATAACTCGAGAACAAATGATGGCAGCTTCATGAAACTTGACACACAAAAGCATCTGGTGAAAACCTCGAATGAGTTTGATGGATGGCGACCTTGACCTATTTTTCAAGGTCACGGACAATTATGTGAAATCCCAAGAATCGCAAGAACGAATGATGGCAGCTTTATGAGATTGGACACACACAAGCATCTGGTGAAGACCTCAGAATTTTTTTCTTTGAAACATGACCTTTACCTACTTTTCAAGGTCACAGGGATAATTATGTGAAATCATCCTTGTCATCGTGATAACTCAAGAACAAATGATGGCAGCTTCATGAAACTTTACACGCATAAGCATCTGGTGAAAACCTCGGACTAGTTCGGTGGACGGCGACCTTGACCTATTTTTCAAGGTCACAGGGACAATTATGTGAAATCCCAAGAATCGCAATAACTCAAGAACGAATGATGGCAGCTTTATGAGATTTGACACACACAAGCATCTGGTGAAGACCTCAGACTTCTCTTGATGGAACATGACCTTCACCTGATTTCAAGGTCACAGGGACAATTATGTGAAATCATCCTTGTCATCGTGATAACTTAAGAACAAATGATGGCAGCTTCATGAAACTTTACACGCATAAGCATCTGGTGAAAACCTCGGACTAGTTCGGTGGACAGTGACCTTGACCTATTTTTCAAGGTCACAGGGACAATTACGTGAAATCCCAAGAATCGCAATAACTCAAGAACGAATGATGGCAGCTTTATGAGATTTGACACACACAAGCATCTGGTGAAGACCTCAGAATTTTTTCTTTGAAACATGACCTTCACCTACTTTTCAAGGTCACAGGGATAATTATGTGAAATCATCCTTGTCATTGTGATAACTCAAGAACAAATGATGGCAGCTTCATGAAACTTTACACGCATAAGCATCTGGTGAAAACCTCGGACTAGTTCGGTGGACGGCGACCTTGACCTATTTTTCAAGGTCACAGGGACAATTATGTGAAATCCCAAGAATCGCAATAACTCAAGAACGAATGATGGCAGCTTTATGAGATTTGACACACACAAGCATCTGGTGAAGACCTCAGACTTCTCTTGATGGAACATGACCTTCACCTGATTTCAAGGTCACAGGGAGAATTATGTGAAATCATCCTTGTCATCGTGATAATTTAAGAACAAATGATGGCAGCTTCATGAAAATTGACACACATAAGAATCTGGGAAGACTCCAGATGAGTTTGATGGACGGTGACCTTAACCTGCTTTTCAAGGTCACAGGCCCATATCAATAATTCTAGAGTAAATGATGACAGTTTCATGATACTTGACACACCTAAGCTATCAAAGGAAGTAGATTTTATGGGTTTTTTACCCCTGCATCAATTTGCCTTGGTGCAGTGACGTTTTGTTCACAAATATTGTGTGGAGCGAATGTTGTGCAATGAGTTACCAGGGCTGAGGGTTGATGCATCTCTGATGCCTATGTTTTAACATATTGGTACTGTACTCAAGCCTTGTTTCTTCGTACTATTTGTACACTTTACTGCCACTAACAGGTCAATTTGCAAAAGCTCATTCCAGAACTTTTAACCAAAACACGTTTGTGCCATGTCTATTTATCGAATGTTACCTACAAGTCAATCATCAAAATTTACATTTTTTGAATATGTTCTCAGTGCTCATTTGAGCTTCAATTCCCTCACTCATTCCTGTATGGACAAAGGTTCATAAGGACAGATATTTAAACGCATTAAATGTCTCTGATAAGGACAGTCAACGTGATCAAGTGTTGGAATTATCATTTTGAACATTGATCTCAGGAAAGCAGCTTATATTACATAACTAAAAAGTCAATGAATTTCACAACAGATTTTGTGAGGTTTATATCTGCCAACTTCACGGACGTGAAAAGAAAAGCAAAAAACGAGGCAGCTTATATTGCAGAATTAACACAAATTTAAGGAATTTCACAAAAGGTACCCTAAATTGGCAGGGTCACTGCTGATTCTGCGAGGTTTAAATCAATAAAGAAAAAAAGAATCAAACCCTTTGAAGCACTGTGTTATGCAACCTAGCAATTAACATCATGTGAAGGATAAATTAAAGAATTGAAGTTAAACAGGAAGAGATTGCAATCAGCATCATTTGAATGCTGATTGCAATCGGCATAATTTGAATAAAAGATTATACTGAGGCCATCACAACCTCCTGTCTTTTCCGAGAAGAAAATCGTAGTTTTCCGTTCTTTTCCAGTCTTATCCGTGCATTTCTGGCCTTGCCGTTCATTATTCCTGTCTTATCATTTCTTATTAGACAAAAATCTGAGAGCAATAATATTCTCTCAACAAAAATATAAGAGTGCTGACAAATGTTGATTAAAATATAAATAAATAGAAAAATAAAATCAAACTCGTGCAGGATTTGCAAATTAATATGATAAGAAACCAACAAATATGAAGAAAAAAATTATGAAATGATTTCAAACATGACGTGATTTTCCTTTAAGCCAAAATACCTGACGTTGGAGTCTCTCGTACCGATTCGTTATGATTCTATTCTTCTTGTTGGGTTGAGACGGAATCCAATCCTTGTGGTCACCTTTGTTGTACTGAAACCTGAGATGCAGCGACTCCTCAGATTTTCACAGCAATGTGCAAACTAATACTCTACTCAATCTGTCATAATTCATTGCAGTGCTTCTATCGGATCTGAGATCAATATAACTATAACTTTATTATTGCTCTCAGATCGGATATATTTGGAAATCAAAGAGTTGATTTGTATGTTTCTGATGATGCAGAGTGCATTTTTATTTGGTGAAAAACTAGAATAAGTCCTAATGGGTGCAAACAGTGTTATACATGGCCAGCCACGAGAGTAGTTGAGTTCCTGACTGACGGGAATTTTCTGCCAAGATCTTGTATTTTTTTTATTGGGGAAAAAATACATTTACATTTAATTGTAATGTAATTTTACATTTTTTAAAGCTGACGTCTGAGATAAAATATTTTTGGAGAATGAAGTAAAATCTGTTCTGTACCTTTATGCCAGGTTTCACCAGGGTTAACCAAGAGATGGTGAAACCCGGAATTACATACTTTTGTATGGCAAAGAAGAGAAAAAAGCAGTACGATTCATAATAAACCTTTATAGTCTTATTCCAGTTTAATTGGTCTCAGAGAATGTAAACAACACTTTTGGAAACTGATATTCAAATTTAAAGTAAGTTTATGAACAATTCTAGATAATATAGAATATCTATTAAAATAAAAAATTATCCTGGCAAATTTCAGGATTCACCAATAAAACCTGGAATTCCAGCTCTCACCAGATCCAAGGTTTCAGTGCAACAACTTTCACACGTCTTCAAGTGGTGGGCAAATTACTGAACATCATTTTAAAATTCATAATTCATCTGAACATTATTACGAGACATATTTCTTTATTCAACTTGTGGTTTTGACAATAACAAAATGACATCAAAATTTGAGTTTGAAATATAGAAATTATAATTCTATAATATTGTTATTTATGTGAAAACAGTTAAATAATTATTATACTTAATTGTGGATGACACCATAAATAAAATGTTATGTTATGAATGACGTATATATTTATCTCAACATCAGTATGAATATCACTTGAAATGGAGAATAGATTGGTGACCATGTGCAATATATTATGTGTTTTTTTAAAACAATAGTTATCTAAAGTGTATAGAACATATTTTCTGTAGTTATACTGGTGCTGACTCGCCCTAGTTGACAGTTTGATAAGGTGCTAATTGACCTTTATGTTTTCTAATCATACATGCAATGGTTCATTGTAAATTGCTGATTGTATCATCTAGGCCTACATGTACATGTATATGACAATAAACAAATTTGTATTTATTTTTAATAACTACTCTCATATTGAACAAATTCAAGGTGGAATGATTGGTCATGGGTCATAAAATGTACAGCAGGGAGTATGAAATATTAATTTCGGATTTTCTACTATCTTCAGATCTAAATCTGAATTAAAACAATGATAGGATCCCCGCATTTAAATATTATTAGATCGGATCTATCACCCAGTGTGAGGAGTGCCTAAAGAATTGTGAAATACGTCAAGGCATGGCGTGGTATCACCTGGATTAAGGATTTCACAACCAGGATGTACGATAAAAGCCTGAGAAGAAATGATTTCACAACCAGCTGTTGTAATTTCGTGATTCACTTGACTTGCATGATGATCAAACCTTTCAGAACCTCTCTCATTGTGGAGGCGGATTTGGCCGAGTGCCATTTTTGCATGCAATATTCATTAATCTCGGTAGAATTTTTACACCCGTCTACCACATGGTGTCTTGATCTCAAAGTTAAACAAAATAAATGTAGCATTGCGGAAAACATCCCAACTTTTGAAAAGGAAGTGGAAAATACGGAAATTCACGTAGACACGCTCAACGCAGCGGTGGAAAGTGAAGTGTGTGTCAGTTGGTGACGTCATTAGGATGACCCCCTATTTGACACCCCTCTAGGCCGAGTATAAAATGCTGAGCGGCCATCATTCTTTCCTTTCTATCTTTGTGGCATCCATATCGGTAGGTACATGCTTTCCGTTTTGAATCCATCTTATAATATGGTTGTTTTCAGTCATCAACGCCACAAAATGTCTTATTTTGATTCTACTATAGGTAAGGAATATATGTAGGGGACTATTTTTCAACCACAAATCCATCTTGTTGTATTTTTGAAGAAATATTTCTTCACGAAAATGCCGGTTCGAGATACTTGGATGAACTGGGAACATTGAAAAAAAAAAGCAGTTTGGACTGAAAAGTTTCTCGGATAACAACAGTGAACACTTTTAGTTCAACACCTTGGAGCAGAATTGTATCATTTTCTAGTTTTCTGAAAAAAACATTGTGAAATACTTTAATAATAGGATTATTTGGATCGAAGGATAAAGACCGGCTGATGAAATCTGGTCCGGCTGGAACTCAGTATATACAGTATCTGGAAGTACCACGTCTCCGTTTTAATTATTGTGTGCGTCTCTGTGGTTGTGAGAAGTGGTATCGTGTATATTTTTGAATTAGTTTTAGGTAATTAGGCATTGTTGGTATCACAAATGGTCCAGTCGTACTGGCACGTCATACTGGAAGCCATTTTGTTTTGTCGAGCTTTGTGACCACGTGTCGCAATAATGAAATGAATGGAGTTTCCTTTCTGAAATGCCCTATAGATTTTGGACCTATATTTTTTGTTCTATCACTGTTAAAAACGAAGGATATTTCATTGTCAGTCTAGCACCAGCACAAGTCTAGTTTTCACAAAGACCTTTTTCGAATGTGTGTTGGGGTTTCTGTGTGGGGGGACAAAACTTTACAAATTACTCCGTACAAGGGACATCAAGAAATTACTTAGTTTGAATTATGTGGGGCACAGGGTTAATTAGAAGTTTGTATCTGTCATGCATGCATGACTGGATATATGACTATGTTCTAACAAGTGAATGTCTTCTTTTCAGTGCTAAAGCAGCCGAGCTACTGAACACGCAACATGGGACAAGAAAAGATCCACATCAACATCGTGGTCATTGGCCACGTAGACTCTGGAAAGTCTACAACAACTGGCCATCTTATCTACCAGTGTGGTGGTATCGACAAGCGTACCATCGAGAAATTCGAGAAGGAGGCCCAAGAGGTAAGTTCTGGGAGGCCTATCCCTTAAAGATGGTTTTTGTAAGGTCGTATATTTGATATATTAACAAATTGAATTGGTTGACCAATATTTCTAGGAGACAACATTTATGAACATGTGGTCGGCATTTAGTTGTATGGCTCCCCTTCCCAATGCATGGTTCTGGTGTAATTTCCTCGAACTTTGTTTAATATTGGTGCTGTAAGCTCCACTTGAAGCTTTTCTCCCTTGTTTCTTATTTGATCTGCAACAAATTTGGGAGACTGGAAGAATTTTTATTGAGAAAAATATTAATGTTTTCAGATGGGCAAAGGTTCCTTCAAGTATGCCTGGGTATTGGACAAACTGAAGGCAGAGCGTGAACGTGGTATCACCATTGATATCGCTTTGTGGAAGTTCGAGACCTCCAAGTACTACGTGACCATCATTGATGCCCCAGGACATCGTGATTTCATCAAGAACATGATCACTGGTACATCCCAGGCTGATTGTGCTGTACTCATCGTTGCTGCTGGTACTGGAGAGTTCGAGGCTGGAATCTCCAAGAACGGCCAGACCCGTGAGCATGCCCTGCTCGCCTACACCCTTGGTGTGAAACAGCTCATCGTTGGTGTGAACAAGATGGACTCAACTGAGCCACCCTACAGCGAGGTGAGTAGATCTCTTGCTTTGAAATGTGTTAGCCCTTTGAAGATAAAAGGAAATTTATAATTAAAAGAAAGTTGGCTTTAATCCACCAGTTTGATTGCCCTTGACTGAAGGGAAATTGTTAACTTAAATGAATTTCTTAGAAATGGCTTGTTTCTTCACTTTGTTCAGACTTAAATTTATGAAGTTAAGGATACATGAATTGAATTTTACGTGAGCTGATTATCAGGGTTGTAATTTGTTTTCCAGGCTCGTTTCAATGAAATCCAGAAGGAGGTCAGCCAGTACATCAAGAAGATTGGGTACAACCCAGAGACCGTTCCATTTGTGCCAATCTCTGGATGGCATGGAGACAACATGTTGGAGAAGTCAAAGAACATGACCTGGAACAAGGGATGGAAGGTAAAGAAGTCAGACAAGAAGGAATACACTGGTGAATGTCTCCTCCATGCTCTTGACAACATTGATCCCCCCAAGAGACCCACAGACAAGGCTCTGCGTCTTCCCCTTCAGGATGTATACAAAATTGGAGGTATGTGTGATTGGAATAAAACTTATTGGTTTTTATAAAATATTGCCTTTGAGCTTGCAAAAAGTAGCAATTCCCAGCCAATACTAATCATTTGATGTTTCAATTTAAGGTATTGGAACGGTGCCAGTGGGCCGTGTAGAGACTGGAGTGATCAAGCCTGGTATGGTGGTTACCTTTGCCCCCGTCAATGTCACCACTGAGGTGAAGTCTGTAGAGATGCATCACACAGCTATGGAGAAAGCCGAGCCAGGAGACAACGTGGGATTCAATGTCAAGAACGTGTCTGTGAAAGACATCCGTCGTGGAAACGTCTGTGGAGATTCTAAGAATGATCCTCCCAAGGGTGCTGCTGACTTCACAGCTCAGGTGAGAAGCTCTTCTCTTTCTCAGGCTTGCAAGTACTTTGGATACTGTTCTAAACTTGTGGAGTGCCAATTTGATTATGTAAAAAAAAAGTTGTTTCAATAAATATTTGGCACTGGTGTGAACAGAATGAATTGAAACCCCAAATATATAGACACGCATACTAGTTAGATCTAATTAAATATTACAAATATAATAGCTTACATTAAAAAATATCTGGATCATTATGCTAGACCTGCATAACAAGTGTTGAATTTGCATTAAAATTGTTTTAGGTCATTATCCTGAACCACCCTGGAGAGATCCGCAAGGGATACGCCCCAGTGTTGGATTGTCACACATCTCATATTGCCTGCAAGTTCAGCGAGCTTAGGGAGAAAATTGACCGTCGTTCCGGAAAGAAACTGGAAGATTTGCCAGAGAAGGTGAAGTCTGGAGATGCTGCTATCGTTATTATGATTCCCTCTAAGCCAATGTGCGTCGAGCCCTTCTCCGAATACCAGCCCCTTGGACGTTTTGCTGTGCGTGACATGAGGCAGACCGTCGCCGTTGGTGTCATCAAGGCAGTCAACAAAAAGGATTCTTCAGCTGGCAAGGTCACAAAGGCCGCCCAGAAGGTCCAGGGAAAGAAAAAGTGAATGAACGCCATGGATGAGCACAATAAAATCCTTCTGAAACAGTCAAGACAATGTTACAATAAACGTTGCCATGCATCAATAGTTAAGGATACTATAAAATACATTAAGTGTTCAAGGACTGACCAAAGAGCCAAGCCAAACCAGAAATCTTTATTTAAATTGTCAGTGCTGCTCGTCCTTGTTTCATTGTCAATTTGGTTGCTTAGGTCAAAAGTACATCGCAAGGAATTCAGAAGGAAAGCACGGTGGACATTAGTTGAAACTAACTATAAATTAAGTGTTTACTATTAAAGTATCCTAAGGTATAACATTTTATTGAAAGGGAGTCTTGAGGACTTCAGAAGAAAGCTAAAAAAAAAATATGTAAAAATAAAGAGCTTAAATATGTGAAAATTGTCTCAAATTGTCTATTAATAGTTGGTACTGTTCAGTTAGTTGCTTGGTATGAATATTCAGTTTAATAGTGATGAAAGTCTAAACGAAATAACCCGAATTCAGGTTTTTTCTTCAAATGTGAAATTCTAAATGATCAGAAACATCCAAGGGGGTAGGGTATCTCGAGGTTGATGCAAATTGTCATCCCCGTTATAACTAATCTTAATTTTTTTTTTGTGGGGGGCGAGAGACTTTGCATACGAAAGATCAGAAAAGGGGAGGTGGGTATGCATCTGATGGATAAACTTCCATTCCTTGAACTTTGTTCTGCCAACAAAGGTACAAAATGCTATTCTTTTAATAGATAGCATCGAACAAAGAATTTCACTGACAATTTATGCAGATATCTTTGAAATTGGGCATGTGTACATCTATTTTTTGTCTTGATTTGTTTCTTGTAGAAATATTTCAATTTTATAAATTTGTTGGAGATGTGATAACTTCACTCCAGAAAAGTATTTGATTAAAGTAGAAAAGCATTTCCATTGGGTCTGGCCATAATTTGGAGTAAAGATGGGGATGATTAAGCTGATTATGCTAAAATTGTAACACAACTATATTCGTTGTATGCCCAGCTGTTTAATGAAGTTAATAAACGTCATTCAGTGTCCCATCAGAGCGGATTTATATTGCATGTGCTGGGTTAGCTGGTAAACCCACCGGATTTGTCAATTATAATTCGGCAAAGAGAAATCTGTATTCTGTCCTTTTCAAAAAAATTCATTGAAGCCAGGTTCAACTTTTAGACAAAGTTAAAATTAAATCTATGAATTTCTAATCCATATTTATAAATTGATTAATTGTAGGAAATTTTACTCATGATAAACCAAAGATGGATAAGGGAAAGGGAGCCAAGAATATGTAACCTGGATAAAATATATAAATAGACACATCACTTGGACATGGATTGTCGCCCACCTCCATCATAAAAGTTGCCTAATTACTTGTTTATGTACATGCATCTTAATTGCCCTCCTGCTTCTGACGCCTCCCTCACATATGTGAATACTACTATACCAGGAAAATAGTTCCATGCATGTTATGCTGAAATTACTTTTTTTCTTTTGAAGAGTCGCATTTATTATCATAATGAAAATACAAATATATTTCTTTGGATGCAATACAAAAAAAATCAAGAAATTGATCAGTCAAGTGGTGTGTTTTGATTGATCTACACGGAGTTCATTCAAGCCTTATTTGTTTACTATTTATTTGCCTAAATAGAACCCAATCGTTGCTGTGATTTTGTAATAGCAAAGAATAAGATAGGAGACCAGAGAAATGAAAGTCTGAAGCCCCCAGAAAAAAAACAAAGATGAGCATCAAAATTTTCGTCAAAAAGTTGAAAAAGTCAAAAGCTGAAAATTGCTGACACACAACGAGCAAGTAGGTTTGACATGGAGGCAGAGAAATAGACAGGTGGGAATGCTATACCTGACCAGATTTGGTGATAAAACATTAGGAATGTCTGACGGGCTGATGACTTTCGGCAAACGCAGAGTTGAATACTGTCAGGGTTTTTTTTGCCCCTGTACCCATCGACCTTAATGCAGTGACTTAAAGGAGGGGGTTCAAGTATAAAAGGAAGGGGGTGGAGCCTATTAAACAGGTCTTGACCATCAAAACACCCAGAGCTCAGCCAGTATAAATTGAATACATTCTAATATATTTGTTAATTTCTAATAGAAATGTGTGATACTTGGTACAATGCTGCATGAACACAAGGGCTACAACATATTTTAATCTGAAATCTAAATGTTTGATATCAAAGCTCTTTTAAACAATAAAAGTGTTCTGAGATTTAAATTATTTTGAATTTGATTGACAGTTGACACTGTGTGTGAGATGTGGTTTTAGGTTTGTTTATAAATACCAAGCACATGTCTGAGTGCATGTGTCCAGCATATTTTACAACATATTTGCGGTTTTACCCCATACCTCCCATGGGCTAGATGTTGCTGCAGCTGGGTGGGGAGCGGTCAACTTCAGAGACTCGTTATATAACTTGTGTAAAGATAAGAATCTGATTTCCTGGTCTTCCTCAGATAAACTTTTCAGTGCTTAATTTATGTTTTCTGAATGGTCCGAAAGTTTTTGATTGATAAACATGTAAATAATGACATATGCACATATAAGGTTCACCTTTTCTGTTTTTATTCTCTTCCCCCTCTCTTTATGAGACCAAGGAGGAGTACTGTCACTGAGATAGTCAGCGGGGTTAATGCAGGGTGGTGTGATACAACCCCTTTCTTGCCTATGTTTACAAACAACCTGCCCAGCCACCAGCAGCATCCAGTGGGCTGTGAGTGGACAGTTTGACCAACGGTCAACTTGTGAGGTAGCTGTGTTGTGTGGAGCAGCACCAATCAGCAGCTGGGGCAAAATCTGGGGTGGGGTTAACTGACCGTACGGCTTTTCAGGGGTACTGGACCCCCCTCTTTAAAGGTCACAAGTTTTGTGTGGAGCATATCTCAGCATCCACTTACAGGAAGAACATTTATTTAGAAATGTAGAAGATTTATTGAATGAGACTGGTAGCTTTGGCAGAGGATCCTGCTGGATAACAACTGTAGGTATCTTTGATATGTCAATGTAATTTTCTTTGGTACTTTTATCCCCCATAGACCTCATAATGATACCATAGAAATATTACATTAGTAAGGGAAAAGCAGAAAACAATCGCCTGTTTGCGAGTAATAATAATAATAACGATTTATATAGCGCTATATCAGACCAGGTCTGCTCAAAGCGCTTCATTAAGATAGTGCTTTCTATATAAAAATGTTTTAAGTTTCTTTTTGAAAGTTTCAACAGTTTTGCAGTTTTTCACTTCAAGGGGCAGGGCATTCCAATTCTTTGGCGCATATACCATGAAAGCCCTATCGCCATACGATTTCATATTAGTCATAGGTACTACGTATTCATTCTTATCATTAGATCGCAGTCCCATGCCTAGCTGTTTGTACTCTAATAACTTAGATAGGTATTTTGGGGCAAAGCCATTTTGCACCTTCCATGTCAGTAAAGATATTTTGAAATCAATCCTAGCCTTTACGGGCAACCAGTGGAGTTCCATAAGTTTTTGTGTGATATGATCTCTCTTTTTAAGTTTCCCCACTACCCTGGCTGCAGCGTTCTGTAATTTTTGTAGTTTGGCTAATTCACAAGTGTGACACAGTTCATGTATTTTCAGTTAAGTCAGCAGAGTTGTCAACCCAGGGGGTTATGTTTTTCCTCTGTTACCAATGTGCATTTGTCCCCTGCAAGATATACAAGGTCAAATAATATCTAGGACATAGGGGAATGATCCTTGGCTGCTGGTTACATAACCTTATGTAACATCAGGGAGAATGATTCTTTGATTTGTTGGCTTCTTGGTCCCAAGTTACATAACCTTATGTAACAGGGGACATGATTCGTTGATCTTTTGGCTAGTTACCAAATGACGAAGTGGGACAGTCAGATCCTTTTCTATAATCTCTATTGACCTACATTTGAACTATTACAGTGCTACAACTAACCTCCGACTTCGCTGCTGATGGTATTGAATGTGGTATAAAGTAAAGGCATTTAAGCAGCAGCTCACAGTGTGATCCCCTCCATGAAAACTTAATGTACAATAAAGACAATATTACTCAGGGAAGAAATGACAATATGTGTGGTGTTACACAAGGTACACAGTAGATTTTGTTGTTATCTGTATTCAGGTTACTGGCATGGGGATGGGGCAGGGCTCTTGATATTTGAAAGGGTCTATGAATTAGATAAGAGTAAATAAATGCCTGCAGCACAGAGGAAAGGACCTACATCATTATGTCTGATATCAAACAGTGGAATGTTTTTAGTTTTAAGGAATCCGATTGCGACATTTGTCACAAGGTATCTATCCAGTTTATAATGTGTTCCAACACTCAGATTTTTCTTATTACCAAACATACTGCCAAACATTGGGAGCGTATTTTTGTATAGGATATATTTAAATAAGCTTTTGGAAAAGTTATGGAAACTTTCCAACCACTAAAAATGGCTTGAAATCAAAAGTGAACAAAGTATCTGCAATTATCTATTGTGTCAGTATTAAAAATAAATATGTTGAATACCTTACTTGAGCATTTCTCACAAGCACAGATACTTGACTGGTATCATGAATAATCTAACAAATGTATAAGGTCATAATAATAATCATGATATGTTTCAAGATTTGTGATATTTTCCTACAAATTGACAATGCATTAAAGTGAAAAGTGAGCAAATTCTTTTTATCCATAAAATAAAAAAACCAAGGCTGCAATTTACAAACCTTTTATTTAAAGGTATGACATTAAAACATTAATAATAAATGTGACTATCAATAATATTTTTGTGAAATATATTTGAGGAATAGGACACAAGTTTATACTTGCATTGTGGTCTTGTTCACAACATTTAGACACGATTTATCACTGAGATATCAGTGATAATTAAAGTCTTTCAAACTCCAATCATTTATTCCATGTAACTAGTCCCTTTCAACCCATTCAGTTGACCCCCTGTATTTATTAGAGGTTTGTGTAAACAAAAATGACCTTCCCCCAATTACTGGTCACAATTTAGAATCTCAGGCCTTACCAGTTTTCACAGTAAATTATTACATCATTGAAGCAAGTCTAAAAATGTCTGCACTTTGAAGAAAAAATGCACCTTCCTTGTGACTTAAATATATTTCAAGTTGCCCTGGAATCATAATTCTTGCAGGTCTGACTGCTAAACATGTTTTTTAAGTTGGTAGTTAATCTGGAAAATCAGTACTGCAACATTTAATTTAATCTCTTTAATATGCCTTCTTTGGGTGACTAATACAAATCAGTAATTTGAGTAATTATGTTTAATTCTTATGTTTAACACTTTTAAGCACCAGGCCAGATATATTTTTTACTTTTGATTAAATATGTTTCAGCAGTATTTTCCTGAACATAAGCCTATTAGAGGCATGATACTGTTGGTGATCTGCCTCACTGTTTGCCTAGTTGAGGCATAATACTGTTGGTGATCTGCCTCACTGTTTGCCTAGTTGAGGCATGATACTGTTGGTGATCTGCCTCTTATGTTTGCCTAGTTGAGGCATAATACTGTTGGTGATCTGCCTCTTATGTTTGCCTAGTTGAGGCATGATACTGTTGGTGACCTGCCTCTTATGTTTGCCTAGTTGAGGCATAATACTGTTGCTGATCTGCCTCTTATGTTTGCCTAGTTGAGGCATAATGCTGTTGGTGATCTGCCTCTTATGTTTGCCTAGTTGAGGCATAATGCTGTTGGTGATCTGCCTCTTATGTTAGCCTAGTTGAGGCATGATACTGTTGGTGATCTGCCTCTTATGTTTGCCTAGTTGAGGCATGATACTGTTGGTGATCTGCCTCTTATGTTTGCCTAGTTGAGGCATGTTACTGATCTGCCTCACTATTTGCCTAGTTGAGGCATAATACTGTTGGTGATCTGCCTATTATGTTTGCCTAGTTGAGGCATGATACTTTTGGTGATCTGCCTCTTATGTTTGCCTAGTTGAGGCATGATACTGTTGGTGATCTGCCTCTTATGTTTGCCTAGTTGAGGCATGATACTGTTGGTGATCTGCCTTACTGTTTACCTAGTTGAGGCATGATACTGTTGCTGATCTGCCTCTTATGTTTGCCTAGTTGAGGCATGATACTGTTGGTGATCTGCCTCTTATGTTTGCCTAGTTGAGGCATGATACTGTTGGTGATCTGCCTTGCTGTTTGCCTAGTTGAGGCATGATACTGTTGGTGATCTGCCTCTTATGTTTGCCTAGTTGAGGCATGATACTGTTGGTGATCTGCCTATTATGTTTGCCTGGTTGAGGCATAATACTGTTGGTGATCTGCCTCTTATGTTTGCCTAGTTGAGGCATAATGCTGTTGGTGATCTGCCTCACTGTTTGCCTAGTTGAGGCATGATACTGTTGGTGATCTGCCTCTTATGTTTGCCTAGTTGAGGCATAATACTGTTGGTGATCTGCCTCTTATGTTTGCCTAGTTGAGGCATAATACTGTTGGTGATCTGCCTCACTGTTTGCCTAGTTGAGGCATAATACTGTTGGTGATCTGCCTCTTATGTTTGCCTAGTTGAGGCATAATGCTGTTGGTGATCTGCCTATAATGTTTGTCTTGTTGAGGCATAATACTGTTGGTGATCTGCCTCACTGTTTGCCTAGTTGAGGCATGATACTGTTGGTGATCTGCCTCTTATGTTTGCCTAATTGAGGCATAATACTGTTGGTGATCTGACTCTTATGTTTGCCTAGTTGAGGCATAATGCTGTTGGTGATCTGCCTCAATGTTTGCCTAGTTGAGGCATGATACTGTTGCTGATCTGCCTCTTATGTTTGCCTAGTTGAGGCATGATACTGTTGCTGATCTGCCTCTTATGTTTGCCTAGTTGAGGCATGATACTGTTGGTGACCTGCCTCTTATGTTTGCCTAGTTGAGGCATGATACTGTTATTGATCTGCCTCGTATGTTTGCCTAGTTGAGGCATGATACTGTTGCTGATCTGCCTCTTATGTTTGCCTAGTTGAGGCATGATACTGTTGCTGATCTGCCTCTTATGTTTGCCTAGTTGAGGCAAGATACTGTTGCTGAACTGCCTCTTATGCATTCCAATACACTGGTCAACTGTTTTAATTACAACCTATGGATCTTCACAGAGGAACTGGTTCTAATAATGTTGCACTCTTATCAACTACATGGTGACCTGTAGCCTAAAAATGTATTTGAATATATGCAGGAATAAAATGTGTAAGCTATCTTTGGCTGTTTATTGAACAGACTGGACACAATGTTGAAGTTCAATGTCCTTTTGTAAATGTCAAAAGTGTTTGTGAACCCAAAAACAACAAGCATAAGGCACAGCGTTGGGATATATCAGTGAGTGATTGAAGATATTTTGTTTAGAAAACATAACCCCATGGGTTGATAGCTCTGCTGACTTGAATGAAAACACATGAACTGAGATTAAGTACAACAAGCAACCAGGTTATGATTTTCCATACAAGATCCCAAAGTAGGCAAGATGTTGTATTTTCTGAGGTCTAATTCTATCTATTTTCCATTAGACTCAGTTCTTTTTCCATTTTGTCATGATTTTTTCAAAAATCTAAGAGCTATCACTAAGTTGTCAAGGAGGCTGCCATTTTGAATAACATAGCCAATGAGAATCAAGATAACAAGTTGGGGCCAAATTTGATATGTAACATGCATTTTGATTGGTCAAAATCATCATCTGCTCAAGTCTGCTCCACTTTTAATGGTTGTGAGATTTTGCATGCACACAAATTTTGAATTCAAGGTCAATGTGTCAAGGACAAAGGTCACATGACTAAGAAAGTATTACGAGGCAGGGCTATGACCTAAGACATTTCTGTATACCAAGTTTTAATTTCTTCTTATAAGTGGTTGCTGAGATATGCTCCTTACAAAATTTGTGACATCAAGGTCACTGCACTAAGGTCAATGGTGACATCACTAAGATTTGAATAAATCTGAATCTTCAACTCTCTATCTAACTCTGTATAAAATAGTGTTGGTATATAGAAGATATGAAGTGCATTTAATTCACTTCTAATGGTTATGATGTGGCATGTTCACAAATTTTGAATTCAAGGTCAATGTGTCAAGGTTAATGGTCACATGACTAAGAAAGTATGATGAGGCACGGCTATGACCTAAGACATTTCTGTATACCAAGTTTTAATTTCTTCTTATAAGTAGTTGCTGAGATATGCTCCTAACAAAATTTGTGACATCAAGGTCACTGCACTAAGGTCAATGGTGACATCACTAAGATTTGAAGGAATCTGAATCTTCAACTCTCTATCTACCTCTGTATTAAATATGAAACAAATATTACTAGTAGTTTTGGAGGAGAAGATTTTTAAACATAGTGTTAGCTTGGAGTAATTATGAATGGAGGCGCAACGGCGGTTATTTGAGCTATGGCGTCATAGCAACGCATTGTTTCACACAATGGATTCAAAATCCTTTGATCCTATCATAGTTGCCGACTTCAGAACAGTGAAAAATTGAAGATTCATATTTAAAAAAAATAAATTGGCTAAAGTTTTATTGAAGTATTATACCACATTTTGGTTTATTTTTTTTAAAGAAAAATTCAGAATAGTTGCTCTTTTGAAGCTGACAATACCATCCACTAAAATTACTTCAAATAAATCCATTCATTTCTGTTCTGATTTCTTCAATAATAGATATTATGAAAAAAAGAAAAATGCATATTCCAGACCTTCTATTTTTTATACATGTTTGTAAAAAAATGTGTCACTATTCATATTACTTTATAAAAACTTTTAAAACAAAATATTGTTATTGATATAGCATTTATAAAATTTTTGTTGCAATTTTTTATTGTTATTTTTTGTTGATTTTAAATGATGACATGATATGTATTAAGTCAATTTATTTATAACGGCGCATAAATTGGCAGGGCTATAAATTACATTTTCTGATAGTACTTTTTTCATTGAACAACTTGGTATATTTTTCTAAGCTGCCAATATATGCGCCAATAATTAAAAATAAACATTAAAGACAAAATAACAAAAAAGTACATGATTTCCCGATAATCTGAGAGGAAAATGGAAATTTTAATCATTTTCATAAATATGATATGAATTTGAAAATCTTGTCATAAAATCGTCAATACTTGGAGCAGAGAAATAAAATTTATATCCCCATAATCTGCATAAATAAACAAATATTTCATTCGCGATATGTGTAGCTCTAAATTGTAGTTTTGATAACATAAAATAGTTCTGAAAAAAAATTACGTCAAAACATTCATATCTTGCACCTATATGGCGTCATTATAACAATAGCCATGGCGGCATCTATGATATCCCCTTTGATCTTTCCCCGTCACCCCTCCATTCATTATTACTCCAAGGTGTTAGTATATAACAGATATGAAGTGTTTTTTATTCACTTCTGATGGTTTTGATGTGGCATGTTCACAAATTTTGAATTCAAGGTCAATGTGTCAAGGTCAAAGGTCACATGACTAAAATTGTATGACAAGGTACAGCTTTAACATACGACATTTCTGCATACCAAGTTTTAATATCCTGTAATAAGTGGTTGCTGAGATATGCTCAGTACAAAATTTGTGACCTCAAGGTCACTGCACTAAGGTCAATGGTGACATCACTAAGATTTGAAGGAATCTGAAACTTCAACTATATATCTACCTCTATATAAAATATGAAAGATGTAGTACTGGTAGTTTTGGAGAAGAAGATTTTTAAAGAAATGTTGACAGACGGACGGACAGACATTTTCCCCCTCCTAAAGCTCTGCGAGCTAAAGTCTCAGCAGAGCTAAAAACAGCAGTGAAAGGAGTAGAAATTTCAGACCTTTTTTGTTTAGAAAGTGATTTTCATGTCAATTTTGCCAAAATTGAAGAGAACTTTTAATCCCCTTGTACTTCAATATTCGCCAATCCTTTTCAATCTGAAGTCAAACCCATAAAATGCACATTTAGTGGTCAACAACAATGCATACATACATTGAATTTGAATGCTGTTTTTATTTGTTGCTGAAATATATTTCAATTTTGAAAGACAGAACTTTTAAAATTAGCTTAAGATAAGCTTTGTTTCAACATTGAAGATCATCAAAACTAAAAAGTAAATGGTAAAATAGTAACGTCATAATAATATTTTGAGTATTATCATTTTGTTTCATCACGACCTCTTATCTGTTTGGTCTGATGTATTTATTGCCGCATTTGGAAAGTCTTTGATTTCAACGTTTTGTGAAGTAGTTATCTCCTGCTCCGACTTGTAGGCCAAATATGTATTCCATGCAAGGGCAATCACATTCACATACATTATCCTGAAAGGGGATAAAATATCATTTAATAGAAACAAACCCTACCACACAAATGAAATGATGAGCAATATAATTAACATTACCAAGGAATATCAAGATAATAATTTTTGGCCTTGGTTTTAATTTGTAGTCATTGATAAACAGAAGGTTACGAATATTTTCTATTAATAATCAATTACATGTTAAACAAACTAATCAAGCAAAATGAAAATTAAGTAAATGCATTTGACAATTTTATTCCCCTGCCTTTGAAACTAAATTTTGCTTCTGATATCTCATCATAAAATTATAAATACAGGTAAACCACAATGATCAAAAGCCAAGTTTAAATTAAACCTTCAAAATCTGATTAATGTCCTCAATATCATTGTACCAGGGCAAACTTTTTATAAAACAATTTAGTGAATAAGATATCATTCTCCAAGATGTGATGAATAAAGATCTTACCTGTGTTGGAAAGGCACCAAATAAAAATTGATGATCTGTGCAGCAGGCCATAACTGAATATAAAAATATAAATTGTTACTATTTGCTGATTAAAAAGATATGTACGAATAAAAAAAAAAAAAAAAATTCATGTTCTATTGCTGTTCATTCATTACAGTCTCTAAACTATTTTATGCCTGTAAAAATCATTCATTAAACATAGATATGTATTTTTATGATTCTTAATAAATCATAGCAATCTTCTAATTGGCCTCAAATTGACCTTATAATTTTAAACAGATCTAATTTTCATTGAATATAGAAATTAACAATATTTTCTCAATGTCATTCTTTTTTGTAGTATGTATCATTTTCTGCTTCTCTATATTGTGGAGAAGTGATTAGGGAATAACCTAGATATATGGATAAAATGGATGAAATCAAAAGTAACTTGGAGGCAGTTGCAACATGCATGCATACACACATACGTACATTCATACATACATCCATACGTACATACATACGCATGCACATACGCACATACATACAAACATACTAACACACATACGTACATTCATACATACATACACACACATACATACATAGTCCCAATTATATATTCTGAGGAAGCCATATATGTGATGCTGAAATGCAGACACGTGACTATTGCCACTTCCGCCATTGTTACTATGGACATTTCTGTTAATCGTTTGTTAGCTGCTCTCTGATTGGTCAAAATAATTGCTGTTGCCTCCCAGCATTGTCTTGACTGCTGTGATCGGTCAGTGAACTGTATGAATCTCATTATTAAGATAAATATTGTGACATACATATTGTGACATATAATTGGGAGCCCTACCTTATAATTTGCCATCAATATTGTCCAGTAATCCTGAAATGAGAAAGTAAGCAATTTAACAAGGACAAAATCAGCCAAATGTTCAACTTGAAGAATTAGATAAATATGTTATTTTTGTTCTACCACTCTGTAATCAACCTATAGTAATTTGACTTTCACATTAAAATGATCCAAAGTCATCACAAACCCTTTCATTATCATAAACACTTTTATTAATTGTACATATTAATCCTCTTCAACAGTGAGAACATTTCTCTGGTTAAATTTGAAAGAAATAGATTGATTTATTTAAATAAGTGACACTTTTGTCCTTTGTACAGTAAAAGGGTAAATTATTGTGATCAACTGAAGGCTGTCAAATTAATCCAAATCAAACTGCATTGTTTAAGTGTGTGACATGGGAAATTTGAAAGCAGTAATACGGCAAGTTATAACAAGTTAAGTTCATAATTTGTACGCATTGAGTCAGATATTTCTGTCAATGAAACACAACACCTTAACAGGCCTAAAGCTTAACACTATCTAAACATTTTCTCAGTCCCTTACTTAAAAAGGGGGCCTAATATTTAGTCAAGAATATCAAAAGCATTTTATAATTTGCTTAACAAATTGTGAAAAAAATTACTAATAAGCAAGTTCTTATATCAATAATGTTCAGCACAATTCTACCATTCCTTGCAGGGGAGTTAATGGGCAACTCTAAATGTCATATTCCCAAAGTAATAAAGTGAAATGAAGACTGTTTGTCTTGTTAGTTTGATTTGACTGAGCTTCACCCCTGTTTCCCAAAGAAAGGAACAGAAAGAGTAACCTAATTAGAGAGATTGTCATTAATATATGTATATGCATGAGAAGAGCAATACAAAATATATCAGTGAGACAGCAGACAGGTTAATCATCACACCTTTTGCTGAGAACAAAATTTACTGGCCTGACTGACCCAGCGGGGGACACAAATTTTCCTTTACATTAGGTAAATAAAAATATCTTGGGGAATTACAAATACAGATGTGTTCAAAAATGTTATAATCTCAAATACAGTTATTGTATGATCTTTGAAAAGTTCATAAGGGTGGGAAAAGGTCAAAGATTTTAGCTAAATTTAATGCAATTCTCTGCTAAGAACAAGCTTATTGTTACCCAAATATTCATTTCGACATTATGCTTACTTGTGAGACTTTTTCTCTGACCAGATCTGCATCCTTAGTTTTCCAATAAGTCATAACATTGAGAAAATAAAACAGGAACATTGGTGCAAACAAACTCTGAAAATGTAAAAGTGAATAGTTATAGTAATGTGTTTGCCAATGCCAAATCATCTTAATAAAAATTCAGCACAAGCATGGTTCAATATTCAGACATAATTTGCCATCCAGAAGAAGCACCATCTTTTCTTGTTTATATCAAAAAAAAAATTATGAAAGTTTGTTGGTCCCTGTTCTGGATATGTTCACAAAACAACAATCATGTTCTCAATAATGACACAGGATTTAAAAAACACTCACCTGGTCTAAAACCATTTTTTGTATTGCTGCAACCTTCGGTGCTGATTTAACTGCTCTTTCTAAGATGAGATACCAGCCTCTTATCACAGGTCCCTTCAAATAATATCAGTTGTTTATTTTAATAAGCTCATGTCCCTTTTCAATTCTAACTGCTTGAGTTTCAAAATTTGTGATCCGCAAGATGTAACATGTACAGTGTATGCTGTGATAGATTTGTAGGCATGACAGCAGAAGTGATGACTACCATTCTGCATGCTATGAAGGGTATACATTAATATTTCAGCAACAAATGCACATACAGAAAAAAAAATTAACAGTCAGGAATTTTGAAAAGAATAGAAATAATGGGTGGAATAAACTGACTGAAATTAAATAACATGCTAATCAACATTTTTTACTACTCTGAGCCAAGCTTGCATGTCTACAAAATTCCTGCATGTATGACAGAATAACACACCAGATGGCAGCCAGGTCCATTTCAGCAGTGAGAATTCGCATTCATTTAGACCAATTCTGACTCATTCTATATTGTGGACCAATTCAATTCAATTTCTATATTATTTCTCATCTATTGCAGGGGTAAAACTGTCTTTTTGGATTAAAATAAAAATATAATCACTCTAAGATCATATAAAGCCAAGCCTTTCAGTCATAAAGCATGACATATAGCAAGTCATGCTGTATACTAAATATGAGTTATCTGCTTTTTATAATTGCAGATAAATCTTTCAAACAATTTTTTTTTGCAGCAATAATAAACAAGGCCAAGGTCTCTCTTCTTGATCATCTTTCATAAAATGTATGAAGTGCCTCTTATCTATGGGTCTGAAAAACATTATGGACTATGAAATCATTGCAGCAAGATCATAAGTTGGGTCTCTATACCACTACAATCATTATTAAGATTATATTAAGAGCCTATTCATTTTTTTTAAAGATATGAATATAACTCGCTGAAACCACAAACAAGTGTTTTATTCTAAATATTTAAATTAAATATCAGGAAAAAAATATGAGAATATTTAAGAAAAAAAATAAGGGATAAATTGTCTATGAAAACTTGAGATTTGAATTACTCACTGTGCCAAAAGTGCCAAATATGAGAAATCTTGATGTTCGAACTGGTTCATACTGAGATAATGACTTCTTCTCCACTGCAAACTGAGCTATAACATCTCCACTTGCCATCAGAACTCCTATGTACCAAATAAACAAAAAAAGGAGTTAGAATAGGTTTTAATCCACCAAGTGCTGGTCTTAAACAAATTTCAATATGTGCAGTAACTGTGCATTTAAAATTTGTCTAAATTTCCACAAGCCATATTCATGATCATAAATAAATTTATATAGATTATTGATATTTCACCACTTGACATGCTTACATCTATCTATCCACATCTCTAAGTTAGACCATCACAGCTGCTGACACCAGCCTTTACAGTCTGGCAAGCCTGTTTCCAATGCACAAAGTACAATCAGGAGAAAGATTATTCCAGTCAGTTAGAGTCCTTTTGAAATACCCACACTCAAAAGGGTCACAGCTTGTCACCATTGCTATATATCTGCTTCTATGATTTTTCCTGGTTGCTGCCATTTACAATAAACCAGTCTGTGAGCCTCCTTCTTTCAGCTTGCGTATCACATTTTAAATCTTCTGACATTTTTGTTGCTTCTGTTTTCCAATTGCCATTCACAAATCTAACAGCTTAAAAATTATCATACCATCCTGAATAATTTTCAGGATGGTGTGATAAATGGGCGAATTGATGAAAGCAACCTAATCTTAAAGGTAACACATATTGTTATACTCATTAAACTCATTAAAGATTTGTCCTTGACCTTAAGGCCCAAAGATTAAAGGACACTCAAAGTCAAACCTCTCCCATAAAATTGTTAAGATACATCTGTTGTACCTAAAGAATATCATTGCACATCATGCTATAATTAGTATCAAAAGGCAATACAGAGAATGTTTAGCTGTCCCACCACTTGAAGTCAAGGCACATAAGACATTGTGCTGCTGTTGTGTGAAGGGATCTAAATTCTGTAAATATTCTTCCATGTATCAACAACAGCCCACTTCATTTCACGTAAATGTAAATTCCTTGGAGAAAATTAGCATTAACAGATACATACTGATCAGACATGTCTGCAAAAATTCAAAAAGTTGAATTAACACGACTTTGTATACCTTTCTGAAAGTTTGGATATTTTCTGTTTGCCGGTCTGGAGATGATTTTTACATACATATATAAAAAAAGCATGAACGTGATCAGAGAGGAAGGGTGACGAGATTTGAAAAAAAAAAAAAAAGTTGCTATATGAGGTATTGGCCGCGATAAAAGTCGCCACTGATAAGAGTGTGTGATCTCGCTGTTCCGTCACCACGTTGCCTGCCCTCTGGTGGAAGTGACGCTAAACTAATCTCCACTTCACTTTTGTTTTGCAAGTTTATGTGAAGGGTTGCGCTTTTAGCATATTGTGAATGGCACAATTATCACTTATTTTTTGTCAGAATCATGTTAGATGTGAAATTTTACCCACAAATTACCTATATTTCTGTATTAGAGCTTTGTTTTCAACCATCGGTAAATTGACCTATTTATTGACCTAGTTATTGAGGCCCTGCTAGGTTTTGTACAAAGGGGTCGATATGGGTGAAATGCAGAGAGCTGCACAAGTGAGAGATAGCAAGTGATAGACTGCTACAACAGCAAGAGATAGCTGCATAAATAAGAGATAGCTGTATAAATAAGAGATAGCTGTGGGAGAGACAGCTGCACATGGTGAGATATAGCTGCACATGTTAAGAGATAGCTGCACATGGTGAGAGATAACTGCACATGGGGAGAGACAGCTGCACATGAGAGATAGATGCACAGTTTGAGAGATAGCTGCACATGGGGAGAGATAGCTGCACATGGGGAGAGATAGCTGCACATGGGGAGAGATAGCTGCACATGGTGAGAGATAGCTGCACATGGTGAGAGATAGCTGCACATGGGGAGAGATAGCTGCACATGGGGAGAGATAGCTGCACATGGGGAGAGATAGCTGCACATGGGGAGAGATAGCTGCACATGTGAGAGATAGCTGCACATGGTGAGAGATAGTTACAACAGTGAGAGACAACTGCACAACTGAATGACAGCTGCACATGTGGTAGTTGCACAAGTGAGATACAGCTGCACATGGTGAGAGATAGTTACAACAGTGAGAGACAACTGCACAACTGAATGACAGCTGCACATGTAGTTGCACAAGTGAGATACAGCTGCACATGGTGAGAGATAGCTGCACATGGTGAGAGATAGCTGCACATGGGGAGAGATAGCTGCACATGAGGAGAGATAGCTGCACATGGGAGAGATAGCTGCACATGGTGAGAGATAGTTACAACAGTGAGAGACAACTGCACAACTGAATGACAGCTGCACACATGGTAGTTGCACAAGTGAGAGACAGCTGCACATGTGAGAGATAGCTGTATAGGTGAGGGATGGCTGCATAGGTGAGAGATAGCTGCACAATTGAGAGACAGCTGCACAGGTGAGGGATAGCTACAACAGTGAGGGACAGCATCACTTCCCAGCCGAAGGCACTTGTATACAATAAAAACAATGGGCCACCAAACTTATATTTGAGCTATAAAACGACCGGTATATATCAAACAGAATATAGAATATCCTGCCAACTTCAAGAATGCTCAAGAAGTGTATTTGACCCAAAAGGGCAAGCAAATGTTGACCAAAGAGAGTACAAAGTAGGGATGGGCCCCGGTACTGATGAGTCCCGGGAACCCGTCGGTTTCTAATGTTTTGGAACCGTCCCTGTTCTTTCTACTTGAACCAATTCTTGGAACCGGTAGTGTACTAACCTACAGTATAATCTATTATAATCAGTGTTTAGCCCTGAAGTTCCCCCACTTGACCACATGCCTATAGGGTAATTAACCAATTAAGTTACAAGAGGCTCGGGTGTGATACTGGGCACCACACTGTGACCCACATGTGACCCTCACCCAGCATTCAGGTGTCAGATCTTACACATTGATACAAACATCTTACACATTGATAAAAACATGAGGAGTGTAGCATCATGTGAAATTGAGAAATATTTGCCACAAGTGTTTGTGGCAAACATTACAAGGGGGGTGTGTTTTCTTTGATATGTTTGAATGCATATTGCAAGTGAAGTCGTGAGTACTGTTTGTATATTAATTACTGAGATAGCAAGCCCCTGTGGATTGTAAGTCTGTAGCTCCACTACCCTAGACAGGACTGTTAGGGATAATATGGTATACATTCTTTATTGAGTTCAAAAAGGTTTTTTTGGCACTTTCAATTTTGTTTGTGAAGTTCAGGTGTGTTGTTTTCAATGGGACAGTATGGCAGCCCTATTGTCAGGTATTGGTATCGGTATCGTGCAAGTATCGGTATCGTTTATAAAGTATCGGTATCGTCCCGCTAAATTATTAATGGGGCCCATCCCTAGTAGAAAGTAGGTAATTTTATCAAAATAATATGGTAAATCAGGGAAATGGTCAAAAGGGGCCTTTCCAAAACAGAAAGTCACCATGCTCTAAAGTAGGGCTAACGACCATCCAAAAATAAATAAATAATCTGACTTGATCAACATGAACAGTTATCTATATGTGTGTTATAGTGGGGTATATCCATCAGTAAAACTTGTCATTACTTTATCTTACAAAGGGATGTGCATATGTTGTATTCTTACAAGATTTTCAAGTCAGAGTCCCAGGTTTGCGCACACGATCATAGCCTTCACGCACTGACCATTCTTCTATGTTGAAGGATGAAAATTAATATATCGTACATCAGACTTACATATTTGATGAGAAGAGCTCAAAAGCTAAGTTTTGATGCGTCAATGATGCAAATCAGGCAAGAACTCACAGAGTAGTGCCTATTGGTATGTTTTTGTGACAAACTGCTATTTTAGCATGTGCATAATGTGATGCAAGAGAGGTCACTGGGTGCAATTTTCACAACAATTCATTTGTTATATATCAATTTTCCTATGCCAAAAAAATCAATGTTCTATTTGTTTTACATGTACATGACATTTTCCTAGTTATCAGCCCATCCTATGGCTGTGCGAATCCCATGGTCATTAGCTCTACACTTAAAATTTAAACCTAATGAATTCTATGTATCTAACATAGAATCAGACAGATTCTGACAAATGGCAGCCATGCTTTTGCAATCTTGCACTCTCGGCTAGATATCATTTGGTTTTGCCGAGTAAACTTATTGAGGTGTAAACTTGTAGATGTTTAATAGCCCATTAATAATATTGGTATACACTACAGATAGTGCAGTGTGGACATAATAATTAAACATTTTGATTTTGGTTGTTGGTTTATATTCAGTGTTTCACCTGTTGACAATGCCTGTGTTCGCCATGGGTATCTTTCAAGGCATCTTAGGTACAATCTCAGTAACCTTGACATCGTCGAGCTTATTCTGTTTCCCCTAAAACTTCATTTACAACAAAATCTTGTGACAATAAAATGTCCACTGAGCTGTGCCGGGTGATGACAGTGCTAACCTCCTCAACATGCACAACAATCTTATCATGATGAAATAAAATAAACATCAATTGAATGATAAATTTTAAATTTAATGACGTGCACAAAAAAATTTATATCAATATGCTAACTTAAGTCATTAAAAAATGAAATACGTTTTATTTTGTAATTTATAGTTGTATATATACGAGGCAAAGAAATTGGCAAAACATTGTGCAGCTGAAAATGATTCAGAGTAAAAAGATCTGCCAAACACCTTTTATCATTCAGAAGAATATAAGTCAAATAGATCCGGTGATATACATGGCAGCTGATCATTTCCATATTTCAGCTACGAGAATATAACAAAGTCATTGATGTATGATTTTGAATGGTTCCAGTGCTGACTGAACATCTTACACTTGCCAAGATCTATCGCGTTAGAACTGGTACTAGTGGTAGTGAAATACTATAACAGAACTCAGAACTCAGAACTCAGAAATATTTATTGGCAAAATTTCTACAATTGATGAAATGTCTAGCTCAATATCTAAGAATAACACACACAAACATAAAATCATATTTAAACACACAATAACACAAAAACATTTGGACAATTTCTGCTACAATTTAAGTTTAAACCTGCCTCCTTTTGACAGTTTTAAGATTCATCCCTGGTGGACAATTTGGATTTCACTCTGGTGTCACCTGGTGGTAAACTTTGACTAGATTATTATGAGTTTTGGCCTCGGACCACTATTACAATGTCCCATTGAAAACCATAGTAAATGCCTCACCTTCAAAAATTCATAGAAAATATTCGTATCGACCTAGGGTATTTTGAAAAATACTTATCAGATGGCAAAAATATTTATCTTTCTAAAAGCAGAGTATGAAGTTAGGTTGACCATTGAAATTTTTTGCTAGGATCTGTTAAAGCGCCACCTACCTTGAAAACAAAGAACAGAACATGGCAATATAGAAATGAGCCCCTGATAGCAAAGATCAATATATAGTCCCTTCAATTATTCTCATTATTTTTCTAATAACTTTGACAAAACAAGCCATTATTGTGCTATTAATTATCACTATTCATTTTATGTCTAATGTGATCTGCATCTCGTTATTATCATGTATAATAAGGGGGAGTAGGAAATTATCAAGCACTACTTTCGTATGCCCTGGTCCCACATATCAAATAGTAGACTCAGGTCTAATAGAGATCAAATATAGACCTAAATGCAACTTTATGCCAATTATAGTCATCTATGATATTACCCTAATTAAGTGCAGGTGTTAAAACAAGCATGCATGCTTACCTATATACCATAGTGCCACCTATTGGCTCCCCTGGTCTTACCAGATTAGAGTACCATTCAGGGCATTTTGGTGCCACACAATAAGGGATGATTAAAACTAGTATTTCATTTTATATTGACTTCAAACTTTCAGAATCAAATTGTAAAGTAGGGATGCACATGTATAAATTTTAAATAACTACGCAAAAGAATTTTTTAACGCCAAAAAAAATCAAAAACTTTTTAAGAAATCATGAAAAAATGCTATTTTGTGCTGTTAAATGTTGTTTTGAGTCGATATTATAGGATAAAGAGTGCAAAATGATACTTTATTATGCAAATTATTTAAATTTGAATGTTACCTTCTGATTTCATGCATAATTTATGAAATATTAAAAATAGAGATCCCTCTAAGAGCAATATATTAGGATGTTACACAGAAAACAGAGAGTCTGAGAGCATGCATTTTGCCTAATTGATGAGCATGAAGTTCACAATGGACATTTTATACAGTTTTTTCTTATACATCTTCACATTGTAAACTCTCTCTGCTGTGTATATTTATTATATAAAATACACCTATTGACTTGTGCAGCATGTGGTCCAGGTGCCAATAGAGCATGCACTTCAATATAGAGGTTTATAGGGGTTGTTGGCATTGTTATACATTATATCAGGCAAAAAGGGACCTGATATGGATTAAACTACACTGGATCTATTTCCTATTTACATAAATTTACTAAATTAATTGACAAATCACTGCTCAAAAGATTCACAGTTGAAAGTTAAACTCCATGCTGTTTGCCTATTAGGCCTCGGACCACTATTACAATGTCCCATTGAAAACCATAGTAAATGCCTCACCTTCAAAAATTCATAGAAAATATTCGTATCGACCTAGGGTATTTTGAAAAATACTTATCAGATGGCAAAAATATTTATCTTTCTAAAAGCAGAGTATGAAGTTAGGTTGACCATTGAAATTTTTTGCTAGGATCTGTTAAAGCGCCACCTACCTTGAAAACAAAGAACAGAACATGGCAATATAGAAATGAGCCCCTGATAGCAAAGATCAATATATAGTCCCTTCAATTATTCTCATTATTTTTCTAATAACTTTGACAAAACAAGCCATTATTGTGCTATTAATTATCACTATTCATTTTATGTCTAATGTGATCTGCATCTCGTTATTATCATGTATAATAAGGGGGAGTAGGAAATTATCAAGCACTACTTTCGTATGCCCTGGTCCCACATATCAAATAGTAGACTCAGGTCTAATTGATGTTGATTGCTTTTGTCTTTTGCTTAGAAAATGATTAGTTAATCCATTTTATCCCCCAAGGATGATCATGGCAATGTTTGGCACTCTATAATAAGTACCCTTTATATTTATGGCAATATTAGCAACATGTAAGACAAAGTGGAAATATGAAAATAAAGATATTTGTCAGTCGAGATTCTCCCTTTGACTTGTTTAAATGAGTTTTAAGACTAGGAACTTCTGTATTATATATACATTCAGAGATATCTACATTTCTCTGATACATTGCATCACTTTTTTGTGGCTTTTTCTTTTCACAAAACAGTTTTAATGTGAGTTAGAGAGAGCCTCTTACTTTAATCACCTGGTCGAGGTAGTGGCTCAAATATGAATAGGCTTCATAGTCTTTGCAAGATAAAATAAATATAAATGCTTGGTCAAAACAAAACATACCGAGTCGGGAAGCTGGGTGAGCGGATTCAGTGAGTTGGTGATTGCGGACGGATACCCTGAGCCGAAGGCGAAGGGTATCCGTCCGCCATCACCAACTCACTGAATCCGCGGTCACAGCTGACCGACGAGTGTATGTTTTGTTTTTATACCTCAGACAACTACTGTATTTTTAAAAAATGAAACATGAAACAAGATATTTATCGTTACAAACATTTGTAAACAAAGCGCACCTCATTTGACCCCGTCACGTGACCCGAAAATGGCGCGTACAGCCATAGACTGGTTGCCGCCATCTGTGTATAAACACGATGTTCTTGACACTCGATGGGGGACCAGTCTAAAGATGGCCGACGCAAACTAATCAATATTTTACAAATAATCGGCATGCGCGTATTCATTCGAAATCGCATAAATACGCGCATCACTGAGGTATAAATTTGTTGATGGAGGAACCTTTGACTTGGATTTGGCACTCTGCCTTCAGACTGGACTAAAAATATCATGTGAAGCGGGGGCATATTTACCTAACACACAGTAATATGGGGCCGGGAAAGTTTCTTGCAACCTATGCCTGGATCACTAGGAAGCCAGTAGTGAGTACATGGCGGGTTGGAGGTAGATGCAGCATCTCCAGGTTTACTGGCTACAGAACAAACACAACCATGACATCTATGATCCCAAAAAGCAGGGTAAGTTTTTTATTTTCAAATGTGGTCGCTAAAAAAACAGCTGATTGATTTTTTGCTTTCATACAGTCCAGTATGCTATCATTAAAATGCAGTTTTAATTGATTATTGCTTAATGAATAGGTTGTCCAAAAGTTAAGATAGATGCATTTATAGACCTGGGCCGAGTTACATTCAATCTTTACAGTGAAAGAAAAGACTGAATAACCAAGAAAATCTTGATCTACTGTAAGTTGAACACACATAATTTTATATCGAGATAAAGAGCCAATGAGAAAACATGAATTGAATCATGTTACGTTCAAAGAAAAGGTGTCCTTTCAAATCTAATTTGTTCAAAAAAATATCGGAAATACTTTGCACTTGAGTACAAGAAAATACTAATACAAATATAACAGATATAATCAGAATTATGTAAAGACGTTAAGGATAGATAAAATTAAATACATACATATATATATACATATATATATATATATATATAATCATATCAATTGTTATTTAATTTAGTTGACCTTGTTATGCAATGAGCTTATGGATGTGGGTGGATTGACTTGGATATGTTGTTTGTAGCACAGCATTGTTGATTTCACCCCATACCATGCCTCCACAGAAGAGCATTTTCCTCAAAGTTTCAACTCTACATAATCCTATATTTTGAAATGTATTGCCAGTTATATACTGATACAGAGTTAAGATTGACCTAGTGCATGGGACCATGCATAATTAAGAAAGAAATTACATATTTGTGCCAAAGAAAAACCTTGACAGAATGGCTGGACACAATTGCCACCCGCTGTCTCGCTGGCGGCGAGGGCAGCTGATTGCCGGATCCTCCATTTTGTCCCGCTGAATTCGCCGAGGGTATTCAGAGGGCGGATAACCTGGGCTAACTTGCCGGACCCAATCGTGTGGAGCAAATGTCTACAAATATGTAAACAATAAGAAACTGCAAAAGACCAACTTCCCCTTTGCGCATCTTGTAGATTTTGCAGTTGACGAAACATGGTTTATTCCATGCAAGAGTGATATTGAAATGTTGTGAGATGAATAAGGAATATGTCCAGTGTAATGCCATATTTCCAAGTGATATATCAAGAAGCATATGTTTCACAGGTCAGAATATATCCATTTAATATCACTCATGGCAAGAGCGCTCACTCAAATATCCACATTCAAGCACAACATGGATTGCACTTATGTTATATGTTATGACAATTCATCAACCCTGACCACATACCTGTAAACATCACTGGGTTTAAATACAGTCCATCAAATTGTCATGTTATCATTCCAAAACAACATTATTTCACATTTTTGATGTGCAGTCACTCTGTTATGATGCATTGGCTGTCATCTTGAAAGTGAGGTCAACATTGGCAAGTCATGTGTCACCGACCCGCTGTTAAACAAGCTAATACTGCTCAAGATTATAAACTGAGATAGTTGATTTTTTACATACCTATGCCCCCAAAGCCCTTTTTCATAAAGAATGGGAAAAAGTTTATTTTTAAATATACAAATAGGCACCTCCATTAATGTACATTATAAAAAAACAAGTACTATTGTATACATCTGTACTTCATCAATGTGCTGACACAGTTTTGGGCAGAATAAAGGTAGGAAGGTTTTTAGGAAACAATTATCATAAATGGTTGATATTGTAGTTGTTTACTTTTGGTGTTATCAAAAGAGGGATCTCAATAGTATTACTCTGTGATTGGTATGATCATGGCATGGTGTTGTCATTTCCTGTGGGTTGTAGATTGTTTTTTTTTTCTGTTTTCAGTTTGGTTTGAAAAATTGAAGCCACGGTGGAGCGTGTCTGAGACCATGTATAAGATTCTTATTAATGCATGTATCATTGCATATGGATATGTTTCTGTACCATGAAAACAAAGAAATAGCAGTGATGAGGTCATCTTGTGATGACGTCATCAGTGACACAACAACAACAAAAAGTTCAACTTTGTTACATCGTTGCCAATTAATGAGTGATATATTTGTTATGTCTGTGAAATTTTTGTTTGTTAATTGATTTTTTTGTTTTGTTTGATGAAATATTGGTTTTATAAATGTTTCTATTTTTTTTGTTCCTTTGTTTAGATATTTAATTTTGTTTCTGTACTTTCTCATTTTTTTTCTGTCCATGTTACACATGGAGCACTACATTTTCTTGCTTAAATCAATTGCGAGCTTCTGCACTATTTATTTTCCAACTCAGCATTGCAAAATTTCAATAACTTATTCTAAAATTTGACATCATATAATTTATTGAGGCAGTATTGTCAGTATAGTTTGTTTATTCTGAGATAGAAATATTGAATATTAAACTCCAATGTAAAAATTACCGGTACTTAAAAAATAGCCAAAGATAGCTCAAACTTCCATATTAATTAGGCATTATATCCTCATTAAATTAAAAGATAACACTTATGGACTTGAAACTTGGCAATACTTCCAACACCAATTTGAAAATGTTATGAGGAGTGCAAAACTTTTTTTTAAATTGATAACAAATTCAAAAATGTACATGTGATTGATAAGAATTGTCCAAGGGACCATATCCTCAGGATTAACCATAACATTGAATACTTTTATGTGCAGAATTTAATACTTTTCAAACAGTTAACAATTGACTCTATTTGAATCCTGGGGCATGTAAATTCTCACTGCTTGAGTGGGCCCTGCTGTCACCTGGTGTGTTGATATCTGTCATGTATGGGTGAACTCTGAAGACATGATGAGTGACATATGATTTTGTTTCAATCAGTTTATTACACTGGTTCATGGCCAAATGTTCCCCGCCTGGCAACCGCATGGCAGGTAAATCATGTGTCTGCCATGTGGCTGCCAGGCGGTTTTCGCCTGGTTTTATGCCAGGCGGTTACCACCTGGCAAATATCACATGGATATTGCCTGGTTGGACAGGTGGTAACCGCATGGCAAAAAGTCAGGCGGTAACCACATGGAATTGAACCAGATGATTTCCATGTGGTTATCATGCGTAAACCAGGCAAAAACCAGGAGGATGCCAGGAGAATTGACAACAGGTGATTTCCATGTGAATTAAGCCAGGTGGTTTTCATATGAAAAGGACTTATAAAAAATCAAAGCTGAAGGCCAACATTTTAGCATTGGTCTTTTTTTAAAAGGGTACTATGATTGAACTCTGTCTAAATTATTCAGAAAAATGCATGGGATTAATCCACAACTTCTTTTCAATTTTATTACTGATTTTATTACTTTTTTGTGTGAATATAAGAGGGCTGAGATGAGGGAAGAGGGCTGAACTGAGGAATGAGGGCTGAGATGGAGGAAGAGGGCTGAACTGAGGAGTGAGGGCTGAGATGAGGGAAGAGGGCTGTCTAATTGTATCTTCCACAGCTCTTACAGCTCATCTCCCTCACCTCAGCTCCCTCACCTCACCTCCCTCACCTCACCTCCCTCACCTCACCTCCCACACAGCTCACTCACCTCACCTCCCTTACCTCACCTCCCTCACCTCACCTCCCACACCTCACCTCCCACACCTCACCTCCCTCACCTCAGCTCCCTCACCTCAGCTCCCACACCTCACCTCCCCTCCCTCACCTCACCTCCCACACAGCTCCCTCACCTCACCTCCCTCACCTCACCTCCCTCACCTCATCTCCCTCACCTCAGCTCCCTCACCTCACCTCCCTCACCTCACCTCCCTCACCTCACCTCCCTCACCTCACCTCCCCTCCCACACAGCTCCCTCACCTCACCTCCCACACAGCTCCCTCACCTCACCTCCCACACAGCTCCCTCACCTCACCTCCCTCACCTTACCTCCCTCACCTCACCTCCCTCACCTCACCTCCCACACCTCACCTCCCACACCTCAGCTCCCTCACCTCACCTCCCTCACCTCACCTCAGCTCCCACACCTCAGCTCCCTCACCTCAGCTCCCTCACCTCACCTCCCACACCTCACCTCCCTTCCCACACAGCTCCCTCACCTCACCTCCCACACAGCTCCCTCACCTCACCTCCCACACAGCTCCCTCACCTCACCTCCCACACAGCTCCCTCACCTCACCTCCCTCACCTCCCTCACCTCCCTCACCTCCCTCACCTCACCTCACCTCCCACACAGCTCCCTCACCACAGCTCCCACACGTCACCTCCCACACAGCTCCCACACCTCACCTCTCTCACCTCACCTCCCACACAGCTCCCTCACCACAGCTCCCACACGTCACCTCCCAAACAGCTCCCACACCTCACCTCTCTCACGTCACCTCCCACACAGCTCCCTCACCTAAGCTCCCTCACCTAAGCTCCCTCACCTCCCTCACCTCAGCTCTCTCACCTTTAGCCATTGGAAAATATCACATTTGGAAAATATCACATTTGGAAAATATCACATTTGGAAAATATCACATTTGGAAAATATCACATTTGGAAAATATCACAATGTTAGCACTTTTAATTTTTAAATTTTAGCCCTTGGAAAATTTTAGCCCTTGGAAAATTTTAACCCTTGGAAAACTTTAGCCCTTGGAAAATATCACCCTTGGAAAATTATGGCCCTGGGAAATGTTCCCCTTGGAAAGTATCACCCTTGGAAAATTATCACCCTTGGAAAATTATTGCTCTCAGAAAATTTATTGAGATATCACCCTTGGAAAATTTAGCCTTTGGGAAAAATAACCCTTGGAAAATATCAACCTTGAAAAACTTATAACCCTGCGAAATGTTACCCTTGGAAAATGTTACCCTTGGAAAATGTTACCCTTAAAAATGTAGCCCCTTAAAAATGTAGCCCCTAGAAAAATAATCCCCTGGGAAATGTTTGTCCTTGGAAAATATCACCCTTGGAAAATGTTACCCATGGAAAATTTTAGCCTTTGTAAAATATCACCCCTGGAAAATGTTTGCCCTTGGAAAATATAACCCTTGGAAAGTTATACTCCTTGGAAAATATAACCCTTGGAGAAACACCCTTGGAAACGTATAGCCCATGGAAAGTATCACCCTTAGAAAATTATTACCCATGGAAAATTATTGCTCTCAGAAAATATATTCAGATATTACCCTTGGAAAATTTTAGCCCTTAGAAAATTTAACTCTTGGAAAATGTTAATAATAATAATAATAATAATAATAATAATAATAATAATAATAATAATAATAATAATAATAATAATAATAATAATAATGATTTATATAGCGCTATATCAGACTAAGTCTGCTCTAAGCGCTTGATCCTCTTGGAAAAATTATAACCCTGCGAAATGCTACCCTTGAAAAATTATAGCCCTTGGAATATTTTAACCCTTGGGAGAATATCACCCTTGGAAAATATTTGCCCTCAGAAAAATTAACCCTTGGAATATTTTTGCCCTTGGAAAATATAACCCTTGGAAAGTTATAGTCCTTGGAAAATATAACCCTTGGAAAGTTATAGCCCTGGGAAATATGACCCTTGGGAAAATATGACCCTTGGAAAATATGACCCTTGGAAAATTATCACCCTTGGAAAGTATCAGCCTTAGAAAATTATCACCCTTGGAAAATTATTGCTCTCAGAAAATATATTCAGATATTTTTCTTGGAAAATTTTAGCCCTTAGAAAATTAACCCTTGGGAAATGTTACCCTTGGAAAAATCATAACCCTGCGAAATGCTTCCCTTGAAAAATTTTAGCCCTTGGAAAATTTTAACCCTTGGGAAAATATCACCCTTGGAAAATTTTTGCCCTCAAAAAAATTAACCCTTGGAATATTTTTGCCCTTGGAAAATATAACCCTTGGAAAGTTATAGTCCTTGGAAAATATAACCATTGGAAAGTTATAGCCTTGGGAAATATGACCCTTGGAAAATATGACCCTTGGAAAATATGACCCTTGGAAAATTATCACCCTTGGAAAGTATCACCCTTAGAAAATTATCACCCTTGGAAAATTATTGCTCTCAGAAAATATATTCAGATATTACCCTTAGAAAATTTTAGCCCTTAGAAAAATTAACCCTAGGAAAATGTTGCCTTGGAAAAATTATAACCCTGCGAAATGCTAACCTTGAAAAATTTTAGCCCTTGGAAAATTTTAGACCCTCGGGAAAATATCACCCTTGGAAAATTTTACCCCTCAGAAAAAGTAACCCTTGGAAAATTTTTGCCCTTGGAAAATATCACCCTTGGAAAATATCACCCTTGGAAAATATCACCCTTGGAAAATATCACCCTTGGAAAATATCACCCATGGAAAGTTTCGCCCTTGGAAAGTACCACCCTTAGAAAATTATCACTATTGGAAAATTATTGCTCTCAGAAAATATATTCAGATATCACCCTTGTAAAATTTTTTGCCCTTGGAAAAATTAACCCTTGGAAAATATTACCCTTGGAAAATATCACCCTCGGAAAATATCACCCTTGGAAAACTTATAACCCTGCGAAATGTTACCCTTGGAAAATTTTAGCCCTTGGGAAAAATAACCCTTGGAAAATGTTTGCCCTTGGAAAATATATCCCTTGAAAAGTTATAGTCCTTGGAAAATATAACCCTTGGAAAATTATTGCCCTAAAAAATATCAGCCTTGGGAGATTATTGTGCTGTCAGAAAATTATTTGGAGATGTTAGGTTTGTCCTGATCTCCCTGTGTAAAGTTGACAGCTTGTGTTGTGTGTTCATTTCAAGCCTCTGAGGCATGTGCTGGACTGTGACGTTGCACACACATTGAGCAGACGACATTGAAGAGAAGGCAGAAATTTATCAGGTCTTACTGTATAAGAAAGTTCTCCATCGTTTTGAGTCAATTCATATACAGATTTATAACTTCAAATGGAACAAATTTCAAATGGAACAGAATGAAGAAAGACTACAATATGAAAGTTGGACAAATGGTGAGTACAGGTTACAGGATTTTATGCATGCATGGGAGAATCGCTACCCTCGCCCATAATTTGTGATTGAGCATCACTTGTATTGTAGATGTTTTATGTGTTTTGTATGTCACCCATATGGTTTGACCATCACTTGTGTGGTTACATCACTTATGTGCTTTTAACACCACTCATGTGGTTCGTACATCACATATGTCAAGTTTTGAGGTTCCCCATCACTTGTGAGGTTCTCCATCACTTGTGAGGTTCCCCAACACTTGTGAGGTTCCCTATCACTTGTGAGGTTCTCCATCACTTGTGAGGTTCCCTATCACTTGTGAGGTTCCCCATCATTTGTGAGGTTCCCCATCACTTGTGAGGTTCTCCATCACTTGTGAGGTTTCCCATCACTTGTGAGGTACCCTATCACTTGTGAGGTTCTCCATCACTTGTGAGGTTCCCTATCACTTGTGAGGTTCTCCATCACTTGTGAGGTTCCCTATCACTTGTGAGGTTCTCCATCACTTGTGAGGTACTCTATCACTTGTGAGGTACCCTATCACTTGTGAGGTTCTCCATCACTTGTGAGGTTTCTCATCACCTGTGAGGTACTCTATCACTTGTGAGGTTCTCCAACACTTGTGAGGTTCTCCATCACTTGTGAGGTACCCTATCACTTGTGAGATTTCCCATCACTTGTGAGGTACCCTATCACTTGTGAGGTTCCCTATCACTTGTGAGGTTCCCTATCACTTGTGAGGTACTCTATCACTTGTGAGGGTCTCCATCACTTGTGAGGTTCTCCATCACTTGTGAGGTACCCTATCACTTATGAGGTTCTCCATTACTTGTGCGGTACCCTATCACTTGTGAGGTTCTCCATCACTTGTGAGGTTCCCTATCACTTGTGAGAGAGCACTTTCAAATTACTCTGACACATCATTGTTTTGGGATCTCATATATCATTAATTCATGAATGTAATGTCTTATTTCTGAATGAAGATAATGATACTGTTAGTCTTTTTTCACTAAATCTGATAAAAATACTTAAGATATCTAGTAGGTTCAGATCCTCTTGAAGCACCAAGTATGATACTATATGTCACATTTTTTTTACAGGACGAGCAGTCACAACCATCCATGCAGAATGAGCAGACACCCATCCATACAGGAAGGACTCGATGCAGAATGTGTAGTCTACCCATCTATGCAGGAATGACTAATCCAGAATGAGCAGTCACAACCATCCATGCAGAATGAGCAAACACCCATCCATACAGGACGGACTTGATTCAGAATGTGTAGTCTACCCATCTATGCAGGAAGGACTAATCCAGAATGAGCAGTCACAATTCAGTATAGAATGCAGGAAGGATTCAGTACAGAATGAGCAGATACCCATCCATGCAGGAAGGATTCAGTGCAGAATGAGCAGACACACATCCATGCAGGAAGGATTCAGTGCAGAATGAGCAGACACACATCCATGCAGGAAGGATTCAGTGCAGAATGAGCAGACACACATCCATGCAGGAAGGATTCAGTGCAGAATGAGCAGACACCCATCCATGCAGGAAGGATTCAGTGCAGAATGAGCAGACACACATCCATGCAGGAAGGATTCAGTGCAGAATGAGCAGACACACATCCATGCAGGAAGGATTCAGTGCAGAATGAGCAGACACCCATCCATGCAGGAAGGATTCAGTGCAGAATGAGCAGACACACATCCATGCAGGAAGGATTTAGTGCAGAATGAGCAGATACCCATCCATGCAGGAAGGATTCAGTGCAGAATGAGACAGACAACCATCCATGCAGGAAGGACTCAATGCAGAATGAACAGATACCCATCCAAGCAGGAAGGATTCAGTGCAGAATGAGCAGACACCTATCCATGAAGGACGTAAGGACTCACATGAGCACATTTTTATGTGTACCACTATCTTACATAAGGAATCAGTAGGAAAGATTCAGTGCAGAATTAGCATAAATAAAGGGTCCTGTGAGGTCTGAGTATTCACATTACCATAAAAGGGACAAAGTACGGAATATAAGGGACTAAGTACAGTACAATTACAAAAAAAAGAAAAAAAAGAAATTCCATGCAAGAGTGACAATTCAGTATGGCATGTCACAAAATTGCAGAATGGACTAAGTATTAGATGATAAGTCACGAATATGATGAATGGACCTTTAAATCTAGAACTACCTGAATTGTAAAGATATTGAAAGTTGAAATGTGATTCATTACTTGTGACCAGCAGGTGCTTATATTGTAATTCAAGATCACCAAGGAATGATGTCAAAATAGGCTGGTTACTATGCCAACTTTAATGTTAACCTATAGGTTAACAAAAGCAGAGATGTGCCCCAATAGCTGTTTTGAGCTTCCTGAGATAAATATTATGTCATGAAATTAAACATTCATTCATGCTGCATAATAATTTTCTTAAACATCAAGAACTGCTTAATCTATGTTCTGACAAGATGATTTGAATATCTTAATAACTGTATTTATCCAAATGTGTACTAAGATAAATTGTTATTTAAATATTTGTACATTGCTTAAGTTATAATATTGGTATTGTGATGTATCAAGATTAAAACATTTGAACACTATATTGTGATGAAGATTGTTCCAATAAAGATCTCTCTGTTGAAATAAAAATTAGTAATTTAGTAATTTTAATTGGTAATTTCAACCAATATCACAGCGAGCATGAACCACCCTAATGCCATATCCTCAATAAACCATATGAAAACCACAAAATAATCAACAGGTAATAATATAAGCCCAATAATAATCCAGCAATAGCCCACCTGAGCTAACCTGGGATATCTATGAAAATCGCATGAAAACCACCTGGTCCCTGCCATGCGGTATCCGCATGGTTAGTAAATCGCATGGAATTCACATGGCAGCCAGCTGGAAACCATGCGGCTGGCAAATCTAAAACCGCCTGGTTACCATGCGTCTTACTTTTTTGTGAAAACCAGCTGTTGGAAACCACCTGGTTACCGCCTGGTTTTCAGCCGGTAGCCATGCGGCGCACATTTTCTAGTGTTAATTCCATAATGGTTATTCTATTTATCTCAACTGGTGAATTTATGATTACCCATCATTTTACTGCATCTCAGGGTGAAAAAATGAACCTAGACAGAGTGAACCTATGTGATCTTGGTACAGTCTGGTAGAAGCAGTTGAATAGTATGTGTGGAAAAACCTACAGTAAGTTGACATGGTTACTGAGTCCATAAATAACACTGGAGAAAGCTGACAGGAAAACAAGGTGTACAATGTATACTCTACCTGGCTGTAGACATTGCAGAGTGGTCTCAGCGATAACTGGTTAAAGTACTGGGGAAAGAAATAGCAACCCTGGGGAAAAAATGTAATCTGCTAACTTGTTAATGCTACTGTTATCTGCTCTGTCTACACTTACACGTTAATAATTGCAAGTTAATACTTACAAAAGCCATACAGAAGTAAAGTAAGGATCCAGTATATAATCGCATGGCTATGTTTACTGGTATATATTGATCACATACATGTATAAAAAAAAACCTTGAACATGATCAGAGAGGAAGTATGACAAGATTTGGGCTGCACTCTTATCAGTCGCCACTGATAAGAGTGTGTGATCTCACTTTTGATTCAATATGTTGCCTCTCGTGGAATTTGTTGATGGTAGACCAGTCTCCACTTCAGTATTATTTTGCAAGTTTTTGTGATGGGTTCTGCTATAGACATATTATGAATGGTACAGTCCTCACTTATTTGTTGTCATAATTACAGTAGATATAAAATATTACAATAAAATATACAATATGTATACATTTCTGTATTAGGGCTTTGTTTTCAACCATCAGGAATTTGACCTAATTACTGACCTAGTTATTGAATCCGTGATTTTGCACAAAGGGGCCTTCATCGATAAAATGCAGACATTAATTAGACAGTTACACGAGTGTGATAGCTGCACAAGTGAGAGACAGCTGCACAAGTGAGAGATGGTTACAGCAGTATGAGATAACTGCACAAGTGAGAGAGAGCTGCACAAGTGAGAGACAGCTGCACATATGACAGTCTTCCCGATAGTCACCAGACCTTCAACGGACATTCGGTCCGACAAAGTTGACATTTTCGCCGGACCGAAAGCATTTTTACCGGACTGTAAAAAAAAGAAAGAATATCATCGTGAAAAGTAAACAAGCCAGGTACAAGCTTCCCAAACGGCGATATAATTCAAATCTTTGTTTTATTTTGCACATAGAAATATTCTGACACGTGTCGGCAATAGTCCGCCTTCATTTAATAAGTTTCAAGTATGCACAAGTCAGAGAAAATGCGAGTTTAACAATGCTTAAATACGCATATAAGACACGAGGTCGTCATTATGAAAACCGGAAGTGACGGGGACAGGCTCATATTTTTGGCGCGAAAATGATCGGACTCTATTCATTCGCATTGAAAATATTAATGTATTGCGCAATGATGGATCCCTGACAAACGTATTTACGTTTTACTTTTAAAATGACTGCCGAACATCTCGAGGGATAAATTTTGAGAAAAGTTAGAATTTTCACAAAAATACATGTCGGACATGAGGTCCGACTACGACAGAAAATATGCCGGACCGTGGCAAAAAATATCGGTTTCAACAACGAGATAGCTGCACAAGTGAGAGACAGTTGCATAGGTGAGAGATAGCTACAACAGTGATAGTTACATCAGTTGACGAGAGTTATAGCAGTGAGAGATAGTTACAACAGTGAGAGATAGCTGCATAAGTGAGAGATAGCTGCACAAGTGAGCGATAGTTACAACATTGAGAGAAAGCTGCAGAAGTGAGAGATAGCTGCATATGTGAGAGATAGCTGCATATATGTAGCTCACAAGCAAACTGCAACCCCTTCCAGCCAAAGTCACTTGTACATTAAGAAATAAAGGTTAGAAAAGTAACATATTTTTGTAAATGTACCAAAATATGGTTTATTTTTATTTTTGAGATATATTTTTATTTGGATGTCAATAATTTCAAACTTTGTTTTTGTAGAGAAAAATAAAGGGAACTAAAGCAGATCATTTGTGTACATGTATTCTAATCTTTTTGATTGTTATTATAATCCCCAGGTGGAGCTGCATGTCCACTTAGATGGTGCTCTTAGGACATCAACTATCATAGATTTGGCAAAGTGAGTTGAGCTGAATGTAATACACAGTGCTCAGCACGTAGAAACCTAAGATATGTTGGATAAAAATTGATCACTGTAAGTTCAAAGACCATATAAAAAATGCTTTAATTATACAGAATTACTGGGTTTGTTTGGAGATATTTATTTTATCTAAAACAGTGTTGACTGAAGAGCTCAGGTCTTTTACATTTGTAACCTTTGGAAAATAGTGAGCACTCCTGTTAAATAGTGTTCTTCCATCCTCCAGATATCCTTCCACAATTCCACAGATGGACAAGTGACATGATAAATTTATTTATAGCTTAACTATCCAAGTTGTGCTATGGATCACAAAATAAAGATATCATGACAAACGTTTGAAAGCTGGGAAAAAACTGGAAAATATTACAGAATTTAATTTTTCTGCATTTTCTCAAAAAATGTATTGTGATGATTTTTAGAATTTTTAGAATTTTTAGGTTTTTGTCACTTGCACAGCATTCTCATCTTATTTTGTCTATCTTTTATAGCTATTTCAATAAAATTGGATTTAACAATGAAATTCAGATGTATTACATAACAATTAAAGTGAATAATGGGATGGTTACATTATGATTAAGATTAATAACTTGTATATGTTGCTATACTCCCACATTTAAAAAAAAATGTATTTACAGGAAAAGGGGGGTAAAATTGCCAGCAGAAAAAGAGGCAGAACTCAATAAATTTGTGCAGTCAGAAGTAGGGAACAATTTGACCCAGTTTCTTGCCACGTTTGGTGTGTTCATGCCCACAATTGCGTAAGTAAACATTTAATTCTCCCGACTGTATGCAATCTCTTGTTTCTCTCAATGCACTTAACATCTAAACTAAGTTTTAGATTCGGGAAACAGTCATTATATGTAGGTTACATGTATGGCCATCTTATCAACTATCTTGGACAGATTAATCTATATTCAGCCTGACCAGGTCCAAAACTTTTGCAAGTTTGTTCTGTAGAAAAAGATAATATGTTTTCAGACCATGAGTATTCTGTTGTTAGTTTGATAAAGAGTAATATTTTTAAGGACATACCTCGAGCTTGACTTTTATGTATAAACTGCCTCTACCATGTCTATGATTTAAAAATATTGCAGAGGAGATGTTGATGCCATCAAGAGGATTACACTGGAGTTCTGTGAGGACAGTGCCAAGCAGGGCGTGGCCTACTCCGAGGTGCGATACTGCCCTCATCTACTCGCCAACACCTTTGAGAAGCCCGAGTTCACATCAAAGGGGGACCTCAGTCCTGCTAGAGTGGTGGAGATCATTAACGAAGCCCTGGCCGAAGGCGAGAAGAAGTACGACATCAAAGTGCGCAGTATCCTGTGCTGTATGAGACACAGACCAGGTAAATAGAAGCGTCTAATCTGTCTGATGTCATGGCTGGTAGAGTCCATTGAACAGATTATAGTTAAGTCCAAGATGTGAAATAGCTAAACTGCAAAAGTTGCAACATGCTGCAGCAAGAGATGTAGGAAAGATTAAAAGACATGATTATATAGCAGGCAAACTGATGGAACTACATTGGCTCCTGGTTGAAGCTAAGATAGACTTTAAATTATCCCTATGTACATGGAAGGTGCATAATCTGTATGCACCAGACTATACTAAAACCTTAATCAGGACCTAGAAATCTCTGATCAATAAATGAATATGAAGTCCCTAGAACTGATATGAAGATGTATGGTGACAGCTTTTGAGGTGTATGCCCCAAAAATATGGAATGCCCTTAATATATATGGAATGAGCAGACATAATCTGATACAGTGCAATGCAAATATTTTATTATAATCATTTATATATTACCGGTATATATTTTTATTATGACAGTTTGATAAAACATTTAAAGTAAGTTTGTGATGATCTTCAAACTTCAGGTTATCTGCAATCTGTATTAAGCTATAACTGACAACAATGCAATGCATATGGTGCTGATATCAGACAATGTCTGTTCCTACCACTGATCCAGATGCAATCAAGAGTTTTATCCATCAATCTATCTTTCCATAGCATGTAACTTTGTGTTACAATTGTAATTACAATGCCTCAAATTTCTATAAGTCAAGGGTGTGTTATAGTCAAAATATTCTTTGTATGTATAAATATATAATAAAACACGATTAAAAAATAATAACTTAACAAACTAAATAAAAACATAAAAAACAATCAAACAAACCAAAAAATAATTTAATAAAGCAATATTAAAAAAAAATAAAAACTGAACAAACAAACAAAACAAAAACTAAATTTTATTTGTTCATGATTTAAAAACATTTATTTTGGAATTTTGTTCCATGTGATTTCACCATTGTGCTAAATAATTTGAAAACAACAAAGTGTAAACAAAGTGTGCCATCATTGCTCACAATATGTGTATGCCATATGATGTCAAAGGGCATTAATTTCTACACATAAACAAAATATGAGGTCATTTTCTGTGGGCCCAAGACAAACTCCACATTGGAGTCATTTGTTCAAACCATATTGACCACCGAAACAAATGATTTACAACCCACAGCAAATGACTACACATTCTTCATGACCATACCAATCAGAGAGTATCAGAAAAGGGATCATCCCTGTCACAAAAATAAAATTCTCTGTCCTATCCTATATCTTCAGGGCACGTTATCAGAAGAAAGGTTATTAGTGTCTGTACCATATGTTGCCTATTTTATTTCAGATTGGTCTCAGGAGATGTTAGATCTTGCTGTCAAGTATCACTCAGGTGGAGTGGTAGGTATTGATATCGCTGGAGACGAGAATATGTTTGCCAACCCCACTCATAAAGATCACTGTCAAGTTTTTCAGGTAAGACCAACAAAATAAAAATAAAAACGTTATTTCTGATAACATGCCCCCCAAAATTAAATCAGATGTAGATTTTTTCCTTTCTTCTGTTTTTTTAAACAATCAGAAATTGAGAATTGAGATATCAAATTATTATGAAATTATAAATGAGACTATGTCTTTAATATATTTAGGGTGGCTGGGTTTGACCTAGGGTAGGTATAAATTTGGAAACATGGTATTTTTTAAGCATAATATTGTATTATGCAGTTCCATTAGATACATTCTTAATTAACTTCATGTGAATGGAGAAAGTTTATGTATCATGTATGTTTGGATGTCATTGCTTGTAAATTCTTGTTTACAGTTAAATTTTTTTTTCAGGAAGCAAAAAAACAAGGTATTCATAGGACAGTGCATGCTGGTGAAAATGGAAGTGCTGCAAATGTCATAGAGGTATGTCATAAAATGTGGCCATTAGCATTGAATGTTAAATTGATTTTGGAAAAAAAATGTAATGTAAAGGGAGACGTAAAATATTTTGGAAATAGAGTTATTATTGAACCTCATGACCACTTATAAATTCTGTAAAGTTTTTATCTGTGAATTACATATTTAAAAGTCAAATTGTTTCTTTGAAAGTTAGAAATAAGACAAATCTCTTGATTTTCACTTACCAGATTCTTAACAAAGTACTTTATTTTTGGGCTATAAATTTTACAAAATCTATTCTAAATCACTTCTGAAAGATTAAATTTTATATGAAGAATTTTTTATCCTAAAATAATGCAAATCTTGTAATTTGAGATTCATATGTTTTGCATTTGAAATAATACCATGAAGGAATTTAATTTTCAGTATCAATAACCACTGTGATATTTGGTGTTGATAACAAGCAGTACAAAATAGTAATATTTTTTACATAAAAATACCAGCAACAGTTTTATTAGATCATTTTTCTTCTTCAACAACTTAATTTACCAAAACAGTAAAAATCCATACCAATAAAGTTTTAATCAGGAATTCATCAAGGGGGAATTTTCTGTCATTCTAGGCAAAGAATCTTTTTCATTTTGTTGTGATTATATTTTCAAAAAAAATTAATAACCCACTGAGTTGTCAGGTAGGCTGCCATTTTGAATAACATGACAAACATTAGCCAGTGAGAATCAAGAAAACAAATTCAATATGTACCATGCATTTTGATTGGTCAACAATGTCATCTGCTCAAGTCTGCTCTGGAAATGGATTTAAATGATGATTTATGATGCAATTTCCCCAAAACATTAACAAACATTACCAAAAAGCAATGATCAACATAGCTCTAAAGCCTATGACCCATGTTTTTTTTCTGTTTGGGCACAGGCCATGGATGCATTGTGTGCTGAGCGGGTGGGACATGGCTACCATGCCCTGGACGATGCTGCCATCTATGAGAGGACTCTCAAGGAAGACCTCCACTTTGAGATCTGCCCATACTCAAGCTTTGTGACTGGATCTGTTCCTTTACAACCAGAAGCCCACCCCATCATCAGGTATTATAAGCATATCAAATCATGTTATAAACAGAGCAGTGGTCTCATGTGAGTTGCAGTAGTCTGTACTTCCAGGTTTTACTCCCACCAGATTGTTGATTTTACCCCTCAGCAAATTTTAGAAAAAGGGATATTGTCAGAACCCTTGTCAGTCCTTGAACATTATAAGACTAAATTTGCTAGAACAGGAACAAATGTGTGGTACTTCAGGATATTTGCATCTCAAGTACTACAAAGGGTGAATATACATGCAGAAGATTGATAAAATGCAGGGTTGTTTATATCACTATAAGTAGTTTTCAGTAATTGCTTTTGTGCCAAGAGTTTCACACAGGGTGGGACATCTAACAATGTGTAATTGTGTTTCAATTTTAACTTTCATGGCCATATTAATAAAACTCACAAAACAGGGCTATCAAGTTATTTTTTCAGATTAGTTTTACGGACTGTATAAATTAGAAAAGTTAAAAGAACATGAAAGCAAATACATTGATCAACATTTTACGATTTCTATGTTTTATTTTATTTTTTAAATAGTGCTTAATTCCAGCATATATGATGCCAAAGTTTTCTGATTGGACTGATAGTTGTCACTCCATTGTATGAATGAATGTGTGAATACCAGAATGAAGTAAACATGATTTTAGATTATCAAAGCTGTGAATATCATTTCTAAAGATATGTACCGTATATTTGACCTGACTTTCAGGTTTGCAAATGACGGAGCCAACTTTTCTATCAACACTGATGATCCGTGCGTAGTTGGCAAGAACCTTTCTGATGAATATGACCTAGTTATCAACAAAATGAATCTAACCTGGCAGCAAGTAGTCAAAGCTGTGAGTATGAGATGATTTGTCCATCCCTTCTCTTGCACCAGTATGCCCGTATCCTGTTAATGTTGAGCGCTCCCTATTTGTTTCATCCCTGATTGATGTGTTGGGTTGAGGTATGAAAAGTATCACTATATCTAGCCAAAAATGCTTCATTTTTATGTTTTGTTTTATCAACTATCTCAGATACAAGCTTTAAATTATTACCACACATGCATCCCATGAAGGCCTATGATAGGATCCCCTCAAGTGTGACTTTGACATACCTTTCAAGGCCATAGGCTTCAAAATGTTACCAAAAACTTCGTTATTTTGCAACATGTTATCACCTATTTTTTAGTTTTAGACTCCAGATTTATGCCACACATTTAACTTGTGAAGGCCCACAATTGATATTCTCAGACATGACCTTGATGAATCTGGCCAATAACTTCTCTATATCTCACATTCCTGACAAGCAACAGGTGCCCATCAGTTGCCTTATATTGTTATATATCAATTGGTATTCACAATTAAACCATTGGTTGAATCACATTTACCAAGATAGGTTGTGCAATTATGTGTCATATATTTTATATAAAATAGAAAATTGATTTCAATTGAATACAAATGATATTTTGGGCTGGCACTGACCAGATAATTACTTAATTAAATCAGATCAATTAGATAAATTCTGTTGTTTGCTCAGATCATTCAACAAAGCTAAAGTGGCAAAGGTATTCGATTTTTTTCCTCTTGAAAAATATAATATTGTGTTCTATTATGATTATGACATGATAAGATTTTTCATGTTTTAGATATTCATCACTTATACCTGTATTAAAATATTGATAAATTATATTGACTTGAATTGAAAATAACAAATGTTAAAGAACTAACGATTTTTAGATTTATTTTATTTAATCCAAAAATTTAATTTGGTGTGAATTCAGTGTGAATGCTCCAGCAAGATTGAAAACATGGTATTAAATATGTCTTGTTGAGGGCAGATACCACACACATATGCTTTATCTTCATATGTTACTTCCTTGACATGCAAACCATACATTTGTGCACAGAGTTATGATAGACTTCTTGTTATATTTATATATTTCTTTTTAAATTAATAGTACTGAAAAGAGGTGTACATGTCAAATATTGTTAAAATGGCATAAAAATATCTCCACCATGCTTTATCACCAGAGAAGAGTTATCCCTATTTTGATCAATGATTAAGTCTAGGATTGCAGCACTTTAACAGTATTGAAAAGTGAATAATATTTGTCTTGAAAAGATTCCCAAACCATTAACCATTCGACTTTAATTTACAAGATTGTTGACATAGATATAATAATCAAGCCATTTTATGGGAATATATATTTACCTAGTTTTCTATTTGAAAACTAATATGTTGAAGTTGTTGGCATATTTGTCTTGCATTCCTAATGAGTTCATGTAGAGTATCACTGGTTTGTTTCAAGCCTTCATGAAATCAGATTTTCAAGCACCATTTCTTATGGACTGTTTGTATACCCTAAATTTTACGATTAAATGTTATTCCCATAATATTAACCCTAATTGAATTTCTCTGCCTTTTGAAATTAGATGAATCTTCTGCTAAAATTCATATCATCCATAGAACACTATTGATACACTTTGTTTAGCTGACCAGTAATCTAGTGTTAACACCTACTCAGTAACAATGGGGAACCTTCAGGTTGGGACACTTGAGTGATTTGGAACACTTTCAGCAAAACAATAATTGTGGCAGGTGTATTTTGGTTGATTTTATGATGGAGTTAGCAGGTTTGTATCACAGTTTAATGACCACATATCATTTAAACTTACCCCTGTGCAAAATTGCCTGTAACTTCTGTGAAAAACATCAACATCAACATTGCAATCTCACACAGAGCTAAAAAATAGAAATAATTTGCAATTGATTGATGTTTGGTTCCAACAGGTATGTCACAGCATGTTTTAAAATATACTTACAGAACTTCAATGCAGCCAGGTCAAGTTTTCTACCAGCTGATGAAAAACAAGCTCTTATCAACCATCTCAAGACTGTATATGGGGAGGACACACCTCCAGGCTTCTGATCTACACCTCCAGGCTTCTGATCTACACCTCCAGGCTTCTGATCTACACCTCCAGGCTTCTGATCTACACCTCCAGGCTTCTGATCTACACCTCCAGGCTTCTGATCTACACCTCCAGGCTTCTGATCTACACCTCCAGGCTTCTGATCATCCAGGCTTCTGATCTACACCTCCAGGCTTCTGATCATCCAGGCTTCTGATCTACACCTCCAGGCTTCTGATCTACACCTCCAGGCTTCTGATCTACACCTCCAGGCTTCTGATCTTCACCCCCGGGCTTCTGATCTACACCTCCAGGCTTCTGATCTACACCTCCAGGTTTCTGATCTACACCTCCAGGTTTCTGATCTACACCTTCAGGCTTCTGATTTACACCCCCAGGCTTTATCTCAAGGTTTCTGATCTAAACCTCAATCCTAGTCTACATCTAAGATTTGTCAATTAATTTGTAGATGGCAACTGGGTAAACCTATATTAGAATTACATGAAGTTTTTAAAGAGCTTTTTTATTGCGTAACAACCCACATGCAGAATATCAAATGTATGAAATCAGATACATATTATTATTAATTAAATTAAGATATTTACATATGAAGTACAATTATTTATATATGAAGTACAGTGCAATTTTACAGTGCAATGAATTGCACATTACAATTAAGGATGTTAAAGTCAGAAATAATGAACTTGTCATCTCAGGAATTTCATTAGATATTGAAATTCATAAGATTATCAGTCTGAAGTTCAACTGTGATAACATTTGATGATCAACAATAATTTAGTCAGACCTAATGGTGGAGTTCAGTTTGTCGTTTTAAAAAAAAATTTGGTCAGAAAATGCAGTTCATTTTACAGTGTACTTTGTTAAGCATTTGTTTGTGAACAAAATAATCTTAAAGTCTGCTTAAATTAATTTAAACAAGTTCTATATTCTGTAACTAAGGCAACAACTAATGTTGCCTTGAAGTACTTCAATGGTGAGACACTTGAATGGCATTAATCAAACCATGTTTGCGTAATATTTCTAGGTTTTTAGATATTGTTTTTAAGTCTTGTCAATTTAATTTACACAAGATCCATATACTGTAAGTGTTATGGTATAAATTACTTATATTGCATTGAGATATTTCAATGGTGAAACACTTGAATGACATTGATCAAACCTGTTTGCCTAATTTTAAATCTAAATATTTTCATGTCACAAGCATTGTCAGCAAATATGATTCTATTGTTTGCAAGTAAGATTTGAAGTGTAAATAAAGCAGGAAATAAATCTGAAGGACCTAAACTTGGTGATAAGATATAAATGCGTAAGAGACTAGTCAAGATTGCCATGACTGCTGAACAGTTAAGTTTATATAGATTTAAACAGTTATCTTTTATTACCCGTACTTATGTAGATGTATTTTACTTTATACATGTCATCATAAGAAATATGGTTGTCAATTTGGTAAAGTTGGTAAGATAGCAGTTCCCTGTCCAACTGTGAATAATACAGCTCATGTAATATTTCTGTGCTCGTGATATTAATAAAATAAGCAATTATATCTCTAATAGTCAGTTATAATTTACAGCAGCAAATTCTTTGAAATCTAAATTAAGTACATGGATTTTTAAGTGTCAAAAAAGACACTTTTTATGTAATTAAATACAGCAAGCAAATTATACTAAGTTACAAAAGTGCTTTAAACTATTGTAGGAATATATGTGCCACATAATGTAGCTTTTCACATTGGTGAAAATCATTTTACGTACAGAGTTTATACCATAAAAAAACATTTGAAAATATTTGAGATAAGAATTTGAAAATAAAACATGAAAAGGATTTAAGCTTTGAACAGGGAAGATATGTTTAATTTGATCTAATTGCATATTTCAGTTAAATTTATTTTTAAGGTCGTTCTACTATAGCAAATTAAACCTTTCTCAGGCCCTCAAATACTTTAAAGATAGATTTTACATCATATAGAAATAACATCAATACTTTGTCCCATATTTTACTGAGCAAAGTAAAAAGTTATTCAGCATCTAAAAATATTTGACTCACCCATTGATTAAAATCCTTATCTTTGAAAACAGATCAATTGACTCATCTCTTGACTCCCATCTTTGACTTTCTACAAAAAAGGACCATTTTGTATCTGGCAACTGTCCCTTATTGGAAGGCTATTTATAATTGAGAAAGATTGAGATTAATTATGCTTGTACCTTGGGAAAGCCTGTGATGTATGATTTTCAAAGAAATCCATTCTGTGTTTATAATGCTAAAGAATGAATAGATTCTTAATTATACATCAACATAATCTGATGCCCATTAAAAAAAAAAAAAAAAAAAAAAAAAAAAAAAAAAGAAATGACATAGATTATAACAATTTAAAATAGACCAATGCATATGGATAGAAATGGCTTTTTATAATGAAGGAAGCCTGTGACATTTTCACCCGACTTTTTATAATTCACGAGGACGTCTTTTTAGCTATCTAAGGGAATTTTCAGTCATTTTGTCAGCTTTGATTTCCTCAGAAACTACTGTTCGGAGCTCTTGGCCATTATTAGGTAACAAGTATTTTTCATTAGACTCAAAATCTAATCGCTGTCACTAAGTTGTCAAGGAGGGTGCCATTTTGATAACATGACAAATAACAACCAATGAGAGTCCACATAAACTGTATAATGGACCAATATGTAGGCATTTACAGAATATGTTTGCAAACATAATAACAAAGAAATTTAGGCCATTGACCTGTTTTAAATTGCTAAGTCTCTTTCCCCGAATCTAAACATTCATTAATTTATTTTTTGGAACATTATCGTTTTTTAACCATACCGGCACTTGTTTCCAAACCTGCATTCTCCAGTGATTGTTGCATATCATGGTATCTTTTTACACACTAAATTACTTCCCGTGTGGCAGATTTATCAAAGACAAAATAAAATGACTGCACAGAGAATTATTGAAAATCTGTCATGTTTGCTGTTAACAAATATGCTCTAACAATTCAAATAATACAACTTTCATATATGTTGAGAATCTGGTCTGAAAATGGAATTTCTACTCCCAACTGATATAAGCTTTTCCTGTATTGTTAGGCTTCATGCAAAGATACCGACTGCATTTGACATTCTAATAAACAGGTTTATATTCATATTTAAGGGAGGTTTTGGAAGGTACAAAGCCTCTGACTTTGCTGTTGCTGGTATTGAAAGGAGTTTTGTATACGCTGTAAAGGCATTATTAAGTAGCAGCCAATAACAATCTGGGAAGAAATGACAATACATGTGTTGAAATACATGGAACAGGGTAAAACTTTTAGCTATATTTTAGACTATGGCAAAAGCTTCTGCAATGAATAACATTACAAATATTTACCAATGAGAATAACTTGTTGGGGCCAAATTTAATATGTAACATGCATTTTGATTGGTCAAAATTGTCTGATCAAGTATGCTCTGGGAAGGATTTAAATGATCATTTATGATTTCCAGAAAATTTTCCCACACATAACAAAAAAAAGCAATGATCAGCATAGCTCTAAGGCCACTGTCCTATATTTTGTTATCTGTATTTAGGCCACTGGCATAGGGATGGAGCAGGGGCCTTGATATTTAACAGTGTCTTAAAAATCAGATCAGACAGCAGAATGCAAGTGCACTTAACAGCACAGAGTGAAAGAGCTAGGTCATAGGGTCAGATATCAACTAGTGCAATGTATACAGTATTAAGAAATCTGGCAGGAGCCATGTATAATATTTTTGGTGACACCATAGATTATTACAGAACCTTATGTGACATTTATCACAAGGTATCTAGTTTATTCCAGAATATTCTTATAAGCCATCTGGGTTCACCTCATATACACAATAAACATGGACATCAAATTTTCCTAGGCAAAATGTAAAATCGCATTGACAGTAATTGTATCCCAGTTCCAGTTGTAAATCTAATCTAAAGATTACAAACTACAAAACAACTGACTTAAAACAATCTTCTCTAAAGTGAATACAAGTGAAAATCTCAAAAGACTTTTTTCAATGCTCTGATAAAATCATAGGAGAGTTATAAGAGTTTTCAGGTAAAATGATAGAAAATGACGTCCAAGAAACGTATGTCACATTGTTCAACTCTCACATTGTTCAACTCTCAACCAAGCTGGAGTCCTGGTAGTCCGGCAGAAATTCATTGAACATCGTTTTTGGGTATATACAATGTTTTATTGCATTTTCGGCTACTTATTTATGTACCTATCCAAGATCCAGAGGGTGCCATCTTGTCATGCCCGGGGAAAAAAAATTATACACAAAATAAAAAATGGCTGCCACCAAATCTGTTATATTCTTAAAGATACCCAGATTTCTTCTTGACAATGAACATGGATTGCATAAATCTATTTGAAACATATAAAGGAAGGTAGTATGTTAATAACAGTGTGAACATACTTGTAACATTAGCATATATTAGCATATTAATCTATTCAAGAGATTTTAATTTTCAAGTCATTTTATCTACAGTAGGCCATATTAGGCACATAATACATCAATTTCAGGTGAAATTTTCCAAGGAATGTAATGGCTCATAGTATATTTTGATTAATAAAGTTTTTTAAAATTCTTGTTGTCACCAATGGATGCATTTTATAGGGAAAATGTGAATTAGTGACAACCCAAAATAATTGTGGTCCCAAGAAAGTCCTATAATTAAGCAACATAATATCAATTTCATCTGTTTTTTACTCAAGTGCAGTTATATCATTTCTCAAATATCCAATCATGACAAAATATAGATGTTTTATTCTTTACAAAACATGAAACTTAACACCTCATTGACCTTAATATTCTTACAATGTACAATGTGTCAGAATACTTTCATCTTGTGAAGACTCAAACATCAAACAATAATTAAACAATGAGCAATATGAAATTAAAGTCGATCTATGAATGTACTAGAACTCTTGCTTTATAGGACTCTCACAGGCAAAAATCATCCACAGCAGGCTGTTGAGCATGGTTTGTCTGAAGCGCATCCATATCTGATCAACTGCAAGATATATCGAGGGGTGCATGCGAAACATCTCCTGAAAGTGATACTGGTTTATACCTCTTTGACACTTCATCCAATGTCCACCCATAATCAATTGGACAAAGAGCAACAGGCTGGGAATCTGGTGCTGATTGTCAAATTGTTGTCTGGATGTGGTCTGGAGGTGGTGCTAATATTTCTTTGATGGTTGGACATCTTATTTGCCCACACACTATACCTGGCAGTAGGCATGTCACCATGTCTGCAAACCAAATGATAAAAATAGGTTTGATCTCAGCCATGTGTCTATACATAGCATTACTATATACTGTATACAGAGAAAAATTCGCGCCTAGTTATTTTCGCGCCATCGCCGTTTTCGACAGGTTCGCTCCGTTTTATTTTCACGAATTTTGGATTTCTAAAATCTATTGATTTTACAGAATCTGCACGCGAAATCCGCTTGTTGATATCTTGTTTAGAAGCAGAGAAAATTGAGTTTGAAAACTGCTAAAATTTTTGAATTACAGTGAAATGTACGATCAGCTGTTTGAGCTGTCAACTGTTTTGTGCTTCATATACAAGGTAATTCTGTTTAAATCATAACTGACATGAAGAAACATTTTATTCTTGTTAATCAGGACTGGCAATTCAGGCATCTGGTACAAATTTTGGGCTCCTAAAACATCGATTATCTCAGCTATCACTGGGTCAATATGGTCATGCTTGGTATCAAAATGACCGGGAGAGTCCCCTCTTCAATTTCGCGTCCATTTAATTTCGCGAATGACGTCCTGGCGCGAATTAACACGAAAATAAAAAGGTCACGAAAATTTGTCTGTATACAGTATATAAATTAAGGGCATGAAAGCTCTTGCTCCACATTTATATCAACTTGATGTTTAAAATCAGATTAAAAATACTTATGTACATCCTAAAATTTAAAGGATATGATTCATTCAAGGATAAGATAACAAAGCATTTTTTAAAAGCGAAAATTTTACCTTATGCCTATTAAAAATATTTCTTTGACGAAGTTGAAAATTGTGTTCCAAGAGAAATAAGAAAAGACCGGTGATTCAGTGGTGGAACACCCTCTAAATAATATAATTCCCTTGGAAAGTTACAAATTTTGCGCCCCCTGTTGTTTAATCGGTCATAATATTTGCAAAGAACAACAAGGCATTGTCACACCCCACTGAGCACAGGATTAAAGTATTGTATGGGACACTATTGATTTCCATCATTCCCTCAATTGCATCACAGGCTTTTTGGATTTGTGTACAAGTGATCTCAGATTTGGGCAGAAATATTAATTAAGGTAAGGTTAGGTTTTGAAACACTGAATTTAAGGATTGGATGGCACAGATCAGAAATATCCACACCTCAAGTTCATAAAAGTAAAATTGAAAACTTTATACATGGAATAAAAATGATCTCATCCATGGTTGTGATTTAAGCTTTCATCCCTTTAGTTGTATATGAGTAAAGAGAGAGTTGACATTGCGTTAATCACATCACACAATTTCGACACTATCTTAGCTTTTCAGATTCCCTATGCATGTCACAGCCTTTCATACCATAGCAGGACTTATGAATGTTGTTGCTTCTTGGATAACTTCATCCAGTGATGCATTTGACATTCCTTACTTGTCATGCCTCTTTTCTGCATTGAAGACTTTCAGCACAGTGCCCTTACCAATGTCTGTGCTACTGTGTCACATCCAGAGTATGGGCTGCTAGTAACTCATCAGCAATGTTGATGTGTTTGCTTATTGTGGCCTTGATGTCAATAACAGCCCTGCCCTGTATAGTGCTACTCATGGCAAAATCACAGTTCAAGCTGTGTTCAATGTAGTGATGTATCAGAAGAATGAACACATCTGTGTCATCACTCATAATGTTCAATGATGAAACACCATTGCAGTGCCTGGTTGATGATGATAACATCAGCTTCTTCATTCATGTGTATTGCATATCATCTATTTGGAAGACCATAACCATGGCTATCTCAAATGGAATGTGATCTTGTGATGTTAAAATAAGGCTGTACTTATCTGTCAGCATGTTGCAGTTATCTTAGGGGTACTGACATATGATTTCAATAAGCTGTGGTTTGTTCTTTGTAACTGAGAGAACTACTTTCTGTGGAGGCAATGAGGGTTTGGAGTGACAATGCATTTATTCTACATGCACAGTTGTTGCCTTCCCTAGCTGACCTTTGGTATTTCATGCTGGGTGAGTGATAATGGTCAAACACCAGATAAACAGCAACACTGATGGTAAGTGGTACAAAGTTGTCCAGGACATTTCTCGCATCTGGTACAGTCTGTGACTGTACCAGATGCAGGACAGTGTATGACCCATAAATACCACAGCCATCAGTAATAACGGCCTCTGGCTTGGTAACTGTTGTGCTGGAATGCTCAACCTGCAGATTTTGTTTGAGTACTGATTTTGATTTGGTAATATGCATGTTTCCATTGTCCCAAACTTTTTTCGGAATGTTAGAAAAGACAAGAGAGTACTGCTTCAGTTTGTTAATACATCTTGCATTGTGATTCTTGCTTCATTAGACCACTTGTTGTCTTGCATTTGAAGACTAACAAGTTAGTTACACCAGTGCCTGAGAAAACAAGCAATTCATCTTAAAATATTCAACAAGACTAGTAGTCTTGTCGGCTACGATTGAATTGTGTTCCATTGTAAGTGAATGCTACATCATTGGTTTCCACTTTTTCCAAAGATTTCATCATTCCTTTGTTCACACACCACTAGTATGGAGTCTTTTAAATTGTCAGCAGTTGACATTTAACAGCCATCTTTCAGGGTGATGAGGGTCAGGTTCTAGTTCACATAGTCCATCACAAAATAAACAATTCACTTTGAAATCAACAACAATCAACATTTTCTCTTCACTTATTTAACTTTTAACTGTTTGTCCAAGTTGCCAAATGTTTATTTTTTATATGGGCTTTAGAAGTGTAAGTGGATACACAGTTTTTCAGTTTGCTACTTTGGATGATGCTCCTTATAATTATACGGACTGGACCTGCAGTTATTAATTGTTCAGCACCACTGACTTTACACATTGACATTGGCTCAAAGTAACAGATGGTCATGATTATTATTCAGGAATTCCACCATTAATATTCTACCAGCACTATATGCAGTGTTCTACCACCACCAACTCTAAAGCACCATGCAATAGCTCAACTTGACATCAGGGTCAACTGCAGCCACCTTTCTGATAAATTAAAGAAAGAAGATTCCATCCCCACCATATGTAGATATGCAACCTCCACTTCATACATTATAAAAATGGACAATAATATGTGTCAAAATGCAATATTGTTTATTTTCCTCCTGTCATCAAAAGTTAGCACTGCTTAGACATTATAGGCTGGGTTCTGAAAAAGACATGAAGTTGATAGTGTGAATATGATAAAAACCCTTGAAATGTATGATAACTGACATTGAGCAAAGGTTTTGCTTGGTATATGTGGAATGCTTCTCTGGAATCAGTTTTGAATCTGTACCAAAAATGTAGGTTAGAATCGGTGAGAAAGCATTGTCTGACAGCTACCGTGCATTTTGCTTGTAAAATATTTTCCCCAACGGTGACAAGTTGGCACCCTCCAAATTCTGTATCCAGACAATATAAAGTAGCATTCTACAAAATAAAACATTGTATATACTCAAAATCCACGTTCAGCCCCAAATTGCCCTTCTGATCACTTCCAATAAGTTTAACAAAACACGAGGTGGTAGCACTCCATTAATGCTGAGATACATTACATCTGCCCAATTTCTTTTAAGGATAATTTGAGCGATATGGCTGTACACGATTGGCACCCGCCGTCTAGCCGGCGGTGAGAGTGGCAGATCGCCGGATCCTCCATTTTGTCCCGCCGAATTCGCCGAGGGTATTCACAGGGCGGAGGTTGGCGTCTGCCGCCTTCCGCCACCGGAACCCGCCGGCTCAATTGTTGAGAATCGGGATAACCCGGGCTAACTTGCCGGATCCAATCGTGTACAGCCTATGTTATCTTAAATGTAGCTCTGGTAAAGAAGACACTTTATGAATATCAATACATCAAGCTGGATACTTTCTGGTGCACATATTGATTTTCTTCGAAATTATTGCCACCATAACAAACTTAAAATGTGATAGTCTAAATATCTTTACTTTGATTTTTTTAACTTGAAAAAGAGAAAATCAAACCCATTTGGTGCAACATCTAACATCTAAATACATTTTCAATTTGTAAACCAATCTGCAGGATTGTTCATTCACAAATGATGTGTGGTATTTTCCTCTACGGTAATTAATGCTGCATTAAGGTGTTATAAAACTTGTGACTTATACTTGTAACTTAAATCTCAATACATCTTCAACTTATAAATAAAAGATTTCCATCTTCAATTTCCAAATGAAGTTTTAGATTATGAAACAGTGTACATGCATGTAGATGTGACATCTTGTTTATCCATATGTTTGCGGTGCCATGTCAATGACACATTGCACACGTTTTACTGTTATTAAAAGCTTATATTTATAGTTGAAGTATCTCGTGCCATCTCCACCCAGAAAGCTCCACCCATCTCATCACCTAAAATATATCCTGTATCATTTACTTAAAGTGACGTCAATGCCATGAATGGCATCACAGTTAGGTTGGTTTAAACTTTTGACATTAAACATGTGCTTCTGAGATCCTACATGGCATGCTCAGAATGAGGATAACAGGGAAATAAAAATATGTCAAAACAAACATCATAATTTCACAGCTTAAAATCTCAAGCTTGGATTGCCATGTATCAATATAACTTTATTATTAACAGGAGTAAATAGTACTCATTTCATATGGTGTACACTAAGTTTAACATGTATTATTAAGGGAAATAAAGAAACAAAATCAGATTCAAGCACAAGGCATGACTATGATGTCGAGCCCAGTCCCATCCCCAAATTTTGACTGTATTCTCTACAAAACCATTTCTTTTTTCTGCCAAAACTTGTCTTTTGTTCTGAGTAGGTCTGTTAAAAAGGCTTCTGAAATCAGCAGATAGATGATTAACAACTGTGATATAGACAGATTATCAGGCTTGTGAGCCGCTGGTGATCTTGTATTGGAGGATAGGAAAACCATTGCTGCACCATCTATTTCTTTATTAAATTCTATTCCTCCGAGGCTTGGAATCCAGTAAGATCACATGTATCTTTATCTAATTTACTCCCCTGTGGGTGCGTGGATTAAAGAATAGCCCCACTGCCCCCCCAGCATGTCGTAAAAGGCGACTAAAGGGGCGTCCTGTTTGCCGTGGGATGCGACCCGTGTCGGGAGGATATGGAATCCTGACGGGCTGAGCACTGGGCTGGTTTGGCAGTAATACCAGTCCAGTTGCAACACGCCTGTCTTGGATCCAGATGTTCACCAGATGGGCAGATCAGATAAGGCCTGGGTCTGATTTAACCGGCTTGTAGTATATTTCCTTATATTCTGGATATTTGATTTTTATTAATGATAATTTAAATGTTTGAAATTTAGGAATAATTTTAAAATTTTTGATAAATATTTGCTGAAAGGAGATTACTGCTGATTGGGTCAATCGAGGGATAAAAAAAAAAAATTCGAAAGGATGGAGTTTTTATTCTAAGAGTATGTCATGTTGGGTATCCTCAAGGCGTCAGGGCTTGGAGTTACCGGCCCAGAAAGGCGTCCCCTTGTTGGGCTCCGTGGTGGGTAGGGGACCTAGCTGATGGAAAATAACAAAACACATTTGGCACAAAAACAAAAAAGACCAAGGAATGAAACTGACAGCGATGATGATTCAATCAAAGAAAAATGGCCCAGATTTTTGATGGCGGAAAGTTTAGACAGTGAACATACCCTGGCAAAAATGTCCCATGATACAAGGCATTGCCGGGGTCCCCAAAACAGTGAAAAAAATGGGAAGTTGTCTGTTGATCGAGGTGGAAAGAAAAAGCCATGCGGAAAATCTCCTGAGATGCCGAATGTTGGCCACAGTCCCAGTTTCAATAACGGCCCATAAAACCCTAAATAACAAGAAAGGTGTTATCAGATGCCCTTACTTAGCGGGAGTTTCAGAAGAGGAAATAGCCAATGAATTGAAGGATCAGGATGTCGTCCATTGCAAGAGAATTTATATTAAAAAGGATGGTCACAAAAGTTCCAATAAATACATTCATCCTGACATTTGAAGCAGCGCAGCTTCCAACATCTACTAAAGTTGGATATTTAAACGTCCTAGTTGATGTTTTTATTCCAAACCCACTGCGCTGCTTCAAGTGTCAGAGATATGGACATGGATCTGACAGATGTAAAGGGAATGTAACATGCCCAAAGTGTACTGCCCAACATAATGGAGAAGATTGTTTAGCAAATAATGTCAAATGTGTGAATTGTGAAGGCGATCACCCATCATATTCGCGGAATTGTCCTTCCTTTTTTAAAGAGAAGGAAATTCAGCAAATACGACACACAGAAAACATATCTTTTCCAGAGGCACTTAAGTGTGTAGAATCGTTCAACACAACAAAATCATCCTATGCTAGCACATTAAAGAACAAAGAGACTAAATCAATAACAATTCAGACTGAAATTACATGGCCAATTAATGACAAAAATTATTCCTTTTTCACAAAAACTTCCAAATCTTCGGCAACATCTACTCAGACTCCTGCATCCACTACCCCAGCAATAGCTCTACCAACAATAACACCAACAATAAAATCGACTAAAACCTCTTCACAGACTCCCTCCACATCATCTAGTAATAAAAACGTAAAAAGCAATAGACCAGTTAATAAATCAGACAAAAAAGAAATCAAAGACCAAAGCAAAAGTAAAATAAATAGAACTAAATCCTTAGAAAGGATGGATACAGGTGATCCTTCTGGTATACATTTTACACCTGTTCAGTCAAAACATAATCGTAAACCTAATAAATGATTATGTTAAATCCTATATTTATACTCATTATTTTTAATATGGCTATCAGCAATATCATACAATGGAATTGTAGAGGATTTGAGGCAAACAGGCCAGAACTGGAGTTATTAGCCCAGAAATATAATGCATCGGTAATTTGTTTACAAGAAACTAAATTCAAAGATGATTCCACAACATTTAAGGGATATGTGATTTATAATAAAGTCGGTTCAATTGACATTATGGACCGAGCACATGGCGGAGTTTCTGTTTTTGTTAAATCCTGTATACCCCACACAGCAGTTCCAGAGTGGACATTTAGTTTTGAGCCTCCTGCTGGGTGGAGCGGACGGTCACCCGAGTAATCCCTGATAAGGAGTCTGCAGCATCCAGCCTCTCCCCCTACCCCTCCTTTGAAGCTGACACTTAGTCACACATGATATTGTATTTGTTTGTAGAACTGTGGCACTATCAGTAGATATTATCTTACACAGTTTACACAGCTGTCTCACTGACATTCCAAGGATTCAAATGGTGGGTTTTGCATTGAAATCACATCACAGGGGGCTTAGTTATCAACAAGACCATTTGAGTGCCATGTAACTGAGAATTTTATTTTTTTCTGTAAATTTGGCATTAAAAAGTCAAACCTTATCATACACTCAGGCAATTCAATGTTTTTACAGAAAGTATCACTAAATATTCTAGTTTCTAAAGCTGTTTGAAATTTGTGGTTCTTATGTATAGTTTTAAATCTATGACTATTTGTAAATAACAGTCTCTGTCAGCCTGTGCCAGGTAACAGCAAACACAGAAACCTACAATGGTGCATTCTCTCTGCTACTGTCATACATCATATATGGAAAAGTACATTTCTACATCTTAATGTTAAAGCATTTATCAAGTTAATTATAGTTTTACCTGTAATGTAGATTTCGTCTCAACTTAGTATTCACATATAGCATCTATATTTACACATTGTCCATGCAATGATGGTATAATTATGTGAAATCCCCAAATCGCAAATACAACACCTGTAGTTTTGATTCCGAGTTCTTTGAAGTTAATTGAATAAAGCAGTAATTAAGGATGTTTTCTTCTTACTAATCACAACAACACACAATAAAGATGTGTGCATGATAGATTTGTCAATAAACAAGAAGGCTTCTGTCAAAATCTAGATATAAATTTTCAAGTGATCAAATGTACTGATTGACTCTTTACCCTCAATATAGCTCGAATAAAATCATCAAAAGTACATATTTGTTTTACCAGGAACCAACCAATTTTTTCTTTATGATAATAATGAGGATTTATATTTTTCATAAATGTAATGTTTGTATTGCTATAGTGCATGGAAATATTGTTATCAAGTGTTTAATTTTGGAATAAATTTTAGAAATAGGAACATTTTCAGCATTCAAATATATATGTATTGAATGACCTCTATCATATTATAAAGACTTACATTTGATAAGTAATCATGGTAATATTGTATTATCCAACATTATAAAAGTTAAATTTCATAATATTGAATAAAACTTATTTTAAAGTTTTTAAAATAAAAGTGCCATCTAAAGTCACTTTTTAAGAAATGCAAGAGTTGCCCATTCAAGATGGCTGCCTGGTCCCAAAGGGGAATTGGGGATCTGATAGCAGGGGATAAGTGGCCGGTCCAGCAGGCAGGGAGGCTCAAAACTAAATGTCCACATTTTCTCTGTTCTGAACTGCTGTGCCCAAAGTAAAGTAACATTAAATAATAATTTACAAGCTTCTGCAGTCAGGGTTACCCTGCACAATACATTAACTATATGTTCAATATATTTACCACCCAGTGAGCCAGTTAATATTGTAGATTTAAATAATTTGATAACCCAGCTGCCACAACCATATATGTTAGTTGGTGACTTTAATGCTCACAACTATCTTTGGGGTGGCAGAAATAATACTGATGCCAAAGGACGTATAATAGAAGATTTTTTAAATAACAATAGCTTGTGCCTTTGGAATGACGATTCTCCAACCTATTTACATCCTGCTACAGGCTCTTTAACATCAATAGATCTCTCCATGTGCACTCCAAATTTATTTTTAGACTATTCCTGGGAAGTAGAGGAAGATCAATGGGGTAGTGATCATTACCCCATTATTTTAAAAAACCATTTTCCTCCACTAGACGAACGAATCCCCAAGTGGAAATTTCATAAAGCCGATTGGGCAAAATTTCAAACTTCCTGTTTTAATAAAATAACTCCAGAAATTTTTAACAATGTAGATGATCCTCTTCAAGTTTTTACGGATACATTGTATGATATTGCTTATGGGTGTATTCCCAAATCAAAGCCAAATTCTAAAATTAAAGAAAAACCCTGGTTTAATGATGAGTGCAAAAAAGCTGTCAAGGAGCGCAAAAAAGCTCTGTAAAAATTTAATCGACAGCCAACTCAATATAATTTGCACCAATTTCGAGTAAAAAGAGCTAAAGCCCGTTATATTATTAAAATAAGCAAAAGAAAAAGTTGGAAGGATTATGTTTCCAAATTAAATACGCGTACACCGATTAAAAAATGCTGGGATATGGTGCATAAAATTACGGGGAAGGGAGGTGGAGCAAGGATCAAACATCTAACTCATAATGGCCAATTAATTACAAATCTCACTGAAATAGGTAACACAATAGGTCAAACAATTTCCAAGAATTCCTCATCCAATAATTATTCTGCAAAATTTCAACAAATAAAAAATAGAAAAGAAAGAAACCAACTAAATTTTATGTCTCATAACTTGGAACAATATAATAAATCATTTACAATAGAAGATTTTAAACTTGCTTTGGATAAATATCATGATACCGCTCCTGGGCCTGATCAAATTCACTACCAAATCCTTAAACACCTCCCTGATCAATCACTTGGGCATCTTTTAGATATTTTTAATACCGTTTGGGAAAGTGGTGATTTTCCTCCTTCATGGAGTGAAACCACTATTATTCCCATTCCTAAGCCTGGCAAAGACTCCCCAGATTCAACCAGTTGTATCTGTAAAACAATGGAGCGAATGATTAATGAGCATTTAGTTTGGTTTTTAGAAACTGCAGCTTATATTTCTGTTGCACAGAGTGGCTTTAGAAAAACTCGAAGTACCATTGACCACCTGGTACGTTTAGAGACATTTATAAGAGAGGGTTTTATAAAAGGTGAGCATGTGGTTAGTATTTTCTTTGATTTAGAGAAGGCATACGACACCACATGGAAATATGGGATAATGAGTGATTTATATGATATGGGATTAAGGGGTCGTTTACCCATTTTTATTCAAAATTTCTTTCAAATAGACAATTCAGGGTCCGAGTTGGTTCATCACTTTCTGATGCATTTGATCAGGAAATGGGTGTTCCACAGGGTAGTATATTATCTGTAACCCTATTTATAATAAAAATCAACAGTATTGTAAATTGTGTGAGACCTGGAACAGATTGTTCATTATTTGTTGATGATTTTAATTTATGTTACAGGTCCATAAGCATGCATACTATAGAAAGACAGCTCCTACAACATCTTAATAGAATACAGGAATGGGCTGATCATAATGGATTTAAGTTTCCTTTAAAGAAAACTGTATGTATGCACTTTTGTAAAAAATGGAAGGTTCACCCAGATCCTGATCTTTATTTAGGCCAAACTCGGATACCTGTTGTCAAAGAAACCAAGTTTCTTGGACTTATTTTTGACAAAAAATTATCTTTTATTCCCCACATTAAATACGTTAAGAAGAAATGCCAGGAGGCATTAGAATTATTACGGGTTCTTGCCCATACCGATTGGGGAGGGGACCGTAATATTTTATTACAATTGTATAGAGCATTGGTATGTTCTAAACTTGACTATGGGTGTATGGTGTATGATCAGCACGTCTATCTTATATTAAAATGCTTGATCCTATACAAAATCAAGGTTTACGACTTTGCCTTGGTGCATTTCGTACATCGCCTGCAGATAGCTTGGCAGTTGAGGCAGATGAGCTGCCTCTTGATTTAAGAAGAGAAAAGCTTGCCCTTCAGTATGCTGCAAAAATTGCTGCTTGTCCAGACAATCCTGCCCATGATACTATATTTAATCCAAATTATGTTGACCTTTTTGAAAGTAAACCTAATACAATACCAACTTTTGGCATTCGCATCAAAGAATCTTTACAATCTTTAAATTTAAATCCAAATCAAATAGCTAAATTTCAATATCCAGAAACACCTCCATGGACCTACGAAACTTTAAATATTAATGTAGCCATGTCAGAATTAAAGAAATACTCAACCGATCCATCCCTTTATATAAATAGATACAAAGAAATAAAATCTATTTTCACTGGATATCAGTGTATATACACTGATGGATCATTTGATGATGACAAGGCTGCTGCAGCTGCTGTTAAGGGCAATCATATTTATTCAGAACGTCTGCCAAATAAATCGTCTATTTATTCTGCAGAACTTCATGCTTTATACCTTGCTTTAGATCATGTGGAGACTTCTCCACATCAGACATTTTTAATTTTTTCTGATTCTTTGTCTTGTTTACAAGCGTTGAAAGCAAAGGATTGGAAAAATCCTTTTATCTACAAAATCCTTGAGCGCCATCATAGACTCTGTACTGAGGAAAATAAAGAGATTCGTTTTTACTGGATTCCCAGTCATATTGGAATCCATGGAAATGAGGCTGGTGACCAAGCTGCCAAAGCAGCATTGGATAAGCGCCCAATAAATATGCTTATACCTTATACAGAGTTTAAGAAATATATTACTATTTTTTTAAGTTCTAAATGGCAATTGCGCTGGAACGAAGCTATTTTTAATAAACTACACGAAATTAAGCCTGTTTTAGGTAAAACCAAAGGTGCTATTAGAATTAACCGAAGAGAAGAGTCTGTTTTATCACGTATAAGAATTAGACATAGTCATTTGACTCACTGCTATCTTCTTAAAGGCGAAGATCAGCCTCAGTGTATTGGATGTCAAAGGGCTTTGACTATCAAACATGTTTTAATTGAATGTATCGATTTTGATATAATTAGGACTCAATATTTTAATGTGCAAGATTTACATTCGTTATTTGTTACTGTAGATACTTCTGTGATAGTATCCTTTTTAAACCAAATAGGACTTTATATCCAATTTTAAGTGTGGAGCTCTTGTTTACTTAGGTCATTAGCCTATTTATCAAGAACCGTGAAACATCAGATGGTATTTAAAGTCTTTTAAATTGAATTTATTTATACAAATTTGTTATGTCTATAACTGATATATTGAAAGGATTTTGTTGATATTGTGTGTTGTTAAGAATATGTACATATCATATTGATTTTATAAACATTTATGTTTTAACCACTTTTAGGCACTAAATAACCTTAGTGGTTGATGTGCCTCTAAGCAACCATTCATTCATTCATTTATCTAATTTAGATATAAACATGTTTATCATCTGCTAGTACATACTTTTTACATAATAAGTTAACGTCGTTAATATTTAATTCAGAGGAAAAGAATGGCTCAGGAATTACATGTTAGGCTTTTAAGGTATTTTAAGGCAATTATTAACTAACTTCAACCATCTTAGTTCAAATGATATAACATGGTTGCCACAATGGCAGACAATGTCGTAAGAAATAAATGGCACAAATATCTAAATATATCAACTTTGGAAATATCTCCACATATCAATAATCTCAAATGGTAAGTTAGTTTCTAATATACAAATATGAATCATTCACTGTAAAACATATGTTAACTAAGATTATCATATTGCAATTCATAGTTTGTCAATAACAACTTGCTTCCTCGTGTCAGATTATCATAAATTATTATCACAAATTGCAATGTTATCATAAAATGCATACATTTCATTATGATTGAACAGATTGAACAAACATATCATCTTGATTACAGCACAGAAATTAAAAGTGAATATTTGACAAGAATTTTCATATTTTATATTTCAACTCAGATTGTATATTCAATCATGGACATTCTTGTGATGCTCATGATTGGAATATCAACAATAGGTATTTGAATTTTATGTATATGTGGGAACAATAGAGCTTATATATATGAGTATACGTGGTATATTTTGTTAAAAATAATGTTATTATGGATGATTTCAGATATGGTTATATGTCATGAAATATTTGGATATAAAGGGAAGTCTGTGCAAATTCTATGTCAGCTAAGATCAGAAGCAGTACATTGGTGTTTCAAAGGAAAACATATAAAGCCATCTACCAAATATAGCATTGATAGAAACTTATTGACCATCAACAGTTTAAAGAGAAATGATGCTGGTTTGTACAGCTGTGTATCAACAACACTTTGTGTCCCATACAATGGAATTGCCTTGAAAGTTTATGGTAAGTGGACACATGGTTCCTACTGGTTCGGGAACACTTTGCCATAAATCTAGTCCAACAAGATTCTTCAGAAGAATTGAAGTATATTTTCTCTCAGCTTTTAACCATCAAGAACATATACATACACACAAATGACGCCTATATATATCAAGTAATTGGTGGTCGAATTTTGCAAATTGGGTAGTACCAAAGCATTCTTTTTTGTGATCTATGAAATGTATGCCTTAAATACACACGAAACAATCCTTCTTGGCATATAACACAGCTACTTTATTCAGTTCAAAGTCTTTCAAATAAGCCTGTCAATATTTCAGGACAAATTACTGCTCTTATTATATTTACAATCTGCAGTTTTCTTCATAATAGAACAAGAATGTGATGCATTTGACTATATTTCTCTTTTTAACACTCCATGAAAACATTTGTTTCCTTTGTGTCTTCAACATAATTCTATATTCGAACAGGGAACATTACATTCTATAACAGGATTGATTTGTTACTATGGGGTGAATGTTTAATAAACAATAGTAATTGTTTAATAAGATATGTTAGTCCAAGGCAAGGAAAGGAAGAGATTCTTCCCCAGAAAAGAGTAGAATAGGAGAGAAAGGGTGGTGGAGAACATGATTTGCTACCATGTTGTTTTCGATATTCTGAATTTTATCATCCATGTTTTATCATCCATGTTACGTTTTATCAAGAAGTTTATCATCCATGTTACGTTGAATAGCTTTGTCATTTCTGGCACTTCACAATCCTTCCTCATTTCAGCTTTAGGTCACGTTAACAGCTTACCACTTATTCAAATTCACAATATGATCGCATTTATTGTTTCTTTAAAATATTCATGAATGACATTTATCTCTGAAGCCCGAAGACTATCACTATTTTGGTCTAAATTTTGACACATTGGTCTGATTTCTATGATGCCCTGATCTAGTCTTGGGGAACCCAAAAATATTATCCTATCTGAAAGATTGACACGAAACCCAGTTTAGGAGTTGTGCAGACAAAACTCTCAGCTGTTCCAGGATTATATTTCCGCTGAATGTTTTGTCTACACAACTAGATAGGGTTCCGTGTCAATCCTCCAAGTGGGATCATAATTTGGATCGGGTACCAGACTACACAACTCCCATTCATTACTGTTTTGTGACATAATTTCTTATTGTTGATTACAATTCTAGACATATAGAATATTGTTATTGGTATTAAGCACCAATCCTATTTTCTTGGTTTTGCAACAGTATATATACATATGAACACCATGATGTATTAAAGTCTGACATCGAGCAACAAGAAAAGTTGCTACAAGACAGAAGTTGCAGTCTGTATAAGATTTTCTCAGCACATGGCTGCACGTGACGGGTAAAGACAGGTAGCGTGAACTTTATTTGACCTCAATTGAGGCTCAAAGTAGGGTAGCACTGTTTGACGTCATTTTTGTACTATTCAAAACACAATACATTTCATGACGTCATAAGCATATTGCCATGCTCTTATGATGTCATTTTACCTTTCAGTGCCTCTATGATGACACTCCACATAAAAAGAAAAGAGTGTGCTTTCATTAGGTTCATGTTCCAATAGGTTCTACAGACAATGATGGGGATACATTTTTTAAAAAGTTTATAGACATGAAAGACAAATACATTTGTCACCAATATGTGAATTTTAAACGTTTTTTTTCAAAATCAGTGCTTAATCTCTTTAAATAATCCAGGACAGGGATCTTTGCAATGCCTTCGATTAAATATATATATTATGTTGTTCAACCTTAATGTATATTTCCTTAAATCTGTATTTTATGTGCTGTTGTCATTTTGTAGAGTATCCAAAGTTATCTTTAGATACTAGTTTGACAACAATTCATGTCAAGCGTGGAGATATGATACACATCCAATATAAGATTGACAGTCTTGGTGATCCAAAATTACAGACTTATTCATGGTTTAGAGGCACCAATTTTCTTGAAACACGAAACCTAAGTTCCGGCCAAACCACCATATCCTGGGAAGAAGATGCGGACCAGACATCAAGCTATAAGCTGAAGCTTAATTGGAAAGTTGAGATTGAGGAATCTCTAAGTGTCACTGTTGCTGGTAAGATGAAAGTTGATCTTGGCATAGTTGATTTTTTTTTTTGGCCCTGGTGTGGTTGATTTTTTTGGTTGATCACATGTTATTCCTTGAGAGAAATCAGCCACATTTCAAACCTCCATTCAGCCATGTTGATTTAAATCATGAGTAGTCCACATATAACAGCTATCCTTGTACACAGCAAGTTGCATATTTATTGTGCTTATCTTTGCACAGGACACCCAATATATCTTTTATTCCCCCTCAGTAGGATAAATGCACCCAGAGAAAGTTTATTTTTTAATTAAACAATGCCACTCCAAGTCAGGTTAATGTCTTTAGTGAAGACATGTTATGTTCACAGTGTTCTTTTTATAATTTTGGTATCCGTTGATTTTATTAGCAAGTGACGTTTTTTCCAAAGTACTTTTCAAGCAGATAACGTTTTTTCCAAAGTACTTTTCAAGCAGATGACGTTTTCGGGGTATTTTAGATGCTAAATATTTTAGCAGTTTTACATTTATAGCGAGTGTTATATATCATATAAGTATGACTATGATACAGATGAACAAAGCCATTTACTTTGTAGAGTTCACAACAGGTAACATTTCTACAAGAAGCACATTTTAAGACTGTTGACGTTTTCCTCATCACATATAAAATATTTCAATAGATTAATATTAGTACAACATAATGTATAGCTTAGACTTTTATAAATAATGAAGTCTGATAGATCAGGATTGAAAGCAAAAAATGTACAATTTATTATCATTAAATTAATTTGCAAACCTAATATTAGGACTTGCGAATCACATTTTAAATGTATCATTGTTAGCATTTATTTATAAAATCTATAAAAGGTCAAATTGAACCAGTTGCAGATAACATTATTAACGGAATAGGTCCATTTGTGCACCTAAAGCGGAACGGCTATGGGTACTCTGTGGAATGCAAATCAAACTACACAGCTCGACCACATATCAAGCTGCACTTGTCTGATGATGATATATCTGCAGATGAAAAACAATGGTGGCTCTCGTGGAGCAAGACATTCCAACTTCCCAAGGTTGATCACTGTGGAGATTTTCTGGAGTGGGTCTGCCGGGTAACAGATGAAGTGCAACAGACATTTATTATAGAATGTAGGTTTCAGAATCATTTTACCATACTGCAATGTGAAATAAATTGTTTCTTGTGTATTTAAAGTTTTTATGAAATAAGATTCTCAGGCACTTTTTCCGTATATGACAAAAATGTTTATACCCTGTACTTTGTGATCAAATGTTAATACCCATCATATTACCCCTACGTACATTCCTGCGCTATTTGAGTCTTTTGTTAAATTCTAATTGAATAATGTATCAATAATCTTAGCTTCGCTGACCAGTGATCTATTGCAAACACCTACTTACTAAAGATTAAATAACAATGAGGCATCTTCAGATTGGGACAAGGGACACTGTCTATTAGTACAGGTGTAATCAGGTACTTTCCAAACACAATACTCCTGTTCATCATTTATCATTCCCTTACCTTTAATATTATCAGTATCCTCACATATTTGTGTAGACACAGTACTATAGAATAAGAATTATTTCAGATAAAGAAAAAAATACAGAAATCTCTAATCAGATCACTCTTCCCTGCAAAATATGTATAACGAATTGGTCCTTTAACGTTGAGGAATTGGAGAACAGCCTGATACTGGACAGAGATGAAGGGGATACTGAAGGAATTAGGTCTTGTTCGGTTCACCTTCAAGATATCCTTATGAATGCTTATTCTGAAACACCCAGTAAGTGATTCATTCATTTATTCTGCATCCTCTACAGGAGAACATAAATAATGAATAATAATAATAGAACATAAATAATAATAATAATGATAATCATAAAACTTGGGTTCAGGGTATAATGACACTGATATTCTGATAGTGTGTCTTTCAGTGTGTTCGTCATTAAGATCGATTAACTATCTAAATAACCGATGTAGATCATATTAGGAAGAACTAAAAGTTAATTTGATGTCTGGAAAACATAGAGGAAATGTGTTAGAATATTTAGCTTCCTGATGACGGATGCATTGTCTCAAGTCAGATGAAAAACAATGAAATGTTTATGTATAAAATGCCCAGACTAACCTGATCATAATGGTTATTTTAGCTATATTCCAAGTCATCGTCATAGTGTGTGTTATCCTTGTGGTAATCACTGCGGTTATAGCAGTGGGGTGGATTTGGAAGAAACGCATGAGGAAAGGTGAGTGAACATTTCCTATTTCTGCATAGCAAATATTTTATATAAGCAATGTCTACAAAATAATACCTAAAATATACTTATTTCAATTTTAGAACGGAAATTTAATATTTTTAAGGCCATTTTTTGTTTCCACTGGCAACAGTTGTACAAATCTAGAAAATTTGATTAATGTTAATGTTCCTTATAACTAAATACAAACCCGACTGACTATAGGACCGTGATCAGCGGTTGTGTCAAATCACCATCTTGCGATATAACAAAAACAAAATTATTATAATTTTGAGACCAGTCCACCTGCGGGGAAGTGGGCGGGATAGTCGATTCAGTCGGGTTTGTATTTAGTTATAAGGAACATTAACATTAATAAAATTTTCTAGGTTCCTTATAATATAATACAAACCCGACTGACTATAGGACCAGAATATAACTTATGGAGGTGGGAGATGCGACCGGATGGAGTGTGGATTTTGTTTTCCTTAATTATCATCTTGTTTAGTACTGTCTTGTTTCTTGTTCCCCCTTTCTCATTTAGAGGAACTATAATCATCTCAACCTTCCAGATCCTCCTATTCTCTGGTCTGAGTGATCTGCCCCATTCTATCCATCCACCAACTTCACCATACTTGGTTATGGGATAAGTTGGACACTTTAAGATAATACAAGGCTCAGGGTGCAAGACCTAACTTAAAAGTGTATATTATGACATCAGAGAGTATCTGGTGCATAACCTAAGACCTTTCTCTGTGCATAACTTATATAACTTTCTCTGTGCATAAATTATACTCTTACATACCTGTGTATTCCACTGGTGCCATTCTGTAAGAGAGAAGGTTGTATCTAGTTGTGTTGCATAGTACTTGAGGCTACCATTACTGGACCCAGTCTGTTTATTCCATCCATGTCTGTAGCCATGTCTCTGAGATAGAATGTGGAGAAGGTTGTCTGTTGGGTCCATCTCGCTGATTGCGTGATCTTATCGATGGACACATTTCCATAGAATGCTGCGGAAGTAGCTATGGCTCTTACTTCATGAGCATTTAAGTTCATTACTTTGAGAGTAGAATTGTTCCACCCATGAAGAAATGGTATTCTTGCCCACATTCATTTTATCTCTCTTCTGGTAGGAGATAAAAAGTTGAGTACACTTTCCTCTCAAAGTTCTCGCTCTGTCTAAGTAATATCTGAGCTCTCTTACTAGACATAGCAGAGCATCTTCTTCCAGACCAGCTCCTAGTCTATGTTTTAGAGCTTCAATAGTAAAGCCATTAAAGTTCCTTTCTCCTTTGCTATAGTCATAATTCTTAGCCAAAAATCTAGGATTGGGTGCTAAGGTAACAAACTTCCAGTGCTCTTTATGTACAATTTCCTTAATGTCTAATGCATGAATTTCTCCCCTTCTTGCTCCAGAAGCCAAAAACATCAAAAACACAATTTTGAAGTTGAGAAAATTTAAGGAAGCTTTGCCTAAAGGTTCATATGGGTGTTTTGATAAGGCTTTAAGTACAATTCTCAAGTCCCACTTTGGAAAAATTCTTCTCTCTATAGGTCTTTTCCTTTCAGAAGATTTTATGAGATCAGAAATATACTTTGAACTACTGATATCCACTTTGTTAGTGTACCATAAAACGGCTCCCAGTGCTGAGCGATGCCCTTTTATTGAGTTCACTTGTTTGCCTTCTTCAAACAATTTCTGCAAATAATTGCATACATGAATTTCTGATGCTTCTTTAGCTATGATATTGTTCCTCTCACACCAGACACAAAAGTTCTTCCATCTTGCTTCATATACGGTTTGTGAGCTCTTAGTAACTGCTTCAAATATTTGTTTAGCTACTGTAGAGTCAAAACCTTGTTCTACTAAAGTTTTTCCCAGTTCATCGTCATGGCATCTACTGCCAAAACTGAGGCGTCCGGTACTGGGCTCACGTATGATGACAGCTTGTTGCTGTACTTTGTTGCAAACAGATATACTAGTGGTTTGTCCCAAGTTTCCCCTGAGGGTTTCCCACACGCTTGGGTGTAACGACCATTCTGTGCTCACCACTTGATGTTTCCGTGATAGCTGGTGTGCTAGCACATTCAGCCGTCCTGGAATATGACGTGCCCGCAACGTTATCTGTAGTTCTTGTACAATTTTGAATAAATTCTGTATCTCTGTCATCAGACTTTGTGATCTTGTGCCTCCCTGGTGATTTATGTAAGATAAAACTGTTACATTGTCTGTTGCTATCAGAACTTGTTTTCCCTATAACTTCTCTGCAAAACACTTGCTCTCATCTCCAGCAGATTTATATGTAATTTCTTCTCCGTTAACTCCCAAAGACCTGATACTTCTATTCCATTCAAGTGTGCTCCCCATCCTCCCATGCTTGCATCTGTAAATATATTTACATCCGGTGAAATCTGAGTTAAAGGGACTCCCTTGTGTAGATCTTGACCTGTCCACCAATCTAGATGTGGAATTGTAGGATATAGAATACACACCCAGAGACTCTTGGAAATATATAGACATTCATAGACAATAACGGGATATAGAATACACACCCAGAGACTCTTGGATATATATAGACATTCATAGACAATAACGAACGATACTGATGGTTGATGAGTCACCATAACCACCACTCTGTGAGACCACGTGTAGACGGACGAGCCGATGTTGGATACGCAGGCAGGACGAGTCCATCTGGATGACGCGTGAGGAAGCCACGTAGGCAAGCCCCCACAGATGACGCGGAGTGGTCCCTTAAAAAGAGGCGCGCAACCGTGCAGTCAGAGTTCAGAGTTCAGCGACCACTTGCCACAGAAGATCCACGACTCTCAGTATCGTGACTACATAGACTTGGGTGTTTTGCGTATAGATAGGGTCGCATAAGTATCATGCAAATTGGGTAGTTCACATGCCTCGCTCATTGCCATGCCGGCCTAGCCAGACAAGGAGGAATCACAGCACTGAATAAAGGTAACTATTGCACTGTGTATATCCTGTGTCTGCAGTCCTTATTGCCTGTCATTTATATGAGGGTACAATAGGGTAGCTAGGATCCGTGCCCCAACTCACAGCCAGCGAGTTAGCGAGCTATGCTTATTGTACAGTACAGTATGGTAGAGTAGAACAGGTTAGAGTATCTATCTATTTGGTAGAGTATTGATCCCCCGTCCATGTCCCCCAACGACGGATACTCACCAATAGTGGGTAACAGAATCATGTCCCTGTGAAATAGTATCATTGCATTCCTGCTGTCTTGACTCATGGACCAATGATCTGCCAGAAATTGTTGAATCGGTCTTATGTGTAGTCTCCCTAATGGTACTTGATCTGCCACTGAGCTCAGAAGACCTATCAATGACAACCATGTTGACGCTGGTACTTCCACATTGTCTTTCAACTTGTATATTAACTTGACTATTTTCTGAACTCTCTCTGGTGGTGGAAAAGCTCTCCCTTTGGCCAGATCGTATAGGACTCCCACAAACTCGAACTTCTGAGACGGTGTTAACTCTGACTTCTTGTGATTTATCAACAGTCCCAGATCTTGACACAGAGTTATAATAGCTTGTGTCTGTCCTGTTAAACTGTTTGGGTCGTCGTTCCTCACTAGCTAATCGTCTAAATACATGTGAATTAATACTCTGTTCTCCCTCAGGACTCGAGCTAGCTCTTTCATCACTTCTGTGAAGATTCTTGGGGCAATTGCCAACCCAAAAGGAAGGGCTATAAACTGATTTGTTTTCCCTAGTACTGATATTCACAGATACTTCCTGAACGCTGGATGAATTGGTACATGGAAATAGCCATCTGTCAGATCTATGGAACAGGCCCATTGGTCTGGAACTAGTGCATTTTGTATTGTTCTGGCAGATTCCATGGAGAATGTTCTGTTCACAATAATTTGATTCAGGTCTTTCAAGTCTATTATTGGCCTCCATTCTCCTGATGGTTTCTTCCTCAGAAACAGAATACTGTAAAACCCTGGGGAAAACGGATTTCTCACTTCTTCTATTGCTTTCTTCTCTAATAATTGGTTTATCACAGACTTCATGGCTACTTTCTTTTGGTTTGTCATATGTTCCTGAGCTTTCCATGGCTTCCTTCTCAACCCAGGAGACCTTGTAAACTTCCATGTTAGACCGTGTTTTAAAATGTTTATGATGCTTGGCTTTACACCCAGTGACTCCCATACTTCCCAAAACTCTGTTAGTCGTGCTCCCACAGTACAAATGGAGGTGCTCACAGTCACATCTTATTTTACCTCCAATATTTTCGGTCACTCCCGGTTAGTTCTACTTCCGGATCATGTGACCTCTTTCCGCGGACTTTTATCAATTGTTGATAATAATCCGGTTGTTATTAATTAACTTAAAACCAAGAAATGAAATAATCATGGAATATTGGCTCCAAATTATTTCTATTTCTTCCTACCACAGCGTTAATGCTATTGATTATATGCAATTCCTTGTTTTTTCCGGCCTTTCTCTTCCTGGCCGTCGAAACACTATCATTTTACGTTAATTATTCCATATTATTTGATAAAACCCATTTAAAACTGTTTTCCTATAAGATGGCTTCTTAACACGACATGTAGACTCCAGCAAACAACTTGCGAATCCTAATAAAACACAAGAGATGGTCGATAACCTTGTTGCTGCTCAGTGTCAAATCTAATAATGGTGGTTCTTGGCGCGGTTTCTATGCGCATGCGCGACTGGATGTGGGATCAGGACTGTCCTCTGGTGGCGGATTTTGTTTTTGTTATATCGCAAGATGGCGATTCGACATGACCGCTGATCACGGCCCTATAGTCAGTCGGGTTTGTATTATATTATAAGGAACCTAGGAAATATATATTAGATAATATCCCAGAATTCAAATTATATGGTTATCTTGAAACATAATTTATAGAATGTTTCCCCCCCTTCCCACACCCCAAAAAAACAATGAACATAAAGAATAACATTTTCTATATATTTTGCTAAATGCCCATCACAGACTCACTAAAGGTAGTTTGAGGAAATAATTGGTCTTTGTCCCCCACAAATGTCATGTTGAGTGTGCCATTTCTAGAATATCTAATTTTACTTTTTCACTTCTTTATAATTATAATATATTTGTGATCACATTGACATTCTGCTTTATGTTCGCTGTGTGAAGATGATGATCCGCCTTTCCCACAGCCAAGAATAGATTTGTTTGAGAGAGTAAGTAAAGCGAAACATAGATAAATTAATCCTTTAGCAACCAAGTTTGTCGTATAATGAGGTAAGATAATGGGGTAGTAGTCAATAAATATCGATGAAATCATTACACTAAACCAGGAAACAGGTGAACAAATATTGGTCTGTGTTATGAAGTTTAACATGCTTTACATTGTTGTGGCTTTAAAGGTTTGCCTGTTATGTTATGAAGTTTAACATGCTTTACATTGTTGTGGCTTTAAAGGTTTGCCTGTTATGTTATGAAGTTTAACATGCTTTACATTGTTGTGGCTTTAAAGGTTTGCCTGTCTTCTTCATATATTTAATACTTTTCCATTTTCATGCTGTCATCAAATGCAGAAGTTTATTTTGAATAATTTCTTTCACAGAAATTTATTAAAATTAACAGCATTGTTGATTGTACGAGACCAAGCATGCATAAAATAGAACAACAGCTCCAACAACACTTAAATAGATTACAAGAATGGGCTGATAACAATGGATTTAAGATTTCTTTGAAAAAGACCGTATGTATGCACTTTTGTAAAAAAAAACTTGAATCCCTGTTGTCGAAGAAACCAAGTTTCTTGGACTTATATTTCATAGAAAACTATCTGTTATTCCCCATATTAAATATGTTAAAAAGAAATGCAGATGAACTGCCTCTTGATTTAAGAGAAAAAACTTGCCCTACAGTATGCTGCAAAAAATGCTGCTTGCCCACATAATCATGCACGTGATACCATATTTAATTCAAATTATGTTGACCTTTTTGAAAGTAAACCTTATACAATACCAACTTTTGCCATTTGCATAAAAGAACCTTTACAATCTTTAAATTTAAATCCGAATCAAATAGCTAAATTTCAATATCCAGAAACACCTCCATGGACCTATGAAACTTTAAAATATTAATGTAGCCATGTCAGAATTAAAGAAATATTCAACAGATCCATCCCTTTATATAAATAGATATAAAGAAATTAAATCTATTTTCACTGGATATCAGTGCATATACACTTATGGATCATTTGATGATGACAAGGCTGCTACAGCTGCTGTTAATGGCAATCATATTTATTCAGAATGTCTGCCAAATAAATCGTCTATTTATTCTGCAGAACTTCATGCTTTATACCTATCTTTAGATCATTTGGAGACTTCTCCACATCGAACATCTCTAATATTTTGTGATTCTTTGTCTTGTTTACAAGCGTTGAAAGCAAAAATTGGAAAAATCCTTTTATTTACAAAATCCTTGAACAGCATCACAAACTCTGTACTGAGGCAAAGAAAGAAATTCATTTTTATTGGATTCCCAGTCATATTGGAATCCTAGGAAATGAGGCTGCTGACCAAGTTGCCAAAGCAGCATTGGATAAGCGCCCAATAAATATGCTAATTCCTTACACTGAGTTTAAGAAACATATTACTGTTTTTTTGTGTGTTCCAAGTGGCAATTACATAAAATTAAACCTGTTCTTGGAAAAAAATTAAAGGTGCTATGAGAATTAACCGAAGTGTATTGGATGTCAAAGAGCTATGATTGAATGTATAGATTTTTATATAATTAGGACTTTAATGTGCAAGATTTACATTCGTTATTTGATACTGTAGATAATATAGTTTTTTCTTTGATAATATAGTTTTTAAACCAAATAGGGCTTTTTAGCCAATTTTAAGGGTGGAGCTCTTGTTTACTTATGTCATTGACCTATTTATCAAGAACCACGAAACATCAAATGGGATTTAAAGTCTTTTAAATTGAATTTATTTAATATACAAATTTATTATTCCTACAACTGAAATATTGAAAGGATTTTGTTGATATTTTGTGTTGGTAAGATTATTTACATATCATATTGATTTTATTAACCTTTATGTTTTTACCATTTTTAGGCACTGAATAACCTTAGTGGTTGATGTGCCTCTAAACGACCATTCACTCATTCATTCTTTCACAGAGAACATGTGCCTCCATTGTGGAGTGTGGCAGAGAGGTGAACCCAAATTGGGATACAAGTGAAAAATCCTTTTATGCTCCGTTTGTCAAGTCCAAGAAAAAGAAGAAATCATCCACTGAAAATCTATAGAAACGTAAAAGCAATAAGATCGTTTCTCCAATCTCTAGAGATGTTGTAAAATATGTGTGAAGCATTTCCTTGTCTCACCTTGGGGTGTTCAATACATTTTTCATTTCACGTTTAAATAACGTGTCCCAGGAAGCCTGGGGAATCGTAATATGTACTCTTGAAGGTGATATGCCATTGCTGATTTAAAAATAAATTTTGCAATGAACATGACTCAATAATGTGTTTTTTATCATGACTGTAGTGTTAAGATGCTGAGATGCAAGTGCTAACAATGCAACAGTCAATATCAGTGTGTTGATTATCTTTCCAGGAAGTGACAACTATTGAATATGAAGACATTGAATAACATCCAAGAGAGTTTGTTTGATTGCTATTCAACAAGGTACAGGGTATAATTGAGGGCAAGGAGCAAATCTGGACATTTGTTTAAAATATATGTCTCAGAAAGACATTATAAGGTAGACATTTACAATGTTCACAGCATTACTTTGTTTATATTCTGGAGGAATGTAAGTATGGATCAAACAAAGTACACTTCTATGAATCTACAATTGCAATCATAGAATAACCAAAATTTATTTCAATGTCAAATCAAAAATATAATCTAAAAAAGGATTTTACAAATAAGGGTTTCAGATATATCAAATCAAATATATAATCTAAAAATCTTGTTATTTTACAAAGAAGGGTTCTAGATATACATGTATGCATAAGACCTGAGTATTATTTTAAAAAACAAACTTTAGAATAACATGTAACAATCAGGAATCTGCATTGCCTTATCATATTATTAATACATAAGGCTTAACCTTATTTTGTGAAATTCCCAAGTTTTAAGTTTATTTATTAAACCTTTGTCACGAAATACTATATACATATTTTATATAGGTTTTAAGATTTTATTTAAAAAACATTTGGGTCTGTTATCAAAGAAACATTAAATATCTCAGTATTTTCTTCGACAAGTATTATGTATAAAAATGATAGACAGTTTTTCACTGCTTTGATGATGCAATCTTTTATTGCAGAACCAATTATGTAAAACAATGTAAACAATCCAACTTTTCTGAATATGTAATTCTTTTTTCAAAGGCTATTTCAAATCATTTATTACTTTTTATAATGAAAAAGAACACAGGATTTAAATAAATAATCACCAATGTCAGGTCAGAATATCTAATATTGTTAAATAATGGGCAAAATAAAAATGGGGTTGAATTCCAAATGAAATGTATTATAAAACCAGATTGGAAAATATCAAATGCGGTATATTTAGAATGTGTCATAAGTATTTTTGTCTTTCCGGCAGGGTCTCGAACACAGATCAGTGCAGATAATGAGAAGACATTTAAATGCCTTAAAGATAAGACCAATACATCATAAACATATAGTTACAATCAGTGTAAGGGCAATAATGAACGGAAGCAGATTGATTAGTATCCACTCGATCCAGTCAGTGACATATATCTGTGTTTGGGCGGGACCTTCTGGTATTTTCCCAGCTGAGAAGAATGTGGCTTGTATGACATGCACTACTGATCATCAGAGCATTACTTTCTCTGGCCGATGTTTAAACTTATTTATATTTTTAAACTACGCCTCACAAATCTTTTCATCTCAGTCAATGATATATGTAGCTCAAAAAAACATCTGACAGGAATAGGTATACCTACTCCGAGTACTATGATGAGTTCACTGGTGGCACTCTATGGCAACTGGTGGCACTCTATGGGTCATTGAGTCATGAGGTCATATTCCTAGGTGACTACAATTTCCATGTCAATAAGCCAAATAAACCTGATGTTATATAGTTCAATGACATCCTATCCACCTTTGACATGAACCAATGGGTACATGAACCGACCCATAAGCTGGGGAACACCCTTGATCTAATCATCACCTTCAAGGGGAACAAGTTTCTCAAGAGCCATCTGGATGAGTACATATCTGGTCATAAAATGATTAAGCTATACCTAGGCATCTCACCCGCCAAATCCCCCAATAAATCGATCAGGTACAGGAACTTTAAGGGATTAGATCTCCAGTCCCTAAGGAATGACATCAAATCCCTAACTGGTATAAGTTCACCATGGGAACATTTATCCTTGACTGACATGGTGGATTACTATGACAAGAAACTCACATCACTCATGGATAAACATGCTCCTATCAAGCATGCCAAGGTCACTCAACACAATCCTGTACCTTGGATGAGTGACCAATTAAAGCTGGAAAGGTCTCTCAGAAGGAGGCTTGAGAGAAAAATGAACAAGACTGGTTCTCACATTCTCACAAGGAATTTTATAACTCTCCAAGAAATAAATACAATTCCATGCTGAAGTCAGCTCAATCTGCATATTTCTCCAACCTGGTTGAAGAAAACAAGCATGACCCTAAAAAGCTTTTTAGAGTCATAGACACAGTCATGCACAAGAAAAAGGACATACCAATGCCCCAATCTGGTCACTCAAGCTGAGAAGTTCAACACATTCATTCTTGAAAAAATAGAGAGAATTCACCTGGACATTGATAAGGCTCCACCCTTGCCTCAAGTCCATAAAATATGGGGTCCCACAGCTAGGCCACTTACGAGCAATAGATCTCAATGGTAATCAAACAGATATTGTTGATTTACTGCAGGCCCAAATGCAACAAAATAAGATGTATCAGCAAAGACAGGGTTCCAAAGCCCTACTTCCACCCCCTTATCCTCTGATGATCCCCGTAGATTCATGAATAAATTTTTGACCTATACCCAGCTTGGGCATGCGCCTGAAGACCTTAAAGTACCAGCTTGCCGTATGCTGCTACATGGTGCGGCTGATGTGTGATACACATCTCTGCCGACTGACACCACGTTTTACTGGGAAGCTTTCCGTCAAGCGTGCTGAAATAATTATCAATGATGTCTTAAGCCAATGTCAAAGACTAAAAAAAAAACGACACAGAAACGAAAAAGATACTAGTTTGTGGTCTGCTCCTGAAGTTAAAAGCTTTCGTGGTTGGGAAGTCACCAGTCATTTGAGGACACGATCCAACAAATACAGCTGGAAAAAAACTGTCTGTAAAATGTCCGGGGAGGGCTCAGTGACAATAAACAATGCAGACATGCCTGACCTTGCACAACAGAATAGCACGCTCTCCACGATTAGATAAGTTGTCGACGTGTTGAAAGAGCTACAGAACATGAAGGTACCTCAAGACCGATTTTGATTATTGTCGAAACACAGGCCACTGGATACGAGATTGTAGGCCACGGGCCGTGGGGCAGTTGGTCAGAGTGCCAGCTTATTAACGCCAGTTCCTCTGTGGTGATCCAAAGGTCATGGGTTCGAACCCTGGCTGTGCCGAGATTGAATTCATGATACAATTTTACATATGAGCAAAGGCCTGTGCCAAAGGGTTAATCCGTTGTCCTTGTAAATCTGTGACCGGGTGGGTTGTCATGTCAAGGATTCAGTGAGGCAGCACTATATTTGCTTCAAGTAGGTCTCATCATGAAATAACTGAAATAATGTTGAAAGTGATGTAAAACCCCAAACAAAAAATGGATACGAGACTGTAGGGCCAGACATGATTGCCTGCGCTGTGGTCGAAATAACCACATGTCAGTGAATTGCAGCATGAAAAATGCAGTAGCCAGGACCAATAGTCCAAGTAACTATCTGCAAAATAATGACAGGTATGGGAATAATGACAGATATGGCAATAATGACAGATACGGAAATAATGATAGATATGGCAATGGTGGGAGAAGGCAATTCGCACGATAAAACTTATTGAAGTTATCGGCCAGGCAATATTTACATAGGTGGCCAGAGACGCCTGTATAATAATAACCACCCCAACTACAACAATTACAGCCGTAAGAATAACAGACAAGGAAATAGACCGTGGAACCAGGGAAACTTCTAACTCCTGTCCCGTTCTGTGAGCCTCTAGATGGGAGTGACAATTTGTTACATTGCTTGAAGAGAGGACATCCATTTTAGATGAGGTTCACTGTTTCATGACAAACACGTCCCCAGTTATAGACGAAAACAAGAATATTTTATTAAAGACTATTGATACACATTCAAAAACACAAAAGGCTGGAAATAAAACAGAAGATATTGATTACATACCTCTTGCTCAAGATAGTAGAATGCCGATATCAACAAAGGACAACAAATTATTTGCGCTATTAGACACGGGAGCACAGCATAGCATGATTACATTCGAAGCGCTGCATCAGGACGGTTCATTTGGTGTAGAGCAATCACAAAGCAAACAGGTTGTTTTGGCTGAAGGGTCCTGCATCCCCATTCAGTTCCAAACCAAGGTTGAACTTTTAATAGGTAGCAAGCTGTGCCAGATCTCCAATACCCGGTCATATTAGGCAGAGATTTTTTTTGTTGAAACTATGGTGTTATCCTAGACTACGATGAACGCAGGATCATTCTGAATTTGAGACCGAAACTGAGGTTCACCGAAACTATTAAAATACCTGCTAAATCTGAGTATATTACGAAGGCACATGTGCTGCTGGGAAATATCCCAGGTGTACTAGGTGTATGTACGTTGAGAGATGAATTACCCATGTACCCTGAAATAGCAATGGCCAGGGTGTTCACTTCAGTTCAAGAGCGCCGGGTGACTGTTAAGTTGATGAATATGAGCGATAGACCAGTAACACTTCAAAGAGGAGTTTTTGTCGGAAATTTCGAACCCATACCACTGGGCTCAGAGCCTCAAGAACTACCATGCCTCGACTTCCGCTGAGGTGAACACAACAAATCAGAGGAGTCGGGTATAACCACACCGGACCTTGATATATCTCATGCAGCTGTCTCGTCAACCGACTAAACCCCGCCCTAAAGTTTATCTCAATGGGTCTGACCTATCCACAGAGCAGAAAGAATCAGTTAAGATGTTAATATCGTCATTCAGTGATATATTCACAACGAAAGATGGCGAGTTTGGTTACACTAGTGTAGTTCAGCACACTATCTACCTGAAAGTGGCGCATCACTAGAAATGGCAGACATAGGGATATAGCTTTTTTACTACTCAGAATACATCTACAAATGATATGTGATCGAATGTAAACCTTCTTAGGCTATTTTGATCAAATATTGCCAGTGATCTTGAAGTGACCTTTCAATGACCTTGAAAATAGAAAGTCTATTTCTACGAAATTATCTACATGTTTTATTATCCTATCATCTACATCTTTCAAATACAAGCTCGTAGAGTCCTTAATCATCAAAATCTGTTCATAATTAACAATTTGAGAGCAATTTATAGTTTTGTGGTCAATCTATAAGGGAAAACAGAGGAAAATACTATAATACTAAGTTTTTTTGAAATAATATATAAATGCCAGCTTATTGGGGGTTATTTTATGAAAATATATAGAATACTGCACAGGAAAACACATTAATACTAAAAAGAAATTGAAAAAAGTCCGTCAATTTCAAGATTTATTATGAAGCTAAAATGATTAAAAATACCTTAAATTGGTAGGGTTACAAAAGTGACAAATTGACGGACTTTAATTTGACCTCACATTTATTTTTGAGATATTAGATAAATTAAATATTAATCTAATTTCAGAAAATAATCAGCAATAGGTTGCTCTTATCATAATAATACCTAAAAAAAGAAGAAATATTCCCTGCAGGGTGCTTTCTGAACGTCCGCTCCTCCCACTGCTATAAACACGTTACATGCACAATGTCACTCATTCTCGCTGATGGGTAAAGCCAATTAAGCTCCGTCCATACCGAGCAGGGTATAAACAAAGAAAGGTCATTGACAACGATGTGCAAAGACTTCTTGACCAAGATATTAGTCGACCTTCAATTAGCCCATGGGCTTTTCCGGTGGTCCTGGTAGAAAAACCTCCTGCTGCAGATGGCACGGTCTCATATCGCATGTGTCGATTTTAGGATATGAGGTGACAGTCCCAGATTCCTTCCCCTTAACCCTTATAAAGGACACTTTAGACAGTCTGGGAGCAAGAAAATTAAGCCATATCAGTACCCTGGACCTGATGGGCAGATTCCATCAAGTGAGTGTCCACCCCGACTCAAGACTGCTAACGGCATTCATAACACTTCGCGGCTATATGAATATAAGCGCTTACTGTTTGATGTGATATATGAACCACCCACGTTTCAAAGATTAATGGAAACGGCCCTCCAAGGTCTAAATGACCTATGCCTCATATATCTGGATGATGTCTTCATACACAGCCCATCCTTCAAACGCCACCTGGTGGACCTCGCTCAAGTCTTAAAGTTGATAACAGATAAATGCTTCTTTGCGAAACAGCAAGTACAGTATATGGGACACTTAATATCAAAAGAAGGAATAAAAGTCGACCCAGAGAAAACAAGGACGGTCAGTGATTATCCTGTCCCGACGTCGTGCAAAGAAGGTTTGTCAGGATATTACCATAGATATGTGGAGGGTTATGCAAAAATAGCACAGCTGTTTAATGCCCTGACTAGAAAGAAGTGTACGTTTGCGTGGGATGATGCAAAGCAAGAGGCCTTTGAAACACTCACATTAAAATTGATATCTGCACCTATTTTAGCTTATCCAAGAATAGAGGACAAAACCCCCTTTATCCTCAGAACTGATGCTAGTATTTTTGCGAAAAGACAGCCCCGCTAAACTTCAAAGACTGTGCTTGCGACACACATGTTGAACCACAAATCTCAATTCATGTTAATAGATTTCGTCCTTGTATAACACTGTTTGACTGGCCGACCTCGCCAATTTACTTTGAGGACGATGATCCTCCATGCGATGACCTTCCAGAAGAGGCCATTTCCCCTTCGGACCTTGTGAACGAAGGAGATGATATAAATGGGACTGAGAATGAAGGCAGAGATGCTTCAGCCGAGAACCGCACGGAAAATGGCAGTGACATTGAGACAGATGACCCTATATGTATGCATACTAAATACTAGACTAAAATACTTATGACTTACAGACACACAATGCACCAAAGTAAAGTTGTGAGAGTTACAAGTGACAAGTATAATGAATATTACGAAGCAGTATATATATCATACTAAATTTCTGTGAGATTGAGTATCACGAAGACGGTGCAGTCACAAATGGTAGCTAACCGTTCTGGCATTATCTTGATAGATTTCGGCAATACGACCGTGAAAAACAATGAAGCCATGCAATCCAAAATGAAAACTTATCATGGTATGCGAAACAGCGGATGGAACTTCCAAATTGGCGATAAAATATGGATATACTCCCCCGCAACAATAGATGACCTTCCAGAAGAGGCCATTTCCCCTTCGGACCTTGTGAACGAAGGAGATGATATAAATGGGACTGAGAAGGAAGGCAGAGATGCTTCAGCCGAGAACCACTCGGAAAATTACAGTGACATTGAGACAGATGACTCTGAAACTCACTATGAAATAGAAAAAGTGTTAAAACAGCGACAAGGTCCCCAAAAAATGGAATATCTGATAAAGTGGAAGTCTTATAGCACTAAACATAACTACTGGGAACCATTCTCCTTCCTTAGCAAGAAGGCACAGTCAAAGTTTTGACTAACCCACCACGTTTAATTCCCAGTAAAAATAAGTAAAAAAAAAAAGACGTGAAGAAGATGTTGCTGTTGTGTAATGTTGTGATGTTTATATTAAAAGTCATATGACAAGAATTTTTTTAAGTGGTAAATCTTTAGATTTCATACCTCTGAGAAACATCTGACAATTTTTTCTGCAGTCTGATGTTTAGTTTAGCTATAATCTAAGATCTTTGACCTAGAACTGGGTCCCTTGACCTAGAACTGACCTAGAACTGGGTCAGCAGGCTGCCTACGTCATTGCGCCCCGCATGCATCTCCTGCACACATATTCCTCCTATGTCTGTACATGTATAACAGCTGATGTCCTTTCTTCTACACAAATAACACCCATTGAAAATATGATTAATGGCAAAACTTAAGGCTGTAAAATAGAGACTTGCATTTACATCAGCTCCCCATCCCACAATCCCTACTTTAATTATAGAAAATAAACAAACATGACTTAACTGGGTATAGTGTCTGAAATATGGCCTGCTCTACTCTTATCAGTTTCAAGACACTTATAAGCTAGCCCTAAACATTATGGCATGAAGTTTAAGGGTTTTCAAACTGTAAATGGAACATTGAGATGACATTTTAAAAATATCTATGAATTATTTTTAGTTGATATTCCATATTTTTTTACACTGAAAATTTATTTATTTATTTGTTAACCAATTACCAGTAACAATATCAATTGGTTGAATATTATTCATATTCAGTAATGTTGAGCTAAACTTCGTTTGACATAATTGAAAATAAATGTTTTGAAAGCATTCGACACATATTTCTAGATCTGTTTCATTGCTGGAAATTATTTTGACTTCTAAATTTTGAGGTCCGGTTATATATTATTTATGCACTGCAGTTGTATTTCAATGGCCATTTGAAATGTTTAGTTTGGTATTTTTTTAATGTCTGTTATTGTGTGTCAGTGGGTACCCAACTAAATCATATATCAGTATTTATATACAAACAGACAAAGGAATTTTGAATAAAAATAGAAATTCTGTAAAAATGATACTAAACTTTGAGATATCAACATTTCTTTCTCAACAAGGAAATGAATTTGACCATAACATTATGATAAAGAATAGTTTAGTCAGTCCCTTGAGGGATCTGAATAATCTCAATAGGCAGATGTAAGTTTGCCAAACTCAACTGGGACGCTGGCTGTATTCCTGTCTTCCCCATCACTACAGGCAGAATCCAAGTGACTATGATGTGAAACATGATCTGACCTACTGTCCACATGTGCTAATTAGGCCCCCAGTGGTTCAAAGATGTTATCAACACTCATGTTATTACTTATAAATTACAATCCCTCAAGACTTTCACTGGCTTGGAGTGGTTTGTTTTGAACATGAAGGGCGAACATGCGTCACTTCCGGCAAAATCTCAGCAGCCCTGATTTGACCCACATAAAAAGGGGCGTGTCCAGCAAACCACTTTGATCCACTATAATTCTGTACTCCATTTATAAAAATGTGTAAAACATGTTGAAATGCAATGTCCATGTATTGTAATATATTATGACACAATATAAACATTTTCACAATTTTCTTGTCATGTGACTTTTAAGTATTAATTATAAAAAACCCAGAAAATTATGTCCCAAATGGAGAAGGACAAACGGTAACCTGCAGATAGATAGTGTTCTCCAATCACCCATCGGCAAAGCCCAGATAGGTGATCTGGAGAGGTCTGAGATTTTTGCTTTTCATGTAAAATCTCGTTTAGATGTGATTTTTTAAATACCCAACTGTTTTAGTGATAATTCATATTTTATGTATGATTATGTCTAAAATCTCATAAAAAAGCTTGATTATTCTTTGGATAACATTAAATAAGGAAAATATAAATACTTGATAATAATCGCCAGCTGCAAAAACTGAATCAAACCCGTTTCGACGGCAGTTGAAACGGGTTCAATTTTGACATTTAAACGGGTTTACCACAGTTTTTGCAGCTGGCGACTTTTTACTTCACTAGAGCTCAATCAACTCCACCAAATTTTTCTTTGGTTGGAGTTGGTAGAGACCATGGACGTTCGACAAACCCCTCCAGATCACCTATCTGGGCTTTGCAGATAGACTCAATTACCTAATCCCTACTGAACCTTGTCATCGAGTGGTTTTTATCTAATTAACTACCGGGTCATGTACCATGTCCGCCTGAAAATGACAGACTGTGGTAATGCAAGAAATTTGTCATTAAGTATAATTAGGACGTATCAGTCACAGTAAGTGTCAAATTGACGTGTTTTCCATCTTATTATAGCCTGTTGGAATGAATTGACCTGTATTTTCAAAAGACCCATCTGTTTTAGAAGTATGATTGAATTCACCTGTCGCCTGTTTCCCCCACAAACTTTGCATTTAAAAAAAAAATAAAGTTCTGTTTTACCCTGCCAAACTGTGGATAAATATTTAATCACTGCCATTAATTCTTTCTCTCACCCTAGAAATGAATAAGGACTTATGCTATTAAACATCAATGACCTGTTTGTTGGTCCGGCGGGTGAGTCTACTTTTACCTACCTCACCCCTCGTTTCAATAGTGAGCTCTCCTAGCGAGCCTTTTTTTGCGGTCGATCTTTGATTCCCCAGCTTCAAAGACACCTTTCTTTTAAGGAAATACTTCAAATCTATTGTCGGCCTCACCTTATTCTAAAGATTATATGTTGGTTTGGCTATGAATTATGATAAATAGGTTCGAAAAATAATTGTACATCAGTGGATGAATGGATTAGTTCTAGAAATTAAAATATGTTATCTTATTTTATGTGCTGAGTTTATACAATAACAGAAACTTTTGAAAATACATGAGATAAGAATTTGAAAATAAAACATGAAAAGCATCTAAGCTTTGAACAGGGAAGATATGTTTAATTTTGCCTAATTGAATATTTCAATTAAATTTGTTTTTAAGGTCGTTCTACTATAGTAGAATAAACCTTTTTTCAGACCCTCATATGCTAGATAGATTTTACATTATATAGAATTAACATCAACACTTAGTCCCATATTTTACCGAGCAGAGTAAGAAGTTAATCAACATCTGTAAAAATATTTGACTCATCCATTGATTACAATCCTTGTCTTTGAAAATATATCAATTTGACCCGCCTGTTGACTCCCATCTTTGACTTTCTACAAAAAAGGACCATTTTGTATGGCGACTGTCACCTATTGGAAGGCTATTTATAATTGAGAAAGATTGAGATAAGTCATGGCTTGCACTTTTGGAAAGCCTGTGGTGTATGATTTTCAAAGAAATCTTGGTCCATTCTGTTTATAATGCTAATGAATGAATAGACTCACATAATCTGATACCCATAAAAAAACGACATACATTATCACCATTTAAAATAGACCAATGCATATGGATAGAAATGACTTAATAAGGGAAGCCTGTGACATTTTTACCTGATTTTTTATAATTCATGAGGACGTCTTTTTAGCGATCTAAGGGAATTTTCAGTCATTTTGTCAAATTTGATTTCCTCAGAAACTACTGGTCTGTGCTCTTGGCCATTAGTAGGTAACAAGTATTTTTCATTGGACTCGAAATCTGATAACTGTCACTAAGTTGTCAAGGAGGATGCCATTTTGATAATATGACGAATAACTGTTACGGGTGAATTGTACGTATCCGATCAAGGGGGGACATGGATGGCGATATGGAACTATACTCGCTGGCGACTGTGAGCTGGGGCCTTAACCTAGCTACCTAATCTACCATGTGATTTGGGAGGTAAGAAGGACTCAGCATATACAATGCACAATAGTCGTCTTTATTCGGTGCTGTATACACTATAGTCTGGCTAGGAAGGCATGGCAAGAGCGTGATATATGAAATATCCAAATGCTAATACTGTTCAGAGTCCTGAAGCTGGTTAAACACCCAAAGTCTATACAAGTGGCTGTCACGAGACAGAGTGTTGTGGATCTTCTAGGCAAGTGGTTTATACTGCCCTAGTAGCGATTTCGGGGCCTTCTTATCTGGATCTGAGTGCATACTAATGAGCGTCGGCCTGCGTGGCTTCTCTGCAGCGGCTGGTGCAGTTCCGGCTTGGACCATCACGTCATCTTCCTTCCGGGTGAGTAATGCATCTCATTAGCCTGCACTTGTTGGCCTTCACATTTTCACTCTGTAACCTCTGCCAGATATCATGATTGTCTATACTCTATATAAGAGTCTATGGATGGGTAATCCGTATCCAACATAACAACCAATGAGAATCTAGATTGATTCTCTGTAGAATGGACGAATTTGCAGGCATTTACAGAATATGTTTGCAAACATAATAAAAAAGAAATTTAGGCCATTGACCTGTTTTAAATTGCTAAGTCTCTTTCCCCAAATCTAAAATATCATTAATTTATTTTTTGATAGATTATCTTTTTGTATCCATACTGGGATTTGTTTCCAAACCTGCATTCTCCAGTGATTGTTGCATATCATAAATTACTTCCAGTGTAGCAGATTTATCAAAGACAAAATGACCGCACAGAGAATAATTTGAAAATCTGTCGTGTTTGCTGTTAACAAATATGTTCTAACAATTCAAATAATACAATTTGCATATCATATGTTGAGAATCTGGTCTGAAAATGGAATTTCTACTCCCAACTGATATAAGCTTTTCCTGTATTGTAGGCTTCATGCAAAGATACTGACTGCATTTGACATTCTAATAAACAGGTTTATATTCATATATAAGGGAGGTTTTGGAAGGTACAAAGCCTCTGACTTTGCTCTTGCTGGTGTTGAAAGGAGTTTTTTGTATACTTTGTAAAGGCATTATTAAGTAGCAGCCAATAACAATCTGGGAAAAAATGACAATACGTGTGGTGAAATACATGGCAACTATATTTTAGCTATATTTTAAACCATGGCAAGATAGCTTCTGTAATGATCGAAATATTCTGTCATTCTGGCCATCAACAATCTCTTAAATTGCTGGGTGGAGATCTTAGAAAAGGAAAGATGTATTTTCAGGAAGCTGCCATTTTAGATAGCATTATAACATAACATTATTCACCAATTATAACTAGTTGGTGCCAAATATAACATGCATTTTGATTGGTCAAAATTATCTGATCAAGTTTGCTCTGGGAATGATTTAACCCCTAACGGACTAGGCTACCTAAATTTTGTTGATTGGCTGGACTAACCAACTTTTTTTCTGGACTAGTGTATCTACAGATTTAAGTGATAAAATTTATAACCATGGTTATTCAACATGCTCTATGAAGTGCTGGGGTCAAAAGTTCATGATCCACTTAGTCTGACGTCATTATCATGATTACATTGTAACAAAGTTACAGCCTAAGGGAATGTTACAAAATGACGTCATTGAGCCAGAACAATGGGGACGTCAACGACTCTCCCGTCCGTTACCAGTGGTGGACGTTGCCGTCCTTCCCGTCCGTTAGGGGTTAAATGATCATTTATGATGCAATTTCCAAAAAATGCAATGATGAGCATAGCTCTAAGGCCACTGGCCTATATTTTGTTATCTGTATTCAGGCCACTGGGATGGGGATGGAGCAGGGGACTTGATATTTAACAGTGTCTATAAATCAGATTAGACAACAGAATGCAAGTGCACTTAACAGCACAGAGTAAAAGAGCTAGTGGTACATATGGATTATACCTACGGGGAGATGTGCAGGGAATATGTGATCTACTCGCTGGCTAAGTGAGTTGGGGCCTAACCTAGCTGCCTAGCAAACCTATCTGCTGGGAGATAAGGATGACTGCAGACTAAGCGTATACAATGCACAATATATCTTTATTCAGGTGCTCGTATACACTATAGTCTGGCTAGGGAAGGCATGGCAAGAGTGTGATATATGATATACCCAAATACTGATAACTGTCTGAAGCCCTTGGGCTTGTTGGTGCACCCAAAGTCTATACAAGTGGCAGTCTCGAGGCTGAGTGTCGTGGATCTTCTAGGCAAGTGGGCACTGAGCCCCGAGTAGCAGTTTCTGGCCCGTTATGAAGGAACGCATCTGAATACTAATGAGCCTGCACTTGCTGGCCTCTCTGCGACCTCTATGTGGTTCCGGGTTGGATCCATGAGTCATCCTTCTTGCCATGATGCCCCTAGCAACGACAGCCTAGCAACGCTTCTCATTAACTCCTTAACCTCTCTGATCTCTGTCAGATATCACAATTGTCTATGCTTCTATATACATGTCTATACATGTATCCTACACAAGGTCATAGGGTCAGATATCAACTTATGCAATGTATACAATACAGTATTAAGGAATCTAGCAGGAGCCATTTATAATATTTTTGGGGACACCACAGATTATTATAGTACCTTTCGTGACATTTATCACAAGGTATCTGGTTTGTTCCAGAATATTCACATCAGCCATCTGGGTTCACCTCATATACACAATAAACATGGACTTTTCTTAGGCAATATGTAAAATCGCGTTCAGGTAATTGTATCCCAGTTCCAGTTGTAAATCTAATATTCTAAAGATTGAAAACCACAAAACAACAAAGTGACTTTAATTAATGTCAAGTATTGAATATAATTAACTCATAATTCTAAGTGACATTAAATATTGAAAAATAATCTGCCTTAAACTGGAGTGAAAATCTCAAAAGACATTTCAATGTTCTGGTACAATCATAGAGTTATATAAGTGTTCATTTTAAATGATAGAAAATGACCAAGAAACTTATGTCACATTGTTCAACCCTCAGTATGAAATAAGATTACATGTACACCAAGCTGGAGTCCTACGCTGATTACTTTTTATGAATATCTGATACATATCAAGCTGGATACTTTCTGGTGCACATATTGATTTTCTTAGAAATTACTGCCACCATAACAAACTTAAAATGTGGTAGTCCATCCATCTTCTTTGCTTTGTTTTTTTAACTTGATAAAGAGAAAATCAATCCCAATTGGTGCAGACCAGAACAACATCTAAATACATTTACAATTTGTAAACCAATCTACAGGATTGTTCATTCCCAAATGATGTGTGGTAATTTTGTCGATAATAATAAATGCTGCATTAGGGCGTTGTAATAATTTTGAAATACGGACACTGTCGGACACTTTGAATCTTCTTTCCATAATAAAGCTGAAATAAGATCTAAAACTTATCCTTGTAACCTCCTTAGATCTCAACAATACATCTTCAACTTTCAAATAAAAGATTTCCATCTTTAATTATCAAATGAAGTGTTATATTATGAAACAGTGTACATATATGTAGATGTGACATCTAGTGGGTAACATTTATCCATGTGTTTGTGGTGCCATGTCAATGACACACTGCACACGTTTTACTAGTATAAAAAGCTTATGTCTATATATAGTTGAAGTATTTTGTGATAATATGCGATCTCAGAAAGCCCCACCCATCTCATCACCTAAAATAGGTCATGTATCATTTATTAAAGTGACCTCAATGCCATGAATGGCATCACAATTTGGTTGGTTTAAACTTTTGACATAAAACATGTGCTTCTGAGATCCTACATGGCATGCTCAGAATGAGGATAACGGGGAAATGAAAATATATGTCAAAACTAACATCATAATTTCACAGCTTAAAATCTCAAGCTTGGATTGCCATGTATCAATATAACTTTATTGACAAGAGTAAATAGTACTCATTTCATATGGTGTACACTAAGATTAACATGTATTATTAAGAGAAGTAAAGAAACAAAATCAGATTCAAGCACAAGGCATGACTATGATGTTGAGCTCAGTCCCATCCCCAAATTTTGACTGTATTCTCTTCAAAACCATTTCTATTTTCTGCCAAAAATTGTTTTTAGTTCTGAGTAGGTCTGTTAATAGTCTCCTGAAATCAGCAGATAGATGATTAACAACTGTGATCTAGACAGATTATCAGGCTTGTGAGCCGCTGGTGATCTTGTATTAAAGGATAGGAAAACCATTGCTGCACCATCTATTTCTTTATTTAATTCTATTCCTCCGAGGCTTGGAATCCAGTAAGATCACAGGAACAACTAGGGCAAATCAAATTATTTAATATCTGGGCCGTGAGAGAAATAATAGTAAATATTTTTCGGATATTGGTTTAAAACATATGAAAAGATGTTTGACTCTAATGGTTTGCCTATTCTAGACTACAGTTCTGAGATTTTGGGATGTTAAACACTTTGGCATTTTTAACTTCATTCAGGAGAGAGTAATTAAATATTACACAGGAGTTAATAGATTTATCCCTCTACCCAGTGGTGAGGTTGGTTGATGCAGTGGGTCAATATGTTAATATTTTAAACATACACATTAATGTGTCTAACTCTAGATTAACAAGAATTTGATATTTGATTGAAAATAAAAAACAAAAGAAGTGTAGTTCTTTGGCCAAGCGTGTTTGACAAGGAGGCCAATATTTAGAATTTGTCGTAAACGGGGTTTGCTTGATGGAGAGGAGGCCATTTATAATGTACAATCACGACCATTCTTACCTCATCTTTAGTCCCCACAGATGTATCTTTATCTAATTTAGATATAAACATGTTTATCATTTTCTAGTACATACATTTTACATAATAAGTTAATGTCGTTAATCTAATTCAGAGGAAACTTATTGCTTTAGCATTACATGTCAGGCTTTTAAGGTATTTTAAGGCAATTCTTAACTAATTAAACCATCTTAGTTTCAATGATATCATGGTTGATATCATTGGCTGCTACAACTACAAATGATTTCCCGCCAACTCAACACTATTAAACTTTTGATCTCCCATGCTGGATCCTTACTCCGCCAGTGTGTCAACATCAAAGTATGGTTTATTCTCAAATTGGAAAAAGTCAGAGCTTGACACTTTGTGCAAAATCAAGAAACAAGAATTGCATTGTGAGCCTCATGACTCTTCATGAATAATAATGGGCGCTGTGTCTGTCTGCAAATCGTAGACTTCAGGCAAGACAATGCCGTAAGAAATTAATAACACAAATATATGAATATATCAACTTTGGAAATATCCTCACATATCAAGGATCTCAAGTGGTAGGTTAGTTTCTGATATACAAATATGAATCATTCACTGTAGAAATATGTTAACTAAGATTATCATATTGCAATTCATAGTTTGTCAATAACAACTTGCTTCCTCGTGTCAGACTCTCATAAATTATTATCACAAATTACAATGTTATCATAAAATGCATACATTTCATTATGATTGAACAGATTGAACAAACATATCATCTTGATTACAGCACAGAAAATAAAAGTGAATATTTGACAAGAATTTTCATATTTTACATTTCAACTCAGATTGTATATTTAATTATGGACATTCTTGTGATACTCATGATTGGAATATCAACAATAGGTATTTGAATTTTATGTATACGTGGTAACAATAGAACTTATATATATGAGTATACAGGGTATGTTTTGTTAGAAATAATGTTAGTATGAATGATTTCAGATATGGTTATATGTCATGAATTGTTTGGATATGAAGGGAAGTCTGTGCAAATTCCATGTCAGCTAGGCTCAGAAGCAGTATATTGGTGTTTCAAAGGAAAAGATTTAAAGCCATCTACCAAATATAGCATTGATAGAAACTCATTGACCATCAACAGTTTAATGAGAAATGATGCTGGTTTGTACAGCTGTGTATCAACAAAACCTTGTTCCCCAAATGATGGAATTGTCTTGAAAGTTTATGGTAAGTAGACGCATGGTTCCTACTGGTTGGGAAACACTTTGCCATAGGTTTGGTCTGACATGATTCTTCAGAAGAAGAATTGAATTATATTTTCTCTCAGCTTTTAACCATCAAGAACATGTACATATACACAAATCACGCTAATATATATCAAGTAATTAGTCGTTGAATTTTGCAAATTGGAAAGTACCAAAGCATTCTTTTTTGTGATTTATAAAATGTATGCCTTTAATACACACGAAACAATCTTTCTTGGGAAATAGCACAACTACTTACTATATTCAGTTCAAAGTCTTTCAAATAAGCCTGTCAATGTTTCAGGAAACATTACTGCTCTTATTATATTTACAAACTGCAGTTTTATTCATAATAGCACAAGAATGAGATGCATTTGACTGTATTTCTCTTTTTAACACTCCATGAAAACATTTGTTTCCTCTGTGTCTTCAACACGATTCTCTACTCGAACAGGGCACAATACATTTTATAACAGGATTGATTTATTACTATGGGGTAAATGTTTACCATTTTCTAAACAATAGTAATTGTTTAATAAGATATGGAAGTCCAAGGCAAGGAAAGGGCAAAGTTTTTTCCAGGAAAAGGTTGCTATGGTAACGCATGAGTAGAATAGGAGAGAAAGGGTGGTGGAGAACATGATTTGCTACCATGTTGTTTTCGATATTCTGAATTTATCATCCATGTTATGTTGAATAGCTTTGTCATTTCTGGTACTTCACAATCCTTCCTCATTTCAGCGTTAACAGCTCACCACTTATTCAAATTCACAATATGATTACATTTATTGTTTCTTTAAAATATTCTTAAATAACATTTATCTCTGAAGCCCGAAGACTATTTCTTTTTTGGTCTAAACTTTTGACACATTGGTCTCATTTCTATGATGCCCTGACCTAGTCTTTGGGAACCCAAAATATTATCCTATCCAAAAGATCGACACGGTACCCAGTTTAGGAGTTGTGCAGACAAAACCCTCAGCTGTTCCAGGATTGTCTTTCCGCTGAATGTTGTTTTGTCTGCACAACTAGATAGGGTTCTGTGTCAATCCTCCAAGTGGGATCATAATTTGGGTCGGGTACCAGACTACACAACTCCCATTCATTACGGTTTTGTGACATAATTTCTTATTGTTAATTATAATTTATCTTTCCGCATTTTATGTACTGTTGTCATTTTGCAGAGGTTCCAAAGTTATCTTTAGATACTAGTTTGACAACAATGCATGTCAAGCGTGGAGATACGATACACATCCAATATAAGATTGACAGTCTTGGTGATCCAAAATTATGGACTTATTCATGGTTTAGAGGCACCAATTTTCTTGAAACACGAAACCTAAGTTCCGGCCAAACCACCATATCCTGGGAAGAAGATGCGGACCAGACATCAAGCTATAAGCTGAAGCTTAATTGGAAAGTTGAGATCGAGGAAACTGTAAATGTCACTGTTGCTGGTAAGCTGAAAGTTTATCTTGGCCTAGTTGATTTTTTTTTGGCCCTGGTGTGGTTGGTTTTTTTATGTTCATCACCCTTGTTATATTCCCTTGAGAGAAATCAGCCACATTTCAAACCTCCATTCAGCCATGTTGATTTAAATCATGAGAAGTCCAAATATAACAGCTATCCTTTTGCACAGCAAGTTGCATATTTATTGTGCTTATCTTTGTACATGACACCCAATATATCTTTTATTCACCCTCAGTGTCCCCTTTTAAAGTTTATTTTTTAATTAAACAATCTGAGGGTGTTGACCCAAGTTACGCCACTCCAAGTCAGGTTAATGTCTTTAGTGAAGACAAGTTATGTTCACACAGTGTTCTTTTTTTAATTTTGGTATCAAATGATTTTCTTAGCAAGTGACGTTTTTTTCCAAAGTACGTTTCAAGCAGATAATGTTTTTGGGGTATTTTAGCTGCTAAATATTTTAGCAGTTTTACAGTTATAGCAAGTGTTGTATATCATATAAGGATGACTATGATCCAGATGAACAAAGCCATTTATTTTGTAGTTTGTAGAGTTCACAATAGGTTTATATTTCTATAAGAAGCACATGCTATAAGATCACACTAACTGTTGACGTTTTCCTCATCACATATAAAATATTTCAATAGATTAATATTAGTACAACATAATGTATAGCTTAAACTTTATAAATAATGAAGTCTGATAGATCAGGATTGCATATAACAGCCAAAAAATGAACAATTTATTATCATTATCATTAAATTGATTTGCGTACCTAATATTAGGACTTGTGAATTACATTTTAAATGTATCATTGTTAGCATTCATTTATAAAATGAACCTGTTGCAGTTAACATCATTAACAGAATAGATCCATTTGTGCACCTTAAGCGGAACGGCTATGGGTACTCCATGGAATGCAAATCGAACCCCATAGCTCGACAACATATCAAACTCCACTTGTCTGATGACGATATATCTGGAGATGAAAAACATGAAAAACAATGGTGGCTCTCGTGGAGCAAGACACTCCAACTTCCCAAGGTTGATCACTGTGTAGATATTCTGGAGCAGGTCTGCCGGGTAACAGATGAAGTGCAACAAACATTTATTATAGAATGTAAGTTTCAGAATCATTTTACCATACTGCAATGTGAAATAGATTGTTTCTTATATGCATTTCAAGCTTTTATGAAAGAAGATTCTCAGGCACCTTCTCCGTATATGACATAAATGTACTTTGTGATCAAATGTTATTACCCGTCATATTACTCCAACATACATTCCTGTGCCATTTGAAAATATTTTAGTCTTCTGCTAAATTCTAACTGAATACTGTATCAATAATCTTTGCTTCGCTGACCAGTGATCTATTGCAAACACCTACTTATTAAAGATTGGTCAACAATTAGGCATCTTCAGTTGGGATATGGGACAGGCGTAATCAGACACTTTCCAAACACAATAATCCTGACATGTATATTTTAGTGATTTGATGAAAGCTTTAAGGTCTCTTCAGTTCTTTATCATTTATCATTCCCTTACCTTTATTGTTATCAGGGTCATCACATATATCTGTAGATACAGTACTACAGAATAAGAATTATTTCAGATAAAGAAAAAAATACAGAAATCTCTAATCAGATCACTCTCCCCTGCAAAATATGTATAACGAATTGGTCCCTTAACGGTGGGGAATTGGAGGACAGCCTGATACTGGACAGAGATGAAGGGGATACTGACGGAATTAGGTCCTGTTCGGTACACCTTCAAGATATCCTTATGATTGCTAATTCTGAAACCCTCAGTAAGTGATTCATTCATTTATTCTGCATCCTCTACAGGAGAATATAAATAATTAATAAAAATAATAAATAATAAATAATGATAAAAGTAATAATAATAATAATGATAATAATAATAATGATAATAATAATAACTTATATGGCGCTAATATCTGACAGTGTGTCTTTCAATGTGTGTGTGTGTCATTAAGCTTGATAATCTATCTAAATAACCGATATAGATCATATTAGGAAGAACTAAAATTTGATGTCAGGAAAACATAGAGGAAATGTCAGGAAAACATAGAGGAAATGTGTTAGAATATTTAGCTTCCTGATGATGTATGCATTGTCTCAAGTCAGATGAAAAACAATGAAATGTTTATGTATAAAATCCCCACACTTACCTGATCATAATGGTTTTTTAGCCATATTCATCGTCATAGTGTGTGTTGTCTTTGTCGTGGTCATCACTGCGGTTATAGCAGTGGGATGGATTTGGAAGAAACGCATGAGGAGTAGTAAGTGATAATTTCCTATTTAGTCTTTGCAAATATTTATTCATATAGGCAGTGTCTACAAGATAATACCTAAAATAGACTTGTTTCAATTTTAGAATGGAAATTTAATGGCCATTTTCTGTTTCCACTGGCAACAGTTGCACAAATCTAGGAAATATCTGTTAGAAATATATAATAGATAATATTCCAGAATTCAAATTATATGGTTATCTTGAAACATAATTTATAGAATGTTTCCCCGCTCCCCCCCCCCAAAAAAAAAACTAAATAAACACAAAGAAATAACATTTTCTATATATTTCGCTAAAGAAATGTGTTCATGATTATTTTCTTAAATATCAAGCAAAATTTATAGCCAGAAATCGTGAGAAAATTCCATTAAATTCCTTGACATGTTGAAATGTGTCGACTATCCATTGGTGTATATGACCATCACGTACTCACTAAAGGTAATTTGGGGAAATAATTGGTCTCTTTCCCCCACAAATGTCATGTTGTTTGTCCAATTTCTACATTTTCCACTCTTTCTACAATTTCCACTAATTCTACTTTTCCCAACAAATGTCATGTTGTTTGTGCGATTTCTGGAATGTCTAATTCTACTATTTTTACTTTTTCACTTCTTTATAATTATAACTTATTTGTGATCACATTGACATTCTGCTTTATGTTCGCTGTGTGGAAGACGATGATCCGCCTCTCCCACCGCCAAGAATAAATTCGTTGGAGAGAGTAAGTAAAGAGATACATAGATAAATTAATTCTTTACTTTGAATAGCAACAGGCGAACAAATATTGGTCTGGGTTATGAGAATTAAGTTTGACATGCTTTACATTGTTATGGCTTTAAAGGTTTGCCTATGCCTTCTTCATATATTTAATCCTTTTCCTTTTTCATGCTGTCATTAAATGCAGAATTTTATTTTGAATTATTTCCTACACAGAGTACATGTGCACACATTGGATCCAAGCGAATAAGGCATGAATCAGCAAATCCATTCCCTGCATCCATGCGCAGAGGCAACCCTGGATATCACAGAGGTACAGAAACAAGTGACAAGCCCTGCTATGCCCAGGTTGAGAAGTCCAGGAAAAAGAACAATTCCTCCATTGAGGCGTGTGGTAGAGAGGTGAACCCAAATTGGGATACGAGTAAAAAACCCTGTTATGCTCCGGTTGTCAAGTCCAAGAAGAAGAAGAAATCATCTACTGAAATATCTATAGAAATGGAACAAGTATCAGCTTCAAAATGCCGTGAGGCAATGCACAAAATGCCACTGCCAACATGGGACAGTTGGAAGGACCGAGAACCCATGCCGACTCCTGAGACACAAAGGAACACAATACAAAGAACAACTCTTGGCAATTTAAACGTGTGGACGCGACGAAGAAATGAAGACCAAGAACCTTGTATAAGACCGCCGCTTCCACAAAGACCAGCAAAACGGCGAGGACAGGTGGGATCATGTTTTTATTCTGGGTTAAAAAACTAGATTTTGCAATGCCATTTAAAATGAGAAGCATCCATTTCTTTGCGTGTGGGTTGGTCCATTTGTACTCCCTTTGGGTGCCCCGACTGTCCAGATTGACAACAAACCTGGCACCAAACATGACACCAAACATGACACCAAACATGACACATGATTGACACCAAACATGACACCAACCAGGACACATGATTGACACCAACCAGGACACATGATTGACACCAACCAGGACACATGATTGACACCAACCAGGACATCATACATGACACATGATTGACACCAGACATGACACATGATTGACACCAACCAGGACATCATACATGACACATAATTGACACCAAACATGACACATTACATGACACATAATTAACACCAAACATAAGATATAATGATACCAAGCATGACATATGACTGACACCAAACATAACACATGTATATGCTTCATGACAAAACCTCATATGCATTTAGTGTTGACCATTGTTCTACAAAGTCAAAAATGAATTCATTATAAAGACCCACCCGATGGTAGGCCTATCATAAAATGGTTACGTGAAAGCAATTAGATCGTTTCTCCAATCTCTAGAAATGTTGTAAAATATGTGTGAAGCATATAAAAAACTTCAAATGGTATTGTTGACCTATGTCTATCTAGTTTGTTTCCTTGACTCACATTGAATGAATCAGCAAATCCATTCCCTGCATCCATGCGCAGAGGCAACCCTGGATATCACAGAGGTACAGAAACAAGTGACAAGCCCTGCTATGCCCAGGTTGAGAAGTCCAGGAAAAAGAATAAATCCTCCATTGAGGCGTGTGGTAGAGAGGTGAACCCAAATTGGGATACGAGTAAAAAAAACCCTGTTATGCTCCGGTTGTCAAGTCCAAGAAGAAGAAGAAATCATCTACTGAAATATCTATAGAAATGGAACAAGTATCAGCTTCAAAATGCCGTGAGGCAATGCACAAAATGCCACTGCCAACATGGGACAGTTGGAAGGACCGAGAACCCATGCCGACTCCTGAGACACAAAGGAACACAATACAAAGAACAACTCTTGGCAATTTAAACGTGTGGACGCGACGAAGAAATGAAGACCAAGAACCTTGTATAAGACCGCCGCTTCCACAAAGACCAGCAAAACGGCGAGGACAGGTGGGATCATGTTTTTATTCTGGGTTAAAAAACTAGATTTTGCAATGCCATTTAAAATGAGAAGCATCCATTTCTTTGCGTGTGGGTTGGTCCATTTGTACTCCCTTTGGGTGCCCCGACTGTCCAGATTGACAACAAACCTGGCACCAAACATGACACCAAACATGACACCAAACATGACACATGATTGACACCAAACATGACACCAACCAGGACACATGATTGACACCAACCAGGACACATGATTGACACCAACCAGGACACATGATTGACACCAACCAGGACATCATACATGACACATGATTGACACCAGACATGACACATGATTGACACCAACCAGGACATCATACATGACACATAATTGACACCAAACATGACACATTACATGACACATAATTAACACCAAACATAAGATATAATGATACCAAGCATGACATATGACTGACACCAAACATAACACATGTATATGCTTCATGACAAAACCTCATATGCATTTAGTGTTGACCATTGTTCTACAAAGTCAAAAATGAATTCATTATAAAGACCCACCCGATGGTAGGCCTATCATAAAATGGTTACGTGAAAGCAATTAGATCGTTTCTCCAATCTCTAGAAATGTTGTAAAATATGTGTGAAGCATATAAAAAACTTCAAATGGTATTGTTGACCTATGTCTATCTAGTTTGTTTCCTTGACTCACATTGAATGAATCAGCAAATCCATTCCCTGCATCCATGCGCAGAGGCAACCCTGGATATCACAGAGGTACAGAAACAAGTGACAAGCCCTGCTATGCCCAGGTTGAGAAGTCCAGGAAAAAGAATAAATCCTCCATTGAGGCGTGTGGTAGAGAGGTGAACCCAAATTGGGATACGAGTAAAAAAAACCCTGTTATGCTCCGGTTGTCAAGTCCAAGAAGAAGAAGAAATCATCCACTGAAATATCTATAGAAATGGAACAAATATCAGCTTCAAAATGCCATGAGGCAATGCACAAAATGCCACTGCCAACATGGGACAGTTGGAAGGACCAAGAACCCATGCCGACTCCTGAGACACAAAGGAACACAATACAAAGATCAACTCTTGGCAATTTAAACGTGTGGACGCGACGAAGAAATGAAGACCAAGAACCTTGTATAAGACCACCGCTTCCACAAAGACCAGCAAAACGGCGAGGACAGGTGGGATCATGTTTTTATTCTGGGTTAAAAAACTATATTTTGCAATGCCGTTTAAAATGAGAAGCATCCATTTCTTTGCGTGTGGGTTGGTCCATTTGTACTCCCTTTGGGTGCCCCGACTGTCCAGATTGACAACAAACATGGCACCAAACATGACACATGATTGACACCAAACATGACACCAAACATGACACCAAACATGAAACATGATTGACACCAAACATGACACATGATTGACACCAACCAGGAAATCATACATGACACATGATTGACACCAGACATGACACATGATTGACACCAACCAGGACATCATACATGACACATAATTGACACCAAACATGACACATTACATGACACATAATTAACACCAAACATAAGATATAATGATACCAAGCATGACATATGACTGACACCAAACATAACACATGTATATGCTTCATGACAAAACCTCATATGCATTTAGTGTTGACCATTGTTCTACAAAGTCAAAAATGAATTCATTATAAAGACCCACCCGATGGTAGGCCTATCATAAAATGGTTACGTGAAAGCAATTAGATCGTTTCTCCAATCTCTAGAAATGTTGTAAAATATGTGTGAAGCATATATAAAACTTCAAATGGCATTGTTGACCTATGTCTATCTAATTTGTTTCCTTGACTCACCAAGTGGGCTGTTCAGTACATTTTTTTCACGTTTAAATAATATTTCCCAGGAACCCTGGGGAATCATGATATATACTCTTGAAGATGATATGCCATTGCTGATTTAAAAATACATTTTGCAATAACCAGGACCCAATAACATGACTGTAGTGTTAAGAGCAAGAGTATGATGCTGAGTTGCAATTGCTAACAATGCTACAGTCAATATCAGTGTGTTTATTATATTTCCAGGAAGTGGGAACCAATGACTATGAAGACATTGGACAACATCCTGGAGAGTTTCTTTGATTGCTATTCAATAGGGTACAGGGTATAATTGATGGCAAAGAGCAAGTGTGGACATTTATATAAAAGACATGTCTCAGAAAGACATTATAAGGTAGATAGTTAAAATGTTCACAGCATTACTTTGTTTATATTCTGGAGGAATGTAAGTATGGATCAAACAAAGTACTTGATAAGAACTTCTATGAATCTACAATTACAATCATAGAATAATCAAAGTTTATTTCAATATCAAATCAAAAATATAATCTAAAAATATAGTAATTTTACAAACAAGGGTTCTAGATATACACGTATGCATAACTTTTTGACCTGAATACTGCAATATTTAAAAACAAACATAAGAATAACATGTAACAATCAGGAAACTGCATTGCCTTATCATATTATTAATGCATAAGCTTAGCTTTATTTTGTGAAATTTTCAAGTTTTAAGTTTATTTATTAAACCTTTGTCACGAATTATCATATATATGGGCATTTTAACCAATTATGTAAAACAAAATAAAATGTATTATGGAAAATATCAAATGCGGTATATTTAGAATGTGTCATAAGTACTTTTGTCTTTCCGGCAGGGTCTCGAACACAGATCAGTGCAGATAATGAAAATACATTTACCTGCCTTAAAGATAAGACCAATAAATCGTAAACATATAGTTATAATCAGTGCCAGGGCAATAATGAACGGAAGCAGATTGATTAGTATCCACTCTATCCAGTCAGTGACATATATCTGTGTTTGGGCGGGACCTTCTGGTATCTTCCCTGCTGAGAAGAATGTGGCTTGTATGACATGCACTACTGCCACCATGGTGAGTGTCGTCAAGGACAGTGTCTCCAGCTTGTTTGCCTTTGGGGTACTAAAGGGGCGAACGATGATATGCCAAATTAAGAACACCAAACATGTGAGGGACTGCAGGGTGATCTGTAATAGCGGGCTGAGAGCGAATGCTTCCATGAGCGACAGGACTAGACGTCTGAATATAAGAATGCCCTCCCAGTACAATACTGACTCCTGAGCCGCATGGGCCCCCTTCTTCCGGTATGGCTCCTCAATCAGCAGTAGAATCTGCTTTATAATTCTATGATCTTCCCTGTGCAAGTCTAGTTTAAAGTCTGTCTTATAGATAATCACTTCTGTTTCGCGGTTTGAATCTGACGTATCGATGTGTTTGTGCACTTTAAAATATTTCCACAACCAAACGCAACCCCAGTAGCATAGCATTGGAAATGGTGCAAAATAGGAGGCATAAAATTGGCCTAATCCAATATGGCCAGTTTCTAACAGGTACCTGGAAACTATGACTGCCATGAACAGAGGCACAACATGCACAATGGCGATTATGATAAATACACTTTGCCATGGTGAAATGCAGGTCACATTTCCATCTATATAAAGAACGTCTTTGCCATTTATGTCCACGCAAGCTAGCAATGCAAATGTCATAGATGATATGGTCATATAATTTAGCAAGAATATTTGAACACAGGCAATAGCAAGTCTGGATTTCAGGTTTGGCCTGACATATTGAGATACTTCCGGTTCCGGTGCGTGGACATCTTCACATCCACTCGAGGCATTGCTTGATGAATGGCTACTGATATCAAGATTTTCAACTGGAGCTTCTTTGTTGTAACTTGAAGAATAAAACTTTACAAATACTGCAATGATTCCCATCCAACAAAATATGAAAAGAGTTGGAACAGCATTCAGTATTGTCTTGATGACAGGGTTAAGTGTTGGAAAAGGGCATATGCCAAATAAAGCGGATATTGGTTCAAATGATAAAATGGCGGAGAATAAAGGCTGCAACTCTATGCCAATTTGAGTTGATGCTTGGTTTTTTTGAACAGTGAGTAGAGCCACTGTTTGGTAGAAGTAAAAAATTGATTTATAATATGCCTGGATCGAAGACTCGTCCCTTTGGCTGCCAATATTGACGTTAAAACCAAGAATATGTTTGACTACAAACATACCAATTTCTATCTGGTAAAGGAAGAAAAGAACCGAGAGCAGAGCAGTGGCAGCATCGATAGCCATGTACCAGGAATCATCACATTTCTGCGATGGGATGCAATCAGTTAAGAAGAGCATTTCAGCAGTGCCAGCTTGGCAATGTCCACAGAGCGTACCAACCCTTCCCTGATGGCATTCATCATATGTGTCACAAACCTCATCCTGGCAACAGTACCCGTCAAGGCAGGGGATTAGGTTCACTCTGGGGGGCTGCGACCCATTCTGCACATAACCCCAGAAGTTAACCCTGGCTTTGATGGTTCCTTCAAAGCATGTGGCGCCGTATTCACATAGTCGGCATTGGAAGTCTTCTGACCAATTGGGATATTCATCGCCGAGGGGGGCATCACGGTATCCCCTCTGCAAACTGTACTTCCCATCTGAACACGGGTTGCAGGTGTAATACAAGGATCTGTATTTTGTTTGGTTGTTACTTTCTATGGCTAAACTGGAATTTGAAAATTGTGATCCCACTGGACATGTAAATGAAATATTACCTCCTATATCATACAATAATTTTGCCTGACTACTGTACATCAAGGCTGGCACATTCTGAAAACTTTTGCTGACATTAAAAATCACATTACCCATTCCAGTATCCCCAGACATATACAGCATATAACCCAGGGGTATTTGATTCAGGTTGAAAGGCACAACATTTTCAAAATATGAATTGGTTATGTTCACATCTCCTTTTGCAGCCATCGCTCCACCGTACCAACTCGCCGTATTATTAATAAAAACGCAGTTATCAAAGACGGTCCTGGCACTTGCTTTAACATAAACAGCTCCGCCGCTGCCCTGCTGATCAACAGAATCCGTTGCTATGCTAATTCCGCTTCCGGTTTCAACGATATTTTCATAGAAAGTAGTGTCAGTTATGTTGACTATACCCCCGTTGATATACAAAGCTGCGGCACTCTCGGTGTTGAGGTTCCTGAAGAAGGAACATCTCTTAATATTCACTGTCCTCGTGGGCGATAACACCAACATATCCAATCTGACCGCACTTCCTGCCCGGAATCCAACATTATCATCAAATATTGTATTCTCCATTTCAAGCTTTGTACTGGCAACAGATGAGGTGAAGTATAGTGCTCCCCCGTTGACACAAAGATTTCTGGAAAACCTACTGTTCCTTATGGAAATGAAAGCCTCAGAGATAGTGCCAGCATCTATGGCAAAGCAATGATTGTCAGTTGTCATATTATACACCTGCATATTCTCAGCACTGAAATTTAAGATTGTGTTGTCCTGTATAGAAATCTGTGTATCCATTGAGTGAAATGTTACATTTTCCATGACAACATTTAGCTGGGTGATTGTTGATAATTCTGATTTGTTGCTAAAAGTCTTAAAGTTGGACAGCAAACCATACATTACAACAGAGTCCATATTAACATAAACCTTGGCATCAGAAAACGTCTCTTCTTGTTTTCCTATCACCAATAATTCTGTATTCTTCAATTCTGTGGATGACAAATCCCCCTGTGTATTAAGCGAGGAAACTTTGCTCTCTAAAATGACAGAGGACCGGTCTAAAATGCATGTATTGATGTTGACATAAGCATCTTCAGCACAGATACCACAATAGTTGATGAACAAATCATCAAATGTGAGTGTCTGGTTGTGAAACTGAAAATGACAACCACTATTTGGTTCACATGTTAAAGATGGTGTTCCTTCATACGATGTAAATTTTAAAGATTTGTTCAAATTAGTAATTTTGTCAAGTTTGTATGTTTTCTCGTCTCCTTTGATGTTGATGCTATCGCCGTGTTGGGATGCAGAGACTGCGTATTGTAATGTTCGGCATGGGTTAAGTATGGTACATTCTATAAGTGATGCCTCATCCTTGCCGTCATGGGATATATACAGGTGCCGGCAGCTTATATCTGAAACATGAAAAGGGAGATATTTGCTACCTGTAAATTAAGGCCAAGAATACCAAATGTTAAAGACAACTTGATATGCATGAATTATCTTTTATTTTTTTAAAATGTGGTCAACATTTTTTCTACTTTCATTTATATCATGTGTTGGTTTAGTTAACATGTTGGTTATGTTTAGCAGATCAACATGTTCATGTTTTATATACATGTAAACATATTCTTTAAAGACTCCATTACATGTAAACCTTGGTGAGTCATTATACAGGACATTCAACAAGGAGTGTATCCCAGATAAGTTGGGACAGTCATAATATCGGACATATCCTTACTCACCTTACTCTACAGCGTTAGATTTTACTATTATGAAGATGAAAATTGTATTTGAGCAATTAAGAAATGACCAACACATGATTTATTTAATGCTCTGTTATATCCATGATACGTATGGATGTTTGTAATAACGTGTGGTATAATACGTATGGATGTTTATAATAACGTGTGGTATAATACGTATGGATGTTTATGATAACATCTGACATAATACGTATGGATGTTTACAATGAATATGTTTGGAGATTAATCATGAAAATTATCAAGAATGTTACTTACAAGAGATTAGCATAAAACACACAAGTCCAGAGTATATCCAGTCGCCCATCTTCGACATGTTTTACGCCTGTGTAATAGTATATTATTGCAAAAGTGTTGACTGGAGAGTGTTCACATTTTATAGCCGGGGACTGTGTTCAGCTGACCCGATTAGACAGAAACGAGCGGTCAAGTGCCTTACATCATATCTGATCGGGAGAAATGTCCCAGGATGCACTCCTGTACACCTGACCTCACTCACTTCCGGGAGAGCATGAGAAACACCTCCTTATCAACTAGCTCAGTAGAATAAGCATCGTCGGGCAGTATTCACTCTGTTGAGCACAATTCTTACTGTTTGAGTTTCAATTTTATTATTAAGGTCTATAATCCACAATGTAAAACCGGGACAGACCTATGTTTTTTTGGCTTAAATGTGTTCAAAGTAATGTTATTTGTTAATTTAGCACAGAAAAAGTAAACTTAACCAGCTAGTATTAATTTTTTATTATTTAAATTGAACCCGTTTTAACTGTAGTTAAAACGGGTTTGACTCAGTTTTTGCAGCTGGTGACTTATATCAAGTATTTATATTTTCTTTATTTAATGCCATCCAAAGAATAATCAAGCTTTTTGGAGATATTTTAGATATAATCATGGCATAAAATATGAATTATTACTAAAAGAGTTGGGTATTTAAAAATTTCATGCAAACGAGTTTGCCCGCCATGTGGGCCGTATGGGAAATACCCCCCACTGACGTCATAGCCTCACTCTCATCCTGGAATCCCCCAGAGCCGAAGGCAGTTACGGAAATATACGAGACCACACGAAGTTCTCTCCAGATGCTTCAAACCGATTGTGGATTATAGACCTTAACCTGTTAAATTCGGTTTCTAACCCCTCCTCATGTTTGCTTTGCTGACTGGAAATGTAGTGGGTGGGACTTTCATTGATAACTTGGATTTTTTAGGATTGAGAAGTGTGCAAAAATAGTACAATTATGAATGCTATTCCAGTCTCTGTGTTGACTCTCACAGCATAAAAAGGTTCATTAGGGCTAGTAACAGTCAATTAAATTCATCGCCTTTTTATATAATGTAAATGGAACATGTGAATAGTGATCCTTTTCATATACATCTCAACAAATTGATTATTTTATATTATTTCAAAACAGTCACATTAAACATAAAACAAAATATAGATAAATAAAATAAATTAATATAAAAACAATAGAACAGACATATAAATATAATTAGGAGCACGTTTAGATAAGTGATCAGCATTCCTGGACTCCAAGCTGGCTGTTCGTCCACGGAGAGAATGGCATGGGAAAGCCGTGGAGAGCAATGGGTTTAATGAACTTATATTATTATGGTAATTTTACCATCTAGAGAACAGAAACATCAAACATGATTTTCCATCATACAATGTACCACGTCCGAATAACCTTAGGTATCAAATTTGCCAGGCAATTTAGTGAAAATGTCAAATATCTTATAAAGGTTATTTTCTACGAAACTAAATATATAAAAACAACATCATTGCATGATATCCCTATTGATTCATGGTCTTGTGACATATTTATTTCATATTGTCCTTGTTGACTAATGTTCTTGTGACATATTTAGGACATCAACGATGTCGTAAATAACATGAAATTGATCCTTATTCATTTATAAACATGCATAATGTTTCCTCATTGCAAAATACATTTTAATCTTGAATAATACATTGCATAATACTTATTGATATAATACCAGGGCATAGATTTCTGATTTCTTGTTGAATGAACAATGCCAATTTGAAGTATTCCTTGTCTTTACCTCGGACCTAACCTCTGAATAGTGGCTTTATTTTGATGTCTACCAAAGTTAATATGTCAACTACTGACTAAATGTTCACTGCACAGTTATTTGAGCCTCTTGATTTATTTTTCTATTTGGACAGACCTCGTACATAAATTTAAGTCCACAGTAAATGGAACAAATAGTGTGATGTCGTAAAGGGCGGACCATTTTTCATCCTGGAGAAAATCATTGTTTGGAGTGTAGAATATTTTGGGAAAATTGGGGTCTCAAGCTGATAGAATTCATTTTTAGAGGAGGAAAAGAAACCATGATAATAATTTGGCCTCGATATACTCGATAGACTGGATTTTCTAACTTAACAACGATAACTTAACAAGTCAATATCTTAACCATGACAATTGCTTAATAACACACATTCAAAAGTTGTATTAGTTTTTTCGATTTAAGGAAAGTTTTAAACAAGACTTTTCAAATGTCTGAAAAATGTTTGAATTGGATTTAAAGGCCAAACCTTTATGATAACAAGACAGGGAATATATCCTGTTATTATTTCATTAAAAATCATAACTATTTATAAACATTTTGTAACTCCGGCTGGCATAGGGCTGCATCTGTATGTGCATGTATCCATGAATGCGGTTATCAACAAAAACGTCAATATTTTGCTTTATCTTATCAGCTTTTTGAGATACAGGCTCCAAATTATGACATGTGGGGCCCATTAAGGCCACAGTGTGATTCCAAAACCTTCAACATCATTAACTGGACCAGAAAACAATGTCTTTAAAAAACATATCTTAACCCCATCATAACTTGGACCAGAAAACCACGTCTTCATCAAGTTGATAACTTATTGCTCGCGAATTCCTGAGATTTCAACTAGAAATCCATGTGGTTTTCACATGGTGTGACTGCTGGAAAGTGACTAACTTTGATATCCATAGTTGGAGACAATCAAAATTTGCTAATATGGTGTCAAACATATATTTCTGATCTCCGAAACAAATTCATTTTGATTGACCCACGTGTGTGTCAAGGTGTGTCCTTTCTAATAGCCTTTTTAGTTTATCAAATCAACCTGTACTGAGCCCAAATCATGCTTCATCGATGTCAATAATACAAAATCATGCTTCTTTATCTGATCACTACAAAGGTCATGATTTATCAATGTCATTGATACAAAGGTCATGATTTATCAATGTCATTGATACAAAGTTCATGATTTATTTGACTATTCAATATTGCAGTCAAACTTCATCTATATAATCAAAACAAAAGTCATGCTTCATCTGAGTCATCAATACTGCAGTCTTGCTTCATTTTTCTACTCAGTACTGTAGTCGTGCTCATCAATAAAAAATCAAGATTGATCAATGTCATGAATACTGAAGCCAAGCCATTGTGCGATGGGTTGTAACATATACATGTCATAAATAGTATAGTTTTCACTAATTTGGTGTCAGAATTACTCTTTTAATTCACTCTCATTTACTGACCACACAGAACAACTTCTCAATGGGTGACCACCATACAAGCGTCAATTATAATTGTCTTCTGGAGGTCTCCCTGATATTTTATGATTTATTTGTATATTGAGTTGAATAAAAATGTTCTGAGTTCTGCATTCTATAAAATACTGCTTACAATAAGCACACCTTGCTTCATTAGGTCAGCTACATAAGTTGGAAGACAGAAATAGCTGCACAAGTTGAGAGACAACTACAATAGTTAGAGATTGTTGCACAAGTGAGAAGGCCTACATAGTTGAAATCACTTGGCATCCCGCCTAGAGTGTCAGATTGCATTAGGGGGGGGGGGGGTGAGGCTGGTCCTGTACACTCTGGGGAATGAGTTCCTGAAATATGCTGAGCTACCTGTTTCCAATGTATTTAAATGAGGGGGATGTTTAATCCAGTCAGTCACAGTCCTCAGAAAACAGCTGTATTTATAAGGGTCACAGTTTATCATAATTTCGATCTATATCGCGATTTCCATGGTTTTTCCACGTAGAAGCTGATTTCACCAGCCTCGAGGTCCCCCTTCTGTCTGCTAGTGAATCTCATTCTATGTCTTCCAGGATTTTTGTTACAGTGCCTATTTCTCTCTTCTAATTGCCAGACACAAATTTAGCAGCAAGTCTTGATCCACAAGGGTAATACAGGCAGCCTCTTTGATATTTCCTGGGCACATGTTGAAATTCTTTCTTACAAATAATAGTACTTGATTTGCTTTGCAGACAATGTTGTTAATATGCTCATCCCATGTCATATCTGTTTGGAGCTCGACTCTGAGATAGGGATGATGTTTAACATGCTGCAAGATGTGACCATTTAATGTATGTTTTCTTGAATACAGAGCTTGGCTTCTTTTCGTGCTGCTCAGGGTGTAGCATTTCTGAGCATTCTGAGTCCATTTGCCACTAATTTGACTATTCCTCCACTATATTTAGGTCATCTTGCAGGTTTACTGCATCACCATCACTTTCAACTATTCTAAAAAGGAGGCTGTCATCTGCTAAGAACCTTATGTTTGATTTAAAAAAAAAATAATTTCTAAATGTTGTTAACATAGAGTAGAAAACGTCTTGGCCCAAGTACTATACCGTGCCCTGTGGCACTCCAGGTTTCACGTGAACAAATCATTGCCATCGATAACTACCCTTTGTTCACGGTTCGTAAACCAGTTCTTTTTCCATGAACCAACCTGCCCTGAGATACATTCTACTTGCTGAACGTCATGCTATACAGAAAAAGCTAGCCAGCCTTAAACGAGCCGAAAGGAGATTTGAGACAAGTTTAGACAAGTTTGAGACAGGTTTAGATGCCGTCTTGGTTCAGTGCTTTTCATAATTTGACTCCAATAAATCGCAATGGATTTAGCCCCTGGTACATTGACTGTGAATGCATTGCTGACACAAATCTATTCAAATTATCAATCCATTTTAATGGACTTATAATTATCTGTTTCTACTGCATAACTGGTACTTTAATGTCCTGGTCATGTCTATTTGATAATGCAGAAGATAAAACCCAATCACTCTTCATAATGAGTAATGTTGTTATGAGTATAAAAAAAATTAATTTAATGTCTGTCTAATTTTCAAATCTCATTTCATAAAAACAAAATAAAGATATATGCAAAATCACATTCATAGTCTTATATTTGATTTTACGAGATGTGTTGGACGTATAGTTTATGAATATTTGATGTATATGTAAGAAGGGCACTGCATTATGGATCAAGACAACAGGGATTTACAATGCAGAACATGCATGGCAAATTGGTTGCATGAGGACACTTAGAACTTCCTAGATAAAGCGCTATGAACAGACATTGTTTGAGAGCTATATAAAATTTGTTATTATTATTCAAAATATATAAATTATTCAAAATATATAAATTAATTATTAAGTAATTGATATATTGTTGTTAATATATAAAGTTTGCAATTTAAGGTTACTCCCTGTTACAACTTCCTTTAAGGAAAACAGTATCCATTCCACATATTTGTGTTTAAGCCCTTGAAACTTTCATGAAATCGCAGGCAATTTTACACAGATTTGGGGTATGTGGCCACGAAACTGATATCTCACTTAAAGCAACCAAAATACATCTGCCATGGTAATTATGTTTTACCAAGTACTTGTTATACTCCTATGACCAGTATGTGGTAACATGTGTACCAGCATGTGATTTCTACTGTGGTCTGTAAAGGTGTTAGGCTTGTATCAATAGACAAACATTAATGCAAAAAGAAGCCTCTGTAAGCCAATGCCACAATCTGAAGGCCTCTCGCCATAGTAGGACACAATCGTCTGTTATCTGCTCTCCAATTGGTCGAAATAATTGCCGTTGTCTCCCACCATTGCCTCGACTGGCATGAATGGTTAAACAACAGCAGTGCGTGCGACGCTCACAGGATTATTATTAAGAATAAATTTTAAAATATTAAAAATATGTCATACATTATATTATATGTATATAATTTATAATATATTTTTAAACATATGTGTGTGTACTAAGCTATATACACAAGCAATATTTTGATATGTGTGTTTGGGTGATGTTGTCATTTAAATGAGGAACATTATTTATGTACATACTCTAACACTGACAACCATCCTAATCTCCAGAACAGTAGTACCCGGATCATCTGAAGACCGAACATGATTGGCCTTAAGCTTCTTCGTATTCTTGCAGTTTCAGGAGCTTTTGGTAAGAAATATCTTTCACGTTACTTACTGTAACAACAATTTATTGTCTTCTTTTGAAATCACATTTCACCATTTTGGTCCTAGTTATGGTTAACAAACACATGCAAGCAGAAACAGAGATCTGAAGTTAAAGATATCTAAAACATAATTTAATCTTTATTTTGCTGTTAATAAACTGATTTGTGCCAACAGTTGCAGGATTAGGTCCGGAAGTGTGGATAGACTAATGTCATGTATGCTGGACCCAAATCTGTCATAGCCAGAATGAACATTGGCTCCTCATATCCGAATGTTCAAGGAAGTCTCTTTCATTGCATTTAGCTTCTGGGTTCTATACTGTTTATGGCACGGGGTTATTGCTGAGTAATAAGTGGGACGCAGTTAGCCCTATGCAGCTTCTGCGAGACACCCCCCGGTGCGGCTACTATGAGTGGATGAGTCCGGACCTTGGAGATCTATCAGATGTGACCACGTTTGGAGCCCGTGGTGGTGTCCATCCAACTAGAGATATTTACTACATCACAAGATATCAGTGTGATATTGCAGGTGGCTTCGCTGCAGCCTATTTCATCCAAACCAAAACATGCTCAGATGCATTGTGTGTTATCAGAGGATGTTTTACTCCATTTGAGGTTCTCATTCTGAAGGGTATGTTTCATTTTAGTAATAGTTTATCACTCATAAGAAAATAGTTTGGCTTACATATATCTTGTAGTATAATCTTATAGTATAATAATACTCCAAGTATATAGCCTCTTATTCTAACAAAATGTACCGCATTCATCAGTGTTGTATGTATATAGTTGATTACATCAGTACCTCTCATTGGGACCTGGGCAACAATGTTAATTGTTTTTATTGTGATCCAATTTGAACTAAATTAAAAAAATAAGTTAATCAACCCGGTATTGGTTACAATTGTTAAATATATTTCAAATGATACATAAGTAAAACTCTTAAATATACTTGGAAATAGCGCTATGAACAGATTTTATCTGGTATTCAGCGCTATATAAATTTTATTATTATTATTATTATTATTATTATTATAATAGAGATGTGTTTTATTAACAATATATCCCCAACGAGCGGTATACAGAGCAAAGCCAATCAGGTTCAGGCTTATCGTACAGGTTGTGTTAAAATTATTTTTGGCCATGCAAACGCGCTAACACACCTACCGAAACAAAGCCAGGACCCAATATAATATATAATAGATTTACAACTGATGATATGACGTACGGTAATAAGCTTTATTATGACCAAGCACACGGTTCATAAATTTCACACATTTAATATACCAGGGATGATATAATATAAAGTGGCTTTGGCCCCTTGACATTTCAAAATGAAACGGCGGCAACATAACATATGAATAATGCCTAATACATAATACATGATTGATGCTGAATCATTGCTAAGCCCTGTACCGAAAGTGGAAGCAAGGCATGAGGCAAAGTGTACATGAGAAACCGTTGGTTCATTAAAATATATTGAATGAAGTCAAGTTTGGGAGTGCCACTAACATGCAGAAGTAATTTCTGCAGTATAAAATTTCATTTTTAAGTTTTGAAGATTTTTTGTTACAGTGTCTGTTTCTCTCCTCCAATTTGCAGTCATCTAACAGCTTGCCTGTGAACCGATTCTAGATTAACATGGATAATAAAAACCAACAAATTAAAAATCACATTTTTAAAAAGTAATATCTAGTGAGGAACATTTTTACAGATCTCCCGCAGTGAAACATAGATAATAAATGATAGTAGAAAACACGAGCCATAGATCCTCGCTTAAATCCATTAAGTATGGGGTCCCTCAGGAATCTGTCCTCGGTCCCATTCTGTTCACAATATATATATGTCCCCTCTGGCTGATATCCTGGCTAAGTATGGGCTCAGCTATCATATCTATGCAGATGGTACCCAGATCTACATCCCTATTGACCAGCAAGTAGACATGAGTAGACATAAACTGGAAAAATGTGTCAGTGAAGTTAGACCATTTCTAATATCCAATAAGATGAAAATTAATGATATAAAAACTGAGATGCTCATCTGTACTGATCATCATAGCACTTAAGCTTTCATGCACTCCTGTAGCACGATCCGTGGCGCAGTTGGTTAAAGCGCCACCCAGCAAACACACAACGTAGCTACAACGTTGTGAGAAGGTTGTTATCTGGTAATGTTGTACTTTTACGTTGTGACAACGTTGTGACAACGTTGAGTACCAACGTCAGATCTCAACCTATTTACAACGTCATGATACGACGTTGATAGGACGTTGCCTGGACGTTGTAATACAACGTCGTGATTCTCATGTTGTGACAACGTTGTGACAACGTTGTGACAAAATTGAAAATTTTTAAATCGAACCATGGAACATATCTAATATCTACTAATTGGACTTAGATTTTTTTTCTAAGATTTTCTCCAAAAAAAAGTGTGCCTCAAAATCATATTTTATTTGCATTATAGATTAAAATATAATATTAAATTATAATTTTCCAGAGATATTTTTTTTTAATTGGAAAAACTTAGAAATCTTTCAGAGCAGAAACTTGAATGCATTTACACGTGGAGCCACCTTGTGTTTTTTCACCTAGTGGCAGTTTAAACAGGAAGCAGAAGTAGTCTCTGTTTAAAATATACCACATGGTCAACTGCCAAAATTCAACCATCAATCTTTTCTGCTGAATTTCTGCTGCTAATCAACAAATCAAGGTATGTAAATTGAATGTTTAGTTACATGAATGTTTGTAGCACAAAATGGGAACATTTAAAGAATGTTTTCGTTAATATTTTAGCCACATCGACTGAAATTGCAAGCATGGTGATCTGGCCAGACTTGGTTTGGGAGGAGGGATACAAAATTCTGTTCATACAAAGTTGAACATATTTATATTATTTCACATTTAAAAGGGTATTATAAGGAAGAAACAAATTTCAAATTCATGAATTTTGGCTGTTTGCACAGTATAAAATGACAGTTGGATATCCATAAATTTGAATCCTTAATCTGCCCCCTAGTGTCAGTTTTGGTACTAATGTTCATTTCTACTGCCCTCTGATGGGGAAAACTAGTTTTCATAGATTCCTCATATGAACTATAAATGTTAAGAAACTTGAAATTTGAATAAATTTTTTTAATTCTTTAGAAACATTAAATACATAATTTAAAATCAGGCAAGGTATATATATATATATATATATATATATATATATATATAATATATATATATATGTGTGTGTATATATATATGTGTATATATATATATGTGTATATATATATGTGTATATATATATATGTGTATATATATATGTGTATATATATATGTGTATATATATATGTATATATATATATGTATATATATATATGTATATATATATATGTATATATATATATATATATATATATATATATATATAATATATTATATATATATATGCACAGAAAAAGACCAGGTCAGCTCATTATATGAATTAGAATATCGGCAAATTGCTTTCCATAATAATTGTTGAAAACAATCAATATTTATTTGCAGAAACTTGCATCGAAAGCCACAAGGAAAAGGCCTCTGCAATCGATCACAAGATATTTGAATTTCTGAAACTTGCTACAAGCAAAGAAAGGTGGCAGCTGCTTCACAAAAAAGATGAGTTGTTTAAATTGCATATTCAGTTTTTAAAATCTGTTTTTTATTCAATTGATTAATGTAAAATATTTTCTGAGTAACTACATTTCTGAACACATTTTAATGCAATAATATTTATCTATCAATATTTTGTAGAGACCAAATGCAGAACATACACCAGAGACCACCCCATCCCGCATCCCATCACACAATCAAGTTAGCAGCCCAGGCAGTAGCCCATAATACACTCTTTCTATGGATGATTATGGGGAGGCCGTAATATGTCTGAGTCTAGCCATGTTTTAGATGTTTTATAATAAAGAGCAATTAATAAAAATGAACTTGTTTGTTATCATGTTTACATATATTAAGTGTGTTAGTACAATTTTATGCAAAACCAAAACCTCAACGTTGTGACTACGTTATCCGGAGTCCACAAACTGACGTCCTTACAACGTAATTCCACAACGTTGTCACGACCAAAAACCCAACGTTGTCACAACGTAATCCGGAGTCCACAAATTTACGTCCTCACAACGTAATTCCACAACGTTGTCACAACCAAAACCTGACGTTGTCACAACGTTGTCACAACGTAATTTTGTTAGCTGGGCAGCTTATTAGCACCAGTTCCTTTGTGGTGATCCAAAGGTTGTGGGATCGATACCTGGCAGAGGGAGCACAACATAGATAATAAATGATAATAGAAAGTACTTCCAGGTACTCCTGTGGACGTGAATGGTAAGGGGAGCACAACATAGATAATAGATGATAATAGAAAGTACTTCCAGGTACTCCTGTGGACGTGAATGGTAGAGGGAGCACAACATAGATAATAAATGATAATAGAAAGTATTTTCAGGTACTCCTGTGGACGTGAATGGTAGGGGGAGCACAACATAGATAATAAATGATAATAGAAAGTACTTTCAGGTACTCCTGTGGACGTGAATGGTAGGGGGAGCACAACATAGATAATAGATGATAATAGAAAGTACTTTCAGGTACTCCTGTGGACGTGAATGGTAGGGGGAGCGCAACATAGATAATAGATGATAATAGAAAGTACTTTCAGGTACTCCTGTGGACGTGAGTGGTAGGGGGAGCACAACATAGATAATAGATGATAATAGAAAGTACTTTCAGGTACTCCTGTGGACGTGAATGGTAGGGGGAGCGCAACATAGATAATAGATGATAATAGAAAGTACTTTCAGGTACTCCTGTGGACGTGAATGGTAGAGGGAGCACAACATAGATAATAAATGATAATAGAAAGTATTTTCAGGTACTCCTGTGGACGTGAGTGGTAGGGGGAGCACAACATAGATAATAAATGATAATAGAAAGTATTTTCAGGTACTCCTGTGGACGTGAATGGTAGGGGGAGCACAACATAGATAATAAATGATAATAGAAAGTACTTCCAGGTACTCCTGTGGACGTGAATGGTAGGGGGAGCGCAACATAGATAATAGATGATAATAGAAAGTACTTTCAGGTACTCCTGTGGACGTGAATGGTAGGGGGAGCACAACATAGATAATAAATGATAATAGAAAGTACTTCCAGGTACTCCTGTGGACGTGAATGGTAGGGGGAGCGTAACATAGATAATAGATGATAATATTAGAAAGTACTTTCAGGTACTCCTGTGGACGTGAATGGTAGAGGGAGCGCAACATAGATAATAGATGATAATAGAAAGTACTTCCAGGTACTCCTGTGGACGTGAATGGTAGGGGGAGCGTAACATAGATAATAGAGGATAATAGAAAGTACTTCCAGGTACTCCTGTGGACGTGAATGGTAGGGGGAGCGTAACATAGATAATAGATGATAATATTAGAAAGTACTTTCAGGTACTCCTGTGGACGTGAATGGTAGAGGGAGCGCAACATAGATAATAGATGATAATAGAAAGTACTTCCAGGTACTCCTGTGGACGTGAATGGTAGGGGGAGCGTAACATAGATAATAGATGATAATAGAAAGTACTTTCAGGTACTCCTGTGGACGTGAATGGTAGGGGGAGCACAACATAGATAATAAATGATAATAGAAAGTACTTCCAGGTACTCCTGTGGACGTGAATGGTAGGGGGAGCGTAACATAGATAATAGATGATAATAGAAAGTACTTTCAGGTACTCCTGTGGACGTGAATGGTAGAGGGAGCGCAACATAGATAATAGATGATAATAGAAAGTACTTCCAGGTACTCCTGTGGACGTGAATGGTAGGGGGAGCGTAACATAGATAATAGATGATAATAGAAAGTACTTTCAGGTACTCCTGTGGACGTGAATGGTAGGGGGAGCACAACATAGATAATAAATGATAATAGAAAGTACTTCCAGGTACTCCTGTGGACGTGGAGTCTGTGGATGGCAGCATAAGCATTGGGGATTCCTCACAACTCTCTGATTGTGACACAAGTACATGTACTGACGTCACGTTTACAGGTATGTATAACCGTGCATGTAAATGTTTGTGGCATTTGAAATTAAAAATCTCTTCCTCTTAATTCTAACGCAAAAAAGCTCATATATACTCTCGTATCTGCCTTTTGAAGCCTGGCAGTTGATGGAGATATTATCCGCAATCAGATTATTGTACACATTATATTTCATTTTTCTCTAAGAGGTACAAATTGCAAAACTTATCTCTCAACTCTTTGAAAAACTGCTGCAATTAAAAACTTAATAAATTTGAGATATATAAGTAAAACAATCTTTTTAAAAATAAATTATTATTATTATTATTATTATTATTATTATTATTATTATTATTATTATTATTATTATTATAATTATTATTATTATTATTATTATTTTTATTATTATTATTATTATTATTATTATTATTATTATTATTATTATTATTATTATTATTATTATTATTATTATTATTATCTTTATTATCTTTATTATCATTATTATCATTATTATCATTATTATTATTATTATTATTATTATTATTATTATTATTGTTATTATTATTATTATTATTATTATTATTATTATTATTATTATTATTATTATTATTATTATTATTATTATTATTGGAGGAAATAAACATTTTTGATGAATATAATGGATATGTCCCATTCCTAATATATGTCCATTAAGCGAAGTGACTAAAAATGTTTGTTTAAAAAAATATACCTATATATACCTCTATCATCAAAATCAAAGAATATTTACCCTGTTGAAAACGGAAGAATCCTGTGCGATAGGTATGGCATTGTCATGAGATTTTGTCTCCTGCTAGTGCCACAAAAATGCATATATGCCTTTTTGCAGGGTATATATCTTTTGGGGATATAAAGTATATGTACTTGAAGGTATATCTTGAAGCTTATGAAAAGAAACCTCTCCTTTTACATTGTACAGGTGGCGCATGCGCATGTGATCAATTCTCCATGTGTCACACACTGAAGGTTTCCCTGAGCAGATCTCCACCTTCAGCAGTTAATCTGGTGCTGCACATGGTTAATCCCACTGATTCCTTTATCGCCTATGTTCCTGCTGATGACGTAGCATTGCAAGGTGTGGATAATAATACAAGGCGGGGCTATTACAACACATGTGACCGTAGTATCACAAATGATGCGATTATGTTTCACTGTGAATGTATAGCCTCCTGTGATATTGTCTACCTTCAACTTAATAGAAAGATAGGCCATGGCGAAATGTTAACTCTGTCTGTTTGTGAGATCGACTTTTTAAAATGAACTTAGGGACAATTCAAGAGTATGCTGAAGTTCCTAAGGATTTTAGTCAGACCATAGAGAATACTCTCTCTGTGGTCAGACCAGGAGAAATTCATTTTGTCATCCTATCAAAGAATATCAGCCTATTCATAGCCCCACGGCCGTGACAAGCATTTTGAATTGAGTTGTGTTGAATAAGCAGCTGAATAAGGCTCTATTTAGCATCACTTTTTATCATCAGCATACATTAGGCAATTTAAAAGTGTTGAATTTAGTTATACTGGATCACTCTTATTCGTATAAAAAATATCTCGTATATCATTGAAGAAAATATTAAAAAGGATTATTACACAGCCCTGTATTACCCCAATGTTTGTACAAATGCAGGAGTTACACCATTGTTAATTTAACGCTGACTTTACTTTTTGAATCTGAGAGCAATACAACTGTTTATTATTGCTCTCAGTTTGAAAACATATTTGATATGATATTAAAGAAGTTACCCCCTATTCCTATTTTCAATAGTTTGTAGAAAAAAACCTCTCCACACAGTATCAAAGGCTTTTCGTAGATCAACTTTTTGATGCATTGTAAAATTTCATAATCAGTGATTTTGAAGTTACTCTCCACAGCCAATTGGTGTCATTGTTATGACTGGAAAGTGAGCATAACAATTAACAGTTAAGATATGTATTGTTAGTGACACACATACCATAATTGTCAGACAAAAACAATCAGGGGATGGAGCATTAATTTCCAAGGGAGGGGTGGGGGGTGGGGCAAAAAGAAAACCTTGAATTTTTTATTATGGCGAAAGCTGATAACTTAAATAATTTTGAAAGTGATGTAAAAATCCGAAACAATCAAACTGATATATCAATGATGTACTTTTCCAACCACATTTTTCCAATATACCCCCCCCCCCCGAACTATAAATGACCCATTCTAAATTGTTGCTGAACATTGGAAATTGACATGTACACGTGTACAGTTCTGTCATTGTGCACGACCATGTCTAAGAGCCAACAAATTGCAGAGCTGTGTGGTATTCCGCATTTGATGCCAATTGTGGCAGAGGTAGTATGTGACTCTACCTCGCCATGCAGAGTATTTTGAAGTCCAATTCATTGAAAGTGTTTCCCAGATCACTGGACTGTAACATGTTTTCGATTTTCAGTTGGCTCTCTGTTATTGTCTTTTCACGTGACATTAGTCTTTTATCCATTTATCTGGGGATATACTATAAGTCTGTGCAATTCTTCAAGTCCAGTGATAAGCTCCCAGTATTCCTTTGGATCTTATAGAGGTTATCAACCTTTTGAACAATTTGCAGTCTTATAAGTATAACATTTTCTTTCAGTTCATGTTTATATGTTTTCCTCCAGGCATAATATTGTATTCTTATACTTCTGTCAAAGGGATTCATATTAACCTGTCTGAGTAATTGCTTGATGTTTGCACGCAGCATCGTGAACTTTACTTTTCCTCTTTTTGGTTTTTTTTCTTTAAATTTTACACGTAATTGTGCACCGTTTGCAGTATTTAACATTGATTTAGATAAATCATTTACTGCAGCTAATGTGCCATGATCAGAAGTCTGATAACTGATTTAGGTCACAGGCCGTGGCGCAGTTGGTTAGATCGCCAGCTTATTAGTACCAGTTCCTCTGTGGTGATCCAAAGGCCAAAGGTCATGGGTTTGATCCCCGGCCGTGCCGAGATTGAATTCATGATACAATTTCACACATGAGCTGAGGCCCGTGCCTTAAGGGTTAACCCGTTGTCCTTGTAAATATGTGACCGGGTGGGTTGTCATGTCAAGGACCTGCGGCATGACAATTCAGTGAGGCAGCACTATATCTGCTACAAGTAGGTCTCATCACGAAATGACTGAAATAATGTTGAAAGTGATGTAAAACCCCAAACAAACAAACAAACAAACAAACAAACAAACAAACAAACAAACAAACAAACAAACAAACAAACAAACTGATACCTGTTTTCCATTGTGTTAAATTTGTATAGGAGTTATCACTGTTAAGTTCAGCTCGATATAATTCAGATTTTGTTATTTTTGGGGGTCTCCCGACCCTATGTTGATAAAATGGCATGGTATTTAGACTGATAAACACATACAGGTGACATGTGACTTGTTGATTTCATTTGTCATATTTGGAGAATGCCATATTTTGAAGATCCTGAATATTACACTGGAATGAGTAATCTTGCCATGGGTAAAGGTAAATGCATGTAATCAGACCAGTAAGACGCAAGCTTTATGATAAACATATGGAACTATTGCATTGCAATGGACATTCATAACTCATCTCATATCATTTCAGTGTCGCTCTTATACATAGGCATCAAAATGACGCTTCATGCTGCTAAACATAGGCCAATGAATGGCCTTAGAGCTATGCTGATCATTGCTTTTTTTGTAATAATTGTGAACATTTTTTGAAAGCTGCTTCAAAAATGATCATTTAAATCCTTTCCAAAAAAAAAAGACTCGAGCAGATAATAATTTTGACCAACCAAATACATGTTAAATTTTGAATTTGGCATAGCTTTTTATCTCGATTCTCATTGGCTAATATTTGTCATATTGTTTTAATATGGCAGCCTCCAAGACAACTCAGTGATAGCTATTAGATTTCTGAAAAATCTTAATGGAAAAGAATTTGATCCTTATGGAAAATATATAGAGTTGGTCTCCTAAAAATACATCTTCCCTGCTTATAGCTAAACCTTTCCCACCAAAATTTCATGACAAATAATCTAATTGGCTCTTACAATGAAGTTGCCACATCGGTAATCGCTTTGTTGTTTCTATGAAAGCCATGTGTTGTTTCTTTGCAAGTCACATATTTGTTTCTATGCAGGCAACATAATCAGTATTTACCAGATTTCCGGAAAATACAGATATGCCCTTCAGCAAGGCCAGGGTGTAAATCACATTTTCTCAATGGCAAAATCTGCAAAATGTGTAAAAGTGAAGGTTTTTCATGGTTTGTTCCCCTCATATTTGTGAACTACCGGTACATCTGTCTGCTTTAATATGGGATGCAAATGTATTTTAATGATTTATGCATAGCTCTCTGTGATACTGTGATATTGTGAACTGTGATATTGTAATTCAAATATAATTAAAAAAAATTGATATAAAAACTCATATTTATTTTTCATTAAATACAAGGTCAGCAAATCAGAATACAATAAAGTCTGGATAAATATTATCAAATACAATAAGGATGGGACCAGTAAACTATCTGCAAAAGTATATATAGCAAAGCACAATTACTCATGATTTTGACTAGCAATTATACATTATTCACATAAAATAAACAATTCTATAAATATGTTCTAATGAAGAAGTGATTTATCAAAAACGAAAAAGGATTAGATTCTCTTTACGCAATAAGATAATATTTGTAGATTTTATGTTAATAATTTCCAGAGCAGAATCTCAGGTCTTTTTTGGTTTTAGCAGTTTTAGATTGGAAGTTAAATAAATCTTATCTAAATATCATATCTATGAATTATACACTAAAAATGTATAATTCAGTCAGCACCATATTTTTTATTATCCCATTCCGATTTCCATAAATGCTACAGTAATTTATATAATTTAATTTAACAATATAAAACTGTTAAATGTTACAATTGAAACATCCAAAATCTGTTGTAAGATCTGTTCTAAATTTGATTATATTATGAGGTTTTCCGGATTTGAAAATTTAAGAAAATAATGTTATAAATCTAAAAGACTAGCTTTGAAAAGTGATAAAGCTTTCATTCTAATATAGGAGAGACAGAGAGGCAAAGCAAGAACTATTTTTCACTTAATGTAAATGTTTCAGATAAAACATAATAACTTGAGAAATAAACTTGAACAAAATATGAGATACACATATGTAGACTTTCAGAGAATAAAGTGTATTATCACTGACCCTGTGATCTTTAATTTTGTTAACAATCTATCTGTAAATCAAACACCCTATGTCTATTTTTTGTTGTTGAAATGTAAACATTCCCACTACTATAAATTAAGCACAACAGTCCACATTCTAAACTAAAAAATCCCATTTTACACAGAATAAAATCCCTCACAATAATTGATCACAAACATTGATATGTAAAACATAATAAAGGTACTGCTGTATAAAATATATATATATATGTATGTGTGTGTGTGGATTTACAATGATACAATGCCCATATGTATAATATGGCAGGTAGTAGGTTTATGGTAGACAGGTCGACATGGAAAGCGTCTCAAATGATCCAATACAATGTTACTTCTATTGCAGATTAACATAACATGCATAAACAAGTAAGTTATTTGGCTCATTACATTTTTATCCTCACAATTTACACAAACATTGATTGCATGAAAAAATTGTAATATTTGAATTGGAAAAAAAATTTACTACCTTCTCCAAAGTAAAAGTAAGCTTTGTGCAATGTGTATATTTATAATTTAATCAGAGCAAGATTATCTGAATCTTCTCATCTTGTCACTCAGATTAAAGACAATAAGTACTTTAAATGGAATGTGTAAAGATCTGTAAAGCAATGAAGGTGACCAATAAATATATCATCTCCTTGTAAATGTAAGTACTTCAGTATACATTTTGTCACACAAAATTCCTATATGGAATATTAGGAATTAAAAAAAATATCTATTATGCTCAATATATCAATGGCAGGTAATTTCAAGTGAGCTAAAGTTAATTGTCATTCATCTCATGAATGTTTGTAAACATTTCTTAGAAAACGCATAGAACACTATTAACAAAAAATTAATGCTTCTAAAATTATTCATGAAATTAAGCCAGATGATAACTAAATTATTTTGATAACTAAAATATTTTAAAACATTCTTCAAATTTTCACTCAAATATTTAATGGGTGGTAATTTGAAACAGATGTATATCATATCTGAACGATAACTCACACAAAGGGGTTTTGGGGGGAGACAAAGAATGAACTTGATGTCACAAAAAAATGAGACAGTAGTTAGATTATTTGAACACTTCTGCAAATTCTGATTGAAGTACAGAGACCAAATCTTATGCACACGTCAGTTTATAAATAATTTGAGCTCCTGTTTTGCACCATACAACTGTATACATATGAACACATCTCATGAAGATTTTTCTTGCGTGATAAACAATTGTAACAATCATATAGCTTTATAAACAATCTTTAAGGCAAGAAGTTATCTAAGATTGTCTTTTCTTTGTACAGTTTTAAGTCTATACAATCAAATAAAGCCATGTGAATTGTTTACCCTGGTCAAACTGTTCCTATAGAAATATAATAAAAATGGGGTTTGCAGAAATATATGATCTTGTTCTGTGGTTTTCTACATGAGAAACTAACACAATAATGTAATATGCAAAGGTCTGTTTTCAGAAGATATTGCTGTATTGAAATCTTTCTGAATATCTCACTAAATGAGGCTTTCTATCCTTTTACACTGTGCTTATATTTTGACCTTATACAATAACGTTTGATTTATTGAAACAGAAATGAAAATCTTGGTTTGTGCAATATTAGAGCAAAGATAAAGAAACTAAATGAAAATATATACCACATACATAGTGAGAAATTGTTGGGAACAATTTTCCTAAATGACAATTTTACTGGTGTATCATTGATAGATATACAAGTGATGGATAAATATAATGAGATGAACTGATGTGACATTTTAGATATATCTAAAATGAGGCTGGTGTCAAATAGGTAAATCAATACATGAAATAAGTCATATTTCTGTCAAATATATAAATTAGATGAAATATGTTGTACTATTGTCAAATATATGAATCATGAGTTGTACTAGAATGAGGTTGTTCGCTATGTGAATCAGGAATTGAACTAGATTGAGGTTGTTGTCAAAACTTTGTGTTTGGTTTTCCATTTCCCCAGTTATTGTAGAACACCATGCCTTCGAGGCTGTTGAGATAGGCATCATCATCCAGGGACATCATTTCCTCCTGTGGCTCCTAAATACAATGAAAAATGCTTGCATTAAGGCCATTACATTTGTTAAATCTCCCAAACAATATTCTTTCATAAAGATTACTGACCCCCTTTGAGAACAGTCAATGTGGTAAAAATAATTTACCCAATGTTGGGGCTTACTGGTATTCCATCTTTTCTTTATTTCTGAAGTTTTGAACATTAGTTATTCAGGGTTCTTCTAAGAAAAAAATGGGTATAGGCCAATGGACCAATTTTGAAATTGTGGGCCCTTAAATTTTCTAATGCTGTCAGTCAAACATAATGCCATTATGCTAACCTACCAGCATAATATTTGTCATGCAATTCAAAATGGCAGCCACTGTGACAACTCTGTAAGAGCTATTACATTTTTTTCAAATATTATAAAAAATATTCTGAATACAATCAAAAATAAATAGAATTGGTCCTCTGAAAATACATGTTATTTACTAATAGTTAAGACCCTTGTCCAATGGTTTCAGTGAAGAAGATCGAAGCTGACTGAGAGACAGGACAGAAAATTTTCTCCCTCACTGCAGAAGCTATGGTTTGCACTCATATATATCTTTATTTCAAAAATATAAAAAATTGGCTGAGGGATTATATTGTACACATGTTATGGTTTATATTTTTCACACACTCAGATTAAACATTGAAGAATGTAGGCATCTTACCGTGCTTACCTTGAAGGTATCAAAGTGGGTGTTAACATAGCCCACAGACATGTCCTCCCAGATGCCTGTGTAGTGGGTGCCACTGCTCTCCTGACTCTCCTTGTCTCCAGGGCTGGGCTCACCCTGGTTTTTCTGCCACCTACCACGATAGCACTTGAGAAGGACTGCTGCAAATGTAATGTTTAATTTCAGGAGTCTTTAATCATCAATGAAGATCTCAATTATTCAAAGTTATAAATTCTTTATGTGGCCAAGCTTGTTCAGGCAATCATTTATAAAAAGGGCTTTTTGTTTTTAACAAAAACTGCCTCAGAACAAAGAAGACAAATTACTGCAGAGCTAGCTTAGATTACAATAATTTCCTTAAAATATATCCTGTTGAATGGCACAGGACTGAGGCATGCTATTATGTACAACAATGGACTATTTGATGTATTTCTGACTGCTTCCATCCCTTATGAACGTTTATATGCTGTGAGGGTCCATACAGGGACTGGAATAGCATTCATATTTGTAAAAATTGCACACTTCCTTCTTCTAGGATTCCCCAAGTTATCAATATCAGTCCCACCCAGTCTGACTTTCCCAGTCAGTAAAGCAAGCTTCTTATCAAATGAACCAAGTTACCATCTACTGGGACAATAAGAAGGAAAAATAGCATTCCTGAGATCCACAGACTCCAAGCTGCTAGCCAATTAATATATTTAGTTAATCAATTCAAAATAAAGTTTTTTGTCAGCTATAAGTATTCACATCTAAATAAAAAATAATGATCTGCAGAAATTGAGAGCAGTGTCCTGTTCAATTGTGTTAATGACTATTTCAATAATGTAATACTTACCTATAATAATAACAAAGGCCATAACGCCTAGAGTTATGCCCACGATAGCTGGCGTGGACAGGCCAGATTCTGTGTCCTCACCACCAGGTGGTGTCGTGTGGCTGAGAGTTGGAGGAATGCTTGGCCCTTCTGTGACTTTCTCACCACCAGATGTCACTATAGAGCTACTGGACTCTGGATAAAATGCTGATGATGGCAAAACGTTTGTAGACAGCACCGTCTGTGGCACCACATAATCAGGAGAGATGTCAGTTGAAATGATTGGAAGATGCTGATTGTCACTGGCAACAAGGCTGCTAACAATGGAAGTACTCTGTCTATATGGCATTGATGATGAAATAATGGAAGAATGCTGACTTGGTTGCCATGAGGTCATTGTCAATAAAGGAAAATGTGATGAGGATAACAATAATATTGAAGAATTTTCAGCATTTTGAGATGTTCCTGTTGCTTCTATAGTGGATAACGATGATAGTAATATTAAGCTGGATGAACTTGGCAGAACAGGAATACTGGAGAGGTACTCATCCGATAATGTACTATAAGCATTATAAATGGTTTGTGTAATATTTGAGATTTCATAATCACTCATACTGGCAGTAGGGCTCAGACTGGCATCCTGAGTAGGTTCTATTGTCCTGTATTCTGAATATAGCTCAGCAGTAGTTTCAGTTTTCCCAGCACCCCATGATGAAGATGATGTTGGTTGTATGTGATAACTGTCCAGATCTATTTGTGAACTTTGAAGGTCTGAAGAATAAGGTGGAGATTCCTCTGGGTGCTGTGTACTGTTTACTATCATGGTTTGCTCTACAGTGGTAATAAGCAAACTTGTCAAACTTGTGGAGCTTATTAATTCTGAGTGTATAAACATAGTGCTCCATTCACCTTGGGATGTTCCTGGTATTTCTGTGACCAGTTGATAAGATAATGAAGAATCTAGAATAAGTTGATCTGTGTTTGATTCAGTCATTTTTGCATTCCATAACAACCAACTTGTCAGCCATAAAACTGAAAATGTTAAGAATATATTTGTTATTATTCACCTGTCTGGTTTTCTCATATTCTACTGTCCACAATGATAAAACTTGTTAACACCCCAAAAAACAAAATTTCAAATTGCAATGGGTTTTTTTTAAATCAATAAAATAAAACATTTTTACATACATTTTTATGTTTGATGTTAATATTTGTGTTTAATTCTCAAAATGTAAACATACCTGGCAGAAGATTTGGGTCAACAATGCCTTTGTGTCTCATCTTGTCATTGAATACAACTTATTGGAAATTGCCACCTTTCTGAAACATGATAAAATGAATTAAACAGAGCAGTTCAATCTGACTGAAATTAGAAATTGTAGAATTAAAATAACAATACATGCAGAGCTTTAAACCTTGGTCTTTTGCAGAAATTTTTAAAAATATAAATGTGTAAGGATAATTGAAAAACCAGCCATAAAAACTGCTCCTTGTTCAGAATGATTGTCATTGCATATCATGCAATGATCAAAACATGTTAAGTCTGTTATTTACAATTGCAGATAATCCTTTTTGACCACCAAGGCCATTTTATTTACAGGTCATAAAGTGAAATTCAAATGAAATTATTTTGGTACACCCAAAGACTTTTGGATTGATCAAATATGAAGAATTTTCTGTCTAAATTCAAAATGACAAATGGTGCATTTTTAAAACTTGAGATTACACACTTGCCCCTTAAAAAGATTATCATGACAACATTCATGTTATCTACCAGTCCCTTTTACAAATCTTAATCATATTCTTACTGCAAATAATGTTTTACTTAGTTTAAATCTTTCTTCATAGTGTCAAACTTTTTAATTACGTGACCAAATTTCAAATAATTATCAAATGATTTTATTATGAAAAAATACCATTATTAGGACAAAACACCATTCATTTTTTTCCAAACTATTTATATCTCACAGATTTTAAGGTATTGCATTTAAGGTATAATAGTCTAGTTACTTTTTTTGCCACAAATGTGAGAAGCCAAATTCTGTTTGGCAAAATGTATATATATATTTTTAAAAACCCTGTTTCCCCTAATGTTAACTACTCTTAATCATTCTCTGTACTGAATAGCCACAAGATATGAGCAATATTGACAAAAAAGGATTTTGCCAAGCTTGAAAATTGTCAAGTTCAAGCATCATCAAGCTCATCTGTAATGTAACCTTTGCAAAAAAAAATAAAATAATTCTACTCACTCATCCAAGCCTTCTATATAAAGAGTATTACCGGTAGGTGCAGGGTAAACCAAGTTCCAGAGTGTCTTCATCAAATATGAATTTCAAGACCCAAATTTTTAGATTGATTTGGTGAGTTTTCCAATACAATCATAACAATCAAGTTTTACTAGGGCCAATCCATGAGATAGATTTGCACAAATCAGGTCTTGTGACAGTTTATTCTTCCCTTAATTTAATCAATTATATAATATTGAAAATATATCCTGTAATATTTTCACGAAACAAATAATTATCAATATGTCTACAGTATATCTGACATTGAGTATCTATTGCATATATCCTGAATGATATCCTGATATGAACTGTAAATGCATGGAATTCAAGTTATTTGCTCTAGCCACAACAAATCATTAATATTGTAATTATTTTTGACTACACTTTTGTATTTGGCTCGTTCTTTACTTTACTGATGTTCTTAATTCAGAAATTTTCAGGATGGAAAGTTAAATGTGAACTAGAAAAACTTACTATGCAACTGTTGTGCTACAATATCATCACGAAGAAATTACACATTAAAAAAAAACAAACAAAAAACAAAAAAAACCAAAAAAAAAACCACACACACACCCAAAGGAAGTTCAAGCTTCTCTCGCTTACTAAGCACTGGGAAATAGAGTTATTATCAGGTAATAGAGTTATGTAGTTATTTTCCCTAGTACATTACATTTCGATTTCGAAGGATTGAAGTAAAGTTTTTACTTAAAAAATATAGTAAAGTATTCTTGTATTTCTAAATTATTATCAATAATGTGCTGCACTGGGCCTTATCACACTGAACTCATATTTTTAGAAGAAAACAAAATGCTATTTTCCTTAAGTTTTCCCATGATTTTTATGTAAAAATTTAGACATATGACAGTTTAATTGACAAATCTTTTAGAACAATTTTACCACAAATATTGTTATATTTACTTTAAATAGTGGGAATTTTGATTAATCGTCTATATTTTGAAATATCTAACTTTCTTCATAATCAAGTCAATAGTTACCAAATGTTTTTTTATGTAACCAAACAAAACATCTTTATTCAATTTATACCTCAGCCTTGAATCTAAAAGTAATAAATTGTTAAGAACAAAATAAAAACTAAATCAAAAGAAAAAAACCCTCCCATAACATTTGACACATTAACAGCTGAAATCATTTTTGTAGTTACTCTAAATCAAAGCAATCTTGCACTCTGACATTTTTTCGGTTTCGGTTTCACAAGGGACATAGGTCGATTGCCGATCTCCATGTTGTTTTTTTTCCCCATTGAAAAGTACACACCGGAACTGTTCAACTTTACCGGAACCAGATCTGTACAACTCCACTATATTTAATCATTGGTCGGAGAGATTGGCAGGGGGCCTATGGTTTATTTTTCCAGGAAAAGAAATAAAATATTGGAAGACATGGTTCAATCTAACCTTATGCAGATGGACAAATGCTGTTCACTTGGCAAATCAATCACTGACATCAGGAAAACCACCGACATGTACTCGTGAGGGACCAGTTTTCCGTCGCTACCAATAACCGCCGATTACAGCGGCTAAGCTGGAGAGGACCCTTGTAGCCGCTGCCAGTCACGGTCTACTTCATCGGCGGTAACTGGTCCAGCGCGAGTACAGACACTGTACATAACTCATTAACTGTCCGTCATTTCTTTGTGAACCAATGAAAGACATTTTTGCTCATTACAACATTTTAAATATGTCACCTTAAATTTTGTGTGATATATTTCAATGTATGTCACTTGTCATTTCAGACTCGAAGGCACCGACTTGATCAAGACAAGAGTTGGTGGCAGCAAATGCATGAATGTCATGTCATCAACCACCTGCCACCATCTCATATTTCTGACATAGCTTCAATACTATAAATGACTTTTGAAAATTGTTTCAGAATAAGTTTCTTGTATATATTTAACGTAACAAACAAACATAACATTTCTATATTTTATGAAAATGCTTACAAACATGTTGCCCGTCTTTGTGATTGCTTGACAGCTTCCCTCCATTTTTGTTTTTCTTTCAACCGGATGAGAACGGAGTTCAAACGCTTCTGCTCAGTGGTTGGATAATTATATTTTGGATAATTTGATAAAAGTCATTAAATATAATTTTCCTAAATATAAATTCCAAAGAGGAATCATTTATAATATATTCGTCTATTGATTTCACTAAAGTTTGAATAAAGTGAAAGATCTTAGGTCAAATACACAAATGCGGGATAGTTTCAGGGCCAAGCAAGGAGGCCACACAGTTACGAAACTTCCAAGATGTCAAGTTTAGCTAAGCTCGGTCCAGCACTGAGATCTGCTTCAGGTATGAAATATAGTTTATTTTCTACAAATATATACATGTAATAATTCTAGAGTGAAATATTGCAATGTGTCTCAACAGCATTGAACTGGCGGCCAGGTTTGTGTTGACCTTCATACATTCAACGAATCCTCATCAACATTGTCAAGAATTGAGCTCAGTCACAAAAATACAGTCAGTGCAGAACACAAACTTAATAAATGCTAGTTCACCCTTAATAAATGGCTGTCGATTGAAATTCTTTCAAGTTTTATTGTTTACAACGATGTAACCTTAACAATTGTATCAAAATTCCAGCACTGCAACACAGATAAATGTTTTTCAAAGAAATTGTGTAATAAATCCTTATTTTGGCAATTTACCTTATGAAACACACTGATGATTGCATGAAGTAGTTTTGTAAATAACATTAGGAAAATAAAAATAAAAACAAGCAGGGAAATGCCTATTTTTTTTCGTTCACATTTGATTTGCCTTCAGGGCTGGATATTGGAATTTAGAATTTGATCATATTCAATACTCTTAGTTGTAGCCCGAGATTGATTTTAATTTTTAACTTTTGTTTTGTTTGTTGTAATTTTTGTTTTGTTTGTTATTTTTTCCTAACTGTGTTACAGGTGGAGCACCCCTTTTTCTTATTTAAAAATCATCATTTATACTTGTAACTTAATTAGGAACATGTTCATATGTATGTGTGCTATCAATGTATAAAATCAGAGAATTGAAGCACAATATCTCCCCGGCACATAAATCCCTGGTGGTTAACCAGACATGATGAATTTCCTCTTGTTTCAAAAATGTGTAATTTTCAATTTTGTTTATTATGTCAATTTTATATTGTAATGTTAGAAAAATGCAATTGTCGATCATTTATGGTATCTGTACCTTGATGAACAAGTTTTCCACACTGATATCAACCCGAAATGGTGCACTCACAAAAACTTAAATCGCATTATACAACATTGCAACAGTTGACTTCATACTGAAACTAAAAGACAAAATATGATAAGTAATGAAAAGTAAGTGTTGATCATTATTCCCAGTTAATTCTATAATTACATTGTATAAATTTTGCAGGTCCCTGTCGCTGTTCCACACAGCTTGTAGCAGCAGCCAGACATCAGAGTAATGCCAGTGCTGAAAAGAAACCAGAAAAGGTATTTTATGTAAAATAACAAAATAGTACTGTCATGAAGTAGTGATTTTCTTTGTCCAGTATATTTGTAAATGTAATGTGGAATGTATTAGGAATGAACTGTCTACTTTTCTTAACAACTTTTGTTATCTGTTGACAGACAGTGTTTGGACCACTCAAAGATGAAGACCGGATTTTTACCAACTTATATGGGAGACATGATTGGAGACTCAAGGGTGCATTGGCTAGGGTAATTCAATGAACCATAGTTATTTCTTCAATATTTCTGCTTAATTTATGGGTCAGCGGTTGGTCTGGATTTAAGGAAAACAATTTGTTAACTGATTTGTGTTATTCTCAATGAAATAGATGAAACTGAATATACTTGGTAAGTTCATCAAGGTTAACCACAGTTTTCCTGGCACAACTTCAATCAAAATCCTGTATTTATTATTTAAGCTTTTTTAATTTTTATTTTAGGGTGACTATTATAAAACCAAAGAGATTATCCTTAAGGGAAGAGATTGGATTCAAAAGGAGATCATTGGCTCAGGATTAAGAGGGCGTGGCGGTGCCGGCTTCCCCACAGGCATGAAGTGGAGCTTTATGAATAAACCTGATGATGGCAGGTGAGCAAAGAAGATATTAAATACAGTTCTGTACATTCAATCTATGGTCATAGCAATAATAAACACTGCAGAGCAACATCTGGACAATGTATAGAGGTTTTGTTCAATTGTTGAAATGAGTTGGTAGCACAGTTGTCACAGTATCATGTACATTTATGTCTTCATGAAAGTAATTTTGAACATAATTTCACCAAATATTATGTTCTGATTGAGAAAAATAGAAGATATGTTTTGATTTTAATACACATAATTTACCTTTCACTATTTCATCTTTGCTGAACAGTAATTTGTAAGTTTAATGAATTTGTAAATATATGTTATTGGCTCATAAATATCATAAGGATTTCTAATTGTATTGATAAGAACTAACATACTACCCTTTTAAGAAGGTGATGCAATTTTCACCTTTTTCAGAAGAAATTACACTTACTAAGTTCAACTTGTTTATTTATTTTGGTAAACATTTGTTAAACTTACTACCACCTGTTTGGTTTCAGACTCATCTTAGGAAAAAAAGGATATTTTATTATTTCATAAGAAAAAATATATTTTGTTGATGTAATATTTTCCACACATGATTTCACATGAAATTATATTGTAACAGAATTATCTCATCATTGTAAGAAGCCATATTTCAAATTAAAGGTTATCAATACTTTTTTAGGTGCTTTTCAAGCTGCAAAAGATGGATTAGGAAGTAAAATAAGGCATTTTAATGTCTTGAAATAAACGGACTAAAGAAATGGAATTAAAATTTTAAAAGTATAACAATGTTGATTATTTCCAATGAATTGAGATATATTATTTGTTTTTTAATAGGCCAAAATATCTGGTAGTAAATGCTGACGAGGGGGAGCCAGGAACGTGTAAAGACCGTGAGATCATGAGGCATGACCCCCACAAGCTGGTGGAAGGGTGTCTGATTGCCTGCGCTGCTATGGGGGCTAGAGCTGGTAGGGAACGCAACTCTCAACTTGTGGTTATGCTTAAACAAATGCAGATACAAGAAAACAATAATAATAAATTATTTATCAAGTAACGAATTGACAAATCCTGTTCGAGGTCCAATAAATCCAATATGAACAATATACAATCCAATTTATAAATAAGTATATAGTGAGTATTGGAATTATCAGAACTATTTATGCTATATTACAATCAAATTGAATTGCTTTGGCTATTAAGTGATTATAATTTATTTGAAATTCATAAAATTCATGGCTAATGGCACTTGTTTCCTGCAATATAAATCTTTCCTATCTCATTAATTGAGGCACTGGAAAGTAATTTAAATATTGTTATAGCCATGTTTACTATTATTGTTGACTCCACAGATTATTACAGCACCTTTTGTGATATTTGACATGAGGTATCTAGTTGTGATAAATTATTCTAATGTTTGCAATACAATTTCAGTTAAATACCAAAAAAACTAAATAATTAAAATATTGATGTGTGATGTTGATTTCAGCTTATATATACATCCGTGGGGAGTTCTACAATGAAGCCTCCAACATGCAAGCGGCCATCAATGAGGTAAAACAATATAAGCTTATTAATATCAAGTGTGAAGTGTGTAAAACTTGAATAGTGACTTAATAGGAACAATACCATTAACTGGAATATATTTTAAATACTTAAGTGAGAGATGTTTTCAGCATTTTCTCTTTATTTTGTTGAAATATAATTATCTTGATGGTGCAGTTTAAGTAACTTGTACCAATAATAGTTCTGTACATACTAGATGCTGCATAAGACCAATACCAACAAATACCAACACTGGTTTCAATCTTATTAGATCTCGTCAGTTGGATGGGCACTTTCTGTGGTATTTGCTCATTTTCACCTTTATACTTTTTGTGTGGAGATTCTCAGTTTGTTGTTATATTTACAGGCTTACAAGGCAGGTTTGATTGGCAAGAATGCTTGTGGTTCAGGCTATGACTGTGATGTTTTCCTGCACCGTGGAGCTGGTGCTTACATCTGTGGAGAGGAGACCGTAAGTACTTAGTAACTCCTCATCTATTCCTGTGATATCATATCTCGTAAGAATATAAATGATCTATTTAGATTCCTACGTAATCTTTTAACACATGATTGGATATAAAATAGTGTAGTACCTAATAAAAGGTGTAAGACCCCATATTGTATTTTTGTAAGAATCTTTCAAATTAATTTTATTGACCATCAAAATTATATTTTCATTTAGGGTGAAGATATTTCAAATTTTTTTGTGTCATTTTATCTCTGATATTATGCACAGATTATACATTATTCAAGGCATAATGATGAGTAAAAGTGTACAAATTGATTCAATTTATTGTATATGTAGTTTTGATTCTGTAAATAGTAAAATTCTTGCACCTTTGTGAAAAGCAGCGATTGAGATATATAGTTATATTATGTTTGCAGTCTCTGATCGAGTCTCTGGAGGGTAAGGCTGGGAAGCCTAGGCTGAAGCCTCCATTCCCTGCTGATGTAGGCGTGTTCGGCTGCCCCACCACTGTCAACAACGTGGAGACGATTGCTGTTGCACCTGTGAGTGAAAATTTATTGGTTATTTCACTTTAACTCAAAGGCTATCGTACACATTTTAAAACACAAATCACTGTTGTTAAATTAGATTCAAAATATTTGAATATTTGAAAGAGTTTCATGGATTTATCAAATTTAATAAAATGTTTAACACCTGATCATATATTACAATAACAAATTCAACACCTATCTTGCAGACAATCTGTCGACGTGGAGGTGAATGGTTTACAACTTTTGGCAGAGACAGAAATAGAGGAAATAAGGTCAGTATGATATGGATATTATGTGTACAGGAGATACTCATAGTGACAGATATTACAATTCACTTTTCATGGCTGACACTGTATTTCTTCTCATATTAGAAAAAAAAAATTATTTGAACCGTTAAACAAAAAACAGAAATAAAATAGTTAACACCATTGCTGTTGATAAAGAGAAATTAATAAAAAAAAATTTTTTTGGATTTTCAGTTGTTTAATATTTCGGGCAATGTAGTGAACCCTTGCACGGTGGAGGAGGAGATGGGAATCTCCCTGCGTGAGCTGATTGACCGTCATGCGGGCGGAGTCATTGGAGGCTGGGACAACTTGCTTGCTGTCATCCCTGGTGGCTCCTCTACACCAGTCATCCCCAAAAGGTCTGATAGCAAATATTCTGTTTATCTGCTTCCTCATTTCTTAGTTCTGTGCACATCTTTGCAGAGGTTAATCTTTTAAGTTATTCTTCAGGATTTGAAGATATTAACTGAAAGTTTTATTTTAACTTTATAAATTACCAGAAGAAATGCTTCAGTTCTACTCAAATATCAATACATTATTTCAACACATTAACAGAGTCGGAAAATGAGAAACAAACTTTTTTAGCTATGCTGACATTTTCAGCATAGATTCTGCAATGCGAGGTAATTTTTTGTCATTCTGTCTGTCTGTCAACTTTGATCTTCTCTGAAACAATTGGTCGGAGTCTTTGATCTTCTCTGAAACAATAGGTCGGAGTCCAGAGATTTTTTTAGGAAAGATGCTGTTTTTTTAAGGGGACTAATTCTATCCATTTCTTAATTATTAAAAAAAATCTAATGACTGACGTGTCAAGGATGCAGTCATTTTGAATAATAACATAACAAGTATCAGTCATTAAGAACAGGCCTCGACATTAACCGGTGGCCCGGTTGCCCGGAGCTATATTTAACATGTGTCGGGCAAGTCCGGGCAACTGGATGTTTCTCTTCCACTTGCCCGATGGGCAAGTGCTGTAATCTTGAAATAATATACCCCAGAGCCAATAAAAATTAATTTTCATCACTGTGCACAGAGCTTCGAATGCGATTGCCGCCATTTTGTCTGCGATTGATTATCTTGGCCGGGTGCACTCTTGTTCAAAAGTTGAGCACATTTTCGGGATTCGTACTGCATTTAACATAGACTCATTTTGCAACCGTGCACGACTTTACACATAAATCGAATGCGTTTCTTAATCTGGTCCCCTATCATAATATCTACTTAGATTTTATATACATAATGATCGGGTACCAGTCAAAAAGTCTTGGAATTTTCCATGAACAACATCATGATGCTGAGACATTTGGAACATCTCATCAGTGTATTTTAGTGCGAGTTTTGGTGAAAAGAACAGGTTGAACAGATTTTGATAAAATAATTTGATAATTTTGATAAAATAAGATATAAAATACAAATCCTTATTTTATTCAAAAATAGCTTTTATTTTTCTATCTGGGCAAGTGAATTGTATTTCAGGGCAAGTAGATTTTAAAATTTACTTGCCCGGTGGGCAAGTGGATCACAAATGTTAATGTCAAGGCCTGAAGAATCAAGATAGTAATGGAATTCAGTATGTAGCATGCATTTTGATTGGCTGATTTTATCTTCTGTTCAAATTTGTTTGGGAAAAGAATTTAAATGATCATTTATGAAGCAATTTGTAGATATTTCCAGAAAATGTTTGCAAACATTATAAAAAAGCAATGATCAACATCGCTCTGAGGCCATTGGCTGATTGTTTTTTGGGTCCATTCATGAATATTGGTGATATTTTCAGTGTATGTGATGATGTGTTGATGGATTTCGATGGCTTAGTCCAGGCTCAGACTGCCTTAGGAACGGCAGCTATCATCGTGATGAACAAGCAGGCAGACATCGTGGATTGTATCGCCAGACTTATGGAATTCTACAAACATGAAAGCTGCGGACAGGTATGGGATTAGTCACACACTGAAACATCAGTATGGCGTATATGCTTGATTCAGAACCAAAGAGCATTAAAAATTATTCAGAACCAAAGAGCATTAAAAATGAAAAGTTGATTTCAAGTAAGTTGGTTATCATCACTTTTGTTATAAACATCATTGTTGGAAGAAGTTCAGTCCTTATATAAGGGTGTAATAAATAATTCAAATTTCATAATCATTTAGATAAATCGGACTTTGTTTCAGATTTTGGTAAAATTGTGCTGTAAACTTGAGATATAAACACATTATGTGCAATCAGTTTGTGTTACTTTTATCAGTGTACACCTTGTCGTGAGGGAGTGAGCTGGATGAACACAATCTTGAAAAGATTTGGTAAGTGCCATCACAAAATAGCAGTCATTTATATAAATTTTGATGGTAGAGTGTTTATAGTAAAGGCAATTGTGGAATATAACTCTTTTCATGACTAAAAAATTAGAATACAACCAATCTCAGTCGAGTTTTATTGATGTTCACATAGATTGACATAGAAAAATGATGATGGAATTTTGATTTGGCAGAGTATTTTCTGTACTTATGTCCTTCAGCAACACTGGATTTTGATGACTAAGTGGTCACTTATCAGAGTTTTGATATTTCAGTGACCGGGAACGCCCGTCCAGATGAGATAGACATGCTTCAGGAGATCAGCAAGCAGATTGAAGGTCACACTATTTGTGCTCTCGGAGACGGAGCAGCATGGCCAGCACAGGTGAGCAGCTCATGTCCAAGCCTCTGTCCAGGTCCCTTTCCAGACCTCCGTCCAGGCCCCTGCCGAGGCCTCTATCCAGGCCCGAGTCCAGGCCTCTGTCTAGGCCTCCTTCCAGGCCCCCGTCTAGGCCTCTATCCATGCCTCTGTCTAAGCCTCTGTCTAAGCCTCTATCCAGGCCTCATTTAATCACTTAGACCTGGTCCACACCTTTAGAATTAGTTGCTTTATTATTGACACCTTTTGTCTCTTTAGTTTTCATTTTGTATGGTGTGTAAATTGAATTTTTGAACATGAATCCTCTCTAATTCTTTTTCCTGATATTTCCCCATGCTATAAATTTAGTACTTTGATTTAATGCCGTCTTCAGAACAAAAAAGAAATACTGTACTTATTTTTGCATATTGCAGGGCCTCATCCGGCACTTTAGACCAGAGCTAGAGAGGAGGATGAAGGAATTCCAGCAGAAGAAGGCTGCCCAGTGAGTTAACCAGGCTCCCCTCGGTCTGCAGACTCCCCACGGTCTGCATGGCTTTACAACATCTGCCAAGATACAGGATTAAAGATGGACATAGCTGCAGTCTGTCATAAAATATCAAGAACATTTCATCTACATGAACTGGAAAAAGTCCTAACCATGTATATATATAATAAATCAAGAAATGGATAGCAGATATTAAGTTAATGATGTGTAAATAGTGTGAAAAATGTGAACTTTAATATTGAAAAAAATGTTTGGTTCTTATTTGAGTAACAGAAATTCTTCATGAAACAAGTCGAAAATAAGATTATAAAATTTCATTGTAAATTCACATCCAGTTATGTGATCAATACAGTAAGATTAAAATATGTTGTATTATAATGTTGCATTTTGGTCAATTATTTTGAAGCATCTTAAACCTTGCAAAATTGGCCCATTTCCTACATCTGATCTAGACAATATTGTCCAATCTCCCCTATTTAATTACATCTGCTCAATTCGATTGTGTCCCTCTTTCATTTAACCCTTTGAAGTATCAGAATATCTTTTATATCATCAATTTTAACATCATACCAATAGCTCATTGATATAATTCTTAATAAACATAACCCCCTGAGCTGATAGCTCTGCTGACTTAGATGAAAACGAAGTCATAATTTATAAACTTCCAAATCTACATGTTATTCCCTGGTATTTTTCTTTTATTGCCTAAAAAATCTGTAGTTTACTTCCTATGAACATGTGACAACTGGTAATGTGCTGTCAGATGTCATTTTCATTGATCTTGAATATTCCAAAACTTTTCAGATATCAGTAGGACTACCGGTAGTTGTCACCGTGTGAAAGTAAACATTTTTGTACATTCCAACATCTTGTATATTTCTGGAGTACTTACACATTGTCAAATTCAGTAAATATTTGTTTTATAACTGTTTGTTTCAACAGTTATTCTGAAACAATAACCTGCAGATTTTTTGCAGAATATTTCTGAACGAGTTTTCATCATATAAAAAATGTCTCATTGACTGAATTTTCCTGATGCAGTGCTGCCCTCTGTGGGCAAAATCAGAATAACACCCAAGATTTTAGCATTGCACAATCACAATAAATAAAAATAAGGCATTGAATGATCCCATTTGGTCCCAAATTGGCGGGAGAACACGAGTGAGGTGTCAGGAAATTATGGATAAACCAGGTGATTACCAATTGATAATGTGAGTTATGTTTCTTTTGAAAGGATACTTATTTCAATATTTGGTAGATCAAAAGTAAAAACAACATGTGCTCATAAATAAGAAGTTGTGGCTTGATTCATGTGGCAGAGACAAGGCCCAGACAAAAAAGGTGAAACCTGCCATCCCATCCCCAGGGATGACATTAAAAAATGAAACCATCTCTTGTTTGTTTACACATCATCATTTATTTGGATCCATTCCATGTTATCACAGAGGTATTAATATTCTAATTGTCTATTATACATTCCACTCTGTTCTCTGTCAAAACATTAACTGTGGTATCATACCGTACAGTCCAAAACTTATATACCATTTGACTTTAAGTGATAACATGCCTTGAACATACTGATGCAGAAATAGTCCACATGATTAAATGTTTTCATTGTTCAGTTAATCAAGGCAACATCTTGGTTCAGCTTGGTTCAAATACAATGTCGTTCAATCATGGTTCAAATACAATGTCGTTCAATCATGGTTCAAATACAATGTCGTTCAATCATGGTTCAAATACAATGTCGTTCAATCATGGTTCAAATACAATGTCGTTCAATCATGGTTCAAATACAATGTCGTTCAATCATGGTTCAAATACAATGTCGTTCAATCATTGCTATCTATTAATAAGAGCTGAAAAAGCATTATTCCTGATACAGAAAGTGAATCATAATCGTTCCTCTCAAGTATTTTGATGTATCTTTTTATATTTCAGAGTGGTGCTATGACTAGCTCTTTCACTATCATAAGTAATGCCTGTTTTCTTTGAAAATTCTGATACAGTTTTCACAAGGCTCGAATACAAAAAGAAATATTAGTTTTTTATGCAATATTATTTGTCTTTAATCTAAATAAGATTTGTGTGATTAATTTTATTTGGAGAAATAACTCTTAAATTCAGTAAATAATCGTTTACAGCCAAGAATAATATTAACATTACATTATAACCTAAATCATTCCTACAGCCACACTACTGACTTAGATTGTACTAGATTATCTGATGGCTGAACACAATCAACTCGGACTATATTATTACATCCTTACTTTTATAGTTATGTACATAATTGTTCATGCCTGTCAATATAGATGGCATTGCATGGTAGACATTACACATATACATTTTATGCCATTAAATCAAGCACAACCATTTACAGTCACAATTAATCAAGGTCTGTAATGTCCTAGAGACATCATGTACCCTCGTAAATTGAAAAAAAAGGAGTAAATCGGTTTCTCTTTGTTTTCCTGATTCATTTTCAAACATTTATCATACAAAATGAAAGCTGTATTTTAGTCAATCGGGGTTGATACCTGGATAACAAATTTGTTCTTTCTGTTCAAGCAGTGCATTGAAACATTTAAAGAATTTCAAGGTTGTAGAATTATCAAAAACAAAATTCATGATGAAATTATTTCACTTGCATTATTTATCTAGATTAGTAAGCATATCATCTTAATAAATCTTAATTTCCACCAAATAATATTTTCCAAACTAAAATTAGAATAAAAATGAGTTTTTTTCTATTATGTGATTAACATTAAAAGGTTGTGTTTTCATTATGTTATGATATTTTTCTTGCTACTAGTGCTAATACACTTCTCAAAATTATTTTCAAACTATAATATTTCTTATTTCACAGGATTTCACTTGACATATCAACATAATATCTGGAATGTACAGTATCTTACTAAATGTGACTCAAAATATATACATCAATTTGTGTCCATTCTTATTCTGTCTACACTTTCTGACAATGTAAAACACAACAAATTATCAGATATACATGTACACATAATTCTGAACATGATCTATTAGAACTGAACTTTGTTAGACATACCACAAGACAGGTCAACAGATTCATACTAATTTCTTGTTACATCCATTCCATACTTTAAGATGAAAATATCTACAAATCATTAAAATTGTCTGCTGGCTAATCATAACCAAAATAAAATGCTACTGGCATATATTTCTTATTTCATGATTATAATGTTACATTAATTACATTTACTGTTTAGGCCTGCGTGACAGCTTCTTTGTTTCTCATGCTTTTGTTGATACTGCCATTTTTTCATTACTTTTATGTGTCTGGTCTGATGCTAACTGTTTTCCAAGATATTCCCTGAAATAGAAAATATCTGATCAAAATATGTTCATCTCAAACAGTTGATAAATATGCAATCATGCAAAACATTTCCCACACAGGTCACATTGCCGGTCAGCGACTAATCTTAACTTATGCCGTGAAATCATGAGTTCTATTTAAGAGGCTCATGAGATACATGCAGAATAAATAGTTATAACCCTACATGCAGAAACAATCAAGCTTTGGTATTGACACCTGCTTTATTACCCTGTTTGGGTTAGTGTTGCTGTGTTGTGGTGGCCAGTTGGCCAACTAGATTTTTGGTCTTTAATGGCCAGATAATATACAAATAAATTTGCACCATCCTTGCCCTTAAGTTCAGCATGTGTGCTTTATCTGAAATATCGGGCCACCACTCCTCATCATCTATTGGCCTACTTAAGTTAATGTCAAGGCCTGACAATACAGAAATCAATTAATCATGATGATTAAACCTTTGGCTCCTGAACCAAACATGTATGATTAACATGGATCATGATGGAAGTGGATATTCACAACATTATATACTTCAAACAGACAGAGTGTTTTTTTTTTTCTGAACCAATTGACTCCTTATGCTAAAATCTACAAACTATGGTTTAATGAGACATGAGGTTTATAAGTAAGTACATACCAGTTATGCACCATAAGTTTCTGTACAGAGAGCAAGGCTTCATAGCGAACATTGGGATCTTCATGTGACAAGTGCTGCATGACCAACTGCTTGCCTCCAAGCTGCTCTATAACACTGCAATGTAAGATAGTATCACACCTTCATATCAAGCAGTCTAGATCAAACTCAACCAGCTGAAAATAGCCGAAAACAAATAATTAATTAAAGAATTTCAGGAGAGTAAAAGAGGTCTGTGAGCCAATGCTTTGTCCTTATTCTAATTATGAGCTGTTCCTTACTGTTTGCCTCTTGGGTAGTGTCGTACATATTCCCCGATATCATGTGCAGCTACTGACAGGATCAGGGGGTCTCGGCTGGACTCCAGTAACTTGATTAAGATCCTGCAAGTAAAACAATATATTCAGACCTTCAATTTAAATGCATATCTTGATTTATTTTCAGAAACACATTTCTTGCAATATATGGAATCTTTACTTTAACAAAAAGTTGGGATTCGAGGAAATTATCTGTTCACTCAGTTTTTAGGACTCAGACATTACATTACATCTTAATGGTGTATTTAAAATATCTTGCTTTTTTTATATACATCCAAGAGAAGGAAACACCAAGTAAAATGGTGAAAATAAAGATAAAGGTGGAAACTACACAAACAGCTTACTTAAGTAGTTCATAGTTCTTCTCATTCAACCTTCCAGCATTCTCTCTCCAGAATTTCTCGGATTTGTGAACTGGGCTCCACTCCAATCTCCCAGACTTCACCTCTGTGGAATACTCATCAAAGGAGCTTAGATCTATGACGCTAGACTGAAGCTTCTCATTGAGGAACTCGATATCTTCTGTGATGTCAGGGTCATCAAACTTGCGCCCTTCAAGCAGCTGCAGTTGTTTAAGCACTTTACACTGTACCATGGAGAGTGCATGGTCCTGAATGATTTCACGTCCTGTTGGTTTCTCTAACATGTTCTAAAAAGACATCAACATTTCCATTTCAATCAAAACCAAGCATAATCCCACATATAAACATAAATAATATAATACAATTTTTGACATGCCACCATGGATTCTCGCAACCAAATCAACTCAAACTCACTAATTTAATATGTTATGTGACGGAACAGCCACATATTATTTCAAATATCAAATTATGAAACCATTTCTTAATTTTAGCTATGAGCTTTCAGGGGCATAACTCTGCTTTAAAATGGATTTAAAATGGATTTAGTATGAAAAAAGTGTTCCTGAGGTATTTTCCAATCTTTTTGATTAAAAATACAGTAAGTATTTCTCTGTTCAGAAAATTTCAGGAAATTGCTTTTCTGTGTTATATTATTCTGGGGATGATTTCTTACCCTGAATGTTGCCAGAATAATCCTTGTGACTTTCTCTTTAACAGATTCACTCAAAATATCTGCCAAAATGGGAATAACATTGTACCTGAAAACAGAATTATATTTATTTTGATTGTGATGTTTATGCTGAGGATTTGATGGGCATGCTATTTTATCATGAATATGTTGCTGTCTTATCATTGAATAATATCAATATTACAGGCACACAAAATGTTTTAAATTCCATCCAAAGACTTTCCATTTCATATAAAATCTTTAACGCACAAAATGTGATGCAACCATAGGAAATTTATTTACATCGTCCAAAATATTTAGATAACCAGAGTATGTCCAGACCCCTTTTAGGAACAAAAACCACAATAAAACAATAATTGTAAACAGTTTAACAAGAATATGAGACTTAAATATATATTCCTTGCATAATTTGGCAGCCTTCAACGATCAAACTTATCTTCATAACCAGAGCCATGAATTTGTTAGAAGCTAGAGACCATTGTCTCCGAGAGTGATGTGCCTAAATGGGGACAATTCTAGGCTTGGATTTGTTAGAAGCTAGAGACCACTGTCTCAGGAGTGTTGTGCCTACAATTCTAGGCTTGGATTGTTAGAAGCTAGAGACCACTGTCTCCAGGAGTGTTGTGCCTACAATTCTAGGCTTGGATTGTTAGAAGCCAGAGACCACTGTCTCCGAGAGTGTTGTTCCTACAATTCTAGGCTTGGATTGTTAGAAGCTAGAGACCACTGTCTCCGAGAGTGTTGTGCCTACAATTCTAGGCTTGGATTGTTAGAAGCTAGAGACCACTGTCTCCGAGAGTGTTGTTCCTACAATTCTAGGCTTGGATTGTTAGAAGCTAGAGACCACTGTCTCCGAGAGTGTTGTGCCTACAATTCTAGGCTTGGATTGTTAGAAGCCAGAGACCACTGTCTCCGAGAGTGTTGTGCCTACAATTCTAGGCTTGGATTGTTAGAAGCTAGAGACCACTGTCTCCGAGAGTGTTGTTCCTACAATTCTAGGCTTGGATTGTTAGAAGCTAGAGACCACTGTCTCTGAGAGTGTTGTGTCTACAATTCTAGGCTTGGATTGTTAGAAGCTAGAGACCACTGTCTCCGAGAGTGTTGTGCCTACAATTCTAGGCTTGGATTGTTAGAAGCCAGAGACCACTGTCTCTGAGAGTGTTGTTCCTACAATTCTAGGCTTGGATTGTTAGAAGCTAGAGACCACTGTCTCCGAGAGTGTTGTTCCTACAATTCTAGGCTTGGATTGTTAGAAGCTAGAGACCACTGTCTCCGAGAGTGTTGTTCCTACAATTCTAGGCTTGGATTGTTAGAAGCCAGAGACCACTGTCTCCGAGAGTGTTGTGCCTACAATTCTAGGCTTGGATTGTTAGAAGCTAGAGACCACTGTCTCCGAGAGTGTTGTGCCTACAATTCTAGGCTTGGATTGTTAGAAGCTAGAGACCACTGTCTCCGAGAGTGTTGTGCCTACAATTCTAGGCTTGGATTGTTAGAAGCTAGAGACCACTGTCTCCGAGAGTGTTGTGCCTACAATTCTAGGCTTGGATTGTTAGAAGCTAGAGACCACTGTCTCCGAGAGTGTTGTGCCTACAATTCTAGGCTTGGATTGTTAGAAGCCAGAGACCACTGTCTCCGAGAGTGTTGTTCCTACAATTCTAGGCTTGGATTGTTAGAAGCTAGAGACCACTGTCTCCGAGAGTGTTGTGCCTACAATTCTAGGCTTGGATTGTTAGAAGCCAGAGACCACTGTCTCCGAGAGTGTTGTTCCTACAATTCTAGGCTTGGATTGTTAGAAGCTAGAGACCACTGTCTCCGAGAGTGTTGTGCCTACAATTCTAGGCTTGGATTGTTAGAAGCTAGAGACCACTGTCTCCGAGAGTGTTGTGCCTACAATTCTAGGCTTGGATTGTTAGAAGCTAGAGACCACTGTCTCTGAGAGTGTTGTGTCTACAATTCTAGGCTTGGATTGTTAGAAGCTAGAGACCACTGTCTCCGAGAGTGTTGTGCCTGAATGGGGACAATTCTCAGCTTGGATTGTCATTTGCCTAAATGGGGACAATTTTAAGCATAAATTGTTAAAAACCAGAGACCATTGTCTCTGAGAGTGATGTGCCTAAATGGGGAAATGTTTATGCTTGGATTATTAGAAGCTTAAATGGGGAAAGGTCCAGGGCGACTCTAGGCATAGATTGTTAGAAGTTTAATCGGGGAAAGGTCCAGGACAAATCTAGGCATAGATTGTTAGAAGCGATTGCCATTTAGTAGAATCTTAGTGAGTGATGTAAATGTAACTGTGTTAGTCGTTGGTTGCATTATCTGCGTGCTTGTCAGGTTGTTCTCCTCTATTCCCTCACTTACCTATTATGATAGTCATGCTCTGCACAGATTCTGAAAGTTATCATTACATGTGCACTATTGTTTACCAGACCTTGTGACCAGAGACTCTTTCAGATTTACCTCCTGGCAAGTTGTTAAACAGTAACTAGTGATTAAATTATGATTTAGATAAATGACATAGACATTAGGTTTCTAAGTGTAAATAAGATTAAACTGGAAAACAGGAAATAGTCATCAAAATAAGAGTAAAAAAAATACCACAGATGGCAAACCCCTCAGCTTTTGGGAACAGTGAAAGGAGTAGAAATTTAGGGTAGTTTTTTGGAATCCCTTTTAAAGCACCTTTTAAGTATTTAAGAACAAGGCTAATTTTGGAATGTTTCGAATCACAAAAGTAATATTTCAGTATTCCTGGCAAATACCTTAATAATCACAGATATTATGCCTTTTCATGAAGTATCTGCTTATTTTGAAATGTTCAAAAATGTTCTTCTAAAATATGGTGTGTCATAACTTTCCACCCAAATTGAAGATGGCTTTGAATTTGAAAAGTTCCGAAAAAAAACAGGCATAAGGCCCAAGAGTTGTGTTGACCATTGCTTTCTTATAATTGTGACTTTTTTTTCAAAAAAAATTGCCAAGGGCTCTAAAAGCAAACATGGTACAAATGATATTGTACTTACTTGTTCATCTTCTCTGCAAGCTGAGGGTTAAAGGTCATGCACCAGAGACAGAAGGTCAGTTGATACTGAATCTGAAATCCAACCTTACCAGCCAAAACTGAAATTAACCTGAAAATCAACAATATTAATATGAAGATAATTTTGTTTAGTTTTTCGAGATCCTCAAACCTTATTTGTTCTTATTGTCTCTTTCAAAAAAATATAGTCTTTAATGAATAACTTCTTTATAATTAACACTGTGATAAAATGCTTAGTCTAAACATTTTGCCAGGCCTACTTATTATCATGTTATAGTATCTAGTCCCTATGTTTAAGTATAACTGAATGACGAAGAAAACAAAGTGTGGCAGCGGACATGGTCGAGACTGAGCAAGAACATAAAGCCAGCTTGTGCTGATTTGATAATAAAGGAATCTATCAAAACATTCAATCAAGGAGAACTCACCTAAACAAAAGAAAGATATGGAAAAAAATAAATTTCAAGCACTAGAAAACTTCACCATGATAGGCAGGGTCTTTTCACTCAGTGGATTAAATCATATTGCAAAATATGTGGTTATAACTTACGTGCTGACGCCATCCACTTTGATGAATGCGAATCTATACTCATCTATCCTCAGCATCATCTGCAGACATCTCGCCACTGTCTGCAGATACTCATTGTTCTGAAACAAACACACGCATAATAATAAGGCTAGACCAACTTGGCTTCATTTATAGAAAAGATAAGAGATTATTTGATTTAAAATTATTTATAATATTTTCTTTCATTTTTAAAATTACCTCAGCAACATGTGACCAATGTATAAAATACTCCCTCCCCCACAAAAAAATAAAAAATAAATGAATAAAAAAAATAAAGGAAATATTTTACTTATTTTTTTCTTTTTTCTTTCAAAACAGAGCTGTTTTCTGAACTAAGCCATGAACATTGAAGTACACTTTAGACTTGAATAAAAATCAAAATTTTTCAATGTTTTTGAGCTTTGAACATGATCAAATATGAGTTATAAGCACATTATATTCAAAGTATGTAAATCTTTTGAAAAATAAATAAATATACAGTATAAAACTGACATGCTCATAAATGGAACTCTCATGCATAAAATTGTCTTTTTATAATTTCAAATATATGACACGAAAAAGGCTTAAATCAAATATAAGGCTTATAAAAATATTTACCTTAAACAGGCCTGACAATAAATTAATGCTTAAAGGTTGTTTGATCTAAGCTGAGAGCAACAATAAATAATAGTTATATTGCTCTCAGATCTAAGGCCTTTAAAAATTGAAATAAACACTCTTTGATCAATAATAAAAGGCTTTTCTGGCTAATATTTCATCAGCGTTCTATGGTCAAATTTTCTATACATTTACAGAATAAAAAAATGTTGATGACATAAGAAACACCACTGTTAGGATTTGTGAACTATGACTTGCAAAGGGAATGAGCTCTAGAATTCACCCCTCCCTCAACTTTGCTTCATTGCAGGACAAAAAAACACTCATAAAGGCTCCTCGGCCAATTCAAAGGTTGTTATAATTCTCTGCCAGGCCTGCATAAAGCTTCAAAGCTATTCTCGACACTATTCCTTTATTGATAATTTTGAATGACAATATTTCTTGAAACCAAGCAATTTTCTTGACCCATCTATAATTTACACTGATAGTTATTTCACGCTTAAACATGATAGAATAAATTATTTAAGTCTTGAAAAAACTTGAAAAAATTACCTAGGATTACCATCTACAGCTGTTATTTTTAGCATACACCAAATAATTGCATGATTATCTGAGCAAAATCACTGATATAGAACACCAATCATAATGGGGAGGTTCCTTGAAATCACATTCATTCAGACATGCTCTAACTACACTACAATCGACTCTGGGTTAAAGCCCGTGCTCATGAAAATGAATGGTTGTTTTTATTAAAACACTGAAAACATAATGGCTCCTGAATTTATCAATTTATGTTTAATTCACTTAATATCATCCAAAGTTTCTACCTACAATAAACTCATGTTATTTCTTCACTTAAATAATCATGGGCCTTAACCTTAGAAAATGCAGGTACAATCAATTTGTTTTTACACCCCAATCAGTAGCTTGTTAACACTTAACTTTGGGTGTTACCAACGATTTACTCACATAAGGCACATCCCCAATCTCTTCCTCACTCTACATAGCACAGTAAAACACCCTGTCATCAATTCCTTGCCAATCATGCCAAATTTGGATATTTTTACACAGGAAGAATTTAGACCTTTGAAGATTCCTTATGAATCTTTACACTGATACATATATAAATCCAAATTCACAAAATATCATGATTTTCAAGTTAGTCTCCATGAAACACAAAATGGTGCAATTGACAATTTGTTAACATTTATAAAAATCAAAAAATAATCTTTTTTGCAGAAGATTATGTACAAATACTACAAACTTACAGGTATTTTCATTTGGTCTTTGAGCCATGTGAGGTAAAATAATAAGTCAGAACCTTCCATCAACTCTTTGCTCCAGCAAGCTATCTTGGCAATGATACGGCCAGTCTGAAATCAGTAATATCATCATATTATACAACCAGTCTGAAATCAGTAATGTCATCATATTATACGACCAGTCTGAAATAAGTAATGTCATCATATTATACGACCTGTCTGAAATCAGTAATGTCATCATATTATACGACCAGTCTGAAATCAGTAATGTCATCATATTATACGACCTGTCTGAAATCAGTAATGTCATCATATTATACAACCAGTCTGAAATAGGTAATGTCATCATATTATACGACCTGTCTGAAATCAGTAATGTCATCATATTATACAACAAGTCTGAAATCAGTAATGTCATCATATTATACGACCAGTCTGAAATCAGTAATGTCATCATGTTATACGACCAGTCTGAAATCAGTAATGTCATCATATTATACGACCTGTCTGAAATCAGTAATGTCATCATATTATACGACCTGTCTGAAATCAGTAATGTCATCATATTATACGACCTGTCTGAAATCAGTAATGTCATCATATTATACAACCAGTCTGAAATCAGTAATGTCATCATATTATACAACCAGTCTGAAATAGGTAATGTCATCATATTATACAACCTGTCTGAAATCAGTAATGTCATCATATTATACAACAAGTCTGAAATCAGTAATGTCATCATATTATACGACCAGTCTGAAATCAGTAATGTCATCATATTATACTACAAGTCTGAAATCAGTAATGTCATCATATTATACGACCAGTCTGAAATCAGTAATGTCATCATATTATACGACCTGTCTGAAATCAGTAATGTCATCATATTATACGACCTGTCTGAAATCAGTAATGTCATCATGTTATACGACCTGCCTGAAATCAGTAATGTCATCATATTATACGACCTGTCTGAAATCAGTAATGTCATCATATTATACGACCAGTCTGAAATCAGTAATGTCATCATATTATACGACCAGTCTGAAATCAGTAATGTCATCATATTATACGACCAGTCTGAAATCAGTAATGTCATCATATTATACGACCAGTCTGAAATCAGTAATGTCATCATATTATACGACCTGTCTGAAATCAGTAATGTCATCATATTATACGACCTGTCTGAAATCAGTAATGTCATCATGTTATACGACCTGCCTGAAATCAGTAATGTCATCATATTATACGACCTGTCTGAAATCAGTAATGTCATCATATTATACGACCAGTCTGAAATCAGTAATGTCATCATATTATACGACCAGTCTGAAATCAGTAATGTCATCATATTATACGACCTGTCTGAAATCAGTAATGTCATCATATTATACGACCTGTCTGAAATCAGTAATGTCATCATATTATACGACCTGTCTGAAATCAGTAATGTCATCATATTATACGACCAGTCTGAAATAAGTAATGTCATCATATTATACAACCAGTCTGAAATCAGTAATGTCATCATATTATACGACCTGTCTGAAATCAGTAATGTCATCATATTATACGACCAGTCTGAAATCAGTAATGTCATCATATTATACGACCAGTCTGAAATCAGTAATGTCATCATGTTATACGACCTGCCTGAAATAAGTAATGTCATCATATTATACGACCTGTCTGAAATCAGTAATGTCATCATATTATACGACCAGTCTGAAATCAGTAATGTCATCATGTTATTTCTAATATTAAAGTTAACAAATATTGCATCAAATAGAATTACTCAGGCTTATCATCCAAATATTCTGGGAATTTTATCATGTGTTTGCTCAAGGTAGTCACTCTTTCCACTTTATTGACTCAGTGTGGCCATATTTTAAATCAGGGTGGTCATTCTTATCCCTTTATTGACTCAATGTGGCCATATTTTAAATCAGGGTGGTCATTCTTATCCCTTTATTGACTCAATGTGGCCATATTTTAAATCAGGGTGGTCATTCTTATCCCTTTATTGACTCAATGTGGCCATATTGTGAATCAGGGTGGTCATTCTTATCCCTTTATTGACTCAATGTGGCCATATTGTGAATCAGGGTGGTCATTCTTATCCCTTTATTGACTCAATGTGGCCATATTTTAAATCAGGGTGGTCACTCTTATCCCTTTATTGACTCAATGTAGCCATATTTTAAATCAGGGTGGTCATTATTATCCCTTTATTGACTCAATGTGGCCATATTTTAAATCAGGGTGGTCATTCTTATCCCTTTATTGACTCAATGTGGCCATATTTTAAATCAGGGTGGTAACTTTAACCTCTTGATTGATTCAAATTCAGATAATTGATCATTGAATGCCAGATAGCCATTTCTGGTAATGTAGCTTCTAGGTGATGGTGCTGTGTAAAGGGTCAAATATTTGTTTCTCATATTACCTGATTCACAATGAATCCATCTGGTCTGTTCAGCATATTCAGAAACGGTCCCCACACAGAATCCTTTGTCTTCCTTGCATACTCTCGGAAAATGTCCACCCGAGTCTTATCCTCCTAAAGTTAATGAATGGAATAAAAATTACAGATTCTTTATAAATGGTCTTGTCTATTGAAGGAAATGAAAAGGTTCAAATTTATCATCCTAACACAATTTAAATTATTCCAAACATTTTTTAACATCTCAGTTATCGCCTTGAGGTGGGAAATGAAACAAATCTATGCACAAACAGGCACAGTAGCCTTCTAATTGCCAAATTTCTTTCCACCTTTATAATCTTTCCACCTTTATATGTACACATTCAGCAGATATGTGTCAATTTTTTTTCTATAACTAAAATGCATTAAAACATGTGTGAAAATAACACATAGCAAAGGACCTGTCTGGAAGTATTTTTTTAAATTTTATATATACTGTGTATTTATAATCATGGTATCCCCAAAGTAATGATATAATGGGGAATTTTGAAAAGGAAGGATGAAGTTGACATGGCACCTGTAGCATGTCATCTATCATGGTGAGGATGTACTGCACTGTCTGGTCCTTGGAGATGTGACCCATGAGGTTGAGGAACGTCTTAGCACACTGCAGTCTGAGGGCCTTCTCCCTCAGCAACTGCTGCTTCTGCTCCAGGGTAGAATTATCCAGCCGGGTGATGAAGTTATAGTCTTCCTGCGAGATCATTTGACCTCTGCAAATATGCAACAAACCCTCTTCACAAACCACATTTAAAGGTATGTTTAAACTGTTGAAAACAGATGAGGTATACAGTATGAATTATAATACAAGTTTAAGATTACTGGGTAAATCTAAATGACTTTAATTCAAATATTGACTTTAATTCAGTTGAAAATCATAATTTTCACTAAACGCTGGATTCATAAACCCCTGTATAGGCTATAAATGAATTCTTAAAAAGTTAAATCTGGATATCATGCATTCCCTATTGCTTGCAAAAACACAATGAGTTCTTTTACATCCTCAATAATAACATATTTTTCTTGTTCAAGTACTTACTGCAGGTAGGACTGCCAATTGACACGATTTGCTCGGACTTCATTAGCTCTGTGCTGGAGACGACTCGTAGCAACATAAACCCCTGAAATAATATCAAAATTGTGAAAGTTTAGGCCAAACTTTGCTTTAGTTATACATAGTTTTGACTAAATAGAGTAACAAATAACCATAACCATGTATATATATTATATGTATATATATAAATATATTTTGCTAGCGATCATAAGATTCACACAATCATGGCTGCTAATTTTAGATAAGATTCTTCTCTTCAATTTTGTAAGTCTGATGATCAATATATTAATTTTCATCTTTCAGCTCCGGCCTTTCAGCATTGAATAGGGGTCAGTGCATCAAGACTTTGATCGGGTCTGCAAAGATGTGACCCTGGATGAAACAGATGAATTTGGCTTTTGCCATAACATACTAAACCTGATAAATCCCAGCAAGATTGCAGTCTGGGATCATAAACTTTAATTTAGACCCCTGTGACAAGGCTGTGTCACTGTCACTAGTGTCAGTACTGACACTGGCAGTTTCCCATTTTGGTAACACTGACTGAGTAACCACAATTATAATTTACAACAAATAAATATCCATAATTTGAGTCAGCTAATCCAGTGGTGGAAGTGATTGCTAGGAGTGAGGGTGAAAACCACAGGCACAGTTACAGATTAAATAAATCTGGTTGCAGGAGACACTGACCCCTGTCACTTATTCTTCGGGATTCTCGTTATAAAATGCCAATATTGAATGCTATTAACTTTGTATCATACCTGACTTTTCTAAGTCGTCTATACTGGAAATCACAGTGTCCAGTTTCCCGAGTGACGCTGTCATTTTGATGATTTTGTTTCAAGATTTTCCTCAAATAGATCCTCAGATGGTCGACATTGATCATGTGACTGTCTCACGTGACATTTAGAAATAGGTCATAACAAGTACCGGCATCAGACAACTTTTGTGTGATGCTTATGTGCGGCAGGCATTTCCAATCAAATTCTGCTCTGCTAATTTTATAGTTGCAATTTATCTAACAATATTTGTGTTAATTAGAGACAAACTTTTTTTTCTCAAAGTCCAACCAACAATTTCCATTAATCATTTCCCTTTTTAAAAACTGTGTTTCTTTTATGCATGCAATTACCATAATAGGTCGACCTTAAAGGGAAAGGCCATTCTCAAAACATTTATCTCAATTGTTTTCTTCTAAAACTTAAAAAATTCAGGCTTATTATCGGGACTCTAAAATATTTTACGGCCATTACAGATGGAAAGAATGGAATATCCAGTCTTCCAGATAATAATTCATATTCTACGTTACATAAAACCAATACCTCTTATGAGGTATTGATAAAACGCAATGCAGATATTATGTCTTCACATTCTTCACAAAATCCCCTGGCACGATAGTCAGGTGGTAACGTTAGCAACATTATGAAGATATGCAACATTTATATGGACACTACTTTTGTTGTAGTACACCACGACTTCCGTGATGAACACAAGAAAGAGAAAAACATTTAAAGAAAGAAACTTTGGTTTACTCAGAGCACACATAAAACCTGCTCATTAATAAATCTCCCTGTGCAAATACAGCAGTCCACTTATCTTAGGATACATGTTATATAATGATACAGTCAGACCTCGCCGGACCGTCCCCCGATACTCCGGCATATCAATTACCGACAGTGATTTGGCTGCAACCATTCTAATCTTTCTTTATTTGTATTCATTTGATGTCCGTTTCATCAAACCGTCAGACTCGTGAAACCGGCAGAATTATGTGTGACAGACCATGACGGACTGGCGGGGCTTGACTGTATATGAAATACCAAGATGCCTCGTGTCAGGCACTTCTTTAATAATCTCTTTATCGAGTCAAGTTATATATTTTGAGGCTTTTTGTAAAATATATTCTACATTTTAGAACAGCATTTTTCTTTGGATTATATTTTTAGCTACATTATTCACATAGCTCAAGGAAGTCATACAGACCTGCTGCTGGTAGTAAGACCTTAATAAGGCGAAGAAGATGTCAGTTTCTTACTTTGCCATATTCCTTCATCACATTATTGTGGTTCGTCATATGCATAAAGGATAAATTTAATTTATTTGTATATTTGTTCTTACTAAAGATATGAACCTCTTCAGTTTTAATAGATTGTGTGGTGAACAGGGTGAAAATTATTTCTGAGTGGAGAAAAGGTTTAAAACTATTCTTGGGTTGTATTTATTCACACTATACAGCTGAATTCGTTAAATTAAAAACAAACTTTTTCTCACAGAATGTTTTTTGTGAAGAAGTATTTCTCTTATACAGAACAGGTTGATATAATATCAGTCAATTTTGAATAATTCTTTGTCAAAAACATTAGACCTATCTTCACTGTTAAAAGTTATATGTATATTTGCTGCAGTTTCACTCAAGACTTAGAAAAACTTGCCAATCCAATATGTGAGCTTTGTGATGTGTGTCAGACTTTTTTTACACCTCTGAGTAATTACTCCAACATCACCATAAATTTAGGACATAGGCGTTAGACCAGGTAGGGATCCAAATTCATGTGTAGTGGGTGTCAGTGTGACGTTTTGCACCATTTTACACACTTAAATTTAAATTTCTAAAAAATTGTTTGATAACTAGTTAATGATATATTTTTTTATTGAAAAATACCTACAAGAAGTAAAATTATGTCAAATAAGAGTACAAGTTGACTATATCTCCCATAGAAATGGTGCCTATATATACATTTGAATAGCATTTCCAAGGGGTAATTTTGCGAAAATTCATTGTAGTTTAAGGTCATTTTTCAAATAATAAGATTATAATGATGAAAAGTGTCCCATATTATGCTGGAAATATAACTCTGATAGCACGCAAAGCAAAAGGAATTTTAATAGTTGGTTTGGTAGATTTTCTGCCTTTTGGATTTGAAAGATATATATAATTTTCCCGATTTTCACACTGATTTCAATGGAAATCCATAAAACTCATATTTTTGTAAAAGGCAGAAAATTTTACAATGGCAATTATACCAATAATGGCTTAAAAAGTGGGCTATACATCCCCCTAACATATCCACATGGGACACCTTTCAAATTGATGGCCAATTTTCACAAAGTGAAAATTTCAATTTTTCTCCATTGAAATCAATGGAAAATCCCTGTGACATTGGCCTGAAAATTTAACGGCCCATTAAATCTGTTCTATTATAGCTACAGACATGATCTTGGGCTTGTTTGTTACGTTTTGGAGAGGTCTTTCATAATATGACTTAAAAAAATGAGAGTTTTAGTGTGTAACAGCACTTTCATATTTCAAGGTCATGTCAAGGTCATCCCAAGGTCACAGGATTTATTATTGTTTAAATCTTATTTTCAAATGTCAAACATTTCTATAATTTTTTTTGGACTAAATTTTATATTTTTTGTATAAATGTCCATTTATGGCGATGGCTTTTTGCAGACTCAGACAGAACATATTCTATACTTTAAATAAAGGTTCAGACACATTCATAACATTCATGGTCAATTTTAAGAATCTGCATCTTACAGATGAACTCGAAATAAACAACTGAAGTCGTTATTTAGATAAAACGATAAAACTGAGATATATTATACTACTCTTATTTGGGGATGGTGTCAACTTGATAATTTCTGCTGTTTTCTGAACCACAAATTGTCTGCAGCATGTTCTATCAAACTCGTCCCCTAATGCGCAGACGATCGAATATGGAAACAAGGAGGAGCCGGTATCCTTAAACAGCGATGAAAATGAATATTTGACATATTGTTTTGACGAAAATCTTGATAAAAACTGTCATAGTGGAAGGACAGAATAGATTTCTGCTTAACTGATATTCAAAATGGCACCGTCCGGGACTGGCACATTACATAAACCGGTGTTGAGGACTCAGACAAATTTGTCACTGTTTCATCATGTAAGATGGGAGCACATGGCAGCGGGCGTGAGCGGGGGTGTGATTTCTACTCTGGTCTTGCACCCCTTGGATTTAATCAAAGTTAGATTTCAAGGTAAATTGTTCACCGTTTAATATCTTGATATTTTTGGCTTATATTTTGTAGTTATTGTTGAGAATGTCACTTTGTTTTCATGCGTGTCAAGGATGCAAGTGAACTGTCACTGACAGTGTGACACAATTCCGAAGGGTACTGTCAAATGATTGTTATAAAGGGGAAAAAAAAAAAACATGTGACGCCTTTCCCCAAACTGTTTTATTTGTAAAATGATTCAGTTAATTTTTACATCAATATTTTCATGTGTAAGTGATGCAAGTTGGTGATCATATATTTGTTTTGGGGAAACATGTCATCATGTTTATCATGTCAGGCTTGTTTACAGCCACAGGTCAAGGTGACCCTTGTTTGGTTGTTTTTTATATAACATGATAACAGTAATTGACATTAGGAATTTGCAGTGTTTTTATTTCCATAAAGTAAATTTGTCATCCCACACTGCATGGCATGGTGATCTTTGCCTTGGTTATGTTTAAACCACTAGGGTAACATGGTGAAATTTCAGCTTGTGTGGATAAACATGATAAATCTACACTCATTTTAATTTTTATTCCAGAACTGAAAGTTACCAACATGATTTGTGACAGTCAAACCAAGAAAGATAGTACTTAGGCAAGATAGGTTTGGAAATTATCCCTTTTCATTTGTCACAGACTTGCTGCAAGTTGCTGGCATGAGAATAGTAAAATGAACTGATAAAAGAGTGGTGAGTCTCGTTGGAATATTCCAGCAAGCCATTCTTTACATTACTCAGAATGCCTTTCTTTTACCATACAAATAATTGATTCATCATATAGAGCTTTTTGGAAAGGAGGACATTAACTCAATACTCAATCCTATGACACCTCTAACCTAATTTTTCTCTGCATCAAGAACTGTATTGAAATGTCTTGCACTGTCTGGTCCAAACTGGTTTTGAAGCCGATCAAGATATGTGCATTCGTATAAAGGCCCAAGGTTCATGTATAATAAAACACCCATTTGTTTGAACATAAGACAAACTCATTTTTCTTTAATAATTATAACTGGAATCACAGTTCCATGTTTTACATTGAACTTGATCAAATTAATACCCTTTTCTGTGGTAATAATTATAAAATTGTCATTTGTCAGCAACTGAAACTGTTTTTATGTATTTTATTTCCAGATTTTATTTATTTAATTAGGTATAAGTTGTGGCAAATGGCATCTCAGAATTTTAATTATTACTTGGGGAGTGAAAAAAAATCATAAATAATCATAAAAGATCTCAGATCAAAGACAAAAGGTATATAGTTAACAAAATAGGCAACAGCTTATAAATAAATGTGTTATATGTGCAGAACACAAACAATTACTGAATCTGATAGTATCAATGGCCTAAGTGCTCCCATTGGAGTTGTTAAATATCATAATAAATTCTGAAACTGATCATTTTGGTTTGATAATGGATATGTGCAAGTTGGAGTTGGTTTGATTGAAAACCCAGTTTTGAAACATAAAGCAATAACATAATCACTGACCCATTGCATCAAGGTAAATCTGTTTACTTAGATCTATTGCCCAGTGTAATTTTCAGTCACCTTCTCTGAACTTACTTTGAAGCATTGAATTCCAAGCTCTGGATTAGTGCATGCACCATTTTTAATAAGATAACATTCAGTTTGAAGTGTCAAGGTGTATGCCTTAGCCATGTTGTTGTCAGTTTTCTGTAAACAGGGCAAAACTATTTAGCGACGAAACACTTGCAAGAGGTAAACGTGGGCCTGGCTGATTTTGCACCAAAACCGGAATACTACTGGGCGTACTATCATGAGACTGAGCATACTGTCATGTGACCATGGATAGCTAAGTCATGTGATCGGCATCCCGCTCCAACCGCCCAGCTTGGCATAACAAAATGAGTACCAATAGTTCTCCCTATTCTAGAACCAGAGTTACCTGGTGTACCTTTTGCGCAAAACAACCCAGGCCCATGTTAACATTGAGAATAGCTCATGGGAGCAGGCCATGATATTACCTGTCCCAAAAAAAATTTACAAGTCCATCGGCCGTGATATGAAACAAATATTTATCATGGATTAGAATAAAAACAAGATAGTTTGGGCCACTGAAAGACCAAAAATATGGTTGCTCAACTGGGCTGCTACAACTGAGCATTCACTGACCCTAACAGAGGATCGATCTGGTGGCCCCTAGTAGTGCATACGCCAAGGCCTGGGCAGAAAGGCGGTATCAAGGGAAGCCTTGACACACTGTTTACCAACCACTGCCTAAATATCACAATTCACAAACATTACAATAAACATTTATCATAATTCTAAAGCCTTTGACCAATCTTTTGATTTTTTTCAGTGAATGAAGGTGCAGCAGTTACGGCAAACTTAGCTGTGAATACTAGCCGGCCCCAATATCGAGGTATTATAGATGCTTTAGCAACAATCGGCAAACAGGAAGGAGTGAAAGGCCTCTACCAAGGGGTCACCCCAAATGTCTGGGGAGCAGGGGCCTCGTGGGGACTCTACTTTCTATTGTAAGTTTGACTTATATTTACATATAAAATAGTTCTGGATTTTCTATCAATAATTTGAACTCAATAATCTCTACGAGAACAAGTTAGTATGATTGTATATGGTCCAAAAAGTCTCAGAGATACAAAGACAATTAAGAGTATTACAAAAGGCAAGATTTGAACACATTTTTGGAGTTGCCCAGTTTGATCCTAACCAAGTTGAACCTGTCTGCCTCTTAACTGCCAACTTAACAGAAGAAACTCTTTCTCACATCAGAAGAAGTAAAAAAATAATGGAAGGGGGAAAGTGTAACATTATGGCTTTATTGTGATTTCAGTTATAACAGTTTGAAGAACCATGCTTTGAGCAAACAGGGAAGCACGGTGTTAGGCCCAGGCCAGCATATGCTGGCAGCATCAAAAGCAGGTACAGTAGTCATTATTAATAGTTCTGCTTTCCTAAACCCAAACTAAAACCAAGAGGCATTTAAAAAGTTATTCTGATGGCAGTGCAATAATTTTCATTATTATCATCAACATATTGGACATTTCTTGATACAATATTCCATCTCTAATGCTTACCAACTGGAAATGAAAGAATATATTCTCACACAAAACAACACTCAACAATATTGTGAAATGTGTGATTTTAAGCAATACCTTCACATCAGCTGGTTATGTCACTTTAAAATATAAATTGATAAATCAACAAGTGAAGAGTATGGAAAACCAATTAAAATATGTTTAACAGAAATATATATTTTTTTATTCAAATGAGCTTGACATTAATTTTCCTATCTTTCAGGTGTGCTTACTTTAATGCTCACAAATCCCCTGTGGGTGGCAAAAACTAGATTGTGTCTACAATATGATAAGAACATAGGTGGCGCTGCAGTGAAAGATGCCACATCAGTACAGTACAGAGGCATGCTGGACTGCTTGCTCAAGATCTACAAGGGAGAGGGTCTGAGAGGACTCTACAAGGTAATGTTATCCACCACAGATTGATGAATGTTATCAAAGAGTGGCCTAGCAGTGTAAAAGCTGTAGTTGTAAATAGTGAAATTCAATAAAAAATGTAGCTTAACAACTATTTTCTGACTTATGACTTGGCCAAATTAGGAAAGCAAGTAACTTGCATATTTGTTCAGATTCTTGATTAATCCTGAGATTATCCTCAAGTGGAACATACTTTATAATGCTGCATGATATATGAGTTAATGTACTTGCTCTGACTTGTGTATTTGTGGATTGTAGGGTTTCCTGCCGGGAGTGTTTGGTGTATCTCATGGTGCTTTACAGTTCATGGCTTATGAGGAGCTCAAAAAATTATATAATAGCTACAGAAATGTTCCGCTGGATACAAAATTTGTAAGGAATTATAATATTATTTGCAAAGAATGTAGCAAAGTACATAAAAAATATTATTAATGTAATATTTTGTTTTAAACATCTATATCTTAACCTGAACTAAAAGGTAAATGTTGTACCAAGGTCAGATAGACAACATTTTAAAAACTCGTCTGATATAGAAAAAATTAAAAGGATTTTTTTGCCAGGTTTGTTGATTCCAATATGAAAAGGAAATAACCAAAATATATCTTTAAATCAGAATGTAATTTACTTCCTGTTGTTGCAGAACTCTGTGGAGTACATCACGTTTGCAGCTTTGTCCAAGATCTTTGCTGCGAGCACAACGTACCCGTACCAAGTGGTGAGGTCGCGGCTGCAGGACCAGCACCGACAGTATGGCAGCATCAGGGAGGTCATCTCACACACATGGAGGTAGGCAACCTGACTCTGATATGGCCACTAACTGGCACACTTAAAGACATGTTCCTTAAAAAGAAAATGATGAATGCTACTTCACCATTTTTTATTACCCCCATTCCATTAATTATGATCAGTTTTAGGTAAACATATTTTTTTTAAAAATAATTTTAATTTATTATTTTTTAATTTTTTAAAAATATATATGTAAACATATATTTGGTGACACATGACCATATGGTTCACAGTTTATCTGTAGAAACTAATTAAATCAGGTAATCACTGATCATGTAATCACTGATCATTTAGAGTCTTTGGTTGACCTTGTGTGACCAAATAGATGTTTAACTCCATTGATGATCAAAATTAAAAAGAAAAAGGTTTGATTGATATTTACTTGTCAGTAGATAGCAGCATACACAACAAAATAACCTAGTTTTAATCATTCACAGCATGCACTTGATAACTGATTTTTTGTTGATTTTTAAAATTGACGTTTCTTGTTGATTTTTAAGTTGCCCTTTCCCTTAATTATTGTAAGAATTAAAAGGAAATTGAAAATGAAGTAGTGTGAACCTTCTCCAGTCCACTAATCACTTATAAATGCCAATATTTGTGTCATGTCACATTCAGTCTTCAATTGAATGACTTATATGTATATGTGGCTGCATATGCTGCATGATCAGATGATTAGACATGGTTAAATACATAACTGACAATTGTTTGCATGGATGCATTGTTTCTTTGCCTCTAGGTATGAAGGAATCCGCGGTCTCTACAAAGGGATGAGTCCCTATCTCTTACACGTCACTCCAAACATTTGTATTGTGTTTTTAATGTATGAGAAAGTTACAAATTATGTGGGACTCAAAGATGAGATGATATTGTCATCTGAAAAGCTCTCCAACGCTGAAGCAGACGGCTACACAAACATTAGTGAAGTGACTCCAAAATCTAGAACTTCCTTATAGCATTGTGTGATAGATAAAAAACTGGGGCCAATATATCGGCAAGATTTAAAATACAGAAGTTGCTTGTTCAAGTTGATGCAAACATCTGATTGGAGATATCAGAAGAGGAAATGTCAATTTATTGGATATATCTCTTAGATTGTGATGCCAGATTGTGATGTCAATAACTACAACATCATCATGCCCATGCTTGAATGTGGACACCAGCACCTTATCAATCTTCAACAATCAGTGCAGTGTTAACCCATGCATTCTGATCAATACCTATTTATTTGGCATGATATAAGTCTGAGACATCTCGAAATATTTATATATGATGATACCATGAAACATGCAGAATGCTGCAAAGTGATTGTGGTGGTCTCTTTTGAAAGGATATGTGTAGTTTAAAACAAACATTATATGACAAAGGCCAAATGTTACCATATCTGGTCATTTGTTGCCAAATCTGTCATTTTATGGGAGATGTGAATTTGACTTATTTGGTCATGTTTATGTGTGACCAAATAGATGTTTGCCCCCAACTGTTATTTGACCAACTAGATGATTGTCCTGAAAGGATTAAGCAGAAATCTCAAATCATGATTGGATAAGTATACGCTCTCTGTGAATGGACAGACATAAATATCGGAACAGCTTATGGTTAATAATATATATATCATAATACATCATTGAATTAGTTGCATGCTTCTATCAGACTTATTATTTACAAAAATATCAATATCATATGCTGAACAACTTTCAGATTTCCACAATGATTTACCTCAAGTTAGAATGATTCTAAACTTTAAAATGATTGTAACATTAGTTAATCACTTTGGAAATGTCTACAGCTGTTATATGTATTTTGTGAAGAAATTGTTGTCTATTGAACTGAGATTAATGGAAAAGTGTGTCTAACTTTGTTCATTGCTGAGGTTCATATTACACATTTATACCAATTTATGTAATATATTATATAATGCTATAATTTTATTCTGAAATAACCAGTTGGAGTTAAGTAACTTATTGGTCATGCAATCTTGATGAAATAAGGTCACAAAGGGCCATTGCTTGACCATATTGTGCCATATATGCCCAAATGATACCATTCAACAGCTGTGTGCGACCAGATAATGCTGCACTATGGCCATGCCTGACCTTATTTCCTCATATTTATTCATGATGAAACAGATGCTTTAATCCTACTGGTAACATATCCCCTTTATAACTGATGGTTGGTTTAATTATTAAAGTGTATGTCAAAGATTATAATATTATCTAAATAAATATTAATAGTCAAATTGTTGAGTCAAGAATGACATTGAACCTGTTAAATAGTCATTTATTATTTTTTGTTTTTGAAAGAGGTTAGTGAGGAGTGTTCGTCTTGAGACTCAGGGTATACGAGTTCAAATCCCAGCAAGTTACCATACTATCAAGCACTTTTAATGGACTTTGACTAGGAATTTTGGCTATTTAAAAAAATATTATGTATGTGATTGTATTTATATGAATATTCAAGAATGGAGGCTATTCAGTTGGTCCAACAGAGTGTTTCTGGGGACACTTTTGCTATGCTATGTTATATTATGTATGTTCATGAAATGAATTTGTGATAGAATCTGTGATCACAGAGGGAAATATTCTTCATTCCAAGACCTAATATCACAGCTTGATTTCTTTATTATGCTCTTGAGGAGTAATTCAAAGGTTGCATTTTCTTCGGTTTTTGGGGTGATAATATAAGATGTTACCACTTGAAAACACACTTGGTGAAGTAGGGTCACTGTTTGAATGGGTGCAATATCAACTCTCAGATTTTGGTATTTGTATAGATAAGAAATCTTTGTCATGAAATCGTATTATCCACAAATTTTCCACAAGACAAGCAAAATTCAAAACATTTTCTCACTTTAAAATTGATATTATTTAAAAGAACCTGGTGTGTTTTCATTGCAGGCACGAAGGGGCTCGGGGATTTTACAAAGGTCTCGGTACCAGTCTGCTCAGAGTCACTCCAGCCTGCTGTATCACATTTGTCGTATATGAAAAAATGACTTCATGGCTCCTGGTTGACAAATCCAAGAGTGCGAAGAAGAAAAGTGTTGAAATTGGTAGTAAAGATTTAACGAATTCTGGTCATGTTGCCACCGTGAAACAAGGAGAGACTGAAAAAAGATCCACGTAATGTTCTTTTTCTCTTTCCTTGCGAAACACAGGTCTTTTTCTGTATTTTTTGCGTAAGTTTTTCTAAGTCAGAAAATTGTGAAATAACTCAAATTAACAATTTCTGTTTTAAGTAACTTGTTTTCCATTTGTCAAAGCTATCTTTGATTATATAAGATATTAAAACCGAATAGAGGTATGGAATTCAGTGGAAGGGGTATGGAATTCTAAATCTACCAAATTTGGCCAGAATTATTTGGATTTTCAACTTGGCAACACATTTTTCCATTCTTGTAATCATAAATTTTCAAAGACCTTCACAATATCACTAAAGTCAGTTTTCCTTTAGAGGTGTTTTTGGATTCATTTTTAACCGATTAAGAGTGATTATTTTCATTATTCTTTGCAAATTATTCATTATTCTTTGCAAAATAGATTTGTGATAACAAAAATTCAATTGTTAAGGAAAGGTTCATTTGCCAGCCTCTCCACCAATAATGTTGTTTTAGCATAAGCAGAATTATTGAATGATTATAGTGTAGACATCAATAGCAATGAATGATATCAGATCGATAAAGTTTAGTCTGACAACTTCACATAAATATAATAGATCTCAAAAAGTAACAGTATTGTAAGAAAAAATATTAAAACAATAGTAAGTTTAATCTTGGAGTATAATGAATGGAGTTGTGATGTCATAAGATCAAAGGTGCAATAAGCGTTACCAACAGTACCTGGAGTCTTTTGACGTCATATGAGCCAAATACCTGACGAATCAGACGTTATTCAACTTTGTGGCAAATTTTGACTCATAGACAATAGATAGGCTTAAACATATTGCGAGTGAAATGTTCTACCTTCTTCATTGATTATGAATATATAAATTCTATTTCACTGCTCCAAATATAGCTCATTCTATAACATTTAAGAAACACCAATGTATGTGATATCCGCATCATACACCCAATTTGCTCAATATAAATGCATTGATTTCACTGAAACATTAGTCAATTCTGTCAACTCACACAATGTTCATTCACATTTAGTTTACACTAGCAACACATTTATTGGCAATCCTTTACAATGTATAAATTTTTTTAATGTGAAAACATCTTTCCTTTGATATTATTTTCAAATCTGCCAATATATGCAACCATCCTATTCACATAGGATTTTCCCAGCAAAGGGAAATTATGCCATTGTTCTAAACTATGGGTTGCTATGGTGTCATGTGCATGGTCCACGACGTCACAACTCCATTCATTATGAATTATACTCCAAGGTTTAATAAAGATACTAACACTTTCATTTTTGTGTGAAGGCAGTACATGGTGTTCGAGTTCAGGGTGGTAATATTTCTATATATGTGCATGCATGGAGTATTCAGGGCCTCGCTGCTGGTCCAAGTGAACACATAATGTACGAGACAGTTCCATTGTATGGATGCTATATTCAGACAAATAAGCATTCACTGAGTGATGCATGTAAATGATATGTTTGTTAGAAGTGAGAGATGTCTGTGATTTGGGTGGTTCTGTTTATAAATGTAAGGAAGATGAATCATCTATTGTCAAGATATAAATTAAATATTGATCAACATGAATGCATGTTAACTCAATGTATATTTAAAAGAATAAAATATTTTGTAGATAAATAGAAAGTTGCCTTTTATTGAGAATAATTTGATATTGATAATATTAGATATTTGAAAAAAAGGAAGTAAATGAAAGAAAAATATTAATCACAGTCTACTCAGACATTGAGACGTTAAGGGGATTGATCCTTCGATCCTTGGTTGCTGGCTACAGAAGCTTGTGTAACTCCAGGCAACATATGATCTTTTTGGTTTCTTGGGAACTAACTAATTTGGGCAGGGATCAGATCCCATCCCTTTCACTTACACAGCACTGTATAGTCTCTTTATTGTTGTTATCAATACTCAATTCAACTGCTGGTATGCAAATTATCTATAAGCTACCATGCCCCAGCTGGAAGACCTTTTGACCTACATCACACTGTCCACCAGAGGCACACGCAAACTATTACCTCTGGCCAACCCAGATTAGTATTCATCCGGTCCTACTTTTACTGGCCATGTGCTCAAGAACTGTCAGTGTGTTGTAAATGTGATTGATGTATTAACATCTCTTAATATCAAATATGAAGTTGGCTTGAGATGTATTTGAGTTCATTTGTTAACATTTGAACATTTTTTGTTGGTAAGATTTTTCAGAATTATAAAAGATTAAAAGAATTCAAATTATAAACAAAGCGGCCATCTTTGTTGTGTTTCCGCCTTATCACTACCCCAGGAAATGGCTCCTCCGGTTGAGAAAGTAGTTCCAAGTTTTGTTTCCCTTAATAGTTGTTTCTATATGCACAAACTCTTGTATCAAGGGTGAAATATATCATGATTTACCAATCTGAGTACAGTTTAAGAAAAAAAATAAGTGAGACGGACAGTTACATGAAAATTGGTGGATGTGGTGAGCCAGCACAAAAAAGCACCTTGTACAGAGGTGATAGGTTCACCATGTCGCCCTCTGGTGGATCTACATTTGAATCATCAGTGCTACAGATAGCCTTAGACTTGGCCCCTGATGGTATTTAAAGGTGTGTTATGTACTGTGTAAAGATATTATTTAAGCAGCAGTTCACACAGTGGGTCCATCAGTGTAGTTCCTTCAGTTTCTCACTATTTCCTGATGAGGTCAGATACCAACCTATAAATATAGCAATTGCAGTGTATTGTATATTGCAGATTGCAGTCTGACTGAACCCATACCTGTTGTTACTGTTGACACCACAAAAAGTTACAACTTTTATAATAGTAATTCATGTGACAAAGTTGCCTTAAGGTATATGGTTTTTAGCTCTGCTGAGACTTTAGCTCGCAGAGCTTTAGGAGGGAGAAAATGTCTGTCCGTCTGTCTGTCCGTCTGTCAACATTTCTTTAAAAACCTTCTTCTCCAAAACTACCAGTAATATTTGTTTCATATTTAATACAGAGGTAGATAGAGAGTTGAAGATTCAGATTCCTTCAAATCTTAGTGATGTCACCATTGACCTTAATGCAGTGACCTTGATGTCACAAATTTTGTAAGGAGTATATCTCAGCAACTACTTATAAGAAGAAATTAAAACTTGGTATACAGGAATGTCTTAGGTCATAGCCGTGCCTCATCATACTTTCTTAGTCATGTGACCTTTGACCTTGACATAATGACCTTGAATTCAAAATTTGTGAGCATGCCACATCATATCCATTAGAAGTGAATCAAATGCACTTCATATCTTTTATATACCAACCCTATTTTATACAGAGCTAGATAGAGAGTTGAAGATTTAGATTCCTTCAATTCTCAGTGATTTCACCATTGACCTTAGTGCAGTGACCTTGATGTCACAAATTTTGAAAGGAGCATATCTCAGCAACCACTTACAAGAAGAAATTAAATCTTGGTATACAGGAATGTCTTATGTTAAAGCTGTGCCTCGTCATACAATTTTAGTCATGTGACCTTTGACCTTGACACATTGACCTTGAATTCAAAATTTGTGAACATGCCACATCACAACCACCAGAAGTGAATAAAAAACACTTCATATTTGTTATATACTAACATTATGTTTAAAAATCTTCTCCTCCAAAACTACCAGTAATATTTGTATCATATTTAATACAGAGGTAGATAGAGAGTTGAAGATTCAGATTCCTTCAAATCTTAGTGATGTCACCATTGACCTTAATGCAGTGACCTTGATGTTACAAATTTTGTAAGGAGTATATCTCAGCAACTACTTATAAGAAGAAATTAAAACTTGGTATACAGAAATGTCTTAGGTAATAGCCGTGCCTCATCACACTTTCTTAGTCATGTGACCTTGACCTTGACACATTGACCTTGAATTCAAAATTTGTGAACATTCCACATCATAACCATTAGAAGTGAATTAAATGCACTTCATATCTTTTATATACCAACATAATTTTATACAGGGCTAGATAGAGAGTTGAAGATTTAGATTCCTTCAATTCTTAGTGATGTCACCATTGACCTTAGTGCAGTGACCTTGATGTCACAAATTTTGTAAGGAGCATATCTCAGCAACCACTTACAAGAAGAAATTAAATCTTGGTATACAGGAATGTCTTATGTTAAAGCTGTGCCTCGTCATACAATTTTAGTCATGTGACCTTTGACCTTGACACATTGACCTTGATTTCAAAATTTGTGAACATGCCACATCACAACCATCAGAAGTGAATAAAAAACACTTCATATCTGTTATATACTAACACTATGTTTAAAAATCTTCTCCTCCAAAACTACCAGTAATATTTGTTTCATATTTAATACAGAGGTAGATAGAGAGTTGAAGATTCAGATTCCTTCAAATCTTAGTGATGTCACCATTGACCTTAATGCAGTGACCTTGATGTCACAAATTTTGTAAGGAGTATATCTCAGCAACTACTTATAAGAAGAAATTAAAACTTGGTATACAGGAATGTCTTAGGTCATAGCCGTGCCTCATCATACTTTCTTAGTCATGTGACCTTTGACCTTGACATAATGACCTTGAATTCAAAATTTGTGAGCATGCCACATCATATCCATTAGAAGTGAATCAAATGCACTTCATATCTTTTATATACCAACCCTATTTTATACAGAGCTAGATAGAGAGTTGAAGATTTAGATTCCTTCAATTCTCAGTGATGTCACCATTGACCTTAGTGCAGTGACCTTGATGTCACAAATTTTGAAAGGAGCATATCTCAGCAACCACTTACAAGAAGAAATTAAATCTTGGTATACAGGAATGTCTTATGTTAAAGCTGTGCCTCGTCATACAATTTTAGTCATGTGACCTTTGACCTTGACACATTGACCTTGATTTCAAAATTTGTGAACATGCCACATCACAACCATCAGAAGTGAATAAAAAACACTTCATATCTGTTATATACTAACACTATGTTTAAAAATCTTCTCCTCCAAAACTACCAGTAATATTTGTTTCATATTTAATACAGAGGTAGATAGAGAGTTGAAGATTCAGATTCCTTCAAATCTTAGTGATGTCACCATTGACCTTAATGCAGTGACCTTGATGTCACAAATTTTGTAAGGAGTATATCTCAGCAACTACTTATAAGAAGAAATTAAAACTTGGTATACAGAAATGTCTAAGGTCATAGCCGTGCCTCATCATACTTTCTTAGTCATGTGACCTTTGACCTTGACATAATGACCTTGAATTCAAAATTTGTGAGCATGCCACATCATATCCATTAGAAGTGAATCAAATGCACTTCATATCTTTTATATACCAACCCTATTTTATACAGAGCTAGATAGAGAGTTGAAGATTTAGATTCCTTCAATTCTCAGTGATTTCACCATTGACCTTAGTGCAGTGACCTTGATGTCACAAATTTTGAAAGGAGCATATCTCAGCAACCACTTACAAGAAGAAATTAAATCTTGGTATACAGGAATGTCTTATGTTAAAGCTGTGCCTCGTCATACAATTTTAGTCATGTGACCTTTGACCTTGACACATTGACCTTGAATTCAAAATTTGTGAACATGCCACATCACAACCACCAGAAGTGAATAAAAAACACTTCATATTTGTTATATACTAACATTATGTTTAAAAATCTTCTCCTCCAAAACTACCAGTAATATTTGTATCATATTTAATACAGAGGTAGATAGAGAGTTGAAGATTCAGATTCCTTCAAATCTTAGTGATGTCACCATTGACCTTAATGCAGTGACCTTGATGTTACAAATTTTGTAAGGAGTATATCTCAGCAACTACTTATAAGAAGAAATTAAAACTTGGTATACAGAAATGTCTTAGGTAATAGCCGTGCCTCATCACACTTTCTTAGTCATGTGACCTTGACCTTGACACATTGACCTTGAATTCAAAATTTGTGAACATTCCACATCATAACCATTAGAAGTGAATTAAATGCACTTCATATCTTTTATATACCAACATAATTTTATACAGGGCTAGATAGAGAGTTGAAGATTTAGATTCCTTCAATTCTTAGTGATGTCACCATTGACCTTAGTGCAGTGACCTTGATGTCACAAATTTTGTAAGGAGCATATCTCAGCAACCACTTACAAGAAGAAATTAAATCTTGGTATACAGGAATGTCTTATGTTAAAGCTGTGCCTCGTCATACAATTTTAGTCATGTGACCTTTGACCTTGACACATTGACCTTGATTTCAAAATTTGTGAACATGCCACATCACAACCATCAGAAGTGAATAAAAAACACTTCATATCTGTTATATACTAACACTATGTTTAAAAATCTTCTCCTCCAAAACTACCAGTAATATTTGTTTCATATTTAATACAGAGGTAGATAGAGAGTTGAAGATTCAGATTCCTTCAAATCTTAGTGATGTCACCATTGACCTTAATGCAATGACCTTGATGTCACAAATTTTGTAAGGAGTATATCTCAGCAACTACTTATAAGAAGAAATTAAAACTTGGTATACAGAAATGTCTTAGGTCATAGCCGTGCCTCATCATACTTTCTTAGTCATGTGACCTTTGACCTTGACATAATGACCTTGAATTCAAAATTTGTGAGCATGCCACATCATATCCATTAGAAGTGAATCAAATGCACTTCATATCTTTTATATACCAACCCTATTTTATACAGAGATAGATAGAGAGTTGAAGATTTAGATTCCTTCAATTCTCAGTGATGTCACCATTGACCTTAGTGCAGTGACCTTGATGTCACAAATTATGTAAGGAGCATATCTCAGCAACCACTTACAAGAAGAAATTAAATCTTGGTATACAGGAATGTCTTATGTTAAAGCTGTGCCTCGTCATACAATTTTAGTCATGTGACCTTTGACCTTGACACATTGACCTTGAATTCAAAATTTGTGAACATGCCACATCACAACCATCAGAAGTGAATAAAAAACACTTCATATCTGTTATATACTAACATTATGTTTAAAAATCTTCTCCTCCAAAACTACCAGTAATATTTGTTTCATATTTAATACAGAGGTAGATAGAGAGTTGAAGATTCAGATTCCTTCAAATCTTAGTGATGTTACCATTGACCTTAGTGCAGTGACCTTGAGGTCACAAATTTTGTACTGAGCATATCTCAGCAACCACTTATTACAGGATATTAAAACTTGGTATGCAGAAATGTCGTATGTTAAAGCTGTGCCTCGTCATACAATTTTAGTCATGTGACCTTTGACCTTGACACATTGACCTTGAATTCAAAATTTGTGAACATGCCACATCACAACCATCAGAAGTGAATAAAAAACACTTCATATCTGTTATATACTAACATTATGTTTAAAAATCTTCTCCTCCAAAACTACCAGTAATATTTGTTTCATATTTAATACAGAGGTAGATAGAGAGTTGAAGATTCAGATTCCTTCAAATCTTAGTGATGTCACCATTGACCTTAATGCAGTGACCTTGATGTTACAAATTTTGTAAGGAGTATATCTCAGCAACTACTTATAAGAAGAAATTAAAACTTGGTATACAGAAATGTCTTAGGTAGTAGCCGTGCCTCATCACACTTTCTTAGTCATGTGACCTTGACCTTGACACATTGACCTTGAATTCAAAATTTGTGAACATTCCACATCATAACCATTAGAAGTGAATTAAATGCACTTCATATCTTTTATATACCAACATAATATACTAACATTATGTTTAAAAATCTTCTCCTCCAAAACTACCAGTAATATTTGTTTCATATTTAATACAGAGGTAGATAGAGAGTTGAAGATTTAGATTCCTTCAATTCTCAGTGATGTCACCATTGACCTTAGTGCAGTGACCTTGATGTCACAAATTTTGTAAGGAGCATATCTCAGCAACCACTAACAAGAAGAAATTAAATCTTGGTATACAGGAATGTCTTATGTTAAAGCTGTGCCTCGTCATACAATTTTAGTCATGTGACCTTTGACCTTGACACATTGACCTTGATTTCAAAATTTGTGAACATGCCACATCACAACCATCAGAAGTGAATAAAAAACACTTCATATCTGTTATATACTAACACTATGTTTAAAAATCTTCTCCTCCAAAACTACCAGTAATATTTGTTTCATATTTAATACAGAGGTAGATAGAGAGTTGAAGATTCAGATTCCTTCAAATCTTAGTGATGTCACCATTGACCTTAATGCAGTGACCTTGATGTCACAAATTTTGTAAGGAGTATATCTCAGCAACTACTTATAAGAAGAAATTAAAACTTGGTATACAGGAATGTCTTAGGTCATAGCCGTGCCTCATCATACTTTCTTAGTCATGTGACCTTTGACCTTGACATAATGACCTTGAATTCAAAATTTGTGAGCATGCCACATCATATCCATTAGAAGTGAATCAAATGCACTTCATATCTTTTATATACCAACCCTATTTTATACAGAGCTAGATAGAGAGTTGAAGATTTAGATTCCTTCAATTCTCAGTGATGTCACCATTGACCTTAGTGCAGTGACCTTGATGTCACAAATTTTGAAAGGAGCATATCTCAGCAACCACTTACAAGAAGAAATTAAATCTTGGTATACAGGAATGTCTTATGTTAAAGCTGTGCCTCGTCATACAATTTTAGTCATGTGACCTTTGACCTTGACACATTGACCTTGATTTCAAAATTTGTGAACATGCCACATCACAACCATCAGAAGTGAATAAAAAACACTTCATATCTGTTATATACTAACACTATGTTTAAAAATCTTCTCCTCCAAAACTACCAGTAATATTTGTTTCATATTTAATACAGAGGTAGATAGAGAGTTGAAGATTCAGATTCCTTCAAATCTTAGTGATGTCACCATTGACCTTAATGCAATGACCTTGATGTCACAAATTTTGTAAGGAGTATATCTCAGCAACTACTTATAAGAAGAAATTAAAACTTGGTATACAGAAATGTCTTAGGTCATAGCCGTGCCTCATCATACTTTCTTAGTCATGTGACCTTTGACCTTGACATAATGACCTTGAATTCAAAATTTGTGAGCATGCCACATCATATCCATTAGAAGTGAATCAAATGCACTTCATATCTTTTATATACCAACCCTATTTTATACAGAGATAGATAGAGAGTTGAAGATTTAGATTCCTTCAATTCTCAGTGATGTCACCATTGACCTTAGTGCAGTGACCTTGATGTCACAAATTATGTAAGGAGCATATCTCAGCAACCACTTACAAGAAGAAATTAAATCTTGGTATACAGGAATGTCTTATGTTAAAGCTGTGCCTCGTCATACAATTTTAGTCATGTGACCTTTGACCTTGACACATTGACCTTGAATTCAAAATTTGTGAACATGCCACATCACAACCATCAGAAGTGAATAAAAAACACTTCATATCTGTTATATACTAACACTATGTTTAAAAATCTTCTCCTCCAAAACTACCAGTAATATTTGTTTCATATTTAATACAGAGATAGATAGAGAGTTGAAGATTCAGATTCCTTCAAATCTTAGTGATGTCACCATTGACCTTAGTGCAGTGACCTTGATGTCACAAATTTTGTACTGAGCATATCTCAGCAACCACTTATTACGGGATATTAAAACTTGGTATGCAGAAATGTCGTATGTTAAAGAGATACTTTCTAGTAAAATACATTTCATAAATTATATGATTAAATGATCATAGATACATAAATACATTGAAATTCAGAGACCAAAAAAATATAGCAGTAACCATGGCAACACAAACCAACAATTAAAATTAATCTTGCAACCCCCATACATTATGATCATTTATTGCAATTTGGGCCTATGACGTCATCGTGCGGGATTTATTGCACGTGCCAGACGAGCTGCAATCATTTTCAATTTTCACAAAACTTGTCATAACTTTGTTAATATTGGTCCGATCGTTATGATATTTACACCAAAATGTCACATTTTTCATGCTCTTTCCAACGCACAAAACCACTCTATAGTCCGTGTTTTCTAAGACGGAAAATCGTCACATCGCTGTTTTGGCTGCATTGTTGTTTGTTTACTAATTATTTATGTAAGTAGGTAATTGCCGCACGATGACGTCATTCTTTTTTTCTAGCACGTGCATTTAAAAGAGCTATTTTTCTCCCAAAAAACATGTTTCCCTTGTGCGGTTATACTAACAGAGCCACAGATCAATGTGCGTTATAATTCTCCATCATACTACAAAAATGTTTCAGAGAAGTGAAAGTTTCCCTTTAAAGCTGTGCCTCGTCATACAATTTTAGTCATGTGACCTTTGACCTTGACACATTGACCTTGAATTCAAAATTTGTGAACATGCCACATCACAACCATCAGAAGTGAATAAAAAACACTTCATATCTGTTATATACTAACATTATGTTTAAAAATCTTCTCCTCCAAAACTACCAGTAATATTTGTTTCATATTTAATACAGAGGTAGATAGAGAGTTGAAGATTCAGATTCCTTCAAATCTTAGTGATGTTACCATTGACCTTAGTGCAGTGACCTTGAGGTCACAAATTTTGTACTGAGCATATCTCAGCAACCACTTATTACAGGATATTAAAACTTGGTATGCAGAAATGTCGTATGTTAAAGCTGTGCCTCGTCATACAATTTTAGTCATGTGACCTTTGACCTTGACACATTGACCTTGAATTCAAAATTTGTGAACATGCCACATCACAACCATCAGAAGTGAATAAAAAACACTTCATATCTGTTATATACTAACATTATGTTTAAAAATCTTCTCCTCCAAAACTACCAGTAATATTTGTTTCATATTTAATACAGAGGTAGATAGAGAGTTGAAGATTCAGATTCCTTCAAATCTTAGTGATGTCACCATTGACCTTAATGCAGTGACCTTGATGTTACAAATTTTGTAAGGAGTATATCTCAGCAACTACTTATAAGAAGAAATTAAAACTTGGTATACAGAAATGTCTTAGGTAGTAGCCGTGCCTCATCACACTTTCTTAGTCATGTGACCTTGACCTTGACACATTGACCTTGAATTCAAAATTTGTGAACATTCCACATCATAACCATTAGAAGTGAATTAAATGCACTTCATATCTTTTATATACCAACATAATATACTAACATTATGTTTAAAAATCTTCTCCTCCAAAACTACCAGTAATATTTGTTTCATATTTAATACAGAGGTAGATAGAGAGTTGAAGATTTAGATTCCTTCAATTCTCAGTGATGTCACCATTGACCTTAGTGCAGTGACCTTGATGTCACAAATTTTGTAAGGAGCATATCTCAGCAACCACTAACAAGAAGAAATTAAATCTTGGTATACAGGAATGTCTTATGTTAAAGCTGTGCCTCGTCATACAATTTTAGTCATGTGACCTTTGACCTTGACACATTGACCTTGATTTCAAAATTTGTGAACATGCCACATCACAACCATCAGAAGTGAATAAAAAACACTTCATATCTGTTATATACTAACACTATGTTTAAAAATCTTCTCCTCCAAAACTACCAGTAATATTTGTTTCATATTTAATACAGAGGTAGATAGAGAGTTGAAGATTCAGATTCCTTCAAATCTTAGTGATGTCACCATTGACCTTAATGCAGTGACCTTGATGTCACAAATTTTGTAAGGAGTATATCTCAGCAACTACTTATAAGAAGAAATTAAAACTTGGTATACAGGAATGTCTTAGGTCATAGCCGTGCCTCATCATACTTTCTTAGTCATGTGACCTTTGACCTTGACATAATGACCTTGAATTCAAAATTTGTGAGCATGCCACATCATATCCATTAGAAGTGAATCAAATGCACTTCATATCTTTTATATACCAACCCTATTTTATACAGAGCTAGATAGAGAGTTGAAGATTTAGATTCCTTCAATTCTCAGTGATTTCACCATTGACCTTAGTGCAGTGACCTTGATGTCACAAATTTTGAAAGGAGCATATCTCAGCAACCACTTACAAGAAGAAATTAAATCTTGGTATACAGGAATGTCTTATGTTAAAGCTGTGCCTCGTCATACAATTTTAGTCATGTGACCTTTGACCTTGACACATTGACCTTGAATTCAAAATTTGTGAACATGCCACATCACAACCACCAGAAGTGAATAAAAAACACTTCATATTTGTTATATACTAACATTATGTTTAAAAATCTTCTCCTCCAAAACTACCAGTAATATTTGTATCATATTTAATACAGAGGTAGATAGAGAGTTGAAGATTCAGATTCCTTCAAATCTTAGTGATGTCACCATTGACCTTAATGCAGTGACCTTGATGTTACAAATTTTGTAAGGAGTATATCTCAGCAACTACTTATAAGAAGAAATTAAAACTTGGTATACAGAAATGTCTTAGGTAATAGCCGTGCCTCATCACACTTTCTTAGTCATGTGACCTTGACCTTGACACATTGACCTTGAATTCAAAATTTGTGAACATTCCACATCATAACCATTAGAAGTGAATTAAATGCACTTCATATCTTTTATATACCAACATAATTTTATACAGGGCTAGATAGAGAGTTGAAGATTTAGATTCCTTCAATTCTTAGTGATGTCACCATTGACCTTAGTGCAGTGACCTTGATGTCACAAATTTTGTAAGGAGCATATCTCAGCAACCACTTACAAGAAGAAATTAAATCTTGGTATACAGGAATGTCTTATGTTAAAGCTGTGCCTCGTCATACAATTTTAGTCATGTGACCTTTGACCTTGACACATTGACCTTGATTTCAAAATTTGTGAACATGCCACATCACAACCATCAGAAGTGAATAAAAAACACTTCATATCTGTTATATACTAACACTATGTTTAAAAATCTTCTCCTCCAAAACTACCAGTAATATTTGTTTCATATTTAATACAGAGGTAGATAGAGAGTTGAAGATTCAGATTCCTTCAAATCTTAGTGATGTCACCATTGACCTTAATGCAGTGACCTTGATGTCACAAATTTTGTAAGGAGTATATCTCAGCAACTACTTATAAGAAGAAATTAAAACTTGGTATACAGGAATGTCTTAGGTCATAGCCGTGCCTCATCATACTTTCTTAGTCATGTGACCTTTGACCTTGACATAATGACCTTGAATTCAAAATTTGTGAGCATGCCACATCATATCCATTAGAAGTGAATCAAATGCACTTCATATCTTTTATATACCAACCCTATTTTATACAGAGCTAGATAGAGAGTTGAAGATTTAGATTCCTTCAATTCTCAGTGATGTCACCATTGACCTTAGTGCAGTGACCTTGATGTCACAAATTTTGAAAGGAGCATATCTCAGCAACCACTTACAAGAAGAAATTAAATCTTGGTATACAGGAATGTCTTATGTTAAAGCTGTGCCTCGTCATACAATTTTAGTCATGTGACCTTTGACCTTGACACATTGACCTTGATTTCAAAATTTGTGAACATGCCACATCACAACCATCAGAAGTGAATAAAAAACACTTCATATCTGTTATATACTAACACTATGTTTAAAAATCTTCTCCTCCAAAACTACCAGTAATATTTGTTTCATATTTAATACAGAGGTAGATAGAGAGTTGAAGATTCAGATTCCTTCAAATCTTAGTGATGTCACCATTGACCTTAATGCAGTGACCTTGATGTCACAAATTTTGTAAGGAGTATATCTCAGCAACTACTTATAAGAAGAAATTAAAACTTGGTATACAGAAATGTCTAAGGTCATAGCCGTGCCTCATCATACTTTCTTAGTCATGTGACCTTTGACCTTGACATAATGACCTTGAATTCAAAATTTGTGAGCATGCCACATCATATCCATTAGAAGTGAATCAAATGCACTTCATATCTTTTATATACCAACCCTATTTTATACAGAGCTAGATAGAGAGTTGAAGATTTAGATTCCTTCAATTCTCAGTGATTTCACCATTGACCTTAGTGCAGTGACCTTGATGTCACAAATTTTGAAAGGAGCATATCTCAGCAACCACTTACAAGAAGAAATTAAATCTTGGTATACAGGAATGTCTTATGTTAAAGCTGTGCCTCGTCATACAATTTTAGTCATGTGACCTTTGACCTTGACACATTGACCTTGATTTCAAAATTTGTGAACATGCCACATCACAACCATCAGAAGTGAATAAAAAACACAACATATCTGTTATATACTAACATTATGTTTAAAAATCTTCTCCTCCAAAACTACCAGTAATATTTGTTTCATATTTAATACAGAGGTAGATAGAGAGTTGAAGATTCAGATTCCTTCAAATCTTAGTGATGTCACCATTGACCTTAATGCAATGACCTTGATGTCACAAATTTTGTAAGGAGTATATCTCAGCAACTACTTATAAGAAGAAATTAAAACTTGGTATACAGAAATGTCTTAGGTCATAGCCGTGCCTCATCATACTTTCTTAGTCATGTGACCTTTGACCTTGACATAATGACCTTGAATTCAAAATTTGTGAGCATGCCACATCATATCCATTAGAAGTGAATCAAATGCACTTCATATCTTTTATATACCAACCCTATTTTATACAGAGATAGATAGAGAGTTGAAGATTTAGATTCCTTCAATTCTCAGTGATGTCACCATTGACCTTAGTGCAGTGACCTTGATGTCACAAATTATGTAAGGAGCATATCTCAGCAACCACTTACAAGAAGAAATTAAATCTTGGTATACAGGAATGTCTTATGTTAAAGCTGTGCCTCGTCATACAATTTTAGTCATGTGACCTTTGACCTTGACACATTGACCTTGAATTCAAAATTTGTGAACATGCCACATCACAACCATCAGAAGTGAATAAAAAACACTTCATATCTGTTATATACTAACACTATGTTTAAAAATCTTCTCCTCCAAAACTACCAGTAATATTTGTTTCATATTTAATACAGAGATAGATAGAGAGTTGAAGATTCAGATTCCTTCAAATCTTAGTGATGTCACCATTGACCTTAGTGCAGTGACCTTGATGTCACAAATTTTGTACTGAGCATATCTCAGCAACCACTTATTACGGGATATTAAAACTTGGTATGCAGAAATGTCGTATGTTAAAGAGATACTTTCTAGTAAAATACATTTCATAAATTATATGATTAAATGATCATAGATACATAAATACATTGAAATTCAGAGACCAAAAAAATATAGCAGTAACCATGGCAACACAAACCAACAATTAAAATTAATCTTGCAACCCCCATACATTATGATCATTTATTGCAATTTGGGCCTATGACGTCATCGTGCGGGATTTATTGCACGTGCCAGACGAGCTGCAATCATTTTCAATTTTCACAAAACTTGTCATAACTTTGTTAATATTGGTCCGATCGTTATGATATTTACACCAAAATGTCACATTTTTCATGCTCTTTCCAACGCACAAAACCACTCTATAGTCCGTGTTTTCTAAGACGGAAAATCGTCACATCGCTGTTTTGGCTGCATTGTTGTTTGTTTACTAATTATTTATGTAAGTAGGTAATTGCCGCACGATGACGTCATTCTTTTTTTCTAGCACGTGCATTTAAAAGAGCTATTTTTCTCCCAAAAAACATGTTTCCCTTGTGCGGTTATACTAACAGAGCCACAGATCAATGTGCGTTATAATTCTCCATCATACTACAAAAATGTTTCAGAGAAGTGAAAGTTTCCCTTTAAAGCTGTGCCTCGTCATACAATTTTAGTCATGTGACCTTTGACCTTGACACATTGACCTTGAATTCAAAATTTGTGAACATGCCACATCACAACCATCAGAAGTGAATAAAAAACACTTCATATCTGTTATATACTAACATTATGTTTAAAAATCTTCTCCTCCAAAACTACCAGTAATATTTGTTTCATATTTAATACAGAGGTAGATAGAGAGTTGAAGATTCAGATTCCTTCAAATCTTAGTGATGTTACCATTGACCTTAGTGCAGTGACCTTGAGGTCACAAATTTTGTACTGAGCATATCTCAGCAACCACTTATTACAGGATATTAAAACTTGGTATGCAGAAATGTCGTATGTTAAAGCTGTGCCTCGTCATACAATTTTAGTCATGTGACCTTTGACCTTGACACATTGACCTTGAATTCAAAATTTGTGAACATGCCACATCACAACCATCAGAAGTGAATAAAAAACACTTCATATCTGTTATATACTAACATTATGTTTAAAAATCTTCTCCTCCAAAACTACCAGTAATATTTGTTTCATATTTAATACAGAGGTAGATAGAGAGTTGAAGATTCAGATTCCTTCAAATCTTAGTGATGTCACCATTGACCTTAATGCAGTGACCTTGATGTTACAAATTTTGTAAGGAGTATATCTCAGCAACTACTTATAAGAAGAAATTAAAACTTGGTATACAGAAATGTCTTAGGTAGTAGCCGTGCCTCATCACACTTTCTTAGTCATGTGACCTTGACCTTGACACATTGACCTTGAATTCAAAATTTGTGAACATTCCACATCATAACCATTAGAAGTGAATTAAATGCACTTCATATCTTTTATATACCAACATAATATACTAACATTATGTTTAAAAATCTTCTCCTCCAAAACTACCAGTAATATTTGTTTCATATTTAATACAGAGGTAGATAGAGAGTTGAAGATTTAGATTCCTTCAATTCTCAGTGATGTCACCATTGACCTTAGTGCAGTGACCTTGATGTCACAAATTTTGTAAGGAGCATATCTCAGCAACCACTAACAAGAAGAAATTAAATCTTGGTATACAGGAATGTCTTATGTTAAAGCTGTGCCTCGTCATACAATTTTAGTCATGTGACCTTTGACCTTGACACATTGACCTTGATTTCAAAATTTGTGAACATGCCACATCACAACCATCAGAAGTGAATAAAAAACACTTCATATCTGTTATATACTAACACTATGTTTAAAAATCTTCTCCTCCAAAACTACCAGTAATATTTGTTTCATATTTAATACAGAGGTAGATAGAGAGTTGAAGATTCAGATTCCTTCAAATCTTAGTGATGTCACCATTGACCTTAATGCAGTGACCTTGATGTCACAAATTTTGTAAGGAGTATATCTCAGCAACTACTTATAAGAAGAAATTAAAACTTGGTATACAGGAATGTCTTAGGTCATAGCCGTGCCTCATCATACTTTCTTAGTCATGTGACCTTTGACCTTGACATAATGACCTTGAATTCAAAATTTGTGAGCATGCCACATCATATCCATTAGAAGTGAATCAAATGCACTTCATATCTTTTATATACCAACCCTATTTTATACAGAGCTAGATAGAGAGTTGAAGATTTAGATTCCTTCAATTCTCAGTGATGTCACCATTGACCTTAGTGCAGTGACCTTGATGTCACAAATTTTGAAAGGAGCATATCTCAGCAACCACTTACAAGAAGAAATTAAATCTTGGTATACAGGAATGTCTTATGTTAAAGCTGTGCCTCGTCATACAATTTTAGTCATGTGACCTTTGACCTTGACACATTGACCTTGATTTCAAAATTTGTGAACATGCCACATCACAACCATCAGAAGTGAATAAAAAACACTTCATATCTGTTATATACTAACACTATGTTTAAAAATCTTCTCCTCCAAAACTACCAGTAATATTTGTTTCATATTTAATACAGAGGTAGATAGAGAGTTGAAGATTCAGATTCCTTCAAATCTTAGTGATGTCACCATTGACCTTAATGCAGTGACCTTGATGTCACAAATTTTGTAAGGAGTATATCTCAGCAACTACTTATAAGAAGAAATTAAAACTTGGTATACAGAAATGTCTAAGGTCATAGCCGTGCCTCATCATACTTTCTTAGTCATGTGACCTTTGACCTTGACATAATGACCTTGAATTCAAAATTTGTGAGCATGCCACATCATATCCATTAGAAGTGAATCAAATGCACTTCATATCTTTTATATACCAACCCTATTTTATACAGAGCTAGATAGAGAGTTGAAGATTTAGATTCCTTCAATTCTCAGTGATTTCACCATTGACCTTAGTGCAGTGACCTTGATGTCACAAATTTTGAAAGGAGCATATCTCAGCAACCACTTACAAGAAGAAATTAAATCTTGGTATACAGGAATGTCTTATGTTAAAGCTGTGCCTCGTCATACAATTTTAGTCATGTGACCTTTGACCTTGACACATTGACCTTGAATTCAAAATTTGTGAACATGCCACATCACAACCACCAGAAGTGAATAAAAAACACTTCATATTTGTTATATACTAACATTATGTTTAAAAATCTTCTCCTCCAAAACTACCAGTAATATTTGTATCATATTTAATACAGAGGTAGATAGAGAGTTGAAGATTCAGATTCCTTCAAATCTTAGTGATGTCACCATTGACCTTAATGCAGTGACCTTGATGTTACAAATTTTGTAAGGAGTATATCTCAGCAACTACTTATAAGAAGAAATTAAAACTTGGTATACAGAAATGTCTTAGGTAATAGCCGTGCCTCATCACACTTTCTTAGTCATGTGACCTTGACCTTGACACATTGACCTTGAATTCAAAATTTGTGAACATTCCACATCATAACCATTAGAAGTGAATTAAATGCACTTCATATCTTTTATATACCAACATAATTTTATACAGGGCTAGATAGAGAGTTGAAGATTTAGATTCCTTCAATTCTTAGTGATGTCACCATTGACCTTAGTGCAGTGACCTTGATGTCACAAATTTTGTAAGGAGCATATCTCAGCAACCACTTACAAGAAGAAATTAAATCTTGGTATACAGGAATGTCTTATGTTAAAGCTGTGCCTCGTCATACAATTTTAGTCATGTGACCTTTGACCTTGACACATTGACCTTGATTTCAAAATTTGTGAACATGCCACATCACAACCATCAGAAGTGAATAAAAAACACTTCATATCTGTTATATACTAACACTATGTTTAAAAATCTTCTCCTCCAAAACTACCAGTAATATTTGTTTCATATTTAATACAGAGGTAGATAGAGAGTTGAAGATTCAGATTCCTTCAAATCTTAGTGATGTCACCATTGACCTTAATGCAGTGACCTTGATGTCACAAATTTTGTAAGGAGTATATCTCAGCAACTACTTATAAGAAGAAATTAAAACTTGGTATACAGGAATGTCTTAGGTCATAGCCGTGCCTCATCATACTTTCTTAGTCATGTGACCTTTGACCTTGACATAATGACCTTGAATTCAAAATTTGTGAGCATGCCACATCATATCCATTAGAAGTGAATCAAATGCACTTCATATCTTTTATATACCAACCCTATTTTATACAGAGCTAGATAGAGAGTTGAAGATTTAGATTCCTTCAATTCTCAGTGATGTCACCATTGACCTTAGTGCAGTGACCTTGATGTCACAAATTTTGAAAGGAGCATATCTCAGCAACCACTTACAAGAAGAAATTAAATCTTGGTATACAGGAATGTCTTATGTTAAAGCTGTGCCTCGTCATACAATTTTAGTCATGTGACCTTTGACCTTGACACATTGACCTTGATTTCAAAATTTGTGAACATGCCACATCACAACCATCAGAAGTGAATAAAAAACACTTCATATCTGTTATATACTAACACTATGTTTAAAAATCTTCTCCTCCAAAACTACCAGTAATATTTGTTTCATATTTAATACAGAGGTAGATAGAGAGTTGAAGATTCAGATTCCTTCAAATCTTAGTGATGTCACCATTGACCTTAATGCAGTGACCTTGATGTCACAAATTTTGTAAGGAGTATATCTCAGCAACTACTTATAAGAAGAAATTAAAACTTGGTATACAGAAATGTCTAAGGTCATAGCCGTGCCTCATCATACTTTCTTAGTCATGTGACCTTTGACCTTGACATAATGACCTTGAATTCAAAATTTGTGAGCATGCCACATCATATCCATTAGAAGTGAATCAAATGCACTTCATATCTTTTATATACCAACCCTATTTTATACAGAGCTAGATAGAGAGTTGAAGATTTAGATTCCTTCAATTCTCAGTGATTTCACCATTGACCTTAGTGCAGTGACCTTGATGTCACAAATTTTGAAAGGAGCATATCTCAGCAACCACTTACAAGAAGAAATTAAATCTTGGTATACAGGAATGTCTTATGTTAAAGCTGTGCCTCGTCATACAATTTTAGTCATGTGACCTTTGACCTTGACACATTGACCTTGAATTCAAAATTTGTGAACATGCCACATCACAACCACCAGAAGTGAATAAAAAACACTTCATATTTGTTATATACTAACATTATGTTTAAAAATCTTCTCCTCCAAAACTACCAGTAATATTTGTATCATATTTAATACAGAGGTAGATAGAGAGTTGAAGATTCAGATTCCTTCAAATCTTAGTGATGTCACCATTGACCTTAATGCAGTGACCTTGATGTTACAAATTTTGTAAGGAGTATATCTCAGCAACTACTTATAAGAAGAAATTAAAACTTGGTATACAGAAATGTCTTAGGTAATAGCCGTGCCTCATCACACTTTCTTAGTCATGTGACCTTGACCTTGACACATTGACCTTGAATTCAAAATTTGTGAACATTCCACATCATAACCATTAGAAGTGAATTAAATGCACTTCATATCTTTTATATACCAACATAATTTTATACAGGGCTAGATAGAGAGTTGAAGATTTAGATTCCTTCAATTCTTAGTGATGTCACCATTGACCTTAGTGCAGTGACCTTGATGTCACAAATTTTGTAAGGAGCATATCTCAGCAACCACTTACAAGAAGAAATTAAATCTTGGTATACAGGAATGTCTTATGTTAAAGCTGTGCCTCGTCATACAATTTTAGTCATGTGACCTTTGACCTTGACACATTGACCTTGATTTCAAAATTTGTGAACATGCCACATCACAACCATCAGAAGTGAATAAAAAACACTTCATATCTGTTATATACTAACACTATGTTTAAAAATCTTCTCCTCCAAAACTACCAGTAATATTTGTTTCATATTTAATACAGAGGTAGATAGAGAGTTGAAGATTCAGATTCCTTCAAATCTTAGTGATGTCACCATTGACCTTAATGCAGTGACCTTGATGTCACAAATTTTGTAAGGAGTATATCTCAGCAACTACTTATAAGAAGAAATTAAAACTTGGTATACAGGAATGTCTTAGGTCATAGCCGTGCCTCATCATACTTTCTTAGTCATGTGACCTTTGACCTTGACATAATGACCTTGAATTCAAAATTTGTGAGCATGCCACATCATATCCATTAGAAGTGAATCAAATGCACTTCATATCTTTTATATACCAACCCTATTTTATACAGAGCTAGATAGAGAGTTGAAGATTTAGATTCCTTCAATTCTCAGTGATGTCACCATTGACCTTAGTGCAGTGACCTTGATGTCACAAATTTTGAAAGGAGCATATCTCAGCAACCACTTACAAGAAGAAATTAAATCTTGGTATACAGGAATGTCTTATGTTAAAGCTGTGCCTCGTCATACAATTTTAGTCATGTGACCTTTGACCTTGACACATTGACCTTGATTTCAAAATTTGTGAACATGCCACATCACAACCATCAGAAGTGAATAAAAAACACTTCATATCTGTTATATACTAACACTATGTTTAAAAATCTTCTCCTCCAAAACTACCAGTAATATTTGTTTCATATTTAATACAGAGGTAGATAGAGAGTTGAAGATTCAGATTCCTTCAAATCTTAGTGATGTCACCATTGACCTTAATGCAGTGACCTTGATGTCACAAATTTTGTAAGGAGTATATCTCAGCAACTACTTATAAGAAGAAATTAAAACTTGGTATACAGAAATGTCTAAGGTCATAGCCGTGCCTCATCATACTTTCTTAGTCATGTGACCTTTGACCTTGACATAATGACCTTGAATTCAAAATTTGTGAGCATGCCACATCATATCCATTAGAAGTGAATCAAATGCACTTCATATCTTTTATATACCAACCCTATTTTATACAGAGCTAGATAGAGAGTTGAAGATTTAGATTCCTTCAATTCTCAGTGATTTCACCATTGACCTTAGTGCAGTGACCTTGATGTCACAAATTTTGAAAGGAGCATATCTCAGCAACCACTTACAAGAAGAAATTAAATCTTGGTATACAGGAATGTCTTATGTTAAAGCTGTGCCTCGTCATACAATTTTAGTCATGTGACCTTTGACCTTGACACATTGACCTTGATTTCAAAATTTGTGAACATGCCACATCACAACCATCAGAAGTGAATAAAAAACACTTCATATCTGTTATATACTAACATTATGTTTAAAAATCTTCTCCTCCAAAACTACCAGTAATATTTGTTTCATATTTAATACAGAGGTAGATAGAGAGTTGAAGATTCAGATTCCTTCAAATCTTAGTGATGTCACCATTGACCTTAATGCAATGACCTTGATGTCACAAATTTTGTAAGGAGTATATCTCAGCAACTACTTATAAGAAGAAATTAAAACTTGGTATACAGAAATGTCTTAGGTCATAGCCGTGCCTCATCATACTTTCTTAGTCATGTGACCTTTGACCTTGACATAATGACCTTGAATTCAAAATTTGTGAGCATGCCACATCATATCCATTAGAAGTGAATCAAATGCACTTCATATCTTTTATATACCAACCCTATTTTATACAGAGATAGATAGAGAGTTGAAGATTTAGATTCCTTCAATTCTCAGTGATGTCACCATTGACCTTAGTGCAGTGACCTTGATGTCACAAATTATGTAAGGAGCATATCTCAGCAACCACTTACAAGAAGAAATTAAATCTTGGTATACAGGAATGTCTTATGTTAAAGCTGTGCCTCGTCATACAATTTTAGTCATGTGACCTTTGACCTTGACACATTGACCTTGAATTCAAAATTTGTGAACATGCCACATCACAACCATCAGAAGTGAATAAAAAACACTTCATATCTGTTATATACTAACACTATGTTTAAAAATCTTCTCCTCCAAAACTACCAGTAATATTTGTTTCATATTTAATACAGAGATAGATAGAGAGTTGAAGATTCAGATTCCTTCAAATCTTAGTGATGTCACCATTGACCTTAGTGCAGTGACCTTGATGTCACAAATTTTGTACTGAGCATATCTCAGCAACCACTTATTACGGGATATTAAAACTTGGTATGCAGAAATGTCGTATGTTAAAGAGATACTTTCTAGTAAAATACATTTCATAAATTATATGATTAAATGATCATAGATACATAAATACATTGAAATTCAGAGACCAAAAAAATATAGCAGTAACCATGGCAACACAAACCAACAATTAAAATTAATCTTGCAACCCCCATACATTATGATCATTTATTGCAATTTGGGCCTATGACGTCATCGTGCGGGATTTATTGCACGTGCCAGACGAGCTGCAATCATTTTCAATTTTCACAAAACTTGTCATAACTTTGTTAATATTGGTCCGATCGTTATGATATTTACACCAAAATGTCACATTTTTCATGCTCTTTCCAACGCACAAAACCACTCTATAGTCCGTGTTTTCTAAGACGGAAAATCGTCACATCGCTGTTTTGGCTGCATTGTTGTTTGTTTACTAATTATTTATGTAAGTAGGTAATTGCCGCACGATGACGTCATTCTTTTTTTCTAGCACGTGCATTTAAAAGAGCTATTTTTCTCCCAAAAAACATGTTTCCCTTGTGCGGTTATACTAACAGAGCCACAGATCAATGTGCGTTATAATTCTCCATCATACTACAAAAATGTTTCAGAGAAGTGAAAGTTTCCCTTTAAAGCTGTGCCTCGTCATACAATTTTAGTCATGTGACCTTTGACCTTGACACATTGACCTTGAATTCAAAATTTGTGAACATGCCACATCACAACCATCAGAAGTGAATAAAAAACACTTCATATCTGTTATATACTAACATTATGTTTAAAAATCTTCTCCTCCAAAACTACCAGTAATATTTGTTTCATATTTAATACAGAGGTAGATAGAGAGTTGAAGATTCAGATTCCTTCAAATCTTAGTGATGTTACCATTGACCTTAGTGCAGTGACCTTGAGGTCACAAATTTTGTACTGAGCATATCTCAGCAACCACTTATTACAGGATATTAAAACTTGGTATGCAGAAATGTCGTATGTTAAAGCTGTGCCTCGTCATACAATTTTAGTCATGTGACCTTTGACCTTGACACATTGACCTTGAATTCAAAATTTGTGAACATGCCACATCACAACCATCAGAAGTGAATAAAAAACACTTCATATCTGTTATATACTAACATTATGTTTAAAAATCTTCTCCTCCAAAACTACCAGTAATATTTGTTTCATATTTAATACAGAGGTAGATAGAGAGTTGAAGATTCAGATTCCTTCAAATCTTAGTGATGTCACCATTGACCTTAATGCAGTGACCTTGATGTTACAAATTTTGTAAGGAGTATATCTCAGCAACTACTTATAAGAAGAAATTAAAACTTGGTATACAGAAATGTCTTAGGTAGTAGCCGTGCCTCATCACACTTTCTTAGTCATGTGACCTTGACCTTGACACATTGACCTTGAATTCAAAATTTGTGAACATTCCACATCATAACCATTAGAAGTGAATTAAATGCACTTCATATCTTTTATATACCAACATAATATACTAACATTATGTTTAAAAATCTTCTCCTCCAAAACTACCAGTAATATTTGTTTCATATTTAATACAGAGGTAGATAGAGAGTTGAAGATTTAGATTCCTTCAATTCTCAGTGATGTCACCATTGACCTTAGTGCAGTGACCTTGATGTCACAAATTTTGTAAGGAGCATATCTCAGCAACCACTAACAAGAAGAAATTAAATCTTGGTATACAGGAATGTCTTATGTTAAAGCTGTGCCTCGTCATACAATTTTAGTCATGTGACCTTTGACCTTGACACATTGACCTTGATTTCAAAATTTGTGAACATGCCACATCACAACCATCAGAAGTGAATAAAAAACACTTCATATCTGTTATATACTAACACTATGTTTAAAAATCTTCTCCTCCAAAACTACCAGTAATATTTGTTTCATATTTAATACAGAGGTAGATAGAGAGTTGAAGATTCAGATTCCTTCAAATCTTAGTGATGTCACCATTGACCTTAATGCGGTGACCTTGATGTCACAAATTTTGTAAGGAGTATATCTCAGCAACTACTTATAAGAAGAAATTAAAACTTGGTATACAGGAATGTCTTAGGTCATAGCCGTGCCTCATCATACTTTCTTAGTCATGTGACCTTTGACCTTGACATAATGACCTTGAATTCAAAATTTGTGAGCATGCCACATCATATCCATTAGAAGTGAATCAAATGCACTTCATATCTTTTATATACCAACCCTATTTTATACAGAGCTAGATAGAGAGTTGAAGATTTAGATTCCTTCAATTCTCAGTGATGTCACCATTGACCTTAGTGCAGTGACCTTGATGTCACAAATTTTGAAAGGAGCATATCTCAGCAACCACTTACAAGAAGAAATTAAATCTTGGTATACAGGAATGTCTTATGTTAAAGCTGTGCCTCGTCATACAATTTTAGTCATGTGACCTTTGACCTTGACACATTGACCTTGATTTCAAAATTTGTGAACATGCCACATCACAACCATCAGAAGTGAATAAAAAACACTTCATATCTGTTATATACTAACACTATGTTTAAAAATCTTCTCCTCCAAAACTACCAGTAATATTTGTTTCATATTTAATACAGAGGTAGATAGAGAGTTGAAGATTCAGATTCCTTCAAATCTTAGTGATGTCACCATTGACCTTAATGCAATGACCTTGATGTCACAAATTTTGTAAGGAGTATATCTCAGCAACTACTTATAAGAAGAAATTAAAACTTGGTATACAGAAATGTCTTAGGTCATAGCCGTGCCTCATCATACTTTCTTAGTCATGTGACCTTTGACCTTGACATAATGACCTTGAATTCAAAATTTGTGAGCATGCCACATCATATCCATTAGAAGTGAATCAAATGCACTTCATATCTTTTATATACCAACCCTATTTTATACAGAGCTAGATAGAGAGTTGAAGATTTAGATTCCTTCAATTCTCAGTGATGTCACCATTGACCTTAGTGCAGTGACCTTGATGTCACAAATTATGTAAGGAGCATATCTCAGCAACCACTTACAAGAAGAAATTAAATCTTGGTATACAGGAATGTCTTATGTTAAAGCTGTGCCTCGTCATACAATTTTAGTCATGTGACCTTTGACCTTGACACATTGACCTTGAATTCAAAATTTGTGAACATGCCACATCACAACCATCAGAAGTGAATAAAAAACACTTCATATCTGTTATATACTAACACTATGTTTAAAAATCTTCTCCTCCAAAACTACCAGTAATATTTGTTTCATATTTAATACAGAGATAGATAGAGAGTTGAAGATTCAGATTCCTTCAAATCTTAGTGATGTCACCATTGACCTTAATGCAGTGACCTTGATGTCACAAATTTTGTAAGGAGTATATCTCAGCAACTACTTATAAGAAGAAATTAAAACTTGGTATACAGAAATGTCTTAGGTCATAGCCGTGCCTCATCATACTTTCTTAGTCATGTGACCTTTGACCTTGACATAATGACCTTGAATTCAAAATTTGTGAGCATGCCACATCATATCCATTAGAAGTGAATCAAATGCACTTCATATCTTTTATATACCAACCCTATTTTATACAGAGCTAGATAGAGAGTTGAAGATTTAGATTCCTTCAATTCTCAGTGATGTCACCATTGACCTTAGTGCAGTGACCTTGATGTCACAAATTATGTAAGGAGCATATCTCAGCAACCACTTACAAAAAGAAATTAAAACTTGGTATATTGGAATGTCTTAGGTCATAGCCGTGCCTCATCATACTTTCTTAGTCATGTGACCTTTGACCTTGACACATTGACCTTGAATTCAAAATTTGTGAACATGCAGTTATGTATCAACACTATGTTTAAAAAAAATATTCTCCAAAACTACCAGTAATATATGTTTCAAGTCTTATACAGAGGTAGATATTGAGGTGAAGGTTCAGATTCCTTCAAATCTTAGTGATGTCACCAATGACCTTAGTGCAGTGACCTCGAGGTCACAAATTTTGTACGGAGCATATCTTAGCAACCACTTAATAGAGGAAATTAAAACTTGGTATATAGAAATGTCTTAGGTCATAGCTGTGCCTCGTTATAATTTCTTAGTCATGTGACCTTTGACCTTGACACATTGACCTTGAATTCAAAATTTGTATACTTGCAAAATCTCACAACCATCAAAAGTGAATAAACATATATCAATGGCCTTTGACCTATGCATATCATTGCTTTTTTGTAATGTTTTTGAACATTTCTTCCTAAATGATCATTTAAATCCTTATCAAGAGCAGAATTGAGCAGATAGTGATTTTGACCAATCAAAATGCATGTTACATATCAAATTTGGCCCCAACTTGTTATCTTGATTCTCATTGGCTATGTTATTCAAAATGGCAGCCCCCTTGACAACTTAGTGATAGCTATTAGATTTTTGAAAAAATCACAAATTTTGTGCATGAAATATTGTATTGGTAACATGATAATGATTTGCAAAATATTAATGAATATCTCATCAAAACTGAATTGGGATCTTGTGTGGAAAATCATAACCTGGTTGCTTATTGCACTTTATCTCAGTTCATGTGTTTTCATTCAAGTCAGCAGAACTATCAACCCATGGGGTTATGTTTAATATCTTGATATTAATATCAAAATTCAATGTTTTGCAATCTCCTGGTATGGTTATTATGAAAACTTATTGTAAATGTTTGCTAGCAGGTCTCTGATTGCTTGAGAAATGTCTCTTCAACCTTACTGTTGTTTTGTCTCCTTTTGATTTCCGGTTTTTCTTGTTTTTCAAAAGGCAAAGATATTAATGGTTTGTTCTGATTGTCCATTGTTTTTATTCCTTGGGCTAAATCAAGAATATTACATGAGGTTATGTTAACATGAGATGGTATTGACAGACAGTAATGGTATTTTTGGTTTGCAGGGAATTCAGGATTGTTTATTTATGCTTTCACAGAAAAGCTTTCAAAGTTTCAACTCCAAAGAGTTTCATTTTACAAATATAGTCAGTCATATACTTGAGGCCACAGGCCGTGGTGCAGTTGGTTAGAGCAGCAGCTTATTAGCATCAGTTCCTCTGCGGTGATCCAAAGGTTCGATCCCTGGCTGTGCCGAGATTGAATTCACGATACAATTTCACACATGAGCAGAGGCCAGTGCCAAAGGGTTAATCCGTTGTCCTTGTAAATCTGTGACTGCGTGGGTTGTCATGTCAAGGACCTGCGACATGACAATTCATTGAGGCAGCACTATATCTACTACAAGTAGGTCTCATCACGAAATGACTGAAATAATGTTGAAAGTGATGTAATACCCCAAACAAGTCATATACTTGAGAGGAGTTAATATTGACCTTATAAAGAGAGCCAGACATAAATCACAGCTAAAATACATATGGTCACCATACTCTCTGGGTCCATATATTTCAATACAAACATGGGCCATACTTATTCTAGATGTCATGACAATTCATCAGTCCTTGACACATACCTGCAAACAACACCCATTCTTGTTCTGAGTCACTTAGATCAAAACATGGTCATTCCAAAATAATAATATTCAAGATCTTCAAAATGTTGAGTTGTCCAAATTTGACCATGTCAGCTTTGATGGAAGTCGACAAATCGCATGTCACCTGTCTGAGTGAAAGGCAGTAGGGTAGGTATGAAGGTATGGCAACTCATTGGGGCATCCCATTTGGGATTTATAATGCCCCGAGTTGTGATTTTTGACAGATAGGGGATATTGACAGCGCTAAGGTTAACAAAGATGTTGGAATTCCCTGTTGTGCACTGAGCGGCATAGCAGTTTGTTTGGGGTTTTACATCACTTTCAACAGTATTTCAGTTATTTTGTGATTAGACCTGCTTGTAGCAGATATAGTGCTGCCTCACTGAATTGTCATGTCGCAGGTCACCTCCAAGATGGGAGACCATGTTGAAATATACATTTTCTGGGAGTCTATGTAGCCATAGACAGTCAATGGACCTGGATTAGGATGAAGGTGACAAAACATGCTCTTGACTGTTACTATTGAAGTATGAATCTTTTTTATGCTGTGAGGGTCCAAACAGGGACTGGAATAATGTCCAGAATTGTACCATTTTTGCACACTCCTCAATCCAAAATTTCCCAATCCACAATTTATTTTTTAAGTCCCACCCAGTGGAGGACGTTCTGGGAGCAGTTGGAAGCCTGCATGTGGTAAGTGATGTATGAGCATTGGTGGAGTGGCTGTTCTACATGGGACCACTCAGTTTGTCATAAATGTGACAGATCAATTGTACTTGGATAGCTTAACAGGTGAAAGCATGAGAAATTATATGTCACAGGTGTGGGGTTCAATCCCTTCAGACTTGGGGAAATAGGACAGAAAGTAACTTGGATAGATGTTTGTGGGGATGGAGGCTATAGAGATAACTTTGGTTGTCATTGGCAGCCACTGATGGTTATTGTGATTTGTAAGTTTTCAGAGTCTGTCGGTTACTGATGAAGACGAAAAATTTAAAATCTAAATTCTTCAATTGCTGTGATAAAAAACATGTATGTTATAAAAGTATAAAATGGATGTGTAGGATTTTAAAGAAGAAATGGATCAGCCGGCTTATTGCATTCGGCACGTTGCGCGTTTGATAAATGGCGCGTTCAACACGGAGTGACTTGTATCAGTGTGACGTCACACAAGGACAGTGTGTGAAAGGCATCAGTGGCAGGTCCAGGGTTTTACATTTGTTAAAATGGGGTACACTACAGCATCTTTTCTGTACAAGTATTTATTATTTTTTTGGCATATTTGTGTTCACAAATATCATACAAAGTCCTATAAGAAGAAGAAATGCCAAATGATATAAATTGTGAAATTTGTTAAATTGAACACCCCCTTCAATATCCATTTCTGGACACGCCAATATACAAAAGCTGATTCCCGCCAAATTCAGTGAAGTGTCATTTTTAAAACTTGCAAATGGTTGGGTTTTATGATTTAAATCCAAGTTTGATGTTATCTAGTATGTACATACAAACATTTCTATTCAAACATTTTGATCCCAAAAGCCCCAAAAATACCAGAACTGACACAACGCGCATAACTGACACAACGCGCATAAACGCGCACTACGCGCCGAATGCAATAAGCCGATGAGCCTGAGACAAGGTCAAGGAGACAAAAGTGCGGGAAATAGCAGACGACATATGAACGCATCTGGATTGACTGATATATGGATATATTCTGAGTGGAGAATAAGGTTGTACTGTATTGCTCTTAGGGTTTGGCCTTGAGGAAGAAATTGAAGAAAGGTAAGTGGGGTGTAACATCTTTAGTTTTTCTTGTTTTTTTTCAGGAGATTAAAATAGTAATGTTTTGTTCGAGTTATTAGCAGCCACTATTTGTTATTGTGATTTATATCCGGTGGTTTATACGGTAAACAATAGTTTTGCATGAATTCCAGGGTTGTGATATTAATTTATTTAAATGAGAACTGGGCAATATGCATTGTAAAATGTTTGATACAAGTGTTGACAAACATTTCCCGCCAGTTCTTGTGAGGTGATCTGCATGTGGTGCCCTCTATATTATCAAACTCTTGATCATTCCACTCCATACATGTTTGCAGACCATTGCGACATGAACAGTCCTCCGTTTTAGGCAATATATACGCCTGAACAAGTCCATTTGATCAATGTCTAAACAGGACATATTTACCTGCAGAACATGTTAAACATTTTCATCCACAGTGAGAGAAAGAAACTCTGAGGCTGTTTGTCATTAGTTGTATAGCACCACGGGGTATCCACGGGGTATCTGGGGGATATACCCTTTGGTCATTAGTGATTTAACACCAGAGGGTATATGGGGAAATACCGTTTGGTCTTTAGTTGTATAACATCAGCGGATATATATGGGGGAAATATCCATTGGTCATTAGTTGATAAGCAACGGCTACTGAAAATTTAACAGCAGTCAGATGTTTTCCGTACTCCATAGCACTAACAAGACATATAACAGGTGCATACTCTGTTGTGTAAGGTGTGAGGGGCACCTCCATGTCTGAGCTCATTACTACCAAGGTATGTGTGGCTTTTATTAATAAGCTGAATGCTACAGCACACAACTGACTGCACCTTAAAGTTCAGATGCCAAGTCAATATAAAGGTGCAAACATAGATGTGCACTAACACAATATTAACAGTTTTTGATACCATTATGATCGAAAAAAAATAATAACACAAAGAATCTAGGTATAGAAACAGGTATCTAGTATTTCACCTCTAAAATTGTAGCTGAATTAGAAATGTGAGAATAAAAATTAGAAAGGTTCAAGGAGCCGATACAGTACAAATACCAAGAAAGGTTTGGGAACTGATCTGCATATATTTTTGTAATAATGGTAACCACCATAAAAGGAAATTTATTTAGGATGGATTGATACCAATACGAAAATTAAAGGAGACGTTTCAAACAAAGTATTCACTTTTTAAAACTTTGAAGATTATTTTAATTTAATATACAGTTTTTAGACAAGCATTCTGTAGTTGTTTGGTAACCACTTGCCTCTTAGTTTTATAGATATCACACAGAACCTTCTCTATTCCTGAGGCCATGAACAGTTCTCTTTATAGCTATTTCACTTACATGCACGCCATGTATACAAACTGTTCAGCTATGTGAATAGTGGAACTGTAAAACGGTTCTGAACTTAATAGAATGTTCTTCATATGAATGTGAAACTTAATATTTCTTGTCTTTTTACTATTTCTTTTATGAAGATCAAATTGTTTGTTCTCAAGAGATTTGAAAATATCTCAGGGCTACCATTTTGTATTTCACTGGCAGGTTTACAACATTTGCAATTCATGAGCATGCATACCATTGTGACAGTCTACCTCACAGACCACAAAGCAACCCCACACCCAGACCTAGCAATACTTGTATAGGCCTTCCCAGCTATTGTTATCGCAACATCCATGTCATTCCTTGATGAATTAGGATTTATTTCAACCACAGACTTATAGTATGAGTACAAAATTATGTGAAATTTTTTCACACAAAAAACCTTGATCCATTTTGTAAAGATCTAAGCATGTAATATTTTGCCAACTATGGTCCTTTGACAAAAAAACTATGACAAGACACTCATAAAAAGTCTCCTCACACTTTGTTGGGTGTGGCTCAGAACGTTGCGATAATTAATTCGAAGCTGGAAGCGCTGTATATGTCAAGGCTGCAAGTATGTAAAATGATGCCTACTTTACAACAAATTCCAAGAGAGCTTCATGATGTTAATGTGGTGAATCTCCGTCTCACCAAACATATTTAAAGACTTTTCTCTATCAAACATAATCATGCAAATATGTATATTAAATAACACTGACAAAAGTATCCAAATTAAATATTTTAAAATTTATGTGGGTAGTACTCTGACACTTGAATCAAATCCTATTCAAATACAATCATCAGCTGAATAACAATTCAGCGGCACATGTTCATTAATGATACACAAGAAATGTAACATTAAAATAAGAGCTGTAGTTATGTTAATCATGATCAGAATAAATTAATTGTCCACCAGGTGCAGGTCCGTCTTAAAGATAATCATTGTGTGTAAGGTAGAATCATACCATTGGACATTCTAGAATTTATTCAATGAAAATTGCACCTTTTTCAGGCTCCCTATATTTTATAAGTTTAATAGCTTTGGCGGTATCACAGAAAAACAACATTTTGAAAAATCTCTTTGACATGAATCATATTTATGTGTATTTCTCCAAATATAATATCAAAATATAGAAATTGTGACAATTGACAGACATTAAGGAACTGTACATACCAATACTGATAATGTTTAAAGCTTTCATGAAATCAGATTTTCAAGCTCCTGACATAATGTAAATGTTTATATCATCCACACATGAATTTCTTTGCTATTTCAAAGTAAATGAGTCGTTTGCTAAAATACAAATCATCCTTCCGAACCACAACAGTAGACACATGCTTGTACTTGTGATCACATAATACTAGGCACTTTCACCAAAACAATATAATTCTGGTAGGTGTGTTATGGTTGATTTTAGGGAGATGTCACCACAGTTTCGTGACCACAGATCATTTAAACAGTTCTCTACAAAAATTCCTGTGACCTCATTGATTTAATGAAAGCTTTAATTGAAAGGAAAGGTTGATAGTATGGCTGTAAATTATGGTTGGGTGATGTTTTAGCATGATCATTGGAAATAGAAAAGGATAAATGGTGGAAGAGTGGTGAAGGAAGATTGTGTGGTTCTTTACATTTGAAGGATGGTACCACCAGGTATATGGAGAAATAATGATTGATTGTATTGCTTTTCTGATAGATGATGTATGATGATTCTCTAAGTGAGGGTTAATGAAATAGCAGTGAAGAGTGAAGGATGGATGATTAAATGAATGGATGTAAAAGTATTTCCTGTTAACTTTTCCTGTGTTTTACATGGTATTTGATTACTATGATATTGATAGAAGTCCTTTATCAGATTTATCAGTACTTTCACTTCTTATACCTCTGTTTAAAGATACAATACGTTCAATCTTTAAGAGGCAAAACATGAAGAAATAAGTTGAATAAGAATATGTTGTGGTCGTTGAGCATATTATCGAATATAGTAGTCTTTAAGCTTTATATTGCATGGCTATAAAATACAGTCATATTTGAAATCAACTGTTTCTGGTGATAATTGAGCGTATCCGATTGAAGCAACTTGGAAATATTATGGTATAAACATGATAAATGATACAATAAAGCAATGGACAAATAAACTCCATAAATAAGTGGCTATGAGTATTGTGAAGCAATATCTTAATGGCAAATCGTTGAGCGGTTAAGATTATGTTCTGGCACCTCCAGAGATGCCGAATGCGGTGATGAAGACGTTCATGAGTCCGATGAAGTAGAGGAGATAGAGCGCCAACTGCTGCCAGTAGCTCAGCTTCCGGAACACTTTCCTCTCCTCGCGGTCCTCGCGATGCTCAGCGTTAATGATAGCGTGCTGCCGCCTGGATTCTGCCACTCTCCCTTCTATTTCCGCTTCCTCTTTATCCTTCCTGGCATCCGCCAGATCTTCCTTTGCTTTTTTGTGCTCCTCATCCAGGTGTCTATCACGTGGGTTCTTTTTGGTTTGTTCCTCTAATCTTTCTACCTCGTTTGTGGCTCTAACGATCCTGGCCATAGCATTTCCCAGCTTGACATTGGCCACCTCTACATGGTTAGCCGCCAAATCCTCTTCTGGTATGTCTCCTGACATTTTATTCTTCACGGGCCAATCACAGCAGCCGACAATCTCATCATCGTCATGGTCACTTCCGTCAGTCACCGGAAGTTCCGGCATGGGCAGAGGGTCTTCTTGTCTGGTGATGGGCCCCCTCACGCTCATATAACTAGTACTTCTCCTGTTTGGCCTTCTGTCTTTACTGCAGCACAACAGTCTGCATTTACATTGAAAGCATTCTAAAAGTCTCTGAGCCCAACCAGATCTCTGGAATCTGAGATGTCCCATGTATATTATAATCATTCCCAGAACTATTTGCAGAGCAATGGATGATATGAGCAGAGCTAGCACCAGCTCGTAGAATCTGTGGCCTCCTCTGCCAATGTCTAGAAGCATCTTGAGCTCTGTGATTTGAGTCATAAATAGCACAGATAGGAGAGCTCCCTGGGCCTTGTTCTGATTCTGCTGCAGGTCCCGATGACGGGTCATGAACTGGTCAAATACAATAAAAGATAGAAAATCTGAGTTTATAAGATACAATATAAGAGAGAAGATGTATTGAATGACACGCCATCTTATTCTATCAAAAGGATGCCTATATACATGATGTATATATGTACTTGTATCATGTTTCCACCATGTCATGACTAATTAGCTGGATGGCAGTTATATGAGGCTCATTAACAATTAATGCTAATTAATTACAATGTGTTATGGAAATTAATTGTGTGCCATAAGATTATTAACATTTAACTTGACCACAAAAAATGTTCCAAACATACCTCTTTCAGTTTGTCCCTTTTGTCTCTCTGCATGGTGGCGCCGACTGGTTGCGAGGACATGAAACTTGCGAGAGATTCCGCCATTTGATTGTGTCAGAGTATCCAATTTTAATTAAAATCAATCACCATTAAGATGACAAAGCAAACAGGTGTGAAGTGAACAGAGCACATATGTTAGTGTGTAACCTAAGTCATAGGTGAGATGCAATGTATATGTATATGAGACACCCAGGGGAGGTAACCAAATAGAGGTCACATACTGGAAGCCCAAGGGCCTACCCCGAGGCCCTCACTATGCTCCTATGTCTGCTATTTATTGCCATGTACTTGACATCATGTATCGTGATCCGTAACTGATTACGTTTTGATACCCCTGTTGCTCTAGCTTAATACTATATGCACAATTGGATATCATAGGATTTGATGTGTAAATTGCCTGCATTTCCTAATAAACATGCGTTGTTGTCCAAACCGTTATTGGCAACATGGTATATATTTTGTGTTGCATTTGTTTTTGTCCTGTTTAAAACGTTCCACTACCGCAGTATATCATTACCTCTTTTCAAAAATCCTTTCCCCTGCAGCAGGGGAAGGCCGTCTGCTGAAATATATGACAGGTCTTGCATGTCGTCAACTCTGAGCAATAAATAATCTCCACACTCAGACAGAGGTGTATGGCTGTCTTTTTTTCTCTCTCTACCTGTAAGAAGGATGCCTATGGCTTGTTGATGTTCTTGTCACATGATACAAGAATCAATTGTTTCTATATTGTCATGACCAAATGAGCAGTAACAATAGTATAATGAGATAATTATACACGTGTCTAAAGCTTTGGGTCATCATCCATTCACTAGGTTTTGCTCAACATAAACACGCCCACAGCTATTACATCTTATAAACCAAGAGCAAGGTTAAGATTTTGATGAAAGTTGAAAGTGTAATCCTGCCGATGCAGAAGAGTCCTGTCCATGTTTAATTATCTGGTATATGTAGAGCAATATCATTTTCAAAACACATGGGTTGTAATTTTGACATGTATCTCTCTATAATTTGTCAACACACAGGGACTCCTTTGAATAGCTGTGTAAAATTGGTAGAATTCGAAAGGAAAACTCCTTTCATCATGCTCAAGAGAATTTGTTCAATAAAGACCTTTAAATATAATTTTGTAAAAATATGAATCATCATATTATGATAAAATCATATAAAAATCACAAAAAACTGTCCATACAATTTGATAGTAAAAGTTTGATATCTTCATTATAATATTAATTATAATAATTTCAAACTTTCCTGAACGAGAATCATGTTCCATCGCACTGCGATAGGTGCAGACAAATCTCGCACTTTTCTGTAAAGAGTAAAAAATACAAACAAATCATTACCAAAGTTGAGCACTTTATTACTTGCAAGGATAGTATACAGACGAATGTTACAACAACCAAGATAATTGTTGTGTATGATTGTGTAAGACAGAACTGTGTGATCTATACATTAAAAAGCTGATTATCACCATAAACCCATTGTCTCATGTTGATATCTTGAACTTTAGGGGCAAAATTAACATGCTCTGGTATCTTGTTTTTCAAAGATAATGGCTTTCACCATTAAGACGATTTTTGGAAAATATTAAGGCTGTTTTTGTGAAATATTGATTGGCTCTGGTCATGAGTTACTATTCCCTTCATACAACAAGGGTTTTGTGGTAAAATAAAGAGACTACCCACTGTTCATGAACGATCGTGAATACTCAACAAATGATAACATCTAACAAATGATAAGTGATATTTTTATCAATACACTTTTTATGACATTAAACATAAAGAAAATGTTACATTTTGATGCGTTTGAACCTTTAAGTACTATTTAGGCTGTATAGGGTCAGATAAAAGCCTGTCACTGGGACATAATTCCCTACTCTTTTCGAAGAGTGACTGGGGATCTTTCTTTTGCATTATGACGAAGGCATGATAACACAAACCACGGCCTTTGATAACCAGTCATGGAGCTAGAATGGGAAATGCCTCAGAAACGGATATCCACCTTTCGCGACCATGAAGCATGACCAAATGGATTCGATCCCCTATCTATAATATGGGAGGGAGACTTTTTACCAACCTAGCCACGTATTAACACCCAAAATATGTTACAGCAATGGCCACCGATAACAAGTCTGGAACACTGAAGTCATTCTGAGTTTTGCTAAAATATACATTGTACATGTACCCTGTTTACCAAACAATTGTTTAAATCATACCTAGCGTCACATTATTTCAGGGTTTTTTTTCATTTTGACACCTAACTGTGTCAGATATAGTGCTGCCTGGGTTGTCATGTCACAGGTCCTTGTACAATGAGTCAACCCTTCTGGCCTGAGCTCATGTGAGAAATTGTAACATGAAAGCAATGTCCACATTGCTGGGAATCGAACCCACAACCTTTAGATCATCACAGATTAACTAGTGTTAATCCGTGGATTGGGGCATTGACTTATCTATCTCTATCACTGCACTTCATTTGCCTCAAATCCAAATCAAGATTTATTAAGTTTTTCACTGTGGGGACAGATTACGAAAAGGTAATATTTTTTTTGTATACTCTTAAGAAGGTTTCATCCAAATCTGAGTTATTTTACTGCTGGCATCTCCCCCCACAGGTCATAATAAATGAACTTCCCAAATCGATGAACCATAATATCGAAGGGTTTACTCCCATTTTGCGCCAGAGCGCGGTGCCATGGGCCATGTCACAAAATGGTACAAAATGAAAGACTGTCAATTTAAGGTCAGGTAAAAGTTATAACAAATCTGATATTTATGTTTGCACATGGCATAAATGTGGCGCTGATGCGCTGCGCCATGTAGCGTAAAATAGGTGAAAGCCACATAAAAAGTTACACGGCAGAGCTTCCACGTGAAAACAAATCTACCTAGTACTTGGTGGAGGAAGATATATAACCGGCCTTGCAGTGAGAAATTGTGTTTGAGTAACTCTCAAAATCAACAGTATTATACAATAACATAATAGTATTTCTTAGTTTATCCCATTGTAAACCAATCGTCATAAACATACATCTTACAGACACAAAAAACTCATTTATATCCCGACAATGAAGGAATTTAATATCTACTGAACCATTATCACAACATAAATAAATTAGAATCAACAATGTTTGTTCGATGTGTATTCAGATTTATCAACATGAGTAAGACCCTACATCAAGTACATCGAATATTCAATAGAAAAGTATAAATATACAAAAATATCATATTCTACTATTTTTCAACGAAATAAAATTGAAAACTTACCAAACAAATACAAAAGATTTTATCAACATGATATAATACCACAGCAGGGGATTACAGTAAAAGGGATGTCAAAACACCTTCATGATCATAGGAGAAAAGATATATGCCTAGATTTCCAAAATAATTTTCAATGGGGAATACAATTTATATTTGCTTCAACATTTGTACGAGCCCATTATATTGGATTATTCAGACTGTATTTATCTGTGCCTATATGTCCATCTCTTTTAACAACCAATATCAAAATATCTAACAAAAATATCAGAAAATAAATCTTTACTAGATCAAAGCGATATTATGCATTTGCTTTTAAAATTATCATTGTATAATTTGTTTGGCAACACAATTATTTCATCAGTCAAATTACACATGATATTCGAGGTACCAGATAACATGTATATATATAAGTATGTTACAAGATTTCACCAAATTTAACCTTATTACACTGTACACATATAATAATTTCATTATAAACAACGCCATTTAAATTATGTAGTTTGTTTCTCAATACAACACAACATAATATTCATATTATGATAAATATATTTTTCAGAAAGGATTGAATCCAATATCACTCAACATTTTACTGTATCACAGTGTACAACATAAAGGGGAATAGACCCACTTTTGCCACCATATATTGTTAGCCTACGGTATTATATCTCGTTGTTATATGTAGTTCATTGAAACCTTTAGGTAAAAGTCCACCATTGGGTTTAGGATACTGATGAACACATCTAACAGAAATACTTGCTTGACTCAGTGAGTCATAAATCAATATCTAATCCAAAAAATGAGGGGTGAGAATACAAGAAAGAAATAAACTGGAGAAGCAGTAGAGTTCACAAGGTGGGGTCTTGTATTTTCTAGGTTTTTTTCATATATTTCATTTATTTTATTTTCCGACTTGGTAAGTCCAAACATTTATGATGCAAGGTAAAATACTACATTACATTTGAATGTCTAAGATTGGTGATCAGTACTCAGATTGGTGTGAGACTTTTTCCATTGATGTACAGGTTTCTGTTTACTTTCTATTTACCTTCTTACTACTCAGATTGGCGTGAGACTTTTTCCATTGATGTACAGGTTTCTGTTTACTTTCTATTCATATGCAATCGACCATGTCACGCAAATATGTGAGACAAAAAGGTGTGTTGAAAATTGGGGCCAATTAATAAAGATTTTTCAACCCAGTTGAACAAGATGTTTATGTTTCAAGACCTTCACCCCTGTGAGAGTCAAACAAATATACATATTGGATAAAACATAAAGACACGGATAGACACAGGTAGAATAACCATGGAGTAATTACTCCATGGAATAACATATTAACACAACTACGATAACAGGTGAAATGAATGTAAAACATATAAAGACAAATAAAAGATTGGGCTCAATATAGAGTCAAAATAAGGAGAGTCAAAATAGATGTACCATAACAAAAAATTACTAATATACAGGGATCTCTTTATGATACACGGATATTAAAATAGCATAGCAAACTACGGCAAGGAATTAAGGCATCGAGGCATTTTTCCTTAAGGCAAATCAACCATCAACCTCCTCCAAGGCGCACATCTTTTCAAGTTTAGGGTTACATAAGAATATATATATCAAACGTTTTATATTTAGCAAAAGTTTAATTACAATCGTCTCGACCGGCTGCTGACCACAATGCTACCCCTCTAGGTCTGAAGGCGTGGTGTCTGTTATGTAAAATAATACACAACATAGCGTTGTATTAAATTTAACTAAGCTTAAATCAAAATAAGCTGTTTTGTCAGTAGGTTAAGATAGGTATCATGAGAAAGTACCGCAGGTTGACCTTCACTCTCAGCATCCGCAGCATCCTCAGGGATTATCATCAGTTAAGCAGCACCACCAGGTCGCCCTATCTGCCTCCATCTGCCCCATCACTTATAGCTTGAAGCCTTTCTTCTTCTTATCCTTCTTCTTCTGCTTTGTATCTTCGTGTGCTTCCTTTTGGGAGAGGATGACCTTGGTAAATTCTGTAAGATATTTCAGATATAAAGTTACATGACACAAATACTAGATGACAAAGAACGTTCATAGTAACACACCACGCCACGAGCGGAAGCAACAGGTGCCGAAGCAATGCAGGTTTACAGGTTTGCAATCTTTCAGAGCAGGCGTAGTACGGCATGCTTTTCTTGTCTGCTAGACACTAATAAACAGGACACTGATCCAGTAAGATATTTCAGAACACCTTTAAGACATAGGATATGTAACTTTCGTCTTAAAAACACCAATTTAGTGTGAATTGATATCAAAAGTTTTACACTGGTATTTGACACAGTTTTATGTCATAGTTAAGAATAAAAGCCTGCCTGTATAAAGCAAACGATTCATCAGCAAAGTCAACTTCTCTACCTTTAAATTCTAGTCTATACTCAATTTTCATCAATATGACATGGTTGTACCTTGGAGTAATAATGAAAACAAGTGTACATTATTACTCCAAGGTTGTACTAACCAGAGTCAGCACCTCCGTTACCACCATTACAAGTATGCACTTACCACAGAGTCAATATCCACGGGCACTAATATCACAATGCTGTACTTACCAGCAAAGTTAATCTCCACGGCCACTAGTATCACAAGGCGGCTGTACTTACCAGCATAGTCAATCTTCACGGCCACTAGTATCACAAGGCGGCTGTACTCATCAGCATAGTCAACCTTCACGGCCATCAGTATCACAAGGCTGTACTTACCAGCATAGTCAATCTTCACGGCCACTAGTATCACAAGGCAGATGTACTTACCAGCATGGTCAATCTCCACGGCCACTAGTATCACAAGGCGGGCTGTACTTACCAGCATAGTCAATCTTCACGGCCACTAGTATCACAATGCGGCTGTATCTACCAGCATAGCCGATCTCCACGGCCGCTAGTATCACAAGGCAGATGTACTTACCAGCATAGTCAATATCCACGGCCACTAGTATCACAAGGCTGTACTTACCAGCATAGCCGATCTGCACGGCCGCTAGTATCACAAGGCAGATGTACTTATCAGCATTAAGCGCTTCGAGCAGACTTGGTCTGATATAGCGCTATATAAATCGTTATTATTATTATATTATTATAGTCAATCTCCACGGCCGCTAGTATCACAAGGCAGATGTACTTACCAGCATGGTCAATCTCCACGGCCACTAATATCACAAGGCGGGCTGTACTTACCAGCATAGTCAATCTCTCCATTGCCATCAATGTCGGCTGCTTTTATCATATCCTGCACATCAGAGTCGGACAGGTTTTCCCCCAGGCATTTCATCACATGCTTCAACTCTGCACCACTGATCATACCGTCACCATTCCTATCGAAAGTCTTAAAACAGAAATAATATATCACAGATTTTCGCTTGTTTGTTTAGGGATTTACGTTAATTTCAATATTATTTTCAGTTATTTCATTATGAGATAGCAGGCAGAGTGCTGCATCACTGTCCTTGACATGACAAACCAACCAGTCACAAATTTACAAGGACAATGAGTTATCCATTCAGGCACGGGCTTAAGCCTATAAAAGAAATTTTAGCATGAATGTAATGCTGCCATGGCCTGGAATCGAACCCACGCCCATTGTCCTTGTCAATCTGTGACCGTGTGGATTGCCATGTCAAGAACCTGCGACATGACAATTCAGTGAGGCGGCATTACATCTTCTAAATGTTGGTCTCAGCGTTATAAACTAAATGAAATAATAATGAAAATGACTTTAATCTCCAACTAAACAAACAAATCTCATCTACTTTCAAATGGCACAGAAATATAAGTTGGGGTAATATGATAGGTACTGACATTTGATCATGTCAGGCAAAAGTGCTTTAAAATCTGAGAGAACTTTGATGTATCACAGAATAATGCAAAGTGCATGACGATAGCCTGTTAGAAATTATCAATATGAACCTTAAAACAATCTTTATTGATTATGTTCTTTTGTATGACAATTGTATGGATGCCTGTAGGGCCTGAACAGTGTATGTTGTGTTCGCACTATTTTTCACTCTGCCACCTGTACTTCTAATAAAGAAAATGCTGATATATATATTAATATCGTGCTTCATCACACAATCGAAGCTTAAAAGATTATTACGTGCACATATTGACTCAGGGTCTGAAGGATTTGAGCGTGCAGCAAGTCACCTGTGCATATTCTGCAAATCTGGCATGTTCTGTGAATATATTTATTTTACAAAGTGACTGGTTGCAGAGAATTAAGACTATTGTAACTTGATTAACCAGATATAACTCAAAAGGAGATTCAGCAAAAGTTATATTGTTCATTTTGTGTTTAAGTGGTGCTATTTCTAAAATAAAAAGGTGATGTATTTGTTTATGAACCTAATTTCTTCATTAAATTCCAACTGTAATGTTCATTGGATTATCTTCTCGTGCAGGAGATCTTATAACGTTTCATATATAAAATAATCTTGATATTAGCCTTAAGGAATCTTACATCAGCAATTATTGATCCTGGATCTATCATACGAATATACTTTAAAATGCAAATGCTTTTTTCATTAAGAGGCAGTTGTGCATTAATAAGGTTTTAGAGAGTGCACTGTTAAGGTTTTATCATAGTATTTGTTTGGATGTGGCATGTAATTGCCCCTGTGTGTTATTTGACTCATGTTAGTGTTTATGTTGTGCATGTGAGCGGCAGTTATCAGCGCCATAGGACCTGGATCAGGCAGTGACATGGGTGTGTCATAGTCATCTGATGGTTGCAACCGCTGTCATATTATATTGTAAAAACATTCGGTGTTTTATCCTGATTAGAGGGCATATTTAGTGTTCGTGACAAATCATAACATGAATACTTGGTTAACCTTAGGCCCGTAAACAATTCAAGATTAAATCCAAACTCAAAACACCCCAGCGGAGTTTCTGCGGGTCTCACAACAGTGAGATGGGTTTCTCAAGTATATTGCGGAATCTTAAATACTGAATTATGTAAATACAAATTTACATGGTGTCATTATTTAGATTCTTATCCCGACACTGAATTCTACTGATACCATGGGGAGATATCGAGATCAAAGAATGCACAAAAGGCTAACCTTAAAGGCTGCAAGGATTTCTTTTTCTTCCTTCTTCTTGCTGACTTTCTTCTTCTTGGCATACATAGACAGGAACTCGGAGAAATCAATTCCTCCACTATCTACAATACATGACATTCGTATTAATATTCGAATCACCACATCATACACATATTATTCTAGCACCACCTCAAGCTGGTCACTGCACTGTGGGAAGTAACCTAAGAAATACAGAAACTTTTGCTGTAAATTAACAGCAAATTTATTGTTACAGTGTGCATGTCAAAATTGACAAAAATAAATGGCTATTTGCAACAGATGCCCAGAATGATGGGGAAAGCAAGCTATTCAGGGTTCAGGAGAATATCATCTCCATGCGGATGCGAGACACATTATCTACACTCTGTGATGATCCAAAGGTTGTGGGTTCGATCGCCGGCCATGCCGAGAAAGAACTCAAAATACAATTTCCCATATGAACTGAGGCCCGTGCCTAAAGATTAACCCCTTTTAAAACTGTGACCGGGTGGGTTATCATGTCAAGGACCTGCGACATGACAATTCAGTGAGGCAGCACTATATCTGCTACAAGTAGGTCTCATCACGAAATGACTGAAATAATGTTGAAAGTGATGCAAAACCACAAACAAACAAAAAACATACAAACAAACACATCATCTACATCTTTAATTAATAATAATAATAATAATAATAATAATATTAATAATAATAATAATAATAATAATAATAATAATAATAATAATAATAATAATAATAATAATAATAATAATAATTATCAATAATATGAATAGGAATGATAGAGTCATTAATTAACTCATACGCAGCATCTGCTGCACCAATCAGCTTGATCTTGGGCTCATTTGAAAGAAAAAGTTGAGATATTAAGAAAGGCGGAAGAGACATAGCATATATTCCTTTTATTATTAGTCAAAATAGCCAAAAACTGGTATTTCAAGCAGTACAGAGGGAGGAACTTACATAAAGGTAACAGCAGTATTTTACATGATCACATCTTGGAGTAATAATGAATGGAGGCGCAACGGCGCAAGATCAAAAGGGACATCATAGTTGCCGCCATGGCCATTGTTATGATGACGCCATATAGGTGCAAGTTATGAAAGTTTTGACGTTATTTTTTTTCAGAGCTATTTTAAGTTATCAAAACCATGATTTAGATTTAAACATATCGCGATTGAAATGTTTGATTTTTCATACAGATTATGGGGATATAAATTTTATTTCTCTGCTCCAAGTTTGGACGATTTTATGATAAGATTTGTACATTCATATCAAAGTTATGAAAATGTATCCAAAATTGTTATTACGACCTCAGATACTGAGGAGACCACATGTTTTATTGTCATGTTTTCTTTCCAGTTTATTTTTAGTTATTGGCGCATAAATTGGCAGCTTAGAAAAATAAACCATGTTGTTCAGTGAAAAAAATACTATCAGAAAATGCAATTTATATTCCTGCCAATATATGCGCTGACATAGATACTTTGCCTTATGAAATGTTATGTCATCATTTAAAATAAATGAAATATGAACAATAAAAAACTGCATCAGGAATTTCTAAATGCTATATCATAAACAATATTTTGTTTTAAAAGTTTCAAAAAAGTAATATGGAAAGAAAAATATTTTTTAAAAACATGTATAAAAAAATAAAGATTTGGAATTTTTTTTTCTTTTTTTTTTCGAACAATTGTAATTTCAGCAATCATACCAGAAATTAGCAGATCTTTTTTCAAGTTAATTTGAGTGAATGGTTTGTAACCCTCAAAAGAACAATTATTCTGACTTTTTCTGTGAAAAAAAAGAATTCAGGGTGTGTTATGAAACACCATTAAAATATTGGTTAGTTTAATATTTAAAAATATAAATATTAAATTTTCCATCATTCTGAAGTCGGCAACTATGATAGGATCAAAGGATTTTAAATCCATTGTGTAAAACAATGCGTTGCCATGACGCCATAACTCATATAACGGCCGTCACGCCTCCATTCATTATTACTCCAAGATCACATCAACATAATTTATGATGTTACCATGACGTCACTATGTTGACACTTGTCTGATGTCACTATGACAACATTTGCCTGTCTGACGTCACTATTATGACACTTTCCTGCATGACGTCATCATGTTTATCTTGCTTGCAACGTCAATATATTTCTACTCCAATTATTGACAAAGGTATGGTCTTTATCCATCGTTACTAGACCTCTTCAATACAGTGTCATAGTGAGCCCAATGCAAAGTTATTGACGAAACTGGTCTTTTGTATGTAGTTGTGGAACCCTGACTGGCACAAGCAGAGTTCTGAAGGCTACGTCGGTCATATTGCTCCGACCAGCCCAGCCAGAAAAAAACGAGGACCAAAATTTTGAATGTGTAATATTCAATTGAATGAAATGTGCATTATTGTAGCCTCACGTAACTGTGTTTACCTTGCTCACAACGTCATTACGTTTCTAAATGCACATCAGAACATATAGAATTGAATTATTTTTTGCAAACAGTATAAAATATAAAGAATAATGACTTTATACCAAAACAAAGGTGAAATCTTCATATTGGGGTTATATTTGAGCGATATACACATCAGAACATATTAAATTAAACTATTTTTTGCAAACATAGAAAATATAAAGAATAATGACTTTATACAGAAAACAAAGATGCGCAAGTGATGTCTCCAAGATCAATTTGCATGAATTTGTCCGTTTCCCTCTAGTGACCTCATTTATACATTATAATACATACAATATACATGTATTATGTAATATATAGGTCACTCAGTGGCACCTGAGGCCTTGAACACACTCAGGCTGGCTTATTGCATTCGGCATGTTGCGCGTTTGATTAATGGCGCGTTCAACACAGAGTGACTTGTATCAGTGTGACGTCACACAAGGACAGTGTGTGAAAGGCATCAGTGGCATGTCCAGGGTTTTACATTTGTTAAAATGGGGTACACTACAGTATCTTTTCTGTACAAGTATTTATTATTTTTTTGGCATATTCGTGTCCACAAATATCATACAAAGTCCTATAAGAAGAAGAAATGCCAAATGATATAAATTGTGAAATTTGTTAAATTGAACACCCCCTTCAATATCCATTTCTGGACACGCCAATATATAAAAGCTGATTCCCGCCAAATTCAGTGAAGTGTCATTTTTAAAACTTGCAAATGGTTGGGTTTTATGATTTAAATCCAAGTTTGATGTTATCTAGTATGTACATACAAACATTTCTATTCAAACATTTTGATCCAAAAAGCCCCCAAAAATACCAATACTCATAACTGACACAACGCGCATAAACGCACACTACGTGCCGAATGCAATAAGCCCTCACGCTTGCTCTGTCCGTGGCCAGGGCGTGAAAGCCCCGTATGTGTGAAAGTGCCTGTATGACTGCCCCCTCCTATAGAGAACCGCATTAGATTAGCTTCCAGCCTCTCACAGCTCATGGACAACTACAGGTGCAGGGATACCAATATGGTGATATATCAATAGATTGAAGTGTACATCATATTTGCATTACGTAATCGCCTCGTGGCCGTGCCAACCATTGACATGACGTCATTGACCAGCACGTGCAATGAGAAAAAAACTGATGCTGTTCTCTATGTTCTAGAGCTAGTTTAAGAGAAACGGCATTTGGTCCTCCTTGTTTACTTCTGGCTGAGCTGGTCGGAGCAATATGACCGTTTCAGTGTCATCCCGTTCACGCATGAAGAGATTCTAAACCACCAATCTGGTGTGGTATTCTCCGGACAAATATGACCTCACAAATAAAAAAGTTGATTTTCTCCTACTTAAAACTAATCACCTGGTGTATTTGTATCGTTGTTTAAGATTATGGGAGCTCGATACAACTAAACTTCTGACAGAATACTGTTGTACATGTGCAACCAACTTGGGGCCTCTCTTTGACCTATTTACAATACAGCCAATCGTAGGTGTTCATATGGTGTTTGGACGCACACTCCATACACCTACGATGGCTCATCAGTGGGAGGTATTCACTGCCTCTGAAGTGTAACCCCAAATAACTTCTGCAAATGAATAAATTTGGATCCAAAACTCACAAGAAAGCAAGATTAGATGCGTAAGACATTTGAGATATCATAATAATAAGTGTAGAGAGTGTCTGCTGTTCACACTGAGGTCGCGACACTGTGTCGCGACCTGTCTCTTCACGAGTGATAGGGGACACCTCACAACCCGACGTAGCTTCCAGAGCTCTGCTCGCGCAAGTCAGGGTTCCACAACTATTCTAGAGCAGGTTAAATCATCTTTCTACTCCAATTATTGACGAAACTGTTGTCATTTGTATATATGATATTCAGTAGAAAGAAATGTGCATCTTTTGTATAAGACGTGTGCATCTCGTGCTCTAGTGAGCGTGAGGTTATTTAAACATTGGATATTGAACATTTGGGATATTTTGTAAAATATATATAATGTGTATTCCTAAGGATATCAGGATATATACCCAAATTAAATGGATGTATCCCCTTTACCCTGACAAACTTTCACATATGCTTCTTTGTCAATAATAATAATAATAATAATAATAATAATAATAATAAAGAACATTTTAAAAACATTTTTTTAATTTTTAAATTGTGATATTCCTTACATCAGACGACATTAGATCAGACGACTGATGTATCAATTTGTAATACTCCCTCATTCATATGGAAATATTTAAACCGTGAATAAAGAAAAACTAGCGAATAATGGTTTTGGATTTTTAATTATGTCAGAAATGTGAACTTTCATTGACAAAATGTCTATGTTCAAGGTCACAATTCAAAATTCATATGCTGAAGGTTATAGATCTTTGGTTACTTTGTGAAACCTGTGCATGGGCTTTTAAAAGCTTGCATAAATTAATCCAAACATTTATTTTTCCAAAAATGTATTTTATAGAAATATTGAACATTATAAAATATTCTAAATGCAGTTTTAGATATTCATTAAATAAACATAATTTTTCAGAGAATAGCAAAAAGGCAATAAATTAATTTCGCTAACCTGGCAGCGCCTTTAAAGATATAGACGACTGCGTTCATGACTGAATGACGAAGAAGTTCACCTTTAATTTTTTGGTACAGAATGTCAAAAGTCTTGAAAATGCAAAATCTATGCGTTTTGTCACATCGAAGTAGAGTTTCATAGATTTAGATAGACATTGAAGAAATCCATACACAAATTGTTTTCGTTTATGTTGAGATGAATTAGTAGTTTTCAAGTGTCTCAGGGTTCAGATATTGCTTCTGCACACTTAACTAAGCGAAATGAGTTTTTGTGTACATTTATTTCCTCAGTGCCAAATCACGTGACAAAACACAACTTGTTTTATTTGTAATGCAAAGTCCAATCCGCTCAAGAAAAGACTTAATAATAATAATAATAATAAAATTTATATAGCGCTGATACCAGACAAGTCTGTTCATAGCGCTGTATTCAGGACGTGCATCCTGAAGAGATGAGTTTTCAGTCTACTCTTAAAAGAGGTGACTGAGGTACTAGTCCTAATACTACTCGGCAGAGAGTTCCAGAGCCTGGGACCAGCAGAGGAGAAAGCCCTATCACCTATAGTCTTGAGCCTAGTATAAGGGACCTCTAGGTGGGTGCCATCATTTGACCTTAGATTCCGTTCACCCTGCTTAATCTGTAGAAGATCAAGTAAGTAAGGTGGAGCCTTACCATTTAGGGCCTTCCAGGTCAGGAGTAGGATTTTGAATTCAATTCTTGCTTGGACTGGTAGCCAGTGAAGTTCCCTCAATTTTCCTGAGATATGGTCAAATTTCCTAATTTTTCCTACGACATGTGCTGCAGAGTTTTGAACGTATTGTAGTTTCCTAATGTCAGTTTTAGGAAGACCTGTAAGTAAACCATTTCCATAGTCCAGGGTTGAGGTGACAAACGCATGGGTAAGTGTTATGGCTGTCTTCTCATCTAGACAGTGCCTAATGGCCGCAAGGTTCCTAATGTGGTAGTAGCCCTTCTGGCACATTCTTTTAATCTGAGCCTTCATATCCAGCCTGGTATCCAGAGTTATGCCAAGGTCCACTACAGATTCACTAGGGGTAATGTCAGAGTTGCCGACTGTGATGGTGCTTGAGTTACTGCTACCGAAAGCAGTATTGTACCTGTCAGTACATATGAGCATCTCCGTCTTGCCATCATTTATCTTCATCTTGTTAGATAGTAGGAAGTCCCTAACTTCACCTACACATCTTTCAAGGTTTTGCTTGTCCATATCAACCTGATGTGGGGATGAATGATCTATTGGAATGTAGATCTGGGTATCATCAGCATAGATGTGATAACTCAAACCATATTTGGTGAGGATGTCAGACAGAGGTGTCATATAGATGGTGAACAGTATAGGTCCTAATACTGATCCTTGTGGAACACCATATCTAATGGGCTTCATGCAGGACCTACCAGCCCCCACTTTAACACACTGTTGCCTATTGCTTAAGTATGACCTTATCCAAGATAGGGCATGACCTCTAACCCTGCAACGAGATTCGAGTCTATCTAGGAGAATTTGATGGTCAATGGTGTCAAAGGCAGCAGAGAGGTCCAGCAATAGCAAAATAACTGACTTTTTGTTATCAAGAGCACCGAGTTTATTGTGTACTCTTAGTAGAGAAGTTTCAGTACTATGATATTCCTTGTATGCTGATTGAAATTTATCAGTAAGGCCATTTCTTACTAGGTGGGGAACCAGTTGATCTGCAGCAGCCCGTTCTGTGAGTTTGGAGATGTATGTTAAGTTGGAGACTGGTCTATAATTCTTTTCAACCAGTTCCAGGCCCAATTTTTTAAGCAAGGGTGTTATTATGGCAATCTTCATGTTTTCAGGTACTGCTGAATCCACAAGTGATTTGTTAATGATAGCAGTAATTAGCGGTAAGAGGTCATCCAAGAGTTCAAAAAGGAGCCAAGTAGGGATAGGATCCAGTTCACAGGATTTCTTAGCCGACCTTTTTATCAGTTTACGTACATCCTCCTGTGTTAGGGGTATGAACCTATCAAGGCACTCAGCGGACCCATTGACTCCATTGTTTGAAGTGTCACCTGGTGGTGGATTTTGGCAGGATGAAGCATCAATATCCTGGCGTATTTTGTCAATCTTTTCAAGAAAGAATGTGTTAAACTTTTCCGCCAGCATAACTTCACAGTCTGATTGGGGCATAGGAACCTCCTTATTCTTGTGCATGACTGTATCTATGACTTTAAAAAGTTTTTTAGGGTCATGCTTGTTTTCTTCCACCAAATTGGAGAAATAACTGGATTGAGCTGACTTTAGCATGGAATTATATTTATTCCTCTGAGAGTTGTAAAGCTCCTTATCAATGTGAGAGTCACTTCTATTCATTTTTCTCTCAAGCCTCCTCTTGAGAGACCTTTCCAGCTTTAGTTGGTCATTCATCCATGGAACAGGGTTCCGTTGAGTAACCATTGCCTGTCTAATGGGAGCATGCTTGTCTATGAGTGATGTGAGTTTCTTGTCATAGTAATCTACCATATCTACCAGGCTAAGGTGTTCCCAGCACTCAGGGTCTAGGGACCTAATGTCCCTCTTTAGGGATTGGAGATCCAGGCCCTTAAAGTTCCTATACTTGATCGCCTTTTTATGTGGTTTAGGGGTTGTCATACCTATATAGAGCTTAATTATTTTGTGGTCAGATATGTATTCATCCACCAGGTGGCTCTTTAATAACTTATTTCCCTTAAAAGTAATAATAAGGTCAAGTGTGTTACCTAACCTGTGAGTTGGTTCCTTTACCCATTGGTTCATGTCAAAAGTAGAGAGGACATCATTGAACTTTATGACATCAGGTTTACTAGGTTTATTGACATGAAAATTGTAGTCACCTAAGAATATGACTTCATGATTAAATGACCCGTAGTGAGATAGTAGCTGGGTGAATTCATCATAAAATTCAGAATAAGTGTATTTGTTTTTGGCAGATGGTTCCGGGCGATAGATAGTAACAAAGGTAAGCTTTTTCCCTTTGATTAAAAGGGATGCCTCAAGGAGTTCCATTGTCTTCACCACTGGTTGGTTCAACCTATTGGTTATAAATGGGAGCTCAGCACGTCGAAGTAGACCCAGGCCCCCACCGGAGCGCCCTCTACGAGGGAAGGAGTGGAATTTGAGGGTGCCACCCTCAAGCTCCCTAGTAACCTTCTCCTCATTATCTTCTTGTAACCATGTCTCAGTTACAAATAGAGCATCGAGGTTATGTTCAGAGAAATAGTCCCTCAAAAGTAGTACTTTGCCTGAGATACTTTGAGCATTACACACACCAATTTGTAGTTGGTTGCTAGGCTTGGATTTGCATGGATGTGGTATATTGTTCCTAGCGCCCCCTTTATTTCCATTTCGTCTATATGCATGTGTTGAGCCTGCAGGGCCATGTTCTGTATGGGTCTGTATATTATCTAAGATTGAAAAGCGATTTTGTGTGAGAGAATTGGTCGCAATTGACCTGTTGCGCGTATTTAACAAGGGTTCCTCATCAGTTTGACCAATAAATTTCGCTTTGTTTACTTTCAAAAGTCGAGCACGTGGAGATTTCACTCGGCCATTTCCGGCCGAGATCGTGTACCAATCAGGTTTAACCGAGGCACGAGAGTGGGCGGAGCCAGGGAGTGACGTCACTGAGCATACGGGTTCTGACGTTGAACATCCGGGCATTTTCAAAGTGTCAATAAAGAAGCTGCCGGACATATTCATGCGGCGTTCAGCGTTACAACGATATTTCGTCGAGTAAGATGTTCGAGTGTCATCGCCAAGGGGCATATTACTGTCAGGACTATTATAGGTAAGCGATGCATGTTTTAATATAGAGGAGAAGTTGTGGAGTTTATTTAGAGACGATAATTTTACTGAGTAATAGTCAGGAATATCATGAGGCAAACTGTATGATTGGCCAGCACCAACTGATTCCAAAGTAGAAAAAAGAGGTGTATTTTGTTTTAATATGAGCGGTTTGCGGAATATTGTTATATGCAATGATTTACATGAGGATTTAGCTAGTCTAATTATATGTTTATGTTTTACTGTTATCATATTAAGATTATTAAGCGAGTGAGGTCGTGTGAGTCGGCCAAGGTGAAGGTCACAAAGGATGATGGCACACGTGGAGATGTTTGGCAGTGTTTTATAGGAAGACAGGATTGAAGCATTTATATTTTTTACACAGGAATTATATAGCATTGTACAATTAGAATAAGCAAAGCAAGAACATATACAGACATCAGTAACATTTTCAACAAAACAGTTGGATTTATTCAGAAATACACTCATAGGTGGCGCTGGCCACAACCGTCAATTAATATCAAGTTCATTATTTATACAGTCTTTGGCAGCGGCAATCGCTGATCCGGTCCCTCTGATCGTGATCATCGATATGGGCTTCCCGTCCTGTACCACGTCCTTAAGGTTAATGGAAGCACCGGATTTCTGCCGGAAGGATTCAATGGTAGAACCCTTTGTCCCGATTATGCGCCCTGCATCTTTCTTGGGGATGAAGATAACTTCCTCACGGGTCCTCTTCTTGGTCTCAGATTTATTAGAAGTGGTGGATGCAGGGGTTGTAGCAGGCCTCGGGGGGATGATGGATGTTCTAGCAGGCACAGATAGGTTAGGGTGTTTCATTTTTCGGACTTTTTTTCCGATCAAGCTGCTCATTAAAAGAAATGATCTCTGATATGTAGTAAACCCACAGAAAAAATTTGAGACCAATCGATCAACTTTTAGACCCCCCCCTACCACCTTGTATGTATGACCTCGGAAATCAGTGCGCAGTGGCCATTTTCTGGTTAGAATTCAAGTCTCATTGCCTCATAATTTCATTTTATTCAACTCAGGTAGTGTCTGTGTAACACAAATGTAGTTTTCAAGGTTACTTAATATTTCAAGATCATTCCCATTTAATTTGGGTCAAAATCATTCATATTCAAGACATTAATTCTGAAAAATATACATTTTCAAATTAATTTCACACTCATATCGGCTAAATTTTTCACATTATTTCCACATTAACTTCAAATTGAGAATTATATTATAGTATGAAAGTTCACAGATTTGTCTCCATTTCATTTTTAGCTCTGCTGAGACAGAGCTTTAGGAGTAGGGAAAATGTTTGTCTGTCCGTCCGTCTGTCAAAATTTCTTTGAAAGTTTTCAAAACTACCAGTAATATATGTTTCAAATTTGTCCTTCACTCCCATTTCTGCTTCATCTTTGACAAATGCCACTACTTTAACAATAGCTGCCATTTGTCTGTATTCCTCATCATCTTGCCAGTGCTCTGTTGGTAAATGGAGCCATCTTCCGTCCATTCCTAGGAGTTCAAACAGGAGCAATTACTGTGACCCAATCTGGGAGTAGTGAGACATTTCCCTGTTAAAGCATGTTTCTTTGGGAAGAATGGTTTTCTAGAATGAATAGAGAGGGCTAGGCATAGCTAGAAGTTGTGTGATAATTGCAGTCTTCATCCCATCATTCAATGATCTGTCAAACAAGACAAATACTACTCAGTCAGATACCACAAATGACTAAGCATAGAGTTCTTGACCACGATAGCAATGGATGATGCATCAACTGCCTAAAATATATGACATAATATGGTGTAAGAGAATTTGGGAGAACAATTTATGCAAAATGTTAAAATGGATATGTGAAAGATAAATTTCAAACTGTGAATTAATAGCCTCAGAATTATATCACATCTGATAGTCACACATATCCCACAGCCACAGATTAAAATGTGGACCTGGAGCAGCCCAGCATGCCTAAAGAAACCAAGATCCATGGATCAGGGACATGTACTGGCCAATCCTATCAAAGTCAGCCAGTATTGCAGGTGTAATGAGACCTTTTGTTGAATAAGATCAAGGCATAGACAAATTTGCCATGTGAGCTCCACATTCTCTTCATCATGCCTGATTTCTTGCCTCAGCATTGTATATCATGAATATGGCAAAACTGGCTGATGAAACATGACCAGATCTCATCACACCTGAAATACTGGTTGGCAATAATAGTTTAGACCAGCACATTGCCCTGTTTCATGGGCCTTAGTTTCTTCAGGTTACACTTGGTTGCTCCAGCTCCGAATTTAGATCTCCAGCTGTGGGTGGATATGTGTGACTATGAGATGTGATATAATTCTGAGGCTATTAATTCACAGTTTGAAATTTATCTTTTGCATATCCATTTTAACATTAGATATAAATGTTTCTCCCAATTTCTCTTACACCACATTTTGTCATACATTTTAGGCAGTTGATGCATCATCCATAGCTGTCGTGGTCAAGAACTCTATGCTAAGTCATTTGTGGTATCTGTCATTTTTGGTATCTCTGGTGGTATTTCTCTTGAATGATGGGATGAAGACTGTCATTGCCACACAACTTCAAGCTATGCCTAGTCCTGCTCTATTCATTCCAGAAAAACCAGTCTTCTCAAGAAAATGTCTCAATACTCCCCAATTGGGTCATAGTCATGGCTCCTGTTTGAACTCCTAGGAATGGATGGAAGATGGCTCCATTTACCGCCAGAGCACTGGCAAGATGATGAGGAATACAGACAAATGGCAGCTATTGTAAAAGTAGTGGCATTTGTCAAAGATGAAGCAGAAATGGGAGTGAAGGACATCCAGGATTAAGCTGTCCATGTCTCTTCTTCACACAGACTTAAAATTCCATAATTCCTTAAAAATGAGATGGAGACAAATCTGTGAACTTTCACACTAAAATATAATTCTCAATTTGAAGTTATTGTGGACATAATGTGAACATATGTATCCGATATGAGTGTGAAATTGATTTGAAAATGTATATTTTTCCCAATTAATGTCTTGAATTTCTATAATCTTAGCCCAAAGTGTTGTCAAGGAGAAATACTAGCCAATGAGAATTGACTTAACAAGTTGGGGCCAAATTTGATATGTAACATGCATTTTGATCGGTCAATATCATTTTCTGCTCTTGAATTGGTTTTAAATGATCTGTTAGGAAGAAATGTTCACAAACATTACAAAAACAATGATAATCATAGCCCTAAAGCCATCGACATATGTTTATTCACTTTTAAGTGGTTGCTGAAATATGCTCAGTACAAAATTTCTAACCTCGAAGTCACTGCACTAAGGTCAATGGTGACATCACTAAGATTTGAAGAAATCTGAATCTTTGCCTCAATGTCTACCTCTGTATAAAATCTGAAACATATATTACTGGTAGTTTTGGAGAAGACTTTCAAAGAATTTTTGACAGACGGACGTACAGACAAACATTTTCCCCACTCCTAAAGCTCTGGGTCTCAGCAGAGCTAAAAATGAAATGGAGACAAATCTGTGAACTTTCATACTATAATATAATTCTCAATTTGAAGTTAATGTGGAAATAATGTGAAAAATTTAGCCGATATGAGTGTGAAATTAATTTGAAAATGTATATTTTTCAGAATTAATGTCTCGAATTTGAATGATTTTGACCCAAATTAAATGGGAATGATCTTGAAATATTAAGTAACCTTTAAAACTACATTTGTGTGACACAGACACTACCTGAGTTGAATAAAATGAAATTATGAGGCAATGAGACTTGAATTTTAACCAGAAAATGGCCACCGCGCACTGATTTCCGAGGTCATACATACAAGGTGGTAGGGGGGGTCTAAAAGTTGATCGATTGGTCTCAAATTTTTTCTGTGGGTTTACTACATATCAGAGATCATTTCTTTTAATGAGCAGCTTGATCGGAAAAAAAGTCCGAAAAATGAAACACCCTAAGATAGGTCTCCACATAGCAGCGAGAGATCCTTAGGAGGAGTCGTCTTTGGAGTAGCGGCAGGCATCTTCAGAGAGTTAAGCTGGTTAGCAACAGCGGTCAGGGAAGCTGTTAAAAGCTGTCCATCTTCAGCCTCCCCCTCACTTCCATAGAATGAATCAATCCGCTGATACGTGTAACCACTGTATACCCAAGAAGCCAAGCAACTATCGAGGGCATACCACTGTTGAAGTATTTCAGGATCTTGGTCCCCGACCGGGGGAGGAGTGAAGACCACCACCAGGGGTCCTTTAGATCTCAAGAGGCGCACGGCTTGGGTAAGCCTGCGAAATACCTTCCTTCCCGACCAAGATTTCTTCAATGGTGATGTATCAGGCAGGATAATGATCAGATCGACCTTCTCAGCCAGGGGTAGGTCCATGGCGATGTAGGCTAGGGTTTCCGTAGTTATAGAGGTCTGCCAGTCATCCCTGGTGAGGGAATCTACGAAATCGTCCTCCTGGCCCATAACACTGAAAAGTACTTGAGTGGAACCATCGGCCACTGAGGTCTTTGAGGCATCCTCATCCGATCCGTCCTCAGCGTCAGCTGCGGTAGGAAGGTAGCGTGCCAGGACCTCCTCCTTCTCAGATAGGAGGGAGGAGGTACGAGCCAGCTCTGCCATGAGCCGGGCCCTCCCGGTCTCCAGGTCCAGGATGTCCTTCTCCTGGGAGCGTACCCGGTCATTAAGGGTACTTATCTCGGCATTGGCGGCTGTATTGAGTGCCGTCAGACGGCCGTGAGAGTGTTGTAGGGCCTCAAACTTAGATTTCCAGTCCGTTAGGTCATCATTTGCAACCGTCAGCTCCGGAGTGGCCGTGCTCGGGGTGGTCGGAGCCGGGGGAGGGTTTCCCCCGGATAGACGGTGCTTCATGGTAGATCTCGTTTCTCGTACTTCAGCTTCCATAGTTGGATTGTCAGATTGATGGAAGCAGGGAGAATATATACCAGTTTTGTAGTAGTCACGTGTGGTTTGGTATCAAATGAAAGTAAGAAAAACGAACACGTGGGTATATATGTTCAATGAAGCAGGGAAAAACAATTATCTGTTTGCCAGGTACGTTTTGGGCAGGGGATTGTTGTATATATGTTACAAGTCCACGTGGTAGTAGTAGGCGTGGCTTATGGGCATTCAGTAGGCGTGGCTTAATTTGGCCGTGGCAGTAGAGCACGTGGAGTAGCGCACGTGCAAGTGTAGATTGTCAGAGCGTGTCAACGGGGTGAGTAGGGATTATATCCTAAGCGGCTTAGCAGGGCAGGTTATGTCGATAAACAAATATTATTTGGGTCAAATAAAGATTCAGGATGGTAGTAAAAAAGGTATTCAATTACCGAAAAAGGTATACAATATATACTGTAAAGGCAAGCGGTAATTTGAGAATAAAACCAATCTCGGCAGAAGAGAAATGGTAGCAAGATGCAGCCCCGGCAAAAGGGGTTTGCAGTTATAGTCCCGGCAGAGAGACTTGGTGTAGTGTCTCGGCAGAGAGACGTGGAATGTCTCGGCAGAGAGACGTAGGCAAAATGTACCAAAGGTACAGGGAGGGGGAGAGAAAGCAGGATGGACCCAGGTATCTCTTAGAGAACGGAGTGGTAGTATTGGCGGGCACCGAGCAGCGGCCACCAGCACCGTGTACCTGAAGGTACAGTCAACAATCCAGTCCTCGTGGCGTAAGTCTGGTTAGTGTCCGCCAAACAGGCTACAAATCGGTTGAAATCTAGAAAAACTGGGTCCGAGTTACGCAGGCTGGAGTACTCTCTGTGAAAACCAACTTTCGTTGAACTTAAGAGTGGCTAGAAGGCAATTTTCATAGAGCTTTGTCGGAGCTCAGTGAAAACACGTCCATTCAACACTCCACGCACACTCCACGCATACGCTTGGTATATTTGGTTTAATATGCATGCCAGTGGTTGCATAAACTTGGTAAATAATGACAGAGGAAACGATATTAATACAGCATATGTGAATGCCATTTCTATGCTAATGGCAGTTGCACATATATCTTGAGTAGCGACTGTTTTAGTCCAACACACATGCTACCATGATGTTTGTTGTCATGTCAACCAATAAATACTATATGAAACAACCAGCTTTATGACACCATGTAACATTAAGCCAAGACAGAAAAATAAAGATAATAACTTGTTTTTATAAATGTTTATTATCAGACAAAGATGTGCCACTATAAACAAGAGAAAAATGGTGCTCCACTAGAAACACGAATGGGAAAAATTAGAAAAACTAAACCAAACATTACAACAAACAAAACACAATTACAACAAACAAAAGTAAAATTTAAAAAAAACAATTAAAAAAAAACAGAAAAAAAAACAATCATTGTATGTGTATGAGGTAATTGAAAATATTTTTTCATCTTTAAAAAACATTTATTTTTGTATGTGAATGAACTTTTTAGCACAAACGTATGCAAAGTTATGTGTGTGTGTAGTCTAGAACATGTAACTTCCTCTAATGTCACTCAAGTGCAAACGCAAATCATTGATCAGATTTTCATTTCTGTTCTTTGCACCAAATTTTGTGACTTACACCAAATTCGAACTAAACAAACTAAACATTCCTTACTCTATCAATTGGGAAGCATTTTCAATCAATATGAACCCAATAATTTCATGTATCGATTGGCGATAATGATATCAATTTGAACTGTAATCACGCACTACACTTGCTTTGTTTATATCATATAGGAATATGTTGAAGATACAGGCTGATTTATGTTATATTACGAAATAACATACTTAAAGAAGAAACAGATGAACCTGAGGTAAGGAGACAAACAGGCTGGGAATAGCAGACGACTTTTGGACATCTTGGGATTGACTAATATTTGGGTGTGTCATGAGTATGGCAGGTAGGGCAGCTCATTAGGTCATCACATAGGGGACTTTTATTGTTGTGATTTTGGACAGATAGGGGATATCGGAAGCCCCCAGATTAAAAGGGATATTGGAATCTCCTTTAGAGCATTGGGGATTGTAGGCCCCATGGAAGAAGTGTGTAGGTTTTAATTTTGACGGCGCAGTGGCACAAAGTGAGATCATGAGTGTCGGGGAGAGAATTTAGAAATTTGTGCCAAAGTAAAACGTTGACAGAATGTCTACAAATATGTTAACAAAAAGGGAAACTACATAAGACTAACTTCCCCTTTGCACGATTTTACAGATTTTGCAGTTGATGAAATATGATTCATTCCATGCAAGGGTGATATTGAATGGTGTGAGATGAAAAAGTAATGTCCAGTGTAATGCAATATTTCCAAATGAGGTAGTAATCGAATACTACCTGTGTTATGCAGAGTAAGGTGCCATCCTTGTGACAAAGAATTGTGAAATGTTATTATCAGCACCAAGAAAGTAACACTGTCAGCAGTGGGAGTGGAACCCACCACCTCCTGCCCCCCACTGTAAGCAAGAAAGGCACAGATCCACCACTCTATCAAGTGTACTCATGGCCATGAAGCCGTTAAATTCATAAAAGGTTTATCAACGAGTTGTCATCATTTGGGCCAGACAAACAGGTAGGCCAGTGGGAAAAACAATAATTCTAATTAATTGTTGATATTGTCATGGTTTACTCTTGATCTGATCAAAGGCAAGCATAAAGCAAATGAACAGCTGCAATTAGTGGGCGCTGTTAAAAAAAATATCATGATCTGCATGCCAGAACTTAGGATGTAGAGGTAGGATCAAGTACATCTGTTCAGCAGAGTATGATTTTTGCCTGAGAGTATGCATTTGACCAAAAAGCATATATATATATATGTATATATATTTCATTTGATTGTATTTTGAAGTTAAAGGTGCGGCATACATTGCACACTGTTTTCTATTATCGATTTCATGTGTGCTGTGTGCTGATCAGATGCTACATACATTTACATCATACATTTCTATTCAGAAGAGATGAAGCAAAGGGTTTTAATTTTTAAATAATCAAGCTAAGCATTCTTGTATATTTGAATTATTAGCAATAACATGCTGCATTGAGCCCCATCACTGAATAGAAATACAAAAATATAACGTGAATGTTATTTTTCTCAAGATTTCCCAGAGACAAAATTGAGAACGCTGCGTTTGACAAACACATTTTAGGAACAATTTTACTGGAAATCTTGTTCTCTTTAGTTTAGATAGAGGGAAATTTTATTACTTTTATTACTATTTTGAAATATAAAACTTTCTTTTATTCAAAATGACACGTTTCTTTGGGCTTTCCTATAAGATCTTTTATAAAATTCTGTCTATCTAAACTAATAAGCACCATTCTAGATAAAGATAGTTATACAGATTGGTAGTGCAGTTATTTTCAAAAATGTTGTCCAGTTAGCTCTCTAACCTTTCAATAAACGTTACCAAAAAAACCCCATCTTTTCTGGGGTTTTTTACCTCATCTTTGAATTTAAACATATCAGAATTGATAAAATGTTAAGAGCAAAAGGTTTTGTAGTTATTTTAATACAAAGTACTAATCTGGCACTAAGTCATTTTTGGGTGGCGTCAAAAAGAACTTTGGAAGACACTCTTCTCCCTTATGTTAATCAACTTGCAGGTTTCCGCTTCTTTGTTAGATCTTGGAGTAATAATTACTCCAAGGTTAGATAAAGAGGGGCAAGTTTAAATACTCAGTTACAATCAATGCCAATTCTCTCGAATTTGTTATTTGAGAACATAATGTATTTGTCAGATGGGCTATATTTCTGATCTTAAACTAAGTTATGACTGGTGCCACATCCCTTCGCATTTACTATTATGAGAACCTTGCACATCAGGATTGACATTCCCCACATGTTACAGAAGAAATGGTCGGCATTTGAGATTTGTTTCACCTTGCAGCCCTCTTCTACTTGGGGTGAGAAAGAAAAGTTCAAAGTGCCAACCGAAAGAAAAAGGCTAAGACATCTGTGACTCCTGACAACATTTATCGGTTATTTATTACAAGACAATGGATATCAATGATTGATCCCTGGTAATAAAACAATCAAGTAATAATGAATTTGTCTTAAAAAAACAAAAATACACATAACACTTCATGCTCCCAACCTATTTTCGCTGAAACATTGATGAGGAAAAGGGAGACTCCTTAATTCCTGACCTGATCAATTGTCTCACGTTTCGTCTTATTTTGCCTTTTGTCAGGTCGTTGTGTTTTGTCAAATATTCTTCCAAGAAGTATGTGTACCCTATGTATACCCTAGCGAATATATACCTTTTCCCAGTCACGAACCTCCTTTTCAAAGAATCAATGGCTTTCCAAATGTATTGCACTGTCGTCTGATAAAGATAATAATTATACAATGTTCTAAAACGGCCACGTCCAGGGTATGTGGCGCCAGTGGTGACTCAAATTATTTATTTCAAAGCCTGTGGCACGCATGGATCGTCACTCAGTATTCTCTTGGAAATATGGCCCTTACTTTCTGATAAAGAATATAAGTATGCAGTGCTATAAAATAACCTATTTCAAAAGACATATATGACACGGATCGAAACTCAGTCTTAGACCAGATATACGGCCCTTATTGCCTGATAAAGTAGATAATTATTTGACCGTAATTTAGTGTCATATCCTCCAGCCAAGTGGTGTACGTGAAATGCCACATGTCTCAGAATTTGGTATATTGAGCACATCATTTTATTATCTACCTTTTCACAAACGCTAAATCTCTGGTCTAGGATGTTGTCTTCCACACTGATACACAGAATATATTCTACATTTGTCTACAAAGTATATCAAACCTGTTATTGGCACAAAATGTCGCTAGACAATATGGGCATTACCTTTTAAGGTTGAATACTCCAAACTGGTATATATCCATTTTTGATAAGGTATTTATGTTTTAATATGAGATTTTGATCAAATCTCAAAATCGTGTATTGGTATTAACTTATTGGAATATTCTAAAATAAATCTTTATGTTTAAAATACAAAATTAATTTCACACTTGTATTTAACCCATAGTAGAAAATTACTATGCTAGATGTCCAATTTATAAATCATGCTAGTTTCAAAATCGGTTGATGCCTGTATAAAAAAAGAATGAATCCCAGCATCTGTAAATTTCTTTGGCTATAATCCAGGGACAATCAATGGGAGTCTTTCCCATTATATCATGTAAATGATGATTTGTTTCATTTCATATAATATATTTTGCGTTACCAATTTAGAGTATATACCTGATATTATTCATAATGATAATTGTTAAACATAAATCGAATGTTGAATTATTGAATCTCCCAGAAATGGTTTGATGGTAATCACTTTAAAATATTCTATGAAATATCAGGCTTTGGTTTGAAATCTACTACATAATGATGTCTAACTTAAATTGGCAGCACAAAACCTTATCAGAGGAGCAATGTGGTCAAATGTGATAAATGTGATATTTATGACCATGTGACAAAAAAGATAAGAAATCAATTTGATTATGACTTGATACTCACTTAAAAGAAAATCTTTGGTATGGAACCAACTTGAGGGAATAAAAAGTGTTAATATGTCAAAGCGATGAAACATTCACACCTAGTATGTTCTGACCAAAATAATTTTTGATAGGGCTGGCCAAGCTGTGAAAGCGTTAAAACATGGGCCAATGGCCTTAGAGTTACGCTGATCATTGCTTTTTTGTAATGTTTGTGAGCATTTTCTAAAAATGCCTGCAAATTGCTTCATAAATGATCATTTAAAACGTTTCTCAGAAGAGACGAGCAGATACATGAATCTGGCCCCAAGGGCTATATCTACACTAGGCATAGCTAAAAACACAGCGGCTGAAAGGTGGTCAAATATAGCTCAAAATCTCTTAAACACGTGATGATACAAGAAATACATAAATACAAGATACTTGGCGACTCACTGTCAAGGTCAAGTTCCAAGATGAGTTCGTTGATCTCTGACTCCGATGGATTCTGTCCAAGTTTCTTCATAACCTCCATCAGTTCTTTGGGAGAAATTCGGCCGTTGCCATCTTGGTCAAACATATTGAAGGAAAGACGAAATTCTGAAGAAAAAAAACAAGATGCACAAATAACAGTCTATCATACAGGCATGCAATATGTCATCTATATGAGGTGAAATTCTTCCAATAAAATGGATAATGACTAAATATTCTCAAATAACCATGAAGGGAATGACCTACTAATGTTTAGTACTGAGTGGCCCTTTAAGGAGCAAGTACTATAGATGGGACTTGCAAGATATGAGTTGCTCTTTCAAACAGAGATATGCATGAATAACCCCATCCCTTGACAGCATTACCTTTGAATTCTCCTCATCAATCGTTTTGGTTACTCTCATCAAAATCAATTTCTAAACGTTTTTTTTTCCAAGGATATACTAATTTTTTCCGAAAGTAGTATTACTGACACCTTTTAATGATAAATCATGTTATGAGCAATATCACCTGTCAAATCCATACTGTCACCTGAATTGGGTCAGTTGAGGGTAATCTAAATTACCCTCATCATGCTGCCACCTGTGCTACTGGCATTGGTCTATTTGTACACAAGTGAAACAAACATGATATTTGTACACATACACCTGCCCAATGACATGCCGAATCAACATTGCCTAGTGACCATAATATCTGCCCCTACACATCAATATGATATACAATCACCACATTGATCACACTATTTGCCACATACACAATTCATACATGCTTAATTTATGAGTTCGAATAATTGGATTGTATCATCATAGGTACATAGAAGGTGATCAACTTTAACAAGGATGGATGTCTGATGATATGTTACAGGGATATAGACGGTGATACACTGTAGCCTAAATAACTGTCTCGTGACGTGTCACAGGTACACAGGAGGTGATGCACTATAACCTTAATGACTGTCACGTGACGTGTCACAGGTACATAGGAGGTGATGCACTATAACCTTAATGACTGTCACGTGACGTGTCACAGGTACACAGGAGGTGATGCACTATAACCTTAATGACTGTCACGTGACGTGTCACAGGTACATAGGAGGTAATGCACTATAACCTTAATGACTGTCTCGTGACGTATCACAGGTACACAGGAGGTGATGCACTATAACCTTAATGACTGTCACGTGACGTGTCACAGGTACACAGGAGGTGATGCACTATAACCTTAATGACTGTCACGTGACGTGTCACAGGTACATAGGAGGTAATGCACTATAACCTTAATGACTGTCTCGTGACGTATCACAGGTACACAGGAGGTGATGCACTATAACCTTAATGACTGTCACGTGACGTGTCACAGGTACACAGGAGGTGATGCACTATAACCTTAATGACTGTCACGTGACGTGTCACAGGTACATAGGAGGTGATACACTATAACCTTAATGACTGTCACAAGACGTGTCACAGGTACATAGGAGGTGATGCACTCTAACCTCAATGACTTGTCGATACATTATAACTTTAATGACTGCCTCATGACATGTCATTCGTGTTACAATGCATCATATGTACAGCGCATTTTAGCACGGCATATGCACCTTAAGCAAAGCTAGGGCTTTTCCAAGTTTTTGCTCATTGAAAAACCTGCATTGTGTTAATACATAACCTATCCAGCTGGACTATTCCAAATGTTTTTTCCATGCTCGTCGATTTTGTTGGTCATTGCATTGGTAAACCTAAACTTGCTTAGAAAGGCTTTTTATTGCAGATGTGCAGAATACATGCCACAATCAACAATATTGATCCTTGTGTTTAATCAAATTATTCTAGAAATTGCTGTTTGCACTTAAAAAGAGGTTAGTCAAGTTTTGTATGGACTACAATCATGCATTCATAATATAACAAACGGGTATCTGTATCTACATGTAAGGTATGTATATGTCTGGTTTATGGTGGAAGATTTATAAGCCGACAATAAATCCCACCTGCAATTATATGCTGGCAGTAACTAAGAAAACATATAGAGTTTAATAAAATATTTCTTTTGTGTGATGCACAGCATTTTTAAGAGCGAAATTTTGTGTGAAGACAATGGTGTCTGTATATTTCGTCAAGTTAGCGTGCAGCCACACCCAGAACATGAATGTCGAAGCTCTGCATTATAAAAACGTGTCGCTGCTGATGTAAAGCGCATTTTACTTAAATTACTTCCAAAATCCAAACCTCCGGACTTTTATTTAGTATACATTTAGATCATATATAAGGCTTCCTGTAGCTGTTAGCTATTGTGAACTTGTGAGTTTTTTTCCCAATTTGCATTAATGGACATGCATATAGGATCACAACAGAGATTTCTGTGCTTGCATGGTAGACACAATATTGACAGTATCTGTAATGTACTAACAAATTCCCATTTCATATTTTTGCTATAAATGTATTCTGCTACTTTCTTTGTTTGGCACTAGCAGTAATGTGATTGCATGAGATTTCACACTGAAACATACTAACAGAGTACTTCTCTCTCTACACAACTGACTACATACATACTGATCCCTGTTGATCTGAAACTAAATACTGCCACTTGCAATGTCACTTGAGTGTTGAAAATATGCAGCTATGTTGTTTCGAAAGAATTTTGAAAATTAAAATTCGGAGGCAAACATTGGTTAAAGTGTGTCGAGTTTAAATCAGTTCAGAGGAAACTCTTCTAACTTCTGTTCTTGAACACATATTTACAGAACTGAGAACACTGACCAGGTGTGGACATTAATGTGATACTTCCAGTAGGTGGACATTGAGCACTGACCAGGTGTGGACATATAATGTGATACTTCATGTAGGTAGACATTGAGCACTGACCAGGTGTGGACATATAATGTGATACTTCATGTAGGTAGACATCGAGCACTGACCAGGTGTGTACATATAATGTGATACTTCATGTAGGTAGACATTGAGCACTGACCAGGTGTGTACATATAATGTGATACTTCATGTAGGTAGACATTGAGCACTGACCAGGCGTGGACATTTAATGTGATACTTCATGTAGGTAGACATTGAGCACTGACCAGGTGTGTACATATAATGTGATACTTCATGTAGGTAGACATTGAGCACTGACCAGGTGTGTACATATAATGTGATACTTCATGTAGGTAGACATCGAGCACTGACCAGGTGTGGACATATAATGTGATACTTCATGTAGGTAAACATTGAGCACTGACCAGGTGTGGACATATAATGTGATACTTCATGTAGGTAGACATTTAGCACTGACCAGGTGTGGACATATAATGTGATACTTTATGTAGGTAGACATTTAGCACTGACCAGGTGTGGACATTCAATGTGATACTTCATGTAGGTAGACATTGAGTTTCTATGGTTATATCAGTGCCGTTGACGCCTTAACATTATGTGGTGTTTCCATCAGTTAGCAAATTACAAGGCTCCAGATCTAAGTGGTTCGAAAGGTTAACATATCAAAGGTGTAATAAGGATATAATGATTACCTTCTATTTCTTCCTTTGAGAGGTGATAACTCTGAAATTCATAAATAAAACAACGTCAGATATAAATTATATTATCATTTGCTAAACATTACGTTCAAAAGCAATCATATTTTTGTTGAGCACAAATTATTTCGACAGGAGACTGCATCTTTTACAATTTTAGTAACATCACCAATATATATATATATATATATATGTTCAATTTTAGTAACATCACCAATATATATATATATATATATATATATATATATATATATATATATATATATATATATATATATATATATATATATATATATATATATATATATATATATATATATATATATATATATATATATATTCTTTTCATTGGCGATTAATGGCGATATGCATGAACACAAGTATGGCAAGAATAAATATTAACCTAAATGCAGGTTTTTGGGACAGATTCGTATTAAACAGCGAGACATAGTCATCAGATACACGAATGCGTGTGTACAAATCGCTTTGTTGTTACGAGTATTGTTATGCAATTGAATGTGTAACTGCCATATGTAGGACATGTTACTCATATGTATTTGAGTAGTAAACGCAAACAATCTTAATGGCATTAAGTTTGGATTACATTGCTTTGCAGTATGTTTGTGTATGTATGTGTGTATGTGTGTATGTGTGTGTTTGTATGTGTATGTGTGTGTATATTCTGTTTGGTATGGTATAAGTATAGAGTATAATACCAGACTCAAAACTCACTATGGGTGGGTCCCCCTTTGACAATGCCTGGTTAAATTGTCCCCCAGCAAGGTTATTGCTCGCCCGCTCGGATTGGGCGTAAATATCGTGGTCCCGTGTATCTGACCCTATCCCAGAGCACGTTAAAGAACCCAGTAGTACTTATCGAAAAGAGTAGGGGGAACCTGGTGTGAATGGTCTAAAAAAAAAACCTTTCAGTTAACCAACTCACAACAACAATAGTCCATTTTTCAATTACAATAATCAATGACCAAATTTAACAAGACATGATTGCAATTCACAGCAATCACACTGCAGGGCCGCCTCTCCAGGCTACGGCCCTCTTACAATTTAATATTGCATAGATTTCATTCATTCACCAGACTCAACCAGCTCATGGTGTGGCGCTTATGCATGTAATATTTTAAAAAAAACATATCAGGTTATATTCCATTTTTGATATTTTATTTTTTTAAGAAAACATCAAATTTTGTGGAAATGTGGGGAATAAATATTTTAGATATCTTAGATATATTTGTAATAACATTACCATGCTGGGAAACATACAGTATCAGAATATAAAGAACAACTAGATTTTTGGATTATAATTTTGTCACTAGAGGGCGTGGCTCTCTTCCGGGCAATCTGGTCCAAATAACACTTGTGTGCATCATAACAAATGAAAGGTGTCTGGTCATTCTGAGAACCCAAGTGAATGGGCTTTTGTGAAATTATATATCATTTGTAAAGGTTGTATCTCTTATATTTTGTATAAATTTCAAGTCTTAACATAATTCAAAATATGGTATTTGGAAATCGTTTATTGAACAACTTGTGACTGCATAGATGATCGCCGAAGCTCCGATATCGAGTAATATACTGAGTGAAAGGGAATATAGTTTGAAATGAATGAAATTATTTGCTAGATAAAAGTCTGGTCATAGAATATCAGCGGTGACTGTCCACCAATGGTCACTGTATGACCAATGCACAAAACATGATATATTCATAATCAACAAATATAAGTGTCAAATCCGAAGTAAAAAAAATCCAATAAAACAATATTATATAGTCAATGAGGACTTCTATTTTGCTCATTCTATGTTTATTATTTTCATATTTTATTCATGGGGAGAAAATAGAATAAATGTACAGTACCATTCCTGTTGCACAGTGTACGCCTGCTCTGTACTTAAACAGTCTTTATCTTATTCCTCTTCTACCTGGAAGTCTTCACAAAGCGAACACAAAACATCACAGCGCACACTATGTTCATCGTATTTCAAAGACATAATCAACTTTTAACTTTTTACCATTATTCAAAGTCACAATTCATTTCAGTGCCACATCCTTCTATTCTAAAACTGCAATCCCTATCAATCCTCGTGCATTGGAATAGTTCACCTCTTCACATCCAATCACGCCAGTTTTCACCATCTTACATTAACCTATTCATTCGCCCACTCTATACTTACTTGTCTTTATCTTATTCATCTTCCTCTTCACAAAGCGAACACAAAACATCACAGCGCGCGCCATGTTCATTGTATTTCACAGGAAAACCTGCTGTTAACTTTTATTCTCAGCCTGCAATGCTGTCCGATCCTCATGCATTGGAACCACCACCTGGCAACATCCATTCATGCCAGTTACAACCATCTTACATCCATCAAATAACGCCAGTTACAACCATCTTACATCCATCAAATAACGCCAGTTACAACCATCTTACATCCATCAAATAACGCCAGTTACAACCATCTTACATCCATCAAATAACGCCAGTTACAACCATCTTACATCCATCAAATAACGCCAGTTACAACCATCTAACACCCATCAAATAACGCCAGCGCCATTATGTTCGTTCCGTTTCCCGGACTTCCTTCCGGGTTTTTGTATTGTGCAGAATAAACGCCACAAAGTGTTACACTCACCAAATGGACGTTTGTTGATATTATGGCGTGGTGGCAGCTGTTAGGATCCATGCCTACTTGTTCCTGAACACTCCAGGGATATTCCAGACCAGTGGATAAGCAAACCCAGTAACCTGGTGAACTTTAATAGCACTTTGACTGTGTGGTAATTTCCATTCACTGCATGTCCCCCGGTTGCATGAAAACACAAATCACCCAGATTGGTTTGCTGACAGATGTCCCAAAAGTTCATGTGTGACTTTAAGTACCATATCAGTGTATTCCAAGCATCATAAGAACATTTTTGTCTTTGAGTACTATACCTGAGTATTCCAGGCATCATGGCTAGTCAAAGAGCACCCAAACAGTGGCAACTCACTAAGACAGAAACAACCAACTCTGTGGAGAGTTGGAGACAGAAACTTATGTACATTTTTTCACTGGACAACACATTCTCAGCATTTCTTGACCCCGATTTCACATGGCAAAAGAAGTCTGCTCAAAACCCTAACAGAGGCTTTACTAGTGATGGGGCAGATGTTATCGGCGGTCGTACAGCAGCCCAAAAATGTGCCCAGTTAGAGATGATGTTGGGGCAAATTGCAAATTACTGTACCATAATTTCCAGGAATACTATAGTGAAAAATTCAACCAGCCTCAGAGACATTTGGCAGAAAATACGTGAGCACTATGGGTTTCAGTCAACTGGATCATATTTTCTGGACCTTTCGTCTATTACACTGAAACCTGATGAACGCCCCGAGGATCTGTACCAGAGACTCATGGCCTTTTTTGATGACAACCTTCTCACTGTGAGTGGAGGCCTCACTCACCATGGGGAGAGGGTCACTCAGGACGAGGACATGAGCCCCACACTCGAGAACACTATTGTCTACCTTTGGCTCCAACTGGTTCATCCTGGTCTCCCCCAACTCATTAAACAGAAATACGGCTCAGAGCTGCGCCACAAGACAATTTCCTCCCTAAAGCCTGAGATCTCACAGTCACTCACAACCCTCCTAGATGAGCTCCGGTGCATAGAGGATAGTAAGGCCATGCGAGCTGTTTCACACAGACCCCAGTCCCAGTCCCTCCCAACCAGGTTCAAGGCTACTACAAAGAAACGTCCCAAGTCCTGTTGTCTCTGCAAGGCTTCAGGTCGCCCTTGGAGCAGCCATTTCCTGTCAGAATGCACATACCTACCAGACTCTGACAGGAAGTACTTTGGAATCTCACGACTCATTCTGGAGGAGGACGGTGAAGGTGAAGAGGAGGATTACTATTGCACACAAAGTATGCCTGATGATGATGAACCAGAACCGGTGCCTTCAGCTCGAAGGGTGGACGTGGTCCAAAGCCCTTACATGACCACTTATTTCAACAACCTTCCAGTTCGCATCACCCTAGACACTGGTGCTACAACAAATATGGTCCTGGCTTCCTTTGCGTGTGCTATCAACTTGCCCATCAAGCCTACTAGACAAAAAGCACGACAGGCGGACGGTGTGACCCCCCTAGAGGTGACAGGAGAAGTACACTGTGTTGTGTCTCGGAAGGGACAGACATTCAGTCTGGATGCTCTTGTAGTAAAACAACTTGATGTTGATGTCCTGGCAGGAAACCCCTTCCTTGTCAAAAATGACATCGGAGTATTACCAGCTAGAAGCCAGATTCTCATAGGTGATGACGTCATATCCTACGGTCCCCAAAAAGAGGTCCATACCAGCGCTGTTAGACGTACACAGTCCTACCTACTGAGAGCCCCCCCACAACAGACAACCATTTTACCAGGAGAATGCCTTGATGTCCACACCCCAAATTACACTGATCCAGATGGTGAATGGGCCCTGGAGCCAAGACTTGACTCTCCCCTCAACCAGCATCAGAAGCCAGAAAGGGTTTGGCCTCAGCCCCAAGAGATCACTTCTGTTGATAATGTACTGAGATTGAAAAATGACTCTGGTGAGCCTATTCTCCTCAAGCGCAATGAGCACTTCTGCCAGATAAGAGCCCTGTCATCACCAGATCCCAGCCAAGCCCCAGATAATGAGCCCAACCCAAAGTTTAAGGTCAAGCTTTCACCGCAACCCCCATTCTCATCTGAAATCAGAGTGGACCCTGATAATATCCTGTCAGACAACATGAGGCAGAAGTTCCAGGACCTCAATTATCAGTATGACTGTGTGTTCAATCCATCAATCCCAAGGTATAATGGTGCAAGTGGTCCTCTTGAAGCCACAGTCAACATGGGGCCAACACTTCCCCCACAACGGAAGGGACGTATACCTCAGTATAACAGATCCACCATGGTAGAGCTCCAAGAGAAGTTCGACGAGCTTGAGTCTTATGGAGTATTCGCCAAACCAGAGGACGTGGGTGTTGTTGTGGAATATCTCAACCCATCATTTCTTGTCAGAAAGCCCAATGGTGGAAGCCGCTTGGTAACGTCCTTCGGCGAAGTAGGGAAGTACAGCAAACCGCCACCCGCTCTCATGCCAAATGTACATTCTGTTCTACGGGATATTTCCAAATGGAGGTACATAATTGTGACGGACTTGTCCAAATCCTTTTATCAAATCCCACTTGCCCATTCATCAATGAAATACTGTGGTGTGGTGACACCCTTTAAGGGTGTTAGAGTGTACACGAGGTCAGCAATGGGCATGCCTGGATCGGAGACCTACCTTGAAGAACTCCTCTCCAGGGTGGTGGGGGATCTTATTCAGGAGGGTCGCCTTGCCAAAATAGCTGATGACATGTTTTGTGGTGGTGACACCCCTGAGGAAGCACTCTACAATTGGGGCCTACTGCTGGCTAGGCTGAAGGAGAACAATCTTGGCATCTCTGCACCCAAGACCGTCATTTGCCCTTGATCCACAACCACACTGGGATGGATCTGGTCCAGTGGTACCCTGATGGCCAGTCCACACAAGGTTTCTGCTCTGGCCGCGGTGGAGCCACCTTCTACAGTGCAGGGACTCCGCTTCTTCATTGGTGCCTACAAAGTGCTCAGCAGAGTTTTGAAGAATTATGCAGAGTTACTATACCCACTAGAGCAGCTCACGGCTGGGAGAGAGTCAAAGGAGAAGTTGGAGTGGACCTCAGAACTGATTGAGTTATTCAGAGTGGCACAGAAGGCTCTGCAGAACTGCAAACAGGAGGATTCTCTCTGGATAGTCACTGACGCAGCTGTTGGATCCGGAGGCCTCGCTGCTACATTATATGCCCTGAGGGATGGAAAGCTGATGCTATGTGGCTTTTTCAATGCTAAACTGAAGAAACACCAAGTCGCCTGGCTTCCTTGCGAAATAGAGGCCCTGGCAATCAGTGCAGCGGTACGGCAGTTTGCTCCATTCATAGTTCAGTCACATCAAGTGACTCAAGTTCTCACTGACAGCAAGCCTTGTGTCCAGGCGTACAGTAAACTGTGTAGAGGAGAATTCTCAGCAAGCGCCAGGGTCACAACCTTCCTGGCTACCGTGAGCAGGTACCATGTCCATGTACGCCATGTATCTGGGGCTGCCAACCTTCCATCTGATTATACCAGTCGCCATCCAGCTGAGTGCACAGATGCTAGCTGCCAAGTCTAAGTTTGTAGCAGCTGCGGAGGAGTCTGTAGTCCGAGGTCTATCTGTGAAAGAGGTTCTTGATGGTTCCATGAAAATGCCCTTCACAAGCCGGGCTGCCTGGTTAGCCACTCAACAGGAATGCCAATCACTCCGACGTACTCATTCACACCTCACACAGGGTACGAGACCGTCCAAGAAATCTACTAGACTGACTGATGTCAAACGGTACCTGAGATGCGTTGTGGTTTCACGAGATGGCGTCCTTGTGGTCAGGGACGAGCAGCCATTCCAACCTCTCCGTGAGAAGATTGTCGTTCCACACAGCATTCTTGAAGGTCTACTTACAGCCCTACACATCAAATTTCATCATCCCTCCCAAAACCAGCTCAAACAAGTATTCACACGAAGCTTCTATGCTCTGGATCTCGATAGAGCTGTTGGTCTAGCAACTGAGTCTTGCCATCAATGCTCATCTCTGAAGTCAGTGCCGACCCATTTGCACCCCCAGACTTCCACACCACCACCTGATGTCATTGGGGCTCAGTTTGCGGCAGATGTTGTCAAAAGACATCGCCAACTCATTCTGCTAGTACGTGAGACCGTATCCTCATTCACCACATCCTGTTTCCTTGAGAGTGAACAGCACCAGCAGTTACGCGATGGTATTTTATCATTGTGTGCCGAGCTCCGCAGTCTTGGTGATGGCGGCTGTAGGGTGAGAGTGGACCCTGCTCCAGGCTTCCAGGCTCTCGTGGATGACCCTCTTCTCAGGCAATATGGAGTTACACTTGATATCGGCCAAGCTAAGAATATCAACAAGAACCCTGTTGCCGAAAACGCTGTCAGAGAATTTGGCTTGGAGTGTTTGAACATAGCCCCAGAGGGAGGCCCCTTGTCAAAGGTCTCACTCGCATTGGCCACCGCCAATATGAACACCAGAATCAGGACCAATGGGTTGTCCGCCAGGGAGATATGGACCCAGAGAGATCAGCTCACAGGGGAACAGCTTCCAATTACAGATCGGCAGATAATCCTACAGAAGCAGTTATCTCGCCATCTGAATCACCCATCCAGTGCCAAGTCCAAAGCCCGCGGTCGAGGTGCCCCCAGTTATCAGTCACTGCAGGTCGGTGATTTGGTTTATATTAAAGGGGATCGTGACAAGACTAGAGCACGGGACAAATACATGGTATGCAGTGTTCGGGATGACAAATGCCAAGTTCGGAAGTTCTCTCAATCACAGTTCCGCTCTAAGACATATGATATGCGCACATGTGACTGTTACCCTGTGACCCTCAACAATTTGGATAGCGGAAGTCATGGCCCTGTCAGAGGCTTGCACAAGGATAGTACTCCTAATGACTCAGAGGACTGTATCCCACAACAACCCTCCTACACAACTATTCAATCTGAGCCGACCATGGAGTGTATGAATGAACAGGTTCCAGACCCACAGTCTCAGCCGGACATACCTCCAGACATCAGTGTTCCCCCTATGGAACCTGATCCTCCAGTTCCTCCCACTGACACTGGATCCCACATGGATGAGACTCCCACCATGACGTCTATGGAGCCTCCTAGTGTACCAGAGGCAAGTGCACTTCCGTTCCCCAGACGGTCAACCCGTTCAAGGAAGAAACCATCATGGCAGTCCAGTGATGAGTGGGACATGAACTAAAGCTCCCATGTGTGTAGAGTCATGTGCTAGCCTGTGCCATATGTGTGAGCAATTGATATACATTCATTCCACTTGTGTGCCACCTGTATATATATCTGTCCATTATCAAAGGGTGTACGCCGAACGCTGCCCTAAATCATGTGCCTGTGTTGTGGATATAACTCAAAGGGTGTACGCCGAACGCTGCCCTGTATAATTATCATAGTAGCTCACATATTGTGTCACATCAATGTGCTGATAGGTGGAGTTGTGACTGATATCAGCATCACTGTATATAACCTTGTACATGGATAATATGGTTTTCATCTACATTACTTGTGAACATTACTTGTGAACATTACTTGTGAACAACTAACTCTTGAAGACTTTGTAGTTATTGGTTTATATTGTTTATTTCAATTAATCATTACAAATATGGAACTTTATTACACTCATGGACATAGAGTGATAAGACTGTAGTTCAATATCATGTTTTAACATTGTTCAAGCACCATTTCCGTTACAGTGTATTGTGTAAAAGACTATGTCATTTTCTGCTCACAATATTTCCATATTTTCATTGTTTAATGTTTACTTAATATTGTCTATATACTGTCTATATATGTGTATTTGATGGATATATGGAGAGGGAAAGGGAGAAAAGAGCAGTCACGCCATTATGTTCGTTCCGTTTCCCGGACTTCCTTCCGGGTTTTTGTATTGTGCAGAATAAACGCCACAAAGTGTTACACTCACCAAATGGACGTTTGTTGATATTATGGCGCAGTTACAACCATCTTACATCCATCAAATAACGCCAGTTATAACCATCTTACATCCATCAAATAACTCCAGTTACAACCACCTTACATCCATCAAATAACGCCAGTTACAACCATCTTACATCCATCAAATAACGCCAGTTACAACCACCTTACATCCATCAAATAACGCCAGTTACAACCATCTTACATCCATCAAATAACGCCAGTTACAACCATCTTACATCCATCAAATAACGCCAGTTACAACCATCTTACATCCATCAAATAACGCCAGTTACAACCACCTTACATCCATCAAATAACGCCAGTTACAACCATCTTACATCCATCAAATAACGCCAGTTACAACCATCTTACATCCATCAAATAACGCCAGTTACAACCATCTTACATCCATCAAATAACGCCAGTTACAACCACCTTACATCCATCAAATAACGCCAGTTACAACCATCTTACATCCATCAAATAACGCCAGTTACAACCACCTTACATCCATCAAATAACGCCAGTTACAACCATCTTACATCCATCAAATAACGCCAGTTACAACCATCTTACATCCATCAAATAACGCCAGTTACAACCATCTTACATCCATCAAATAACGCCAGTTACAACCATTTTACATCCATCAAATATCGCCAGTTACAACCATCTTACATCCATCAAATAACGCCAGTTATAACCATTTTACATCCATCAAATAACGCCAGTTCTCACCATCTTCCAGAACCCAATCACGCCAGTTCACACCATCTTCCAGCACCCAATCACGCCAGTTCTCATCATCTTCCAGCACCCAATCACGTCAGTTCTCACCATCTTCCAGAACCCAATCACGCCAGTTCTCACCATCTTCCAGCACCCAATCACGCCAGTTCTCACCATCTTCTAGCACCCAATCACGCCAGTTCTCGCCATCTTCCAGCACCCAATCACGCCAGTTTGCACCATCTTCCAGCACCCAATCACGCCAGTTCTCAGAATCTTATAGCATCGAATCACGCCAGTTCTCAGAATCTTATAGCATCGAACCACGCCAATTCTCACCATCAATCAGTATCAAATCACGCTAGTTTTCCCTTTTTCGAAGTAACCCGGCTAGTTTTATTCAACCCACCCCTGTAAATTATATCCACATTCTATCACCAAAACAAGAGGTTTCTAAACCGTCTAGCTACCGATCACGCCAGATCTAATCAACCTCTAAGGCACGGGCGTGGCGCAGTTGGTTAAAGCACCTACTACAAGTAGGTCTCGTCATGAAAAAACTGAAATTATGTTGAAGGTGGAAAACTCCAGCACCCAACTCGCCTAACCTTCCATTAAAATATCCCCAACACTTTGACTGTGTTCATTGTTCCGTGTATCTTCCTAATTGCCCAACAATCAAATGTAAATTGAGGAAAAGAAATTGTGCAAAGCAATATTATTTGGCAATAATTCAGATACACTGTTCCCATGCCTGAATATCATCCAAACAAAATGTTTATCATTCAAAGAGTTTCTTGGCACCCATAACCCTTGTTCGTTGTCAAATGTGAATGTGCGTAATCAAAAAGACAAAGCAATCTGTATATGCTTATTCCATTAAAATGAAACTTAGTATTCTTACCTGACTTAAAATGCTGAGAGCCATAGCTGATGGACACAGATGCAAGGAAGGTGGAACTATCCGTGGATATTCAGGTGCAGACGCTCAGCAGGTTTATCAGGTATGGATGGCAAATCTTCAGCCCAAGTGATGTGGTTTTCGCAAGGCGTGGCAGACTGGTAGCTCGGACTGGTGGCCGCCAGAGGCATGCGGCGCGGACAGACCGCTCTCACACAGGCCTCCAGGCTCAGTCTGGGCACTTCCTCCTCCCAGCTTCGCCACTTCCTTCCGCTCCTGGCCCATATCATATTCAAAGTTTGAAATACTTTTGTCAAATCGTATTTTTTATTTTCCTTCTTAAAATCAATAGAAATATACGCATTAAACACAAGACAAAATCCGCATAAGAAACGAACAAAGTTATATTTGGTGAAGTTTGGTATACATCACTTATTTCTATTCACAAAATATTACACTTTATTCAAATTTAACATCGATTAGACAGTTTATTCTAGGTTTTCATAATCACTACATCTATAATAAATACTCAAGATTTAAAGAAGGCTTCTTTGACATTAGTTTACATTTGGCAATCAGGCTTTTGGTCATATCAGGCCAATGCAAAGTACATGGCGCTGTTTGTCTTCACTTTTGGTCTTGTCATATCGGATATAACAAGGACTGTAAGCATATAGGAAACGGATATTGCACCAGTCTAATTAATGGCTGCATTCTTCTCTGACAACTCAATCCCATATTTGTTTACATCACATAACATTTATTCCAGGTTACTGAGGTAATCAGTTTTACTACACCTTGAATTTATCAATTTAATGCTATCAATTTTTAAGACAGGCTATACTTTATTTTTACCACATTTTATTCTGTAATTCAAGCTGACTTTATCGGTTTGATAATGGACGATGAGTTAGGCATCTATGGGTGTAACAAGCCATATGCAAGCAACAGGGCGTGGCTTCTGTCTTACATAATGCAAATAATGTTCATCAATGCCAGGCTTCATATCTTCATTGACACAGGAGCATTTAATATACATTTTGAAGATTGCTCACTGAACTTGACATATTGTTATTGCATCTTAAATGCTACTAGAGATAATGACCAGAGTATTAAATCGATTACCCATGTGGCATATCTCTCCTCCTCAGCTCAAATGATATTTATATAAATTTATATAAATTTATATGATACTGTATTTTTTCATTGAAATATTAAAAAGACAGATCTGTTCAACGACCAAGAATTTTTTTTCAATATTTAAGTGTGTACATAAACTGGTATCTAATAGAAAGAGCTAAACCTAGCTAAGGACAGTTGTGGGGGATTAAAGACCGAATAGGAAGTGCAGCGAATGCATTCGCACCTATTGTATTACCGGGAAAATCATTTGTCATAATTCTAGCCGACCTATGAATGCACTAAAAACATGGTGGCCCTAAGTTGGTCGAAAATTGCATCAAAATCTCTTAAGAGTTTAACATGTAATGTGATAGTCACATGGGCTTAATAAGACTATTAATACCCGAATCACATTTGCACCAATTTCAGTAAAGGTGCCTGGTCATTTATCCTCCAAGACAGGACTTCTCTGTCAGATCATCCCCTTCCTCCAATGATAAAAAGGTACACACGGGATTGGTCGCAAGTCATAGCTTTTCATAAAAAATCTGGCTGAGAACTGATTGATAACAGAATAAATGACAAATTCAGTGGCGGGAGGGGGGGGGGGGCTTTGAGGGCTGAAGCCCCCCGGGAGTCTGTGGCTAGGGGGGCTTTTGGGAACTGGAGCCCCTTACTATATGGGACATTTCAGCCCCCCCCCCCCCCCCGGGATAAAAAAATCCTGGATCCGCCCCTGAAATTCGTATTGGTTAGCATCTCGGTCAACCAAATACTAGTAATTACAGGTCGTGACCTGAGATTGCTCAATTCTCATTATATGACACTTTGGTGTGAGTACTGGGCGATGGATTTCTTTCAAAAAATCGACCAGCAAGTCAGTAGCTGACTTAGGGAATTGTGCGGACACCGGGGATGAGATGTTTTAGACCTGAGACCTCACTGGGTCTTCGCGTTGTCTGCGTTTCCACGATATTTTCTGATATTTTCTCAGCATTCAAATTTTCAGCTCATTTACATAATGTATTCAATTTGATATTTATACGCAGGCTGAAACGTATTCACTATATCAGAAGGGTGTGATTTGGTCTCAGCTGGAATGACAGTCATCAGTTTCAAGATGCCCGCAGAGGATTGCAGTCTCTGCAACTTGTCTTGGTTTCAAGGTCCCCTTGAGCCAAATCTGAAATGTCGTCTGCTGATGCGGGTTACCACAAACTCAAGTATTCATTATACAGATAAGTCCTCAGGGGCTGGGATTCTAACGGTCACTGTACATATTACCGTTGTATTATTATATCATGTCAGTATAATAAACCAACACCAACTTGTTACTCAATCAAATATGCCATTCATTCGAAAATAAATTAGACAGAAAAGAACATTTAAAACTAAAGGAATATAGTCTGCCACAGGTGATATATGTAAAAAAATAACTGAAAGGTGGAAAACATTGTCTTGAAGCACCAGGTATAAGGTAATCTGGTTTACAATGGTATGCCCACCTATCCTCTATCTTGTGTGGCTTAACGAGACAAACACAAAGTACTAATATGTATCATTATAGCAGGCGACCTCTATACACCTAACTAGCTATATGTACTGCCTGAGGAGATAACAAATGTCACTGCCTGAGAGAAGGGGGCAAGTATACTTTCTTGTTCCAGAACGTTCCATATAGCATTATTAATGTTACAATATAAGTACACTGGGGAGATCACAAATGTCACTGCCTGAGGGAAGGGGGCAAGTATACTTTCTTGTTCCAGAACGTTCCATATAGCATTATTAATGTTAAGATATTAGTACTCACATTATTCACTCTCTAATATGAATATTGTACCAGAAAATTGTTTATTAATGATTTAAGCCATAGTATGAGATAAGGCTTAATCTGTACTGATTATTTACGGTAGTGATATTATAAAAAAAAATCATAATATTTCGTGATGTGATCTAGTTCCTCATAATAGATCAGCCATATGTTCAAACTCCATTTAATCATAGAAGCACTTTAATTCAAGTACTTTAATTCAAGTACATAATTGAAATTACTAACCCCCAAAATTTCACATGGTTGATGGCCTGGTTATTATGAATATTGTACCAAAAAATTGTGTCAAGTGTGGCAGATAATCCTATATACAAAAATCCCAGGTAATACAGTTTTTTTAATTGAACATGGGAAATTTCATTCTTGAGAGAACAGTATATTTTACTATTCATGGCAGGATGGGGTGCATTGTTGTCTCTACCTAAATACACTCTGAAAGTGTTCTTGTACAAATTTTACTCAAATGTCTTCAGTAACTTTGTTTATGAACAGATATTTATCTAACCATACTTTCTGTGTGCTCTAGTGTTGTTTTGATCCTCCCTTTTAGATAAGAAAAAACTGAGTATTATGTGGATAGCTTGATAATCTGGCTCAAGCATTTACCACAAGATCTGGGCGTGTACCCAAAATCGTAATTATAGTCAAATATGTTTTAAAAGAAGAGCACTAAGATCAAGAGCGAGCTATTGGTTTTTAACATTCATTTCTAAATATCAGAAAGAGGGGAAATTCTCTCGATTTATCCATCGAAAAATAATTGTCATGACTTGACATAATTTGACAAAATCTTTCTACTCACTATGAAAGGTTGACAATATATATTCTGTCATAATTGACACAAGAAAGGACAGTCATATTCTCATATTGAAAAGAAAATTAAACCTATATTGCTTTTTCACACTGACTGTGTTCATTTGATTGAGAAAACAAAAAAGTTGACAACCCAGATAAAACTTGGATAATATTCAGACTGCAGGTTAAGTGAATTATATATTCTCTCACCAGATGGCACTGGTTTCAACCAGGTGAAATGAGGACGTTCAGAAAAGCAATCACCACAGGTTTTATTTTGTATGACAGGAAAGGTTGAACTCTGAGGTGTCAATCGAGAGATATCCCAGCATCGAAAAACGATTTAAGGGTATGCAAAACTCTGATGTGTAAAATATGCTGTTTAATTGTAAATAATAAAATTAATAATAATAGATAATTTCTTTAAGATGTAATGATTCCACAAAATATTTGCTTAAATCTAAAACGAAGGACGTCTATAGTACCTTTGTTAGTGATAAATGTACAACACCCACAGCTCTTGAAAAATGGGAAAATATGTACCCAGTACACGATGACTGGGAACACATTTTCATACTTCCATATACATGTGCAAGGGAAACACAACTTCAGTCATTACAATACAGAACTATAAATAGAATTTTGCCATGTAATAAATGGCTATATACATTATCCGTTGTGGAATCAGACTTGTGCCCAATGTGTAATGTAACAGACGATATTGCCCATTTTTTGTATTATTGTACACAAGTTAAACAATTTTGGAACTCATTAGAACTTTGGTGGAACAGAACCAGTTCACAAACTATGCAAATAACAGAAAAAACATATTCTGTTTGGCTTCTTTTATGATCTGGAATATTTTAAGAATGTAAACTATATTATGTTATTGGCAAAACAATATATCTACTTGCAAAAATGTAAAAAGGACTATATATGTTTTTATAACTTTCTACACATTGTAAAATATAGATTAAATATAGAGAAATTTATTTGTACACAAAACAACTCACTAAACAGTTTTGAAAACAGTTGGGGGGCAATTATGGAAAGCATCGGATAATATTATTTTATGTACTTTATATATGTACCAATGTAGTTATTGGGAACTTCACATGACAATGAACCATGTGGTGTCTGTTACTGTTCCTAGCCTGTATAAGTTATGTGTTGTTACTGTTAAGATTATGTAAAAATGACAATAAAAATATCAATGATAAAAAAAATAATAATAGATAATAATAATAATAAAAACAACAACAACAGCAATAATAATAATAATAATAATAATAATAATAATAATAATAATAATAATTATTATTATTATTATAATAATAATAATTATAATAATAATAATAAAATACTTACATAGCGCCTCTATAGTGTCTGCTCGTGGCACATTCCACAATTTTAGAGCATTAACTTCAAAAACCCTGTCACCATACATTTTAAAATCTATTATAACTTCCACAGGAAGCCAATGCAACTCCAACTCGGAGATATTTAAACAGAGAATGGAAAGAGCAGGTTTGCCACTTGGTGTCAGTGCTGTGCACCATCCAACTCTCACATGGTCTCGTGCAATCGTTTTTGCTCAAATTACAATACAGTTCTCCATCTATCAAACAGTACCTTTATAATCCACTGCATCCACTTAATGTCAAAATGATGATACAATGTCTACTCTAGATTATGGAAATGGCCTTCTTGCAGGTCTTCCAAGATCTGACATTAAGAAACTACAATACCTTCAAAACTCTGCAGCCCGTGTCAATGGCTCCCGGTTCATGCCAGGATTGATTTCAAAATCCTTTTTATGACCTGGAAGGCCCTCAATGGTAAGGCGCCGCCTTACTTGCATGATCTACTCCAAGTGAAACAGGGACAATAGGTGCCTGAGATCTAATGAAGACAGTGGGCGATATACATAGAGCCTTCTTATCCGTCAGCCCTAGACTTTGGAACTCTCTCCCTAGTGATATTATGACTAGTGCTTCAGTCACCTCCTTTAAGAGCAGACTGTAAACGCACCTTTTCAGAAAACATGTTCTGAACAGACTTGTCTGGTATAAGCCCTATATAAATTTAACATTATTATTATTAATAATACTTCTTAAATTACAATACCTGGAGCCACTCATGCCTTAGTGAACCATTAGGTGTAAGTAGGGGGTAGCAGGTGGAGGGATTTTCTTATCTTTCAGCTAGTTGAAGGAGATCTGACCCACTATTTGGTATTTGTTACAGATTACAACTTTCCTCAATAGTTTGGTACGATGAACGCATTTCAGAATAACAAAATCTCCAAAACTGTTACTCATTCAATCTATTGGTGGAAGAATGGCCATATATGAAACAGGAATGGCAATATATATTGAACTCAATTCTTTTTGACTGAATCCTTTGTATCTGGTGGTTTAGATACTCAGCTGGAATGAATATTTGGTTATAATTCAGGATATAATTATAGTCATGTCTATCAAATGTTTTATGAATATGTCTATCAAATGTTTTATGAATATAAAATATGTCAGGTGGGTTGTGTTTATCATATTGTCAGTGCTGACATGCAATCTGTATATGCTATTATGCTTTCAATGGTGACCATTGCATATTTGAATTGTACTGTGGATGTGATGGTTCAGCTCAAGCCAAGAACTGATGTCATATTATCATCCATCGATACATCTCTCCTTTTTCAACTGTCATATATGAACAGATGTTCTTTACACATATATTTATCAACTGGCACATAAAACAACAAAATTCTTCAGCTTGGTGTCTCTTAAACCATACTCTCCCACAAAAATGCAACTTAATGTGTTTTTGCGAAGTTCCATATTGTTTATACAATACATGAAAACCACTTTTTTTAATATAGATCTGTAACTTTAAAATTAGATGTAGCAACAATGTTTACTCACAAAGCTGCAATCAGCTGCTGGGGAGTAAAATCAATTTAGTATTAATGCAATGTGTCCAAACCATAAACTTGTCAAAATAGTTACATGCTGTTGCATACCACTTCAACTGAAGATTAAAATGTATCTTAAATTATTAAAACATTTTTAATAAACTCTAATTTTGACAAAGATTGCGAAAATCACATACATCAATTATTAATTGCACGCAACATTTTGATAAATGGAATACAGATTAACTTCAGTACCACGCATCGGAAATTATGTAATAATTTTGATGCGTTTATCCATGAAGTCTGAGGTACCGAGAAGCATATATCTTTATAGAATCCCACATTTTGTGAGGTACGTATGAGAGTTACACATTGGTAAGAGCAAGGTATATGTTTCGGCCAGAATAAAGCTCAATGCCGACATACATGTATGCAGGAAAAGCGTTCAAAAACCAATTTCCCAATTACACTTAAAATGTCTACACATAAAATGTCATTATGAATAATATGAGATGATATTTGAGTACTAGTATATTCAATGTAGTGCTACATAAGCTGGTGTCACTGAGGTAGGTCTGTGTGCATTGAACTTTACAGTGAATAGCGAACAGCCCACGAGATTAACATTCCAAAAAAAACATTATTCAGAGCCTACTTTCAATCAATAATACAATGTCAGCCATATTGATGAATGATAAAAACAATCTATGACAAAAACAATCAACGATAAAAAAACAATGTGTTACTTGTAAATAATAAACAGTAATTGTGCTCGTTATCGTTGGATAGGTTACATTATAGTCACATTGTGGTGGCCAAAATACTAATTTTGTTTGTAATAAAATTATCTATGAGAATAAAAGATATCATAAGATAAATATTTCTCCCTTTATTTTTGTGGAGGATCATCTAAAATTTTGCCCTTTGCCCATACTGGAATTACCAAAAGAATAAATAGGCAGGTGATGATGAACTCGCTCATACAATGAACAAAGAATAATTTCCGGTATATATTCAATTTATAAGCATAAGAGCACACCTCTAGCATTACTAAAATCATATATTCTTCATTGGAAATGAGCAGAGAATAAAATTCCATCGTTTTCCAGTTGAACGGACCTGTGAGAGGTGCATATACGAAGTTATGGTCTTTTCCGGTTTGCTAAGGAAACACCAATTTATGCCAAGAATTTTGTCTTCTACTGCTGTCATCCATGTATGTCCAGGTCCACTGTGGACTGGGATTGCTTTACAATGTGTTGTTTGAATCTAATTGCCCAATATTCATTTTCACACATTATTATGAAGACTACAAATAGAAACAGGCATTTGTCAGCTGATTTGTCATAATTAACAAAAACAAATGGTCAATATATCAAAACAGAGTTATGTCATATCACCGAAACAAATGTTTGCATTCTAAAATATATCTTACTCAAATATATTTAACATTCTTCACATTTGTGGAGTAGTTCTGGAATAACAGTCTTCCTGACGTATTACAAAATTGTAAAATGTCACAGAATAAAATATCAGTGGACTGATGCAAATGCCACACTTATTTGTCTAGACAAGGAATTCAAATTGCATATAGTAATTTGCATTACTATATAAAGCATATTTTCAGTAAATTCTGCCTTGTTCGGTGCAGCTAGGATATTATCGACAGAAAAAAGTCATGGAATATATTCTAAAAATCTTCAGCTTATCAGTGTTATTCATCTTAATACCAGGTTGGTTTCATTTATTCTAGTTCATGCTATAATTGCATGAGTACAACTTAATTTCTCCAAATCAATTAAGGATATCTCTTCAATATTTAGAAGTCTTCTGCTAATAGATGAATTAGCACAGATGTAAAACAATGATAATTGGTTTAAACTCTGTGTCCTTGAGATTAATATTGAAATATTTCAAACCTAATTGACAACATATTCTTAACTTTTGTAAAATTTAAAATGGAATACTGTATACAGACAAATTTTCGCGACCTTTTTATTTTCGCGTTAATTCGCGCCAGGATGTCATTCGCGAAATTAAATGGACGCGAAATTGAAGATGCATTACGCAATACGAAGTTGTCATGTTAAAAAGCGGGAGTGACGGGGACAAGCTCTTATTTTTGGCGCGAAATCAATTGGAGTCTATGAACACGCATTGAAATATTAATATATTGCGCAATGATGGATCCCTGGCTTCTCCTCGTGTTGCGGACGTGAATTACCGCGACGTCACGTACATGATATTTACGTTTTACTTCGTGGATAAATTCTCGACCTGTGAAGCATGATTTGTGATAATATTGGGTAAATACCTTTATTTATCATTTAAAACGCAATTAAAATCGATCCACGTGTGAAGGTATTTCTGTCAAAAGGGAAGACACAACTCAACGCAACACGTGGTCGCAATTTTGAAAGGCGGAAGTGACGGGAAGAGGCTCTTGTTTTTAGCGCGAAAACGATAGTTAATATATTGCGCAATAATGTATGGTTTCGTCCTGTTCTCGACCTGCAAAGCGTAATTTGTGATGATATTATGTATATACCTTTATTTATCATTTAAAACGCAATTAAAATCGATCAGCTACGGATATGAAAGTTCAATTTGACATGTTGGCCGCTCCACTTTTGTCTCGTGGGCACCCAGACGCTAAGATAAAGGACGTCACGTACATCATATTACGTTTTGTGATAATATTGGGTAAATACCTTTATTTATCATTTAAAATGCAATTAACACCTTCCATTCATTTAACATGCATTACGCAATACTAGCGTGAAAGCATTTCTGTCCAAACGGGAAGACACGACTCAAAGCAGTGGAAACAAAGACGAAATGCAAAACTGTGAACGCTGATAATTGGAATCAGTGAGAACAAAGTCAAAACAGAGTGTTTCGAAATTTTTTGTTTTGTTCTGTTCTCGACCTGCAAAGCGTAATTTGTGATAATATTATGTACTAGAAATCGAAAATTCGCGAAAATAAAACGGCGCGAACCTGTCGAAAACGGCGATGGCGCGAAAATAACTAGGCGCGAATTTTTCTCGGTATACAGTACATAATTTTCAGTGATTAATATCTCATATGGGGCTAAACGAGTAAAGGTAGAGAAGCGCTTTGCTGAGCTGAGAGAATATTATAACTCACCAAATGTGAAGAGAGAATTAGCTGCAGCTCCGACAGCTGAGCAACTCCTGGGTCTACACAGAGGTGAACATCTGGCAACAGCTGACCAGGCAGCTACCGCGCATGGCACAAGAAAGGTGAAACTGCAGGAGACCTACAAGGGTATTCCTGTCATGGGAGAGACAGTTGTGGTTGAAGTAGATGAGAATGGTGAATACACAGGAAGTATATCTGGAAGCGTTATGGAAGACATTGAGGAGGACATTCCAAGTACTGACCCAAAATTATCTCTAGATGAGGCTCTTAATATTGCATTAGCAGACAGTAATGTTGACAAAGACAGTGTTGAGTTTCACCCTGATAATGCAGAACTTGAGGTATATTCTCATGATCAAGAATCAGATAATGTTGAACCAAGATTGGTTTACAAACTATCTTTTGTCATTCCTGATGTTGAAAGTGTATCAAGGCCATTTTATATCATTGATGCAGAAAATGGATTTATTTGGAGGAGATGGGAAGGCATATCTTCTGGTAGTAAATTACTTGATAGAATCAATATAATTGATGAAAAGGCATATAAAACTAAAAGTGTAGGTGGTCTTGGAGGCAACAACATTACTGGGTTGTACAATTATGCCATAGATTACCCTGGATTGAAGGTATATACAGATGGTAGTGGGTGTTTCATGGAAAACAGGTTTGTTAGGGTAATAGACATGAAAAATGCTACTTCTATAAGTAGTTCAGGTCCAAATGACACCAACACACATGTGTTTGATTGCAAAGAGGGAAATAATGATGGTATCAATGGGGCTTATTCACCCATTAATGATGCTTTTTATTTCAGCAATGCTGTCTACCATATGTACACCCAGTGGTATGGAGTAAAACCACTTAAATTTAAGATTATTGCCAGGGTTCACTTTGGACAAAATTATGAAAATGCATTTTGGGATGGGCATCAAACAACATATGGGGATGGCTTATCTTTTTTTTACCCCATGACTACATTAGACATTGTAGGACATGAAATTGCACATGGTTTTACTGAACAAAACTCTGGTCTGATCTATAATCATCATTCAGGAGCTCTGAATGAGGCTTTCTCTGACATGTCTGGGACAGCAGCAGAGGTATTTGTCAATGGTGAAACTGATATGCTGTGTGGAGGTGATGTAATGAAAGGTTCAAGAAGAGCACTTCGTTTCCTATCTGACCCACCAAGAGATGGGAGATCAATAGATAATGCTAGGGATTTCTGTCCTGGAATAGATGTGCACTATTCCAGTGGTGTCTACAACAAGGCTTTTTACATTTTATCCACAACTCCTGGTTGGGATGTAAAAACAGCTTTTGGTGTGTTTCTCTTGGCCAATAGATTATACTGGACACCAACCACACTGTTTCATGAGGGAGCTTGTGGGAGCAAGAAAGCAGCTGAGGATCTAGGCCTCAATGTTTCAGATGTTGTTAGTGCCTTCCAAGCTGTAGGTATTGAACCTTGTGTCCCGCCACCAGGTGACGTGACAGCACTGATTGGACTTACTGCTAACACAAGTCAGGAGCTCTACTTTGACTTCAATGTTGATGCCCCTACTGAAAAGATAAAGTTTGAAATTGTAAATTTTGGTTGGAATTTTGAGGAGGGTGACCTAGATCTTTATGTGACAGTTGATTCAGGTGCATATAACTTATCTTCTGCTAAGAAAGATACTAGTATGGAGACATTAACGATCACTGATCCTGAACAAGAGATACACCATGTTACCCTAAAAACCAAACAGGCATTCAGAAATCAGAACCTGTTTGTCTTGCGCAATGAATATGTGCTCATTGAGAATTTCAGTGTTGGGTCCAACCTAAACAATTCAAGATTGTATTTTAACTTTACCCTTTCTGATGAAGTGGTACAACGCCAAGAGAAGGTCATAATAAGAGCGTATGATTCCATGCGTCGCCGTGGTGCAAAAGGAATGTTGTTACGACATGGAGAACCAGTGGATTTGAGAAATCATAAATATGATTCCTATGGAATGTCTGTGTACCGACCTGAGGGAGGCTGGATGTCTCAGATCGTCCTTTGTTCTTCTAAATCTGGAACCTACTTCATTGAAATGGGGGGGTTTCAGGAGAGCGAAAATAAGGTGTGGTACTCCACACTTTTAAACCCAGTGAATTCCTAACTAGCGGAAAACATAAGGGGTCTGCAGTTTAACTCTCTACATTGAGATTGAAAACGGCTTCTCACTGAGATAATTACATAATTTTAATTTTTATTTAAAGCATTATTAGTTCTTCAATTCCTCTATGTAAACATGATGAGGATTGAAACAATGCAATGTGTGTAATTTTCAGATGAAGTAAAGGTTAAGTCATGCTAAGTTAAATTAAAAAATTTGCTTGTTGAGCACAAGTAATGGGTAGTTATGATAAACTTTATATCAATTTAAAGAATATGTCTGTATATGTTGCAATATTTATCTGTTATATATTATAATGGTACATACATATTCACTGGAGGGAGGTATTTAATATATATGTATATATGAGTGTTTGCTAAAACACACAACTATTAAACTTAGGATCAACAATAAAGATGTTTTTAGCACTGATAATACTGAGGATGTATAATCTTAATTGGTTTTTAATTGGGTTTATGTAGAGTTCACTACCTATAAATATGCTTCACTCAATGTCTCCTTTATCAAATAAAAGAATCTTATGAACTGAATATCTGTATTGGCAGTTATATTTATAAAATAAGAATTGCATGATGTACATTTCTTTACATATCAACTGGACATGTTTAACGCTTTGTATTTTAGCACTATTTAGGCTAGAGGCCAGACAAGAGGCCTGTCAAGGGAACCCAATGCCCAACCCTTTTCAACGGAAGTCTTTTTTTGCATTTTTCCAGTTGCATTTAAGTATGTCATGGCACAATGGCTGGATTGAATATGAGTGGTTTATACAGCAAGATAAAAACTTGACACTTTGTGATGTCATGAGCTTGGAATTCAAGGACAGAGAAATAAAAACTGGGAGACATCTCAGATATGGTTTTCAAAGGACCAAAAAGAAGCTGATTGATTCAAAATTCCACAAGTAAAAATGCTGTCAAATTACAGATTATGTCTGATATGACATTCACAGGATATCAGCATGGACTGCTCTACTGATGATCCATTTCATTTATTTAAAAGACTATCATTTATCCTTCTTGCCTCCTTTGAAATAATAATCATAACTCATTGTCATCTGATAATCTGATCTGGAAAATTGTATATATTGTCTTATATATTTATATATAAGTCCCAGAGAGAGGATGGAATAAAATATTATATTTATTGTTTCTTTTCAATCATTGCATATTTCTAATTTCAATTGACCTTTAAATATATATATATACCGTATTTACTCGTGTATAAGTCGACTCGTGTATAAGTCGACCCCCCAAAATTGAGGTTATTTTACTTGAATAAAACCAATTTCCGAATATAAGACGAGTTGGTTTTTCAAGAGATATCGGCTCTGCTACCATTCAAGCTTAAGCTGAAGCTTGGCGGTCATTTTAAAAGTGAAACGTAAATATGCTTAAAATATAAGATATTAGCCGTCTTATACACGAGTATATACGGTAAAACGTAAATACGATGTTCGTATTTTCGAAATAACGGATATCAGAGCGGATCGATTTTGATTGCGTTTTAAATGATAAATAAAGGTATTTACCCAATATTATCACAAATTGTTCGAGAACAGAACAAAACCATCAATCCATTTAAAACGCAATTAAAATCGATCCACGTGTGAAAGCATTACTGTCAACAAGGAAGACACGACTCAAAGCAGTGGAAACAAAGACGAAATGCAAAACTGTGAACGCTGATAATTGGAATCAGTGAGAACAAAGTAAAAACAAAGTGTTTCGAAATAATATTGGGTAAATACTTTTATTTATCATTTAAAACACAATTCTCCTCCAAATCTGCAAAGTCAGTGATCACATGACTTGTGAGTCACGTGGCCAATCGATCTGCTACGTCACGGACATCGTATTTACGTTTTACTTTTACTTCTATGTCTATTAAAATTACGCTTTGCAGGTCGAGAACAGAATAATACCATCCATTATTGCGCAATATATTAACAATCGTTTTCTTGCTAAAAACAAGAGCCTCTTCCCGTCACTTCCGCCTTTCAAAATTGCGACCACGTGTTGCGTTGAGTCGTGTCTTCCCTTGTTGACAGAAATGCCTTCACACATGGATCGATTTCAATTGCGTTTTAAATGATAAATAAAGGTATTTACCCATTATTATCACAAATTGTTCGAGAACAGAACAAAACCATCAATCCATTTAAAACGCAATTAAAATCGAGCCACGTGTGAAAGCATTTCTGTCAACAAGGGAAGACACAACTCAAAGCAGTGGAAACAATGACGAGATGCAAAACTGTGAACGCTGATAATTGAAATCAGTGAAAACAAAGTCAAAACAAAGCATTTTGAAATAATATGTTTTAAATGATATATAAAGGTATTTACCCAATATTATCACAAATTATTTTTCGCAAGAATTTCTCCACGATGTAGAACGTAATGCGATGTATGTGACGTCCTTAATCTTAGGGTCACAACCAACACGTGGGAGAATATTTCTTTGTGTATTATAAAGCCAATGATATTCATTATATCGCTTTTAATTATTATTGTTTATATCGATCTTAGCATCAAAACAAAGCGTGTTAATACACAAAGAAATATTCAACCACGTGTAGACAGTAGTCCGCCTGTACGATATTCGCTTTCACGCTAGTATTGCGTAATGTATGTTAAATGGATGGATGGTTTTGTTCTGTTCTCGACCTGCAAAGCGTATTTTGTGTTTATATTGGGTATATATACTTTTATTTATCATTTAAAACGCAATTCTCTAGCAAAATCTGCAAAGTCAATGATCACATGACTTGTGAGTCACGTGGCCAATCGATCCGCTACGTCACCGACATCGTATTTACGTTTTACTTTTCCTTCTAAGTCTGTTAAAATTATTATTTAAATATATCGCACAATTCAATTCTGCCTTTGATGTCTTCCGATTCAGTGGTGTGAAAATTAGTAAAATTTCACTGATACCAATTATCAGCGTTCACAGTTTTGCCTTTCGTCATTATTTCCGATATTCGTTATTTCGAAAATAAGAATGTTTGTAATGAAAACTCGTAGTGCCATAATTTTTGGGCGTAAATCCTCGACCACAGGTTGCTCTCGTGTATAAGACGACCCCCCAAACATTAACTAAGGATTTGTGGACAAAAACCTCGACTTATACACGAGTAAATACGGTATATATATATATATATATATATATATATATATATATATATATATATATATATATATATATATATATATATATATATATATATATATATATATATATATATATATATATATATATACATATACATTTTATTGGTTGAAATATATAGATAATGGCAGTTTAGAATATTGCAATCTATGATATTATATTACAATCAATGGCGATACACATCAATAATAAAACAATATTTTAGTTCCAGCTGAACACTTCTATTTCAAGGCATGATGATTCCATTTTGCCAGAGAATCAGCAATAAAATATTTCCTATGGATACTTTTACTTTTTGACCAAAGTCCTCCTAATCATTACACATGAGTTAGTAAACGTTTTGTGTAACAAGAATTTTGCATAAATAAGCACAGAGGCTGTGGTATAAAGATGAAATACACTGAGGCATTACTTTTAAATATAAGGCACGTGAGGTACCTTATTTTTTGTAAAAAATGCATGTGAGGTACCTTATTTGTATACATAAGGCACATGAGGTATCCTATATTTCTACATAGGGCACATGAGGCACCTGGTATCACCATCACATCACTGAATTTGTAAACATTATGGCTTAACATTCAAATACACTGTTATCAAGTTTGTATATGCACAAGATCAAGATATTCTGCATTTTATACATATATATTTGATAAACAGTGACCGGCAAGTGTGAGGAATCTGCAGTTGGTAGTTGGGCATTTTTATCTCAGTCAAACGTCATGCAAACTCTCCTATACTTATTGCAATTCAGCTGAATGTTGTGTCTCATACCTCATCTTCTATTTCTGTTACCTTTCAAAAAGTATTGATTTCACAATTTGACTGATATTGTCACTGAAAATAACATCAGAAATCTATGTCACATAACCAGACAGCAATATATGACTCATCATAAAACTGCACGTTGGCTGAATGCTTTACCTGTATCAGTATCACGATAAGTTTGTACTGATTATCGTAAATTGGAGATGAAAAAGTGGAAATGTCCTGACTTTTTGTCGGTCACTGTAATATACTTGCAAATCAAGCAGTTTCAGAGATATATTTCTAATACAAACCTATAAATACACTTGGTGTATAAGTATGTTTGAAAGAGTTATACATTCATATGCAAATGATATACCAACTAAAGACCACTTCAAGGGGTGATTTTCATGCACAATAGTTTTTACAAAAATAAAAAAACAAAAAATTAATAGCTGAAATAAACATAATGAGTTTCTCACATCTATCAAGGATCATCACCATTCATCTTAGTTACACCAGAAATGACAAGCCCTGTGTATATATGGCACAAAGTTATGTGATACTATAAGTTTAATAACTGCCATGTTTTGTATATACCGTAATATGAAAAGTTTCTGTAAATACGAAGATTAAACTATTTTGGTGACTAGCATAAAGGTAATCCAAGATCATAATCAATAATGATTCAGGCACATTGTCGTTTAATTATCTACCCAAAACATGTCATTGTCCTTGTGTATATTATGCAAAACGTTTAAACTGCCTTAACCAGTTATATAAATACAGTATTCCCTCTTATATCTTCCATTACATCTCAAACATTGTTGAGGGAAACCTTAATTCCTTAATATTACAGTTGAATGGTCTAAAATAGATTAATATTATGAACTGGATTTGGGATATAATATACCATTTTAAATAAGATATTCTAGATCAGATATTCTTGAAAAGTAAGTTTTATTTGGATGACAGATGCTTCTATTTTTTTCTTCTATTTTCACTAAAATGTTCGACTTTAAAGCTTTTGAATAAATAAGACACAATTAATAAGCCACTCATTAAATTTCTTTTGTTGCAGAAATTCATATTTGTTTTAGACTTCACTTATCAAACGACTGAACATGCAAAACTTTTGACCTTGCATTTCTATTGTTTGTAAGGAGGTGGTGGTGCTGCATAAGTGGCCCCTGGTGGTGGTGCAGGGTAAGCGCCACCAGGTGGCTGTGCACCACTTTTTGGTGGTTTATAAGCAGGTGGTGCTTGACCACTGGCACTTGGTGGTGGAAATGGAGAGTACTGGAATAGAAAGGAAAAAACATTGATTGACATCACAAATATCCTGGATAAATAACAAATTTGAAGTTAAGACTATAACTGTATTCAGTACCCAGATATAACATATTTAATTTAATTGACCAATTTTAACTCACAATTAGCCTGACACCAAAGTGTGCATCTAATTCCTTTCCTGTTGCCAAGGCAGATTTACGCTGGCCATTATTCAAAATGCCAACATGGCAACCTGGTTCTTTTACAGACTCAAATGTCATAAATTGTCCCTTTTCGCTCAGTCGCAAGTATGTCTCAATGCCTGGCACAGCTGGGTTTGCCTTAAAAAAATAAAATAAAACTGTCAGATAAGTGATGCAAAAATCAAGGAGAAATATTTAATCCGTAATATTTGATGCAAATCATTAATCGAGAAATTTTGTTTTCTCTGACCCACTATGATGAAGACATTTGATAGACTTAGAAGCTGGACTTCAATAATTCTAATATCTTATCATTTCATGCAAAACAGAAAAATTAAATAATGAAATGACTCAAATGCCCACCTGAACATTTTTCACCTTTATACTTATATTTTACACACAGCATTTTTCATTGTTATACTCATACAACTGTTAATCGATTGAGCTTGGTACTCACAGATGTGACCACCTGGATCATCCCATCTACGATGGCTAAATAATTGGTTGCATTTTGGAGAGAAATAGTATTTTTTCCATGATTGATGACTGTCCAGTGAGCTGCAATTAAATTACAACACTTACACCAAGTTTAACATTAACTTCACCCTTAGTTATGCCATAAACTTTACCCTAAGGTTAACATCATACAAGAAGATTGTTGCATCATCTGTGAAATGACTAACATCAAAAATTTACAAAAGAAAAACATAAATACTACAAGACTCTGAACTTAACCATCAGTATAGAGTAATTCCTCAGATTTTATGTATTTAGCAATTAGTTTGTTACCATCCTTTATGAAACTTTTTTCTGCTTTTCTTATCGCTTTGTAGCTCAATAAATGCAATTCATATACTGAATAAAATCCGGTCTCATCATTACCTAACATGACCAGAGATTTGAATAAGAATCTATCAAGCAGAGCTTAAATGATTAGAAAACTATATATATTATACAGAAGTGCATACTATGAGAAGCTGTAGGTTCGTCTGGTCCGCATCCATCAACCACCAACTGTCCAGTAGGTGACGCCACTATCTGCACCGCACGTCCACTACTGCGAGACACTAACTGGATGATGTTACCAGATCTAAACCGATCCTACAAATAAGCCATGGCCACAGTAAGGTTTCTCTTTTCTAAAACAATGTCAGTTTATGTATTTCTGACCACTGATTGAATACCACTAAAAATGAATTTAATTCTGTCAGATATAAAATTAATTCTGCTAAATATTCAAACGAGAGAATATTTAAAACAAAACATGTGATTTGGTAATATGAAGAAAAATCAATTTGCTTTGAATGAACATACTGATTGGAAAGACAGCAGACCCCTCGGCTACTGCCATCAGTGGGTAGAGTAAAAATTTTCAATTTTTATGCATTGGTTTTTGTTGGTAATGCTATCTTAATTTGTTGTTAAATTGTTGTGTTTCACAAGATTTTCAGCAATCAGGTAACATGACCTTTGAGTGTAGGTCAAGGTCACCATTTTGAGAAATTGATTACCGGTAGCTATGTTTGGTAATGGTATCTTTATTTGTTGCCATTTCATTGTGTTCACAAGGTTTTGAGAGATAAAATGATGATCAAGGTCACTGACTAGCCCACAATTTTGAGATATTGATAAGGTACATCCACAGTTCTAGGTTGGCAATGGTATCTTTATTTTTTGTCAACTTAAGCTTTCCAAGGAATAAAAATTGACAAAACTAACTTCAGAATAAACCATATACATACCAACAATACTGAACTCCAGTTTTCAGCTACATTCTTGTTCACCGTTCGACTGAGATCGTCCACTCCGCGTGAAATCTCCTTTCCAACCAACTCTGCTTCTTTTTGCACACTTTTCAAAAATCCAGACTGAAAATAAACTTGAAATCTTAATTGTCCATAAAACATTATCGTCCAAGGACAAAAGAAAGCCCAGCCTAGCCCTACTCAAGTCAAGGCCATTCCATAAAGGTCAAAGGTGAAAATCTGGATTACAACGTATTATGATAATTACACTTTAGCTTTAGTAGCAATTTCTGTTTGGAAAATATACCGATGGTAATAATTTCTGTTGAGATATACCCTGTGCTGGTAAAAGCCTACTGTTATTGGTTGGTAGGAATTTGGACCAGACAAAATGTAATGTCTGTCCAACCACCATCTTATCCTATCTTATCCTACAGCCAAAGGTAATAAAAGTTGGCCCAGCCAATGAAATTTGTGTCACATTTCATATTAATAACAAACTCAGCAACTATTCATTTACTCTATGTCTCATTGAGCCATAGTTGTTTTTTTTATTTACTTACGAAAGACATCTTTGTGGTTGATTCTTGCAAGTAAATTTCACCTGTAAAAGTCACAAAAATATAAATTTATTAAAATTAATGAAAATATTAAAATGTGTGTTCATATGTCTTTTGAAAATGCATTAAAAGAAGCTTGTTATATATGTATATATAATGTCCATTCTCAATACACCTGTCCTATTTTTTCAGGACACGTTATCTTAAACAAGGTTATTATCTTTTTGTCTTATCAAATATGTAAAATTCAAAGATGATTTTTGGATGGCCTTTGCGGAGGCCGGCCACTTGGGGTGAGATTGGTTCTGAACTTGGCTCTGTCAGACGGTCTCTTTTGGTGTATTTTCATTCACTTCACAGTGTAAGAATTGTCTCAACCTCCACACTCTCTGGTCTGGAATCATGTAATATACTCCCCCCGCCCCCCCCCCCCCCCCCCCCCCCCCACACAGCATGCACAAACTTATGATGTAAGGAGCTCACTCGCTTGATTGTCACCATGATAATCATCAGGATACTGTAATTCTACGATATTAGCTTTGAAATAATACACCTCCATTTTATTAATGTTTAATGTAAATGTTGATGATGTTTTAAAAGGAGTTAAGCAGCTAAAGTTAGGGAAGTCTGATGGAGAGGAAGGTCTTAACTCCGACCATATAATACATGGCCCTAGGGTGCTCTATGTCTTATTGACATTGGTGTTCAACAGTATGTTAACTCATGGGTATAGTCCTGAATCAATGTTAATTGGTACTATGGTGCCCATACCAAAAAACAAGAAGCAGTTGCTTTGTACGTCTGACAATTTCAGGGCAATCACCCTGAGCAGTATCATTGCTAAATTGTTTGATATGATAATTATTATTAAAGAGCAGGATGCACTAATTACATCCAATCTGCAATTTGGTTTTAAACAAAATTTGTCCACAACACATTGTACATATGTATTGCAGGAAACAATCAATCACTACAATGCAAATGGCAGTAATGTGTATGTACTCTTACTTGATGCCTCTAAGGCCTTTGACAGAGTGAATTACTGTAAGCTTTTTAATGAACTTTTAAAAAGGGATATGTCACCATTAGTTTTAAGATTATTGTTGTACATGTATACAAAACAAAGACCCCAGGTAAAATGGGGTAGCAGTGTATCTTCTAGTTTTGGAGCATGCAATGGAGTTAAACAAGGTGCTATTCTTTCCCCAATTCTGTTTTCCATGTACATGGACGGCTTATTCGGTAGATTGGAGGAGAGTGGTGCCGGTTGTCACATGGGTAATCACTATGTTGGTGGTCTTGGGTATGCTGATGTCATGACTCTGGCTACCCCCACATTATCAGCACTGAACACATTAGTCAAGATTAGTGAAGACTATGCTGATGAATATGATGTTATGTTTAATGGTGCTAAAAGTCAATTTCTGATATTCAGAGGACGTGAATGTAAACCAGATAACAGACATATAATTGTAAATGATGTGGTGCTACAAAGTGTACAGAAAGCTGTTCATCTGGGTCATCATATTAGTTCAAATGACAAAGGTTCTATGGCTATTGATGCTATTGCCAAATTTTGGAGAAGTTTTAATATATTGATGGCAGACTTTGGTCAAATATATTCTTTTATATTGTGTAAACTGTTCAAACAATATTGTTGTACTTTTTATGGTGCTCCTCTGTGGTCACTCCAAAGTAAAGAAGTGAAAAAATTATGTGTGGCTTGGAGAAAAGCTCTAAGGAAAGTATGGAAATTATCGCCTCTCACACATTGTGATGTGGTGGCTCTACTGTCCAACAGTGTGCCACTTGAGTTGAGTTTGAGGCAGAGGTTTATGAAATTTATACAGAAGGCCATGGATCACAAATCGCCGGTGCTGAGTAGTGTGGCTAAAATTGCTATTCTAAATCCATGGTCGAACAGTTCTATTAATTATTGTGATATTGTTTTTAATTATAATATTGATATGAGATGTATGCCACAATGCATTGGTCAGCAATGGCACTCAGGTGTAAATGAAACATTGATGTGCAATATAAGTGTTCTGAATGAGATGATTGAAATTAGAGATGGTTTTAGAGTATGTGATATTTTAAGTCATGACGATGTAATTGATGTAATTTATGATATAACTGTCAATTAATGTTTGTAAACACACTTTCCATTGTAAATAGTTCCCAAATTGCCATGTGTTTATGTGCAAAATAAAGATATTATTATTATTATTATTATTATTAAACAATTTAAGTTATACTCTTTGTGGAACATTTTTCCTTCTGACACGCAGCATAGACATCTCGTGATCATCTGACCTAGAAAGGTCTACTCTGACACTTGGTACCATCCACTCACTCTCCATGCCATGTTGTCCATGCAGTGGACTAACACTCTCTTGAACCTTTCAGTGTCAGTGTCATGCATCACTTCTTAAAATACACCAAGAGGTGACAAGTTGTGAAAAGTACCCCACAGAGGTGATGACCACATCACAGGAATGATTTGAGATAACTTTGTGTCCAAGCTTTGATTTGCCACTTTTGATCGGATTACCCCTCCCTCCCAAACCTTGACCTAGATTAAGTTATGGGGTGCAGCTAAACATGTTTAGTCCTCAAGATGGCATTTTACACTGCATTGTTGTATTTCAGTCGGGAAGTATATTGTGTGCTGATCATTCTGGCACCTGATTCATTTCCATTCACCACACAGAAGTGATTTTATTTACAGCAATTCAAATGTCAAAAATTCAACCAATTGTCTTGAGAACCCTATTTAAACCAGAATAAATTATTCTCCAAATCATGAACATATTGTACAGAATACATATATTTATATATATTTACATAATATTATGATCTAATCCTATAGGGCATTTAAGTAGGTCCTTGTGACCTAGTTACATATTTTTTTCTAAAAATTATGAACAAAGATATTGTGTAAGATAAATGTAGGGAGAATACATACTATTTGTAGTGTTTTGCAAAATATCACAAATAGTTGATTTTGAAAATCGGCTCCTGTGACCTTGAAAATTGCCCAAGGCCACCCAATATTGAATGTATCCAAGCCCCTCAAGGGTTCATCACATCTACCAAGTTATATCAATATTGCTGTATTTTGTACGAAAATAGAGCATTCACAAGCGAAGTTGCTTCTGTGCTGGTCATGACATTGACCTTGACTCAAGGTCACAAAAAGTTTGAACCGAAAAATTTCCCAGGGCTACACATTATCATGTTATAGTATCTAGTCCTTATGTCCAAGTGTAACGGAACGATGAAGAAAACAAAGTGCGGCAGCAGTGGACGCGGCAGCGGATGTGGACGAGGCGGTGGCAGACGCAGTGGAAATGGATCAAGTACATAAAGTCAGCTTGTGCTGACTTAATTAATAATTTAACACTGTTTTCTTACACTTGTACAGCAGTTTGAAAAGTGGGATAAAAAGTACCGACCATTCCATTTTAATAGATATCTTGTTTTCTTTTGTAAAATATGTAAAATACAAAGATGATTTTTTTATTTTGTGATTTGCAGTCTTTTGTCATTAAGAAGGTATTCAGTGATTTAGCTTTTTCACACCACATACATAACATCTGCACATAATTTCACATGTTTGATAGCAGGTATTTGTTACAAACCATTGTTTTCTCAATCAAAATCCTTTCTTGTTGTATAATTTAGAAATCTACAAATATTTGCATGGACACACTTTTCATAGCATATCCTCACCATGTAGATTTCTAGTCTATCAAGTATTGATATAAACATAATATTTATTAGCTTGTTTAATGAATTTAATTGTATTATGGGCAATAAATATGGTTAATACTAGAAAATAACACAAAATACAAGGAATAAGTTCCCACTTCACATGGCTGAAGCACAGGAAAACAGATATTTGTACATATGACCTGTTATTGAAACAGGTAAAGACACCAAAAATTGTCAAAAAACCTAGATAGACAGTAAGAGTGCCTTATGCTGTTACAAATGTCCACAGCTGTAGTACTTGTTGGAAACATGTAGTACAGCTGGAAACATGCCATGTGGTTTTTTGCATTGAATTAAAGTCAGAAGTAAATTTTCCATTGTCAGTCTTACATAAGAAATTTATCAACAGGTTGGTGATGAGCATAAAATATTGATGTAAATATAATATGTAGAAAAGTTTGGAATTCTGAGGTAGTGAATTTTTGGATATAATTTTTAATGGGCCAATGATCTTATTTCTGATATCAATATTTTTCCTGGACTTCCTGGATCTTCCTATTTTTTATAACCATCATGTTAACCCCAACAGGACTAGTCTACTTACCTATATATCATTTGAATATAACTGATTAGCAGGACTAAATTGTTATAATTTATAACCCTAGTTACTTAATTTGCCCCAAAAGGCCCTGGGAAATTACAAAAATTACAAAAATTGCCTGAAATCTGACAAAAATTGCCTGAAATCTGACAAAAATTGCCTGAAATCAATTTAATAATAAACATTCTTAACAGTCAGTTCTTTGTCACCCTGGGCAGTCACTAACCCAGGCCTTAGGACTCTCTAGAGGTGCAAAGTCTGGTCTGAGGAGGGAAGTGAACCTTAGTTAAACGTTCCTGCAATTCTGCTCTACAATTCTAAGTGAATACCACTTTAGTCAGCCCCCACGTTAACCCTGCCATAGTGTGACTGTGGGGCACCATCTCTTTTTTTCTTTTATGATCTGATTCTGGTTTCAATTTTTTAACAGTTCGGGTATGTTGTTTACAATGGGGTGAAATACCTTAAATAGGCCAAAGGCGAGGTGAGCTTGGCCTCCAAAAGAAGTTGGCCCCAGTCACTTTGAACCACTGACTGTTACCATCCCTTCTCAATCGTTTAAATTGTGCAGTTAGGGTCCATCAAATTACTCAGATACGTTTAAACTGTGAACTACAGGTGACCAGCTTGATAAGCTACTGGCCTTTCTGGTAAATTCTTTTATCTCATAATTGTACTGTCCATATTTCACTGTTATCTCATGTATTTTAATTCTGAAATTTTGGAAATAAACTTCATATCATGATGTCTTGCACCCAGTAGGAATCAGGGCCCAGTAGGAATTCCTACATTGTGCAACTGCCCAAAGTAGGAATTCCTACTTTGTGCAAATAAGTAGGAATTTTAAGATATATCAATAACTGATATGACTGGATGTGGCTAATATAATTACAATGTTTATTAGTTTTCTATTAAATTTTGTATTTAGAAAAATAACAGACACTTCCTCTGGCTTATTTGGACATTGTTGGCATTAAAGAATATGGTTACAAATTTTGATTGACTTGTACATTATAATAGAGATATGACATTTTTGGAAATAGAAATGTTGATTGTCATTTTACTTTGACAAAAAATGTACAAACATTTTTTTTGTTTGGAATATTTGTATCGTAATTGTAGATCTACATTTACAAGCCCACACCCAGATATCTACCTATTTGCCAATGAGAAATGTACATGTATATCACTGATAAAATCATATTTTTTATGCACACAACTAATATCAGTGCATGCTCATATCATCATTATTATTATAACAGTCCTATGTTCATATTGCCTAAACCTCCTCATTCTTGTTCCTGACATTTGGATTCTTGACTCTGATATTCCTACTTATTTGCACAATGTAGGAATTCCTACTTTGTCCTGCACAATGTAGGAATTATTCCTACATTGTGCAAGATTCCTACTTTGTGCATGACAATATCATCAAAACCAAAATCATCTTGGGGATCAGCAAGGAGGAAAGGATACTGACAGTCAGAAAAAGTGAGTCAGCCACTAAGTGAAGTCGGCTCCAGAGAGAAGTCTAAGAGAAGTCGGCCCCAAGCTTTAGATGGCATGATTCCCGGGGCAAGATTATTAAATTACCAGGAAGGTCTGGAGGGTTAGCTAATGCCCTTACGGTCAAAACGTTTTGAGCTGGCACAGAGTGACCGGGGCGGCTTCTCTTGGGGGCGAGTTCACCTACCCATGGCAGGCCAACTTTTAAGCCTTTACAAGGTATATATGAAAACAGTGGATTTCAGGTCTATTTTGATGTTGAATATAGGTATTCATCACATGTATTAGCCTTTACTTTAAAGGCTTTAGTTTAGCGTTAAGGGATGACTTCACTGGTATTCCTGACAGCCTACTGCCTTTCAAGTACATATCTGTTAATGTCATAGGATGTGCAGGTTTACGGAACGTCATTTATTTTGTTAAAGTATTCTCAAGAGCAGTTCTCAAAGTTTGTAAGCTGAAAGAGTAAAAGAGTTGCCTTGCTCAGCAAATTTGACAGCTGTCAAACTTGACGTTGTTTTTCTCTGAACTAAAGCCACAATGAGCATTCTTATTTGTCAGTAACAATTCGATATCGTAGGAATTCATGTTTCTATGACTTAATTTCCCTTAACTGATACACGCTAAGTGTTTATATTCGATGGTAGTTTTAATCTTAAGGAAATTAGATCACCGCAGTACTCACCGAGGAAGAAACGTACTTCTTGCCACCCCGCCGGATGTTGTTCTCTCTCAGGTCGGTGTCGTAAAAGGTAGGCCACAAATCTTTCCATTTTAATCAATTTTCAAATAAACCTTAACTTTGACATATAAATAAAATTTGAATTGTACTACCATTTCATATTGTCATCTAAATCAATTGTTAAAAATTATTTATCAATTCATTAAAAAGGTTAGAGGGACATTTTTTTCTCAGTGTAAGCTGGGTGACAAAAATGGCTGAAGTGGAAATGAAAGATGAGCACAATTATCTCAAGTTTATTTCATGATTTGAAAAGTATTTTAACAAAATGGAGAACTTAATACTGCAGGGATGTATTTTGACAATCCTCTTTACATTCTCAGCGAGTCAACTTGTAGTAAATGTGAAAAACAAAGGCGGGGAAACACTTCGTCAGAGCATCCAGTCCAACACAACTCAAGACACTGTCACTTTAGAGTTCCAAAACTCAGATGGCACACTTGCAACCCAGTTCATTGACTTTAAAAATGTAAGTCAATCTACATTTATGATATTTATCAGGAGGTTATGTCTCAAGATCTGTGTAAGTAGATTTAGTTTTGAGGGTGACTGGCTGTTTCAACTGTTTGAACAGTATTTTGACCGTAATCATACTGATTTGGTTTGTTTAAAACAGTGACCGGCAGCCAGATCCGGACATTTCCATGTTTTTCACTCCCGATTTTCACAAAACCTTTCAAAACTGAGTAAAAACTGCTAACATTATGAGTAGATCGTTAACTTTATATGCGTGTAGAGTAAAATTGATACATCTTCAACATAAACAGAATTATCAGGAAATTCACGCATACAGCAAACCTGCAGATTGTCCGAGTTCTACATTGAGTTATATGATGATGTAGGTCACGTCATCACTTCTAACTTCATTTGACAGTGACAACATCACTCGTGCCATGAAAACAAATAAACACATAACATTTTGAAAAGCAGTGGAAATACAAGATAACGTGTTAGAGACAATACTCAGCTCAATTGCAATTAGTACAGGCAAGGTTTGCTTGATGTTTGACTGTGTTAAAAATGTCAGAGTTTCAACTGCCGGTTTCGGACATTTATCGGTCACTGTAGACTATAGTGCGACTGTGGGTTTCCATCTTAATGATTAGATTGTAGAGAGTTTCTTTCTACTCTAATATCTAATCATAAAAAAAAAACCACAAGATGGTAAGTGAGGGCGCACAAGGGTATTGCAGGCAGCCTCTTTGATATTTCCTGGGCACATATTGAAATTCCTTCTTACAAATCCCAATACTTGATTTGCTTTGCAGACAGTGTCATTAATATCTTGATTCCATTTCATATCTGTTTGGAGCTCAACTCCGAGGTAGGGATGATGTTCAACATGATGCAAGATGTGACCATTTAAAGCATATTTTCTGGTACCAAGGGCTTGGCTTTTTTTTGCTGCTCAGGATGTAGCATTAGACTTCAACCAGAAAACTACATTGTTTTTGTACAGTATGTCAGCTATGAATAATTATCGGAAAGCATGATACATAATGCATTAATCTCATCCCTGACCCAAATCAAGATCTTTTCTTAAAATGCATCCCAGTCCAGCACTCTATGCACAGGGAAGCAGGTCCATGAATTGGTGACTGGCTGTTTCACACATCGCCTGCACACTCATCCCTTCTTCAACCATATAATTTCATTTACCGGTACATTACCTTCTTTCTCCTTTCTATTGCCAACATAAGTTTAGCCTTCAGTGTTAATAGCCTTCTTAAAGGAGATTTCATGAGTTTTGAGCAGTCAGGTCTGACTTCTCCTGGGGGTCGGAATCGGACGAAGTGGCTGACAGAATCCTAGTGACATGCAAGCAACCCCCTTAGCATAGGTACTTTTGTTGGACGCGTTTAAGCCAGTAAAGTAAACCTTGACTGGGTCTGTGCTGCTTAGCCACTGAAATTGATGGGATTAGATACTGTTGAACAACTAGTCCTTTACCAGAAAAAGTGAATATTATCTCATCTCATGATTATTTTCAGGAGATCCAGATATTTCGAGCCATCGTGTTGGGTGAGGAAGAGCTGGGGCAGAACCAGTTCCAAGTTGTGTGCTTTATCACGAGATTCGTAAAAAATGAATTCATCTCATCAGATGCGATGTCAAAGTTACGCCAGGTCAGCATTAATATAAATTATATTAATTTGATTTTGATTTATCATGATGGAAATTTTTATTTTAAAATGTTTAAAATTGTATGTAAACATAACATGGATAAAATAAAAATGTCTATTTATTCCATGGTCATGACGAGATTGAAGCCAGAAAAAAAAAATTATTTGGTGAAATTTATGTATTGATCTCATTAAGTTACATTTCTGCATGACCAAATGGATGTTTGGCTCAAACTAAACACCAGTCATATCAAGCATATGTTGGTTTAAAGAGATGCTGAGAAAAGAAAAGAAATTATATCTTATTTTTGGCCCTGAGACGGCAAAGTCAGATTTCAGTGGAAAACCTGTGTAATTATGGTTTTAAACTCCCAGTCAATGAGAAAAATGAAAGCACTGTAAGTCTTCCTGATATAGACAATTAAAAACATGCGTAATTGAATTGAATTGAAAATTCTCCACATTCCTCTTATATAACGGCATGTGAGCAATCGGGATGTTACGGTTACCCATGAAAAAGTTATTTTAAAATTGATTTACACTTTGATTTTTCACAAATTTTATGATATTGACACCAATTCTTTTAGATCTTTTATACAGCAGATTTTTACAAAAAGACAATGCTTTGTAAATATGGCATGTAAGCATCCATGGTTTCAGCTATAAAAAAAATTGTGTAGATAAAACTATAAGATCCTGTACTTCATACAAAAAGTCTGATTTCTTTCATTCTGTATGAAAGTGTGAAATTCTGGAAAACAGAACTGTAACAAATTATCCATTATCATTTTTCAGTGGCCTCATGTTTTTTTTGCATTCATATTACTATATATTTTATATAAATATACAAATATATTAAGATTAATTTTGCATCAAATATGGTATTGATTCATCAAATGAAAATTTGAACATATATATGGATAGTCCCTAACTGTGTTAATCTCTATGAAGATGTTAAAACTGATTATAACGATGATAATAATGCATTTGTAGGAGTGAAACATTTGTCTGTCAGTGAACTAAATTGAATTAAATAAATTTAAAGCCATTAAAATAGAACAAATTATCAAATGCTTTTCATATTTTCAGAAAAACCCGTCGGCAATTCGTCACCCGGAAGACGACAAGGGATTGGAGATGTTCACCAAGGATTTGATGGTGGACCTGGACCGTGCTCATATCATCAGTCCATTCATCAAGCCAATGTGCAGTGAGGCCCCAGATTCTTCATATGCCAGAGATACAGACCTCAAAGTTCTCTCACGGAGTATGTTCACCATTTAGTGTGCTTAATTAAGTTTACAATGGTATTTTTTTTTTTTGCAAACTTGCATTTCATCTCATTGGAGTGGTTTTTACATTTTGGATTAAAGATGGGAAATAGTTTTCTGTCAAAAAAAAAAGTATAATAGATAAAATTAATTTAAATCATTAATTTAAATAATTTCTCATCTTTTGCCAAGAACTCAGATAAGATTTTTTTTCTTAGCATTAATAATTTCATCATGTTTTTAATTCTTGGTCATAATTTAAATATATCATTTTTAATTCAGTTTAACTCCTTATTTGATATGCAATATGACACTATAACCTATATGACACTATATGATAAAATGTTCTTTCAGGATAACTTATCACATGATAAAGTGATCTTATAGGATAGCTAATCATATGATTATATGATCTTTTAGGATAGCTAATCCTGTGATAAATGATTTTTTAGGATAACTGATCATCACATGCTATTTGTTTTACTTTCAGTTGTTGGGAAGGACTATAATGCCTTACTGGAGGCTACGAAGATGACAAGTATAGAAAATGTGGCAAAGTGTAGGTCCATGACGGACTTTTCACGGCCCTGTATTTGTCGTTTTGAGACTTGTGTGGGCTGGTACCCATGTGGCCTCAAGTACTGCCACGGCAAAGACTCCTCAGGCAAGGTGGTTAGCTACAGGTGCGGCATAAAAACCTGCCGCAAATGTCGCCAGTTTGATTATTATGTCAAGACAAAGCAGCTGTGTATATGGGATACATCAGAATAGAGAGAGAACAAATTTTAACCATCAAAGTTAATTATGACTGTATCGTAATTTTAATTCAGCTAATCATGAGGAAAAGGCTTGACTGTTTTTTTTATGCTGTGAGGGTCCTTTCTTGAGGGTGGGGACTGAAGCTCAGTCAAGGAAAAGGCCAAACAAAGAGTAATTGTTTCTTCACTTGTACAAGGATAAAGTGAGGATAAAATATTTAGAATAGAAAACATGTATAGATTGTACATTTTCTAATCATGCCAAAAAGTATTAATTTGTATTAAAAATGGCATTATATAATAGAGTATGATTTTGTAGATTCTTGAAACAAATCGTGTTCAAAATATTTTCCAATTCAGTCATTTAAATATTCATATGTCAGCACAATAACTTAGCCAAACGATGCTTGCAGTAGACCGGGTAAGTTGATTGAGAAAACCAAACTCTATCATGGAAGAAAACGCTTCCATGATATATAGTATATTTCAGATTAGAGACAAAACATTTTTTCCCCAAGCTTGCTTCACCAACCTGTCTGTCAAAACTTATGATATAATACCAGTAAATAGTAGTTTTTTATTTTATAAAATGACTTTGTTTCCATTGATTTTGATGAAGCAAAAGCATATTGGCCTAGTGTCTAATTAATGGTGTATATATTGTCCTATGGAGTAAATATATTATCACATGAGATCTTGAGCTTACATAAATAATATACTTTTATCAATAATCCGTATGCTATTTACTTGGTGACATTCAGACAAAAATACTGCTATTTGTCATGTTTGCAAGCCAAAACTAAATTAATTTTAATCAGTATTTATTTTTATTTATTCATTAGTATTCAAATGTGCAGTGACGGAGGCTGATGCACATCTTAAGTCATTATATGTGAGGTATGAGGCCAGAAAAAAATATCTTGTTTCTGGTTACCGGTATATCTTTTTTTCATTGGTTATTGAAAAATTAAATTTGTTGATGCCCAGATTAATATTTTAATGTTTCCACAGCCTTATTCTGAAAATAATAGAAAGCGAAAGTCGACAACCTGTTCAGCTGGCACAAGCCACTTGTCCAAGTGGACATCTAAAAATCATACATAAAAATGCAACTCACTTATTTAACAAGTTCTATCACTGAGATAAAATGAGTTAAAGATATTTATTGGTACTGTTTAAAAAAAGGCAAAAAACTAAATTATGATCTTGAACCAAACCAAAAATACTACTGAGAATCTGTAGGAAAACTATTGAACACCAGAAACATAAAAAGGTTTTGGATAAAAATTGCATTTCAAAATGTACGAACAGGATTTTGATATTTTGTGTGCTCAGGATTACTAAATGCTATATTTTATATTAATAAACATGTAAATAAAACTATAGATGTTTGTCATCATTCAGTTCTTACCGAGTGAAAAATACTTTCACTAGAGACAAATATGTTAAATTTCCACTTAATTAATGGGGCAATATTCAGTTTATGAAGTTTCCAACGGGATAAGCCAAAAGCAAATTTGACCTTGATTTCGCTCCGTTTATGGTACGTACTGTCCACATTCAGTTTAGACAGGCCACTGATAGTTGCACCATGTTGCCCTTTGGTGGAGTTTTTTCATGATGCTGACCTTAGGATTTGGAGATGCACCATTGTGTTAGACTGTTAGCTGCTAGGTGGTCAAATACATCTCTAATATCAAGATCATAATCACCAATCCCTCAATAGATAAGAATTTTTGGTTTAAGATTTCCTTTAATGTGTACATGCTCATGGTTCGACTCCTGGCAAACTTTTAGTTTAAAATCCATGTTTAAATCTTAAAATTGCTTCCATATTATAGTTTCTTTGCAAACATGTGTAAGCTCATATAAAATCCCAATATGAAAATTTCATATTTGTTTTCTGAATATTTTTTATATTTTCTACATTGGCAACAAAATGTTCAACTCTAGATGTTCTGACATACATATCACTCAAATATAAGCCCAATGTGAGAATTTCATCTTTGTTTTCTGTATAAAGATGGAGCTCTGAAAATCCAGCATGGACAGAAATGACAAGAGGGCACCCCTAAAAGTCAAACTTTCTGAATTAATGATTTTCTGCTTGGCACCTTGATTATATTGGCAAAAAGCAGTAATGCATTTCTTTTATATGAGAATCAAAATTAGGAAAAAATTAACTGTTTTAAATATGATAACTTTAGCTCAGGAAAATAAAAATTTATTCTTTCTTATATAAAAACTAACAGCAAATAGGTTTTAATAAATGATTTTTTTATATTCCTTCTTTCATGTATAACTCTACATGTATTTGACTTACCGGTACTGTTGCAATATAATTTAATGCATGCAATAATAAGTGATTAATACACTTACTATTTTCCCAAAAATCCAAATATCACTAAAATACCTGAACAAAAAATAACTGTCGGGGAGCTTCAACATTCAACTTACAAAAGCCAGTCACTAACATACAAAAGTGTAATTTTATATTTAATTACAATCATAACAAATAAAATTTAATGATCACAAAAGCATCACAAAAATGTAGCCTGGATTTGTCGAAATGTGATTTGGCAAGATGGTGACTGACATTAGGTCTGTCTAGTCCAATTGCACTGGCACAAGAAATAAAATCATGTTTAAAATCAGCTCCATAATTCATATGGATCTGTTAACATAGCTTAACAATTGTCATAAACATGGTCTATTTCTGTTTAAATCAATCACCAGTATATTGAATCATATACATATAAAACTATATCACACAATTTCTGATAGCATGGATAAAATAAATGAGATTGTGAGAATTTTAATGATAATTTAAAAATCCCATTTTAATTCTGGGTTAAGGAATTTAAATTACTCAAAAAGTACTTGAAATATGACAGTCACAGGCAGACTCAGGTGCAGCCAATGCAACTCTTCAAGTAGCACACAAAAAAACTAAAACTAAATCCTTAAAACTAAAAACCTTTAACATAGAATTGAAGGTAATTTACAAGACACAATATGAGCATAAAATACTGGTCTCAAAAACCGTGCGCTGCCATTTTGGTACATGTCTTGAAGCTTGGCCCCACATGGCAGCACCACCAGGGGGCACCTCCACCACGGGACACCACCACAAGGGGGGCACCACCACCAGGGGGCACTACCAGCAGAGGGCCCCAGTAGGGGGCACCACTTTTTTGCTCAGTCAATTTTTGCCCAGATACCTTTAAACTTTAAAATGCTATCTGTTCACATCAATATAACAAACATCAGGCAGGCAAGTTTTTTGTTCTTAATTTAATTTGGATTTGGAGTAGAAAAAAAGAAAGGTTTTTTCTGAACTTCATGCTTTGGGAAAGGCACAGCCAAACATCTAGTTCATCCTACAGTGACTTCTCTTATCAGGAAGGATTTGAACGCATTTATTCATGACCAGATATATTTAAATACATAATAATAAGCTGTTTCCAGTCCTTACTTTTGTAAACTTCTGTTTTCATATTATTATCCTATTAATAAAGTAAGGTTTTTTAACCAGTTGAGACCTTTACATGCCATAAATAACCTTCAGGAATTAACATTTATAACTGAAGAAACTCTACACATACCATTGGCAATAAAGGAAAGATCAAATTCAGAGAATTCTTTTGTAATTGAAATAATACAGATATTATCTTGTTTTACTTTATCATTGTGGATATTTTCTTGCTCAATAAAATACAAAACATATGACTGTTATCTAGTGTGTGTTTACATACACACCAGCATCTATGACATATTACCATTTTTTTTTCAGTTAATCTTTCTTTCCATTACTCATTTCCTACTTCCATCTGGTGCTCTGGTTCCATCTGGTGCATCTGGTTCTCTGATACTTCCATCTGGTGCATCTGGTTCTCTGATATTGTTTTTGTATCTTTATCATTTTCTACATCAGCTGCTGTGTTTGTGTTAAACAAATTTCCTACAGCAGGCATAATGTTTTCTCCCTTGTCTATGGAGGCTGGATTTTGGGCTGTTTTCTTAACCTTTTGTCTTGGGTCCTTTTGATCTTCCTCTTGTCTGGGGTCATTTTGATCTTTCTCTTGTCTTGGGGCATTTTGATCTTTCTCTTGCCTTGGGTCCTTTTGATCTTCCTCTTCTCTGGGGTCATTTTGATCTTTCTCTTGTCTTGTGTCATTTTGATCTTCCTCTTCTCTGGGGTCATTTTGATCTTCCTCTTGTCTTAGGGCATTTTGATCTTTCTCTTGCCTTGGGTCCTTTTGATCTTCCTCTTCTCTGGGGTCATTTTGATCTTTCTCTTGTCTTGGGTCATTTTGATCTTCCTCTTCTCTGGGGTCATTTTGATCTTTCTCTTGTCTTGGGGCATTTTGATCTTTCTCTTGCCTTGGGTCATTTTGATCTTCCTCTTTTCTGGGGTCATTTTGATCTTCCTCTTGTCTTAGGGCATTTTGATCTTTCTCTTGTCTGGGGTCATTTTGATCTTCCTCTTCTCTGGGGTCATTTTGATCTTCCTCTTGTCTTAGGGCATTTTGATCTTTCTCTTGTCTTGGGTCATTTTGATCTTCCTCTTCTCTGGTGTTTTTATTTTCTGCATTGGTCACTGTATGATATTCCTGTGTAATATCAGCCATTTTCTCTTCAACATTTTTTAAAAGCACAGTTTCTTGATCTACAATTTCTGTAGCATCTGTCATGAGATCTGAAGCTTTAAGCTTCTCTCTTTCCTCTTCAGAATTTTCAAAGATAGTTTCTTGATCACTTCCTATAGAAGTAGCTCTCTGATCTAAATGCTCCACTTGACTGTTATTTTGTTGCTGTTGGCTGATTTCATAATGGTCATCCTTTTGTACCATTTCGGCCTGGTTTATACCCTCAGTAGGGCTAGCATTTAAGTCTTTAGGTGAACTAGAGTTTGACCCTCTGGTAAGACTAGCACTATCACTGACAGTGTCATTAAGATCAGCAATATCAGCTGTTTCATCAGCTGTGATGGTACTACTATCAGCCTCACCCATGTCTGTGTATACCTCAGGTGCTGTCATTTCTATGAAAGAATCGATCTGTCCTGAAGGTGACTGCCTCCTCATTGCCATTGCTATCTCTTCCTGACTTATCATTCTGATCATACTATGAGTATGAGCCAATCTGTTTCTTGACGGTTGTTCTCCCGGTATCTTTTTCGGTGTGAGGCCCTGAGGCTGCATTTTGTGAGCTGTGAACACATGCATTTCAATTGAGCTGGTGTCATCGGTGGCAAAATTACAACGCCGGCAAGACATTACTCCATCTGTGTAGTCCCAACACTCATGGTTTTCATAGTCTTTGGGAGCATATGACACAAAACTGCAGCGTTTGTATGGACAGAAGTGCATGCGAGATCTTTGTTTGAGTGAGAACCGGCGAATATCTCGCACTTCCTGTCTTGACTCACCGTGAGTAGTTCTCATGTGAAGTTGAATCTCGGGCATTCCATTGCTCTTATAGTTACACAAATAGCAACCATATCGCCAGGTGACGGAATGTATCCCGTAGTACGGCCTATACTTAGACCCATGTGTTTTGGACTTCTGCTTTGCTTTCTTAACAGCTCCTTGTATGTGCCGGAGTGCACCATCGGCAACGATTCTCCGTATCTTAGCACAATCGGCTGGACCCGTGACATCGTCAAGGTACTGCGCTACCTCCTGCATTTTACTTGGGTCAAATGGCCATGATGTGCCTGTATGTTCAGACTTCAGATGCTGCTCTAGAAATCCTGCATGTGTTGTCGCCACATGGCATTTGGGGCAGATATATACATGGTCAAGGTTCAGCATGTTTAAACACACGGGATGCTTACTGTAATGTCTCTTCAGCAAGTGTTCCCTCATTGTTGGTATATTGTCCACTGCTACTGGGCAGTGAATACACATGTACTTATTCAAAGCTTTTGGATCCTCCACAAACAAGTATGATTGCTCGAGAGGCAAGGCATCACTCAACCTTTCACTGGACGATCCAATGGCTGGAACTTCTTCTTCAACATATTGAGCTGGTACAGCATTTATTTTTTTTGCCCTCAGTTCAGATTTTAATTGATCTGGAGACAGAAATGTGTTAAGGTTAATCTTCTCTGTGAGAGCATCAGACTCCTGCATGGTTGAAAGATTAATGGTGAATAAACTTTTCCATGGTGTAATATCATCATCATCGTCCCTCAACATTGACGATCTTCTCCGTCCCTGACTTCTCGTTCTCGGCATGCAAGATGGGGAGTGGTGATATATCTCACGCTTTTTCCTTTCTCTGAATCTACTGCTGCCTTTGATTGCTGTATCTCTGTGGATATGAGTTGGATTTTTAGACTTGTGCAACTCAAAGACCTCTTTTCTGTATGTGAAGTAGGTACAGCCAGGGTCAGGGCAAAGATAAATGAACATTTCTTTACCCTTGAAGCGACTAATGTGTTTTGATGATCTCAGTTCTTTGGCAATAACCTCTTGTCCTGGATGTAGAGACACAATATGGTGTTTGGCATCCTCCTCTTTACGCAGTCTATGGTCACAATATAAGCATTGTATATTCAAGAATTTTATTTTGTAACGCATTGATATTTTGCTCATTGATCTATTGGACTTTATTGTGTCTTCCTCCCAGGTATCTTTAATGTCATCTGTATTAACCTCCATTTCTTCTGTCTGTTTTATTGCATCACAACTGTTATTCCCACCTTCCTTTTCTCCAGCAACCACCTTCCTGCTCCCCTCTTTTTCATTATGTGGGATTCCTTCAACTGTACCTCCTTCTTTTGTCTGCTTTGCTTCATCTATCCCTTCCTCACCTGTGTTTTCTTTCACATTTTCATCATTCTCCTTTTGTTCTGCATCTTGCTGCCATCTTTTATCAGCTTCGATGTCATCATTCACCATCTGTTTTATCTCACCTATTCCTTGTTTGATTTCATCTATTACATCATAAACTTCTGTCTTGACCATATGAGCCAACTGTGGAAATGGATGGTCAGGGAAGTTACTTGGAGGCGGGCTTTCCTCTAGATGATGTGTATATCTGGATTTCAGTTCTTTTAGGTGTGGATAATTTGAAATGTCCTCCATCCGAATGAGCTGCACTGAAGACTTCACTCTATTGTGCAAAATATTCTGTACCTCTGACATCCAGTTAACAGAGGCAATATCTTCAACATTGAGTCTTGTTATATTCAGGTTTTTAACTTCAGCTGGGTGAACATGGCGTATATGTTCTGATATGACCGGCAGTCTCATATCTTGTCTGCCGCAGAGTGGACAGCAATATATTGTTTGCGTATCTTTCTCCAAAATTGTATTATTCGCATGCCTCAAATATTTAAGTTTTGGTGTGTACCTGTCTGCAGTTTTTTCTTTTAGCTTTGCAGTTCGCTTATCTATTTTAAACTGGGAATAGTGTGTTCGGTAATGGCGTTTTTTATAGGGTTTTCTTCGCAAGATTCTCAGTGGTTCTCCCTTATGTTTTGCCATCACATGATTTATTATATCCACTCGACTATTTGTTCTGTATTCACTGCAATAGGTACAGCCCCAGCATTTCATGCCTAGATGGTTCCTAACATGTTCTGTGATGTGTGATTTGGATTGAGGACCTGTGGCCACATATTGACACCACGCACATTCCCTATTCCCAGTAGCTTCATCATATGTGTAATCTATTTCAGGATCTACTTTTACTTCTTCTGGGACCGGGTCCATGAAGAGCACTTCCACAACACAATCATCTCGTTTTGCCTTCCTTGATTTTGTCTTGTTCACATCATCTGGTTCTTCTTCATTTATTTCCTCAGAAATTTGCTGTTTGTGAAATAGCTGCTGTCCATCATCAGTTGTCAATGGATATCGTGAATCTGACGTTGTGTTTTGCTGCTGAGCATTACTGTTTGTCTTGCCTCCTTTTAATGCTGCTGGGCGTTCAAGTTGTTTCTGCTCATTTAATTTGGCCATTTCATCTTCTTGTTGGCGCTTTATGTTTTCTGAAGACTGTTCGACAACCTTTTTGATTTCCATCAGTAACTGTACGCGGTCCATATCAAGGAATCTCCAGAGGAAGTCCACACTGCCATGGCTGCCTAAAACATGCTTCAACACTGCAGACATATCTTTCTCAATCAAGGCACATTTTGGGCAGAAATACATCAATAAGCTGGTCGTTCCCAGACTCTGACGAACGGCACACAGCACCTTTTTGTGAGTGTGTGGATGGCTTTTGTTGCAGTGTTTGTTCATCTCGCTAGCTTCTGCTGTGGAGTAGCAGCAGTATGGGCACTGAATCCAGAACAGGACCTGCTTCTCATCATACAGTAAATCTTTGTGATGAAGCTCTTGATGTCTCCAGACGGCACCTGCAGTTTTTTCAGAAAACACACAGAACATGCAGCAATACCGGCCATTTTTGAAGATCTGCGTTGGAAGGCTACCTTGTGGATGAGCCAATATGGAACTGGTTCCTGTTGTGCTTTGGATTAAGGAAGTTCCGTTTTCCATATCAAACTCTTCTGCCATGGAGCTAGGTTCAGCCAGTGTGGTTCCTATAGGATTTCTTTTTTCTGGAATGGGAGGTTCACCCTCAACTGTCCCCACACATGGACCTAAGGACTTAAAAGGTTTCATAAATGATTCCTGCAAGGTCCCAACTGAATGTTTGTCCCTAAGATTACTGTTTATGGACTCTGATAAAACATTAGCTGGTGCCTGAACTGTACTTAGCATTGTGCTACTTGTGGCAGGCTCGACTTCCATTTGGAACTCAAATGAAGGCAGCTGTGAGGAGCCAATTTCACTTCCTGAAGACTGGAGTGAGATATGAGACTGAGCATCTACTGAGGGCCCTGGTGGGGCCACTCTCCATGATAAAACTGTTGACATGGGAGGATCACCTGATCTGGATTCTACAGGAGATGCATGGTAGTGACTTGTCAAGTCTTGCGATTTTGTTCTGGCTCTCACCTTTTCATTCTCTAAGATCACTTCTGAGCCAGCCAGGACATTTGATTCCACATTGTTTCTGTGTTGATCAGATCTGACATGGAGAGTGGCATCATCCAGATGCAGGGCACTCAAACCAGCCAGTTCACCACTGTTTGAATCGTGCACGCTTAACATATGTTTGACAACCTCCGATCGAGAAAATGCCTGATATTCACACGTTCCACAATAGAACAAATGAGTGGTTATGTGGTCAAGGAAAAATGCTTGGTATGGTGATTTGAGCCTACAGAAATTACAGAGGTAAGTTTTTGCTAATTGTTCAACACCATTGATTAGTATAGACTTGGTTTGCAGCAATCCAAATATGGTCTGCCCAGATTTCATGGGGGAAACACTAGAACTCTGCGCTTTGCTTCGGTCCTGAAGCTGAACCAGGACTTCTTGACATCCACTGGGTGTGGTTTCCAGAACTTTTGCGTTTCCAGGACCTAATGATTGAACGTTCACATAATTGGGCCTGAGGCTTGTAACATTTGTGATACGAAGTCCATCATTTGGTGGACTTCCCAGAGATGATAGGTCTTGCTTCCTGCGATTTTTTGGAGGGATGGTGGTTGTTTGAAAATTAGGTTGTGGTCTGTGGCTTGCTACAGCAGTTGGTTGAGCATGAGTCGGGTACACCAGCCCAGATATCTGGCTGGGCGCAACACTCGTTGATAAACCACCGTCGCCTCTCATTTTCCAGAGCGTTGGTACATTATTTACGCTGCTGGAATGAGAGACAAATGGTGGGCCCTTTTGTGCCATAGTTTGCAAAGAACCAAGAGAAAAATCTCTGGAATCTTGTACTGTATTTGGATTGATTATATACATTGGTGACTTCTCTGTGACTACAGGTTGGCCTATCATGTTTTGTACTTTCTGATTCACGATGACATTTTGACCTGGACCTTTCTGTAAGACCTGTACACCATACCCAGGAGTTATCACTTGTGTGTTAGTATGGGCCTGCAGTCCTACATTCCCACCGGCCAGCACAGTCCTTGCTCCAGGCACGGTCCTTGCTCCAGACACAGTCCCTGCTCCAGACACGGTCCTTGCTCCAGACACGGTCCTTGCTCCAGGCACGGTCCTTGCTCCAGACACGGTTCTTGCTCTAGACACGGTCATTGCTCCAGACACGGTCCTTGCTCCAGACACAGTCCTTGCTCCAGACACGGTCCTTGCTCCAGGCACGGTCCTTGCTCCAGACACGGTTCTTGCTCCAGACACGGTCCTTGCTCCAGGCACGGTCCTTGCTCCAGGCACGGTCCCTGCTCCAGACACGGTCCTTTCTCCAGACACGGTCCTTGCTCCAGACACGGGGGCAGGCTGGAAGGCATACGGCACTACCCCTGCTGCAGCGCTCCCAGGCTGCACCAGGGGCACTAAGGGCTGCCTGATATGACTGATAGCAGCAGTGCGTCGGGTGGCGAGCATGGCAGCATCCACCCGGTAGGTTACACCGCCAATCGTTATGTTCTGCCCGGGTTGTGGAGGACGGCCAGTGAACTGGATCACATGACGAGGCTGGGAGATGCTTGCTGACCCTCGCATGGGCATTACTGTCGGCTGAGGCTCGATTGGCTGGTCGATCTCTGGCTCAATATTGATCACATTCTCAGGGGAATCCGGCTCCACCTTGATGGCAAAATCTGTAGCAAAATCATATCATATTACAAATATCAGAAATGCTAAGGTGTTATTAGGTCTGGTCATAACATTGCACATTTTACATGTATACATATAAAATTTCATTTTAAATTTAGTTCACAATGATGTTTGAAAAGCAACATAAATTTAGCCTTTTTTAGAGTATATCATAACATTGCACATTTTACATGTACAACATATAAAATTTCGTTTTAAATTTTAGTCACAATGATGTTTCAAAAGCAACATAAAGTTAACCTTTTTTCAGACAATTCTTAACTTGTGTCACAGATATATTTATACAAATATTACATTTTGAGAAATATTGTTACCTGCAGTTTCTCCACTCATAGTTGCAGGATGTAGCAATCACTAAATCTCACACAAAAATGTCTGTAACATGAATATGAAAAAGCTTTTAATCATATTTTTAATCATAGTCAGCTTGGATCCACCTTTTGTCATCACCCAATGAAATATGACTTAATTTGTCCATGAAATAGACATGTAAATGTCACTCTTTAATAACTTTTCAAAGAAAAAAATTCAACAAATAATTCCGCTCCACAGATTTAGGTAATTAAATGTACTTACTCTCTCGACAAAGGCTGAGTATTCTACCTAAAGTGTGCAAGTGTCAAGTTGTAATCATCAATACTGTGTCCATATTTCTTGGATGATTTATACCTGCAAGCAAATCAAGGAAATTGTCATTAAAGATATTTTCATTATTTCTTAATCAAAACAAGTATAGCATCACCATAATCTAGTTGCTTAGCCTAAAAAAACCTCAAATTGATAACAAATTATCTGTCAAATATATATATATATATATAGCCTGAAGAAGTCCCTTGAAGGACTGAAACATGTCGCAATAAAAGGTTTTAACTCTTTGTCACCACGGACTTTGTTGGATTACTTTTATCACCATTACACTGTATACAACTACCTTTTTACTTTGGACTACACATACATACACATACACATACACATACACATACACATACACATACACATACACATACACATACACATACACATACACATACACATACACATACACATACACATACACATACACATACACATACACATACACATACACATACACATACACATACACATACACATACACATACACATACACATACACATACACATACACATACACATACACATACACATACACATACACATACACATACACATACACATACACATACACATACACATACACATACACATACACATACACATACACATACACATACACATACACATACACATACACATACACATACACATACACATACACATACACATACACATACACATACACATACACATACACATACACATACACATACACATACACATACACATACACATACACATACACATACACATACACATACACATACACATACACATACACATACACATACACATACACATACACATACACATACACATACACATACACATACACATACACATACACATACACATACACATACACATACACATACACATACACATACACATACACATACACATACACATACACATACACATACACATACACATACACATACACATACACATACACATACACATACACATACACATACACATACACATACACATACACATACACATACACATACACATACACATACACATACACATACACATACACATACACATACACATACACATACACATACACATACACATACACATACACATACACATACACATACACATACACATACACATACACATACACATACACATACACATACACATACACATACACATACACATACACATACACATACACATACACATACACATACACATACACATACACATACACATACACATACACATACACATACACATACACATACACATACACATACACATACACATACACATACACATACACATACACATACACATACACATACACATACACATACACATACACATACACATACACATACACATACACATACACATACACATACACATACACATACACATACACATACACATACATATACATATATAGATATAAGAATTATTGTAGTCATTGCATGTAAAATAATATCTACCGGTAATACCAACCATCAGTTGGATATTATTTTCCAAAGAAATGAGTTTTTGCTCATAGGAAACCGGCCCATCATCATAGTGTAATACCCTAAACCACTTTAAATGGCAATTTTGCTTAAATCAAGTTATTTTGCTAAAATGATTAATTTATGACCAAGACAAAGAATGGTGTGTGTAGAGTTTCCCTTACATATCTGAAACAATAAATTGATAGATGACTATTATCTATTTTTTTTAGAGATTGTAAATCTTTAACACAGTGCCATCCAGTGCATTTACTCAAAGTTAAATATATTTAATAAGATGCCTGGTCTCTCTGAATTGTCATTGCGTGAATGTTATTCAGAGTTAAATCTATAAGAATACTTAATATATTACTGGACCACTGGATCTCACTCTGGTAAATATATATATACCGGTACCTCCTAGTAGAGGCAGCAAATAGTAAATAGTAAAATTTTTATTTCTCTTTTTATCATTATTCAGATTTAAATATAAAAGAATTATTTGCTTTTGGTACAGTTGGTCAGCTAATAACCAGGGCATTCTAAATGTATTTTTAAAAAATGAAGTTGAGGAGAAATTTTGGTTTATAGACAAATATATTGCTGTGCAAGTTTTTTCAATATAGTATACTACGAATGAATCCAAATATTTTGCTTGACAAACCTTTTTTACAGTTTTGTTATGATAATTTGAAAACTGGGTCAAATTCTTCCTTTTCTGTGGTTATATATGGAAATTGGCAAAACTTACAATACATCAGAGCCAAATATTAAGTTCTTAATTTTTCATTGAAAAAGTATTAATGTGAAAAATGCTGGGGCATTTTACCATGATAAAACCACCTGGTGTTTTACATGTGATCGATCGCTTTTTAGGGAAAATACACTCTTTTTCCCTTTACTGTTACCATCCCTTGAGTACTCAAGAATGTCTTTTTTTGTACACATCCTGAGTATGGAGTTTCCTTTGGTTAGTCCCACTTTCTTAATTAATCTCCAAATTTTGAACATATTGTGTAGGATTCATGCAGTGCCAATATGTGAGATATGGTAAAAATGTGATTTTGGAAATTTCATCCTATGACCTTGAAAATATCACCAAATGTCAAAATTCTATTTAGACATTAAACAGGTCACTGTGACCTAACTACATTAATTATTCCTCTGAGCCAACCCAATAATCTAATGTATGTTACATCGATAATGCTAGATTCTTACAGTCAAGGGAGCATAATCAATAAAATTAACAATATTGCTGGTCTTGACCTTGACTTTGACCCAGAGGCAATAAAAATTCATCCAAATAAATAATCTTTAGGTTGTGGTTCTGGAAGCAAGGTCACAAAAAGTGTATCTAGATAAATTACCCTTGGATATTTACAAATATTCACATGATATCAAGATCTAATCTTCTCTGATTTGTAAAGGATCATATTCTCAAAATTTTGGAAGTTGTGACCTATATGGCCTTTAAATAAGTCAATGTTACCTAGTTACATAAATTATTCTAAAACTTATTAAGATATATATTGTGCAAGATAAATGTAGTGGAAATAAATGCTAATTGCAGTGTTTAGCAAAATATCACAAATATGTGACTTTGAAAATCAGCTCCTGTGACCTTGAAAATAGCTCAAGGTCACCCAATATCAAATTTATTCAAGCCCCTCTTAGGTGGATCATATCTTCATATCTGCCAAATCATATCAATGTTGCTGCAATCTTGAGGAAAATAAAGCATTCACCAGCTAAGTAGCTCTTGTGCTGGTCATGACCTTGACTTTGACTCAAGGTCATAAAAAAATTGAGCCAAAATAAATTAACATGGATATTTACCAATATTTACATAATATCAAGATCTGATCTTCTCCAATTTGTAAAGTGTTAGATTCACAATATTTTGGAAGTTGTGACTTATATGTCTCTAAGTAAATCACTGTGACCTAGTTACATATTTTTTTTCCTGAAAATTATGAACAAACATACTGTGTAAGATAAGTAAAGTGAGAATAAATGGTATTTGTAGTGTTATGCAAAATATCACAAATAGTCAATTTTGAAAATTGGCTCCTGTGACCTTGAAAATATCCCAAGGTCACCCAATATCAAACCTGTCCAAGCCCCTCAGAGGTTGATCACATCTACTAAGTTATATTAATATTGATGTATTTTGTATGAAAATAGAGCATTCACAATCAAAGTTGCTCCTGTGCTGGCCATGACCTTGACCTTGCAGTGGAAACAGAGCAAGTACATAAAGTTGGCTTGTTCTGACTTAATTATGAATCACAAGGAGAATAGCATCATGTGAGACATATTAATGTGGAACTGTGCAGATATGATGATGTTGAGTGTGACCTACTGGCCTAGTTTCATTTTTGTTTGTGCTGCTAGTTTTGTACTAGGTTATTAAACATATGCAGATATTATAACAATTTATGTAATCGAGCCTGAAAAGGCACATCTTTGCATACAGTTACTGAGTTATGCTAAACAAGAAAAAGTGGTGATCCACATGTAACACGGATGAGAAAAAAATTAACAAACTAACCAAAACTGTCAACAAACAGAACAAAAATTAAAATAAACAAAACAAAAATTACAACAAACAAAACAATAATTACAACAAACAAAACAAAAATTTAAAAAAGCTCAATTGCAATTAATACAGCAAGGTATGCTAAATGTCTGACTGTGCTAATAATATCTGAGTTTCATCTGCTGGTTTTGGACAGTTGCCAGTCACTGTAATCCATATTTATGGCAACTTCAAAATGATGAGAATATATAAATATCATTTTCAAAAAGGAAACTGCATACAAATTCTTTTTTTTTTAAATACTTTCTTGTTATATATGTATGTACATGTAACCATACATAACCAAACATAACCATATGTCAGATTGTTGGCAATAACTTTCCACAAAAAAATTATGTAAATTTATGTAAATGTTATTTTTAAATAATGTGTTGATTTTTTCTTATTCTGAACTCATGAGTCGTTGCGTGATGTTTCATCAACAAATATAAAATCTTAATCGAGCGCGGGAGCCCTGCACTAGCTGCTCTCCCCTGCTATTACATATAGGACAAACGTGCATACATCGCTGGGGGCCCCATGTGGGGACAAGCAACGTGTCTATTTGTCAAAAAATGTCCTTTCAAGGACATTAATTGTGCGATTGTGTATTTAAGCTGATTTATCAGACGTAATGAAACTATAAGGCCACATCCATCGTGTGGATGGGCGAAAGAGAGAAAGCACAGGCCGCAGCTTGGATGTACAGTAGCGCAGACAGAAACAGAGGGCAGGCATGTGATGGGCACCTCATAATGGACTCGACTGCTTCATAACAAAACATTTATTGATTAAATCTGCATAAGTTATCGTTACATTGTGAAACGAAACACAAAATGAACACTCAGGTTAGCATTTCTAGCAGTTTGTAATGGATGACAGGCTCAGTTTATGGTCATTTCACCGAAAAACGTTGTGCTCGCTTTCAGACACGATGTTTTGGCACTGACCCCATTGCTACAACCTGATTAACATAAAGAGCCGACATCCATCCCCAAATATCGGCAACATTCGGCCTGTTTTTCCTGCCTTTCCTGATGTGACGCACTTGTATCTTCCTCATGTGTATTCTAGACATGATAATGGATGTACTTTGTGCAACAAAGAGCAATCAGACTTACCAATCAGGTGTGCTGTTTTGTCCTCATCTTTTGCCTGACGGCGCGGCTAACACTCCAAAACGAGGTTACTCTTGGCAAAATAACTAGCCAGCCAAATAGAATCTGAGTGCCTTGTGCAGAGATCACTGGCACGGCAAAATTCGGCGATGAGCAAACCGGGATGACGTTTGTACACAAGACCCTGGAGAAGCAACAGCACAAATGACAGTAATTAATGTAGACAATGATGAAAAGTGTGCTCAAATAATGCATGCACATAGTTCACAAATCCAGCTCTCCATACTGAATCATAGCTAGCAGCAGCTGATCATATTTTTAATGGTCAGATGCTATTTTTGCACTCATGATTCAAAAGTAGGCCAGTAGGTCAGTCAGTTGCTACACGGCAGCCTCACCATTCACAACCAGCAGCAGCTGTATTATCACGTTCATAAACTAATAACTTCTTTTGTCACGTAATATTCAGTTGAAAGAAGTGTGTATCTCCCAGCCTCACGCAACTGTATTTACCTTGCTCACAACGTTTCAAAATTTCAATATGTGCCCAGGAAATATCAAAGAGGCTGCCTATAATACACTTGTGCGCCCTCACTTAGAATATGCATCAAGTGTGTGGGACCCTTATCTCAAAAAAGATATAGACAGTATAGAATCAGTTCAAAGACGAGCTGCTAGATTTGTGTCTGGCAACTGGAAGAGAGAAACAGGCACTGTAACAAAAATCCTGGAAGATCTTAAATGGGACTCACTAGCAGGGAGAAGAAGGACGCAGAGGCTGGTTTTATTGTACAAGGCTATACATGGTGAAATAGCTTTGAAACTTCCAGAACATGTCAAAATGAAATCAGCTCCTACACGAAAAAACCAGGGAAATCGCTATATCGAAATGGCGACAAGCTGTGACCCTTATAAATACAGCTATTTCCCAAGGACAGTAACTGACTGGAACAATCTTCCCCCTCATTTAACTACATTGGAACCATGTAGCTCGGCATCCTTCAGGAATTCCCTAGCCAGAGTATAAAGGTTAGCAACAAGTAGCTGGTGTGTACCAGCTGCACCCCTTAGTGCAACCATGCACTCTCGGCGGGATGCCAATAGGTTTTGCCGAGTAAACTTATAGATGTAGATGTAGATGTAGAACGTCAATACGGCTTGATTACAAGTTAAATCATTTTTCTACTCCAATTACTGACAAAACTGTGTTTTTTTTTAGTAATTTGCACCTCTGCCATTTCATATTATTGTTGGTTCACTCATAATAATTCAATATGTTATTTTTCAAGAGCATTTGAAGAACAAACTATAACTACTTTTAATCAAGTTTAAATCAATTTGTGAATACTGTATAACAAGAAAAGATCATGAGATTCTTCCTTAAGCCCAAAATACAATTTCCTTGCTTTGAACATTGATTGGAATATGAGTTCTATTAAAAGCCATTTCATTTACAACAACGATAATAATTATTATTAAGAATAACGACAAGTTATTAATTCATGCACAGCATATTCTGTACCAACTGGCTTGAGCTTGATCTTGGGCTCATTTGAGAGGAAAAAGTGAAATACTTAAGAAGGCGGAAGGGGCATTGTATACATTGCCTTTATTTTTGTATACAGGTCTTAAACCTGTAAGAAATATATGTTATAATAAAGTCTGTGTTATAACACACTGTTATATAAGTGCACGGAGGCGACAAGGAACAATGTGTAAATACTTCTCGTCACACAGCCCATATGTGTAGCCAGTGGCGGATCCAGGAGGGGTCTGTGGCTAGGGAGCTTTTGGGAACTGGAGCCCCTTACTTTATGGGACTGGAGCCACTTACTTTAGCACATTTGAGCCCCCCCTCCCTCCCCCAGCTTAAAAAATCCTGGATCCGCCCCTGGTTGCAGTGTTGTGACAGTGAACATGTGACAAATTTATAGCAGTTTTGAATTTCAACAGTTCAGGGGGCAGATACAGGGTTAAGGTTTGGGAATTAGGTCACACATGTCTCTCGACCTCCACCACAGGCAGCCAGGGCGATATCACTTACTTTTATATAGGTTAATACTAAGCATGCTAAGAGAGTGGTTGGGACTTTCTCTTGTGCATGAAAACAAATAAACACATTTAACATTTTGAAAGACAGTGGAATTACAAGATGACATGTGAGACACAACATTCAGTGCAATTAGTGGTGGGTATTATAACACATAATTTTGGAGCTATATGTTCTTCTGAGGGGCCTGCAGATCTCAGACCTGGCTGTCAGTGTCACAGACCAGACTGGCAGACATCTCAACTGCATAAATAAACATAGAATTGAAATTTTTCAAACGTAGAATATATTCCAGTCAGTGGAGTCTACATTTACGGCAACTTCTACTTCCATCACTACTTTTATATAGGTTAATAGTTAATATATAAGACAGAGACAGAGAGGGGCTGGGGACTTTCACTCTCTGGCAACCTGTGATATTAACTACCTTAGTCATCATGGCTTCCGGCACATCACTTGTGCCGTGAAAACAAATAAACACTTTTAACATTTTGAAAGACAGTGGAATTACAAGATAACATGTGAGACACAACATTCAGCTCAATTGCAATTAGTGGTGGGTATTATAACACAGAATTTTGGAGCGATATGTACTTCTGAGGGGCCTGCAGATCACAAACCTGCCTGTCAGTGTCACAGACTGGCGGACACCTCAACTGCATAAATAAACATAGAATTTGGATACTTTTTTGCAAATGAAGAATATATGAAAATTAATAACTTTATGCACAAAAGAAAGGTATGCGATATGTTTGACTGTGTTAAAAATGTCTGAGTTTCAACTGCCAGTTTCAGACAATTGCCAGTCACTGTACTCTACGGCAACTTCAAAATGATGAGAAAATATAAATATCATTTTCAAAAAGGAAACTGTACAAATTCTTTTTTTTTAAAAAGAATTTCTTGTTACCACACTTCGTCGCTTTCCCATATGACATCACTCTGTCTGATGGTCACTTTCCTGTATAATGTCTATATTTTGTTTTTGACATAGTTATAACACATTTTGTGGTGCTGTCTTGTGCCCGGTGAGAATCACGGCCAAATAAGAAGTCCTCCTTTGCGCAAGTGCGCACAGTAGGAATTCCTACATTGTACAAAAAAGTAGGAATTGTCTTTTCAAAGATTTTAAAATCTACTGAGATAACCTGATGGGGCCAATACAGTGGGGATGTACTACGCCAGGGCTATCAATTTAAATAAAATTGCAATAACATATTCTGTTTGAAATAATATAAGCTCATATATCTGTGAAATTGTGAAATTGTAAAATGGTGTTTTTACGACTCTTCCAAAAGACCAAAGAAAAGACAAAACAGATAGTTGGGCCAAGCATTGTGCAACTTGAGAAATGTAGGAATCCATCATTTTGACCATATTTACATGCTGGCATATGATATTCCTATGTGCCAATTTAACCATAGTTAAAATAAAAAATAAACAATTAAAAATTTCTTTTTATGGATAAAGTAAAGTATTTTAAAGATGTTTGATGACCATGGAACAAACTCTTGTTTCTGCAATTGTCTTCTATCTGCAACAAACGAAAAAAACTATGTAAAAGAAGAGTCAATGAATCAAATGAATAGTCTATAGAGCAAAAGAATAATTTTGATAAGTGTATTATTTGCTCACCTATTAATGAGAGCTGTAAAATGTACAAGTTATAATGCATTTTATAGATTTTACTTTGAGAACAGTATAAGAAGATGGACATTATAGTTTTAAAGATTTCGCATTAATATCATTAATATGATTCATATATGTCTGAAATCGTGAGAACAAGAGGAAGACAGTTTTATATGTATTTTGTAGATTTTGCTTTGTCTTGGCCCTGAAAATGACTGCCGTAATTGCGAAAGATCTCGGCTTTCACTTACATTACATTGCTGTCTTGCGTCCGGTTGGAATCACGGCCAAGCAGGAATTCCTACTTTGTGCAAGTCCAAACCGAGCTCCTCTATGGCATGCTCTGTGACTGGATTTTTGGACCTGTTTTTTTTTCCTGCCTGTTTAGTCTGATGCCATGCTTTTTTAACAAAGGGTCATCTTTATTCTACAAAGTCTGTAACAGTGTAAGGGGCGATCCATTTGATTTTTGTGGGGTGGGGTGGGAGATTTTGGAGAAAAAAATTTATTCACCCACCCCATCCCAGAAAAAAAAATTATTCATTCACCCTACCAAAGAAAAAAAATTTATTCATCCACCCTACCAAAGAAAAAAAATTTATTCATCCACCTCCTTCCAGTTTTTCTATCTTCTATATGGATTGCTTGAAATGAAGGATCAGAGTCTGGGGAAGCAACAATCTGTTAACAAGAAAAAAAAATTATTCACCCACCCCACACCAGAAAAAAAATTTATTCACCCACCCCACACCAGAAAAAAAAATTATTCATCCACCCTACCAAAGAAAAAAAAATTATTCATCCAGTATACTGCTGTCCCACCCCACCCCACAAAAATCAAATGGATCGCCCCTAACGTGACACAGTTCTCATGCATGATACATAACTAGTTTTTCTATGTAAGCTGTGAAGGCCACTCTGACTATCAGGTGTCTGAGTTGTACTCCGTTGGTACTACTTGGTGGGGTCTCTCCAATGCTGAATAGTGGTGACATGACTGGGTTTCTGCAGCAATGGCTTTCTCAGTGTCAAACGCAAAGAGTTAACAAGCTATCCAAAACTGCTCTAGGTACCATTATTTTCTCTCTGCGGATTGATCTGACTCTCTGCGGATTGATCTGACTTGGCAGCAAGGAGACCTTCCTGACCATTGCATACCACAGTCACATGGCACAAGTTAAGGTTGACATCAGGTATCTTGTTTGCCTTTTTAGATGGTTAAGTGCCTTGAGTAAGATACGAGTGACTGTGGAGCAAATCTGAGCATTCATGTCGAGTAGATTGCCATGCAACCCTATTTGTAAAAGGCCTCCTTATGCTACCTTCACACTTATCCTTGACTATTAGACTCCCAACCGACTCACTGGTCTCCAGACATATTTTCAGATCTGACAAGAATCAGAATCACATTCCATTGCAGCTGTACTGGGTTGGTAGCATCTAAAGATATGGGTCAAAGTACTTTACACTTGAACTAAATAGCAAGGCCTTCAATTTCACATGGCAACCAGCGAGATGGGTGTTTCTTTACTTTGTGCCATCTTAAAGTCACGAAGTAAGGATGTTGTCTAATCTACTCTGTCCTTGGGCTCGCTTCCTGCTATGGCATAATCCAAAATAAGACAGAACTGAGGGGGGGGGGGTCCACCACCAAGAGTGAAGCAATCGTGTAAGGGCTAGCTAGCCCTTATACTGCCTGATGACCAACCTAGAATGGTGGCGTTGGATGGACTGATGATTGTCTCTGGTCCATTCAACCCAATCAGCAATAAGTTCACCCAGGACATCAGTTCCTCATCACAGGTCTCAGAGCCAGGCATGCCCATGACACATCTAGTTTAGACCCTTAATACCCCACAGTACTTCATAAAGGAGTGAGCTAATTGAATCTGATAGAAGGATTTCAATAAGTCAGTAACAATCAGCATCAAAGAGGGTAGAGGTTTACTGTATTGTCCTACCTCATTGAAAGATGTAACCAACGCTTGCCTCCATTAGGATTTTTTTTACAAGAAATGACATGTTCAGATATTCAACATTTTAGTTTTGCAGATATGCCCACTGCCTTCAACTCTATCACATTTTTGTTGAAGCTCAAGCATAGTGTACCTGTTTTAACTGGACAACTGACCTTTCCTCGGTGGTGGTAGATGGGGATTCATATTCACCACGCCTTCAATTTTTCCGCTGGCCACATTATATTTGGGAATGGTAAGGTTGAAGACATTGTTGAATCTAAGATTGACTTCTTTGATATGTGCAGGCAGTTTATAGTCTGGATCAATATCTACCTGACTGGAATATGGAGGAGACAAAGAGGGTGTAAGTCTGAAAAAAGTATGAGTATCGGCATGTTGCAAATCATCACAGGCAGTTGATGTTTCACTAGTCTGACACAGATGGTCATTTTTCTCCATACATAGCATGTCACTGGTATTGTTGACAATCTAATGCTCCCACCAACGGGTAATGTGACATGCTTTGCACAGAATGCAGCACCTCTTTGGATTGTTTTTATTTGCAAATTATGGATCAGTGGGCCGAGGTGGATAATTCTGCCAAAGGGAGAGGCCATATGGAGGTACACATTGCCTTGGCATCTTCAATTGTATTTTTCTCATCCAACGGTGATGACAGGGCATGTAAGATCTCGGGCGTAAGTGATCAATGTAAGTGTTTTATTACGCAGTTCTGCACCATAGAGCTGCTTTTCAAGTGTTAGAGTCATATCTTCGTCACTGGTAGCTTCCTCATCATGATGTCTGATGTTACCAGATACAGTGAGTGAACTCTCATCCAAGAAAGCTAATTGTCTCTGGTACAGGTCTTGGCAATATCCAAGAAATGACCTCTATTTGCTGTCCTACTATTCCTAAACAATCATCAGTAGGAATGAAAGACATAGGCACATATCGTTTTCACTATGTGGGGCACATCTTCAAATGATACATGATACATGACTGAATGTTTACCTGTGTAAGTTATTTTTATAATATAATGCAAATGACCTTGAATGACTTTGAAAATGAATTTCCTATTTTCGTGGATTTTACTCTAAATTTCAATATTCAAACATTTGCATCTCTCAAAAACGAGCAGAATCAACAACAAGGCCTGTGAGGACAATGCAAGTGTATTCAACATAAATGATAATACAAAGATGGTCTACAGACAGAGCCGGCAAAACACAACAGAAAACGTACACGAACAGAAGGGAGTGGCGTTGTAGCTGTGTTTAACCTTGGAGTAATTATGAATGGAGGCGCAACGGTTGTTATTTGAGCTATGGCGTCATAGCAACGCATTGTTTCACACAATGGATTCAAAATCCTTTGATCCTATCATAGTTGCCGACTTCAGAGCAGTGAAAAATTGAAGATTCATATTTAAAAAAACTGAATTGTTTTATTGGAGTTTTATTGGAGCATTATACCACATTTTGCTTATTTTTTTAAAAGAAAAATTCAGAATAGTTGCTCTTTTGAAGCTTAGAATACCATCCACTCAAAATTACTTCAAATAAATCTGTTCATTTCTGTTCTGATTTCTTCAATAATAGATATTATGAAAAAAAAGAAAAATGTATATTTCAAACCTTTTATTTTTTATACATTTTATAAAAAATATGTCACTGTTCATATTACTTTTTTAAAAAAACTTTTAAAACAAAATATTCTTAATGATATGGCATTTATAAAATTCTTGTTGCAATTTTTCATTGTAATTTTTTGTTGATTTTGAATGATGACATAGTATGTATTAGGTCAATTTATTTATAACGGCGCATATATTGGCAGAGCTATAAATTACATATTCTGATAGTAATTTTTTCACTGAACAACGTGGTATATTTTTCTAAGCTGCCAATATATGCGCCAATAACTAAAAATAAACTGGAAAGAAAAAAATAACAATAAAGTATATGATTTCCTGATAATTTGAGGGTAAAACGGAATTTTTAACTCATTTTCATAAATATGATATGAATTTTGATATCTCTTCATAAAATCATCTAAACTTGGAGCAGAAAAATAAAATTTATATCCCCATAATCTGTATGAAATAAGAAACATTTCATTCGCGATATGTTAAGCTCAAACTCGTGGTTTTGATGACTTGAAATAGGTCTGAAAAAAAATAACGTCAAAACTTTCATATCTTGCACCTATATGGCGTCATCATAACAATGGCCATGGCGGCAACTATGATGTCCCTTTTGATCTTGCGACGTTGCGCCTCCATTCATAATTACTCCAAGGTTTAACTGAGTTTATCTTGTTTTCAGAATGTTCCAGTTCAAGTTGAATCATCATTCTATTCCATTCATGGTTTAATGAAGGATTCTTTAAAATATTGGTTGTTGAGATATTATCTTTTACTTGGATTCAGGGTGGTATTGGTCCCATTTTTACCCTCAGCCCCTGATGTAATCAGGCTGAGGGTATTGCAGTACTCCTGGCGTGGGTATGTATGTATGTATGTCTGTATGTATGTATGTCTGTAGCGAACATCCTTGTCATCGCGATAACTCAAGAACAAATGATGGCAGCTTCATGAAACTTGACACACATATGCATCTGGTGAAAACATCGGACAAGTTCGATGGACGGTGACCTTGACCTATTTTTCAAGGTCACAGGGACAATTATGTGAAATCCCAAGAATCACAATAACTCAAGAACGAATGATGGCAGCTTTATGAGATTTGACACACATAAGCATCTGGTGAAGCCCTCAGAATTTTTCCTATGAAACATGACCTTCACCTACTTTTCAAGGTCACAGGGACAATTATGTGAAATCATCTTGTCATCGCGATAACTCAAGAACAAATGATGGCAGCTTCGTGAAACTTGACACATATAAGCATCTGTTGAAAACCTCGGACTAGTTCGGTGGACGGTGACCTTGACCTATTTTTCAAGGTCACAAGGACAATTATGTGAAATCCCAAGAATCGCAATAACTCAAGAACGAATCATGGCAGCTTTATGAGATTTGACACACACAAGCATCTGGTGAAGACCTCAAGACTTCTCATGATGGAACATGACCTTCACCTACTTTTCAAGGTCACAGGGACAATTATGTGAAATCATCCTTGTCATCACGATAACTCGAGAAAAAATGATGGCAGCTTCATGAAACTTGACACACATAAGCATCTGATGAAAACCTCAGACATTTTTGTATGGAACATGACCTTCACCTACTTTTCAAGGTCACAGGTACAATTATGTGAAATCCCTATCATTGCTATAACTCGAGAACGAATGATGGCAGCTTTATGAGATTAGACACACATAAGCATCTGGTGAAGACCTCAGACTTCTCTTGATGGAACATGACCTTTACTTACTTTTCAAGGTCACAGGGACAATCATGTCAAATCCACGTCATTGCAATAACTTAAGAACAAATAATGGCAGCTTCATGAAAATTGACACACATAAGCATCTGGGAAGACTTCAGATGAGTTTGATGGACGGTGACCTTAACCTGCTTTTCAAGGTCACCGGCCCTTCTCAATAATTCTAGAGTAAATGATGACAGTTTCATGATATTTGACACACCTAAGCTATCAAAGGAAGTAGATTTTATGGGTTTTTTTAACCCCTGCATCAATTTGCCTTGGTGCAGTGACGTTTTGTTCACAAATATTGTGTGGAGCGAATGTTGTGCAATGAGTTACCAGGGCTGAGGGTTGATGCATCTCTGATGCCTATGTTTAAATATGAGTTATTCCCACATATTAGCATTTCTGTCTTACCACCATTTAGATTCGTTTTGTTATCGATAAGAACCTTTTGACACCCTTAATACATTTGTCCGTTTCATTATCATTTAGTAGGGTAGGGTGTGTCTGATGATGTACCTCTGAAATACATATTTTCATAAAATGTATAAGTGAATTTGAGCAATGGTGGCAGAGTTAGTTTGAGGATCAACTACCTGTTTAACAGAGTACAACTAGTACTGTTCCTCACTTAAGTGTTTCACCTCAGGAATATAAGCCTCATTGTTAAAAGAACACATCATGGTTATGGTACAAGATGTGGCGATAGCATATAAAGAAATAATCATATCTTGATGAAAACTGGCATGTAGGCCTTAAAATTAGCACCAAAAGTGTTCATCACATCTTTTAAGAATTCCGAGGATGAGGCATACATACATGTCAGTCCACCATAAAGACATTTTTTAATTATTTTTTGTTGTCAAAAACCTGATTTAAGTAACTTTATAAGTCGTGGAATATTTTCCATATATCAGTGAACTAATTTAACATTTTATATGGCTTAGCCTTATTTCATTGCAAACCAGGTAGGCATTTGAAATTCAAAGTATCTTAATAAGTGACCAGAGATACATCAAATGGTAAAGATAATTTTGTCAGTTACACAGTATCATCTCCCAGCCAGTATTAGCTTATTAGTCACTCTGTACACATTTTCATAATAATCAAGATGCAAGTGCAACAATTTCTACATTTAAGTATATAATTTTTCTCTTCTGCAAAATGCTAGGAAACAAAATTTGGATTCTACTCTATGATTATTAGTCATAAAAAGTTTAAACTTATCATCTGTGTACTTGATAATCAGAGATAACCTTTATGTTAATGAACAATGTTTGCCTGAAATCATGATAAAAAGTGCAATTACATACAAAATGTTTTACATCTTCAAGTGTCCTTTGGTCACAATATTCACAGATGTGTAAACTTAACTCAGTATTGTGATAGTGACCGGTTTATATATGAAGTGGTAATATCCCACACCTTAACTTAGCAAATACAGATCTTTGGAACTAAGGTAAATAATTTCTAATATAATGTTCACATAAAAAACTTTCCTTAAATTTTACTTTAGTTCTTAATTTACGGGTGATTTCTGTGGCCCAGTTATTACATTCAATAATATTTATTCAATTTTATCAAAACATAGTAAGGTTACAGTGCAATTTATTGATGTATAAATAGCTCATATCAACAGCTTCAAAGATTGCCCTCGCTCTGAGCACCAGTTTTTATTAACTTGATTTACAGAGTAATCCCATTCAAAGGTTTTCTTAATAAGCCTTGTTTTTTGCATACTTAATAGCCTATTCCAGTAACAAATCATTTTAAATCACCTATGGGACTTTGTTCTCCACCAGCCAACTTCACCCCTGAGCACTCCTATTGGAGTAAATTTATGTACTTCTCATAAAATTTATGTATACTTCATCATCCTGAGCTTCTTGATCAGATCTGTGTAAGTCTGGAATAACATTATTGAATTGAATAGTGAAATTGAATACTTTTTATTTTGGCACAGATCTGCGTTGTCTCATATCAAGTATGGGACATCTACTGTTTGGTAAAATATAATCCAGGTGGCACTGTCTGTCTGTTGGTAAATATAATCCAGGTGGCACTGTCTGTCTGTTAGTGCCAAGAGTTCCAGTTGTGTAAAACTTTAAAACTATGAAAAATGAGATGATGCTTTTATGTCCATAATGATGACAGTCTAATTCCTTTCTTTGGGGAAGATCGATCATATAGCTCAAAAAAGAAAAATGAAATATTTGTTAGAAACAACCTTTATCCATTTGACGCATTTCAGTGGATGGCGATCTTCCTGTTGAAAGCATAGTCAGCCATGTGTCTGTTTATAGTATTACTGTACTAAGACTCAACTTGACATTGCAGAATATTTCTATATTGTGTAAAGTACTGCTAAACCTGTCCGTATGACTTATTGGCAGCCATGATATGCCTCTAAACATGTCCGTAGTGAATTAACTTGAGAAATATTTTCCAATATATACTAAAATTAAAGTCTGTTGTATAAATGTATAAATCACTCTACATAAAGTCTTTTCTGAAGAGAGTTATTTGACACTTAAATATATCTTTTAAATGATTGCTTATGACACAACAAAGTTACTTAAAAAAAAGAATTTAATACACTTTTTGCCAACAATTATTAGGGATTGCTTTATGGCAAGTGATCCTAAATTTCCCACATTTGAATGATGTGTGATCCATTCTGGCTTTTTCCGGGCAGTTACAAAAGTAGAAAATAAAAAGATAATTCAAATGTTTTCATCAGATATGTGTAAATAATTATGATCAAGACTTATTCAGGATATAAAGCTGGAGCAAAATTGTTTGAGCATTTGTATATCTGTATACATTGATGGTAGGATACTCTTCTGTACAAAACCAATTCAGTCTACCTGGAACTTCTGATGTAGGTGAATCAAATGGAAATTTTAAGATAACATTTTCTGCTCAGTTCTGTAGCCTCTGTAATTTTATCAGCTGAGTTACATTGTAATATCCATAGACTTCATCACAGTTACCAAACAATAGCAATATCATTGCAATATCAATTGCAAAGTAGGCTTCTCATCCATATACTTTCTAACCATTCTCAATATACTGATAAGATGCCTGATTTTATTTTGAATACTTGACAAATGATCATGCCAATAATGAAAGTTGTATAATGCTGATACCAGACAGTATCTGTTAAAAAAAACTTCCTGAATAGGTACACATTAAGTCTACTCTTGAAAGCATTAACTGAGGGACTACTCCTAATCTGCTGGTGAAGACAATTCCAGAGTCTTGGAGCAATGCTCTATACATGAGTCTTTATAGGCGAGTCTCAGGGAGGGATAGATATAGTTGCTGAAATAGTAGATATATACCTATAGTTGCCGTAGATCACTTTCACTCCACCTTACTTGGATTAGATCACAAATGTTAGGGTCGCATTAATCCTTACATCAAACAGCATCCTTTTATATTTGGAAGCATCAAAATACAACTTAGTGTTGTTGAAACAGTCAGTAGTATTTTGGAGGGAAAGGTTTTAATCTCACTAATATCTTTGGAGTTAGATAATGGTATCATCAACATACATAGCTATCTTGTATTTGGTAATAATTATTTTGCTTAGATCATAAATATAAACAATAAACAACAGGGGTCCAAGGAAGGATCCCTACGGTATGCCAGATGTGGCTGTCATACTATCAGAAATAGAGTTCTGGAATTTAACACGTTGTGTGCAATCATTTAGATAGCTAGTGAACCAATTGTATTTGATATTTTTCACTCCTAAACACTCACTCCTAGTTTGAACAAAAGAGTTTCAACATCAACAGTGTCAAATGCCTTTTTTAGATCCAAATATATGGTACCTGTAACCTTTCCCTGGTCCATATTTTTGAGAATATTATAAGTAACAATGGCAGCTGCAGTTACAATGTAATGTATATGCCTGAAACCTGATTGTTCAGCAGAGTATTTTATATTTTTTGAGATACTTTAATTTTTTGCTGGACAAGTTGACAGGCCTGTAATTTGGTGGACTGAGAGGATTATCTGATTTGAAAATTTGTGTCACTCTGGCTTTTTTCACAATAACCCCAGGACAACACCCATCTTAAGATAGGCATTTATTACATTAATAAGTGGTCCACTTGCATCATTCAACAGGCGAGCATTTAGGGTGTCAATACCTGTAAATTTGAATGCCTGAAGTTGTCAGAGTTTTTTTTTTTTCTGATGAATATAAATCAAAATACAACTCCTACCTCATCATGCTCTTTCTCATAGCATGTTAATGGGTCATATATGCATATATTCACAAAATTGAGATGGTACTCTTCACTGTTACCATCCCTTATGAACCTTTTTATGCTGTGAGGTTTCATTTCTGGAGGAAGGGGGGGGGGACTGTACCTCAATCAAACTGAACACTTGAATAAAATTCTTCCCATGTGTCTATGATGAACTCCTTCATAAATTCCACTCCCTTGCGAATTGTATCTTTTTTGGGGGGAGGGGGTAGTTTGTATTGTATTGTTTTTGTTTGTTTTTTTGTTTTGTTTTGTTCTCTATTTTGTTTTTAATATTATTCGTTGCTCCATTGTGGCATTAAATTAAAGGTTCATATTTGTCCCCATAAGGAGCCCCTAGCAGATCACATTACCCGGTGGATAATTTGCATAAAATGTAGTCCTTTGTGCTGACATCTTTTACACCATATTCCTACGCGGGCAGGTGCGCTCTGGGATTTTAGGACAATATTCTACTGTTGTCTATTCTGCTATATTCTCACTGAAATATCAACCTTACGAAGAGACTAAGGGTATAACTGCGCAGATAAGGATATGAAGAAGGCGTAGTGAGTCTTACACGATCCAGAATAACCTGCCTGGGTTTCGATTGCGGAGCGGTGAGTGACGGGACCCCGCTGTGCGCGAATCGGCTAATGGCTGTTTGATGCATTTACACAAGACGTCGTTGAGAAATTGGACCAAAAATCTTAAGATCTGGAGCGTATGACAATACAGGATGAATTTACAAGTCGGCATACTGCTCGTCTTGTCACTAGGAGTGTCAATATCAGGTAAGAATTTGCATATTATCGTCAAATAAATCGTTATCAGCTTTACATTTATGAGAACCCGGCGAATGTCAAAATTTAGATTTTGAAAATGGCGGCTCCCACGTTCAATCACCAGAAGGTAAACAAACCCAGCATCAGAATCCACAACTTTAACACGACTGTCTAAAATTAAGTGACGGCCATCTTCGGTGTGGAAATGGCTTGCTCTCAATGTATGGCAAGACTTCCTGCTTGGATATGAAAATTCGGCAGAGCCCGTCATTGTGTGGTGGCTGAAGGCAGAACTAGTGCCTGTCTGTTGCCAGTGTTGGTGCCAGGAGCAGGGGACTTCTTTCCACTGCATTGTCGCCTTTTCAATTGCAATTGCATCACAATTACTACTAAACAAAGGAACACAAATTCTATATTTTTCAATTTTTTACTATCGAGAGACGCTCTGTCCCAATGAGATCTTCTCAGTGAGGAGATTATTTATTTCATTCAGAAATCCTGAATCTGGGAAATCACCTTGTGCCATTCAAATTCTCATTCAGGTCATTCATGTTTTTGCCATCTTGCAGACTGAGTCATTGTTATATTGATTGCCTAACATCTATTCTCCATGTAACAATTCATAATCTCCCACTGCAAGTTGATCAGCTGATCCATTTTTTTCAGTGTGGTGCACATTTTCTCCCAATTTTGTCTTGTTTGAAAAAAAAGAAACAAAGAAAATATATATATAATGTTGTGTTTTGAAACATGTGCATGGGCAAAAGAATTAGTGATGGTGGGCAGATTTTAATTTATTAAACTTTTGAAACAAGCAAATTGTCATTAGGTCAAGCTGTACTCAAATGCAATTAAATTTACGGAATTTAAGCTGACTTAATTGATGTGTTGTCTAATTGCATATCTTAAAATATCTGTAAATAAAACCGTGTCAATGTAGAAAAATGATTTATTTTTAAAATTAGATTATTTTAGCTATCAGACTGATCATTATATGTCTTGAATCAGAACAAAACAAGATAGGAGTTTTCTTGTGGAAAAGTTCACCACATGAAATGAATATCTACCGGGTGTATGGACTGACATTGGACTTCATACCAAATAATTATATACTTGTTATATTGATTAAACAGAAATTAATTTTAATCATGTTATTTCAATATGTGTAATAATTCAGAAGTCACAAATATTTTTTCTATTTCCATGTTTTCCTATTTAACATCCCAGCATGTATCACAATATGCCCATGTATACATTAGTTTGATTTCTGAGCCATTTATAATGCTTAGTTAAAATTTGGTAGGTCTATGATCGACGCTGTTTCAAGAGGATATCTTAAAAAACATCTTGACATTTGATAACATTCTTGTTTGTATGATAAAAATCATAATAAATGATTTTTTTGAATACTGATAAGGGAACAAAATGAGGCAACCATATCTAATAAATATCCTGACCTCATTAGCCCCAGGTTCTGACTCATGCCTTGTGGGCAATCCAAACATCTTGTCAAAACTGAATAGTTACAGTGTGTAGATATACCACCAGGGACATTACCATATACTGTCTTATCTGCATGATCTAGAGTGGTGTTGATGATGTGACAATGTACAGTCTTTAGACATCAGTCACTCCGTTTACACTTGAAATAACTAACATTGCTCTGGAGATACACGGACATGCTGAGAATGATAACTATTTGTCTGTTTCAATTTGTAAGCATTTGTTAGTATGTCATTTTACCCTCTGAAATGCCAAACATTGTGACTGTATTATTTCAGTTTGGATTTAATCCCCAAAGTCACAATTTAAAAGACATCTGAAATTAATACAAGAAATTTAGTGGATATCCATATCACAGTCAGTATATCCATACTGACTGTGAATATAGAGAGTTTTATGTTGATAATTCCATACATAAACCTGACCCAGCATATCTTTGTGACATGCTTTTTTCTACTGTTCTTTGTGCAGAGGTATCAATAATCACATTTTGAAATCTTTTTTTTTTTAAATGAAAAAAATAATTGAAGCCACTGTCCTATTTTGGTCTAGAGGTTCTAAAATAACCTTGAGCATGTTCAGCTCTGTGTGATGAAGAGTCAAATTTCTACTTGTGGTTAACTGTGTTACCACAGACCCCATATTAGTGACCTATATCATCAGTATTAGAGTTCCAAATATCACTGCATACTATTATGGATATTTCCCAATAATTTGAGGTGACTTCATCATTTGCAAATTGCATTTTATGATTATTTTGCATATCAGAACAATGGACCTTCCCCTTAAAAGATAAGGGGTATGAAAATAGATTTACATGATAGATTTGATTCAGGACTAACAATAATGATAAATATAAATTCTGGCGTGTGTCCTGCAAATCAAATATATTTCAATCTATGGATTAAATTTAATTTTCATTTCACTCAATATAATCATGAATATATAATTAAACCAGATTTAGGATAATTTGATGAGTTTTTTAATTCATTTATTTACAATTTACCATTGTTTATTTAAAATTTATCATTGTTTATTTAAAATTTATCATTGATTATTTCACTTTTACATTTTGACTGGGGATTTTCATTGAAAATGAAAGTTTGGGAGATACATATATTGATTTATTAGAGTATCTCATCCATACATATATTTCTCCCCAACTTTCCAGTTATTTAATTTGGATATGATCAGATAAAGTCATCAATATGCAGAACTTTATGTAGTTAAGATCTTCCGATAAAGAGAGTGGTGTGAGATTCCAGTGTCATGATGATGAGTGGCCTGTCTGTAGCATTTATTATAACTTTTATTGTAGCTTTCACCTGTCTGTCATTGTCAGGTAGATTGTATGGTTTTTGGCCACATTGGACTGGGTCCATTCATGGGGACATACATGACCATGACATATTCCAGTGTAGAGTTGACAGCGCCTATATTTAATCATCCATTGGTTTCTGCATGAATACTTGAATAGGTCATTCAGATGGGAGCCATCCGAGGGTACTTTATTTAGCCTATATATTTCTTTATTTCTTTATTTGAAAAGTATGGTATTTAGTATTCTAATTGTCAATGGATTCATCAAGTTAAAAAAAATGTGCACAAAGCAATACCCATTTGAGAATAACAATTACCAGGACAGCAATAAATTATAATAATACATGTTTCCAAGAACCACAGATTAATATTTCTTACTTTAAGCATAAATAACTAGTGGTAATTAAACATGACTCCAAGGCTGGCTTGAATGAAGGAAGGAGAAAATGGTCAAAATCTCTGAGGGTGGTCTCTTGTAATCCTGAAAATGTAATGGAGAAGTTGTGACTTGTGAGATGTTGTTACATTGGATTACATACACTGTGTGGTCTCATTGATTGTATTGTATCAACCATGACATACATGTTATTACAGAGAGGGTCCCACCAGTGACATAGCAGCCAGTCATGTACAGTGAAAGTCACGAAGACCTCTCTATTTATATTGTTTATCCACATTTTCTAATATTTGAGAGTGATAACATTAAATAATTATTGTTATCCAGAATCACTTTTTTTTGGCTTTAAGTTATCTTGTTTAATGTTATGAATCTTTAGCTAGAAATATTCTCATCACATTTAAGTAAATAGGATAACATTGACAACTGATCAACTAAAAAAAATGGCTTGTTCAGAGACAAAAACCAGAAACAGGACTGCAAGGGTTAAAACAGAAGGTTATGTCCCAGACTCCTATCTAGACTAAGCACTTCAATAAATAGCATGATCATGCCAGAAATGTTTATCATACATTCAGCTCTTGCTAAATATCCAGAAGTTATCAGTAAAATGCAAGACATACATCACAGTTCTGTTTAAAGGATTGGAAATTGTCAGGTGCTAAACTTAAGCTTCTAATCTTCAACATGGCTAGAATGGTCAAAAATGTCTCTTTTGGGGGTTTAAGATGGGGATAAATCTTTTTTGTAAATAGCTTAAGAAAAATGGGGGTTAGGTGGTCTGTTTGCAGTTAGGATTCAGTGTAATTCTGTGTTTGTAAACATAGACGATGTTTGTCAGGTAAACTCTCTTGATACACCAAACTTTGCCAGGTGATACAGAGAAAAGGCAAGAAGCAGAAAGAAGACCCCATGTCAATTTACACTCCAGGAACCATAGAGGGGCAAAAAACCAACACAGAATAATCGGTTCAATTAAATGTAAAGATAACATGACAGATCAATGAGGGGTGAAATACGAAGTGAAATCAAAGTGATAGATTAATGCCAGAAGTGGCAAGATAGAGGAGGAAGCAAATGGAGAATTTGATGAGAACAGAGGGAATAGATTCATGAGAGAAACATGAAATCCTATTTGCGTGCGAGTTACCTGAGGCACAGTTGGGGTTTTTGCTATGTGAGTGACTGATGTGCAGGCAGGCCAGGAATTGGATGAAGGCTGTGACTTGGTTCCCCTCTCTCAACCTCAAGGCAACACCAGCTTAATTGGTGTGGGGCACCAGTAGACATGATTGCCACTGATTTCAGCTCCAAACAAGATTGCCTTTTTTTTCTGTGGTCCTGATGATTACAATATCTTTTTTTTCTTCTGAAATTGTAATTATGGTCTCTATGCAGCACCCAAGGCTATGAAAACCAAATCTGCCAAATCATAATTGGAATAGGTGCATATATTTCTCCACAATATGATAAGAAATATTGGTAACCAAATATATTATTTTCTAATTTAAACCATAAGATACTTGAATTCCTTATACATTTTAAAGGGCAGGATGTAATCATAATTTTACTCTCTGATTTTTAATTATTATGCAAAATAATAGAGAAAGGCTTGACATGAAATTGGAGATTGGAAAATTTATGTTAATCACATGAATGCTGCTGATGTTGGATTGTATCAAGTCAGAAACATGATAGGTTCTCATGTGTTGTGAAATCTCAGGAGTTGTTACACATTTGTTGGTCTCTTGCTTCTGTGAGGATTTTCTCATGGATTTGAAGGAGCCCTGATTGTGGTGTTGGGAGGCTGTGGACATGTGAGGTCAGAACAGCTGGACTGGAGAGCAGAGGTTGGAGGCTAGAGGTGGCGCTCATTTGTCCTCGCCTTGATAATCACTGACACAAATACCTCTCTTATCCGTACCTCACCTTGCACACTCAAGTGCCGAGTTCTAGCAGTTTTCATACACTGCAAAGTCTCATCCTCTGGTTTTTGTTGTCGTTGAGGTTTTGTATGTTCATTTGTACAATGACTAGATTTTTAAAATCATTTTCTTCCATTGTATCATGAAAACTGATCAAGGCATTTTCTTGTGAAAAGCTCCTCAGTTGAAAATATTGAATGATATATTTTTGTTGGTACTTTCTTCAATAATTGTAATTTGAAGACACATTTAAGATTTTCAACTTATCAGTATGTCATCATGACTATCAAGGATTGGTTGAGTTCAAATAATACAGAACATACACCACAGGCTCACAAAGTAAATATCATCTTTGGCTACCAACCTTTGGTTTTGTGACCCAGTAAAAACACAAGGTGCTGAAACATGGTGAGATTCACAAGACTGTGTGATGAGGGATAGAACCCATACACCCTCCTCCACACCGCTTCATACCAGCATCAACTTATACAGTCTTCCATATCTGAACACAAAATTAATTGAGTGTTAATGTGTTTACCACTGCTGTAGATTTCAACATGATGGGTTGTTATTGTAATTCTGAAGTGTGTAATTGAATTAGTGCTACTCTGAAGAAAGTATTCCATTCAGAATCAATCCTCCACTTTGCAGGTGGCAAGGCCATCCAGAGATTTATTGTCACCATAAAATATATGGTGCTACCCATTTTAGAGGACCTGGTAGGAGGGGAAAGACAATGAGAGAATTATGCTAAAAGAAGCTGCAGGATATAGTTAGATGTGAGGATTGACAGAGTGTTGAGGGAGCTGAGTGGGCATGATAGACATGTCAGGTGGAGGTTGTGGCCTGTGCTAGAGATCCAACCCTTCATCAGTGTTTTACAGAGACCCCTGGTGGCATGATTTGATAGCTTCGACAGAGCAGGCAGGATGGTTCAGGTTCAGTTCTTAAATTTTGCAGTTAGATTGCATTAAGTATGTGTTTTAAACATTCATAAGGAAGTGTGATTGATTATATTTCGAATAAAATTTTATATTTGAAACTTACAATGTATTAATATCTATATCATGTATACTTATATATTTTGCATTGAAACTTGATGTTACATAATGATAGAAGGTTTATTTTCTCACACATATCATGGAGATATTTGTGCTTTTTTTCTCACCCCATTAATATTTCAATGTAGCAAGCTGCTGACCTGGAGACTGGTGGAGAGGTTTGGGGTGATCATCAGTCTGTAACCGGACTCCAGCCTCACCTGACAGCCCACCACCCTCCTCCCACTCCTATCACTCGGCTCTATTGTTTTATGGCCTCCACCTGAAAAATTCATTATTCGCAGGCATGCTCCCGGGTCATAAGAGATCACTTGGTTAGATTGGATCTTGCCACCAAGACACACAAGATCCACAAGTGATTCTTGTGAATGGGTCATGTTTGTCAGTTATGCAATTGTTTTTTTTTTTTTTTTGGGGGGGGGGGGAGGGCTTGATACATTTCTAAGTGTAAATTTAAGCAAATAATTCACTTTTAGGACAATATTAGAAAGGTCCTTAGGATTGAAGATTTTCTCTCATCGAATGTTATTTTTACACCAAGGAAAGTAACCCTGCAATGGACATGAAGGAGAGCTTAGTGCAAATTGATATCCAAAAATGTTTTCCTTCTCAACAAGAAAGTGATATTAAAACATGGAAGTGTTGGGAGGAAATGAACAAAGATATTGTTGATAAAGAGAAAGTGATACAAAGCAATCAGTCATATGTTGGGCAATTCTGGCAGAATTCTGAAGTGGAAGGAAGGAAAATGTTGTTCTTGAGCACTTTCTTTTTTGTCCGCTTGAAGTGTTTTGACATGTTGGACATTAAGCCATGTGACGATAATGCTGATAAACCACAACTGGAATCTGGTTAACTACTTTCGCTTGATACATCATAGATTTGACATGTTTGTGGCATGGGGTCTCGTGAGAACAAAAATGTTGGCATTGTAGGATTATCCTTGCTCCCATTTCTATTCTTTTATTTACTCTTGGAGAAAAAAATACACATAGACAGACCGGCACATAACTCTCTGCAGCCATCATAGTCTATATTTATCAAGATGAAAACAATGCTAGTTATCAAATTTCTTTGAATGTCAATAAAAACTGGATCATGTTTATAGAAAAATTCATAATTTAGAACCATGCCCTCAAAGAATAAAAGGCTTTGTTATTGGGAGAGTGAATAATATTTATCAGTTGATGTTTGTGAGTGTGATGGTGAATTATGACAGGAATGAGCAACACCATTCCAACGTGATGCCCTGTGTATGAGAGGAATTTGTGGCTGGGTGCAGAAGGGTAAAAGGGGTATCGTGCAATATGGGGAAATACACTGGAATGGCAATGAGGGTTTGTGGTAAATGTGGCCGTTCTTGTAGTACTATCTCCATGAAAAAGATAGACACTGCGGTCTCGTTGGATTTATCATGGTAAATTTGCTCTCGTTCAAATACTTTTTAAGCCACATAAACTTGCCAGGTAGTTCTTTGCCAAGTGTGTGGGTGTCCAGTGTAAAATGATGAGTGCTTCAAAAAAATTGTTACTGCTCAGGAGAAGGGAATAAATACTCAGTAAATATGCCGAAAGATACATGGAAGTGGTGCAACAAATACAAATATTGGATACATTAGATGGTGAGCTCCCATGGCACACCACCAAATGTTACATTGGTGTGTACAATAGCAGTTATGTGCTCTGCAGATAGCCCGGAAGTAGATGCTTCAACAAACTACTAAGTTCTGCCTTGTTGGATTTCTGAAATGCCCATAGCACCATAGTATCTCTGTCAGGAATAATCATTGTCTAACACCTGGTATAATTGACACATTTCTAAGCAAGAACTCTAGAAGTCAAATATCTGTCTTAGTTCAGCGTAAGAGAATAATCCAGATATCCATAGTCTACAAGGAGAAAATTGCCCCAGATAATATTCAGTCAGAAATGATTTACTGACCTCACACTAAGTATCCTCTAGTGAGGGCAGCATACACCAGGGGGCACTGATAAGGCACTGTGGAATATGTCACTGACAATTAGGGCAGATGAGGATGAGATGGGGAGATGCTGGGTTTGTTGTGTACCCAGGGACTTGTTCACAAATATACACACACTTCTCATCCTCCGCCCAGTTTATTCCACTCCACAGGGACCAGCTCAAATATTATCACATCAATCCCCCCACTTCACAGGGGGGCCCTGTCAATAGCTCCCCCCCACACCCTCCCAAATATTGGCAATTTCCAACCATATCACATCTCCCATATCAAATAATCATGAAAGATATTGAAATAAACATTAAATTGATTTAGAGGGCATCCTATCCAAATATTGTGTAAACCTACTGAGAAGACATGCTGTAATGATTTAATATTATCTTGATGTTCATGTAATCATAGTAATGGTGTTCTGGAATGGGTGGATATTTATATCCTGGGCAATTACCTATGTAGAGCTTGGTGGGAGATCGGTGTCATTGATACACACTGTGACATGGTGAATGGGGGCATGTGCAATCTCAGTCAATATTCTGCAATCATCTGGTGCCAGCCTTCACAAGCATCCTGTACTATCCCTTGGAATTAAATGATTGATGACATAGACTCACCTTGGAATTAAGTTCATGGTTATCAGATGATACAAGAACATAGAGTATCGTGAACTGGCAGTATGTGACTTTATTGGGTCACGCTTGTCTTTCTGCATTCTTGGTGTCACAATGGTGTGGACAAATAGATATTTGGCTCCTATGGTTATGATCCATTGAATGAAATACAGGGTTATACAAAAATAATAAAGCAATTGAGGATTGATAGTAGTTTCTGTGATGTAACTCTGGCTAATCTGGCAGATACAGGAAGCTGGATAGGAACCTGTTATGTTGGCACCAAGTCCTGGGCTGCTGTATACTGTATAGACCCATTAGTTGGCGCCAGATCAGCAGTCCAAGTCAAACATCTATTTCGTCAAACTAAAACATGACAGACAAGCCATTCAGGGCTATTGAGTGAACATGTATTATGAATTAGATATAGGCATACATGTGTGGTCAAATGTGTCTCGTCATCAGCAGTAGTCATAAGGCTCAACTGGTGTTCGCTGATGTAGGATATAATTTAAAATAATATAAGAGAAAATCCTCTTCTCATAGACTGCCAAATTATATGTTGTAACTATTTGAAAAATTGTTATGGTGGACAGTTTTACTCAAAAGGTTTGCTTGTGAAAGGCCCTATCAAATGTATATCAAATGTTCCTTTATGAAGTTGGTGATCTTGTTTCTGCCTCAAGGGAAGCAAGCTTACACTCTATTCTCCTGTGCCCAGACATGTGAAGATGATACTGTTACACTTTGTGTGCTTCTGAGTAGCTTTGGACATATTGTTAGCCATCAATCCACCTCAAGCAGTGGACCCAGATGATCACTTTGTGTGACTACCACATGGCACAGTACAACTACCAAAGGGCTATAATATCAAAGCCACACATAACAATCACATGTTAATGTTGAAACACCTGTTACCTGTAAAGGGCAGTGTCATTTCCAGAAAGACTGGGACTTCAATGTCTGCATTATTTTTGGGCCAATATGGATTCAGTTCATGATAGGATGGAAGCCCTGCGAGTGTGAGTGGGTGGCGAGAAGCCATATGCTACAGCAGAGATCAAAAGGCTTTGGACTGCAACTTTTGTCATCATAAATATATATGGAGAGACAGACCATGTGTGTATTGTATGGTTGCAATATGCAATGTTCCCCAGTAGTCTCTCCCACATTGAGAGCCTAATGCACTGGGGATGTAGGCTTCACATTACCATGTCTCCAGTGTGGTGCATTTTGCTAGCTTGCCCTGAGAGCATCTGAAATATTTAGGGCATCATATCGTTGGATTTCATCGATACGATACGATACGTATCGATGATTTATCAATATTCGATACATATCGATACATATCGATATTACTGAACCGAAATAGAATAATTGACTGTCTTTATCGGTCCGGGTGCAAGCTCCCCAAACGGCGATATATTTAATATCTTCGGCTTAGAATACACACAGAAATATTCTACGACGTGTCAACAGTAGTCCGCCTCCTATTAATAAGTGTATATCTTGCTCAAATCGGAGAAAATGTGATTTTAACAATGCTTAAATATGCATACGCAACACGAGTTCGTCATTTTGAAAACCGGAAGTGACGGGGAGAAGCTCTTATTTTTGGCGCGAAAACGATTGGAGTGCTGTCACCACGTGTTGATTCCCATTGAAATATTAATATATTGCGCAATGAAGGATCCCTCAGTCGTCGTATTTACATTTGAAAGATTAAAAAACTTACGATGCGTAAAATATCGAGTAAAAAATCTGTGTTATTATGATGAAATGAGGGCCCAATTCGATACAACTAATATATCGAAGCACCAGTATGACAATACCGGTTATCGTATCGATGTCTGTATACCGGTATATCGATAATATCGCGTACCGGTGTGATGGCCTAGAAATATTGCCGACAAACCTTGCACTTCTCCCTTGGTAGGCTATTTCATGGTAGTTTCAAGCTCATAAATGTTGAGATCAGAAGCTGAAGTCAAATTTTCTTGGTGTTAACATGGGAAAATTCCAACTCCCTCATAGTAGGGGAAGGTGGGAATATTATCACTTTAGGTTTGATGATTTTATGTTCCAGTTATCTCTTCTGTCGAATGGTGCTTTTAGAGCAGCAAAGGTTACAACTTGAACATATGCTCCTATTTTCCTGTAACCTTTCCTCAGACCACACATAAACCAAAAGCTGAGAGCACCTGACAAACAGAAGCATATTGACAGGCTACTTTCACAAATATAAATATATATATATATTATCTGGATTGCGATTCTATGAAAGTAATGCAAATATAATACATGAACTTAAAACTTTTTGTTCTTGATAGCATGACAAAACTTTTTTCTTATTATACTATTTTAATAAGAATTTATTAAGAATTTATAGATGTATGAGAATGAATGAATACAATACCTCATAAGAGGTATTGATGAATAGTAACCTTAGTGAAGAAAATAGTCTTAAATGACTGTTCAATTGTTATTTGAATAACCATGTGCAAAAAGGATACATATATCTCCTTTATTTCCCTCCATTTTGCTGACTTCATATCATAGACACATGAAACTCAAATGGGACACTGTAAAGAAGCCGGAGCCAGAGGGGCTTTTATTATAGTTTGAAAATATTAAACTGAAGAGGATAGCAACAAATGAGTTGGAAAATCCATCTTTGTCAAAAATGTCCCAGCTGTTTTTTTAAACTGAATCTTTGTTGTAATGTTCTTGAGCATTTTCACATAGATCTAATCTAATCATACGATATCTGAAGAAAATACACTGGGATGATATCATATCAACTGATGTTCATCTATTATAGATGATTTAAATCCATCTGACAGTTGGACATCTCACCACTCTTTGAAGTGCAATGTTCATGATTCATTTCAATGCATTTGTTTCCCATGTCTTGTGTCATCTTTGATGAGAGACCTACAGGTGTGTTTCACTTGATGTCTTGAATCTGTGGAGAGTGGGAATGTTCACTAGCCAGTGTTCGGCCAAGCTTATGTTTCTGCTGATTGTATTTCATTAGCATTTAGCAAAACCAGTTACCGGCAGTGCATCCTGTAGCCACTTATTTGTTCTCGGGAGATTTTCCATTGTGGATTTTAGCATTGATATAGTAGGTGGCTTCTCTTCACCAGCGTGGAGGAGTGGGAAGGGCATCTTTGTGAGAAGCAACAAAACAAGACAGCTTTCCTGCACTTGATTGCCATATTGCATGGCGGGAAACCATCAACCAAGCATACTCATGGCTCTGCCGGGGCTCTGCTCGCCTCTGCTGTAGGTCTGGAACAGTATGCCGCAGACAGGGAGGGCACTTCTCTCCCCTCTCACTTCAACCATTACAGATATATTCAGATATATACGGCCATCTTATAATTGATACCATAATCTAGAAAACCCAAGACTTCCTTTTCATGCAGAAGTAAATGCTGCATGGATGTTGAAGAAAAAAAAGTTGTCAAGTGCATGAATAATATTTATAAATGCTTTCAGATTGTCCATCCCTTAAAATGACATTAAGTAGTCACCTGTACTGTACATAAGGAGAGGGAACATAGTGGCCTAGATTGTCTGTCTCATCATCATGCCAAATGCTGCCATATTGGGGTTCTAGAAAGACAAAGAGTCTGGCAATCATAACTTAGTGAAGTATGGCCCTGTAGTATTGGCCATTTGAATAAGGCATAACTTTATTAGGTAATGAGGGTTTGTTGTTTTGGAGGTGGACCAAATTTGGAACATATCAAGCAAAATAAGCTTGAAAATTGAATGATATTTCACAATATTTTTTTTTCTGGCTGCTGGAATGTGGATATTGCAGTAAAACAAGTCATTCTACTTCAATCTTGCTTTACAAAATTGACTTTGATGTGGCGTTCATGCTTGTTTAAGACAGTCTTGATCCTAAACCTGTCTTTTACCTTCAGTAAAGAATAGAAATGAAGCAGTAATTCAAAAAAATGTCTTCTCGATCAGGTGGCTTGGGAAAAATGAAAGTGACTTTGGCAATTTGATTTCACTTGACTGGCACTTGTGTTGTGTCAGGTCTATATTTCAGGTATTTATGTTCAAGCAGATACAGCTTTTATGACCAATGAAATATATTGCTGTTTACTCATAAAATTACCTTCAACGTCAGTCAAAGTACTCCCTGTGATGTCGGCTATTGGTGTTAATTAGGATGATAACTCCTGGAATGATTTATGGGTAAGGTTCATGAAGTTTTTATGAACATCCCTCTCTGTTAACTCATTTCTCAAACAGAACCCTTTCTTTAATCCTATCATTTAAAAAAAAACACCCAAAAATTATGCAGTTTTTGTCCGATATTTTTAACATTTTCCTTGCCTTCAATTAATGGCTTTGAGTCATTAAAGTCAAAATACATGGGTAAAATAAACTTCCATCTATATTGTTACACAAAAACAGACCAAACCATGCAGGACTGCATTTGGTTGCGCTTCACTGCTGCGTGACTCCGCTTCATCATGCTTACCTCAGCTATATGTTTGGATCCAAAAGACAAACACAATAAAAATGAAGGCTTTATGGAAGTTTATGATGTAATTTGTACATATAATGTTGCATGGAAGGACAACTGCATCAAGGGATGTGATCAGGATCTCACATGGTATTTATGTGTATCATGGAAAGGGGCAATATGGATAATTAGTCTTGAATAAAGTAGCATTTCTCCAATATGGACATAGGGTAGTGTTTCTCATGGACACACAATAGAGCAATGTAGGGGAATGCTTGTCTGAATCACTGTTATCCATGTTATTAGTATTCCCAGGCAGAGACATGCAAGATTTCACTAATCCCTTCAAACCCTCATTAGACTTAGTAACAGGATACCTTGGGATCAGCCAGATGGACTCTGCTATTGATGTGACACAGACATATGCATGTGTATTTAATTTCGCTTGATACTATATGACATTTTGTAGTGAAGAAAAGTAGCAAACCTTCTTGAAATGAGCAACATAAGAAGATGAAATCTTATATTCTGGAATAATTGTCTCAGTTTCTGCTGTGATGCCTTCATTCTGATAAGATACCACACCTACCTTAGACACGGTTAGAAAGGAAAAGATTCTATTCATGAAAGAGATAGCTATATTACACAAGAGAGTAGACTTATGTTTTGTGGTGGATGAGATAATTTGAGATACAAGCGATATATCTGTCTGAGAGGTTGAGCGTCAGAGATGATTGATGTCAGTTTACACGCCCAGAGCATCTGCTACTGATTATAATTGACATGTTGCATTATTACAGACGGTCACCAGGTTGCGCTGTAGACTGGTGAGCAATTGCTATGGTAATTCTGCAACTCAGATGACTGTTTGGCCCAGATGTTGCCAGATTTAAGTGGTTTGTGGCAAACCACTAAGGTGTTGCTACTGCCATTTTCACTCCATTTTCAACTTCTACCTCATGACATTTGGCATCATTTTTAGCTAAAAGGTCATTGCCCTTGTACTTGACCTGAAACCTTTGACTTTTTGAGATCCAAATAACAGGTTTATCAAATTTTTGATGGAGTCCTCACATGAGTGCAGTTGAAAATTGAGTGGTTGAATAAAAACATCACTTTTAGGTCTAGTTTTACACTGCATTAATTCTGCCATGAGAAGTTGTCACATAATACTGAAAAGGACAATATGTCTCAAAGTACAAGTTATTCCTCAAATAACATATTTAGAATCAAATCAAAACCACAATCTTTGCCATATGTATCATATTTACTGCATTGAGGAAACAAACAAGAAACATGATACATTGTCTGATTTCATACATATTAAAAATTGTGTTCTTACAGACATCAAAATCATTGTTCCATTTTGATATAAAAAATTCTTCAGTTGCATTATATATAACCATTCAATTTTATCAAACATACACAAAATAAAAAAATGGAATGTAACTTTTCATAAAAAGGAGTTGATACAGGGGTTGTTAAGGTCATTGTTTCCAAATGGATAGGTTCAAATGCCAAAGGGAATTCTATTTCATTTTATATTCAATGAATCATCGAGTGAAATTTGGAATGTGTTTTCTGATAAGTCATGATTAAACCATATTTTCATGTTATTTCTTTTTTAATCAAAAGTATGTTTATCCAAATATATGCAGTGGTGGAGATATCAAAGTTTACTGTTACCGAAGAAATGATTACTTCAGGATTACATAGCTATTAACCAGTTCGTGCAGATGATAAGAAGAGTTGCTTTGAGATAAATTCAAGAAATACATGTATTGCCCACATGAGCAGACAGATTTACCAATTGCCCTTGACTAGGGCAAGGAATTATAGATATTATATTTTGGTGTGCTCAGATAATAGTGAAAAATTTCCACCACTCTACTCGGTATGTTTTGAAAGGAGCTGCTATGTATTTTTTTATTTGATTTTTTATTTGATTTTATTTAAGTGAATTGTTTTTAACACCATCATCGCACATTATGTGTCTTGATTCAGTTTGATGCATACTTCCTGGTCTATTAATATGGAATGAACTCAGAGACTTTCCTGACATCCTGTGATTGTTAATATATCTATACACAAGTAATGTACATGTCATAAAAACTTGTAAAGGCTTGACATATTACTTTAATTTGATATTTATTTGCTAGTGATTGAGATATGAGAGAATATTTTCTGATTGAGTTAGCTGCGAGGAGAGAAACTTTATGAGCAAATGAGATATTGATTTAGATTAGAAAGATGAATGATGCTTATCACTGAAAGAAGAGTAATATTAATCATATAAAAAATAGTGAAATATTATATGCCAATACATTTTCCTCCACCTTCAATGCCAGAAAATTACGCTTTGTAGCGAAAACTGGCAATACGCTGACATATTTACTACCACTCCACATGCTGGATGCATATTCATTAGCCAAGTCTAGGCTTTTCATCCCAGACTTCTAGTGCTGCTAGTCTGTGCATGGGACATTTTTTCAGCTTTCTGCCTATTCAAGATAAGTTCATTGCCCATAGGCTCGTTTAGAGCTTCACAGTATCGGCCAATTCCATCACTGACGAAGGCAAACAATCGATAATCACTAGGCAATCCTTAATAATGAAAATTAATTAGGACTAGGAGAATGCCCAAGTTTGGATATCTAAATATGTCAAGTTGACTCTGCTGATGTATTTAGGTAAGGTAATATTAGCAAGCGGAATGGACGTGTTGTTGTGCGTATTTGCTGTTAATTTGGAGGGCCATGGAGCAGGGCTGGAGAGTGTATGCAGAGTTATGCACAAGCAGCTCAAAGCACTGCCAAGATGACTACAAATGATGGCTGTCAGCCCCGTGATAAGTGTGTGTGTGGTGTAGAACATGCGTATCTCCTTCAACTGTGGCACCGCCACAGAAGCAACCCCACAATTCCCAGCTTCCCCAAGGCCAAGAAAAAAGGGTCATTCTTCTTGTTTATTTTGCCCTTGCCGATTACATCTGCTTTACCCAAGAAGAAAAGGAAATTATTTTTCAGACTTGTGAAAGGAGTATTTCTCTCAGTGTGTATTTGTAATCTGGATAATATTTATTATTGTATTCAGCTCTTTGAAGTTTATTGTGCGATATTGAGCATCTTGAAATTACTAAAACAGACATGTCAGGAAATTCTGATTAATTTCCATTTATTATTTTTCATCTGAGGATGTTCAGATGAAAGATGTTTTTCTCATCTACTTAAATGACAGTTATTCAGAAGTCTGCGACAGCACAGTAGCATATTAAAACATCCTTAGAAATCAGCAAGGATGAGCTGAATAAATGAAACATTTATCTTGGCAGTTGATCTGTCAGGAACACATGGCAAAGAGATCATTTTAAAGGAATCATTGTAAGGTGTGATTGAGTGTTGGATGGTCACCCAAGTCAAATTTTGTAAGATTACTCCAAGAGACCAAACGAAACAAGGAAACCTGTGGCTTTCAGAAGCTGGTAAATTCTGAACACTCCAAATTCGATTTGTATTGCTTTTCATCTCCTGTTCAACATGTTCATCCGACAGTGTGGGTGTTTATTCGACAGTGTAGAAAAAAACGTTCTTCGTAATCGAACAGTTTTATGTTGAAAACTGTGGACACAGATTTTGATGAAAGATACATCAAGCTGTAAATTATCATTTGTGATAGTGACAATAGATTTGAAAATGAACAGACTTCTCATCCCATTGAGATATATTATACGACCAAATCATTTACACATGAAATAAATGGACACAATTACTGGTCTGGTCATATCAAAGGTTAAAACTAATTGGTTTCTCTGACAAACACCATAATCATTGAAGACTGTGAGGTCTGAGATTATCTAGGAGCCCACTTGACCATTGCTCTCAGGTGCTTATGACATGCACACTGATCATAGGTGTAGGCGTGCAGTGCCCTCTAGCCCTCAGCCTACCTCCCCCCCCACACCCTCCTGGTATTAACACTTGCCAAGGTGGAGCTCTTTTCTATTTCCCCCTTGGTCGCCCCTATGTGTAGGCTTCACCAACATCATTGGTTTCTGTGTAGTAAACAGACAAATTGCATCAATCACACAAGCAAATCCCCTAAAAATATCCTGCGTCATTTTCTTAATAGCAGGAAATTTTGCACACACAAATAATAACATTCATGATTACTTAAGTTTGTGTTATCTGATCTTGGTTGTCTCAACCTGTGGGTGTAGGCCATTGAAAAAGATGGAGAATGTCCTCTTCAGTCACTAGGTGTCAGTAAAGGGCGTGCTAAAGTTGATAGATGTTTTTGGCACCACACATGTTTCTACCAGACACTGATTCTAGCACTTGAGCCTGGCACTTGGATCTCTGCTAGAAGCGTCAGCGGTGACCTCTTGACATTTACTTGGGTGAAACATAGAAGTCACAGAGTGAGTTGTGGTCAATTTGTTGAGTCCCAGTCACAGTGTTGAGTGATATTTCACCTGGACACTGACCGGCCACAGGTTGCTATGTAGTCAAGTAGAGGATGCTGGGCAAGGAGTGGCCCCATATAGTTTGACATTCGATCGATTACCCTTCTGAAGGTCTGTTTAGACTATTAAGGCAGATAGGTCTTTAGATAGTCAGGGTAGTCTTGGTCCAGTCCCTCTGGTCCTATTCGGGACCTGGACCATTCCTGGGAATGGTAGTCAAAGGCTCGCTGCAGAAAGACCAATGGTTGCCTTGGCGCCATCGCATAACCTGCCAACAACTCCAGACAATCTCCACAAATAAATTACATGTGTGTCTGCCCACAGTCTAGCTGAGCATGCAAAGCATATCATTTTCTAACAAATTTCCTATAGACTTTGAGCACAAGTTGATGGCCATATGGGATATTAGCAGTGTGTGTGTACAGGGAGCGCAGCTAGGACAGGTTCTTAGTCATATGAGAGTGTCCAAGTCAGGCATGGGCAACATTATCGATCTACCCGTGGTTTCCATACAATACAACATGGCCGCTGTCACCCGCACAAGTGCTCTCACTCCCTGCTGCCTATATACCAAGATACTAGTTTATCTGAACAGACATACTTCATGTCATGCGTTCTTTATCACCTCATAGGCATTAATTCCAACCCAAATATAGGGGCGGTCGTGCAGGACATCAATTGTCAGGCTTCGTTTGTTTGTCGCCTGCAATATTTCAGCACGGAGAATGCTTACAAAGCTTGTTGGTGGCTTGTACATGTATCCCAGGAGAGTTTGGGTTTTATTGATGGGTGGCATGCAGGCCAGAGAGAGATTCTGCCAGGGCTGATAGTGCTATGCAGTCCTTGCTTTGGCTATGCAGGCCCGCAGGCCAGCCTGCTTGCCTGCTTGCCTGAGATGCAGGCCCTTCCAGAGTTTGTTACCAGCCACCATCCACTGTGCTATCATAAAGCTGCATCAACCAACCTGCCATAAATAATATACACTATATTCCAGCAGTGAAATTTTATCACGCTTATAAATACATGATATATATATATAGTACTGACACAAAAGGTTCAGTGACGGTAGAAATGCTGATCAAGCTGATGGCACAACTAGTATGACATGCAAAGATACTAGGTAGCAGTCTCTATGCTCATTTACAAACATAAGCCCAACAAAAAAAAGGCCAACTCAGCACGAAATGCCTGTGGTAGGAGAGGGTGGTATCCAGTTTACATAAAAGGCATTAAAATGGTTTCAATGTAGTAAGTTATCAAAGACCTTATGGTCTGTATATGTTTGAAGCAAGAAAAAAAATCAATAATAGGCTCCTTGAAGCTGAAGAGCTGCCAGGCAGACCAAAAAGAGCAGGATGGAGCCCAGGTTTATTGGGATGCTGTGGATGTCTCGTTGGAGGGCAAGGCTGCATTCTGAATGCAGACTCTAAACCAATATAAAGGTAGGGCTCAAGCCTTGCCTACCAAGACCTCTCACCAAAGATTCCTGGCAAATATCACTTCTTTCATTCTGTTTACATGATCTCCTCATCTTCTTGGGGGAAAAATCTTAGATTTGACAGGTTTTTGGAAAGACCAAATCATGGATAAAGACAAGGTGTTGACAGCCGACATGAAAGGTTGAGTGGATGATAATAAATATGATGTATGTGAAATATGGTCGGAACAAGACGATGACAGGGACGAGTTGGAGAGGCTGGTACTGTGATGTTCTGTGTGTAGTGCCCCCTGGGGGACTGTGTAGTGAGCAGGGACAGAGAGGATCACAGACCTGTGATCATACCATACCCATCCTCATGATCTGCTGGGTATGGGTAAATGCCTCATGTCACACAGTCCTGCCTTGGTGACAATCTTCTCACGCACATGGCAACACAGGTGATGAGACATAATTTGCTCCTCCTATTGAGATCCACTGCTTACTGATGGTAAGACAAATATCTGTTTAATCATCACCAAACAGGACCAAATTAAGTCATGCAGAGATTTTTCACCCTTCATGACCGGTATGTGCATGTTAATCACATGTGACTGACTTTGGAATGAACCGTCTCCTAATTTTGTTGAAGTCATGTAACAAAATAATTTTGAACATCTGGAAATAAAATGTGTGCCTCAAGCATGCAGGCTGGCTGATTTGTTTATTTATAAACAAAGATAATGCATTTTCTTTTTGCCAGACTATCTTGCGATATATAACATAAATAACCATGATAGCAAGTCCTACTTCTTGGTTGATCACAGAATAGTCCGTCTTTCATCCTGATCCTCAGGATCTTGCTGCTTTGTCTATCTGAGCAAGACATGGACAAAGCCCTGTGGTCACAAGCGGCAGAGAATATCCAGCCTGCATGATAGTTCCATGAATAGACCAAGAAGATTAACCGGGTAGGATAGGCTCAGGTGGAGCCTATGTTGCAAATGGTTTGATATTGACCTCTGTTCTATGTGTCTCGGCATAGAATTGTATTGGATGTGTGGATATCCAGTTCAGCAGATTTTTGCCAGTGGATAATGAAAAGATTACATACTTGATCAGTTTAGGAAAACATCTTTTGTGGTCATCAGAGTTTATGCAAAGTTATTGTGTTATTCCATTAGGTCATACTGGGTTGGTTAGTAACTTGATTTGTTGGCCTTTACTGCATAACCATATAAAAGTTTGCCTCCTACTTTCCAGACATTCTCAAACCAAGGCATCGACTTAAGTTTGAGCCATGTAGGTATTACCATCATCAAGATCAGGGGCTCTCATTGAGAAATCAATGGTATCTCCAGAAAAGAAGACTTGGCGGACAGGAGGGTGTTTCTTATGCTTATACCTTCATTGAATTTCAATATTACACCTTGCACCTCAAACTGTGTGTAGACTCTGTCTGGCCTTGATTTCCAGAAGGACTAAAGTGTGTAGATGTCTTCAAACCTCATGATTTGTTGCATAATTAAATCTATTCCCCTTCAGTGGTGGACCTCGGAGGTTTATCTCCTGCCAATAATCAGTGGGAGGGCTACATCTATTTGGTCATGCATAGACATGACCCCATAAAGTCATGCTGTAACCATCGTTGATGATAATAATAAGGTATCTTTTGACATTTTCTTTTGGCTGTTCTTACATACCTGAGACTTGGCACAATGTGGTCGCATGTGACCTTATATGGTCACATTTGTGTATAAATGAGTACATGTTTGGCAGCTGATAGTAAGTCAGATCTTTCAGTATACTAATGAGGTTTACATGAATGGGAATGGGAGGATCGCCTATGGTTTAAAAACATAAAAAGGACTGATTTTTTTAATACACATTTAAATATCACAGATAGCTCAGTGCTAATGGCCATAGGTCAGTTATGGTAATTATGGCTTGACTGGGAGGAGATGAGGTCATAGGTGTCGCAGGTATACTGTAGGTATATACTTGGCTGCTGGCATGCCACCAATATCAATCCTCGGTGAGCATGATGAGGAAATGGAGAGGGAAACCTGTATGGCATCTCATCATCTAACCAGATGCTTGGCTATGTGGTTTTAGCCACATAATGATATGGAATTCTTGATGCAGACTGAACGTGGGTGTAGTCTGGTGCTCGGCCTTCACAGTGTAGTCTGTGTCCTTGCTGCAACTGATCTGGCACCACAAGGTCCTGCAGGTAGTTAAGGACGATCTGATTCACACACCTGAGTCAGTCCACCTTCCATGTCGATATAGTTAAACTAATTGTAACTGTGTGTCACTGCACCGAGGTAATCCTACACACAATACCTGTTTGTAACATAAGTGAGGTGTATAATGGATTCGGCATGAGAGTCTATGCGAGAGATTTTACCTGTTTCTCTAAATACTTGCAACATTGATCTAAACAAAGGCAGCATTATTTCTTTAGGGCAAATGAATCATTCACGGTTTATTAGATATGGCACCTGTGATCGACTAACGGTATTTCTCGACAAATATCTTAACCGCAAAGAGTAATAACAGGTAGACACTGGGAATCAAGATAGAAATGATTTATGCAACTTATTTGACATTATCTTTGTAGTGATTCAGTTCACATGTGCCCTGGTATTACCTACAAGTAAGGTCAATTTGATGGGAGAACTTTGCACATTTATAGGCAGGTGTTTTTAGCGGGGCATTATGATGAGATTGTTGGTTGTACCACTAACAGTACATGCAAGTTGTATCGTTGATGGTGACACCTGGGACATATGCTAGCATGTCCAGACACCAAACAACATCATTAGGCTCCTAATACCATTGTACTTATTCTTCAGCCACCTCTATGTGGTCATGCTAAATAAATAACTAGTAATCAGAACAGAACCGAGTAGGCAGCCTATTGCAGCTAAATTCTTTCATCCTAAACTCCAACAGTAGAGATTATGTACAAGTGGAAAATAGGCTTTTCTGTGATAATTGAATAAGATTACCAAATATAATGCAATTACAAGTAAATGCAGTTATCATTATATAGCTCTGTGAAACATACAAATTGCATTCACAAATTGTGTTCTCAAATTGTTGTGTTCACAAATTGTGTTCATAAATTGCCACAATCACACAGGAGTTTCAATGTTTTGTATCAGTCCCTTGGGAATCTGATACAACTGCCACAATTACATGAGACACAACATAGAATATGAACCAAGCTTAATTGCCCCAACTGACCAGTATGCATATTACCACATATCAAATTTTCATGATATATATCATGAAAATGTGCTCATGTCTATTAAAGGACATCATTAAACATATTATTTCTGAATTCTCGTTTGAATTTTCACAAATACATTAAATTTTGGATAATATGTATTGGCATTGTTACCATTTATCTGAGCATTCAGAGTGTATTAGATTTCATTAAAGGTCATTTCCAGCTTCAGTACATATTGTCCACCTGTTGTTGTCTGAGCGGTGTCAAGTTCATAGATCTTGTAGAGTTATGCAGCCTAAATTAATGAGTTTGGAATGTAAACTGAAACCAAAACCACCGCTGATAACTGCGTAGGTAGTCTGTATAGGATTTCGTGAAATTAATCATTGTTATTGATGAAATATCGTGAAGTATTAATATAGTTGTGATGTAATCATAAGCAGTTTGGCACGTAATACTGTAGGTGGGTCTGGCGTATTTACCTATTTATTACAAATGATATTGGAAATCACATGATCTAGATAAAGGTTATCAGTCTGTTTATTGATACGAGTTTATGTGGGATCTCAAGACCTCTGTATTTGGTTTGATAAATAGGATATCAACATCAAATGTAGAAAATGACTGATAAGAATATGTCAATTTCTTTGGTATATTTAGGACAGTTTGTTTTGTCAGATGTATACAACTGTGATTATGGTTTGGAATGCTTAAAAATAATAATTTAAGTTATGTGTTTGTGTTAATTTTTCTATGTCGCCCACACATAAATCATGGTATAATATGATCCATTTTCTTGCAGCATTTATCAGTCGCACATTTTAAAATGTAATAAAAATTCTCCATTGACTCATTTATTATTTCTGGCTTTATCAATCCTACCAGACCAATATCCTGAATAGATAATTAAAAATGATATGGTTGAATTCTTTCCTGATGATCAATGACACATTTAAACAATGATACATTTTGGTGAGAATTTCATATGATTGATAACCCCAGTAACATTCCACTCATGTTTGTGACTAATTACCATATGTATAGCAATGGTAGACAAAATAAGTACCTCGCCTTTTGTTCAAATGTGTTTATGTATTAGGGTTGCTTTGTGTGTTGTCAAATGTGCACATTAACAATTAGCATCAGTGATGAGTGATTTGTGCATGAGCATTGTTTGGCAGAGTTAATCATTCATGTGGCTGGGGCAGGGGTCAGTTGTCAAGTGATGTGCAACATGCAGGGTCATCATATATGTGTGACTGTGTGAAGGAGGTCGGACAGGGTGGCACTGTGCAGTCAGCCCCAAACCCTGCTCCAAATACACAGGCTGTCAACTGCACACTCCTACAGCCCCATCTGTCATCACCCACTGCCTGCTATTCCTATTGTAATACTGACATCAGTTACTGACAACTTGCCTTCTCTAGCTCACTCATAATAGCTTTAATAAATAGCATGTATCATTTCACTTGTATGTAGTTTTTAGTGTGATCTAGCACTAAATTAGACAAATTCTGCCTGAGGATCTTCGAGCTGGATTTAGCTACTATCATCAGTCATTGAGGATTTACTGTTTCAAAATCATTGGGGTTGGATCCAGTTGTACATGCTTCCTATATTGGCCCATAGAGTGTACACATTACTTCATTATTGGCCAAAGTGGGGTATTGGATTTAGTCAATCTGCAACCTCCGGTACTTTCCAAGTCACCACCATAAAGTTGTCAGTAGACTATGACCTGCAGTGCCCCCAAGTGGGGTGAACTTTATGGGGTTCAGGTTCCACAAAAAGTTGGTCAGTGGGACAATAATTCCCAACCCTACCCTAAATCTATATGGAGAATACCTTGTGTCATGGCTGCTCTTCTCTGTGAAGGGAAATTCAGGAAATGTGTGTTCATTTATAACTACCGTAAATTAAAAAGCAGCCACGGCTGCAAATTTAGCCTTGACAAATATCATTAGCATAATGCTCTTTGTGTGTGCATTATAAATACAACAAATGGGAACCTGATAGGTTTGGAGAACACTGCTTCAATTATTGATGTCTTTTTTTTGCAGGGGTGGGGGGAAAGGGGGGCGTGTGGTAGATGGCTGTTGGTTATGTGTGTGTGCATGGCAAGAGTGTGAACATCGGGGCCATGCATGGAGTAGAATGAAGTGTGTGATTGCACGACTGGATGGAGCGTGCATTTTCCATATTGATCGTTCCTGCCTTGTGACAGCATCGGCCATCCACATATCTTGTTCACATCATCTCTGCCTTTGTATGAACACATGCTGTCCTCTTTCTAAATTATCACTAACAGGCAAGCAGCATTTATAGTTGAATTACTGGTCCCATATTGACAGGATCGTGTTCCATATTGAGGCTGTATGTACAATCAACAAGAGCACCAATCATATATGGCTGATTTTTTTACATGCCTGACAGATGCTATTTTTGTGTTCAAGCATTTTTTTTTAACATTTGGCTATAATAACGCTCCTGGAATAATAACGCATCATGTCAAATCACAAAGTAGACTGTAATGCGATTTTATATTCAACTATGCTGCTCACTAGCGCTAACAGCAGCATTTTAGTGTTGATAAACTCTGTAGACATGTAGGCGGGGGTAAAATACAATTACCATTGGGAATCTAGTCTCATAGTGTTTTGTTCAAATGAATTGATCAGAGCACTTTACAAAACATCCTCCAAAATGAATTTCCTTTACAAGTCCATTTTTAGGCATGAATAGCTGTTTACTTTTTTAGATTAGAAATGATTTGCATTTTATTCCAGTGGAAAAGGTTTTAGTGCTATAATAGTGTTGACATAATAACATCTGGATAAATGCACAGCTTAAAATGAGGCTTAGAAGAAGCTTCTTTGTATTATTCCAATGCACTAAGGAAAATCAGATGGTGATTTATGACAAAAGTTAAAGAAATATCCCAAGAAAAGAAGGTCAAATTATGTACACAGGTGCAACAATATCGCTGTGGCCTGACTCCCCATCTGAAAGAATTTTGATTATATTGGCCTGGGCAGCAAATATATTGCATAGTGCAGGGAGTATATGCAGGAACACAGACAGACATATTGAGTATATGGTGGTTTATGTGGTGTAGGACAGAAAATATACCGTGTAGTGCATTGGGTACATGCAAATTTACATGTAAATTGGGTACATGGTGTAGGGTGGAGGCTATGCTCCATAGGGCATACTGTATGGACAGTTTGTGGTGTAGGGCAGAGACTATGCTCCATAGGCATACTGTATGGACAGTTTGTGGTGTAGGGCAGAGACTATGCTCCATAGGGCATACTGTATGGACAGTTTGTGGTGTAGGGCAGAGACTATGCTCCATAGGGCATACTGTATGGACAGTTTGTGGTGTAGGGCAGAGACTATGCTCCATAGGGCATACTGTATGGACAGTTTGTGGTGTAGGGCAGAGACTATGCTCCATAGGGCATACTATATGGACAGTTTGTGGTGTAGGGCAGAGACTATGCTCCATAGGGCATACTGTATGGACAGTTTGTGGTGTAGGGCAGAGACTATGTGATTCAGGGCATTGAGGGAGGGGTAGCCTGGGGTGGGTGTAATGTCATGTATGCATGGTATGATTAATGACTCTGAGGTCTACATCCACAGATCAAAGTTACAGATTGCCACAGTAGCATCATGGGGTCTTATGGATCCCAGCTGAGGGGCTCGACTAAGTAGGGGTTCAACTATTCTTTGTTTATGCAAACAGGGTGATTGTTTACCCTGCTCTAAGTAGCCCAGTTTAGATTGTTTACATTTGAGATGCCACAGTTGAAAATTAGTTGTCAATGTGGTGTATGCTTACCATGGGTAAACACCCTAATCACCCCTTTTCCTCTGACATGTCTGTAAGGGTGTATGTGTCAAGAAGGGTACCCTGATCAGCCATGTTTAGGGCACACACTACATCCCCGACTCGCCCCCCTCAGCCCCCTCAGCTGTCAGAATTCATCCAGGCATATAACTCAGTTTCTCAAAGTAGAGCCAACCTGTGTGCTACTGTACCCCCATATATATATTTGACCTGGATTTATGCCCAGAATTCACACCTTCCCATCGGTTTCAAGCTAATCTTTCTTTCCAGATGGTTCTGTCAAGTCCACCTGATGAGTTTTGGCTTACAGTCATTGAGGCCGGTTTCTCTCCCTTCTCTCTTAATACCTTTGGAGTGTCCTCTCCTCACTCTGTGTCAATATGCAAACACTGACTTCCAACCAAACTAGAGATTTAACCCCAGTTTACTCACCTCACATTTTCAAGTGTCAAACATGCGAGATATTTTCATAACCTTTACCCTTTATGTTAAACAGGGCTTCTTTATGATTGTCGACCATAATTTCAAGAATTGTATTCGTTCATATTGGATGGAATTTAGTAAGGGTGTTGAGAATATATTTTGTTATCGAGAAGAATGGTGGGAGTAATTTTTAATTATTTTTTATTCTTATCAATCGTAACCTGACTGGCTTGAAGTATGTACAGTGTTTTGGTTGCACTTCAGTGTGTTTGGTGTAATACTGGTTGTGTGCAATACCTCAAATTCTGGGCACAGTTTAGCGAAGAAAGAAGCCTCAACTGTTTAACCTCAAAGCCACAAGGAGGCGCTAAAACTGTCAATAACTCAGCGGTAACACCTCCACATGCACAATTTGTCAGTGTGGCATCTGCGCCTGGGAGAATTATTAGGGGAAAGAAATACTTATGACATAATAACTCTAATAAGCCTCATCAACAGCTGGGATGTATGACCTGCTCAGAATATGATAAGATTTCTGTCAACTATTACTTTAAAAAAACATTCAGAGAAATTGATATTGCAAAACATCATATCTTTGGCAAGATTTATGTAATGGAAGAGAGGAAGCTAAAAAAAACACATGTAAAAACTTATGATGTGTTGTGAGATATGAGCTCCTAGTTGGTGTGAGCTACCTGCCTGTGGAAATTTTGTGGGTGATGTGGTGCCCCCTAGTGGGCTTTATCAGTGACCTGTTAGGGAAGCCTGGCATGGTAAGACTTCAGGCTGTTGTGCCCTCCATGCTGGACCTGCTTGATCATGGGGTGAGCTTTGTGTTGCATATTGTTACCCCTCCATGAGCACGACCTTCTTCTCCTTTGATGTCAATGGGGATACACTGCAGTTTTACCCACAGGAATCTAATGTTGCCATATTTTCATCACAATACACATGTTTTTGACTGATACAGTTTGGCTGTTAAGTGAGAAATCTTTCTGCCAAAACAATCTGTTGGCACCAGAGGGCAATACCAATATACAGAGATATACATTAGTTGGTGTGTTTCAGTGAGATTTATTCATGTTTGTATTTTTACCCTCCAGGTCGTCTGACAGCAAGGGCTAGTCAAGTGGCTGAAGTGTTAAGCTTGTTTAGGTTCAACGCAGCTTAGTGATTCAGAAAAAAAGCAAAATATTTGAACAGAAAAAGGATAGGTTAGAAATATATCACCCTTGCCATGGCCAACTTGATTATTGAAATGAAATAACTACAAAGACAAAGTACTGAATGTACTGGAGTTTCGGATAGGCCCATGTCAAGATGTAAATGAAAGGAACAAGATGAAAGAGTCGTGTTTCTGATGCCGTGTAAAATAAGATACATGTGGCAGCTGGCTTCTTTGATTTTTTTCTGTGTGGAAATATTATCATAAATTCAGGCTTTGAAAAATTTACTTATATCATACAATTGGAAATGAGAGTGAAATTAGTGACATGTGTTGGCAGAACTAAAGTGCAGCAATCATAGTTGTACAGGGGCCAATTGGGTCGTCATCTACTGCACCTGTTTAAGAGGAAGTGATCAAATTTATGGCACCATATTGCTGAAATGGTATAAGATTAGTATCTATATATAAACACATACATTAATTTATATGCATTTAGATGAAAACATGTTACTTGCCATGCAGGATTTTTTATGGGAAAAAATTCTCAGGGAACTAATCATCTCAATCATGTGTATCAAATAAGTGTCGGTTACAGACATATTGATGATTTTGAATTATCCTTTACTGATGCTGAGAAGGATATGTGATTTTTAGCACATTCCTTGATGGCATCTGAGGGGTCCATATACAGTGAAGAATATTTGTGTATGTCTCTATGTGGCCTCATTATCATAACAGCACTACTGGGGGGTCATTGTCTTGCCTTTATCTTGTACTTAATCTTATAAAGCAAACATGAATGGATTAGTGCAGGAATATGATATTCTGAATAGAGGAAATCAATATAACATGATGAAGATTGCATAATGCCAATCTGTATGATGTATAGTAAACATGTATAGAGGAAATCCAGAAGACCGACTAATGCATTTATTTCCAGTGCAGAATGAATACTGGCTAATTGCAAACTATCTTAATATAGATACCAAGAAGAATATTGGCATTGTACTGGTATGATATTTGTGTATATGAATATGTAAATAAGATTTATATACACATTTAAACAGTCATCAACATTATTATGATATGATATGAGGTTTATTTCCAATATTTCATAATTACATAAGTTCCAATAACAAAGAAAATTATAACAGTACAATTATGAAATAAAGTAGGTTACCAGAAAGGCTCGGGAGCCTATCGAGCTGGTCACCTGTACATTTAAATATAATAAATAATCATAGTGGTTAACATAAATATTTACATTTTAAGTAAGGAAAAAAGATAATATATCAGTATATTTAAGTAAAAAAAACCAAAAAAAACCAATGAAATTTGCACATTATACAATTTCTGTCAGGTTTGTAATTAAATCTAATAGTTTTTAATAAAAACAGTCAAATAGATATTTGGTCATGCAGTAGTGAGTAAAAAAGGTCAAACAGGGCCAAGATATGATCAATACTGTGCCATACCTGTTAGTTGTTCATTTCTGACTTTAAAAAATAAATATCAGAATTAAATATGATACATAATGAGCGCTGAGCATTTAATGAGTTTGAATGAGGACAGGATCCATTCTCTCCCTGGAGCATCAATTGGGCTAATAAAAATATGACATTTTATGTGTGGATCAAATGTTAACAGGGGAAAAAGCAGAACATTTCATGTTTCATGTCATGCATGCATATTGTCTGTGAGCAATAACGAAGGATACTGTTACCAGGAAAAGGATGGAGTTTAATTTCCAGGGGATCTGATATGATTTCTGGGGGAAATTAAGACCATGAGGTGTTTTCTTTTTTTGTTTTTGTTTTTCAAAAGAAGTGATTTTAGCCAGGAAAAGGAGAACAGCTACAATAACAGCTACATCTGGTATGGACCTGTTTTTTGCAAAGGAAAAATGAGATTTACTTCTGGTAGGAATGATAAAAATGGTCATTTCAGGCATGACATTGATAGATGAATAAAAGATGCCCAAGATTGCTTCCCAACGAGAAGAATTTGTATGTATGGGTGAATTATGTAAAACTAATCAGAGGAGGTGATTGGCTGTCTTCCTCTCACCAATTAGGACTGCTGCCTTGATCATGTGGATATGGGCAGGTGACAGATGGCCTCCCTGCACACAGCCTGCAAATCCTCTTACCTCACTCACTCCACTTTAGGTGAAGGCCAGACTTCTATACACTCACTCTGCGTTAATATCTTAACATGTCATGATACCAGAAGTTTTAATGTTATTTTGTAACATGATTGACACAAAACCTATGCATATGATATTAATCTTATGAAATTAGCATAACCTGACTGTTTGGTGGAGCTGTGATGTCTTTCGGACTTGACAAGATTGGTGTTTGGAATGAACTGGTTGTAATATGATAATGATGTGCAATCAACATTGAAATTCATACAAATGTGACCAAACTGATCTATTGTTCCGTCTGTGATGTCCTGGGTTGAACTTAATGAAGAGAAATAACAAAGTTGCATTATAATGAACTGGTAATATTAGAGCATAAACAGGATGATTGACAAGGTCATTAGCTGTCAGATGTGCTGATCTGGTGCAAATGGAGCTATATCTAGTTCCAACATGCATTGCCAAGTATTTATAGATAATAAACATAGTCATTGATTTACAGTTTTATCTGGAAAAATATCTTCAGTATCTATGTCACAAAAAAACAAAAATAAACAAAAACAAACAAAAAACCCAAATAGGTGTCCATATTATGTTAAAGCAAATTAAATATTTATTACAAAGTAATATACATATATGATTTATAGATTTCTAGATTGCATGATAAGTCAGTTTTGATTGTCATTCATGATATGATTTTAATGATGCTGACATGTGAAGTTTATCATAGATTTAATTAAAAAGTGTTCGCAAGCGATAATAATTAGGATAGAATAGTTGCATGTAGAATGATCATCTGCATCATGCTATGGGGTGTTTGTGGTTATATAAACACCAGGCACACTATTCACATGGAGCTAGCTGCTTATTGTCAAGTCTTTATGTGTGTATGATGGGTGGAAATATGGCACCAATTTATGGCTAGTGTGATTTGTAATTTTTATGTACACAAGATTTCCGCAAATCCCAACAACAGCGTGATGCGATTTTGTAGGCAAACTTGGAGGTACTTGATTTCATTGAAAGAGGTATTGAAATCAGAAAAGTTTGTCTGTATATAATCTTCGGTGCAAACAATTTGTAGGGGATTGGGCCCTCATCAATATTCTATAAACATGCAGCCAATGATGACAATTACAGGAAGTAGTCATTATAGGGCTGGTCCAAAAAAAGGACAGAAAAGAATAACATCTAACTATTGTGTCCCATATTTATTTTACATCAGAATTGAAATAGGAATACATGACTTATCAATAAAAAAGACTTTAGACATTTAAGGAAACATTAATAAATTAGAAATTGTTTTCAAATTGGTATATGAAACCAAGAAAGGATACCATTTTGCAAAACATTCGAGAAGTCTTATTTCTGGACTAGGCCATGGTGTTGTGATGGAATTTGGGATATGAGAGGAGGTAGGGCAAGTCAAGACAATATGACAAGATTGCTGTGACATTACATAAGGTGACATCAGGTCAAGGCAGTATGACAAGATTGCTGTGACGTTACATAAGGTGACATCAGGTCAAGGCAGTGTGAGAAGTTGGCTGTGACGTTACATAAGATGACATCAGGTCATTTATAAACATGCTGCAATGAGGCATTGTCTTGTGGGCCTGTGATGCAATGCTGGTGCTGCCAGAATCGTGACCAGTGTCCACGTACAATGCTGTGACTTACTGCAAAAGTGCAGGCAAGTGCCTGAGGCATCACACAAGTTAAGGATCCAAATTAGACTTGAGCCCTCAGTATATTATCAGGTAGCTTAAAGTCAATTGACCTGATGAAATTGAAAGTTAATTGAGATACAGTCCCAAGTAGGTTTATGAAATGCTTGAGAGTCGTCCACAGCAGCAGGCATATAAACATTAAATAAGGGCTATTTTAACTCAAATTAATAATTTAACAAGACACAAACTCTTTTGAGATTGAAATGCTCAGCCTTGTGTTGAGAGCCAAAGCATTCTGTAGGGAGTACACATGTATGTTCAGCCATTTAATGAATTTAACCTTTTGCTTGTAGTAGATATATCATGGCTACCTTAATTAACTAGAATTAAGAGGATATTCTGTGCATTTACAAATGAATGTTAACTTTCAAGAGTGTTAGATAAAATACAGACTGCATACTGCCATGTGCTTCTTGGGAAGAAACAGCTGCCAATTTGAAATTCACAAAGACATGATTAAATCAAAGAGCTTGTATACTTAGTTTCACAATACTAAATGTCAGCAAGTAAATGTATATGTGATTTGAGGTGTCCGTTGTATTGGGTGGCCTATATATGTATGACTTACAGTTTTCTGTCTTTATCTTTCTAGGTAAGTGGCTCTGTGAAAAATGACGGTGTATCAGGTGTGAGCAGGAGAAAGAGTTGATTTACCATGCACAGATGAGAGAGAGACAGAGAGAGAGAGAGAGAGAGAGAGAGAGAGAGAGGGGGGGGAGACATGAAAAGGAAGAAAGCAAGACCTCTGATGTGACCTTGTGTCTGGTAAGGTGCTGCCTTTAATGTCATCCTGCTTCAGGGTTAAACTGCAATTCTACCAGCAAAAATGGAAATAGCATGCAAATAGGACCCCATATCGACCAGGATAATAGAAAACCGAATCATGTGGGACAGGAGTCTGGTGTGCCAGGTCTTTACACCAGAATACAATAAACATGCCAGACTTGATGCTTTCTACTGTGCACCTGGTCTGCTATACAAGCATTTTTAAGTATCGATGTTGTGTGTTTTCACGCAAATTCATTCAAAACTACACATACACATATATTTGGTGTTTGCAAAAATTATTCATATTAATTATAATGCAAGTTGAAGTGTAATTGCTGTAAGGTGCTTCGATATTGGCAAGTGAAAGTGGCATTTGTCTAAATCAATACAAATATAACCTTTGGCTTCACATTCACTATGGCTTATAAAGCTTGGTTAAAATATCAGTGAAAGTTGAAAGAATCAGTTTAGCTGATATCAGGGCTTAAACCATGCTAGTCCATCCCATACTTCTCAAACTTACAGCATTTTCAGCATTTTAATGCTAATTGTATACACTTTATATTGCCAGTATATTTTCGACCTTTCACCTGAAATAAGTCTGGGCTTCAGAATGTTCATGTAAATTACATTTATAACTCACATGATGACATAACTAAAATATTTTACTATCTACTTTTGCTTTTTCCATTGCAATGCTACTAGATTTTCAAGTTGTATTTGAATGAAGTAGGTGCACGCAATTCAAGAGCAATGAACAAATTTAGATCAGAAATCATATAGTATTTTAGGCTTATTAACTGCTTGCTAATGCTAAGCTTTGGCAGATCAGATCAGTTTCATTGATAATATTCAGTACATAAACATGCAATCACTGCACGTTTGACATCCATTTGCATTGATTGATTAAATCATAAGTCAGCAGAAAAGAAAGTATAGTATTTAAGCAATGTTAAGAGCACTTGCAGTATTACTGAAAGTGTTAGTGGCTTAGTCATATAAAGCTTCCCTGTGTTGAGAATAACACCTACTCCTTTAAATGCCAGTCTCATGCTGGCTACTCAAGCATATTCAGGTGTTTTACTTCAAAGCTTCCAAGAGTTTGTGGGAGGATAATATCAGAATGGGTTGAATTAATCCTATGTATTCTGAAACTTGGCACAACTTGGACATTTTCCCTCATAGAGTCAAGTATATTAGAAGTTTACATTGTTGTGTTTCTTACCTTTCAAAGGTTTGAAGTCATTGACACAAACAAATGTCATGTAAGAGGAATAATGGAAAAAAAGAGGGCATTTTGAGCTGGTTGTGTTTCCCAGTTATCATTATGCATGATGATTCCATGCAATTGAGAAAGAATGTGAAAATATCAATAATTACATACTAAATACATGTAATGTGAAAATATCCCACACATTCTTTAAAAACTTAGATGGCTGTGAAAAATTTCTGCTGAAGAAATTCTCGAGGTAGAGCAAACTGGCTTGTCATATATATTCATAAATATGAAAATATCATTCTACTGCTGGTTGGAGCCAAATGGAATCACAAATTGTTTTGTTTCAATAATAATAATAAATTCATGGTGTATGCAGTATATATATAGTCGTCCCCTCAGGAAGACATTCAGACATAATTTAGTGGTACATATCTATATTAATTGGCTGACAGACAGGCCCTAAATAAGCATTTTAGGAGCAAGACCTTCAGGGCACATTCTCACATAAATGGTGTGTGTATGCAACAAACCTACAGAAAAAAATTAATAACCAGGAGCAATTAGAAAAAGGTCGTCGTGGTTGACCTTTTCGTCCATAGAATAATAATGAGCAACAATGACATGAATGGCGATGACTCTTGCTAGTTTCATAAATCTCTTTATTATCACCCACCCCCAGGAGTATTTTCTTAACAGTGATTACTTTTTGTTATGATTTGTTTGTGTACGTAAATAAGCTGCTGAGGTTGAGTTGCAAGTAAATTAAAAAGATACTAGGAAGTTGTATAATGGCTGTGTGGGTTTCAGAAGAATCAATACTACTTTGGTGATAAAGCAAGTTTTTTGTCAGTAGCATCATTTATGGTGTCGCGAGAGATAGGAAAAACACACCAGTGTCCACAATGGAGGCAGCGATGCGGGAAAACACAATGGAGCGGCAAGCACACAGACAGATGCAGCGTTGTATCTTTGTTTAAGGCCGAGTTAAGTCTGATGCCATCATTGTTATAATATGCCTGAAAGCACTGCTACTGCTTCACAATACTGACTCATTCACCACCCAAACAATATTCATTAATATTGTTGAAACTTCAAATGCTGCCAATTTGTTTTAGCATCATCCTTTTCATGCTGATTAGATTGTGTGTAAGTTTCATTCAGGTCATGAGCCATTAAGTAGGTGAGAAATTTATTTGCTATTTTAGCAGGGACATTTAGGCAGGGCATGAAAACATTGGAATGGCAGAAATCTATAAATTTATGCAGAGAGTTGTGATGTGATGATGAAGCAAGGTGGTGATCTTGTGACAAGTGCAATTTGCCATCATCCCCAGACTCAAGATCAGGATTGGCGCCAAACTTCTAACCTTACCACAATGCATGAATGGGGCCAAAAACATGCGGCTCTCCTGACTATCGACAGAATATCGAGAGAAGAAGGTCAGAGTAATTAACAACAGGAGAGGAAGAATGGTAATACAAGGCATGGGGAATAATTAGGATCCGATTTTAATTAGCAGGAAAGCTGAACAAGGCAAAAATCTAGATTGACCCAGTTTTAGTTTATCCTCTCATGAGTGGAAGCTCACTGGTAAATAACGCACAGAGCTCATGATTATATTAGTCGCAACAAAGACATATTCCAGTGCAGGTTTAGCAACAGGATTAATGCCCGTATTAATGAAATTAATTTTGGCAAAATTGGCACCTCATGGCCTGCTGGCTTGCTTGCTGCATATAAATGTGCCATAAATTGAAACATATAAAACCCAGAGATACGATACAAGGCCTCCAGTATTGTTTTAATGAAATTTGAAGATCCATGCTTTTCCAAACAGTGCATTAGTTAAATTGTTAATGATGCAGTAAAATTTATCCAAATTGTGATGATGTTATGCAAGTAAATGATGTAATTTCATGGCAGTGTGTCATCTATCAAGTTTGGTACGTTGTCTGAGTGACAATTAGTATGATTTAGGAATACACCCGATGTACCTCATCATTTATCAACACCACCAACATTTGGACACATCACAACATCATCTTGACCACACATACACAAACACACACACAGCCATATGAAATGTTCCATATATATATAACATTGCTAAATTCTTGCTTTTCGCAGAATATTATTTGGATGGTATGATTTTCCGAGATGTGCTTAATGAGAAAGGTGGTGTGCTCTGTTGCTTTGGTGGCGTAGGCTTGGGGAGATACGTAGGGTTCGGCCACTGCTTTTCTTGGCTGCATTCACAGCTAATCCCCCGAGATGGTTATTTATTGGTTATGGTGCCGATTATTGCGGCGCTACCAGTAATATCAGTGCGCAACAAAGCTGGCCTCGTATCCGGCCAATCCTGTGCTGGCACAATAACAGGCGCTCACGGATTGAAATCACTCTCTTCTGTTCTGGGCACCCACTTTGGTCTGGATCAAAATCTAAGTCATTTCAGCCCAAATTACATGGCGGATTGATGTAAGATATGGATTGGAGGTGATAAAAGTGGTCAGTGTAGTGACCGCCACTCTAGTACCAATGAATAATAGTCGTCATGCATCGTCCTGGATACCAGACTCGGCATTATGAAATGGGTATCCAAGTCTGGAGATATTATTGGGTTGAATTCCAACGTTAATGTCATGTTAGCACAATTAGCATCTTAACTAAGGCCATTTACGCTATTTGGAGGTCCCAATTCGGTTGACAACTATCTCATTCCAGGCCTACTGTCTGGTTGAATTCATGGAGAAGCCAAATTTGATTGTTGCAGTCCTAATATGTCGAGCCCAATCCCAAACAGAAGACTAGCCAGGTTTGCCCTTCACACATCACCTTCTCCTAAAGCAATTCCTGGCCAGTCAATGGAAGGGCTGCATTTCTTATCCCATGGAGATTTACGATGTTTTCATTCCCACCACAACATCTATGTAGCATTTTATTTGATGCAACGGGAGATATTGTTGATGTTATCAGATATTTTCTTGTGATTTGAAAGGTCACACTTGCACTTTGACCATTAGCCACAACACTTCAAGGTCTGCCCAGATTGTGTGCTGAGCTGTTGAGGGAACTGCAGCAAGATGAGGAGGTGGACACATTCTAGATGATGCCATAGTTTTATTGTGGCTGATCGATGCAATGGTCAAGGACATATATATGAGATAGATGTGTTTTAATGGCACGGTGAACAATGACAGAAGATCAATCAGCTGATTGGCCCTGACATACACAGTCCATGACGACCACAGAAAGCACTCAGCATATCACCCCAGCACCACATTGGTGCAATATTTGATAAAGCGCGCCAAACAGCCCTGGGTTGATCGTAATATGTGAGATCAGGAGGGTCATCAGTGACGAAGCCAGCCCAGCGATCATGTACATCACTGCCCCTCATCATGAGGGCTGTGAAACTTTGACCATAGAGGGCAGTTATGACCAGAAACAAAGCTCGTCTATTGATTGTCACATCCCTTGGAGGGTTGGCCCTTGCAAGCCTTTACTTCGGTCCCAGTAGACCTTCCCATTTGTGAAGCCCAGGAGAGCTCCCCGTTTGTGAAGCCATTGCAGCAGAGAGCCACTCACAGTCTGTTCTGCAGGTCTAATCGTAGATTTGCATTTAATATTTAGGCTCACTAACCAGCTTAGCATGGTCTTCCTGCTGAAATGCAGGCTGTTGACTAATACAATTTGTCCCTAAATTGTGTTGCTACGTATCAGCCCATCTGCCTGACCCCTTGCAAAGGCCCTCGTCTGCTTGCTCTTGTAAATATTTGCCAGTGTTTTGCGCATTGCCAACTTGTATATTACACTTGTATATTACACATGTTGGAGAGTGGCATTTGAATGTTTTATACAATCATAAGGTTGCACCATTGTACAATTTTGCTTACAGATCAGAATGTCTGTTGAGAAACATTTGTGGAAGCAATATATGGTCTTGGAGCTGGCATGTTGTGTTGATGCAATATGTGGAGAACCTTAACATTACCAGCAAGGTCTGCTGGCTCATCTTCAGAACCAAGAATTTCCTGTGAGTCACCATACTCGAAGAGTTATGAGCATGTTAACCCGCCATCCACATGACCATAGACATGTTCCACACCAAGTCAGGTGAAAATGGCAAGTATATGGAGAGGACGATAATATAATATAACCCATAAGATAAAGGACCTTGTCTTGCTAATGCAATGATTTTGTGATCAATGTAAATATTGTCACATGCAAATGACAATGTCTCGAAACAACTTGAGGTTTTATTATGAAGCAATATGATTTGATAGCAATTGCAGATTACAGATTTATTGTCATTTGTCACTTGGAAATAATATTGCATCCAGCTTACGTCTAATGAGTGCTTTATCGGACAGAATGAGGAGACATGTCAGTTCGGAATTTAATTGCCATTCTTTAGGAGTTATGGACAGAATTGAGGAGACTTGTATTGGTTGGTTTGCCCGTTTCAGTGGTGTTGGGGATAATAGCAAAGAGTCGCTCAGAGGCGGATTGCAAATGGATCGACTTGTGTGGATCTGGTCTCTTGCTTGTGGCATTAATCATGTTGGCTGCAGTGTTTTGTCACGTCAGCCGCATCACACGGACAAGATAGAAGGGAAGGGGCAGATGCGGGATTGCAGATTAGGCCACCAGGTGGCTGCAGATTGCCTTCGTCTCCTCATCTTTGCATCCAAGACAGAATGTGGCCTGATTTGCTGGTGTGGTGTTTGCTGCTGCTTGCTAAAACAAAAGATGAAGCAATAAAGACTGGTGTGATATCACTGAAATCAACTTCTCGCTGTTAAAACAAAAGATAAGCAATATAGACTGTTATGGCATCAACAAAATTAACCTCTCACCATGAAACAAAAGATTAAACAAGAAACACAACTATCAGACTTAAATCAACAATATCAGCCCCTCACTGAAACGACCAATAAGCTCAAAACACAACTGGAAATATCAACTGTTCACAGTTTGTACCCACATTTCTCGCACCCAAGTCCAGTTTTACAGGCAATTCGTAGTATCATTGATTATTGCAAGTCTGGCAATGCTATTCTCCATTTATTTGTTTGTCGTTGGCAAACAGTGGCATTACAATGATATCAAATAAATAAGATGCTCATATGCCAGAACTGGGTAAATGAGAAAAGGGTCCGTGGAGAGAGCCCACAAATGGAAAGTTGCTGTTGTGGTGGCAATGCTATATGTTATATTCAACCATATATCAAAAGCCCTGACTTGAACACATTGTGAGCTGCACGTAGTTCTGTTTCTGGATTTTTTTTATTGTCCACATGGTTGGAAGTGCAGGATGACGCAACCTCCAGAAATAGTGCTGATGTCTGGCAGCAGGAGGCGCTGTCTAAAGTCTGGCACAAGGTGAGGAGACGTGCCACACTGGCCCTTCAGTTATAAAGAGGGTCACGAAAGCATCAGTTTGGCCATTAGATGCGTATTGATGGTTTAGCTTTACATTAATATTAAACAGCGCCATGATTTTTCAGCTTGATAAAAAAAACCACAAGCTCAAGTGAACCGACGATCTTGTCGCCACTCTGGGCGGGAGGCTCAAGACAGGTCTTGGCACCGATGATTGCTAAATGATGTTGAAAAACTGGTCTTCATAAAAACTGACTGTCTTGTAGTGTGTAATTCTTTATGCTGTTTGGTGTATGAGCCTTCCATGCCAGAGTTTAGGAGATCTTACAGGAGGAGTGGTTGCCATCAACAGAGCCTCATGTATTGCAGCGGCTGCGGCAGACTCTCAGGCTGTTTATTGGCCTCACAAGCCCAGCTCCGGCAACATGGACAGGTTGCTGCACATGCCGAGGCCAGGGTTGGTCATCTGGATATGTTGGAGCAATATCAACAGGTTGCTTTCCTCTACCTGGTTATTTCTAGTCATAAAGAGCTTTGTTAATAAACAGACACCCGTTTGACGTTTTTTTTTACCATTCTATATTTATTGTCACATATTTTAAACTCCGTCTGTTGGAGCAATAGTAAACCTTTGGGGTGCTTTGGTATTTGCCATCCATGTGCACATTCATCATCATAAACATAGTATTTTAAATATATCATTCAATTTTACCTTACCAGTCACATGCTCGTGATATTCACCACACATGAATCTCATGAAAACCTGCCATTGATATTCTCACACATGACCTTGACCTATCTTTTTTAGGTTATATTTTTTAAAATGACATAAAAATATTTATTTATCTCTGCCTGTTATGCTCCACCAAGTTGTCCTGAGCAAAGGGAACTTTTTGTGCCAGTCAGCACCCAATATTGGTAATTAACTTTAATTTATGTCAATTTTTGGGTGGTATTTTCTTGATTACCTTGGAAAATAGAGCAATAGTGTACAGAATGGCATGGACAAAGAATACTCTGGAACATTGAAAATAGAATGTGGCTCATCAAAGATATTCTTTATTTTGACACAAGGTGTTGACTATAAATATGGCGTTGGTATGCATATTGTTGACATTAAGAAGATGGGAGAAGGATGTGTAATGAGGCAGACAGGCACAAACTGTGGTGTTTATATAGGTTCTGGTATCCTGATAAACAACAATTGCACACTGGCCGTTAATGCTGATGTGCATGGCTCATGATCTCATAAACTCCTCTAGTTGCATTGCAAGGAAACTTTATGATAAGCAGTTTGTGCTAAGGTTCACCAAATGAGGCATGCAACTGGTGTGTTACCAAGCAGTCATGTTGTACTATGCTTGAGGTCTGCTTGACCAAAAGTAGTCCAGCAGTGGGAGAGTGTGACCTAATCATGTCAAGCAAGGTTCTTCATGATCAGGTTTTGGTCAAGTTTGTGCTTGGATAAATAGATATTTGGCTTCAACGGATGAAAGAAGGGAAATGGTTGAAAGCAAGGGGAGTTCACACCGGACACATTACATCATTTTATCTTTCTTATGGAATGTAAAACCAGTGGTAAAGTGTAGTCTGGAAGATTTGTAGTGCCATCAAAAAGGGTTTTACGTGGACTTATGGGGAAAGCTATTGTTTGAAGACATAGGTTAATGCCCTGCTTCACAGCCTAGCCTGCATCTGTGCTGGGTGAAGCTTCCTCTGGCTGCCAGCCTGCGTGCCTCCAGCTTGTGCGCAAGCTATTTATAGTCATGATGCTGCGGCACCTTGTGCCGATGGACAATGGAGCTAATGTTGTCAGCTGGCATAAAATAATACTTCAAGCGGTGAGAAAACTAGCGGGAAAATAGGCTATGATTTGATGTTGTCTGTTGCAAGTTCAGAGGGTGCCACAAGAAAGCCTGATTCACAGAGACCTTTGTCTATCCTGGCTGTCACTAAGCATGCAACAACTAGCTTCTGATGACCTAACAAAGCATGGTGAATGCAATATCATATAGCGCTGATGAGAGGACCAACTACAGACAAAAGGCATGCTATTTGCCATAAATGAAGCATGAGAATGAAGGCAGGTCATGCCCTCTGTCAGATGCCTGTACAAGGTTCACATAGGTAGCTCTCCAACAAAAGAGGCAAACTCTTGTATTCTTAGAAAATCTGGTTGCAAAATAGCCCTGTATATATAGTGCTGGCTCGTTCAGAGAAAGTAGATAAGCATACTGTTGAGACCGACCTTGACCTCAGATCTCAGCACAGAACATGCTTGTCCAGATAATGGGGATTAATTGTACAGATCGACACCTTTGGTTGTGTTGTGGAAATGGAATATTGTTTAAATTTGACTGTTATGAGAGTGATTTTTGTTAAACTCTAAAAGCAGGTGGGAACCATGTTGCTGTTGTCATAGATGGGTTAACCACAGAGAAGAGGCATGAAACCATGCAAATAATCTCAGGTCCATTGCCGGTAATTAAAAAGTCTGCAGTAGAAGTTCCTTATATAGAAAAGCAAATTGTCACTCATTCAGCTGAACAGACACGGGCCCATATAATGATTACAAAGATTTAATTATGTATGGCGTGATGCAATTTTCAGAGAAATTCCATTTATGACAAAAAAAAGTACTGATTCGGAAATTCTAAAAAAAAAAAACCAAACATGTAGAATTTCTTGTCACACATTCTCTATACAGGAAGTCCAGCTGTCACTTAATCCCTTCACTTCATGTATCAAGGAAACTATAAACTTTTCAGAATTCAGCTCTATAATATGTCCTGCCAAGTCGTTGAGGGATTCTTAGACAAAATCTTGCACAACCATCTCGTTTGACAGGAAATGAAAGAAAATTACCCACACTCTACTTGTCAACATGTTGAATAGATTCCTGTGGAAAAAGACAAGATTTGAGCGAACAAGATGGAATCCCTAGGTCACAATTGGATGAGCAGAGGAAGCAATTAGAGTAATAAGTCGTTGGTTTAAGGTGACGACTTTCATTATTATCAAGTGCTACACAATGAGTTTTTCCTCTGAGTCAGCCAGGGTCTCTGATTTTGGTTGAGGTGTGTTTGGTTTGGGGGCTTGCATTGAGGGGAAAAGGAGGGGGAGGCTTATTCCCCGTAGATGGATGCAAGATGGATGCACTTAGTTGTGCAAACACAATGGCAGATTGCGAATCAATATGGAATGATATCACAGTCTAGCACCAGAGACAGTAAGGCGACACAGGTCTCAAGATTGGTCAGAGGCCCTTTTGGGGAATGTGCTTTGCAGATAAAAATTGAATAATTAGTTAACAGAATACAGTGACCTTCCTTGGATGCATTCCAGGTCATAAAATAATACAAAAAGGAGTGAAACTGGATACAAATTCATATTTGTATTTGAATAAAAACGAGTTCTGGTTTGAAAAGCAACAAAAGACCTGCCCTTTGGCATTTGGAAGTATTCTCTGTTGACATAAAATAACTGTTGTTTTATTATCCTTTGTATAAAACATCATGAGAGTAGATAACACAATGGACATCTTTTCATGTTTTTACAAATTAAAGATAACATCTATGTCGTATTCTGCAATGAAACCCGTAGAAACTTCAACACAGACTTTCAGTTGTGGTGTACACTTTGTTGTATGATGGTCAGACTGTTGCAGCACAAGGCCCTCTTGATGGGAAGAATGTCTTGAGAGACCTTGTAAAGGCCATCCACCAAGACGGGGGCCCAATCATTCACTGTCTGCCAGCGTAGCATCCTATAGACTGTCCAGTCCAGCTTGTATCAAGTCATGTATTTAGAGGGAGAACTCATAGCGGCCATCCACTGAGACAAGGTCCAATCCTTTACTCTCGAAGCCAGCGTAGCATCCTATAGACTGTCCAGTCCAGCTTGTATCAAGTCATGTATTTAGAGGGAGAAATCATAGCGGCCATCCACTGAGACAAGGTCCAATCCTTTACTCTCTAAGCCAGCGTAGCATCCTATAGACTGTCCAGTCCAGCTTGTATCAAGTCATGTATTTAGAGGGAGAACTCATAGCGGCCATCCACTGAGACAGGGCCCAACCCTTATGTAGCATCCAGTACATTGTGTGGTCCAGCTTGTATCAAGTCACGCATCTAAATGGAGAATTTATACAGTGAGCACTCTAAAGACAGGATCTCATCCTTTACTATCATCCACCATTGCATCACATCCAGTGGGTCCAATGCATATTATAACAAAACATACCGAGTCGGGAAGCTGGGTGAGCGGATTCGGTGAGTTGGTGATTGCGGAAGGATACCCCGAGCCGAAGGCGAAGGGTATCCGTCCGCCATCACCAACGAACCGAATCCGCTCACACACCTGACCCGACGAGGCATGTTTTGTTTTTATACCTCAGACAACTACTGTATTTTTAAAAAATGATACATGAAACAAGATATTTATCGTTAAAAACATTTGTAAACAAAGCGCACCTCATTTGACCCCGTCACGTGACCCGAAAATGGCGCGTACAGCCATAGACTGGTTCCCACCATCTGTGTATATACACGATGTTCTTGACACCCGATGGGGGACCAGTCTAAAGATGGCCGACGCAAAATAGTTCCAACTAATCAATACTTTACAAATAATCGGCATGCTCGTATTCATTCGAAATCGCATCAATACGCGCATCACTGAGGTATAAGACTGGATATGGGGGTCACTACCAACTTTTAGTTAATATGATATTTGAATGCATTGAATTTCATGTAGAATATTTTTGTATTTACATAATTGAATTTGAAAAATAAAAAAAAATAAAAAAAAAAAAACAACAACAAAAAACCCAAAAAAACTAAAAAAATAAGCAATATTGACTGTCATGAATGTAAGAATGTTTGGTCCTGGACTAATATCAGGGAATCTGTGGATTCTTGATGATGATAGATGACCACCCTTACAACCCACACACAATACTTGGGCGAGAATCAATCATTCCTTTAAAAAAAAGAAAAAAAATCTTTATATCTGTCTCGCATACTCCATGATACTCATGCAGTATAAAAATAGAATTCTGCACAATTTATCACACTCTAAAAGACAATTAAGTTGTCTACATTTTCATTTGACAGGAAATATAATTTTTATCTTTGTGGTTTGCAGTGAGTTAGTTCCCTTGATGCTATGGATTTATTGTTGGTGTCAAATATACTACAGCAGTAGAAAATATGCACAGACCAGGACTTTATTTGTGAGCTGATAAGTAGCTGGATCAATAAGTAAATTATGCTCAGCTGTACCCAGATTAATCCAAGATTTATTTAGAATCTATATTCCTGGCATAAATGATGTGCATTGGGAATGTTAATTGAGAGAATCCATGTAAAGATCTTGATATATCCTAAAGTTTAGCCTTTACTTTTTCAAATATTTTTTAATACTGAGTATGGACAAAATTATTTGTTTGTCACCTCTCAAAAATACTGACTCGAAATGTACCATTCATGTCGAGTTACAATTCTAGGTTGGCACCCATTTCACTCCACAAAAAACATAAATATGAACAGTTAGGGATTCATCATTGTTGAAAATAATTGTATTTCAGTGGTAATGAATACACAGTGGTGGTGCTCCATTTATTTTCAGGCCAAATATAAACATTTTATTATCTAGTAACCTTCCTACCAATCAACATTATGTGAATGATCATATTTGCTGCGATGCTAACACTTTTGTTTTCCTTTTTTGCACCATATCGTAATTATCATATTTTTCCAATCAAAATTAAATAATATTCAGACCTTCCTTTTGCTGATTTAGTATTACTTTCAATGATGTAAATTATTACACACACAAAATATTTGATCCCCAAAATATTTGTTAAATGCTAATATTCTTCGACTTATGAGTAATATACAATTTTAAAACAATATTGGACTTCTATGCACACACAGGAGAATATTTTCAGAATTTAGTTCTCTTTTCACTGCTGCGAAAACATCTTTTGAGCTTCGAGTTCTGCTCCAAAACAGATCTGTGTGACAAGAATGGGAGTAAATACTTTCATTTATTATTCAAAACACAATTAATTTATTTTCCAATATGAAATTCTGATATGAAATAAATAGAACAACATGCAATTGAGGCATCCTGCAAAATCACCCCAATGTGGTCAGTGGCATGACAGCACAATTAAATCAAGTTCTACACGGATGGGACATCTTGCAGTCTCTGATTGCTGTTTAAATGATTTTCCTTTGCATTTGTTACTGTTTCGTAGTTTATATCAGTATCTTAGGCTTTAAACCCATAATCTCAGAAATAATTAATGATAATGATTATACATTTTAAAAATCATTCATAGGTGATGTTGATTTGTCTCAGACTGGTAACACATTTTAAAAGACATTTATGAATTATGAGGTGATGTTGATTTGTCTCAGACTGGTAAATGAGAGCACTATATATGTACAGTTCTCAGACCAATAGAAATCATATTCTGAATGGGTGGGTTGAAGATTAATCAAGAAAGCAGTAACAATTGGTAATTTTTTTTAATTACAGTAATAAGACTCTGCTTGTATTCATAAAGTTCCTTGCATTTCCACTATGTTAAACCAAACCACCCACAAGACTATGAATTAAATATTTTCATTTTTCTTGATTTCAAAATGAATTTACCTCAGTTTGGAATTAACATTTTAAATATTTGTCATGTTTTGTGACATTTGACATTCAGAAAATCAACTTTTGCAAGGTTTAGAATTTGATATGTATTGTTAATGGATTTGCACTGTTAATCATTTGTCATTTATCAACCATCAATTCATATGATATGGGTTTCAAACTTTATATTTCATAAGCAACCAGTCATTTTATGAGGGATGGATGTGGTTCATTTAGTAAAATATTTGTCTAAAGGTTCAGGGTTTGAATCCAGGTTAGGACAAATATTTTGGTCATGCAGCGTGGTGGAAAAAAGTAGATATCTTATGCTGAGCTGTTTCTCACTCCAGCGAGTGGTCCATGACTAGTTATCAAAAACTGTGGTTTGTGTAATCATCTTTATGTGATAATGTAGAGGAAAGACCCCAGGCTGCTTTGCAAAAGAGCAGGGCATTGAGTCTAAGTATAGCCAAAATAGTACTGAAAAAGTCATTAATACAACAAACAAATCAAGTCCAAACGGTCATTTGTGTTCAAATATTGATCATCTCAGATTGATAGTTTTGGGGAATTAATTTCTTGCAACATTTCCTCATATTTATTTCATGATACAGAATCTGTTATGACAAAAATCTGATCTGATGAAAAATTGAGAGTATAGGTTATTGCTAAAGAAGAAAAGGTTGGTCGAGTGTAAGGGATTGAGATTTGGTGGCATTTTGGTGGTCCATGTCAGTAGCTGGCAGACACTTGCCTTGATGGATAGACTGACAAGGCAAGAGCTAGCATGTCTAGAATAGCAAGGACGTGTAGAGATTGCCGGCTGCTTACAGGTTAGGCTAATCCGTCACAAGCCAAATCTGCAGACCCCAACAGCATCTTGTCGCAGATAATGACCAAGCAAACTCGCCCACCTAAAATATGGTGGCTATCTGCAGTCTAAAATGTGCACTTTGAAGGGGAGGAGCAATTTCTCGCCAGGATATATGAGCCTAGACGTGGCTGTCGGTTACAAATGAGCAGCTTTAAAAATGATTTTACTTCACCCAAGCTGAATTACAAGCAGTCGTCTCATTGATTATTTGAAAATATTATCTATGAGACTGATCTCATGCTCAATTATAATAAAATCAAAACTTGTTTTGTCCTATATCCAGGGTATTGATTTGTGGTGCAAAACAATAAATGAAATATGATCAGTCAGAGCCAAACCTATATTTGTTCACACATAAACATGACCAGAGAAAGTCAAGTCTTACCATTAAGTCACCCTATATGGTTACCCACAGCTTTGGAGAGACACTATATGGTCACGCATACCTCAGGCTTGATGCCTGACACCCCATTTTGTCACATACCCGGTATATGTGAGTGACCAAATAGATGTTTGGTTCAAACTGATGGTATGATTGCCATATTTGTGTGTAGTTAAAACAATAAATAAATAGACTGCAGAGTGAAATGAGTGAGTGAGGCTTGTGTCAGAGATATTGTTATTAATGGCACATATATGGCATGTGTATGGACAGTGGGCACAATCTAATGCCAGTCATTAATTAGCTGCTGCAGAGCCCCGGCCTGTGATATGGGCTCTGCTAATGGACAGACGTGCTTCGTCCGGTTACCTGTGTTGGCATTGCCATCAGCACAAACACTAGTTATTCCTTTATGGTTCATCATGGTGATGTACACGCTTCGCATGGCTATAACATGGCTGCCGTATTTTATGTGGAACTTTGAAGGTCATCTTCACAATCATTCAGCTGCACAGAGCCACTACAAACATGAGGGAACTACAAAGCTGACATGTGTACCATGCTTACATCCCCAGATATTGTGCTGATTACAGGGTCAGGATTTAATGTTATCATTAAATGATGAATTATATTAGCATTGAAATTTACGTCCCAAAATAATTCCTACATTTTGGGAAAAATACATAGATATATGTTGTAAATAAATGTAATTCATAATATATATGAATGACAAGGCAACACTGTTTTGAGCTGATATGGGGAGAAGGAGAAAGAATCTGCCTGAGAGCTTCACTTATGCGAGCTTATCGATTTACTTGCTGAAGGAATGAATAATATAAATTGCATTTTGTGAGAATCAATATTATTCTCAACAGTTGAAAAGACAAGCGATGGCAGATTTACCATTTGGCTGTAATCAGATGCTGGAGAAGGTGAAGTCACTGAGATACGGCTGCTGCCACTCCATTCACGCTGTCTCTTATTTGTGATCTGTGAATGGCAGTAACAGCATGATGGCCACACATACAGGAGAAATCACTGTATTCTTTCTGTGTGATTAGTGGTTAAGATTGGCTTCCATAATAGTGTATACCTGGCTGGCTAAGTATCATAATTGCTAAATGATAACGGCAGATTGCAGACCCCAGCTTTCATCTTGACTCAGCGTGGCAGCTGACACGCTGTATTAGCATAAATATCCTCCTCCAGTAATCGTAATTGATAAGGAAGGACCTGTGGTATGGTGCGATTGGTGACTAGAGGTCATCTGATTTGTGGTTGATGGTTTACCTGTCATGGACTTTGTCACCATATTTTCACCAAAAGTTAAATATTAAAAATAATAATAAAAAAATACAGAAATAGAGGTGACCTTGACCAATCATATTGATTGGAGAGAAAAATTCCCTTTCCAAAATCTTGGTTATGTTTGGTTGTCCAAGATATTCTTTGCTACTCGCATATGCTTGATAACAACATGGAGAGTTGGACAGACACTGTCTGATATCAGCGCTATATCAATTTGATTAAACTTACAAATTTTAAATGTGCATTTTTCATCAAGCCTATTTCCATGGTTAAATAATATGCTTAAAAAGTTTCCAGCTTCACTTCTTAACTCTATCACATAATTGAATTAATTTCTTCAGAGCTGAAAAAATATTTTAGGTTTTCTTTCTTGATATGAGTTGTAACCAAATATACTTTTTTTCCTGTCAAGTTGGCTCAATGACTAATATCACAATGACATTGCATTGTATCAATACTACACAATGTATCAATACTACATAATGTATCAATACTACATAATGTATCAATACTACATAATGTAGTATTGATTGAAATTATTATGATCAATTAAAGCAAAAAGTCAAGTTGTATACCACACACTTTCTATTCCAGATTAGGAATTGTAGAATGTGAGCTGTTTAGTGATAAGTATCTGATTGGCACTGATCATGACCTGACAAGAGTCTGGACAGAGCTTTTATCCACATAACAAGCTTTTTCATATCATGTCAATGAGATGAAGAAATAGGCATTTTCTATAATCCAGCGATGAGCATTCAATAGGATTATCTCAAGTGGAGAGCTGGACAGTGTCCAGTTTCAGAGATGAAGCTTTACGGTTGCATGTGGCATTGGTGTTGGTGTGCAGTGTGGGCATATTGGGCATATTGAGAGTGTGGGCATATTGTGAGTGTGGGCATATTGGGCATATTGAGAGTGTGGGCATATTGTGAGTGTGGGCATATTGGGCATATTGTGAGTGTGGGCATATGGTGAGTGTGGGCATATTGAGCATATTGAGAGTATGGGCATATTGAGAGGCACCTAGCATTACTTATACATGAGAGGGTCTAGCAATCAGGCATAACAACAACGTAAAGAGCAGACACAGATACATATATGTGTATGGTGCCTGCCTACATCAGCGAGTGTTATACCTGAATCGCACTCAAAATGCTGCACAGAAACAACCATTTTAGCTCGGCTGAAATAGAAGAATATTTAATTTGCTATATTGAAGTCTGGATTGTGTTGTGGAATAGCCAAGGCTTTCAGCTACATCCTTGCCTGCATTAAAATGATAATATGTGTTCTTTCCTTTGAACAGTACCTATGAAATGTCAGCTAGCATGACTATGTTTTTCTGGTCATGACAACCATTTCGACTCTAAATGTTGAAATAAAGACAATGGTTTCTGATAGTGTAGTCTGATATATTTGAGATGTAGACTATGGCTATATAAGGTCTGGTCCATGATCATGACAGATGTGTGTTTTGTGTGCAGGAGACTGGCAGAAGTCATGAATATATTTGTGATACATACCGGTGTATGTGTTTTACTCTACATATATCGCGTGTATAGGTTGCATGTTTTATGGCAGGGATGACATTCTCCTGTGTTGTAACAGGTGAAAATTATCTGTATTCATAGCCTGCAGATGATGGGCAAGAAACAACCCCCAAGATAATAATACAGAGCAATAATGCAACAATAATGCTAGGAGTAAACTGCTATTGTACATAGTTCAATCCCAGGGCAATGTTTGGGATAGTCACATTCTAATAGTATTTATCCTAATACATTTTTAGTGGCTCAAATCAGACTATATTCACCCACACATAACCATACCAGCAGATACATTATTCAAGAGATTGTATACACAAAAATGACCTGGCGAGTGAACTAGTTCAGCATAATTGCTGCATCAGAGGGGGCTGAAATGGGGCCCCTGTGAGCAGGAATACAGGCAGATTTGATACAGTGTTCTGATCCAGAAATATGGGGACACTGACCCATTTGAGAGTGACAGTAATTGTAGTGATCTACATGTTACACCTGATGGACATGGCCGCACATGTTTTACATCATGAAATAGACTCTTGGATTTACATTTAGAATACATTTTGTGATACTAATTTACCTGCATGATGTTAGAGTAAAGTCCAATTGAAATATTAATAAAAAAATAATAATTAACAGTTTCTGTTTGTTCATTATTTTGCCCCATAAAATTTTGATGATTTTCACATAGAATAGTTTATGAAGAGTATCTTATATTACTTGTGTGAATAGTATTTGATGTATAGCAGAACACAAGGAGGAACTGAGGAAAATTTATGGCCTTTCTCGGTTAAGTGCAGTAAATCATTCTTAATAAGACAAGCTTCAGATAGAAATAGTCCACATATATGAAGGCAACCACAGTTGATTAGCCACATAAAGTTCCAGTCATGGGTTTAGCATTATTATGTCATTACACTCTCAGGCTATGTAGAGTAGTGTAATAGCACCCCCTGGTGGAGAGGGATGGAATTCATTAAGATGCAAATAGATCTAGCAAGAATAATCAATCGCAAGAATATGGCTTATTTTAGGTTTATCAATACCTGCCCTAATACACCATTACATGCTCGATGTTTCAAATCAAATAGTTACAAATACGTGCATATATAGTAGAAATATATTTCAATGGACATTGTACTGAGCTATACTCAGGGGTGGGAGAGCTCTGAACCAATCTGGGCGGTACTCGAAACATATCTGGGTGGTATGACGTCATACCATTGTTCTGAACCAATTCTGAACCAATCTGGGCGGTTCTGTAATAAAACGACTTTTTATATCTCATAAAAAGCATCAAAATCACATAATAATCATCACAAAATATAACAAATTTTGCTACAGTTGAGTGTAAAACAGTGTCTTATTAATAATAATGTAAATGTAATGCTAACTCTATAACGTTTTTACGGTTATATTTGTGCCCCCAAGTCGGGAATTACTCTTCTTTATGCAGTCTTAAACTGGGGCACATTCCTGTGTTAAAATGTGACAATAATCTCGTTAAAAATCAATTTCAGATGATCATATACTTATATATGTAACTGATGAGCAAGTTATTTTCTTTAACATTTGTGAATGATAGTCATTATATAAAGATTAAAGAACGCAACTTTTTCAGTCTAGCCATTGTCCACCATACAACAACGGTCAATTACCACTCAGATTGGCTGCGATTTAGCGCACAGATTGTTGCGAGCGCCCAGAATGACGTCATTTACCGCCCAGATCAGTTGTGAGCGACCAGAATGACGCGATTTAACCAGATTGGTTCAGAGTTACTGCACAGATTGGTTCAGAGCTCTCCCACCCCTGATACTGAGCTAGAAATTGATAGGAAAGAAATGCATCAGTACCATTAATGTGATGAGCTAAAGTACAGAATGAAGTTGATGAATGAAATGTGTACATTTATTTCCTAGTTTCTCCTCCCCATATTGACTGCTACCATCCCTTATGAACTTTTTGGTCGGCCTTTGCGAAGGCCGGCCACTTGGGGTGAGATTGGTTCTCAACTTGGCTCTGTCAGACGGTCTCATTTGCTTAAGTCTCATTCACTTCCCAGTGTAAGAATTGTCTCGGACCTCCACACTCTCTGGTCTGGAATCATGTAATATGCTCCCCCCACACAGCATGCACAAACTTATGATGTAAGGAGCTCACTCGCTTGATTGTCACCATGATAATCATCAGGATACTGTAATTTTATGATATTAGCTTTGAAATAATACATCTCCATTTTTTTAAAGCAATTTAAGTTATACTTTTTGTGGAACATTCTTCCTTCTGACACGTAGCATAGAAATCTCGTGATCATCTGACCTAGAGAGGGACACTCTGACACTTGATACCATCCACTCACTCTCCATGCCACGGTGTCCATGCAGTGGACTAAAGCTCTCTTGAACCTTTCAGTATCATCATGGACTAAATGGCATCATGCATCACCAAGAGGTGACAAGTTGTAAAAAGTACCCCACAGAGAACAGAAAGAGGTGATGACCACATCACAGAGATGATTTGAGAGAACTTTGTGTCCAAGCTTGATTGCCACCTTTGATCGGATTACCCCTGCCTCCCAAACTCTGACCTAGAAGAAGTTATGGGGTGCAGCTAAACATGTTAAGTCCTCAAGATGGCATTTTACACTCATTGTTGTATTTCAGTGGGGAAGTATATTGTGTGCTGATCACTCTGGTAACTGATTCATTTCCATTCAGAGTGATTTTATTCAGAACAATTCAAATGTCACCAATTCAATCAATTGTCTTGAGAACCCTATTTAAACCAGACTAACTTATTCTCTAAATCATCTAAGTAGGTCATTGTGACCTAGTTACAATTTTTTCTAAAAATTATGAACAAAGATATTGTGTAAGATAAATGTAGGGAGAATACATATTATTTTGCAAAATATTTTGCAAAATATCACATATAGTCGATTTTGAAAATCAGCTCCTGTGACCTTGAAAATTGCCTAAGGTCACCCAATATGAAACTTATTCAAGTCCCTCATGTTAAATCAATATTGCTGTATTTTGTAAGAAAATAGAGCATTCATAAGTGAATTGCTCCTGTACTGGCCATGACCTTGACCCAAAATCACAAAAAGTTCAACCCCAAAAATTTCCCAGGCCTACATATTATCATAATATAGTATCTAGTCCTCACGTCCAAGCATAAAAGAATGATGAAGAAAACAAAGTGTGGCGGTGGACGCGGCGGCGGGCCGCGGATGCGACGGCGGTCGCGGAGGCGGACACTACAGCGGGTGGCGGATGCAGCGGTGGATGCGGCGACGGGCGGCGGATGCGGTGGCGGGCGGCGGATGCGGTGGCGGGCGGTGGCTTGTGCTGACTTAATTAATAATTCAACACTGTTTTCTTACACTTGTACAGCAGTTTTAAAAGCGGGATAAAAAGTGCCGACCATTCCATTTTAATGGACGTCTTGTTATGCTTTGAGGGTAAATTCCATAAGAGAAGGGAATGAAGTTCAGTTATCTCCCCCATAACTTTTTTTTCTGAACTAAACCTTTATAAAAAATAATCATAAAACATGAGGTTTGAAGTGTTTACTTGAGTTCACCCTAATTTAGTTAATATATAGGTTCATCAATGAAAAAAGGCAAGTCCATAACTTCATAGAAAGTACGGCCTCCCACGGACATGTCTCACAAAATGGCGAATTCTGCAGACCTTGATATAAATTATGGAGGGAGTGTGTTGAGTTGATCACTGAGGCGTCCACAGTGGCTTGTAAGCTGTATAAACCCCCCCACAATGTCCCTGTAAAGTCCACAGTGAAGCCTGCTGATCCCACAGTAATGTGCTGATGTCCGTTACCCACAGAAGCAGTCAGTGCTTTGTATGTATATCTACACACATATATAGTAAAGCTGTGATGCTTTATTGCCTCAATGTAACACTGACCTCAGTGTATTGGTCACTTGTGGGCTGCAGACTATATATACTGTGCTTGAATAAATTAATGCTTACCCTGTTGGCATGATAAATGGCTGAGAAACATATGGGGAATGACCTGTTCATGATTTACTTGTAGGCTGTCTTCCATAAATAATTAAAGTGTATATGGATCCTAGAGGGTTTAGAAAACATTGTTATTCTGAAAATAATGTGATACTATGAGGACTAACATTGGGTTCAAGTGATGGAGGTATAGAGATGTAATACTAGGGCAGCACCATTACCAATTTGACTCAGGACTTATGCAACTTGGTGGAAGAGAATCTTGATGAGATGGGCGGTGGGGGCTAATAAGTGACATTTCCTTTCTGTAGAGAGGCAGGAAATACATTCAGGGATCTGATTCTGTCGTCCTGGCCTGGAATGGCAAAATCCAGCTCACTGGTATAGCCCCGGCACTGGCCTCACTCTGGCGACTTGCTGAAGGAACGAAATAATCCTCAAAGGGAAGTCTGTCTCGAGGTCCCCATCTTGATGGATAAGGTTGGCCAATCCAAGATATAACTCGCATGGCACTCGCTGTGTTGGTCGGCAAAGTATATGCATACATAATACGTGAATAAAGGAAATATATATATATATATATATATATATATATATATATATATATATATATATATATATATATATATATATATATATATATATATATATATATATATATATATATTATTGTATAATATTGACTTGCTTCATGTTGTCCGATGATGAACGATGTTGGCTCGTGTACACTAAGCCCTCAGTTGTGGGAAATTTTGTCAGATTCATGTAGATTGTGTAATGTATATAAGTATGACTTTGGTGGAACAAGAATGGATCTGTGTGGTTTGTGACAGCTGGCTGTTAAATACTAAGAACGTGGAGCCTGTGGCACCAAATATTGATGAAAAAAATGGCTAGGCTCGCCAGTGTGCATATTTCATGAGATGGCCAATATATTGACGGTGTGGAAGTGTTGCTATTGTACCTGATTTATGAACCATTCTTAGACTTCCAAGTTTACACTATAGCAATAGAGCTGCACCACAAATGTCATAAACCCATCATGTTCATGGCCGATTTTGTTTATTTAGATTGTGAACATCAACAATGATCAATTCTTGTGTAAGCTTGGCAAGAAAATCGCTTACTTCCTTTAAATATTTCTGGCAGGGTGTCTCAGATGAAACAAAAAAGAAGATCAGTTGATAGAATCAGAAGATTGCCCCCAGACAACCTCCACTTATCCCTTAAGAGATTCTATCAAGATTCTTGTTTACATCCAAGAAGAGCCCTCACAAATAATAGCTATTTAAAAATATAGAAGCCAATAATGTCAGCAGAATGATTTCTGGCATGGGCCTCTTGGAGAGAGGGGTCCAGACCTGCCAAATAGATCAGTGTACATGGGATTATGGTTTCTGAATCAGACCACAGAGATGTCAAGCTTTGGTTTCTATTCACCACATCTTTGTACATTTTTCCCACAGGACTACATACTCAGGAGTAGAATTCAAGCACTGTCATCTGGCCTCTGAGAGTAATTGTAGAAAAAGATGTCAGCAAACAGTACAAAGTCACAGAACCATAGTTTTACAATGATGTTTAGTTTTTGGGCTTTAGTGATTTGAAGCAGCAAATCTCTGCATTTCCCCGACTATTCCATTAAAAGAAATTGTCTCTAAAAGATTTAATAATTTTCTCTCAAAGGATCAATTGTGTGCTTACCCATCTTAATCCCCCATTTCCACCATGGTAGTGTTTTGTTGCATAGTTTAGTGGGATCAGGTCTAATGTGGTCTGTCACCTGTCCGAATGGCCAGCTTCAGCTTTTGTTGTGGATATAAGGCCAGGGCTTTTAGCAGGTATAGTGTTACTGCTGTAGAGAAATTGGCTCAGAATTGCCTCTTTGTAATGTAGACTCCAGAAGCCAGGTTATTAAATGTTTTGATGAAGAATTTACATGCACACTTTGCAGAGAAGCAATAACTTTGTAGAGAATGATGAAAAACCTTTGAACACGTGTAGTGAAGTTTTATTTTCAATTTATGCTGCGATACATCACTGGCTGGAGAATATTGGAAGTTACAATGTCAGCAGTGTAACAGAGCTGTGTAAGCCTTTGTAGTGAACCACTGCAAGAATATGCTATATAGGCGACCAAGATGGGGCACTCACAATATACACATAAATGCTCTCACCTGCAGCATTAAGCGAAGTCCCTCATGTCTCATAGCCATACATCGTGTGCCATGTCCATAAGGCCACTCCAGGTGCTTTCCTTGCTCAACTGAAATGAGCACTTAAAATGAAAGAATACTGGCATTGTAATGATAGACTATTCTCCAAATGGTCAGTCACTTAAGTTTACAGTGACAAGGGATAGGAAAATGGAACTCTGAGACATATTGATTCTGGGTTGGAATCTTGGTTTTATATTTGTAAGGAAAGGGCACTTTTTCCTGCAGTGGTACTTACTTACTTCAATTAAATGAACGGGCAGCCACCACAATAGCATTTTAGCTGTCATATACCATGTATATGCTCCAATTTCTATCGCTGCTAGATTATTATATACACCAATAATTTAATGTGCAAGCAATTTTGGACTGAGTAGATTTTATTTATGAAGCTAATGTTATAACAATAGCGATGTATGTCTTTCTGATATTGATCAGTTGTTGTATCAATATGGCAATGTATACAGTGGTACATTATTGCACGCTGTCTTGTGAACACTCCTGTTGGCATCAAACAGTGGCTATGTCACATCAGTGGATATGTCACATCAGCAATTACCACTAAGAGCCACAGAATTGAGTTAGAAGCATGCATCTCGTGGTGGACAAGATTATTGTGTAGATATGTGTAGGGTTTATTGCTCTTGATGCAAGTTTTATGCATCCATTGCTTAAGCTGGTTATGTGTCTTTATGTTACCATTTGTCTGGAAAGTCCTCGAGTGTGGTTTACAGTCATGCCATTGCCCGTACATCTTATGATTCACTTGTGTCTGGTCATATGAATGAGTAACTGATAGAAAAGCTGAAAGCACATGGCACTCTATAATCGGATATGGAGGCTCCACACTTGCCCTCCAATGCTTCCCTGACTCCAGGGTATTGGTGGAAAATGACCAGATCCATGCCCTGCAGCTGGGATCCAGTGTGATCTTTTTTGTTATAAATGCCCAGTGAACATAAAGTACGAGTGAGAAGATTCTATTTCTAATGTATAGTCTCATCTCAACTCAAGTTTTTTGTTCCCATTATATTTGATAAGATATTGGATTCCAGGGAAAATGTATGTTGGGTTCCTTTAAATTGTCTGTGCAGATTAGACAACATTGAGACAATCTTCACAATAATAACATCATGTATAACCTTCTCTGAATGTTCAGCACATCCCCATAAAACCAGAGATGGCTCTTTTCATTGGACTGTGCAGGACATTCCCATAATAGCTAACTCCATATATCAGGCTGTAGAGAACATACACACAAGAACTATGGATGATAAAAGGGTGATACCATGCTCTATGTAATCACAATATTGATAAGGAAAGTCTGTATGTGTGAATGTATACTTCATAGCTAACTGGCAGTAGTCATGAGTATTGGGACAAACACAGGGACAATGAGCATCCCTGCAGGACATTCAGTTCCCCCACAGGTACATGTGTGGCTTCCTAATGAACAAACCCACAGGGCCAACAGACTGGCAAACCTCACCATTTAACATGAGGATTCAAGCAGGGATTGATTGTGACCCCCAGGTGGCTCTGGGGTTACTTTTAGGATCTGTTTACCATACTTTTCCTACAAGCACCCCAGCACCCACAGTGTAGAACAATATACAGTTCTCATATCTGAATCTAGGGTGAGGAACACATGTTGGCTCACATACTTATTAGACTGATTTCTATCTATTTTATTTATTTTTGTGGAAACTAGATTTAGGTGGAACTATTTAACAGAATCATACATTCTTGGACATTTGTTATTCAAGCATTTATTTGATCAATAGGATACCAGAAATTAATGTAGGTCTACAAATTTGTTTCACAAAAGTTTCTTCTGTATTTGAGACTGGGGTTAACCTGGTTGTACCCATGGTTATATCAGCATGGGTGAAATGTAGACAATGCAGTTGTTTGTTTATGATGGCGTTAAAAAGAGCAACATATTTCTTTCCCATATACAAAAAGTGAATTAGTCAAGGAAATAACTTGAGATAAGAAGTCATAGTAAACAATGGAGGCTGGAGGTCTGAGGGACTTGAAGAGGTCCCAGCCCCTCGTCTTAGTGGCTAGACAAATGAAGGGCCATTACGGGGTATTGTACATTACCTAGATGATGCCACGTCAACCACAGATAACTGCAAACCCCTAAACTAGATTTGTGTGGCCATTTTCTGGGCCTTCTGTTAACCCAGGAGCTGATAAGATAACTAGACATTGATCCATATTTCTGCCAAGTTACTAGGGTCAGTTAGACTATATCGTTCCAATTTTGGTGGCATGCCACAAGATTGGTCCAAGATATACATTGCAGTGTGCCTCATAACTCTTCTCCGTATGTATAGTATCCACGGCCAGTAATTTTTTAGTTGAAAAAATTGTTCCAGTGTAGAGATTATAGTGGTTGGCATGAAGAGCAATACTTTGCAGTGAGAGGCCTTTGTGTTTTGATCAATTGACTGTGGTCTGGGAAGCTGGGAAGTTCATTGATCATAGCCAACATTGCCAAAAGGAAGCCTGAAAATTTAATGAGATGCCAGATTACATGAGGTTTGGAGCCATTTTGACCTGCCGAGACTTGCTTGTAAATTTCAGCTGGACTGGGCAGCCAAATTTCCCCCAACAAAAGCCTCCTGAGACTTGGTGCTATGTGACTTGCACACACAAGTGGGGATGAATGGATTTTCTAATTTCAGTTTATGGTTCAAAAGAAGATAGTGATAAAAAAAGTTAAAGTTAAACAAATGTCTTTTACTATCTATATTGAGCCCTTTTGAGTCTGGACTAGATGTCATTAATTTTGTTGATATTATAGGAGAGGGTAGTGTAAATGTCAGTGCAGACTTTGTTGCCATGTCTGTGAAGGCCTGTAAAGTATAATATAGAGAATATTGTGGACTCGGTTGGAGCCGTGGATTCCCCATAGGTGGCTTCTTTATGAAGGCTGGAGCCTGGCTTGGAATGAGTAAATGTCTCTCATAGTAGCAGGGGGATTAGTACAAATAGATGGAAGGATGAGGAAGCCAGCCTTGATTGACACTTGATGTGAGGAATTAATCCACAATAAGAGATATCTTCATGAAAAATGGCCACTTGTGGCGTAGCAGAGAGTTGATAGAGACCTGAGTGACCTGCAGTGCTTGATCAATACTTTAATTTGTCTCACAACACACATTCTGCAGGCGTGACCTATTAAGGGTTACCATGCAGGAATGTCAAAACAAAAACAGGCATCAAGTTGGCCTTTGAAGTTTTCAGAATATTGTGGAGCTACCTGTGTGAAGTGAGGTAGACAGAGCCTAGAAACATGGCATGAGGCTCGTACACAGATATTTCATTGATGATTACAGATTGAAAATAAAAATTCAAAGAAAGACAAAGCGCAAGGCTCAGGTGATTTAGTGCAATACTGCTTATTTCTGCCATTATTCAGCAGACAAAGCAATTTATTTTGTATATTTTACTGTGACTACTAAGATTTAATGTATACGGAAATATATAGCACTTCATGAACAGTTTTGTAATCAAAGAATATATTGTGGGGGAGATGAAGATTGCAGAGAGGCCCTGGGGGAGATTACCCATAAAGTGGCTGGTTTTACTATCTGTGTGCTCATCCTAAAGTAGCCCTTGCTATATACACGGATATCTAGTTTTAGAGTATCTGGACTGTGAGCGGTGTGGCTCCCCCTGGGAGGAGTTTTGTGAGTGTCTGATAGGATTAAGGCAGTAGAATGCCAGCTCACATCTGCAGTGGACATTTGATGGTATTGCCCACTCTCCATGCAGTGTGTGAGTGGTCAGTATACATCATCACCAGTGTGTGAGGTGTGTGCATGCTCCGTGTAGCACACAGGACAAATGCACCATTTTGGGCTTTTATGAGGAGTCTAGGTCAGAGTAGCTCTTCAAGCAGTGGACACTGGTCATCTGGGTGGGGCTCAGTATGCACAAAATTGAGTTAGGTGTGCACAGCTACAGCCAATCGGGAGTACCTCAGGGAGCACACTGGAGCATTGTACAGAGTTGTATCACCGCCCATGTCATCATGGCCGACGTTAATGGCGTTAGCTATACGTGTGAATGGCTGGCTCCACAAACAGTCTAAGAATTGGCTTGGCTCCACACCTGAGGTCCTACCTCGGCCACACAATGTATCAGGCTAACTCCATATTTAATGTTAAAAGATCCTGCAGGTCTTCAGAAGGCAAGGTCATATAGTACATCACTGCCTCTAGTGGCAGAGGCGCCAACATGTGACCTATAGAGAAAAATTAGGTCATAATGGCTCTAAGGGTCAAATGTTGGTCACATCAAGATCAAAAGGTCATCATTACTGATGACAATTATGTGGATAAGAAATTGATGCATTTTCGTTGATGATAAACTATGTTTTATTTCTGTTTTGTAAGGGTCGATCTGGGACTGAAAAAAGATATTTGGTAACTAGTCTGTTATCTTGTCCCATATTGTATGAAAACTATTTTAATCCAGACATTCACAGATCAGGTATAATCCTGATAATGGTTGACAAAGATGAAATACAATCCTTGTTTTCCACTGAGACCTTAAAGCAACATAATCTCTCCAGGAGATGAAATCAATTATTGTATTGTATATTATTTATATTTCGAACAGAAAAATAAACTGTAATTTAGTTTCAGATAACTTACAGAAATTTTAATTTTTAAGTGAATAGTATATATTTTTTGAGAAAATAAAATAAAAGATATATTTTATGCCTAAATATAAATAAAATATGAGTACTTAATGTGATACTTAAATTCAGCCAGAATTCTCATTGTTAATATTAATGATAAACGAGTAATTTTGTAACATGTAAAATTAATAATTTTTTTATGTGAGTTCAAAAGGGGAAGGTCCTCAAATATTTATTAAGCAGACAAGCATGATCAAATGGAGTCACACATTATGTTTGTATAACCATATTTGGTAACATCCACGAGTGATCAAATAGTTGTTTGGCTGTGACTAATTTTATCAGCAGAATTATACATACAACCCAGTCACAATCCATACAAGTATTGCAGCAAGTGAACATTGGTCATCCAAGACTGGAGGGACAGAGTCGGACATCGCACACAGAGAGACATAGAATGGCTGGGATGGATAGAGTCCCCTATGATCCATTGTATGGGGATAGTATCTGCCTGTTTGGGCACCTGTTATGGCTAGTTCCCAAGTCAAAGGTCCTCCTGTCAAAGAATGTCGGTAACAAGAGCCCTCTCAAATATACATTCACAGGTGAAATGATAGAGATTGTTGCCATATAGTGTACCAGCAGCAGGTTTAAAGTCAATACATGCATATAGAGGGCGCTGTCGATGCGAAGTGCATCTGCGCTAAATGCTTCAGGCAATGGGAAAGTCGATGTCACATGGATGGCAAACTCTGTAAATTGCCGAGTTTTGTCTTTGTCTTTGTATGCTACCTTCCCATGCTTTATAACATATAAGGAGCGCTATATGTGCAATGTAAATCAAGTAGGAGACTTGTGGTGTATGTGATGAAGTAGTTTCTACTGCTTTCTCATTGACCTATTGAACCCACTTAAGGACCTGTTTTTATCTTGTTGAGTCACACTGCCATCAGAGGGATGCAAAATGTGGAATGATGGGAAGACATGCCTGTCACCATGGTAACACAGCAAAGGTGTGACAGGGCGTGTAGGAACCATGGGACCTGTTGCTCATCCTGATTGAGAAGGATTACAATAACATTCTTGGGGCAGTCACTTTGTGGTCTTTGCCAGTGAACACAATCTTGTGGTAATTTTCCTATTAGACACCTTGCAGTGTAGGTTTGCAACACCCTCTGGTGGGCAGGTAGATTATGTAGGAGTGACACCAAGCTCATTAGCAAAAAACTTGCCTGAGTTGTTTTCTGCCAATGCTGGGTCAAGCACTGCATCTTGAGAAGGTCCTCCACAGCTCCCATCTCCGAGATGTGGAGCAGAAAGCTGAGAGACAGTAAATCTTGATTTACAGCTTCTTTTGAAGAGCAGCAGGAAAAAAATAAAGCCTGTCAGTTTTAATTTTGCAGGAATGATTACGCAGGCAGGAAGGAATCTGTATGGTATCTAAATCATGTAAATTACTTTCCCCGTTGATGATGATACTGTGGTGTTCTTGACAAAATTAGCTCGATCCCATATTTGTCATGTTGATGGACGTGTCAGTGTAGACATTTTTCCTGAGCCAGTGCATGAAGAAGGGAATGGATAAATCGGTTGTGGTTGTAGTGGGTGGTGTTGGCCTGCAGAACAATGCCATTAGGTTAGCCAAAACATGTAAAAAAACCACACACAATTTAAGCATGTTGGACATGGAGGACATGTGACCCAGTTGATGTAATGCCACGGTGGGGTTTTGTGACCTTCTCTGTCAGTTTGATTAGCCTGTCATTTGGCAGATTATACTGCTGTTCTACTCTGCCAATATCTGGAGCAGTACAACCTGTTTGATACTCAGATTTGTGTTTGATAGTGTGGTAGATTTGTTGCATTAGTCATTGATCGATGGTATGGTCGTCACTGTGCTTGGTGAGCTGCCTGGTGCCCCCTAGTGACAATATCCTGCCGCCTGCATCACTCACCTGCCATCACTCACCTGCCATCACTCACCTGCCATCACTCACCTGCCTTCACTCACCTGCCTTCACCACCTGTTGAGGAAGAAGATTTCAAGAGTCTTTTAAACACAAGTCTTTCTTTTTTTCACATTCTGAACATTGTATCCAATATGTTAATGTATTCCGTCAAGCCCAAAGCACTCACATTCTGAGAGTATGGATTTTGTACACGTGAATGCTGAGCATGCTGTTCATGATAGCAGGTGTGTGCCTTTAAGCATTATGTATATCACATTCTTCCCATGAACCCTTGATGCTTATTTCCGATCTTCTTGTCATAGGAGGAAATGAGATCTTGAAAGATATGACGGCTGTATTTACTTTTTGGTCTGTGGCAATCAACAAAATCACATACATGAGTTATTGGAGATGTGGTTTTGAGTAATGTATTTACATTGATAATTTGCAGAAAGGTAATTGCCTTGGTTGTGCCAGTGTGAGATAGTAAGATTTGCTGATTCTCTATGGACGTGCACGGTGCTCTTATGGTGGTGACAGTAGCCCCTGGCCATCCCCCATGCTATCTCTTCCAGGATTAGCTTCCTGAGTTTCCTGTGCCCAGGAATGGCCCTAATTAAGTCAGCGAGAGGGACACACTTATGCATGGACCTGCTCTGTGCTGAGAGACGAACCTGACCAGAGCAGAAACATGTGTCCACCGGCAGGAGCGGCATGTCTGGAATCAATAATGGATGGCGTCATTAGTCAGGTCATCATAAAGGTGTTTGTCACAGTGTCAAAATACCTGGCCTCCTGTGGTTCATAGTCATCTGTGGCAGAGTCACACACATACACATACATACATATTTCCCACACACATATAACATTTAACATACACACACGCCTTGAATGCCAACTTTGTGGGCATCTCGCAGGCATCCGCTAAAACACATTGTTTGACAAATTGAGTGTACAGTTATTTGTACAAAATGACTGCATGAACAAATCTCTATAATCACAGTGATGTTTCGTGATTTGGCATCAGGTTTATTCTTTTATAGCCCTACTATGGGTGTCGTTTGTGGCATCACCGTTTGGCATCACCGATGGGCATTTGTGAAGATGCTCACTGCCATTGTTTTATTTAAAGGACACAAAAAGGTTAGGAATGGGTAGCATGAGGGCAAACAGTTTACACAAACAGTTGATGTGGCTGCCATAGTGACATGGGTTGTAATGGATGAGGTGTTACCATGGCAACAGCTCAGAAAAGACAGACAGGACAATATATTGTTGGGCACATAGGTCGATTTATGTTGCAAGTTTATCAAGTAATGGATTAGGGTGTTAAGTTGGGTTTCTGCCATGCCCTTGCAACTTGTGCTCAGGTCGGCGCTGTTGACTCTGGGCCGGGACCAAGGTTGCATTGTCAAGTAGCGCAAGATATCCCAGAGTGCATTCCTGTCTTGCCGCTGTGTTGTGATAGATGGAGCAGATCAACATTTCTCTTACCTCACTTAAACTGATGAGGAATTGGGAAATACAGGCTTAAGTTGGGATATCACATCTTTCCGCCTGCTAAGAATAATATTTATTTGTCAAAATAACTGAGTAAAATATTTAAATTTGTGTCATTATTATCCTAATTAGATTTGAAGGAGCATAAAATTTTGGATTTAAAATGTTAATTGATGGTTGAATAACATTTCTTCATATATCTTGATTTGTAATATTATTTTGATGAACTACTTCATTGACACATTTTCCTCTTATTCTGTATTTTCAGGTAAGGAAAAAACCCAACTGGGCCTCCAGCCGGCTCTGCAGAAAATAGAGTGACATCTGGTGGATAAGTTGGTTATAACAGCTCATCTGTAGCCTGGTGTTGTGTTTTAATACAGTCTATTGAGAATGGGAAAATACCACCTGGACATGCATGACTAAAATATGCTGTACACGATTTGATTTGGAAATATAGGATCAGGTTTCTGAGTTAAATTCCTGAATTTAGGAAAACAGACAATCAACTTGTAGAAGCAATATACATTTAACCAAATGAGGAAAATGGTGATTCAATAAATTTGAGAAATTAGGGCGATAAAATTAGTACATTATTTATTTCAGATGATTAATTTCAGTTAAGACCAAATAATGCTTGGGTGAAGAATTGATAGAATTGTAGATTAGACTTTTAATCTATATGGTAAAAAATACCAATATAACTGAGATGTAAATGCAATTAAATGAAACAATTGTGTGCTAATGGACAGTAATGTGTGGATTTATACACTACAAGCTCTTGCATTTGATGGACAAATTAGATTAGAGAAGCAATCGGTGAGCATGGAGGAGTAAGTTACACAGAGATGAGTGTCAGTGTGGAGACTTGATTGCTGCTCCCCGTGAGCCAATCATGCTGAGAGATGGCTTAGCCAATCATCAGGCTTGCTCAGAAGAGGTCATGCCCTTAGACTAAATCCTATTGGTCATCTTACCATCCATTTATTTAACTCATAATCTTTGTGCAATATTAATCTTTGTGTAATATACAACTTGCTGATTTTGTGGTTTTTGGAGTAAAAGTTTAGGCGCACCTTTTTGTGAAATGTATAACTTGCCCATCTTGAATGATATGGAAACCAACCTTTTTGCACCAATGTTGAACCCCTAAATTTGGTCAATCATAAAGTTTTCCTTTTTACATAGGTTTTGAAATTGAGAAATTAAAAGTAGGCAATATTGGTTAGAATAGTTCAAGCATATTTTGAGTCAGACTTTTATGGCTGAGAACCATGAATTATTTCAATTGGATATCTGTAATGTAGAGATCTACGGTATAACAAAAGCTGGAAAATAGAAAATAGAAAATACGAGCCCATGTCCTGACCACTCCTGTGATATATACTCCCATGTCATGCATAAATGCCACATTGAATGGGCAAATTACCCCATGCCAGCCTATAGCTTGCCCTATTGAACACATCAGGGCCTGTCTGTCAGTGGCCTTCCCTGCATATTAAGTATGCTCATTACAAGTGAAATATGGGATAGCTGTAGATGGTATTGGCAAGGCTGATCTAATATATTTATGTATGTACTTTTTTAAGTAAAAAGAAAAGAAAAAGATGTAAAATTCTGTAATCGTGTAAAAGACAGTTTTGTAATCAGCTGATATACATTGATTGGTGAAAATTCTAAGGCTAGATAGGGAATGTAGTTCAATATAAGAAATCAAAGTCAAAACAGGGCAATATTCAGGTTCTTGAAAAGGAAAGCGATGTAAAATTCTCATGGTGACATGGTCTCTTATTGTATTAGTCAAAGATATTTTCATAGATATTGTTACCAGGCTACTATTGCTAATCTTGGTGGATTGGCCAGGGTGTTTCCTGTGAAGAAATGGTAGCAGATAATCCCGGGCAAATAATCTGACCATATTTGATGAATGTTTGGGTGCTGCAATTGATCCCAGAAAAAGTGGTGGACCTTCTCATGGAATTACCACACTAGCTAGCTCGCTAACTCATTCAAAGCATGTGATAATTGAGCAATACATTTCTGTCTCCCATCCCAGGAGAGTTGTATTTCCTCTCGTTATTGTCATCACATCCTGTCACTATCTAAAGATGAGTGACTTAATGCCCATAAGACACAAAAAATCAATGAATGATCCACTGAAAATGTGTGTCGAAACTGACCAATGGCAACTCCTGAATGGGCATCCAATCATATATCAAGTAGTTATCTCTTTATTTGTTATTCTAACAAATTAAGATCAGTGGAGAGAGAATTTTATTCTGCCGGTGTGGAGAATAGTGGAAGCTAGGCTGCCGGTCTAATCTACTCGGCAGCAAATAGGTGTTGTGTGAAATGATGTGACAGGGGCAGCAGTTGCCTGGGGTGGGAACAGTTGCCAGGACACCTGATAAAATTAGCCCAAGACGGATGATCACTTTGGGATTAGTACTCTCCTGTCATTAAAGCCAGAAAGATGGGGTCATTACAACCCTGTCACTTTCGATAACACCGCTACGACTTCCTACAGAGCTGGAGTGAATTTATAGGGCCTTTCCTGTCACAGCTTTTCCATCTTATCATCTTGCCATATGTATTGAAATGGTGGCTATTTATGAAGATATTTATGTGAAAGAAATATGTGACAGTTCAGAAGCATGAAATGGAAATTTGTCCTTCATTTATGGAAAATTTGAATGGAGAAATAGTGTTCTAGAAAGTAGTGATGAAAGGAGAAATTGGATGGCAAATGTTGAACAGTAATCTGAAATTAGGCAGAGAATAGATTTAGGCGGAGTCTTAGATCAGAGTTAGTGTTCTCATGCGAAGGATTCATTAGCTGCTGAATGGTAGCACAGGGCCAGGCTACCGTGCTTAGCAGACTGTCAGCACCAAAAAAAACCCACCAAAGTCGCAGCACAAAGGAAACATTGATAATGGATGGGAAATATTATAGGCTTGTCTCAGCTCTACTGGAATATCAAGAGGAAATGCCACGTAGCTACCAGTCCTGATGGGCTACAAGTAGAGTAGGGTTTTTGATTGATATGGCATGGTAAAGCTTTGGTTTGCACTGGAGAATTATGTGTTTTCATGAGAATGACAATTGCTGCAAATCAGGGATATGACGAGCAAATTACAAGGGCTGTCATGTTAAGGGGGTGAATGATTGTGATGTATTGAAAGGTTGATTGTTTGAGGGGAAAATAAGCTTCATTAAACATGAGGGAGAAGCAAAGGAAAAGATTGGCAGGTTTGAAATAAGAAGGGCGGAGGTGCTACTGGGGAGGCAAGGACAAGGGAGGCAAGCGCCAGGGAGGAAAGGGTGGGGAGGGGAGCGCCAAGGAGGAATGGGTTGGGAGGGAAGGACTGGGAAGGAAATGGCTGGGGTGGGAAGGACTGGGAGGGAATGAACTGGGGAGGGAGGAACTGGGTGGCTGGGAGGAACTGGGTGGCTGGGAGGGAACAGGAGGGAAATGGATTTGAAGATGGGATTGAAGAGGTTGATCCAATGGGAGGGAATAGTCCTGATGTGAGGACACGGGGAGGAAGTAAAGAGGGTGACTTATTGGGAGGGCAGGAGAAGGACTATATTCTGCTGAGGGAAAATTATTTGAAGTGTCAGACATTGCATATATTAAACCCTGTTTTTTACTATCATAAGGACAGAACTAGAACAATGATTCTCTTGAAAGGGAGCAAGGATGGTGTATATATAACTATGATAAGAAACAAAGGCAGTGGATGCTGGGAGAATTTGATGGCTGTGCTCCTCCAGGTTGCAGAGCGATTGAGGAGAGAGTGATAGCACTAGAGAAGGGCCTTAATGGGTCTCCAATAGCAAGATTCTTTGGAATAGCACCAGAAACTTGGGTCTAAGGACAACCTATTCAGATTAAAGGAATCTAGCAGAATTTCATTTTAATATCACTGAGTAGCTCAGCTTAGCCTATCATGTCATTGGGGGGATGTCTCTTTAGATCTGGAAGTATTTTAAAATGAGACAGAGGATTAGCACAAAGAGGAATACTTCCCATGTTGGTGAATCATAAAGATTCCTGTCAAGTCCCCACAGACCATCAAGATGAGCCATCTCCTATAAATCTGCAGCTTCCAAAGTGTGCAAAGTACCGACGTGTTAAAAAAACTCAGGTAGCAATCAATTCCGAGCTAGAAAATGCAAATTAACGTTTTCTATAGGACCTCTGGGAGGCATATTCAGAGAGTTATCATATAAAGATGAGGGTGAAAGTTTGTCGTTTTTATGCAAGGATATTGTGAGGTATTTACAGAAGCACATGAGTTAGAGTTTACAATCCCATAGAGTGCATATGCAGATTGCAGACTGGCAATATGTCTACTATTTTTTGTTCTCCTATTGTCTGACTATGACTCTATGGAAGGACTGCCAAGAAAAAGCCACGTGTGAGCATTTAGATGTTTTCCATTACACCATATTCAGTATGCTGAAAGATCCTGAGTGAATGTTTCTGGAGGTGCGTGACTGGCATAAAGCACCAGGAGAGGGCTGCGAGAAGCAGTCGTGATGGTCACACGTGGTAGAGTCTAACTAGCAGTGCTGCGTGGAGCATGCAGTGAAGTGGTAGTCATGGCATGTCATTAGGAGCAGGGTTTAGTTGCTGATGAAGGCTGTAGAGCTGTCCCTGTGTGCTGGAGTACTCTAAAATGTGTGTTAGGAGACACAGATGGTTGTGCAGGAAGACTGGTCACGAACAATGTCTTCCCACCTGTAGCATGAGTGAACAGTTTGGCTGTCTTTGATTTCCAAAATTGTCATTTTTTCGATAAAAAGTTTATGAAAATATCATACTAATTTTGCTTCATTTAGTTTGCCCTATCATAAAACACCCCATTTAACATGCATGATATGCCTAGAAGAACTCTTCACACAGTGACTCTGCAGTCCAGCCCAGTCCAGCAACGAGATAGTTAGTTAGTGCTACATATGAGAGGCATGTTGATTTTAAATACAAGATGATGTATAATTTGAAGGAATTGATAAAATCCTTTAAAATGTACCAATGATGTGGCTAGAAAAAAGGAAACCATGGAGGCTATGTCCCAGAGAGAATCCTAATAGTCTTAGTTGACAAGCCAGACCCTCTGAATATGTTCATGAGATTAGAGCTGACGTGCAGATAGACAGGGCCCTGAGAGGCGAAGGAAGCTGTCTGGCTGGCGATGACACAGGCAATAGGCTTGAGCGGGAGAGCATACATAGTTGCTATCTCATAACTCATCACTTGTCATATCTGTCCGTGATGGAGCAAGTTCATATGTCCACAGTGCCTTGTATTACTATTTCCATCTTCTAGTTTTATAGACACAGCAGAGTGCTGGGGATTTGGCTCAAACTGCCCTAGGGAACACAAAACATGATTTGCCCATTTCTCCCAGTTTCATCTAAAATTGATGTATAAAATATTAAAGTATCCATAGAGAACATGCATTTTGGTTTGTATGAGGCATGGATTTTACACCTGAGCACATCTTATCAGTGGTAGATTAGATATTTTTAAAAGCTTTTGAAACTCTTTGTAGCGGTACATAAAAAATAAGTGTGTAGTTGGGCATAAATAGGACTCATGCAGACCCACATGATACGAGGGGAGAAACGAGTAACAATTGGTGTGAACACATAGTGCTAAGGCACTCAGTGGAGGCAGGTGAGGTTCTTTTCTATAGTATTAAAGGTAGGTATAATTAAATCAAGCTTAGCTCATAGTATAGCTCACAGAGATAGGTGGGATCACCCAGACACATAATATTGAGGTAGATATTGATGGGTCTCAACCAAGCTCTCACAGTATGAAGGTTGGGGGAGGTGGGATCATGCAGACACATAATATTGAGGTAGATATTGATGGGTCTCAACCAAGCTCTCACAGTATGAAGGTTGGAGGAGGTGGGATCACCCAGTCACATAATATTGAGGTAGATATTGGTGGTTCTCAACCAAGCTCTCACAGCATGAAGGTTGGGGGAGGTGGGATCACCCAGTCACATAATATTGAGGTAGATATTGATTGTTCTCAACCAAGCTCTCACAGTATGAAGGTTGGGAGAGGTGGGATCACCCAGACACATACTATTGAGGTAGATATTGATTGTTCTCAACCAAGCTCTCACAGTATGAAGGTTGGGGGAGGTGGGATCACCCAGACACATAATATTGAGGTAGATATTGATGGTTCTCAACCAAGCTCTCACAGTATGAAGGTTGGGGAGGTGGGATCAACCAGACACATAATATTGAGGTAGATATTGGTGGGTCTCAACCAAGCTCTCACAGTATGAAGGTTGGGGAGGTGGGATCACCCAGACATAATATTGAGGTAGATATTGGTGGGTCTCAACCAAGCTCTCACAGTATGAAGGTTGGGGGAGGTGGGATCACCTAGACACATAATATTGAGGTAGATATTGGTGGTTCTCAACCAAGCTCTCACAGTATGAAGGTTGGGGAGGTGGGATCACCCAGACATAATATTGAGGTAGATATTGGTGGGTCTCAACCAAGCTCTCACAGTATGAAGGTTGGGAGAGGTGAAATCACCCAGACACATAATATTGAGGTAGATATTGATGGTTCTCAACCAAGCTCTCACAGTCTGAAGGTTGGGGAGGTGGGATCACCCAGACATAATATTGAGGTAGATATTGGTGGGTCTCAACCAAGCTCTCACAGTATGAAGGTTGGGAGAGGTGGGATCACCCAGACACATAATATTGAGGTAGATATTGATGGGTCTCAACCAATCTCTCAACAGTCTGAAGGTTGGGGGAGGTGGGATCACCCAGTCACATAATATTGAGGTAGATATTGGTGGTTCTCAACCAAGCTCTCACAGTATGAAGGTTGGGAGAGGTGGGATCACCCAGTCACATAATATTGAGGTAGATATTGATGGGTCTCAACCAATCTCTCAACAGTCTGAAGGTTGGGGGAGGTGGGATCACCCAGACACATAATATTGAGGTAGATATTGATGGTTCTCAACCAAGCTCTCACAGTATGAAGGTTGGGGAGGTGGGATCAACCAGACACATAATATTGAGGTAGATATTGGTGGGTCTCAACCAAGCTCTCACAGTATGAAGGTTGGGGAGGTGGGATCACCCAGACATAATATTGAGGTAGATATTGGTGGTTCTCAACCAAGCTCTCACAGTATGAAGGTTGGGGGAGGTGGGATCACCTAGACACATAATATTGAGGTAGATATTGGTGGTTCTCAACCAAGCTCTCACAGTATGAAGGTTGGGGAGGTGGGATCACCCAGACATAATATTGAGGTAGATATTGGTGGGTCTCAACCAAGCTCTCACAGTATGAAGGTTGGGAGAGGTGAAATCACCCAGACACATAATATTGAGGTAGATATTGATGGTTCTCAACCAAGCTCTCACAGTCTGAAGGTTGGGGAGGTGGGATCACCCAGACATAATATTGAGGTAGATATTGGTGGGTCTCAACCAAGCTCTCACAGTATGAAGGTTGGGAGAGGTGGGATCACCCAGACATAATATTGAGGTAGATATTGATGGTTCTCAACCAAGCTCTCACAGTATGAAGGTTGGGAGAGGTGAAATCACCCAGACACATAATATTGAGGTAGATATTGGTGGTTCTCAACAAAGCTCTCACAGTCTGAAGGTTGGGGGAGGTGGGATCACCCAGACATAATATTGAGGTAGATATTGGTGGTTCTCAACCAAGCTCTAACAGTCTGAAGGTTGGAGGGGTGGGATCACCCAGACACATAATATTGAGGTAGATATTGGTGGTTCTCAACCAAGCTCTCACAGTATGAAGGTTGGGAGAGGTGGGATCACCCAGACACATAATATTGAGGTAGATATTGGTGGTTCTCAACCAAGCTCTCACAGTATGAAGGTTGGGAGAGGTGGGATCACCCAGACACATAATATTGAGGTAGATATTGATGGGTCTCAACCAAGCTCTCACAGTATGAAGGTTGGGGGAGGTGGGATCACCCAGTCACATAATATTGAGGTAGATATTGGTGGTTCTCAACCAAGCTCTCACAGTATGAAGGTTGGGAGAGGTGAAATCACCCAGACACATAATATTGAGGTAGATATTGATGGTTCTCAACCAAGCTCTCACAGTATGAAGGTTGGGAGAGGTGGGATCACCCAGACACATAATATTGAGGTAGATATTGATGGTTCTCAACCAAGCTCTCACAGTCTGAAGGTTGGGGAGGTGGGATCACCCAGACATAATATTGAGGTAGATATTGGTGGTTCTCAACCAAGCTCTCACAGTATGAAGGTTGGGAGAGGTGGGATCACCCAGACACATAATATTGAGGTAGATATTGATGGTTCTCAACCAAGCTCTCACAGTATGAAGGTTGGGAGAGGTGAAATCACCCAGACACATAATATTGAGGTAGATATTGGTGGTTCTCAACCAAGCTCTCACAGTATGAAGGTTGGGAGAGGTGGGATCACCCAGACACATAATATTGAGGTAGATATTGATGGTTCTCAACCAAGCTCTCACAGTCTGAAGGTTGGGGAGGTGGGATCACCCAGACATAATATTGAGGTAGATATTGGTGGTTCTCAACCAAGCTCTCACAGTATGAAGGTTGGGAGAGGTGGGATCACCCAGACACATAATATTGAGGTAGATATTGATGGTTCTCAACCAAGCTCTCACAGTATGAAGGTTGGGAGAGGTGAAATCACCCAGACACATAATATTGAGGTAGATATTGGTGGTTCTCAACCAAGCTCTCACAGTCTGAAGGTTGGGGGAGGTGGGATCACCCAGACATAATATTGAGGTAGATATTGGTGGTTCTCAACCAAGCTCTAACAGTCTGAAGGTTGGAGGGGTGGGATCACCCAGACACATAATATTGAGGTAGATATTGGTGGTTCTCAACCAAGCTCTCACAGTATGAAGGTTGGGAGAGGTGGGATCACCCAGACACATAATATTGAGGTAGATATTGGTGGTTCTCAACCAAGCTCTCACAGTATGAAGGTTGGGAGAGGTGGGATCACCCAGACACATAATATTGAGGTAGATATTGGTGGTTCTCAACCAAGCTCTCACAGTATGAAGGTTGGGAGAGGTGAAATCACCCAGACACATAATATTGAGGTAGATATTGATGGTTCTCAACCAAGCTCTCACAGTATGAAGGTTGGGAGAGGTGAAATCACCCAGACACATAATATTGAGGTAGATATTGGTGGTTCTCAACCAAGCTCTCACAGTCTGAAGGTTGGGAGAGGTGAAATCACCCAGACACATAATATTGAGGTAGATATTGGTGGTTCTCAACCAAGCTCTCACAGTCTGAAGGTTGGGGGAGGTGGGATCACCCAGACATAATATTGAGGTAGATATTGGTGGTTCTCAACCAAGCTCTAACAGTCTGAAGGTTGGAGGGGTGGGATCACCCAGACACATAATATTGAGGTAGATATTGGTGGTTCTCAACCAAGCTCTCACAGTATGAAGGTTGGGAGAGGTGAAATCACCCAGACACATAATATTGAGGTAGATATTGATGGGTCTCAACCAAGCTCTCACAGTATGAAGGTTGGGGAGGTGGGATCACCTAGACACATAATATTGAGGTAGATATTGGTGGTTCTCAACCAAGCTCTCACAGTATGAAGGTTGGGGAGGTGGGATCACCCAGACATAATATTGAGGTAGATATTGGTGGGTCTCAACCAAGCTCTCACAGTATGAAGGTTGGGAGAGGTGAAATCACCCAGACACATAATATTGAGGTAGATATTGATGGGTCTCAACCAAGCTCTCACAGTATGAAGGTTGGGAGAGGTGAAATCACCCAGACACATAATATTGAGGTAGATATTGATGGGTCTCAACCAAGCTCTCACAGTATGAAGGTTGGGAGAGGTGGGATCACGCAGACACATAATATTGAGGTAGATATTGATGGGTCTCAACCAAGCTCTCACAGTATGAAGGATGGTACAGGTTGAATTACAGAAGTGGATATTGGAGGATTTCAACCAGACTTTCACAGTATGAAGGTGGGGAAAGTCAAATTTTCCCAGGTAGGCACAGAATGAGGTTGGGTTATCACAGACACATATTGTATGAACCGTATATGGAAAATGTTTGTGTATGACAAACGGAAAGTTTACAGCCCTCAAAGGACACATAGATACAGCAATAGAGCTACGTTATATTGCTTATGGATTGCACTCCATGCAACCGAGACTTAGGAAATCGCTCCATTTGAGCAGAAATTGCATTGTAAATCACTCGACACTGGGAATGTGTGGTTGCAATAACACAGGGAGCCATGCCAGTGTGACAAACTCACTGTCCAATTTGCAGAATAGAAATTTGTTGCTGGTAAACAGTTTCATTGCACAAAGGTTACGTGCAGTCAATGCATTGTTTGGTCTTATATTAATGGGTTTATATTGAGTTACTGGGATGTACTTATTGGAAAATATTCCTGGCCTTGAATTAATCATGTCAAATAATATATATATTAGCCATGCAAAAGGGTCCACCTGCAAATCACGCAAATAGGGCATATCTTTTCATGAAGGACAAAATTATAAAGAGGTATTCATTTGGTAAAGCTAGGATTGAATGAAGGCAATATGGATTCATATCCCTTAAGAGTGTGAGCCAAACATCTATTTGGTCACACAGTAACGCCATCGCATGACCATTTTGTACAACACAACAGCTGTTCATGACTAGATATTGTCACGCTATGCCGATGCTCGAACGTATTGGATCATGTTTATTTATAAGCAAGTAGATGGTTTTCTCCCACTGGTTGATTAACGTGATGAGGTTGCTGGTGAAGAACATTTCTTCAGTATATAGTAGGTAGCTGCAGGACAGCGTTTAGTGTATGCGATCAACAGGAAGTAGGCTGTGATGCTGCAGCTTTTGCTTAGATAAGCAGAATGGAAAAGGAAGAACTAGTGCTGAAGATCAGTAGTTTTGACACGGTTATCCATTACTTACAACAGAATGGGAGCCTTCACTGAACTGTGAATGGTTGAATCCTCTCTGGCTTGGCTCCCCTGTCCTGGTGGGCCACATTGATGCTGCTGTTTGCTCAGAGAGAGGCTCAAAGTCAAAGGTTAATCTGTCCCGTCAGATTTTAGCCGGGCTGAAGGATGGATTCTATTCCTCAGGTGGCTGCTCGGAAAGTCAGGAATATGCTTCCAAGGGAACCTTTCATTTCGCCAAATTGGGAATTTAAATTCCACCTTCAATATGGCACTCGGCTTGATACTGAATAACCTCGCTAAAATTGATTTTTGTGTGGCACATCTTTGAGATATCAATGTTTGAAAGATCTCTCATGGTGTAAGTGTATTATCTGCCCCTTAAATTCACTTGATTGCCCAAATCTATATTAAAAGCTTTATTTTTATGCTGTTTCTTCATAAATATCTAGATAATGGGACAGAGGTTATATGATCAAATGGATTCGTGCCTAAATGCTGATGGAAAGAGTGCAGTGTCAAAAGGCAAATTCGGGCTCTGCACAAAAAGCCAGTAATTTTCACCTTTAATCATGAGGAGACCAGCTTTACAGTTTTCAGATGTGATCAATGAAAGCATACAGTACATCACTGGAAAATACCCATAAACTCCCATCATGTGTGTAAATAGTGTGTATATTTTGTGAGACAGGACCAAAAACTTAGGCATCATATCAAGTATTATACACAAGAAACAGCACCCAAATCAGGTTTTGGACATCAAATTCTGAAATGTTGATGCAATTTTATTGACACAATTAAATTACCTGCATAGACTAGGTTGGATTTTGCTGTGGGGTTTGTCAGCTTCGACGGTAATCTAGCTGATTGTATGAATTTTATGAGGCTACATGTCATGCATGCAGCTCCTTTCTTGGAGTGTGAAAGGGAGTCACTTTTGCTTTGATTGGGTGCTTTCCAAACTGGTTGCCATGGAAACAGATAAAGGTCGCTCCATTAGGGAATTGGACGTCAGAGTTGTATTTGTATGGACCAGTTATGGACAAGCCTAGCACAGTAATATTCATTCTTCTCTCCTTTCTCTTATTGATTTATCTAAGTAAAACATCAGATGGAACTCATCATGACATATTAGCGAGTGAAATGGTGTATAATCAAACAAGCTTTATCATAAATCAGTATGATGATAAAGAAACATGATCCAGGCAAAACGCAAGGAAGATGCTTTAATTTATAGAACAGAATATTTAAGTGGGATCAAAGCAGATTGTTAGGCTTGTTTATTCTGGGGGCGTAGCCATAAATATTTGAGAGGATTATCAACTTGCAGGGTGTTTTATGCGTACTATTTTGATACTTTTACCTTTGAATCTCCTAATAATAAAAGGGAAACCCTTTTTTATACCTCTCAGTGGTTGTGTGATTTCAAAGAGAATATAGCATATGTCAGATCCTTACCATGCAGTTTTACCTGAATTCCTAAATGATTTAATTTGTCTGAATAATTGGCAAAAGTATTCTCAAATGGAAAGCAAATATCAATAGTATATTTATAAAGTGTACCCAACAATGGAAATCATAAAATAATGCATGCAAGAAAATTGTCATCAAAACTCTCATACATGTTAATATTCAATAAAATCAATTTCAACAAAGAATTAATGATTTTTTTTAAATCTTTTTTTTTTACAAATTGTATTAGACATATGTACCATATGTCTATATAATCGTAATATTAATAGTGACAAGAATAAATCTGTTAAACGTAATATTGAATCTACATTTAAAAAAAATCAAAATGAGAATGAAAATAATGAAATGTTCGATATATTTGTGTGTATTTCAGAAGCCCAAGATGGAACAATAGGAATTGTACCACCCGGTGAGACCCACACCCGAGCTCTAGGTGACTCTATGATCCTGACATGTCAGGCAGGCAACGTAGGAGTGACAACAGACCCACAGCTACAGTGGTACGACACCAATAACCGTGCCATCACAGACACCACAGGCCGGTATGTACACATCGCCACCCCACTGCATTGACTACCAGCTTTTAATTCAACCTGTGTGATAGATAAAATGTTGTGGCGTCCTACATGTCTGTCCATGTCTCGTGTGTTATTAATGTCTGTAGTGTCTCTGTATATATGCGTCCAGTCACATGTACAACGTCATGTCCACTGATTTTGTTTGGTTTTAACAAACTTATCTATAAAAAAGGGAAACAAACTAAAGTTGTATCCTAAGACGATAGACATATTTTTCCAGATAAAATGACTGATAGAAACTTGTTCCCTCCAGATTTTTTTAAATTGGTGACCTTGAATCTACTGACTTTTGATTTTTGAATTTTGACCTTTTGTGAATGATATTTGTATACTTATTTTGTGCGCATTCTATTTTTGTTTTTAGCTCAAGGTGTGTATAAAGAGTTTGTGTTTTAATCTGGAGGAGGATCATAGCTTGAAAGGCAAACACTATGCTTAGATATGCTATGCCACTGGGAACCATACTTCACACATATATTGCATTTTAGAGGCATATTTTCTCTTACTAACAAATCTCTTTTGCAGATGGAATGATCCTCTTGCCTACTGAATTATTCAAATGCTTTGACAAACAATCTGCAAAGATTGAAACGTGGTTTGAATATTATTAAGAAATATGCCATTTCTCATGCTGTTTTGTTTTAAGAATAAAGACCAGAAACCCTTTCTTCTTTCTTCTCTCTCCATCAGTACATTCTGGAAATTTACAAAGCAAAAATAATTCATCAGAGAAGAACAAAATTGGATATCTATTTAAAATTTACATTTAACCCTAAATCCATAATTTGCGAGTGGCAAGCAGTAGACAATTGACAACCATTTTTATTGGTTTAGATTTTCATTCTTATTTTTCATCATCACTAGGGGGTTACGGCTACCAGTATCAAACTACACATGTTGGTTTCTGTTCCATAGCAACTTTAGCTGGTGTGTAGGTAGACTAAAGTACATTAACCTAGTTCCATGTTTACTAACAAAACTATATGTATTAAAACTAATTGGGAAGCAAAGAAAATGTTATGTAAAACATATTTTATTTGATTTCAATTTAGTTTGGACATGTCATATATGTCTCTGTGTTCCTATACATATATGTTTAATTATAAAAATGAGGTTAGATTTATCTTTGAACATATATTGAACATGTTATCCTCATTATCTGGATTGCAATTCTATGAAAGTAATGCAAATATAATACATGAACTTGAAACTTGACTTTTTGTCCTTGATAGCATGACAAACTTTTTTCTTATAATAGTATTTCAATAAGAATTTTAAGATGTATGAGAATGAATGAATGATAACCTTAGTGACGAAAATAGTCTCAAAATGTCTGATCAATTGTTATTCAAGTGACTGTATGAAAAAAGGATATATATATAATATATATGTTTTATATATATATATAATATATATGTTTTGGACTTATCACAATATTGATATTTGTTTTAAAGAAATGCCTGCCTGAAGACATTTTGGGACAGTCTTGAAATTTGCACAATATACCATAATGTTCCTATTCCTATTCCTGCTTACATGACCTTGACCTTTTTTTCCCAGAGACCACCAAAAATAAAACACTGCTTCTGCACCCTGGCTGTGACCTTGACCTTGTGGCCTTGGCCTTTCACCTCATCTTTTTGTCTTGTTTTAACCTTTATCACCCTGCTACCGCTCCCTGTTCTGTACTAGATATAAGTTTGACCACAGTGTTTAATTTCTGGCAATAACCTACTTTTTTACAGCAACGATGATTACGGAAGGTAAAAAGGATTCACCTCTTTGTATTCGATGAGCACCTGTTTCCGATGTTGTACCTCAATGTGCACAGCTCCTTGTGCCAAAGTTGTTTTCAGTGTTCCGATTTTTAGCTCTTGATTCAGTTCCACAGTCGATGCCTTTGGTTACATCGCCGGCTGTCTTCATTTTTCTTTTATTTAATCGGTTCATTTGAATGTATAAATACAATTTTGCTAGAATGCAGTTACATGAGTTATCAAAGATGCAGATGTTGTAGTTCTGTGAACATTCCCAAGATTGGTATTATCATTATCTAGTATGCCCCCAGCGATCAAAACATGCCGCCCAGCAGATAATAATATGTTGTAATGTGTTTACAAGACTGTGCTAAAAAAGAAATTTGTTGCATTCATGTACATTTATTTAGTTGTTTGGAAAGGAAACCATTAGAGCTTTGAGGAAATGAAATTTGTGAAATACACGAGTTGTTATGGCATTTTTCCATCAAAAGCTTTGGCTACTCTTGACTATTTATAGCACATTTAACATCATATAACCTTCTCTTCATTTCATGATAAACTCTATAATATTGTGTATATATTAAATATCAGTGTCCATTTAACAATTATTCTTTCTTTGATCATCATAACCTACTGTAATATATATTTTCCAAATTATTTTTAACACTGAGAAATATTTTATAATTATGATTTGCAGTTTGAATATAGTTTTTGTGAAATATATATCCTGATATCACCTATACTGCACTTGATATGTTTACACCCCACACACCACCCAAGAACGAATGATTGTGGATGTCTGACTGTGATGCTATCAAACAATAATATCCTACTGTCAGAAGGCTTTACATATATTCTCAATGTTGGCCGCTTCTGAAACATGTATGAATTTTTCATTTTGTTCCTGTATTGTTGGATGCATGAGTGCATGGCATATTTGACATCAGAAAAGAGACAGATCCTGTAATAAATATATCATTACGGAAGGCAAGAAAATATACCAACATCACGAAAGTCGACAAATGATGTGCCGAAATATAAAAAAAAAAAAGAATCACTATTTATGGAATTAATATATGGCAAGTGCTAATCAGGAAATTGCTTGAGAACAAGAAACTTTTGATTTAAAATGCCAGGATATGACGAGAAAAGATTACTGTGAATTTGTCTGTGAATTTGTTATGTCTTCAGTTAAATCTGAAAACCTTTTTGTAAAGCTGCATGAGATTAAGTTCTGGTGATTATTGTAATGTGCTGCAGATGTGGATTTCATTTTAAACGCGCACATGATTTGGTTGAAACCTAGATGCACTTGGTGACCTCTGCCGAATGACAAATCCCAATATATTATCCATGTGAGATGCTAAAATTAGAATTACTGGATGGTGACCTCAACAGCTGATTATAAAAAATAAAATCCATTAGTTTAGTGAATATCCACTAGATGGCAGGATGATGTGAAGAAGCAGTGCTCTCCCCTGCCATCTAATGGATCTTAAATATAAAAATGTAATAATGTCCGATAGCTCATATTGGATTCAACACTGCTTTATTTGTATTCAATATGGGCTACCTGATATCAATTCAGCAGGCAAACATGTTTGAAAGTAAACATGCCTGCTTGCATAAGAATATTAAAAACTTTGGAAGGAGTAAAAATAAAAGCTAAGGATATATATTAAATAATGACTTGAACTTCGCAAATGGATTCACCAAGAACGTTTTATGAGAGTGTATCAGTGAATTTTTTTATTCGTAACTTAGCTTTTGTACACTTTATAATATTTTTTGTCAACAATGCAAAATGAGCAAAAAGTAAATGTGTCTTTTATGCAAATTGTTTGCTGCTAATTTGCATACAGTCGGTAAGTGGCTACGTACTGTTCTGCGGAAGTATTTTACCACTTGATAGTGACAAGCTTAGAGTGAAATTTCCAACTTTTTGACATTGTCTTGCCATAGCTTGTATACTACATGTTTATTTATATATATATGATTCTATAGGTGGTTTCAGTATAGTTTTATTACTACATTTTATTAGATTAGGTTTATTTTCACCATTTTAGTCAATAGTTCTTTTCAATTTTCATTTTACAGCAAATTTTTTGCATGTATAATTACACACTCAACAAGAGATATAATTGTTATTACAACATACTTATATATACTGGTTTACTTTAGAATTGAGATTTTAAATATACTCTGAGATAAGTTCAGATTGTGATCATTTTATCTCTCAACATTTCAGCAGTTTTATTCTGGTTTACAGTGTGAAAGTTTGTGAAAGTACACATTGTAAATTCTGCAATTCTCTATCAGAAGAATTCTCTTTTCTGTAATGACTTCCAAACACACTCAATAATGTTATGATCCTTTTTATGTTAGACCAAAAATGAAAACTGGCTCTGGTTACACAGGAAATGATTTTTTTTTGTCTAGTTCTTTTTACACTTACATGATATTATTTTCTTTCAAAATCTTAAATTTATCATTTTCATCATTGCTTCAAGTTTTAACTTCACATTGGTGGGGATAATTTACACTTCAGATTTTTAATCTCTTCACAGAGTATTAGTTAATAATCACAAAATGTATGAAAACACAGAACCAGAACTAGTGTTTATGGTTTGGCCTAAGTCAGAAAGCTGGAGTTTGTTTTCAGCGTCTCTGATGTGATGTTCTTTACCTTCTCTGTCTGCATAGGGCTGTAGTCGTTCCTAATTCATCAACAGTTCATCATATATAAAATTAATACACATTTTCTCTCGTCACACGCATTAAGATTCAGTACTTGTCTTCATAATCGTACCATACACAAAAAATTAACATTCTGACGTGATCATAATAGTTTTCCTAGATCATAAAGCAATCATAAACTTTCTTAACTGATATTCATTTCATGACTTTTTTTCTGAAGTGTCCTTGTACAAATCTTTTAACTTGTCTGGGAAAACATCTTCCAACAAAAAAAAATATTGTCCAATATACATCACTGATTTTGATTAAAATGCCAAGCAGTTCAAAACAGTTGCCTTTATTTCTTTGTATGTATCCAATCAGAATTTAAGCAAGGTATTCACATATTGAAAAATCTAAAATGTTCTTATTATTTTTCTCAAAATTTATATTTCCATTTAATTTTATTTTTACATGGCAGCTGATAGTAGTCTTACTAATATTTCCATTTTTGTGGAAAACAAACCTCTGCATTTTATTACTTGATCCACACTTGAGCTTTAAAAAATAAGCTGATATTTAAATCTTACGATGAACACCAGTTATCAGTGGAGGCAAACAGTTGCACCTTAAAGAGTTTTACTCTGTATGGCAGGATCATTTTTCTGATTCCATTGTTACAGCCCCACCTGGTGTGAATCCCAAAATTTGTTTGTATCTATTAGAATAGGGGAAGTTTAAGAAGCAGTGATATATGTTGGAGAGTATTTTGTGGGTGACCCTATGCAGACACCTGTGTGGTCCTCTATCCTGTGAAGTCCCAGTGTTGTCCATGCACACATTTCTCTCTCCACACTGCACCACAACATTCTAAGTGTGATCATGAAAACGAGGGCATGAATTATCCAATAAATACACATTCTGGCATAATGATAATCTCTATGATATCAGTGCAACCATTAGTAATTACCTCTGTCACTATGTACACAGTGAAAAAAAAACCATATCATTCAAAGAACTTCTAATTAAGACATTTGTGGAAACATTTTAGATGAAGACTCTTTATTTCAAAATATTCAATATCATGTTATCATTTCTATCTTTGAAGATAGAGAAACTGGATAAGACTAAATAATTACCAATTCGTTGTGATGATTCAATCATATTATGATGTTGTAGTTAAATTTAGAGAATAAATAAGTTGTGAAATCATCAGAATGATATTGGTTAGAAATTGAAGCAGTTATATGTATATTGAGAATGGTATTGAAGTCAATTTTTGCAGAAATGTTCTACCCTGATAATACAGATTTAAGCATTGCAATTTCACAAACATGAACAATGAATGATGTGTCTTCTAAGTTATTTAGTGGGCAAAAACTAAAATATCATGACCAAACAGTAAAATATAATTTTATATTTAACAGGTAGGGTCATTTTTTCAAATTGATAACACATTTTGTATTGTATTAACAAATAAAGCTAGCCACTAATACTATGAATATCTATCAGTTTGGTATTGTAAAGTGCCTGTGTTTAGGGTCCTGGGTGTAGAACATGTATTGATATCATCCATGGTGTGTTGTAGGGTGTACATTGAAAGAGACGGCAACACAAAGCTCAAGCTATACCTCACCAATATCATCCAGGACGATGCCGGTGTCTATTCCTGCAAAGGCCGCATAGAAGGCACAGAAGAGACGACAAAAACACACCTGCTTTTATACAGTGAGCTCTTCGTTATAATCCTAGTCATATATGACATTGATTTGAAGTCAGTGTGACTTCAAGAGTCTTTGTTTCATTCCTTGTTATAAATATTTTTACAGACTAGTGCTTTTGTGAGGGAATGATGTGAAATTTGAATCTGAAATCGGGAACTTCTATATCTGTAAATTCATTATGCATTATAGGTTGGTGTGATGTAGAACTGACATTTGGCATCCTAGATTAGTGCAGATATATATTCTTTTGTTTTATGTTTTTCAGAGGACATAACATTCGAAGATGTGGAATCGCCGCAGTACCCAGTGATACACACAAATGCCTTGATATCTTGTCGTGTCAGTGGCCAACCTGTACCCACAGTCTCCTGGAGGAAAGATGGTCTCAGAATAGAAGTTGGTCAGTGTCCATTTTTCCACATATTGTTGATTGAGAAGAATTTGCATTTTACTCAAGGGGGGTATTCATAAGACATTTTCAGCTATGCACAGCATAGCTTATGTAGTGAGAGGGAGAAATTTTCTGTCATTCTGTCTGTCCGTCAACTTTGATCTTCTCTGAGACTCCTGCTTGGAGTTCTTAACTATTAGTAAGGTGAGATGTTGTATTTTCAGGAGATAAATTCTATCTTTTTACCATTAGGCTCAGAATTCTTTCTCTTTTTTATGATTTTTGAAAAAAATCTAACTGCTAACATGACAAATAAAAGCCAAAGAGAATCATGATTACAAATTCAATATGTTAAGTGCATTTCAGTTGGCCAAAATTATCATCTGCTCTAGTCTGCTCTGAGAAGGAATTCAAATGATCATTTATGAACAATTTGCAAGCGTTTCCAGAAAATGTACACAAACAATACAAGAAAAGCAATGATCAGCATAGCTGTCAGGTCATTAGCCTATGTTTTAATGGCATTTACCCCAACCAAACCTTTTTATTAACACATTCTGGTATGCCACCAAAATTAACCGAAAGATCATTTTTAAAATTACTGTTGAAAAGCAATCATTTATCTTATCAATAGTGATGTTATGATAACAAAAGTAATATTCTATAAACATATTAGAAATTCTCCAGAGTGGCTACTCTACAAGTTTTTACTAGATATTAGCTTCAGATCCTACAAGTATGACCGATACAATAAATCACATGGTTTTTGTTTCAATAGGTGGCAGATATAGTTATGAGAATGAAGGTTTGAAGGTGCTGAACATCACGGAGGAAGACAATGGGCAGTATGAATGCAGAGCAGAGGTGGCTTCTGCTGGCAAGTTCAAGTGGGAAATCATCGATGTCGAAGTACACAGTAAGTACACAACTAAGCAGGAAACCCCATTGCTTTAACTCATGTGAACAGCTTTCATATTATTTCATGTTCAAGCTTAATAGTATGAACAATTGTACAAGATTTAAACTGACAGTTAAGTCCTCAGGGACTGGGATACTAATGTTCACTGTGCATCTTGCCATTGTATTTTGATATTCTGTCAGTATAATAAAGATATACAATACAATACAATGTTGAAGCTGATTTCTCTGCTACACTAATACAAGGGATTGCTGTTAAGATATTTGTAACCTGTCCAATGGCAAAAATGTGTGGTTATTAAATTGTTTACCTGAGACAATTAATGTGTTGTATTTTCTTGCATCATCAATCCAGATGTACTGTAAATGTTGGATTATCTGTTTTCAGTTCCCCCTAAGATCACACAGCCCATGGAAGATACATCAGGTATCCTGGAACAAGAAGCGGAAATCAGCTGCAAAGCCAGTGGCAAACCTCTGCCGAAATATGAGTTCTACCATGTACGGATTCTTCCTCAGTTTTCTGTTTGACATTTGTGTTGATGCATGCTCACAAAAAAAATCCATGACCATCTTTTAGCATCCTCTACTGAAATTAGATATTAAAAACTATTTTCTAGTGAATTTTCTTTTGAGAAGGTTTAAAGATCTTGTAAAGATAGTATTGAGAGATTAATATTATTGTTCATAGATTAGGGATGAGTCACTGAGAGTAGTGCTTTATATATATTTGGGTTGTTTGGCTTTATAACAACAGGAAGATAAACTGAGTCCCGAGTACTCTACGGAGGAGAAAGAGGTGGACAGTGCGGGAGGCAAGATGAGGTTCCTCAAACTGAAGCGAGAGTTCGGAGGCAAATATACATGTAAAGCCATCAACAATGCCGGCATGGCTCAGACTGTCGGAAACCTGAAAGTTGTGGGTAAGTCGCAACAGCAATAACAAGTCAGAAATGGGCACGATTTAAATTAAAAGAGATCACCATGCAGAGAGCCTCTGAGAAATGGTCGGTAGATATAAGCTGATGTGCATAAAAGCTGAGGTGGGATCATAAAAATCTGGCTTGTATCTAAGCAAAAAGAACTGCGTGGTGCCAACCTCAACAACTTAAATTTAATCAAAATATATTGGAATATAATTTAAGAATTAAAATATTAAAATATAATTGAAGGGTACTTTAGGTTAGGTTAAAATTATGCCTATGAATAAAAAAAATAATGCCTTTGTTTTACAGTACCTCCCCGTATAAGGGAGTTTGATAACACAACAGGACAGGAGGCAGGGACAGCCAAGCTTATCTGTCGCACAGATGGTGACCCACCACCCACTATGACATTTAGAAAAGTAGGCAGCGATCGCCCTTATGTGGAAGGTGCCAATGTAAGTCATCAATTTGAAAGCAAAATATGATAACAATAAAGAAACAACAACACAAAATGATACACAGTTTTTAAAAACTCTGGCCTTGTTTTCAAAATGTGGGTTCAGATCATTTTCAAGGCATGCAATTTGTGGCATTGATATAGGTATGTAATAAACTTGGGGATTGCATGCAAAATTTAATATTCCAAACAAGAATGTAATGTTTATTTGGTACAAGTATATTGGAAACACGCTGAACAGCGAATTTTTTTGAAATTGTATAAGTGAACGGTGATTTTTAAAAAAATTGTACAAGTGATATGTTATATACTAACATGTGATGTTTGTTATTATGAATAGGGAGACCGTATCACAGTGACCCAGATAGGTAACCAGGATCTGGAGCTGTCCATCTCTAACTTAAACCCAGAAGATACATCCAACTACACATGCTCTGCCACCAACTCTGCAGGAACCTACTACGGCAACGGCACCATTGTCGTCCACTGTAAGCGCTGACCACCTATTTTATCACATACTTTTTGGAATGAAATTTATGTGAAGAAAGATGGTCCAGTTCTTAATAAATGAAGTGTATCTGGATGTAAAGTATATTATAAATAAATCATGTGGCAAGTTGTTTTCAGTCTTTAAATTGGACAGATTCTAGACAGTTGTCGACATTACCTGAGCTTTTGATGATTTTTTAGTTTTATATGTGTGAAAACAAACTAGGGTAAATAATGGCAGAGGAAGAAATAGGTGCTATCTTATCAAACCAAGAAGTTATTAGCGATTATGAATTTATTTTGAAGAATTGAACAAATTGATCGAGTTTCAATGTTACATGTGATGTTTTATATTTGCTTTCAGTCAAGCCAAGGTTTGCCGCTGACCACGAGACTGAAGTGTACACATGGGCCAGCAAGAGAAGGAATGTGACGTGCACAGCTCAGGGTGAGCCCGAGCCTCTGCTGCACTGGTACAGGGGAGACGACGTCATAGACAGAGACAACGAGACTTACAAGATCTACAACCTCGGCAGAACCAAGGTGCTGCAGGTAAGTGATCAACCATTGATGTTAAGCATTATCAGCGTCAACCAAAATATCAACAACATCAAACGAGAAATTGAGAATGAACCTATAGTGTCTACAGATGTTAATATGAACATTGGTGATATTTTAGGTGAAAATTGAGGAAGGCCAAGAATGGTTTTACGGTGGATACCGATGTAATGCCAAGAACCAGCATGGAGAGGATGACTTGATGATGAACATCAAGATGGCCAGTAAGTATATATGCCCAGCCTGCACATCCCTGCGAGACCACAGTCACATTTGCACCTCACGGCAATCTGAACTGCTGGCTGATTTTGTATAAAAAAATACCCATCTGCCAGGCATCTTAACTGAAATCGGCACAAATGTGACTGGGGTATTAGACCACAGTTAATTCATTACATCTGAGGAAAAAGGATAGATATGCATTTATTATTTGGAAGGAAAAGAATCCTAAATTGTTATCCTAACCTTTTCCACTTTGGTTTATATAATACTGCGCAGTTTCAAACAGAACACTTTTATTTAATGTGTTTTCAAATAGTTTTAGATATTTGGATTTGTTGCTTCTTTATTGAGCCAATCATTTTTTTTTTCTGAAGATGGCATATCTTGTCTTGATGTTGAGGTGCCCCCTTTGATTGTATGTATTTGTTTTAACAGCTCTTCCAGACAAGCCTGCAGGAGCCGCTGTGCACGATCATAGCCCCACCACTGTTGTATTGTCAGTGTCGCCACCTGTTGAGAACGGAGGAGTACCAGTTTATGGTTACAGAGTGTCATATGACAGCCACATACAGGACTTCAAAATAGGTATGTAATGAGACTGAACGGAGGATGAGGGGAAAATGATCCCCTGTATTAGCTAAGATTAGCAGCTGGCTAAGCCTGTAGATGGAGCCACTTGACTGCCTGCCCTGTCAATCTCTGACAGATGACCTTTGTGCACTGATAGCAAAATATCTCAGCTTGGACCTAAAACTCAAGACTTTTCACACATTAGATTTTGCTGAATAAGTTGCCACTTAAAAGAATGACCAAATAGAAACCAGGTTAGACCTGTTAATGTTACAAGCTTTGTGCCTCCAGATGCCTCCTAACTCACCATGCATATTAAGATTATTAAGCGGACATTTGAATAACTGTATGAGGAATGTGATGTGATGACCAAAAATGCAAGAATATGGTGTGTGATTGCACTGTGGAATATGAGAATTGTTATCTAGTTGACAGGTTGGATAGTTTGAATGAGAGCGGAAATGGTAATTGCATTTTTATCAAATCAGGCTTGACTGTTCAATGTAAAATTTGGCAGAATGGACACTGAGCGCTTTCATTTTTACATGTGCCATTAACACAATGCAGAATTTTAAATGACAGTAATCGATTTTAAGAAGAAAAAAATTTCAATGAGTTTAACAGACTTTGCATGAAGCTCATCTGTCGCTAATTTGCCCATCGGTTTTGTCGGAAGAAATTTCAGCTACAGTTGATGTATTTTGGGAGAGATTTTGTGAAATGTTGCATTTGAATGTTAGATCGTGGACACTGAGTTAATAGAGACACTGAATGAACTGTGGAGAATGCCTTGACTCTGCTTTTTGTTGCATTAGAAAAAGTGAAAATAGATGTGATTTTTTTTTTCAATGCAGTCTGTACATTTTAGTTCAGACATTTCTATGTCAAGCAGAACAGAAGTGTCAAAATGATGGAACATTTTCCAAGCAAACAAAAATAATCTTGCCATGCTATTTCCCCATTTAAGAGAAGTTTAATTTTAGACAAGATATTTTAAAATCCAATTGAAATCAAATAATTTTAAACGTACAAACAAATATGCAAAATAAATACAGATTTATTGAAGAATCTTTTCTGGTTTTCCAAGCATGCAGATATTATGTTTGAGAGAATGAAATATGCACTGTGACAGTTTATTATTGTGGAGGAAAAAAACCAAACATAAACCAAGCCACGCTAAGTCAAGCACTTATACTTTTGACTAGAAGTCAGTAGATGTGATATGCACTGATTTTCGTATTCTATTATATTACATTGCATATACTTTTTTCTTTTGTCACTAAATATATTATGATAGAGTGTGTTAAGAGCAACACATACAAAACTTATATTTCTGATTTGTTTGCTTGGAGGTGATCCAAACTGTGCATAAAACTGTATATTTATACATATAGATAAATATTTATGTATACTAGTCGTGATAATCAGAAATTATATGATAACCAAAAACAAAATTTTGTTTGAACCTTCCCATAATGAAGGAGTGACCAACGTCTGTTTTGGACCAAATTATTAGTTAAAAAATTACCTTAAATTGTAGTGTAAAGTAAAATATTTAATAGTTATGTGTATAGTTTTTATCAGTGAAGATTTATAAACATAATTGGCCACTCCTAATAGCATATGTAGCTTTTGCCGAGATGATAATATTTACAGTGGACGGCTATTCTTTGACATCCTTTCACATGCTCTTTCTTTCTGTCAATCTCTCAGATCCAGAACCAGGACGAAATAGGAGTAAGTTGCTGTGGCAACGAACCATGCTTTTTACCAGGATACTCCTTTGTAGTATCCTGCATGACATAGTGCATGCACATTTTATGCCAGAATATAACAGTTCTAATCTTTATTTATTCCATCACCATTGTTGTTCACCGTGTCTTTTTATCCACTGACATTAGAGTCTGTTTCCTGAATCTCGCAGTTTGACTTCTACTTTTGAACCCTTCACAATTAAATAAATGAACTTTTATCCTAATATTGATTAGAAGATGTAGATTCACGACTCTCCCTTTTGGCCCCTAATGGATTAATTATACTAAGGAATCATTAACCTCAGTCAATATAGGAACTGATAGACCACCACAGATGTATTTGTTAATGATAGATACAAATTATTAGTCACCATGTAGCATTCTCCTTGTATGTTAGAATATACCCTTTTCCGATAAGTAAAACTGCACACTTGTATCAGGAAACAAATTCAAATATGTTTTTGAATCTATATTTTAGGTTCACTGTTTGATACTGTAGACGAAAAAGAAAGAGCAACTTCTTTGGTTAAGTTACTCTTTCTGGTGTCTCGGACATTCCTTTTAGAAGTTGAATGGTCACATATATTTCCATATATTGATGGATTGTGAGCCATTTGGATAAACTTAGTCTGACCTGCATGGGAACCATTCGTTAATATGTTGATTTGTTTTATTACAAGTGCATTTCATTATGTTCTCTGTAAATCTGTTTAGACTGTTCCATTTGACTTAGGCTGGTTTGCTTTGCAGAAAACATCCCCATAATTGCTATTGTATGTTGTTGTGATCAAAATAAAACCAGAAATCATTATGTTTACCCCTCGGCAAATTTTGTGTGAGGGGTATTGCAGGAGTTTTTGCCGTCTGGGCATTTGTCCCTTTTCATGAACAGAATAACAGTAAGAACAAATAATGTGTAATTATTCAGTCTTAAACCATAGATACATCTCAAAGAGATATCGACCCTATCCTAAAATAATTAAAGTTCGCTTCACCAAACTTGCATCGTACTAATCTTGATATGGTATATTCAAAAGGTGTTGATATAAAGGTCAGATGAGCAGATCATTGAAAATCTTGTAAACATGATAAGTTGACAGCAAGATAACATTGTCAAAATTAAATCATGGATGCATCTTAACAATATCTTGGAGTAATTGGCAATTCTGAATTTTGGTGAAAAAAACATAATGTACCTAATTTTTATTGAGATTAGGCAGGGCAATTGAAATTGAATATTTGACAATTAAATTTTTTTTCCCACTCTTGCTATGAGCCGAGGGGTCTGCTCGTTTTTGACCAGTATTATTTTTTTTTTTTCCTGTGATAATTTCAAGATTTCAAGATAAAGACAAATTGTTTTTGTGTTTTTTTCAAATGGAACAGTCTGACATTATGATATTTTCAGTGATGTGGACTCTTGCTTGAAAAGTGGTATATTGTGACCCACAAGTGTGCATTTACTGTTGTGAATTTGGAATATCTCAAGGGACCAAATCTTATATATTTGATAGCCACTATAAATCTCGCAACTTGATAATAATCGATATTCCAGAAAAAAAATCATTTGCATATGGTTTGAAACAGGATTATTAAAACTTTGAAATATTGACAGTGAGCAGCAATAAAAAGATCATTACTACAAAACCTCAAAATCAAGATTAAAGAAAATATATCTTCATGAATTAAAATAAATAACATCATTGTTTATTTATGTGAATGGCTTTAAAACAATAACTGTGTGTCCCAAGATTAATAAAACAAAATATCTCTTTAATTTCTGTCCAGTAAATAATATAATGGCATGATGAGTTTGTTTGCATGGAAGATGAAATGTTTCAAAGATATTTCAAACCTGTTCGAGAAAACAATAGAGTAACACAATGAAAAAGAAGAAGATCTTGTTGGTGAAGAGCTCATCAATGTGGAAAATCTCTGATATAAAGGGATGGTCACTCTCACAACCAGCTGTACTTGCTATCTGTCAAAAGGTTTTGTCACTTGTATTGTTTTGTACATGAATGGTGAATCTTTGCTCCTACTTCTTATCATTTGTGCAGATGTATGGCCATTATACACTTTTTTAGACTGAGAAAATTAATGGCACTGATTTCTTATATAGAGAGAAAAAAATATATGCTGTAAGGATAATTGAGATTGAAATATAAATATCTTGTCTCTTTGACAAACGTCATGCTTAGTATTTAATGCATTATAATGGTTAACGTTCAGGTGATGAAATAAAGTTGGAGAACCTGAAGCCAACCACAAATTACATCTTCCGGATACGGGCCAAAAACGAGGTTGGTCCCGGCGGCTACTACGAACTCACCTGGACAACGGAGAGTATTCGTAAGTCTTTTTCTTATTATTACTTATAATTATTTATAAGATTATAATAATAATTATATTAATAATAATAATATTATTAATAATAATAAAATTTATATAGCGCTGATACCAGACAAGTCTGTTCGTAGCGCTGAAATTATATACTGATTATATTGATTATATTGACAATGATATGGCTATTTATAATTACATCTAAGAATTTATGCCGAATCCTGAGTGTAAAGACATAGTTATGAGGTATTTAATTTTGGTTTATTTTGCTCTGCAGGTGAACCTTATCCCATAGTGATTGAGTCTGATCGGGAAGGAAAGTACCCATATACTTATGTAGTACGATGGGAAAAACCCAGGACTGGAGGACTTCCAATCAAAGAGTATCATTTCAGATATAGAAGGGTATGTGTCAATGTTTGGGACATATATAAATAAAATCAGGTTGAAAGATGTTAAGCCAAACTGTTATGTCATTGATTTTCTAGTTAAGCCAAGTAAGGGATGGGGGGAAAACAGCCAACATTTTATCCTGTTTTTGGTTTTTTGGGGCAAATTATTGTGCAGTGGTTTTTACAAAGGAAATTGAAAATTACATTTTTAATGACATGAAACATGTGAGCCCAAACAAATATAACAGAAAAGATGTGAAAAGAAAAGAACATTGCACCTGTATTTGATGTTGTAGGTGTCTGTAAAGGTGGGAACATGGATCGTAGATAAGCCGCTGGACCAGTGGGTCACCTTGGAGGTGGAGGACAATGAGAACGCACCTATGCTCTTCTACACATTATCCAGTCTCAAGCATAGCTCCTACTATGAATTAGAAGTTCAAGCAAGAAATGATATTGGCTTGTCTGTGGCAGTACCTCACGTCTTTAAGACAACCAAAGGTAGGCCTGCTGCCATACTGGCAGTTACAAGTAATAACTCCTGGTGGTAGTGCCCTCAATTCATTGAATTAAAAGAAAATATTATGGATATTTTAATAATGCTTCTTCAATACAGTATTCTGAATTAAGACTTTTCTTTCAACTCAGACCTTTGCTTCAATGTTAAATTCATTTCAAAGTGAAAGCATCTCAATTTTTTAGAGATTTGATCAGATATTTTATTTGTAATATAGATTGAAATTTGCAGTTTCATTTAATTGTTTAGCAATGAAAACATGACAAAAAGTTTGAGACATTGTGGAATATGCATGATAGATTAAGATTAAATGAAAGAACATAAGTTTGGCCTGTTTTTATCACTGCAGTAAATTAAGCAAATATTTTTGCCATTGAATAAGTTGCACCGATATATATGTTATATGCTCCACCCGAGGTTATTGCTGACAATTATTTATTTAGACTTGAACACAGTTTTATATGTCTGTGCGTTTATTTTTTGTATGTTTAATATTTGTTTAGTAAATGTTAGGCGACATGCTTGTCATTGTGCAAATTTATGATTTTTTCACTTTTTCTATATTTTATTTATTATTAAGTTAGATTAAGTTATTTTAACGCGTTAACTGATTTACAAACCAAATGCTTTATCACATATTTAAAAGCATACAATTTTACCCATTTTAAATGAAATATGAAAACCTAAAGCACATTTAATTTACTAATTTGTAATGAAGGATTTTAGTAATTGATTTCATAAGTTCACCATTATATGTGGCATGAGAATGTTTTCATACCAAAATTGGGCTTTGAAATGTGGACCTGCATTAAATGATTTGGAAATGCATTAAATGATTTTTAACCCACCCTTCTGGCTAACTTTATTATGATGATCTGGTTCCCACCCGGGAGAGGAATTTATAACTTTGCCCATCTTTACCCAACATTTTACATACAATTTTGTTAAGAATTTGCATTGTGACCTGGTAGATGTGTTCCCATACAATCACAGTGTAAAATAATTTGAAAAGGTTCGCATCTTGAGGACATCTGACCCCTGACCCCAGGTCATGTTAACATGAGAATATGCTTATATTAAACCTTAACAGCATTCTTAACATAGATGTCATTAGTTGTGTGAATAGCACTATAAAACAGAGTAAAGGCTAGGACTAGATTTACCGTTAATAATGGGATAACTAGAACTAGAAGCAACACAAATCAAATACTCCTTTGAGGACAAATATTTTGATTTAAATTTTAGAATTTAATAGTTTGTGATATATGTTTTTATGTTGTAATTTGTTACAGTTTGTTTCTTTCTGTTACCAAATAACTGTTTGTGACCTTGGTGTTGAAGAATTTCAGTTATATTAACGGTTTCTTCTCGAATTCTTAATATCCGTTTGCAGTTTTGCTTCCATGCAGAATATTAACCTCTCAGATATTTGGTCCAATGTCACCTTTATACAAACCCAAAGACGGTGTTGTTTCTGTTGTTGCGATCTTCTCAGTTTGCCATTTGTTTGTTGCATGTGTTGCTTGTTGCATTGAGTTGGCTGTTGCATGTGTTGTGTTAGTTTTATACTTATATAAGTTGACACTTAAACTATAAGTGTATATCATTTTATCCCTGGTCAGTTTGATGTGGTTTATAGTTGTCGGTTGTTACCCCTGATATTCTTCCCGTTTTGTTGCCTACAAGTTTTCTGCGAATGACAAACTTGTGGCTTATAACACATAGCTGGAGACAGTCTTAACATGGTCAGCATTTACATAGGCCTTTGTAGCATTGGTGTGGTGGCTAGAGTGAACCACAATTTCCCCCCAAATAGACTTTTACCCAAAGACCACCTCGCGTGCACGATGTATCACACTGGCGTGGAGCAGCGCCACCTAGCAATCTCCCCGCGCTGAGATGGTTTAATTTACCACCTCTGATGTGTCGATACATCAGAGCACATAGGGGTTTTAGAACAATAGGTAAGTTGCTTTCCACTATTGATATACACCATACAAGAATTTTCCAGAATTTATGTTCAAAATGTCTGATTTTGTTCTATTGTTATCTTAATTTTTTTATCATTGTTGTTGTATCATGCTAAGATACTGAAAACCAATATTTGTTTTATATTATAGTTATGGAATGATTAAGAGGTTAAATCTGGAGAATTATTGAATAGTGTTTTTCCGTTGTTTCAAAGCTGCATTTTTAAATATTCAAGAAAAGAATCGTTTTGATTCCATTTTCAGACCAATTTTGGGAAACTGATTATTTTTCAATATTAATCAGTTCACAGCAGCATTTTTCAGTATGCACTAAAAAAATCTAACATTATTTTAGTGATCAATCTTTCTTTAGAAAGAGATTTTGCATTTGATCATTGGGTACTAACTTATTAAGGATCCATGTTTCCTGCCTCCTAATCCGGAAGAGTTCCTCTGTGCGCATGTGAAACAAGTCCCTTGTGATTTACTGCATGTGATTGGCATGTTTCTGATGCCTTGATTGGCAGCTTGTCGTGGCTTCCGATGAGATCGCTCATCATATCTCATGCAAAGAAACAAAAATCAAATCCAAATTTGAAACTGGCTGAAAAAAAATATCATACATGTTGGTTTTTTTGAACAATTTACTTTTTAGACAAGAAGATTACATCCACATTAGCCCCAGTAACTGTACAGATTTCACACAAGAACTCTCTTGAAAGTGGAGGTGGGAAAGGTGAGTTTTGTAACCAAAGGTGATGTGTAGAAAATGTCAGCAGACATGATGCTGATTATAAATTGAGGACCAATTTATACAGTGATAATTGCCATTGATTTGTATGACATGCTTTGATTATTAGTATGAATGGATGATGATTAACAAATTTTTTTTGCAAGCAATTTTGAGTTTGTTGTTTGGTTTGGATTCTATTTATCTTTTGTAAATCTGAAAAAGATTGCCAGGTTTGTTTAGTTCTTTTGGTTTTTGTCTATCACATGTGGCCATAGGAATATTTTAACACTGCCTGAGACTAGTGTATGAAACTCTTGTGTGCAAATGTCCCTCTGTAGCAGATAACATCTTGCTTAACACATACATCTTATTTTGTCACATGTCTGTCCATGGTATTGTTTCCATATGTTTGTTATGTTTCTCTGTATTTTAGTCAATTGGAGTGTGAACATTCTGTGCATTATCAGCCAGAGAAAATTAATCAACAGTCTTTATTTCATGCTTCCTCTACGTCTACAGATAGAGCAAGTTTCACTTTCTTTACGCAGGGAGTAATTCTAATCAGTAAAGTGCTATTTAAGCACTTTAAAGTGCTATTTAAGTGCCATCTAAGTGGATCTTTATATGTGTGACTTTCATTCCTATCCCTACCTTAAAATTCTTGTGGGCTTTAAATGTGATTATCATAACCAAGATTCACATCTAACATGCTGCATATATATGCTACTCAATGGTCTATTTTGACATGTTAAAATATTTAGGGTCTCACGAGATAGTCACAATCAATGATAAAAAAAATATTGCCTGATAAAACCTTTATTCAATTAAAAGAAACACATTCTATTCTTCACAATGTAGAGCTAAGTAATATAAATAAAAGGCATAAGTGCCATGCAGGGAGAGGTAAAGATATCTGTTAAGTTGAGCTTCATTAGTAACTCTTTACTTCATTATTCATAAGAATTCCTTAGTCGTTGTCATGTTGTCCCATTCTCCACTTATAACTTCTAGAATAAGAGTAATTTCCTACGTGCTATGAACCCAAAGAATATTTTTTACCGTTTGCCCCCCATGTGATCTAGTTCCAGCTTATAAGTGTGTAATTTGATGCTGCTACACATTCTAACATGGTCCCCCACTTCACCAGCTCAGCTTTATCTCATGTAGTCATAAAGTGTGCTGTGGTCTCATGTCAATATGCTTTTTTGTTTTTGTTTATTTTTTATGTTATTTCTGTTGCAGGTCAGTTGTGATGCTTGTGGATATGTTGAGATATTTTTGATGTAGAATAATACTGAGTGTTACTTGCAGGTTATGATAGTGGTGGCGGCGACACGGGGGAGACCATCGGTGGTTCTTCTAGGAGCGGAGAAGTGAGTCTTCTAGTGTGCGTGTTCTCCACCCTCCTGACAGCAGCAGCAGCTCATCTCTGAGAACAGCACAGCCTCTAGATAACCTAACAAATTATTCCAGCAACTGTCCTTTAAAATCAAACAGGAAACGTAGACCTCAATACACCAACTAGACATCAGGAATGAGAATGTTCCACAGTGAAACCTTTGTTATTTTTTGCTCTACTGTAATTGTAGAAACGATGAGGCAGGTTTTTGAAAAATGTCAAATGACACTTAATTTCTGATTTGCAAGTCACACCACCTAAGTTCCTTGTAACAAGTTGACTGGGTTCTTGTATAAAGTATTTTAGATAATTTTCTCTTTGTACATTTCTGATGTTTATGGATACATATATTATGTATCCCAAATTTTCTTTTTTTTAAATAGGGATAATTTTTTGTAATTTTTGTACAGTTACCTGCTTAACTTATTTCCTTGATGTATCGTCCAGGCATTTGACAAAGGTGAGATATCAAAATCTGGGCATTAGTGGGACTACCAGAACTTAAGCTTAGGAGGAGTCAGGTATACACTCACTGATGGTCAGGCTAACTTGTGTGCCTGGATTGGGGAATAGGTTATGCAGTTTGGGATATGAAATGATTTTAGCTGTTATGAAAGTGTGTATGAGAAGTTGTATTTTTATTTATGTATACTAAGCATGTTTGTATATTTTGTTGGTTTTCACACTATGTAAAATACACAGATTTCTAGCTTTTGAATTTTTTGACAATGTTACCTGTGTTTAGTGACATCAAATTTTATTTTTCTTACATATATTATAGACTAAATACCAGAGAACTAGAACAGGCTTGTACACAATTTTTTGGGCTAGCAAAATGCCTCATTTATGTGGCAGGTTTTTTTTTGTGATCATGAAATAGGCATTAGTTTTCAAACAAGAATTAGATAGGAACATAAAGAAGACTGGTATTTAGAGACATTGTAAATATATATATAAATATAAACATACTGATATATCCCAGGAACAATGCCATTTTATTGTCTGAAACATATAATCTATGTTGAGGTGAATTTAACTGGATTGACTACCTTTATCCTGATATGTGTGAATGCAACGAATATGTATTTTCTATGCAGTGAGTCAAAATAGGATTTTAATATAAAAAAAAGTCCAAAGTGCAGATGAAAATATACTGAAGATCATTGAATAAATGAATATGGCAAGAGAAATGCTGGAACTAGAATTTAAGAAATTAAGTGAAATATAAAAGAGTATAAAAGTCAGGTATGAACAAACATAAAACTAATAAAATGCCAGACATGAATATACCAGATATTGGTTAAGTCAACTGAGAAATGTTGAGAATACAGAAATTCTGGCAAAGCATAAACATAGAGCTTCCTTCGTAAAGGTTTCAATTAATGCAATGAAAGCCCACCATCAATAAAGTAATCTTGGTATTCAAATAATTCTAAATATTGTAAATTATGCATTTAGCAATTATTCTGTCATTCAACATCACTTGACCACTGTTTTCACATAAATATTTATCCTTGTAGCTCACACAACAAGCTCTTCTGTAATGACTGAATATTTGTATACCAAAACTTACAATTGAATGAATATGTCTGTGTTCAATAAGTAATATATGGATTACAATTAAATGCCATGTGATGTCATGACTTTGGTGTTAGCAAAACATAGTAGAAAAAAGTGAAAGGAAAGATGCTTCAACATACTCTTTTTTTTCTTCTTCTTTTCGAAGGGTGAAATAAAAAAAGGTTTAAGGGAAGGGAAGGGAGGGGATTTGGAACTATTTCTCCCAGAAATCCTTTTTTTTGGTGAGAATAGACTTCTATAGATAATTTTTAAGGGGGCTAAACTAGGTTGTAATTTCCAGCAAGCATTTATTAACCTCTCAGGCCCATAGCCAGGTTTGCTATAAAAGGATGGAATACAGAATGTTCACACTGTTATAAGGATAAATATATGGAAACCCTGTTATATGAAGTTAAATTTCAAGACCACCATAACAGTTTAAGGCCATTAACACATGTATATCTTTCTAAAACCTTGAGTAACCCCACTGGCTACAAGGCCTGTCTGTGTTTTAAAGCAAAGAACCTTGCAGGTAAAACTGTACCTCGATATTTTGTTGATCACCCAGAAAGCTAAATTGGATAGTGTTAGTATTAAGCGACAATGCTTGCCAGTGTCACAACGCATACTGCAAATTTGAAAGCCAAAATGCCTTGTACAGTAAGTAAGCTGTGTGATAGATATTTTAGCCATATTATTAATAGCTTTATACATGCAAATAAATGATTTTATTCTAGGTGATGCAACGCATATATATAAAAAATATGAATATTATATAGGATGTTAAAATTATGCTTATAGAAAAATACAGTTGATGTGTGTCAGGATGTAAAGGTTACAAGTATGCATGAAATATGTACTAAAAATAGATCACTGTTAAATGATAGTAAAGTGTATCATGGGATATGAAGCTGACTGTATGGTATGAATGTCTACAGTGGAAACCTGGGGTAACCAAATGCACTGATGAAATAATGACTTGCGATGATACACATAGCTCAGTGTACTGTTCCGTCAGGATTTTTACAAATTTTAATTCCCTCAGATGTGTGGTTTAAAGAGATTATTAATTCTATGAAATAAAGAAGATATGACAGAAGAAGATTTAATTTACTTAATGATCACAGATAGCCTTCAGATGTCCTGTACAGGGCTTATAGCTCAGGGTCAGTTTTGTCCTTACTCAGTCCGAGGATGGGCACTGAAGGTATATATATATATATATAATGAGGCAGTCCATAGAGGTCTGATAAGATACACAGGAACACTGATGAACTTGGTATCTCATTTTCATCTCGCCTGTAACTGCTGCCGGTGAGAGTAAGATGTCACTTTCCGTCTGTCCATCTGTCTGTCTGTCAACATTCAGAGCCATGTACTCAGTGGCCACTATAGATAGAATGAGATTAACAGTTTTGGTATCAGTGATAAGCATCCCGCATGGGTGAATAGTCATGCCTCCATAAGAAATACAGATAAAGTATTGTCATGAGCACTTTGAAAATTTGCTATAAAAAGAATATTCGTTGACTATGATTAATGGAACAGATATGAGTGCTTGGACTATGAATCTTGATATGAATAGTTGGTTAAATGATTGAGTTTGATGAATGGAATAGGTATCAGGGACAAACATCTTACCTAAGTGAATAGTCATACCTCAATTAAAAAAGACTCTTTCCAGAGTTTATATGCTCGCATTTCTCAAACTGATAAGTATAAGTTGTAAAAGAAATGCATGTCAGAATTTTTATGATTAGTTAAATATGGGAAGTGAGCAAAATGAGTTAACAGGCAAGACCTATTGCGTATCTGGTTTTAAATAGAGCACATTTAGGCATCAGGTTTAAGCATGCTGCACCTGCCTTAGAATTATTTTAGGGAACACTTGCTAATTTGAGGGAAACACACTGAAACCTAATCTTATTGCAATCACACTTTCCATGGTCATAATGCACATTTACTATTAAGGTATGGTTTTAGTAATGTTCTTATCAATGGTGCTTTTATTTCAAGTAGGAATGTGTTAAACACACTTTTAATCATCAATATAGGTGTAATATATTAAGATTTTAGGAAATTACATATTTTATACAAAGTGGTGTATTTTCACATGCTGTGTTAGATTTGTATATATTCACAAATTATATGATATTAATTTTCATTGGGTTCACTACAATTTAGATTTGTACTTCACAATGAACACATTTAAGAAACTCAATTGGCAGAGAAAATCTAGTTTTACCAACATCTGTGGAGGAGGGTTGATGAGTTTAATGCTGAAATATATATATCATAAGCTATAAAAAAACTCATTGTCACCTGTTTTTATGCTATAAAAATGAGCAAAATTGATTAGATTTCATAAAGAAATGTTAAGCCATTTGTGTCCTGCACTCAGAGAGTTAATGTGAAAGAGTGATTTATGGCATGACTCCATGCGCTTGTGTGAAAGGAAAACGAATGAATGTGAAATGATTGTCTCCTATTCTATAAAGCTATGACTGTCCAAATATGTAAGCTGAATCTATATTTTTTGGCCAAAAATATTAAATTACAAAAGCAAAATTGCTTGTCTGTATTTAATGATTGAGTATTTGATGTGTCCGTAAGTATATACCCCACCAATATAGATATCGTGATTGTTCATGGTAATATAAGATATGTGAACTCGACCACAGGGTCAGTATTCTGGCTATTGTAATATTGTTTGTGTGTATTTGTGTATACTAATGATGTCTGAACAGAATAAAATGTAAAAACAACTACCCTATGTTGACTTGTTATTGGCTGATATGCACTCACCAGGGTTCTTGGCAGTTGTCTTTTGTTTCAGGACTGTTTTTGCATCATGATATTTCAGTAGATATGTTTGGATAAACAAAATACTTTTAGAATCTATTAGAATCTGTCAATCTATCGTTAATCTGTAACTCAGTTTAAACACTTCAGAAATGTAAACTTGTGAAAGCCTGGTACATGTCCATGTTAAAATACAATACTTTAGGTTTGGAATTTATGAGCACATGTAATTTGAATATTTTGTAAGTTAAGATAGTATCAATAGCAGTCCGTGTTTGAAATTTTTAATCATTTAGGAATAAATGATTTAAAAGTTTTGTTCATGAATGCCCGATATAAAAGTTTTAATCATTTAAGAATAGATTGTATAAAATCAAAGTGATTTACTTCAGTTTTGTTCCTGAATGCACGAAATTGAAATACAAATGCATATAATGAAAATAAAACATGGATACGTAACTTTCACATAGTTCTGGCACTTTTCATGCTTTTTTTTAGCTGTTTGCTGTTGTGTGATTGTTTGTTTTGTTTTTGTTGTATATCTTTTCTAGACCTATATGCTACTACCACAACCACTCTTCCTGCAGTAACCACTGTTGTAGTTGTGGAAGACTCCTCCACTGAGTACCCTGCCAGTATTAGCACAGATCTTTACCAAGTCTCGCCAAAAGGTAGTGTTGTACCGCTCACTTGCATGTCCTCTTTGCAGCACCACTTTATTTGTTGTTATTGCCACCCCATTAATTTCAAGCTGCTCTGCAAAGTGGATCCTGTACCTCCGTGAAACACAAGCTTTGGCTGTATGTGGACCACAGCTTTGACCAAGAAGTACAAACCAAGGATTGATGATTTCCATTAAAGCTTTTGGTTACCATTTATGATCGTAGTTTCTTTCTTCAACTATAATAAAAAAATAACAGAAATAACATAGAGAAAATGATTATTTGTTTGCACATTTCACAATTTTTTTTAACAAAATATTTTACATTTTAGGTTATTGAACTTAAATTGTTTAAAAGTCAAAGTCAACAAATATTGCCATAAAACCTTCTGCACACTCTAAAGCTATGCACCAATCCTTTTTACACTGCTTCTTGCCTGCTCTACACAGCTTTAACATCTTTTACAAGGGCTACCCTCGTCGGTGTCTCTAATCTTGACTCTTAAATTTGCAGCTGATTTCAAGAAAAATCCTTCCTGCCGTTCCATGTAGTCATTGGTTCTCTGGCGGAAGAGGACGTTTTTAATTTGTGTTCCCGACAGCTGTTGCATCAATTATTCATGGATGGAAATGTGTTTTTTTTATGGGCATGGTATTTTATGTTATAAATATAGAATGCTAATACAAAGTTACCATTGCAGACTTTATGTTCTCAGTGCAGTCAGATTCACTGACAAAGACAAAACAGATGAAGAATGATTACTTCTCATCAAAAACAAATTTATTCTGCACTAAGAGACATGTTTTCCCCAAACAGTCTGGTGATTTACAGAAATGCCATAAAATAATTACATGGACTAATTTAAGCGATAATTATTTTTATTCCAAAACATGTTCCATAATTGAGATATATCTTGACAAGAAGTTCTCTCAATTGTATTTTTTCTAAAATATTATTGACAGATTAAGCTTGCATTCAAGCTTGACATTTTGTGTATAGTTGGTAAAATATGTTTATTCTATTTATGTTTATTCAACTGCACATATGAGTTTTAATGATAAAAAAGCAGTTTTTTGTCTTTCCATGATGAAATACAAATTTATTAGTCACTACCTTGATATTAAATTAAGACATTTTCAAGTATTTTATGATTGTCCCCCAAAAAATTATACTTTCATTTCAACTGACTATATCTGCCCAGATATGCTTGACAAGCTCTTTGTTAAGGAGTTCACAAACATTTATTTGATAAATACAGTTTAAAAAAATATATATTTAAGACTTAGAATGTATTTGAAGGATTTTAAGCTAAAGCAAAATACAATGAATGTTGTTCATAGTAAGATAAAGAAAAGCTTTGCAAGGATATTAGATAATTTTTTTAAAAAAGGTGAATTTTGTTGCCAAATGTGCCTATACAGTGAATTTACTTCTAATTCTATCTGCATTGTGTAGGTCCTAAGATCGGAAACCGTAAGCACAATAAGATTCTATTATCCTTTAATTATATATAATTACATGATAAAATATTAACAATTCTAACAAAGTTATTGTGTTTTTTTCATTCTCTTTGATAAATTTGGCAGAATAATTTCTTGTAAATCAGTTTATTAATTTACAAAGCTAGGAAAACAATTGCTCACTATTGTCTATAACCTATTTTAATATTGATAAACAAAACAATGTTAGCAAACATAACAAAAAGAGTTAACCGATTATTAATGTTATTCTTATAACATAGCAATATTCTGTTAATGTTGTCTTTGGGGAAACACTCCTAATTTTATTAGGACATCTTGACCTAAGTACAAGATTCTTCATTCTGTGCTCATCCACAGAATCCCCAATCTTGCTGAACACCTGATTAAATTCCCTGTGAAATATCTCGATATATTCAAATATGCATTATGCTCACAGTTGTATGACTGGCTCACTTTGATTGTGACAGATCAGGTCAGAGCAAGTGGCTAAATGGATATATTGGATTCTCAGAAGCATATGGTTAATCTAGAACAGAAGTAATAAAGATAATATAAATACATAAAGCTTTTGAAGGTAATCATATAGAAGTTATTCCAGGTTTATATCAGAATGGTTGCAATTGCGATTATACCTTCCCCCTAAAACCAAGAGAATGCTGACCAGAAAAAAGGGATAACTTAGATTATATTTTAGTCCTATATATTTATGTAAATTAAGTTTATTTTTTGTAATTTGTCTAATTAGTTATGTGGCGTGCTGTAGATATATAGTTGAATGAGGTAGTCATCACCATTTGAAATATTGAGTTGTTAAAGGATTTCATAATTGTCAATATATTTGGTATTATGAGTGGCATTTATTGGGATATTTGTAGGAGTGGAACCTGCCCCAGCACACAAAGAACTCACCTTGTCAACCGGTGCCATCATAGGAATAGTGATCGCAGTTTTCTTCATCTTTTTGATCATCGTGGACGTTTCTTGCTACTTCATGAATGACTGCGGCGTGCTGATGTGCATGTGCGTCCATCTCTGCGGCAAGCAACAGCCCTCCTCCAAAGAGAAGGCGATGGAAGAGGGAGAAAGGTAAACATTACTGCACTCCTCACTTCACAGCACACAGGGTTTTTGTCTCATATGCTGGTAGAATGCTAAATAAAATGCAGGATTTTTGAAATTGTGGAAGAAGGGTGAATCAAATTGTGAAACATTTGATGAAGACAAATGCATGTCCTAGCTGCTAAAAGTGGTTCAGAAATCTGCATGTTTTGTACCTGATAGATTTATATGTGGAGGATTTGGTTACAGTGGACGTCAACCCTAGGTTTGATAATGCATGGGAGGTTTAGAGGGTAAATCTCTACAAGGATTACATATGATAGATATTGGACCTTTAGGTAGTTCAGATAAGTATTGTTAGTTCTAAAACTGCTAAAAGGGGTTTTTAGCTGCTTTCTATAAGGCTATTTTGATATTATAAGGGCACTTTATAAATACATGCAGGTCATTAATGTTAAGTGTATATTGAAAACAATCATCCAAAAATAGTAGCGAAGATTCTACCAGCTTGGGTTGGAGGGTAGATTCACAACGCTTTCACTACATATTTTGTGGCTTTCGTCCCAGCACGTTGCCACAGTGTCTTTGCTGCACCTCCATGTTTTGTACCCAGCAACTGGCTTGCTGCTTTTGACCTTCAAATGACTGAATCATTGCCGGTCTAACATGATCATTTTAAGGTCAATTTTGCTGCTTTTGCCCTAGTTATTTTTTGTACTTGAAAATGTGATATTATGCGATTTGTTGCTGATTATATGTTATCAAATGTAAACCAGACAAGCTAGAGGGATTTCATATAATGACTTGTTTATTACCCACCCAGCTGATGACTTGTTGATTATGTTTTTGTTTCACCTGTTAAGTGAGACATACAAATGAAGCCAAGGAGATTGTATATAACCCATCATGACTATTTTCAGTAATTCTTTCAGCATGCATTATTCAACTATGTTGGTGCTTTGGGTTGATTAGTGGAAATACCTATTAGGTCTCCCAGAAATGTTTTGTTAGATTTTAGTGCCTTAGTTGCTATAGTTCAACTGCTTTTGTGTCCTTTGAAGTTTGTCGCATGTTCAGTTCTGCATTCGTTTTGCCCACCTGAAAGTCAGTTGTTCACAAACTTTCTGCCAGACTGCACTTCAGATCTTTTCGGGATAAAAATATTTGATATTTTCATATCACCATATTCTTATCCATCTTAAAGAAAAGAAAAAAAGAAGTGAGCTTTGGAAGAAAATGTTGGTAGAAATAGTGCATGTCCTGTGCTCACTCAATGTATGCTGAATCATATGAACTTATAAATATTTTATATATACTTTGCACTTTTCTAAAACTGGTGCTAATTTGTCAGGCAACAATTATTTGATCTGATAAACCAGAGCTCTGTAAAGCCCTATCACCACTGACATCATTATATCAGTCTGTTAATTGAGAAATATGTTTTTATATTTCCTTTTTTTTCTGCAAGTAATGTTACTTGTATGATCGATGTTTTTATTTATTGTGTAATTTATTGACTTATGTGAAATATTTCAATTAAAGTCATGATAAAGTTGAATTTTTTTCAATGTGTTAACGGTTTTATTTATTGATTTCATAGAACTAACCAGTGGTTATCTTTGCACAATGTGTATCAATAAACTTATATTAATGAGTTAATATATTTTCAGTTTAATTTGTTCTTTACAATTTTTTTAATTATCATGAGCTTTTTAACACTTTTCCCTCTCAGATTATTATGTCCCACCGATAGATGGAACATAGAGCAGCTAGTATAAGGGGCACCACTTGGATACAGTGATTATAATGCCTGCATTCACCAATGTTAACATTTCTTATAGTTAATTTGCACCATATCATATCTTTCCATACAAAATTAGATATCGGGTGCACACCTTCCCTGTATTCTAAGCAGCATATAGATTTGCATAGCATTGCTTTCATAAATGAAAATTAAACAGTGAAGATGTTCCACTCGAGAGAATCTTGCTAAGACCATGCTACTGCACTACCATTTTGCCATCTTTCTTTGTGGCAGACCTCTACTAGTGTGCTTTGATTGTACCAACCATACCTTTCCATACAAGGCAAAGCCTCTTCCACACCGATGCAGTCCTTAGATGTGTTTGCTATTACTTTCAATAATGTACATTAGTAAGATATTTTCCTCGATAAATTTCACCTTGCCATTTTGAAATTCCAACTCATTTATTCTCCTGCTGCATAATAGATTGTGAACAAGTCAGAATTCGACAAATATTCATTGACATTCTTTGTCTTCTCTGAACATATTTTTTAATAATGTACAATAAAATGTCACAGAATTTCACTGTGGCAGATGTAAGTCTTTTCCGTCTTTTGGGTGGGACATCCAGCAATCTTTGATTGCCATTTAATATGAGAAATTAAATGCTCCTCTCCTTAACTCAAATAAAGATACAAGAATAATTTTAAGAATCTTTGCGTCACTTTTAAAAGAAGAACAGTCTTGACATGGCCATTTACACTTATGGTATATTGTGCTATGTTTAAATTTGTTGAATATTTTTTTTGAAATTTCACTCTTAATGCTAAAGAGCACAATATTATTATTCTTAAGAGCAGTGATGGAAGCACTTCACATATTTTATGTTGTGATTTTATCAAGCAGAATCAAAGTGTACTCACTTTTGTCATGATTCTTGAATGTATGGAATTTCACTATTTATGTAAATGTAAGATGTGTCTTGGCTTTTTTTTCCCTCAAATTACCTCACAGACAATGATCTTGAGACTCGGTGCGAATGTAAATCTACTGATAATAATGCTAGGCACTACTGAATATGATGGTGCAGAAGTGCTTGTCATCACTGTAGAGCTAGGTGTAGCCACTGTAGCGTGGAGACCACTGTTGTCAGTGCGTGCAGTCGGTGTGTAGCCCTGGCATAAATGTTGTGTGTATCTGTTGTTTCTCCCACCACGCCGCCTCACGTCAACAGCAAGGCGGTGCTGAAGGAACAGCAGCCCATCGAGGAAACCAAGGTGCCGCCGGAAGGAGCACCGCCCACTGGCTTACACCAGATGCCGCCACAAGAGTAAGCCTTTATAACCTCTACGCATGCCGCCACCTGAGTGACTCATATTGCCTGCACTGTACTTACACATTGACCTTGGAACTTTGCTTATTGTGCCATCATCACAGCTTGTTATAATTTATCGGGGAAACAACCAATCTGTGATTTTAGTATTATAGTGGGGAAACCACCAATCTGTGATTTTAATATTATATTTGGGAAACCACAAATCTGTTATTTTAGTATTATATATTTAAGTGTCTTATATCTGACGATGAAACAAGGTATTTGTTCTAAATCTATGCCTTAAAATAGACAAAAGTGTTCTATAAAATCTGATTTAATACCAGTTTTCCAGGTCCTTGAATATTGAGGTGAATCAAGATGACCAATCTGTCACCTCCAGACTGTTATTTGAGATGCTCTCATAAAAGGATTAATATCTGGATCCTGAAATACCAATACAATCCTGGACATCTTTATTTTCGTTTGTGAAATTAAGAGCTGAAAGCAGGAGTTATAATTACAGTTTAGAGTGAGGCATTTACAGCTTTGAGATGGCACATGATATGAAGGCAGAGAGTCTGAGGTCAACGTGTTTTGATTAGCATGTGTTTTGAGAACATGAGTGGAATGCAGGGTGTAAGAGACTGATTTACAGTCATTATTATCCTAAGAGTAGTTTTTCCATAGAAATGTATTGAATATGTAACATTTATTTTCCAGTGTCATATCACCTTGTTCATTATTATATCCATATCATCTATTATTATATTCATATCATCTATCATTATATTTCATATAATATATATATACTTATGAGTGGATATTTTATGATCAAAACAAAATTATTTAATCCCTGTGTCTAGATATCCGTAATTTTCATAATTATACATAACTTTCTGTATATCAAAACTTTGTCAGAATCAAGGTAGCTTCCCATTTTCTGCCAGTCCATTTATTTATCATTATCTGTATTAAACTATACAAAAAGTGATCTTGCATGTTATGATTGTGTTTAACACATTTGAATGTGAAAAGACAATCTTATGCAATGATCACAGAATTTTGTCTGCTTGTTTGTTTTTCTCAACTTAACGAAACATTTTCTCAAAAGAGTAAAAAGTGTGACCAAGAGATGAAATTTTTTTTAACATATATAATTATCATTATATTAATGATAATAATAACATTATATTTAATGATAATAATAACAGTAAGATATATTGTAGTAAACAATACGTTTGTGCCCATGGAACTCTGATCCACAAGAAATTTTTTCACTGGTATCTGTACATGGTTTGGATCAGGTGAACTTGTGAAGTATTTGATGTGAAATGTCCAAATACTGTACAGTGTTTGTGCCTTATTGTATGGTCCTATCAATTTGATGTGGTAAGGAGTTGCCAGGGGTTTAATTATGTCAGCTTTTAAAAAATAGAATATTATACAGGTCAATGAGAACAACTTTAAACATTTGCATCAGATCAAAAACAAAAAAATTGTCCAAATGGTTTAATACAAGAAAACCTGCAAAAGAAAATTAAGAATAAATCAAATATATGTGAGTGTTGTGGACAATGATCCTTATATAGGGTTATATCAAGGTGCCCATTTTGTAAGATCATCAGTGGCAGAAATTTGATATCCTTGTCTGGAATGGAGAAAGATTTTCAATGTGGCCAGGATAAGCATTGCCGTTTATGGTGGTTGCCCGGAAGAGCGTATGAAGTTTGATAGCACGGCATTGGCGGGTTTGCAGGTTTTGTTGTATGTCATATGACATATGTATCATATTCTATTCACACAGATATGTAATGGTACAATCCAGCCCTCCGTTTTTAGGCTGACCTACGTCAAAGTGTTCGTTGGACTGGAATATTCGCCTCAACCTACAGAATTCAGGGTCCACGACATTTTTGAAGCCACCGCACAGAGATTAGTGGACAAGGGAGAACTCTACGTCGCAAGGGTGCAAACTGTGTTTCGCGTGGAAGTGAAGAAAGGAGATAAGCGTGGGGTATGGATCATGGATCTCCGCAAAGGAAGCGGGGAAGTTCGTTATGACCCAGACGGTGAGGGAGAAATTACATTTACTGTTAACGACGACGATGCGTGTCGCATTTGGACTGGTGAGTTGAATGTAGAGAGCGCACTCTTCTGGCGACAACTCAAAGTAAGAGGTAACCTGGCCAAGGCCTATCGTCTAAGAGAACTTATCCACACTGATCTTTTATGAGAACAATGACACTTTAGGAAATAATGCTGATTATCTGATTGAAGAAAGCCTTAAAAGCCAAAGATACATTTGTCTCAGCAGACATGTATCCTGATGTACAGTGGATTATATGACATGTCTTGCCTTAATCATGTCATTCTAAAAGGGACAGTTTGTGATTGGGCATATGCAAAGTTTGAAGTTTAGTCTGAATGCATGCCAATCAGCTTGTTCAAATTTTCTGTCATTTTGATTGAGAATGCCAGAGAAACTGGTCTTTAGCATTAAGCTATTGCAATGCCACATAGTTATATATTGGTGTGTGCTACCATTACATTAAAGACATCCAACAATATAAAAGAATCTCTCATTGCAATCTGCATTTGGTAAAGAGGATTACAGTATTAGAATTGACTGGTGAAAAGGCCTGGTGCAACTGTTTAAATGGTATGAGTGATTCTCTGAACATAAGAAATTGAGGGAAAATATCGTAACAAAGAAACTCTGGGCATAACACAGAAATAAAATGTTTATTAACATGTTTTCTTGATTATCACCCTTCAGAAATAATGATTGAATCTCTGATACATTGCCTTTGAAAAAAGGCAACCTCAAAGACATGTATCAAATGCACAACAATAGTTCGCAATAGAGAGGTTGAAAAAATAAGTCAGATAAGTTTTTAAATTGGACACAAATGCTTTTTAAAAAATGGATGTTTTTTCCAATTTCTTATCTTGAAATTAGCATTGCCTCAATTTTCAAATTTTGACCATTTTTCTCTTACCCTTTGTAAATAAATCAGTGCATTAAAAATATGCAAAAGACAAAAAGATCACTCATAAATACATTCATATATACCCCTTAAATGCAATTTTAAAGAATTTCATATCTTGATTAGCACACAGCAAGTTCATTAATTTAAAACTTCATGGGTGATCTGTAAGATTTGACAATTGATGCATATTGGAACTATCATTGTTGATGAAATACATTTAGAACACAATTCTAGATTTGCCGCAAGTTGGCCCTGTATTGTGTCACCGATATTGTGTCACCGATATTGTGTCACCACAAGTATGGGGGATTAAAAAGTTGGGGCAAAACCATTTGCAATTGTGGAAGCCAAAATGGCTGAGAGTTGGTTAAAAATTGCCTCCAAACTTTCTTAATGATGTTCCAAATGCCTATAAGTGTCTCAGCCAGCAGTGGATATTTTCAGAGTCACAGAACAATGGTTAGGATTAACAAATACAAAAGTACTCTTGTGAAAAATACAAAACATTTAAAAGAGATTACATTATGGACTTAATTGCCACTCTGTGTTGAGGTCTGTAAAAACATAAGATTTTACTTAACCACAATGCCAAAATCAATTAGATTCTAGAATAATTTGGAAAAAATAGATGTTCATGATAATAGTAACTATAGGGCTATTTAGTGGAAAGATTTGCTCAATTTTGCTACCCGATGCAAAGCTTTGTATAAACACCACTGATGAATGCAAAGGAAGCTTCCAGCCTAATAAATGTGATCATAGGAGGAATTAATGCAATACATTTGATTCAATAATAACTTCCCATGCAGACATCTTTGTGATACTTATAAATACAATTGTTAGTTCAAACAAAAATAATAATATGTGATTTTAGGAAATATTAAATTTACAATACCAGAATCTTATAGCTTATTGGAAGCAATAATGACTGTAATAATAATTTCTACCATGGCAATACTATGATTATAGGTAAATAATGAAAGAACATCATAGATAAATTACACATATTTAGGTAGTTAATAATGATATAGATATTTTAATTATAGGCAATGACAAATAAAGTGCATTACCGACATGGCATACACATGTTTAGATAGTAATGTCTATTTTCCATACGTAAATTCTCTTAGCAGGATCTGTGCCTAGTTTTGATTTCGCTTCTTTTGCTTGGTGAGGATATATTTTGTGATCTCATATTTATGAAGCATAGAGACCTGATAAGAACTTTGAAGGCAATACATAGATATTCTTTGTACGGGACAGTCAGCTTCTAAACATTCAACCAAATTTTTTGTCCACCTTCATAAAATTTTGGTCAGATTTGTCTAACATTTGGGATAAAATAAGCTATATTTCAGAGAAACATTTCATATGATTAGATTTTGATCTCATATCTACATGTAATGATCTCTTCAAACTCAATGGCAAGTGATATATCATAATCATGTTAAATTGTTGCTGGATTCAGGAGCATATCCTTTAAGTGAATGTTTTGCTGAAGGAAGCAATAATTCAGAAATATTATCACATGTGGATAGATTCAGTAATTTCACTTTTAACATGTAGGAAATATATTAATAAATACATGTGTATGTTTACAAGCAGTTGATTAATTATGAATAAGTACAATACATAATGAATTAATGTTTTAAATAATCACATCTGGTACCATGTATGCATTTAAATGAATATGTATAGGATTGAATATTATAATAGCCACCAATTAGCCGAATGCAAATTTTTAAAAATTATCAATTGATTCTAGGTTTGACAGATTGGCATGTGACAATAACATACTAATTTAACAAGATATTGCAGCAAAATTGATAAATGATTGATTATTACAAGTGTACCGACCTCACAGTGGTCCAATCCAGCAATATTCCACTCATGAAGTAAAGCAAATAAAATTGTAACATAACTGAATGTACTGGTATCAATCCACACAAGAATACACAATACGAAGAAACATCTCTGACACGACATCATTTTTCGGAATAAATTTGATATTGATATATTATTTGTGACAGGAATACAATAAATTAAGTCATTTTTATTTTTGATATAATTAAATTGTGAGCTGAGTAAGATGTCCTGGTCAAATTGGAAAGGTGAGTCGCCATTTTGATTGAACTTTTTTCCTCATTTATTAGTCTTTTGTATATTTGTCTAGTCTTTTTCTATATTTGTGACTGACTACGTTTGTCTTGCCCACATTGTTAAGGATCACAGATCAATTCACAATTTACTAAGCATACTTCAAATGTCTTTTAATTCCTTTAAGGAATGTGATATTAAAATCACTTCCACACAAGAATAGGATGTGTGCTACACTTAAAGTGTTAACTATGATTTTTTTAAAACCTTGACATTGGAATAAATATTTTATTCTTGTCTATATATCTTTCTATTGAATATATCAATAATCAAAAGAAATAGGCATTTTGAGTATATATTGTTTGCAGCAGGATAAAATCATAAATGTGTCCTCAGGAATTTGATGTTTAACCCAAGTCCTGAATTGTCAGAATATTATGAGAAATAATATATTTATAACCCAGTTTCTGTTTGGAGATCTAATGAGTGATTTTGGATTTCTTTTGTATATTATTCCTGTCTGGATTGATATCAGCATTCGACTATAATAACCCTGTTGACTGTATATAGTTTCTCATTGCACAAGATGACTGATGCACAACGTTCTCAGCATATAATGTGACAGCAATATATATGAATATACATCAAGCACGTTAAGTGTACTGAGTGTTTTACACTGCACATAGAGTGTCTATCACACGTCAAGTCGCAAACCATAGAGGTGTTTACTAATCCAACATTATTAACAAAAAATATATTAAACAAACCAGAAAGTTGCAAATATAGTTGCAGTACCTAGCTGTTAATGGTAAACAGTTTTCTTACGACATAATTGCATATATGTTGATATTTTAAAGGGTCTGTAGATGCGAGGAATGACCCATGGTAAGCTTAGAAGATTGCTTCCTTACTGCTCTTAAGCCCATATATATACTCTGATGAGTGAATCATCAAGATGCCAGGACAGACTTTGTCTGTACAGGCTTTAGTGGATTATACTTATTCCCAAGAGATTCGATAGCTGAATTACTGCCTTTCTACCACACACTAAAGATGTGTTATTAGGGTAGAGTTGATATATACTGCTGTTCTATACTGCCATAGATATGTGTACATAAAGATGATATTCTAATCCTGATTGTCAAATATTTCTCACCTACAGCACATCAAATGACAAGAGACACTTGTTCTGATCATATTATTGTGTATGAAATGCAAACAGTCATTCCAATAAGTTAATTGTGTTTTATGTCAAAATTGATATTAATTCCTGTAAACTTAAATGCTTATGATATTTGTGTCACAGAACTAACTTATAATTGTATGAAACTGAAAAGTTTAAATCATGCTGGTCATATAATGCTTGGTGTCGACAAAGTGATAGTACTCTTTTGAATGAATTATTCCGACACATTCTCAGAGGACTTTACACTATAGCAATGGTAATATCTAGTTCAAATTATAAAAAAACAGCGTTTATTATCAAGTAAACAGTGCGACAGTAGTTAAAAAATTGTCCTACATTTTGTGTATTAGTAATGACATTGACTTTTTCAATACAAAAACCATATCATGTAAAAAGTGAAATGTGTACAGTGTTTTGTTCGAGGTTGTATTAATATATTAGCAGACATGGATATATAGACCATGCTCTTGTAAGGATATGTATTTTACAGGAAACTTTAAAAATCTATTTGGATTCCTCTTAATTGTGTAGAAAGTGTTTAACCAAAACAGTGAAGCATATCTGTCTATTGCGTAACTTGATAACAAAATTGTCCATTCTTCAGATGACAAAACACAAACATGATGCAGTATTAGTGCCAGGGTGTGCACTCTTCCAATATACTTGAGATTTATGAAAGTTGGATAGTTTGCGATATGGGGGCATGAGGAGTGGACAGTGTTTTATATAATAGACTTGTTTATCAGCCATTGGGGAGAACAGCGCTTTTTGGCATAGTCAAAAACATATTTATGACATGTGAAAATCACACGATTATTCATTAATTTGAAATGGATATATCATTACAATAATGCTTCGAAACTTTATCTAGAAAAAGAGTACTTTAGCCCTAGTGTTATATCCAAATGCACAAGGTGATAAAGATTGCCAATTGTTTCCTTTGGTAATTTGTAGTGATCTTTAATTCCTTGAGTAAAATTTGATTAGGAGTAAATTTGCAAAAAGCATACTTCTCCCTAACAGTGGTTGTTGACACAGCTGGGTTAGAATATAACAATGTGATTGTATTATAGTGATTAACCAAATCAAATATTGTCAAATATGAACTTCCTGATGAGTTAATATCTGTCATTTACATTCCAATAGATTTTATAAGAATGTACGAAACCAATTTATTTATATATCTATAAGAAAGATCCATGTCAAATCTAAGAAGAAAAGAACATCAAAAAACCTTATGGACAGGCGGACCACTTGAATGACAATTTTTCGGTCATGTCCAAACCTAATGTTTAAACAAACAAAAATTACATTTTATAAATGACAAGATAGAGAATATTTAAATCATTAATACAGCATGCAGACTCATCTTAGCAGAATGATCAGTAATTCACCTGTGACAAATTAAAATGCCATCTCAATCTCAGATCTATTGCCATGGTATTGTGCAATCCCTTGAATAATTGAGCATCAAATATTCATTATTAATAAACTAGTTCAAGTAATGACATAAGCTCATCAGACAGGACATATTCACCGACATGCTCATATACATACCAAACTATGTACAGTTGTAACAGTTTAACATGTACAAAATATTATTTATTGTGATGAGTCAATTATAAGATGATTAATTTTATATTATTTTTTTACAATTTGAATTTTTTTATGGAATTTTGTTTGATATGACCATTTAATATTGTATGATAAAGTACTGCAGGTTTGGTTTTTAAATCATATATACCATGAATCAGATGTCTTGATTATCGTATAGAAGGTTATATTTTCCTTATAAGAAATATTGTGTTGCACTTGTATTGTTTGGTAATGGAATAAATGAAGTAATTCCAAGAAAGAAAAGGTCTTACATTTTATTAAGACTTATAATTATGACAACTCTTGGTCACACTTTTACATTTATACCAAGACACTGGGTTCACGTAAGCTTATTCACTTAATTTTCTCATGTTTTCTCTTGCAGAAGATATCAGAAGTCAATTATTATGAGCAATGATTGAAATCTGACTGAAAATCTAGTCTAACATTACAAAAAATATCTTATTTTATGGTTTAGTTCTGATTCACAAAGAGATGGAATGGCAACTCACTGCTATACAATGATTCAAAACAAAAAGGATATTTACACAATTAAACTTACACATAAATGTTCTGGCAAGTCTATGTTATACATAAATATTTTGATAATGACACTGATATTGTATATCATTTTCATGTACATCATACATCCACATTTCATTGCTACACATGATAAAAAAACACCGCATTTATGTATTGTTGTTAGTAAGTGATAAATTACACTCAAGATAATTTGTGGAAAATGTTATATATGTAAAGAGGCACAATAAAGCAACATCAAATTGTTATTTATTTCTTGAATGCAAATAGAGGACATTTCAATATACAAGACATCTTGTTGATTATAGTTGATATTACAATATGATAAATATGTATACAAACTTAACTGTACAGATAAGCAATGTTTGTTTTTCTGTGGAATCGGGGTGTGCTTAATTTACATACAAATAACATTTTCTGAAACAGATTATTGTATTTTGTATTTGACAATTATAAACTATTAATGTACTTTGATAACTGTAAATTGTACATATAAGATATATTACCGTCTCTATAAGTGTCCAAACTATCTTGTTTATATTTTAGGTTGAGATTTTTTAAAAGAGAAACAAATAGTTTAAGTCAACATATCAAACTTGAAAATAAACATGGCTACACACGGAAAGAAAATTATGTGTGCATGCCATTATATAAAGAAATAAAAAAAAAAATAGTATGTTAAGTAGAGAATGTAAAAATGATCCTTATTATGTATTATTTATTTTTAGAGTGCTTGATGTTTGACTTTAAACATTTGAGCTCTCTAAAAGTTAATAATGAAGAGTAATAAGATGATCAGCATTTGGAATGAGTGCATGCTGTGTGAGTTTATTTTACCCCTATCAGAAACAACCCTTTAGCCATTCCTAATGCCTTCCCTAGCCTGTTGAGCATATCAAATTAGTTCTAACCTCCATAGTCTGGTCAAAATCATCATCAAAGAAATGCATGACATTTCAATCATGTGGCATGTTTCTGATTGGGTCGATATCAGATGGTACATCCAGAGTAATTTTTTGTTTATGGTTCGACACTTTTGGCGATTAAACTTGATCCTTCTTAATATATCTCAGGACTGTTCTAGATTTGAGTTTTAAGTCTATAGCAGAATGTTTTGAGATATTAAATCATAACACATGATTCAAAACAGAATTTTAGACGTGATTATGCCATTCTGGATGTACGCTGAGTACAGACACGTATGAGTATTTTGTGTGTATCTGTCAGTGAATGGGGGTAAATTATTCAAGGCATCCTACTATAAGGTCTGTGTTTTATACATCTTGTTTGGAACAATATAGCGACAACTTTTTAAAATGCAGGTATTTACATGTTGCCCAATTTAAAACAAACTTGGATATTATGATTTTTGACAATCAAATGAAAATCAAAACACAATAAAGATCACTCTCAGCAGTACAGATAATATATTTGGTCAGGCCAAAAAGTCTGCAAAATCTACTGATCTCTCAGTGTTGAGGAGTCCAACTGGAACCAAATTTGCATTTTTTAAGCAATTACCGGTAAATACAAAAAATGACAGGAATTTCATTATCAGAGAACTGGGTCATGGTATAGATGTATGAATCAGTCATCAAAGAACAATGTGTGGAATCCAGTGGTTGCTGAGGGTGTAGGTTAGCTGATGTTCTATCTTGAGACCTGAGAGTGGACTACAGTGTGATTCCATGTATGATGATGATGATGATGATGATGATGAGCCGACACTGTCTGCGGTGCGTAGGCAGACGGAGGGAGGCTGGTGGTGGAGGTAGTGGTGGCAGAATGTTGTTGCTGACCGTTGTGTTGTTTATTTTGTCAGAGTTGACAATGCGGGACTGGTCGCCGATGAAGGAGAGGATGATGTAAAACAAGCTCTTGATGAGGGTGACAACCAGTAAGATGTTCATTTTCTGCTGCATGTCATTGAATGATTTACCCCCTTGTCAATTATGCCAACGACGTGCCACTTGGGATACCCAGCGGTACTACGTGGTTGTGTCAGATATGTCTGCATTGTGCTCTTGTGTCACCATCGGCTTTCTGTGCATTCATGTTCAGTCATTTCTTTTATTATTCTGTCATTCATTGATTCATTCACAGATTATCACTTTTATATTGCAGCCAGTGTCCCTGTCTTTATATCTTTTTTATATCAATGATTATACTTTACTATGTTACAATGATTAATGTCCATACTATATGTATGATTTCCAAGAAGAAGAAAAAAAAAAGCATGTGTAAAATTGAGAATTCTGGTGTTTGTTTTTCTCATAGTGTAAACATGACCCCAAGGACTATTTGGAAAAATGTAATGCAGGATTTAAGGTAGAGTTAAAAAACGGGTGCCTACTGGTTGCATTCAATGCTAAATTTTGTCCCTCTGTTCTAGCACCATTTAGTTCCTTCAGTTCTGTCATGTGCCAACTGTTGGTTTCAGTTATGCATGGGTGATATTTGGGGGAAATGATATTAATTTTTACGAAATGTTTTCAGCTCAGTTGTTCAGCAGATAAAATTTATCGTTACATTCTCCCACATCGGGTGACATTTTGTTTCTCTTCACTAGTTATAGAATTTAGTTTATCACATTCTTTGCATGTTTATTTATTGCCCAAAATATTATTTTACTGTTTCTCTGCATATTTCAAGCACACCCAATTTATTTTACATTTAACCTACAAATCCTTTACCTATATTTTGAAAAATAAACACAAGGGAAAGCAATGCACACTTGACGTGCAACATGCCATGTGACCTATTATACAGGATGTCCTGTGGCTTTATCAGCTATTGTTCTATGATGATGATGGTGTTTATGTTTATTTCAAATATTGTTTGGCATTTTGTTATAAATAATGAGATGTTTGTAGTTAAGAGTGATATATAACCATTTGGCTGAAATGTGTTGTGGCTTTGTTCACTATCACAGTCACTATCAGCATCAAAATGATATAAGTTGATATTAAAAAAAACGATTCTAAGTTTAATTATATCATATTTATGTAGCTAGCTACCCTATAGCATATTTTCTATGGCTCCTTCAATCATAGCTAGATACTCTATGTTGTTGATATTTTCACTGTTATTGTATTTTCTTTTCAGGTACGATTGATTTACTCACATTACAATAAGCATTCCTCTGTGCACTTATAGTGTATAGCAGTATATATCTCCTTGGCTTCAAATGTGTGTTGCAATAAGATACACAAAATTATTGTGGGTTCATGAAATCCCTCTAGCAATACCATCTGGGTTACAGTAAAATATCACATCAAGTCTTGTTTTGTTCAAATGCCGCAGTGGTTTATGGTTTATGCGAGGAGGATTATCCAATAAAAGTGTATGATGAATTAATCAAATAATTGAAACATGTTTCTTAACATTAAGATCATATTAAATCATCATGCGAGACAGACACTTTTATTGCAATACTGTGTGTATATGTCTGTTTGGCATGTCTAGTCCTTTACGTAAGGTTATGATTCTTGAGAAATGTACAAAGGTGTAGACAACCTGGGGTAGAACTCCTCTTTACTTTGTTTCACGCCTAACATCAAAACAGCTACATCCATTTTGTTTTTATTACATAGATTAGGTCTGTGCTTGTCTAATACAGATCTTGTATCCTCCAAAAATATTTCATCCATTAACCAGATATTTTATGATAAAGCATTGAAATTTAAAAAGTAAAAAAGTCTTTGATTAAAACATTAAGATGTGTTCTGCATGATATTGTGATAAGGTTTAGAGGAATAATGTAGATGCTTCGTTCTGTAGGGACCGGTTAAAAGATGAAGATGAAGAACTGCCTGATGATGATGAAACCAAAGAGAAATTAAAGGAAGAAATCCAAATGGAAGAAGCTGATGAGAAAGCTCCACTCACAGAAGAAACCAAGGTGAGATCATTCAAAATGATTCAACCCAAAATTTGTCAGGAACAGTAGTTTGGTTTGAGTCCATCCCAGCAAAGCTGGTCCAAGAAAAGTGCTGAACTGCAGATGCTGTACTGGCAGAATCTGACCCTGTCACAGGCCGGCCAATACCATGTATTAGTTAAGTTTTAAAAAACAAAGTTGCCACAGGAATTATTTGGCACAAAGTAAACATATTACAGCAACCAAATTGAACTTGTTCATTATGACAGAGCTGGGAAAGAAGTTTGGTAATTTTACTAATTGATTATCGTGTGATTATCAATATGCACTTTTTTGTATTATCTACAGATTTATTGAACCATTTAACATTGTCAATTCTGTTGATTCGGATACTGGCATGAATATAGTAAAAATATAACATTTTTCATGTTTTGTATTGCATTTTATGACAGTTATTGTTTAGTAAAGAACTTCTTGCATGATGAATAAATATTGCGATCTGTCACTTGCCTTTTTAGCTGTGGTGACTATGTCAGCATAGCTTCTGCATTGGTAGGGGTGGGATTTTCTGTTATTCTGTCTTTCCGTCAAATTCAATCTTCTCTGAAACCACTGGATGGAGTTCTAAGCTACTCGTAGGTAAGATGTATTTTCAGAGGACTAATTCTGTCTATTTTTCATGAGGCTTAATTTTTTTCTTTTTTTGGAAAAAAAAAATCAATAACTATGACTGAATTGTCAAGTATACTCCACAAAGGTATTGATAATATCAGACACCTGGAACGTCCAGTCTTGCAATCTTTTTATATCCTCAGTTTGAGAAAAGGGAAAGTAGTGGTGGCTGAGTGGCTGCCATATTGGATTTAAAATAACCACTCATTAGAATGTCATGAACCTTTTGATCAGCTAAACAAATATATTATCATTGATCTTCCCTGAAACTGCTGGGTGAATTTCTTTGATATTCAAAGAAAGGTAAGATGTAATATTATCAGGAGGTGAATTGTATCAGTGAATTGTTTCACATTTGCATACATGCCTGGAACATCCAGTGTCTCATTCTATTTATCTTGATATAGCCTCAGTTTAAATGTGGGGATGATTGAGTATGTTCTAGACCTGCAAAGCTGTGCAAATACCTTAAGTAATCATTTTTGAAGCAATTTGCAGACATTTCTAGTAGATGTTCACAAACATTGTGAAAATCAATGGTTGGCACAGTTATAAGGCCATTGGCCTATGTTTAGAAATAAAATAAAAAAATGAAATCTGTGCATTAAAAATTCTTTTCTTAATAGAAGAAAATATTTTGGTCATATGTTTAATGTTCATACAAATTAAAAATGTGTTTCAAATTTTGTTTAAGATGAGGGGAAATAACATATTTTAGAAAAGAAACAAACTTTAATTTTGACTGAATATATTCTTTAGTGGCACATTGTAATTTACAATGTATAGTCCCCTTAAATTGTCAGAGAAATAGTGACTTGAGTATGATTTATGTTGATGTTTGGTTTGTATTTTCCGCATGCTTACCTCTTCATGCACGCAGTAATTAGCCTTAAAGCCCAATGACGTTAAATACAGTAGGTATGGTGGTAACTCAGTCTTATTTGTATTTAGTTGTGAAAGATTCAGTTTTGTGCATTTTTTGTATTGTTGCTCCTATCTCCTCCGTTCCTCCTGATCTTTAAAAGCATTTGTTCTCGTTTTCAAATTATTTCTGCACACATTTTCATGTAAAATGAGTATAAGAAATGTGGCTTCATCATGGCTCTGTTTAAATTGTGTGCATTTTGTATGAACTGCTTGGACATTCTCTCTTCACTCTAAATTTCACACCTTAAGTAAATATATGCTGAGAGGGTCCTCCCTTATGAGTGCTTGAATAAAATATATAATAGAACTCTCATACATAACCAAGAAAATATTGATTCACAAGGAGGACACCTCCAATCCGCTTGTTTGAAACCTGATTGAGTTAAGTGTCTGGTGTTCAACCATCTGTGTTACAATCTGCTTTCTTCTTCCCAATTAGCAGTCTATTTGGGGCATGGTTTGCCATTTTCAAGAATTTTCATTTTTTTATTTTATTTTTTTTTGCTTTCAGGTTCTTTTCTTTTAAACATTTTTATATTCACGTAGGAGATTTGACATGATTAACATAAGTACCAAATTAAAAACTAGGATTTGTGTTACCAAAGATATTCAAATGGTTATGAAGATATCCCTGATCTCTATGCAGAAGTAAATTCCCTTTTTGTTTAATTAACCCATATTGTGCATGGATGCCTCTGATTATTGCATGCTTGTCAAGATGTAGTACAACAGGACATATAATGAAAAGATATTGTATTTCTCCAGTAAACTCTGATGATAGTTTTCATTTTTGAGTGATATTTTAGTATTAAGTATATTGGTTTCTCATCTAAATACATCCCTTGATTTAACCCTGAAAAGATGTAAATGTTATTTATGTTTGCAGCGTAAATTAATATGATATAATAAAATGGTAATAATTATCTTTGACAGCAAGATGGATTAGAGGAAGGAAAGGAAGCCATTGAGGATACAGATATCAAGGTCAAGGACGTTGATGATGAGGTTAGGAATGTCCAGCCTGAGGTCACAGAAGAAGAACTACCAACAATACCCACAGAAGAACCAGCAATTGCCTAAAACACTTATTTGATAAACTACTTTTGACTTCAGATTTAAAGTTAGGAAACACTTTGCAATTAATGTCATAAATGCATCAGAGCAGTGGATAAGGGTTGGCTCCATGTTAGGTTTTTAATGTTGGTTTTCATTAATGGAACGTAACCAATGGTGCTGACCACTGTTATTCAGTTGACCATTAAAAAAATAGGATTAACAAAAAGTGATATTAAGCAGTGCTATCTTCATATGTGAATCATAGAACAAACAGCATGGTTAGTAGCTATGAACAGCATATAAAACATAAGCTGCAGGATTATGCATTTATTCTCATTGGCATTTTTTCTAGTTATTTAAACCAAGTTCTGGAAAGGCATTAGAATGAGTAAATATTTTTTTTTTTCCAATTTTTCATTGAATAACATAACAAATATCATAGATATTTTGTACATATTGATGTTAAAGGATGTAATCCCACATTCCAGGTTACGCAGATTGTTAATTAGGCCTGAAAAGTGTTAGTCACCCTGATAACTTTGCAAGAATGAGCTGGAGTTTTCTTAAACCGTAACATTTTGTTCAAAGTTCAGGGAGTCTGCATCCACAGGTTCGACAGAGAAATCCATAAATTTTGTCTTTTTCATAAAAGAAGCTTACATATATCCCAAAAGCTTAAATATATTGCAAATGTGATGCTTTTCTTGGATATCCTAGCAGCGAAATGAAATGGCATAGAGAATGTAATTTTTTCCGGGTCCTGTCACTGCTTGACAGTGGTAGCATTACCACCATCAACTGTAACATACCATATTAATCTCTACCCTTACTTTGTAAACAGTGCTCGTGGCATGCAGCTTTCATGTAAAAAGCATATATATATATATATCTATATATAGACAGTGACTATGCGCAGTATATAATACGTCATAGAGTTTAATTATCTGAACATCTTGAAAATATTGACCCATGACCTCAGAAGTTGTCCTGACCTTGATTGTTTATTCTTTGACCTAATTAGTTAAGTGCCAGTTAGAATGTGCCCCAGCTGCATTGCCATTATGATATAGACTGATAACTGGTACTTACTGTGTGGATTTATTGTTTCCTTCTCTTGCCAAAAAGAGGGTACATGAGTGTTTACGACCCTTGTATATTCCTAGAGAGGCCGAGATACCTGAGGTATATTTGCTTCATGTCACCTACCCAGTATGCCACCACATCTAATCATATAACAGAGGCCGAGATACCTGAGGTATACTTGCTTCATGTGACCTACCCAGTATGCCACCACATCTAATCATATAATATTTTAATATCTTTAGTCTTACATGTCCTAGAACTTTTTTTCAATTCTGTTTTTGGGGCCACTACAATATTTTAGATGCATAGACCTCAAATAATGTCAGTAAGCAATGAAACCAAAAGATTCCTAGATAATGTGTACAATAAGACACTGGTATATGTCATTTAATTAGGTTACAAATTACCCATATACATATGCAGTGTAGATTGTATTGACTTGACCAAATCTATATACAATATATATGATTATTAAAATTGTAATTTTGTGTGTGTCAAGTAGTGTTAAAATGCGGGTTAAGCTACATGTTTTTCCAGTAGCTTTTGAGATGACTTTTTTCCATTGTAAGACATTCTGGTCAGTAAAGGAATATACAGTGTACAGTTATATTGGTATAACATATAGCCCTCTTATTCAACTTATGTGAAGACATGTGAATATATATGATTCAGACCAATTCTATTTGAACATCTGAACAGAATTGTATTATAAAGTATTTGTATATCTTTTTTTTTTCCACAATAATGTTTTACCATACACCTGGAGAAATAAATTTTTATGCAGCAAGATTTTGCCAGTACACCCAGCCTCTGGGAATAACTGCTTTGGCAACATCATTTCATGTCTTATTTTGAGTATGGTATATTTCATAATATTGGTGCTGTCACAAACTACAAAATATTGCACGTTTTGAATATTGATTTTTCAAGATTAAATTTTTGAACATCATCGCCAGTTGTATTATTACACTATTACGCTATATTTAATGGGAAATATTATTATTTGTGGTCAATACATTATGATGTGAGATCTTGATATGTTGGCAAATATCTTACTTTGAATTGGCATTAATCTGAGTTTAAGTCATGCAATCAGAGAAAGGCTTTAGTTTGACAGTGTATTTACAATAATGTCTGTGATAATTTTGAAGCCTTTATAAAGTGTGTTCTTACAGCTTTTTAAATCTTCGTTAAAACTGCCAATATCCTGACTGTTATTAGTATAGATCTCTTTTGGTTTAGGAAAGCTCATCACAAAATTAATACATGTTGGAGCACCTTTATGATTTAAATAATTTCAACGTGAGGCTTCCTTTGGCCTTCCAAGGCCTCAAGGAGAGGCTGGTCTAGATGACAGTGAAAGGCTTACAACTCATATCGCAAGTACTTGCACCACTACGAGCACTGTGATGAGATAAACCCTCAGTGATTAGTGTAACATGACAGTCATGGCATTGGCACAAGACAAGCTATTCTGCAGGCAGCCTGGTTATTAAATCTTGGGAGAAATCTAAGTCACATGATAAATACCAAACCCCACCCTATGAGATACAGATAAGCCCCTACAGGCTACTTGCAGAACTCCACATGAATAATGCTTTTTGGTATCAAAAGACCACATTTGTAATACTCCTCGAGTCAAATTTCCAACAATACTCTTTTTGGATTCACACTTCCTGTCGACATTATATCAAAATCTGAAGCCAGCTGGAGCAGATCTGAAGGTGTATTTAAGACAATGTATAAATATGTTGGTGTCTCCATTAAATATTGTATAGCAAGGAGAACCTTTTGAAAAACATTTGCTTGAGCTGCCACCAAGTGGCTAATTGTAATATATATAGTTCCATGTTTTGTTTCTTGTGTGTTGTTCCCTTAGGTCTCTCTTTTTAATCACATGGGCTTGGGGCTTCCTTTCATGCTTTTGTATTCACTTGTATTATTGTCAGCAAATCAATAACTTTTGGATAAAAAAAAAGAGAGAGACAGAGTTTCGACCTGTCACGTATAATGTTCATGTATAAAACAAAATTAATGTTAGATTGATGTATATTATGATACACTAAGATATTTACCTGTATGTAAAATGAGCTCCTTATACTTTGATTTCCATCACATGTTTGTTCTCCATATTTGTTCTAATCAGCATCTGTGCCACCTGTATCACTTCTGTACCGTTAGAAAGCCATACATATTCGTCTATATTAGGAGACAAAATCCAAAATGGTTGCAGCATATTTTTTTCTTTAAGAAGTGATCACTAGGATTATGTAAAAGAGGAGAAAGGAAAAATGATGCTAAATAGAATGAATATGGTGTATGGTTAATATGCAGTTTGTATGATATTCATGTGATCATGGGTAATGTGAATGCATAGGAGTGCTATTTTATTACTTGAAGTTTTGTATCAAAGCTTGAACAATGATGAGGAGACAGTCAAAGCAGGTGTCAGCTCTCCAGTTTCTTTCATGACCGTACCTTCTTACTGTATAATTGATAGTGTCCGGGCATGCCCACCATGAGAGCATGTGACGATGTGTGTGGTTAAAAAAAACAGTGCTAGAATAGAGGGTTGCAGAGAAGTGGTTCCGGTTTTGCAAAAGTTACCCAAATTTATGCACAGGTCAGCCGAGCACCCAGGGAATTGTTGTGCCTAAATTGATGGGTCGCATTAGCATGGCAGGTCGTTTCTCTACCCCAGATGAGCCAGTCTATTCCTCTTTATTTCTGTTGCTTGTCTATATAAACAAAGCTTGGGTCTTGATATTTTATAGGGTATTTGAACTCTCCCTCTCTCTGTTGTTGTATTAATAGTGTTCATTTTGTTTGAATTGTGCAGAGTGTGAGCTATTTTCATGATAAGTTGCAAACAAGAGATCAGAGTGTAAGATAAAAACTTCTTTTTGTATAAAAAGTGTGCATGTATTATTCCAGGTTTTTGTACAGCATAATATTCATATGTTATTTTCACTAAAAAAAATACACATATGTCAGGTGTTGAGAAGGTGTTTGATGATGTGATAAGGGTTGCCTCAGCATTGTCAAAGGCTTTCTCTCTTAGTGTAATATCAATTAAGTAGAATGTCAGATATAATGGCTAGATAGCAGTACAAAGTAGAGTCTACACACATACATGCACAGGGTGTTTCATTTCTAAATATTGATAATGATATTATATCAGCGAGATGAGCGATCAAACTTATATTAAATGCAAAATATTAAAATGCGATATGTGAATTTATGACTTGTTTATGAAAAAGATTGTGAGCTGTGAGTAAAGATGTGGTGTTCAACATTGTAAGCTGAACTGAGGCTGTTCGACATTGCTTGTTCCATGACTAAATATCAGAATCTTCATATTATTTAAATGTGAATATTCTGATGTTTTGGACATCCATATACTGGTATACTTATATTGCACTGTTTTAATAGCACAATATATTTTCTAAATTACTGCCACACATGAAGTGATCTGGTTGAGTCAAACCATAAGTTTATATCATTAATATTTACTGAGATATCACAATACACCTGTATCATCTCCAACAGTAAAACATTAAATAGCAACATCTCACAATTTTGATTAAAACTGGTATGAAAAGCTCACTTGCTAAGATGATTTGGTCTCTATGTTGATGTATATGGTACAGATACACTAAGGTGTATAAAAGCACACTGTGGTGAAGAGCCACGCCTAACACAGCAGCAGTATGGAACAAGCTCTATGTTTGACAGCCACTTAACTAGATGTTCCTTGTGGTAAGTGTATTATTAATCAATCATTGAATCGGTGTGTGCAACTTGGTATTAACCATATCTGCCTTGTGCATGTCAGCGCAGCCAGTGACAACTCTATTGTGTGAAGTTAACCAAATTTACTGATATGGCATTGATTGTAGTATTAAATGGAAAACTGATACTGTTTTTGGTATTTTACATTTGAGATCCTTTTTGACAATTAAAACTCCATTCATAATTGATGATAAAGTGGTGTTTTGATGAGGGGAAGGATCTCATATTGTGAACTACTTTAGAAGTCAACAGGTTCAAGAATAAAGTGGACAATAAGTTGTCAGGGTTGTCTTGTGTGTAATATAACATCAAAAACCAATTTCTAGAAAATTAATTATAACCAGATTGTATGAGATGACATATAATTTGAACACAGATTTGTTTCCATGGTAACCAATGGAATTTTTTACATTTCTTTACATATATTTATTTTCTTCCACATAAACCATGATACAAAAACCTAAATTATAGGTGTAGTGTTTGGTTACCATGGTAACTATGATGTGTCCTACAAGGATAATGTCTGTAGCCATGTAAGTGTCACATGTACTCTAAATGCACAGTTCACAGTTCATGTAATCCAGATTCTCATCAATTTGTGCTGCATTAAAATGTTGGGAAATAATAAATAGTTGTTTGTTATTATTTATATGATAATACATGATAGCAATATGTTGACACCCAGTATTCAATTGTTAAGGGGACAGATATTTAATCCATTCCTGTTCCACTTCAATCCACTTATAAACAAATTTCCAAGAATACTACCAGAGTTAATCATATGTATTTTAATCTGAATCAGTTTCCCCTTTCTTCCTGTTCACCTTCTTCCTGTTCATCTTTCTTCCTGTTCACCTTGTTGATAAGTCACAACTGATTAAATTCTCCTAAAAATCGTTATATCCGCATCAGTTGAAAAAAAAATCAGTATAATTGTCCTTTTACCGCAGTACAGTTTAGTTTTATTTTCAAGATTTTGTTATGTTTGAAAAGCACTACTAGTATATAAAATATCAAATGTTGAACTAACCACTAGGAAGAACACAAGAATTCCAACTTAAGCATTGTTGACTGCTGTGGGATTTTCAGTTACTCTTTGAAGAGAGCAAGGCATTGAGTCCCTGTGATGGCAAGCTTCTATCTGACATGATACATTACAGCTTGAGAATGTTTATATTCTCAAGCATTAAAGTTTGAGAATATAAACAAGTAGATTATGTGATTTGTTTCACGTACGTATTTTGTGGCACAACACGTGTTGAACTTTATTTAACATATCCTTCACTAGATGATAGGCAAAAGCGCCCATCTTGATGGTTATATCAAGATGTTTGTTAGGTCTGATCTACAATTGAACTCGCATTCTCTCCATACATCTTATCTTCTTTAAACAGGAAAAGATATCTGATATTATACAAATATTAATAATATATTACACAAATACCATGCATTCACGACATCCATCACGGCTTAAACATTATGGTCATGTACATCTGCTCAAACTTACAGCTGAGATGGTATACATGTATTTATATACCCTCCAACACATCAAATCAAATACTTTTCAACCTTACATATCCTATTTGTTTTTCTGAGTAATCTTACCAAGGCTTCGATCATAGGACAATGACATGGCCAGAATATAAACACATACTTGAGATATTTACTTGTTTGCAGATTATATTATCAAAAGGTACGTAAAGGGTCATGTTCGTCTGTCTCGACATACGTTTATTTTCAGTAAGAGATCCCTGATTTGATAACCCTGTTTTGATAAAGTTGAAGAGGCTTAATTAGACTTAGAGTGTTTATCAAAACAACACAACAAAATCATTGATATACTTTCCCCCAGCATATCTTAGTCACTGCATCATACAACAAACCTTATTTTCAGCCACCATGTTTTAGCTGTGCTGACTTTGTCAATATGGAGGGGATTTGTCTTGTCTCCAAATGGTCATTCTGTCTGACCGTCAAACTCTCCAATCTATGAATTTAAAAACATGACGGCAATTTTTTCATTCATAAATGGGATAAGGGCAAAACTAATGAAAATCTTGCAAGTTATTCTGATTGATCTGAAACCTGAAAGAAATATTCTCCATATTATTCCAAAAGAGAAAGTTGACCTTTCCACGACCTTAATTTTAGACCTCAATATTATCAACATGAAATGTTTTGTCAGTGGGATTAGCCTTCCAAATTGTTCTGATTGCCTTGACATTTTACAGGGAGATTCTCGGCATCAATATATCTGGAATTTCGATGACCTGACCTTATGGGACCTTAATTAACCAATGTTGCCGATGGAAAGTTGTTTTTCATTTGCATTATGCATATCCGTTTCCCAGATCGGTATATTCTGACTAAACTCTTGGCAGCTATTAAAAGCAAATACCAAGGACTCCAATAGACTTTCAGGCCCTTTATGAGTTTGACTTCATCACCCAACGCAAGATATCTACTTATTTTTTGTATATATGAAGTTTGTTACTTATTCACAGTTCATAGTTCGATATTCAGATTTCTTATTTTGGCACCAGAATAAATATTTTAAGCATCATCCAAAATGCCCATAACGGGTTGGTGTTTCTCGCTGTCATACCTTTATCCTAGCTTTATGGATCGCCAGATGATCAGGGTAGATGTGGATCTCTGTTCATAGCCTTAATGGAGACTGCATGGATCACTGGGTGATATAGGTTCTATCTCTGTCATACCTTAATTAACTGCAACCTTAATGGATCACTGGGTGATATGGGTTCTATCTCTGTCATACCTTAACTGCAGCCTTAATGCATCACTGGGTGATATGGGTTCTATCTCTGTCATACCTTAACTGCAACCTTAATGTATCACTGGTGATGTGTGTTCTATCTCTGTCATACCTTAATTAACTGCAGCCTTAATGCATCACTGGGTGATATGGGTTCTATCTCTGTCATACCTTAACTGCAGCCTTAATGGATCACTGGGTGATATGGGTTCTATCTCTGCCATACCTTAACTGCAGCCTTAATGCATCACTGGGTGATATGGGTTCTATCACTCTGTCATACCTTAACTGCAGCCTTAATTAATGCATCACTGGGTGATATGGGTTCTATCTCTGTCATACCTTAACTGCAGCCTTAATGGATCACTGGGTGATATGGGTTCTATCTCTGTCATACCTTAACTGCAGCCTTAATTAATGCATCACTGGGTGATATGGGTTCTATCTCTGTCATACCTTAACTGCAGCCTTAATCAGTGCATCACTGGGTGATATGGGTTCTATCACTCTGTCATACCTTAACTGCAGCCTTAATGCATCACTGGGTGATATGGGTTCTATCTCTGTCATACCTTAACTGCAGCCTTAATGCATCACTGGGTGATATGGGTTCTATCACTCTGTCATACCTTAACTGCAGCCTTAATTAATGCATCACTGGGTGATATGGGTTCTATCTCTGTTATACCTTAACTGCAGCCTTAATCAGTGCATCACTGGGTGATATGGGTTCTATCTCTGTCATACCTTAACTGCAGCCTTAATGCATCACTGGGTGATATGGGTTCTATCTCTGTCATACCTTAACTGCAGCCTTAATGCATCACTGGGTGATATGGGTTCTATCACTCTGTCATACCTTAACTGCAGCCTTAATTAATGCATCACTGGGTGATATGGGTTCTATATCTGTCATACCTTAACTGCAGCCTTAATGCATCACTGGGTGATATGGGTTCTATCTCTGTCATACCTTAACTGCAGCCTTAATGCATCACTGGGTGATATGGGTTCTATCTCTGTCATACCTTAACTGCAACCTTAATGTATCACTGGTGATGTGTGTTCTATCTCTGTCATACCTTAATTAACTGCAGCCTTAATGCATCACTGGGTGATATGGGTTCTATCTCTGTCATACCTTAACTGCAGCCTTAATGGATCACTGGGTGATATGGGTTCTATCTCTGCCATACCTTAACTGCAGCCTTAATGCATCACTGGGTGATATGGGTTCTATCACTCTGTCATACCTTAACTGCAGCCTTAATTAATGCATCACTGGGTGATATGGGTTCTATCTCTGTCATACCTTAACTGCAGCCTTAATGGATCACTGGGTGATATGGGTTCTATCTCTGTCATACCTTAACTGCAGCCTTAATTAATGCATCACTGGGTGATATGGGTTCTATCTCTGTCATACCTTAACTGCAGCCTTAATCAGTGCATCACTGGGTGATATGGGTTCTATCACTCTGTCATACCTTAACTGCAGCCTTAATGCATCACTGGGTGATATGGGTTCTATCTCTGTCATACCTTAACTGCAGCCTTAATGCATCACTGGGTGATATGGGTTCTATCACTCTGTCATACCTTAACTGCAGCCTTAATTAATGCATCACTGGGTGATATGGGTTCTATCTCTGTCATACCTTAACTGCAGCCTTAATCAGTGCATCACTGGGTGATATGGGTTCTATCTCTGTCATACCTTAACTGCAGCCTTAATGCATCACTGGGTGATATGGGTTCTATCTCTGTCATACCTTAACTGCAGCCTTAATGCATCACTGGGTGATATGGGTTCTATCACTCTGTCATACCTTAACTGCAGCCTTAATTAGTGCATCACTGGGTGATATGGGTTCTATCTCTGTCATACCTTAACTGCAGCCTTAATCAGTGCATCACTGGGTGATATGGGTTCTATCTCTGTCATACCTTAACTGCAGCCTTAATGCATCACTGGGTGATATGGGTTCTATCTCTGTCATACCTTAACTGCAGCCTTAATGCATCACTGGGTGATATGGGTTCTATCTCTGTCATACCTTAACTGCAGCCTTAATTAATGCATCACTGGGTGATATGGGTTCTATCTCTGTCATACCTTAACTGCAGCCTTAATGGATCACTGGGTGATATGGGTTCTATCTCTGTCATACCTTAACTGCAGCCTTAATTAATGCATCACTGGGTGATATGGGTTCTATCTCTGTCATACCTTAACTGCAGCCTTAATCAGTGCATCACTGGGTGATATGGGTTCTATCACTCTGTCATACCTTAACTGCAGCCTTAATGCATCACTGGGTGATATGGGTTCTATCACTCTGTCATACCTTAACTGCAGCCTTAATTAATGCATCACTGGGTGATATGGGTTCTATCTCTGTCATACCTTAACTGCAGCCTTAATGGATCACTGGGTGATATGGGTTCTATCTCTGCCATACCTTAACTGCAGCCTTAATGCATCACTGGGTGATATGGGTTCTATCACTCTGTCATACCTTAACTGCAGCCTTAATCAGTGCATCACCGGGTGATATGGGTTCTATCTCTGTCATACCTTAACTGCAGCCTTAATGGATCACTGGGTGATATGGGTTCTATCTCTGTCATACCTTAACTGCAGCCTTAATTAATGCATCACTGGGTGATATGGGTTCTATCTCTGTCATACCTTAACTGCAGCCTTAATCAGTGCATCACTGGGTGATATGGGTTCTATCACTCTGTCATACCTTAACTGCAGCCTTAATGCATCACTGGGTGATATGGGTTCTATCACTCTGTCATACCTTAACTGCAGCCTTAATTAATGCATCACTGGGTGATATGGGTTCTGTCTCTGTCATACCTTAACTGCAGCCTTAATGGATCACTGGGTGATATGGGTTCTATCTCTGCCATACCTTAACTGCAGCCTTAATGCATCACTGGGTGATATGGGTTCTATCACTCTGTCATACCTTAACTGCAGCCTTAATTAATGCATCACTGGGTGATATGGGTTCTATCTCTGTCATACCTTAACTGCAGCCTTAATGGATCACTGGGTGATATGGGTTCTATCTCTGTCATACCTTAACTGCAGCCTTAATTAATGCATCACTGGGTGATATGGGTTCTATCTCTGTCATACCTTAACTGCAGCCTTAATCAGTGCATCACTGGGTGATATGGGTTCTATCACTCTGTCATACCTTAACTGCAGCCTTAATGCATCACTGGGTGATATGGGTTCTATCTCTGTCATACCTTAACTGCAGCCTTAATTAATGCATCACTGGGTGATATGGGTTCTATCTCTGTCATACCTTAACTGCAGCCTTAATCAGTGCATCACTGGGTGATATGGGTTCTATCTCTGTCATACCTTAACTGCAGCCTTAATGCATCACTGGGTGATATGGGTTCTATCTCTGTCATACCTTAACTGCCGCCTTAATTAATGCATCACTGGGTGATATGGGTTCTATCTCTGTCATACCTTAACTGCAGCCTTAATTAATGCATCACTGGGTGATATGGGTTCTATCTCTGTCATACCTTAACTGCAGCCTTAATGCATCACTGGGTGATATGGGTTCTATCTCTGTCATACCTTAACTGCAGCCTTAATTAATGCATCACTGGGTGATATGGGTTCTATCTCTGTCATACCTTAACTGCAGCCTTAATGGATCACTGGGTGATATGGGTTCTATCTCTGTCATACCTTAACTGCAGCCTTAATTAATGCATCACTGGGTGATATGGGTTCTATCTCTGTCATACCTTAACTGCAGCCTTAATCAGTGCATCACTGGGTGATATGGGTTCTATCACTCTGTCATACCTTAACTGCAGCCTTAATGCATCACTGGGTGATATGGGTTCTATCTCTGTCATACCTTAACTGCAGCCTTAATGCATCACTGGGTGATATGGGTTCTATCACTCTGTCATACCTTAACTGCAGCCTTAATTAATGCATCACTGGGTGATATGGGTTCTATCTCTGTCATACCTTAACTGCAGCCTTAATTAATGCATCACTGGGTGATATGGGTTCTATCTCTGTCATACCTTAACTGCAGCCTTAATGGATCACTGGGTGATATGGGTTCTATCTCTGTCATACCTTAACTGCAGCCTTAATTAATGCATCACTGGGTGATATGGGTTCTATCTCTGTCATACCTTAACTGCAGCCTTAATCAGTGCATCACTGGGTGATATGGGTTCTATCACTCTGTCATACCTTAACTGCAGCCTTAATGCATCACTGGGTGATATGGGTTCTATCTCTGTCATACCTTAACTGCAGCCTTAATTAATGCATCACTGGGTGATATGGGTTCTATCTCTGTCATACCTTAACTGCAGCCTTAATTAATGCATCACTGGGTGATATGGATTCTATCTCTGTCATACCTTAACTGCAGCCTTAATGCATCACTGGGTGATATGGGTTCTATCTCTGCCATACCTTAGCTGCAACCTTAATGGATCACTTGGTAATATGGGTTATATTATCTCTGTCATACCTTAACTGCACCCTGATGGATCACTGGGTGATATGGGTTCTATCTCCGTCAATCCTAGCTCGAGAATCTCTAGCAGTGAATTTGCCTTTTGTTTATTTTGGGCCCGGCGGCCATTTCACTAAAAACTGCCCCTAAGCTGCTCAAAAATGTTTAAAATGCAAATAAAATATAGCAGAAAATATCCTTAGGAAAGGGCTAGTTATTTAGGGAGTGGATGCCATGACTACGTCAATCCTTAATTGCAGTCTTATTGCATTACTGGGTGATATGGGTTCTATCTCCGTCAATCCTTAATTGCAGTCTTATTGCATTACTGGGTGATATGGGTTCTATTATCTCTGTCATACCGTAATTGCAGCCCCAATGGATCACTGGGTGATATGGGTTCTATCTCTGTCCATAGAGAAACAATTTTCTATGCTCTAGCTGTCATACCTTCACTGCAGCTTTCATATGGGATCTATCTCTGTCATACGTTAACCGCGGACCTCAATGGATCACTGGGAGGATGCTTATCTGGGCTATAACTTTTTTCAGTTATCCTAGATCACCAAATAAATAATGACTTTTCAAAACTACAGAATAGAACCATCCCATTAAATCATGACTTTGCCAAAAACAACTCAAGTCCACATCAGTGAGTTGGCAAAATTTTTTTCATCAGAATTCTTCCTGGGTAATCCACATATTATCATGATAAGATAAGATGGAGTTGAGATAAGGTTTAAGTTGAAACGATGTTATCTACTTTATTTATCTAGCATCTATAAAAGTATCATTTACATGACAGTATTCACACATTTATTTGCTCGTCAATGGAAAATAACCGCGTCTCATGCGTAACGTGTCCAAGGCCATATTTACCCAAAGGCAGGGGTCCTGATGGTGAATTTCAAAATAAATATTACAATGATTTTTTTTCCTCAAAATGGTCATTAAAAGAGGGAGATTTAAAAGATCAATGTAATTGATTATTACCAAAAATCCAATCAATCAATCTAAAGACAATTGGTAATAATGATAATTTTAGGAATAAATAGTGTATCTACATAAATATGGTTCTCACGTCTTGAAGACTTTGGATAATAGGTAGAGACACCATAACAGGCAAGAGACTAGCCGAATGAAGGATCCTTGTCCAACACCGTGTTGTTCTTAGGGAATTATAGTTTACCGGGGATTATAGATGAAATAAATGGCTCTGATGTATTTCACAATGTGAAATTGAAATAATTCTTAATTGAGCTTTCCTCGGATCACCCCATTTGGAGCCCCTGGTCGCTTGGTGTCACTGCGAGCGGTGCATGCTCTGCTCAGCACAAACCACAGCGCCGTGAACAGCTGCATCATTTCTTTTTCACTTCTTCATCCATTTTGACCTAAAAAGGTAAGTCTAAGACTTGAATTACGCATTAATCACTGCTCTGACTTTACGGGTTTACGTATAATTTAATATCTGAAATTATAGGATCCGTTCAATTCTGTTAATCGTGAATCAAAATGGGAAATTTATTGTCGGCTTTCATATTTGTCGTTTTTTACGGCCATTGAAGTCAATGGAGCGTGAAAGTGTTAACATTATAGGTGTAGTTGCTGCTATGAAAGCATTAGGACATATCAAATTCTTGTATCGGTAGGGATTAGTTGTAGAAGGTTTCTAGGCAGTATTGAGACAATGACGCAATGCATGCGGTCCCACTACACGTGGAGCCCGGAATGTATCACAAAGCTGACACACCTCTCTCATCGACCAATCAGCACGCGAGAGAGCACGCTCCACGCTTGCCGACGGATCAACCGCTGATCAGTGGGATTGAGAGGGTGCTGACACAAGCTCTGGGAGCGAGCTCGTGTGACTATTTAAATGTAGAAATGAGGATGCAAAATTGATGGGAATACTGCAACATGCCAATAGCTATGATTGTAGTATATCAACCCTACTACTATAAAAAGATTCCATGGACCACTGCCTGTGTTCAGACCCTGGGCCAAACCTATCACAATGTCAATGGTCCAATTCTGGCACAGTGCCACAGGGTCCAAACCTGTTGAAATAGCAGCCATTTATGGCACATTAATTTCAAGTTTGATTAGTATTGCAATAATTATCCCATTTATTGACATATGAATTGATAACTTTTCAGAGATCCCAAATTTGTGATAGAAATCCATTACTGTATGATTCCAAACCTGTCTGGGATCCAATTTTTAGCTCTGCAGACTATGTCAGGGGGGATTTTCTGTCATTCTGCCCATCAAGTTTGATTTTCTGCTCTGAAACTACTGATAGATGCTGTATGTTCAGGGGACCAATTCTAACTATTTGCCATTTAGCTTAGATTTATGTCCATTTTGTTGTTTTAAAAAAAAAATCTAATAGCTATCACCGAGTTGTCAATGCTGACAGGCAATAAGAGTAAACAAAAAAGAACTATCTGTGTTATTCTATGACTGGTATCTATGACTGTGGAGTGCGTGTCTTTGCCCATGGATAAGACTCTAATTTGCACGTAGGTCATTGTGTATGAATACATTCTTATAATATGCAAACAAAAAAAGTAGTGATGACATCATGGCATGAGGAAACACAGGGCAAAATTGTCACAGGTTAATGACGTCATCAGTAACAGAAACTTCAACCGGATAACATTTTCTCCAATTAATGACTGAAATATTTGCTTTGTTTGTTGTAATTTTTGTTTTGTTTGTTGAAATTTGTTTTGTTTATTTTTGTATTTCTACTTTTTTCTATTTCTTTGTTTAAAATGATTAATTTTGTTTCTGTAATTTCTGTTTTGTTTGCTTGATTTTTTTCCATCAGTGTTACATGTGGAGCACCACCTTTTCTTGTTCATTGAATCTCATTTATTTCTTATCACTGATTGAGATCTTACTGATAAAATGAATTCACCTGACAGCGATAATAAAGATTAATTGAATTACCACTCATCCTTCCACTAGAGTTTTATGTCTACATAATGTATAGATATTTGTATGCAAGTCTCGATATGTTATCTGATTATTAAAAGTCTGACTAGACAGCTCAGTTTGACTGACATTGTCCAACTCAATGTCATCCATGAGGGAGAAAATTTCAAAGACAAACACCAAGAACATGCTCAAGATTAGTCTCACTTGAGGCAAATTAACTTGAAATGTGTAAATTACATTTTAATTGTTGTATATTAAATATGACTTGCAAATTATGTAAATCGTACATGCAAAACTATGATTTTAAAGAACTCTTACTCTATCATATTTAAATGGCATCCATGGTGCTAAATATATACGAAAAAATCCTTCCTTCCCAATTTTATAATCAAGAATTTTATGGTCATAATGCAACCATTATACTGTTTTTGCCCCTTGGCAAATTTTCTGAAGAGGTTTTGTCATAGCCTGTGCCACAAATGTATCTTATAAAGATTTTGAAATGGTGTGCTTGTCTGTGACCTTGACTTTCTTTTTTAAGGTCACATGACCTGAACTCTGATCTGATCTAAGTGACCTTGAACTATATTTTGATGCAACCATTTTGAATTTTTATGATAAATCACAATGTACCACATTTTGAAGGCATTTGACATGAGAAATGAAATTTGACAATTCTGATTTTTTTGTTGTTGTAAAAATCAAAATTTGAATTTGGAACTTGTTTTAAAGGAAGTTGAATATGGGAATGGAAATTATATATCTGATATTTTGATATTTATTACTTAAAAGCCCAAAAGCATAGCGGCCAGGTAGCTATTTTTTCTCCATCACAAATGTATGGAAGGCATATATGGCTAAGTTGTTTGATTTACTGCTTCTGCATCTACACCCACTAACTGAAAGTAAACTTTGAGAATAAAAGTCTGGTTTCTTAAGTATTGTATTTTATCCAAAGCAAGATGATTTATAGCTGTGTATCTCAACTCAGAACTCAGAAATCTGAAATAAATGAATTATCGATGATGAATATTGAAAAAGAATGATTAATAGATGATAATAGATGATTATTTCAAATATTTGAGATATGTCAGACTCACTGAATTATTGCATCCTTGACTAAAGACATCAATGTGACAGCCATCTAATTGAAAATGCTCAAACTGCATTGAGTGTACAGGGTGACTCATTATAAATTATTAGACCTGCCTTAGGAAAGTAGGGAATGTTAGACCTGCCTCAGAAACATAAGGGATATTAGATTTGCTTCAAGAAGGCAGGTGATGTTAGACCTGCCTCAGGAAGGGCAGGTGATGTTAGACCTGCCTCAGGAAGGGCAGGTGATGTTAGACCTGCCTCGGGATGGGCAGGTGACATTAGACCTGCCTCAGGAAGGTTGATGTTAGACCTGCCTCGGGAAGGTTGGTGATATTAGACCTGCCTCAGAAAGGTTGGTGATGTTAGACCTGTCTCAGGAAGGGCAGGTGATATTAGATCTGCCTCAGAAAGGTTGGTGATATTAGACCTGCCTCAGGAAGGGCAGGTGATATTAGATCTGCCTCAGAAAGGTTGGTGATATTAGACCTGCCTCAGGAAGGGCAGAGTACATTAGACCTGCCTCAGGAAGGACAAGGGACATTAGACCTGCCTCAGTAAGCCAGGGGACAATAGACCTGCCTCAGGAAGGTTGGTGATATTAGACCTACCTTGGGAAGGGCAGGGGATATTAGACCTGCCTCAGGAAGGTTGGTGATGTTAGACCTGCCTCAGGAAGGGCAGGGGACATTAGACCTGCCTCAGGAAGGGCAGGGGACATTAGACCTGCCTCAGGAAGGGCAGGGGACATTAGACCTGCCTCAGGAAGGGCAGGGGACATTAGACCTGCCTCAAGAAGGCAAGGGATTGAGACCCTCTTCCAATAGAGTGTAATGTAATTATTTGTATTTCAGACAATGGGAGATCAGGAAGGCAGTGGTTGTGAGAGGAAGTGGGTGAGGCCAGACTTGCCCAGCCGATGCACGTACAAGCTGGGAGAAACCTCGGTGGAGCAGTCGCCACACAGACATGCACCTCCGTGAGTAGTAGGCTGAGCCTCTCTGTGTATGTAATCCATAAGAAATCGGCATACCGAAATAACCCTTGTAACCCTATTTACCATCACAATTTTAATTGAATATGAGAGAATCGGTTCATTTTGTCTTGACCACTGAAGGGAGATGTGTTTTTTTAAACAATAATAATATGTCAAATACTTTAGAAGTGTAAATACTTAAATGACCAACTTTTATAAACAAATTGATTAGATAATATAAAAAAATTCTTGCAACTTCGGAACTTCAGTTTTTCTTTGTTGGACATCATTTTGTTTAAAAAATAGAATTTTTATTATTTTTTTCTAGGACCAACAACAGGAAAATTCTGCCCACAATTCTAGACAGAATAGGGAATACACCACTTGTAAAAATCAATAATATATCCAAGTCTATGGGAATAGAGTGTGATGTTTGTGAGTATTGATAATCAGTTTTTCTATTATAGACTGACAATAAAGCCATGTTATAGACTGACAATAGTTGTAAGGTTTTATCAATGTTCGTCATGACGTTTCACTCTCTCTACATATGAAACAAGAGAGTGATTTTTTTTTCTGCAGTAATGGGAAATTTTCCGCCATCCTTAATGACATTATAGATATTAGCCAAGAATCGAAATAACAAGTGGGGCCAAATTTAATATGTTACATAGATTTTGATTGGTCAAAATTATCATCTGCTCAAGTCTGCTCTTTAAAAGGATTTAGATGATCATTAATGAAGTAATTTCCAGAAAAAGTTCACAAACATTACAAAAAAGCAATGGTCAGCATAGCTCTAAGGCCCTTAGTCTATGTTTTTTAAATTTCAGTGGCAAAGTGTGAGTTTTTCAATGCCGGGGGAAGTGTGAAGGACCGCATAGGTCTACGTATGGTGGAGGACGCAGAGGCTGCTGGGATACTAAAACCGGGCGACGTCCTCATAGAACCTACTTCAGGAAATACAGGTATGACAGTTGCAATCCGCCCCGGGATACCAAGAATATAAAAAAAAATTGTTTGATTGAAATACCTTTGTGATTTGACATTGGTGTGGATCTCATATTGAAATAGATAAAGTATGATTTTAATTAAATGATAGATTATTTCTTCTATATTCAGTACACATCCGTTACTTCATTCAAGCTGTTACACCACCACCATGTATTTGGAAGATTTAACTTTTTAAATATTGGCAATTGATTTGTAAGCTTTTGTCTATTACTTATAAGCTGATATCTGAATACAATCTCCTACAGATGTTGCCAACTTGGGAAATCTGAAAAATTCATATTGAGGGTTTTATTTTAACCATTCGTTTAAAAAAAAACCTCTACTGGGCAGTGAAAATTGTTTCAAAATATACTTTGTCATTTTCTGCTAGATTCCACATGGCGTTTGTGTATGCTAGGGTTAGGTTTGTCACAGCTGTGATTAGTTATTGGAAGAATATACACAGTGTATGTGTCAAATAAGAGATGTAAACTATCCCTTATTTCAAACTCTGATCATTCCCAACTTCTTAATGGCCCTTTCCAAACCATTCAGTTGTAGCCTTCATATTCCCCAGTATTTCCCTAATAATGCTAACATAGAGGATTGTACCCCAGTTATTTAAACCCAGCTTCCAGCAACAAATACAATACAAATACCAATATGTTAATTGTCACTGTCATGTTCATGATACAATTAACTGTTTTGATGAGAACAATATAAGTCAAATAGCGTTTTATCAAACTATCATCTATGGTCAATCAGCAACAGTACATAACAATGATAAATGTGTTCTATGAACTAAAGGAAATAAGTACTTTATAAAACCAGATTGCATTGTCATTCTATACCAATCTAATGTTATCTACACCAAGTGATATTTAGGTTGAGATGGACATATTACATAAAACAAGTCATTTATAATTTATAGTGCAATACTTTGGGCAGGTAACAGTATCTTGATTGGAATATTTTATATGTTCTGTCTAAAAATATGGCGAGAGAAACTGATTTTATCATTTGTGACATTTGTATGGGTACAATAAAATAAAATATGCTTTTATGTACCTAATTCATCCTCATTACATAATTTATATGTATAATTTTCTCACAATATATATATATATATATATCATATTCCTCTCTTGAATCTATTGAATGGGCTTTGTTTTTCACAAAGGATAAAAATTGTTTTTCATACAGGGTTCTATACTTCCTCACCAATATTTTTTTATATATATATAAAACAGTTTTTCTATCAGTTGGATAAATTTTGTTTTTCTAAAGCTTCGTGTTTTATGATCTCCATCAATATTTAAGTAATACAATCTATATTAGATGCTAATATTTACATATTTAATGAATGTTAGTTGTAAAATTACATTTTACATTGTTTTTTTTTCATTTTGGATGACAGGTATTGGCTTGGCGCTGGCAGCTGCAGTCAAGGGATACCGCTGTATCATTGTAATGCCGGAAAAAATGAGTATGGAGAAAGTGGACGTTCTACGAGCGCTGGGCGCAGAGATTGTGCGCACTCCAACCAGTGCCAGTTTTGACTCCCCTGAGTCTCACATTGGTGTGGCAGCCAGACTCCTAAATGAGATCCCAAACTCTCACATTCTGGATCAGGTAAATAGTCTGCACCGTGTTATCCTAGCCAGACTCCTAAATGAGATCCCAAACTCTCACATTCTGGATCAGGTAAATAGTCTGCTGTGTGTTGTCTTAGCCAGACTCCTAAATGAGATCCCAAACTCTCACATTCTGGATCAGGTAAATAGTCTGCAGAGTGATCTCTTAGCCAGACTCCTAAATGAGATCCCAAACTCTCACATTCTGGATCAGGTAAATAGTCTGCAGTGTGTTGTCTTAGCCAGACTCCTAAATGAGATCCCAAACTCTCACATTCTGGATCAGGTAAATAGTCTGCAGTGTGTTCTCTTAGCCAGACTCCTAAATGAGATCCCAAACTCTCACATTCTGGATCAGGTAAATAGTCTGCAGAGTGATCTCTTAGCCAGACTCCTAAATGAGATCCCAGACTCTCACATTCTGGATCAGGTAAATAGTCTGCAGTGTGTTCTCTTAGCCAGACTCCTAAATGAGATCCCAGACTCTCACATTCTGGATCAGGTAAATAGTCTGCAGTGTGTTGTCTTAGCCAGACTCCTAAATGAGATCCCAAACTCTCACATTCTGGATCAGGTAAATAGTCTGCACCGTGTTATCCTAGCCAGACTCCTAAATGAGATCCCAAACTCTCACATTCTGGATCAGGTAAATAGTCTGCAGTGTGTTGTCTTAGCCAGACTCCTAAATGAGATCCCAAACTCTCACATTCTGGATCAGGTAAATAGTCTACAGGGTGATCTCTTAGCCAGAGTCCTAAATGAGATCCCAAACTCTCACATTCTGGATCAGGTAAATAGTCTGCAGTGTGTTGTCTTAGCCAGACTCCTAAATGAGATCCCAAACTCTCACATTCTGGATCAGGTAAATAGTCTGCAGAGTGATCTCTTAGCCAGACTCCTAAATGAGATCCCAAACTCTCACATTCTGGATCAGGTAAACAGTCTGCAGAGTGATCTCTTAGCCAGACTCCTAAATGAGATCCCAAACTCTCACATTCTGGATCAGGTAAATAGTCTGCAGTGTGTTGTCTTAGCCAGACTCCTAAATGAGATCCCAAACTCTCACATTCTGGATCAGGTAAATAGTCTGCACCGTGTTATCCTAGCCAGACTCCTAAATGAGATCCCAAACTCTCACATTCTGGATCAGGTAAATAGTCTGCAGTGCGTTTTCTTAGCCAGACTCCTAAATGAGATCCCAAACTCTCACATTCTGGATCAGGTAAATAGTCTGCAGAGTGATCTCTTAGCCAGACTCCTAAATGAGATCCCAAACTCTCACATTCTGGATCAGGTAAATAGTCTGCAGTGTGTTCTCTTAGCCAGACTCCTAAATGAGATCCCAGACTCTCACATTCTGGATCAGGTAAATAGTCTGCAGTGTGTTCTCTTAGCCAGACTCCTAAATGAGATCCCAGACTCTCACATTCTGGATCAGGTAAATAGTCTGCAGTGTGTTGTCTTAGCCAGACTCCTAAATGAGATCCCAAACTCTCACATTCTGGATCAGGTAAATAGTCTGCACCGTGTTATCCTAGCCAGACTCCTAAATGAGATCCCAAACTCTCACATTCTGGATCAGGTAAATAGTCTGCAGTGTGTTGTCTTAGCCAGACTCCTAAATGAGATCCCAAACTCTCACATTCTGGATCAGGTAAATAGTCTACAGGGTGATCTCTTAGCCAGAGTCCTAAATGAGATCCCAAACTCTCACATTCTGGATCAGGTAAATAGTCTGCAGTGTGTTGTCTTAGCCAGACTCCTAAATGAGATCCCAAACTCTCACATTCTGGATCAGGTAAATAGTCTGCAGAGTGATCTCTTAGCCAGACTCCTAAATGAGATCCCAAACTCTCACATTCTGGATCAGGTAAACAGTCTGCAGAGTGATCTCTTAGCCAGACTCCTAAATGAGATCCCAAACTCTCACATTCTGGATCAGGTAAATAGTCTGCAGTGTGTTGTCTTAGCCAGACTCCTAAATGAGATCCCAAACTCTCACATTCTGGATCAGGTAAATAGTCTGCACCGTGTTATCCTAGCCAGACTCCTAAATGAGATCCCAAACTCTCACATTCTGGATCAGGTAAATAGTCTGCAGTGCGTTTTCTTAGCCAGACTCCTAAATGAGATCCCAAACTCTCACATTCTGGATCAGGTAAATAGTCTGCAGAGTGATCTCTTAGCCAGACTCCTAAATGAGATCCCAAACTCTCACATTCTGGATCAGGTAAATGGTCTGCAGTGTGTTGTCTCAGCCAGACTCCTAAATGAGATCCCAAACTCTCACATTCTGGATCAGGTAAATAGTCTGCACCGTGTTATCCTAGCCAGACTCCTAAATGAGATCCCAAACTCTCACATTCTGGATCAGGTAAATAGTCTGAATAGTGATCGCTTAGCCAGACTCCGAAATGAGATCCCAAACTCTCACATTCTGGATCAGGTAAATAGTCTGCAGTGTGTTCTCTGAGCCTGTTCGTCTGTCCAGAATGGGGATTATTTTGGGATTGAGAGAGTGGATAAATTCCACCAACACTAACATTTCAAAGCAACTCTATGTGTTTGACAAGAACACTAAGTCTGTTTGTTTAATTTTCACTCTCTCAATTAAGATATATCACTTTTGAGACAGCAAAGTTGTGCCAAAGACTATGTTGTTTATTAAAAGATTATTGCATTTAAAATATATATATCTCCAATTAAATTTATTTTTGAAATATGTGAAGGTTTAGATTTGTGGATCATGGACCAAATTTGCTGAACCAAACCATTGCCCTGTCGATGTATGTCTCTAAGTATTTGAAATGTATATTTTATATTGTGTATTTTAGTACCGTAACCCGAGCAATCCCCTGGCCCATTATGATGGTACAGCACAGGAAATCCTTGATGCTTGCGATGGTAAGGATAAGCTTCTACCTGATACATTATGTTTCAAGAAGTATTAAAGCTTTCATGAAATCACAGAGGTCACAGGCAATTTGACAGAGATTTGGGGTATGTTTAAGTATGATACAAGCGAGCTATCTCACTAAAATCAACCAAGATGCACCTACCATAGTTATTGTGCTTTGCTGAAAGTGCCAAGTACTAGCTTTGCACATAGTGGTCACATGTATACACATGTGACCTTTATTGTGGTCTGTGAGAGTGTCAGGCCAATAGACAAACATTAATGAACAAACAGGCCTCTATAAGCTAAATCACAACAGTGTCCCAATCCGAAGGTGCCCCATTTTTAGCAAAACTTTACTGAGCAGCTGTTTGCACAAGATCACTGGTCAGCTAACAGTGTTCGCCAAAAGTCGTTGGCCCGTCGGACAATGCCGGCCGTTATATCACATTGTCCGCCGATAATGACTGAAAACGGCGGCCAAATTGTCCGCCATTCTCTACCTGCGCAGTTTCTCATTGTAGTCATCACAAAAATACATTTTATTGGTTCGTTTTTGGAGATTTTCGGTTGCCGCCATTTTGTAAAGTTTGAGCTACATGTATATCCGGGTCATTACGTTTGTCCCCGCCTGATTATTTTCGCCGTGTTCACTCCTGTTCAAAAGTCGAGCACGTTTTCGGGATTCGTACCCATTCAACAATTAAAAAACCGTGCACGACTTTACACATAAATCAAATGTGGTTCGTTATCTGGTCCCCTATCATTATTTCTAGTTCAAATTCATATTAAAAACGTCATGTACCAGTCAAAAAACCTGAGAAGAGCAGACGACAATTTTACAACTTGGGGTATTCTTAGCTTTCTTTAAATGAATATTTGATTAATTTTCGATTGAGAAATGATCAGAAATATGTGTGTATGTAGATATGTAGGTAGTTAGGTAGGTAGGTATGTAGGATGGTATATAGGTAGATATGTAGGTAGGTATGTAGATATGTAGGTTAGTATGCAGGTAGATATGTAGGTAGGTATGTAGGATGGTATATAGGTAGATATGTAGGTAGGTATGTAGATATGTAGGTTAGTATGCAGGTAGATATGTAGGTAGGTATGTAGGTTGGTATGTATGTAGATATGTAGGTTGGTATGTAGGTAGGTAGATATGTAGGTGGGTATGTAGATATGTACGTATGTAGATATGTGGGTAGGTATGTAGGTAGATATGTGGGTTGGTATGTAGGTAGGTTGGTGTGTAGGTAGGCTGGTATGTAGGTAGGTATGTAGGTTGGTATGTAGGTTTTATAAGCTGAATATCTGTCACAAGCGCGAAAAAGCCACGAAATTAAGCACGAAAAAAGCACGCATTGAAATGTCTGATGTTGAAGACAAATGTCTGATGTTGGCTGGCTGAACATCAGACATATTGTCTGATGTGGGTCAAAAAGTTTTGGCGAACACTGAGCTAAAGAAAGGTATATTATATCTTCAACATTAATATTATGCAAGAAAAAATGCTTAAAAATCCCATTTCATGAATGCTTTAAATATTATTATGCTTCACAGAACTCCAGTGCACTGAGCACAGTCAGAATAACTAGCTTGTGTAGCCATGCAGTACAGCATAATCACTCATTTTTCATGGTTTTCATGCCATCTTGTACGTTTCTAGAAATAAAATACTTGTCAGTGACCTTGACTTTATCAAACCATATAAGCACTTAATAAGCACTAACAATCTTAAGCATTAACAATCTCAGCATTAACAATCTTAAATAAAAATAGCATTAACACTCTTAAACCACAGATTTATCATGTCAATGACTCAAAATAGTGTCCCAGACAGTGACCTTGACCTTAATTTCAAGGTCACGTGTCCCTTCTCTTTTATGCCTTTGAGACTTTTTTAAGTTGACAATAAAGTAATATAACATTACTGAACTTGAACCATTGCATAATAATAGCCCTTAATTTCTTCTCAGTATTTTTAAGTATGTTGACTATGTCAGCATAGCTTCTGCAGTGATAGGCGAGAAATTTTCTGCCATTCTGTCCATCAACTTTGATCTTCTATGAAACTACTGGTTGGAATTCTTAGCTTTAAGCAGGCAAGATGTTGTATTTTCAGGGGATCAATTCAATGTTTTAAAAATCTAATAGTCCAACAGTAGCCAGCAAATTCCTTTCCAAGAAATCTTGAATACAACCTCTCTGGGAACAAATATGGAAATGATTAAAGAAGCAATTACTGATGTGATAAGTTTTGATTTCAGGTCAGGTAGATATGGTGGTGTGTGGAGCAGGCACAGGAGGTACCATCACTGGCATTGCTAGGAAGATCAAGGAGAAATGCCCCAAATGCATAGTAAGTGTGTGCTGTATAATCTCCTGTTTTATTTCTCACCTATAATTTTTACATAATTTGCTGCAGATTTATGGTTTTTGTGCAAGACACAACATCTTCTAATTCACCTAATTATTGCAATTTTATCTTCTTGTTTTTCAAAGAAAAATGTATTTTTGCTGGTTAAATGATATTTATGGTTGAAAAATGCATTTATTATTTGAATAGATTTAACACAGCATATAATGTGTTGTGGATCATTTCTTGTCAACTGATTTTCACACTAATTGTCATGAAGTGTAATATGCATCTATTAGAATGAGCATACATACTTTTACTGCCTAATGTTATGGAATCTATTCATTATTTATATTTCAGGTTGTTGGAGTTGACCCATGTGGCTCAATCATAGCCCAGCCAGAGGAACTGAATAATTCTGATGTGACTTACTATGAGGTGGAGGGAATCGGATATGACTTTATACCTACTGTGTGCGAGACTAAGGTACAAACAATTTTCTATCTCCAATTAAATATAATAAAACTGAAAACATGTGAAAATGAAAACTTGTTTTGTGCACATGCCATGGCTGCCAACAGCTTGTTTCAAGGTTTTACCAACTTCTCTTCAGAGTTGTGCCATGAGTTTTTTGTTCACTTTGGAAATATAGAGCAAAAAATACCTTGGGTTGTCATGGCAATGAGTTTTATGACGTCATAATGATATTTATGAAGTATTAGCTCACAAGATGACTCACATTTTGAAATATAAACTATACGTTAATCAATGAGTTTTAAATCAGGTTTTTAAGTCAAGTGTTGCTTCAATAACTTCTCTCTGATACAAGTATTGTGGTCTAAAAGTTCCAGCTAAACAAATATGTATGAAATGACATTTCTTGCAGCATGTGGACAGGTGGTACAAGTCGATGGACAAGGAATCCTTTCTGATGTCGCGGCGGCTTATCCGGGAGGAGGGTCTGCTCTGCGGTATGACCTTATTTTATAGTTATTGATACTTTTTTTTATATTTAGCAAAATGCCATATTCATTTAAGGAATGCACTAGGTTAAAATGTTGCGTTTTTTGGTTGTTGTTAACATTAACATATGAATTTTTTGTGCTATAAAAAGCAGTAATGCATTTTTACCCTCAGCCCCTGATGTAATCAGGCTGAGGGTATTGCAGTACTCCTGGCGTGGGTATGTATGTATGTATGTATGTATGTATGTATGTATGTATGTATGTATGTATGTAATGTATGTAATGTATGTAATGTATGTATGTATGTATGTATGTATGTAGCGAACATCCTTGTCATCGCGATAACTCGAGAACAAATGATGGCAGCTTCATGAAACTTGACACACATAAGCATCTGGTGAAAACCTCGGACGAGTTCGATGGATAGCGACCTTGACCTATTTTTCAAGGTCACAGGGACAATTATGTGAAATCCCAAGAATCGCAATAACTCAAGGACAAATGATGGCAGCTTTATGAGATTTGACACACATAAGCATCTGGTGAAGACCTCAGAATTTTTTTATGGAACATGACCTTCACCTACTTTTCAAGGTCACAGGGACAATTATGTGAAATCATCCTTGTCATCGCAATAACTCAAGAACAAATGATGGCAGCTTTATGAGACTTGACACACATAAGCATCTGGTGGAGACCTCCGACTTCCTTTGATGGAACATGACCTTCACCTACTTTTCAAGGTCACAGGGACAATTATGTGAAATCCTTGTTATCGTGATAACTCGAGAACAAATGATGGCAGCTTCATGAAACCTACCACACATAAGCATCTGGTGAAAACCTTGGACGAGTTTGATGGACAGCGACCTTGACCTATTCTTCAAGGTTACAGGGACAATTATGTGAAATCCCAAGAATCACAATAACTCAAGGACAAATGATGGCAGCTTTATGAGATTTGACACACATAAGCATCTGGTGAAAACCTGGGAATTTTTATGAAACATGACCTTCACCTACTTTTCAAGGTCACAGGGACAATTATGTGAAATCATCCTTGTCATCGAAGTAACTCGAACAAATGATGGCAGCTTTATGAGACTTGACACACATAAGCATCTGGTGAAGACATCAGACTTCCTTTGAACGAACATGACCTTCACCTACTTTTCAAGGTCACAGGGACAATTGTACCATGAAATCCCCATCATTGCGATAACTCGAGAACAAATGATGGCAGCTTTATGAGATTTGACACAAATAAGCATCTTGTAAAGACCCCAAAAGAGTTCGATGAATGGTGACCTTCACCTACTTTTCAAGGTCACAGGGACAATTATGTCAAATCCACGACATTGCAATAACTCAAGAACAAATAATGGCAGCTTCATGAGAATTGACACACATAAGCATCTGGTAAAGACCCCAGATGAGTTTGATGGACGGTGACCTTTACCTGCTTTTCAAGGTCACCGGCCCATCTCAATAATTCTAGAGTAAATGATGACAGTTTCATGATACACACCTAAGCTATCAAAGGAAGTAGATTTTATGGTTTTTTTACCCCTGCATCAATTTGCCTTGGTGCAGTGACGTTTTGTTCACAAATATTGTGTGGAGCGAATGTTGTGCAATGAGTTACCAGGGCTGAGGGTTGATGCATCTCTGATGCCTATGTTTAAAGATTTTCTTTGAACAACCTTGATCGATGTTGAATAATTATTTTTATAATAGAATTGCGTACTTTCTTATTTGAATGATTACTTATAGATATATTGTTGAATTGATAACAGGTGGCAGCAGTGGGTCTGCCATGTACTGTGCCCTGAAAGCTTGCAAAGATTTCGGACTGAAGAAGGGTCAGAGATGTGCAGTGATTCTGCCAGACTCCGTCAGGAACTACATGTAAGAAATACTAGCACTATAGTAAACATTAACATAATGCAAATTGCAGCAGACTTTCACACAAAAAGTAACATGACTGCTGACTGCAGGCCAAAAAAGGGAATTTGTTTTGGACTTTTATTAAATGTAATAGATATTTTGACCAGTATATGTATCACAAGCTTGGAAAAAGTTAATTTAAGATTACTACTAGCTCCTGGTTTTATTTTTGCTTTTCATTACGAAAATGGATGATTTGACACTTGTAGATGGGGGCGGGGGTCATGAGGTCATCAGATGGAATCCAGGCTCGTCCCATCCAGTCATATTAAGGCTAATGTTCTTAAATTGTGCAGGAATTAATTCATAGACCTACCATTTTGTTGTTATTTGACAGGACCAAGTTTCTGAGCGATGATTGGATGACAGAGCGCGAGTTCGTGGAGGCCGACACACAAAAAGATGACCCCAAAGCCTGGTGAGTTTCACCTGCATCTCGCATAAGGCCAAGAATATGGCCTCGATTAATTTCTTTAAAATAAATATCCACGGTGAATGATTAAAGGTCACAGGTGATTAATATATATTATATCAACGTGGAGTTGAGGTATCAATATTTCTGGTCTGACGCATGGTGGTCAGTGTCATGAATATATTTATTTAACCATCATTCACATTCCAATTAACCAGCAGTCACATAGTCGCTTTGAATTTGATATTTGGAGGATTTTATTTTTTTTAAAGAATAACCTTCATTTGAGCTTTTTAACTTTTGTTAAGTTTGTCAAAAAAAAAGTTTGTCAAGTGGTTATATCTGTGAAAATCACAATTAATTAATGGTAGTTTTTGCACTTTGTTCAAGCCCACATGGAAATAAATGGTATGTAGACAAGGTTGCCGTGTTGACTTAAAACTTTGCTTCGGTTAGCATGGGATACATTAAAACTTCATTTCATTCAGCTTTACTAATCATTTTTCTACACTTTGCTCACAACAAAATATGCTGTTACTTTCTTGTTTCGTTTAGTTTAATATTTTGAATTCATGTTGCATGACATAAGAATAAAACAACAAATATTTGAATGGGGATATTTCATTGGTACTATGTGTTGGTAAATTATCTTGACAAGGAATATTTGTGAATATCTGTCACTATTTTACAGTGAATATTTGTGATTATCTGTCAATATTTGACAGTGAATATCTGTCAATATTTGACAATGAATATTTGTTATTTTATTTGTGTGTATTATCTGGATGCGAGTTGTTCATCATTGTTATCAGAAAGATACTTGGTCCAGCATGTGTTGGGATTACTTGGCAAGAATGGCCAAGTTTTTGAAAATATCTGAACTTCTGCAAAAAGTGATAACTTTTTATACTGAAATAACATTTGATTTCTTTTGAGGTGTTGTACACATTTATTTTTCTGCACTTTTTCTCTTGTCACATCCTTCAGCTTTTTGTCTTGTATGATAATGGACACATTTTTAAACATTTCTTGATTTTGTCCTTTCTCTTGAACACTGCTGGTATTCACATTGTTAGTTTTCTGTTTAGTTTGAGAAGTTTGCAGATAGAAATCTATTTTAAAAAAATCTAATATTCCTATATTAAGTGTGAATATAACATACATTTATAGCCCATGTAAAAATCGTTTCACCATGTTTATTGGAGTGTCAATGCCAATTAAGTATAACACCAATGGTAGTACTGTGTTGTCAGACAATTATGCAAACGGACCAGGGTGTGTTCCTCCAATCCCAGAAGAGATGCACACACATGACGCTGCGATTGTTGCTTATATTTACTTTTACATGTGGGAACACTCGGAGCAGTTTGTAGTGATTAAATGAGTTGACATTGATGTCTTGAGATTAAGTAAGGCTTGCTTACTGAGTGTCATCTTTTGGCTCGTAAACAATCTACAGACTGAGGAGAGTATTCCATGAGTAAAAAAGAAATCTTGAATTAACACAGGTCTATAGTCTCACAATGCTACAACACCAAATGGTGAACTTTAAGAATCAGACCGGCCACCTGAGTGGTGTGGGAGCTATGGTATTGAGCTCTGTCCGTGTCTGTGTGTGCATGTGTGTACATATACATACATAATGAAGAGATGATAAAGAACATATATGTGAATTCTTTGTCTTTTTTTGCAGGTGGTGGAATCTGAGGACAAGTGCCATCAGCATAAATGCCCCACTGACAGTGCACCCCAATGTCACCATACAGGAAACCCTTAACCTGTTGAGTCGGGAAGGCTACGACCAGGTGCCCATTGTTGATGATGCTGGGTAAGTCTCAGCATTAAGGGAAAAATAAACTCTTAATTCTCCAAATTGACACTAGTCTGGCTTAGGTACTCTGCCCCGGTTTTAGACAATATATAAATATATGATAGATGACAAGTACCAAAACTTCAGTACGTGTAAAATGTTGTTTCCGATCTCCCAAAAACAAAGACTGCTTGTCTCAAGTTCTGAAAAAAAAACAGTTTAGGGATGATGAAGCCATCTCTGATGTTGGTACATTATTTTTACCGCATTGAATGTTCTCAACCTGCAACACTGGGTAAATACTTCAAATGATCATTTATGAAGCAATTTAAAGGCATATCCAAAAAATGTTCACAAACATAGCAAAAATGCAATTAACAGCATAGTTAAGGCCATTGGCATTTGTTTTTGCACTATATTCATTTCATGTGTAATCATATTTTTCTCCCAACTGTGTCAATTAGATGTGGTCTTAAACTTGATGTTTCAGACACATTGAAGGAATGGTAACCCTGGGTCACATGATGTCTCAGATCATGAAGTCTCGAGCCAAAACCACAGATCCCGTCTCAAAGGTCCTCTACAAACAGTTTAAACAGGTATTTATGACTTGTTCAGTTGTCAATTAGATTCAAAGTTATAAATATGGCAGTCTTCCCGATAGTCACCAGACCTTCAACGGACATTCGGTCCGGCAAAGATGACTTTTTTGCCGGAGCGAAAACATTTTTACCGGACTGAAAAAAAGAAGAAAGAATATCAGCGTGAAAAGTAAGCAAGCCAGATACAAGCTTCCCAAACGGCGATATAATTAAAATCTTTGTTTTATTTTACACACAGAAATATTCTGACAAGTGTCGGCAATAGTCCGCCTTCATTTAATAAGTTTAAAGTATGCACATGTCAGAGAAAATGCAAGTTTAACAATGCTTAAATATGCGTGTAAGACACGAGGTCGTCATTACGAAAACCGAAAGTGACGGGGACAGGCTCTTATTTTTGGCGCGAAAATGATCGGTCGCTATTCATTCGCATTGAAAATATTAATTTATTGTGCAATGATGGATCCATGACACTTCGTATTTACATTTTACTTTAAAAATGACTGCCGATCTTATCGAGGGATAAGTTTTGAGAAAAGTTAGAATTTTCACAAAATACATGTCGGACATGAGGTCCGACTACGGCGGAAAATATGCCGGACCGTGGCAAAAACTATCAGTCAGGACCGGCGGTTATCGGGAAGACTGTATGGAATATTGAAATTATGTGTACATGAGAACATCAATGCTCATTCAACCATCAGCCATAAATGAAGCCAAACAAGGAAGGTGTGTTAATCAGAAAAGAAGAACAAACCCATTTCTCACTTATATAATTTTGTTTCAAAATTGATGCATAAAACCTTTAATAGTTGAGCTGTGAATAATCAATTTTCTTAGGTACTCATTAAAGATGGAATGTCCTTGTGGCATGCAATATTTTAATTAAGGTCATGTCTGTCCTTCTTATATCTCAATAAAAGTTTTATGATAGTTCAGACTTTTTGTTTATGGTAAAATTAGGCCTAAAATAAACTTGTTTCCATTCCCTACCTACCCTAAAGTTTTTTTTTACTTTCTCAGTGAAAAAACATAATTTCAGTTTTAATTTCATTTATATATAATATCATTTCTCAATATATTTGATCACTTTCAATAAAAAATGAAAAAAAATAAATAAAGATCAAAATCTACCCCCCTATCCTATTTTTTCAGTGCATGTTTTTGGAAATAACCTTATTTTATGGCCTTATAACCCTGATGGACAGATAGACATCAGAAATAAATTTTGAAAGTCTGTCTCTGAATGTCATGAAGATTTGTTGAGGATATTATCACAATACAATGACTAAACTTGTTGGCAGTGAATGTTCAATTGCATAAGAATAAGTCTCATTTTGTTTTAGATTACGCTGGACACGAGCTTGGGACGTTTATCCCGGATGCTGGACACGGATCACTTTGTGCTCGTGGTGCATGACCAGAGACAATGTAAGTGTGAGGCGTCCTCCTTCAACCTTTAGGGTTAGGGTGGCTCCAGACTATCTGTCTCTGTGGTGGTTGCTGAATGGAAGAACCATGGGTGGTTGTTGAATGTAGAAACCATGGGTGTGTGTTGAATGTGGGAACCATGGGTGGTTGCTGAATATAGGAACCATGAATGTGTGTTGAATGTTTGAACCATAAGCGTTTGTTGAATGTGTGAACCATTAGTGGTTGTTGAATGTAGGAACCACTAGTGGTTGTTGAATATGGGAACCATGGGTGGTTATTGAATGTGGGAACCATGAAAGGTTGCTGAATATGGGAACCATGGATGGTGGTTGAGTTTTGGAACCATGAATGTTTGTTGCATGTAGGAACGATGGGTGGTTGTTGAATATGTGAACCATTAATGGTTACTGAATGTGGGAGTAACCATTGTTTGTTGTACGTTGGAATCATTCTCATTTGTCATGATTGTCGTGGTTTTGGGCTATGGAATAAATCACTTGTTGATTGCATGGTAATTTTCATCAATATTTATTAAGAATATGTTTTCACTTTTAGTTTTGATATTTAAGGAACAACATTTGTTTTTTTTATTTTTTCAGTCTTGTCAAATGGTCAAGAGACAACAAAGAAAATGATATTTGGAATCTGTACCCGAATAGATCTTCTCAACTTCATCACCAAGAACGACCCCATTCTCAGTCCACCGGCGACACCTACATTTTAAAGATGATATCAAGACACTTTTTCCCAAAAGACATTTAGAAAACAAAATTAATATATTGACAAGTCACAATTACTGATGTCACAATTAAAGTTTTGAGAATATTCCTCAAAAAAATTCCAATGCAAAGTCTTGAGATATTTTGTATTGGGCCTGTGGACCAGATTCTCTCTAGGTATTGTACAGCAGGTTATGAAATTACAATATCTGAAATGTATAATTCCATTGTGTCATACGTGAACAGTCAAATATATCTCATATTGACAGTCTTATCTGTGATCAATCTGCTGTGACTTTGTATGTTATCTGGGACAAAATGATGAGACCATTGTATTAGTTAAGGTTGTTCAGGTGTTCGGATAATAAAGGTTGTCTAACAGGATTTCCAGGTTGTCGTCACAGTGTTGAATAACAGATGGGTCAAGCTTGAAATAAACTTTATACATGAATTTTAACAAATGTATTTGCATGAAAAGATTAATGCAATATTTACTTGAAAATATATCAACATACAGAACTTTTGTCAAGGTATATATATTTATAGAATCACCTAGTGATCAGTAATAATTTGTGATATTAATTCTATCTAATCTCGGTGAGGTAGCTGATAAAGCTATGATTCAAACAGTTACTTTCTTAGTTAAAAGAGGCATGTATAAACAAGTAATACTGGAGTGAAATTAGATTATAACATTGTAATATTTAAAACAATACAAATATGGGAACACACTTTTGATATTTACTTTTCTCTCCATATAATGTAGCTTTTATATACTAAGCATGCAGTTAAAAGTCCGTGTTGAAAAATGTCCTTGAAATGAACAAGAAAACGACTTCTTGTATTTAGGGAAGCATCCCTTGTTTTATTATTTTGTTATATTCTGATATATATCATGACATTTATGTATAATTAGTTGTTACCAGAATGGTTGGAAAATAGATGCAAGAGTTTGGTGTTTTAATTTTTCAAGATTCAAGTCAGGAGTTGGGTTTGACATGATTGAGGAAGCTTTGGTGAGATGTTAATATTCATTAAAATAATATCTGATCAAAATGTACTATAAAGAACGTGTACCCAAAGACAACAAACAAATCAGTCAACAAACAAATCAGTCAGTTTACCACCACAAAAATTGTACTCATGACATGTATCTGTAAAATGTAACCAGTTGCCACATTTTAATCTCCTCTCAGAAAAGATTCACAAATGATGTAGCTGTCCATGATAATCAGCCCAATGCTGCATCACTGCCATCAAATGCAAGACAAGATGGGAGGATATATTTATAAACATTTAATCTAGATCATCCTTCAAAGGAGTGTTGCACTCGACAGTGGACAGAAATATTAAATAAACGGTTTGTTATATATGGTTTGTGAGTATGATCACAGTAATCCTGTTACATTTTGTCATATCTTTGAGAATTATGTCATATCACTGTTGTGCCAAAGATCTGGACTTTTTCTTGTCAAAGAGAATGAGGAGGGGGTAAATTAAAGATGTTGTGAATATCTATGAGGAGAACAAAGGATTTTAGGGTTTGTTTGTATGTGTATTGTTTTAATATGATTTTAGATTCAGTTAATTCTAATACATCTTTGTGTTATTTCTTCTTTGAAAAATGGGATGTATGGACATGTCATTGATATTTCACTGGAACTAATGTGAGTTAAATGTGATCAATAAAATAAGAACAACACAATTCTAAAATTTGTTTATGATGTGGGTGTGTTGAAGTGGAACTATGTTCTGACATTACATCACTGGTTGATTGTGGCACTCAAATAGTGTGTCCCTATTCAGAACCATAACTCTATCATTATTGACCTGGAAGGTGCAAATGGCTTGAATATCTATCTCAGTTCTTAAGGAATAAAAAATCTAGTCCCCAAGACGAATATGAAATCATGCGGTGATAGGGCTTTTATGGTATATGCAGCAAAAAATTGGAATGCCCTGCCCCTAGAAGTGAAAAACTGTAAAACAGTAGACACTTCCAAGAAAACACTAAAGACTTATCTTTATAGGAAACATCTGCAAGAGCGCCATGAGCAGACCTAGTCTGATATGGCGCTATACAAATTATTATTATTATTATTACTTATAGCTAATCTGATCAAAGCAAAGTAGTGGATCCCTCTTACTACAGGTCCTAACTCCACTACTTATAGCTAATCTGATCCACAAAGTAGTGGATCCCTCTTACTACAGGTCCTAACTCCACTACTTATAGCTAATCTGATCAAAGCAAAGTAGTGGATCCCTCTTACTACAGGTCCTACAAAGTGACGTTTATATTATGGATAGCTTACCCTATTATCTCGTGTCACAGCCAGTCCAGGAGAGAGTTTTTCATGGTCCTCTTCTCTGGGCTACACTGTGTACTATTCTAGGAGCTTTTACAGTTCAAAACCAACAAAACCCCCATTTCAAAGTTCAGATATGTCATCTTGGTAATAAGCCCTGTTGAACACATTCAGTTTTGCATCTAAGACCCCCTGTATTTCTGTGTATTGAATTAAGTAATTTTCAATGGTGTGTTAAATTTCCATAAAACAGAAAAAAATGAACATATTAAAAGTATCATGTTATTGCATACCTGCAGGCCAAGTGGGATTAATTTCTACCTGTTAAAATGGCAGCCTTTTGTCACAGGTGTGAAGGCTTCATAACTTTGTTTCTTAATGGCCAGGTGACCTTGATAATAATATGTACCATGCTAAACAATGATACTGATACAGATTATAGTCTTGTATTTAATTAGCAACTTTCTTTCCTGTCATTTTCAATGAATTTACAATTTGTTTCTGATTGAATAACACTACTATAATCCCCTTAACAAGATGACAGCCACCAGGTAATGATGATCATAAATTCAGAACATTTACTTTTAAAAGTTCTACATCAAAATCTTCTTTTCATGTCTTATATTTCTTAGGCCATGGGCCGTGGCGCAGTTGGTTAGAGCGCTAGCTTATTAGCACCAGTTCCTCTGTGGTGATCAAAAGGTCATGGGTTCGAATCCCGGCTGTGCCGAGATTGAACTCATGATACAATTTCCCATATGAGCTGAGGCCAGTGCCGAAGGGTTAACCCGTTGTCCTTGTAAATCTGTGACCGGGTGGGTTGTCATGTCAAGGACCTGCGACATGACAATTCAGCGAGGCAGCACTATATCTGCTACAAGTAGGTCTCATCACGAAATGACTGAAATAATGTTGAAAGTGATGTAAAACCCCAAACAAACAAACTTATATTTCTTCATTTTAATGAAATGCTGATTCATATTTCCTGAAGGTTTCCTTCCCCTGATATAAAAATCATGAAAACTGTTATTTCCATTTTGTGGTATGAAGATAAAGTTTTAGAGCATATGTTCTTTTACAAAGTGTGTTCTACACATCAATACCTACGATATGAGCTATCATACAACCTTCTACGACAAAGTTGACTTTTTTCATAGGTTTGGGAGCAATGATTTTCAAATATTTTCAAAAAATGAGCCACCCTAATCTGCCTGTCGCCACTGATCATATTCCTCTTTGCTCCATATGGCTCGCAGGTCCGTCAAAGCCTCTTCCCTCTCTTCCTGGTAAGCCGGGCACTCACTTAAAAAATGAGAATCATCCTCTTCTGGGGCTTCCACACACAACTCACAAAAGGGTTCTATATCCGGCATCCATCTTGCTGTTCTAGCGTTCAACCCCAAGTCTCCCGTTCGTCAATTTACACCATCTATCCTCTTCCAACCTGGCTAATCGTCCGTAGTATGAAAGTTGAGCCTGTGCTATCCTATGTTTTATTGGCCACCATCCCAACTCTCCTCGTAGTGCCTCAATAGCCACCCTGGAGCTAGCTCCCAGGATTCTCCGTGCTATACCATTCTGAATTCTCTCCAAATTGTCTATCTCTCCTGGCCCCATTCCTACTACTTCCACTCCATATAAGATTGCAGGCATAGCCACCTTTTCCCACATTTCCTTTCCGATAATGGTCCTGGCTGGAGAGTTTGCTACCATCGCTCCGATTTCCCCAGCCAATTGGATAGCCTTCATCAGCATATTACTCTTGTGCTCTACAAATGTGGCCTTGTCACCTTGAACCGTTATCCCCAAGTACTTCCCTTATTATGACGTCACTGTTCCCTCCCTCTGACAGGACTTCCTTGCCCAGTTTCCACATGCTGCTGTCCGTGTCCTTCCAATTTAGGATAACCTGGCTCTTCTTATCACTAAAAGTCATCTTCTTACTTTCTCCATACTCCGCTACTTTGTCTAAAAGGAGCTGGAGCTCCTCTTTTGATTCTCCCAGAACTACCATGTCATCCGCAAAGAACATCACTGCAACTCGTTCTTCTCCTACTTTTCCTCCCCATCCTGTCTCCTGTATCCCATTCCCTAGCTCCTTCAGATACAGTCTCAATCTATGGGTGCCCCACTGTTAGCAAGACGTTACTAAGCAGGTGTTTGCACAAGATCACTGGTCAGCTAAACAAAGTGTCCAATAGATGATTTGGATTTTAGCAGAAGACTCATCCACTTCCAAATGGCACAGAAATTCATGTAGGGGAGATATGATGCGTAATAACTTTTGATTGCAAAGGTTGGGGTATACACATATATATTATGAAAAGAAAAAATGCTTGAAAACCTCATTTCATGAATGCTATAACAGGCTGAATTGTGAAACGGCAACCTGTATAAAATAACCAACACTTTCCAAAGGGAACCCCTATTTAGGTATAGATTTACACAAGAACAACCAATATAACAGTATAATATATATTTGTATTTCATTTTATTTTATTAATATCACAACAACACATGCGATTCATTAGCTTGACTAGTTTTTTTAAGTATTGAACACAAACCTCATTTATTTACTCCACATGGCAAAGAATTAACACTCATATTTAATAACTAATTAATCATCACTAATTGTGTGGTTACCACATTAAGCACTATCAAATTCACAGCAAACTTGTTCACACTCCTGAAATCATAGTTTTCTACAAGTATTCTAGGTTTTGGTTGGACTTTAAGTCAGTCTTCCTCCTCCATATCGCCACATACAACATTATCGCGAGTAGAGCAGAAGACATCCATTATAAATAATTCCTTCTTAAAATTGAATTCTTAATTGGATGAAATGACACGGTATTGATGTTAAAGTCATGCTCAGCATGACATTGTAAATTGGTCTGATCATGTCAAAGTGAAAAAAAACAAGAATTATTCTCTTACTAAAGATATGTTTTTCTTCACTTTAAATTTATCAAAGAAAAATACATATTTGACCTTAAAACGTTATGTTAATTTTTGCCTGAAATATTCACACACAAATCCATTTACTTTTTCTGTAACACTATTCAATACATTTTAACTTCAGCAGCAATTGAAACTTATGAAACAAACATCCCTCCTTCTTGACATTCTAAGCCTTTCTTAGTAACCAATTCAAATTGAACATCAAAACCCGTTTTGAGATCTGGCACATAAATGTGATTTCTTATCATGCACTAAAAAGTTAAAATCTCTTGAAAGATAAGCCACTGCAACTTCTTATAATTGATCTGATTACAATGGATGTTTTAATATTGTTCAAATGTGGACCATAACATTCACATGTCAAAAATCATGTCATTTTGATAGAATATGATATAATATCTTTAGTATACCATGTCATTTTGATAGAATATGATATAATATATTTTGTATACCCCTCAGGTATCATGAGTTCTTGTTTTGATGATTACAATTGGTGGTTTCTCAGATGCCTCTTGTAGGAGGGCCACCAGGGGTACTGTTTGCCGCACAGCTGACACTGGAAGGAGGCCCCGGAATGTTTACCCCGGATGTGCTGCTTAAGAGAGGGCCTGCTAGCGAAGGCCATCCCACACTGCTCACAGAAATGCTTCTTCTTTGGTTTGAGGGAGGCGTCATGGATCCTCATGTGTCTCTTGTAGCAGTGCTCCCAGGCATATGATTTGTCACACATGGCACACTGAAACAATACCTCAGTATGCGCTTTCACCACATGCTCCTTTAGTTGGTTCCGGGTTCTGAATACGGTGCCACATTTCTTGCATGTTGGCTTATTGGGGTCATCATTTCTCTTAATGCAGCGCCTTAGATGACGGTCTGCAGAGCTTTTGTAGCAGAACTTTCTATCACAATTTGAACAGCCATACGGTTTCTTGTTGGAGTGGCTGTTCATGTGTCCATCTAGATGTGATTTCATCCTGAAGTTCTTTCCACACAGATTACACTTGTATCGGACGTGAGTCCCATGCTGTTTCAGATGTTCGTATAAACCAGCTCGTGACTTGAACTGTTTTCCACATTCTTTGCATATGGCGCCTTTTCCGTGAGCAGATTCCACGTGGGTGTTGAGTTCATACGCATCCACAAATGACCTTGGACATTTATCGCATTTGAAGCATTTTCCAGAATGAAGTTTCTCATGCCGCCTCAAATTTGCCTTCCACTTTGTCTGGAAATCACATAATTTACATTTATGTATCTCGTCTTCGTCTTCATCATCTTCCTCTTTGAAGTGTTCTTCTATGTCTGTTTCTTTGTCATTTTCCATGTCTTCTATAGGACGCACTTCAATTTCTTTACCGCTGTACTGAGGGCTTGTTTCCTTCTCAGTTATTTCTTGCATGGCCCTCTGCAGTATGTCTTTGTCAATAGTAGTCATATCACTGTGGGCGTGGTTTTCTACTGAAGCCACGTTGCCCCAGGGCTGACCTTGGGTGGCCTGAGCACTCTGTAGTTCTATCAACTGTGCCGGAACGGCTTCACCAGAGAAGCTCTGATCCTCATAGATAACCTGAACATTATTGATCTCATTCTGATAAATGTTATGTTGCTCATTTTGAAAAGTCTGTGTGTGATTAGAACCATAATGTCCTGCAATAGGCACATTCTCCAGAACAGCATAACTTGAGGACACTGCCTGGGACGGCTGCATTTCTACGTGCTGCAAAGCCTCCTCTGCGTCATTGAACTGGTACACAGTGCTATTACCGGTCTCTGCGGTATTGTTGACACGATGAATGATAGCGTGGCCCTCCTCTGCTTCGTGAGAGAGAGAGGACATCATCGGGTCGCTACCATGTGACATCTCAGATAAGGCACTGGATATAGACTGGGACAGACTATGTGACAAGCTGTTGTCATGGGCTGCCATTAGAATTGTGGAGTTGCTGTGGAAGTTTGATTGACTAGCATTAAAATATTCTGGATGTGGATGGGGTTGACCATGGCCCGGCGGTGGTGTGTGGGATGTTGCCATGGTAAGGTCACATGGTTGGCTTTTTGTTGCAGGTACTGTGGTGCCACCTATTGGCTGAGTGACACTTGTAGGGTGCATAAGAGACACACTGCCATCTCTGAGTGGGGCGCCAGGCTGGGAGGAGTAGGATGATGCTTCCACCTCAACCTCTTCTCCAACTAAAGGAACCTCATCTTCCACCTCCAAAATAGACTTCCCATTATTATGTACTTGTGGTACATCAAAATAAACAGCTTTGTTTTCTGGGCAAATGTGGTGATTGGCTGTATCAACCTCAGTCTTGGTTGAAGGATTGACAACATTTTGTGTTTGTGTTTGTGTCTGGAGATTGATCAGAGTTCTCACCATATTCTGTAACATGGCAGAATCGGGTATTTGACCTTCTCTTGGTCCTGGTGCACTGCATCCCATGTCTCCAGATTGATTAAACGACTGTGTCTGACCTCTGGCGGGCAATCTATTACTCTGCTGTGTGAGGCTTCCAAGTAGGCCGGGGAGACAGGCATTGCCCATCAGGGCACGAAGCAATCCACTGTTCTGTTCCACTCCTTGAGATGATGATGATGATGACGATGACGATGATGATGATGATGAAGTTGAGGTCCTGTCTGCACTGCCATATCCTCTAGATCCCACTAGTTCCTTCTCCAGTAACCCCACAATGATATGGATCAAGCTACATATGCTGTTGATTGCAGTCAGTCGGGATGCCTCTGGGTTGTTCATGTTGGACACACTTGATTCTGTATCCCTCATCACTTGCTGCATCACATTCTGCCAAACATTCTTGGGAGTGACGTCATCGTGGAGGTGGTCCATGATTTCCTCAGGGATTTCCACAGAAGTACCTGATGTACCGCTAGAGGGAGTCTGTACACCGGCGATATTGATTGTTTGTCTTTGTGTAGACGGTTGTGTTGGAATGTTTTTGTCTTTATCTAGGTTTTTTTTATTACAGGTTGTACTCCCTTTGGTGGCCGATGGGCCTTCAGATAGAGTGGCTGCTTCTTGCTCCATTTTCTAAAATAAAATATAACGAATTTCAAGCCTAATCTGTGATGAATTCAGTTAATATATCTTAGTTTACCACATCATAGTTTCTGAGATACGCGAATGTATAAAACAATGTTTTGTTTCATGCATTTTCTCACAATGTTTCCATATTATTTGCTTTTGTATGAAATAAAATATACATGAAACATCATATCCATGAGTAGTCTTTTTCATGTCTATTATGTATAAATGATGTTAAATAAATATTATAATTGATAAAATGAAATGGTCAGTTGAAATATTACTAAATCCATTTTGTGAAAATAGGCAAACTAAAGTATAAATATATTCCTGTTTAAACCAATTTGTAACTTTGATTACTTACCAGCACCTCACCCCAAAACTGTTTGGCTTGGTCTGCGTTGAGTCCTACGTCCAAACAAAACTGGATGTATCTTTTGCGCTTGGACAACTCTAAGGTATCAGTACAAGTGTCCATACTTTCTTCCCTTCCAGAGCCATTTTCATTTGTTGTTAATACCTAAGAGGTAAAACAATACATTTGTTTGTGGTTACACACATTTTGAAAACTGATATAGATATGTGGTAAATGTAGGGTTATTTTAATAATAGATTTAATAGATTGGCATCAACAGTACCATGCATTCCAATAATCAATATCCTGAAACCAGTTTCCTGCATTACCTGCATCCCACCAGGTGGCAGCAGAACAAAAAGTCTCTTGTCTTACATTAACAAAGGTTAGCTTTAGCACTGGAAGTGCAAGTGAATCTATTTCCAATGCATTTCTAGGCACCCCACCCTTCCATTAGGAACCATTTAAAGATAGACTCCTGCCTTTCTCCGGTTGTTGTGTTTGTCAACAATACCTATTTGATTATGCCCATCAGATGTGGCGCATGACCATTATGTCTCAGTATAATTGCTACTGACATGAAAGACCTTATCATCGATTGATCCAGCTTGGTCACGTACAGAAAGGGGAACAACCATCAACCGGGCTTATAGCGTAATATCCATCCAAACCATCAACAGGCTATATAGACACAGACAGAATATTGATTATCTGGTGACAGAAGAGGCTATAGTGTAGCAACCGTGTATCCCTTGTCAACAGCTCTCACAAAGCCGCTGGAGACCCTCCAATATGGATACGATTCTAGAGTTAATATGCCAATGAAGGAACGATAGATTTTGTTTTCTTTTCCAATTATTTTTTAATGGATACATTAATCATAGAATTGATGTTTGCGACTTTTGATCTCTTGATTTGTAAGAGCAAGGGATGATACACTATACCAAAAAAAAATTCATGTACAAAATTACAATTTTTTGTTGGTCATTGTTAAATCACAGTTTCAGAGGGTTAATTTTAATGGATTATATTGAATTCAAACATTGTAAAAAAATGCAAAATCATTGCATTATATTTTGGCGTTTGGGCTGTTTAAAGGAAAGTTCTGTAGCAATCCAAAAAAGTACACTGAAACACATTTTGTACCATCCTATTTTGATATATCTGATAAATGAAAATGACAAGTTCAGAAATGTTTCTCACTTTCACGTAAAGCTTTTGATTACAATCACATTACAAAAGAAAATATTGGATTTACATATTGTTAGCTTAGATCAAAATATACATATATGTAGTGCAAATATTCTTACCGAAACACATGCTGCAGGTATTGAAAACAGTATAAAAATGCATGCTTTAAGTGTTGATAATATATATGGGTACAATGGTATTGTAAGGAAATAAACACAAAATAAGTTTGATGGAGGCATCACCAAAGAGTTTTTCTTTTTTGATTTGAAAATAATTGTGAAATGAACCCTGGCATGTGTCACTGAAAAACCTCCTTGTTGTTCAAATTTGATTGGTGGTAGAATCCTGAACCTTGGCAGGAGCAAGGTTTATGGTTTATAGACCCACATTAATTGTGTTCTTATTGATCTTTGCCGTTGTAAAATATTTAATAAAATTTTGCTCATTATGTCAATGAGCTGAAAATGGCTGACACAATTGCAAATGTCATCTGCTACCCTATGTGAATATTATGATTGATAAATATAAAGCTGTGCATTCTATCTTCATTCGGAAGATTGTCCTTGAAAAGGTTCAAAATAACTTTTTAATCCATTTACATTTAATTTATGAGGGTGTTGAACTTTAAAAATGCTGCACTTAACATCTGTCCATGTGGTGTTACCTTGTCCATGTCACCGTGAAAATATAAATATTTTTCACAAACATCCCAATTTCACTTATTTCACAGTTAACAGATTATGTCATGATAGGCTTTTTTCAGCAATAACAATCTTGATAATGGACCTGTAAGGTGATGGGTTAGGGCCGGCACGGAAAACAAAATACGATGTTAATTTACTGTCCATATCCTACCATGGAACAATTACAGAATTTTTACAAGAAGATAAAATTTTGTTGTAAAAAAAATTTCGGTATATTTAAAGTACCTTGTAAGACCTACAATTTGATGTATTACTATAAGTTATTTTTTGAAGAGGAAAATAATCAGGGCATTTTTAGTAGATGAAGTTTCCATGTGTTACTGATTGACCTGGCCCATATTGGCAATACAAACTTTTCACATAAGACTAATATCACCCAAAAAGCTAATTTCAAGTAATGCTATTAATTTACACAACAAGAATGGAGATGACAAATACATACAGACTAAATAGGACACGTCATATCAATGAGTCTAAATGGTGTTTATATTATAATTACTAAACACAAAATGGTAAGTTGAGACATTACTAAAGCTAATTTGTGTAAGTAAGCAGAACTGGTGAGTATGTTTACATTTTAAAAAGAAACACAAGTTGCTATTTGGCATGGCTCAGAATGACGAACGTTTGTAAATCAAAGGAAAATAGAGGTAGAAACTAATTAAACACTCGCTGCATAAATATATCTTAATGCCTTCAAATCGTTTGCTTTTTGTAATAGTCCATCCAAAAATACGTGGTCAGTGGTAACAGGTACAATGAGTAATATGACAGATTCCACACTTTGGTCAGAATATTTTGGGCTTCATACACTTCTTCCTGATAAAGTAGTGCGGTTGGGCAGCTCTCTTCTTTCACATTAGAGAAACCAGCACACTAACAAAAAAAGAACAACCAGATATTCTAGGAGAATAACATATTTCAACTAAATTCTAATGGAGCAACTATACTTGAATGGATATGCTTCCCACGGAGAAAATGTGGCTGATTTCTCTTTAGGAAATAACACAACATAGAAATGAGCACAAGAAATGACGAGGTCAATTCATTTGGACAACGATGTGTATTTAAAACATTTTTTTTGTAATTAAGGCCGAATAAATGACATCTGAGTTCTGATGGTTTGTGGATTGGTCAATAGAGAAAACATGCATAACGTTTTGTAAATACTAAAAGAGTAATGTACCCATTAGACATGACATTTCCTCCAGGTGTTGTCCTGTGGCGATTAAAAAGATGTATCATTATTTTAATATTTTCATATCATCCTTAATCTGTTTCTTTATCTGGAGTTTTGTCATAAAAAAATCCATAAAAAACCCGGACACACAAAAGGCTTAAAGTTTTGAGAATATAATTTGTCTTAAATGTGATTTTATAGATAGGTTTATTGTTACGTGAAATGTACAAGTTGCTGACCTTACAGGCTGAGGATTTTTTTTAATGCTATGTGAGGTATTGCCCACTATAAAAGGTGCGATCTCGCTTTCTGGCTTTCTCACGATCTCGCCCTCTGGTGGAATGTGTTGATGCTCCACTTCAGTTACATTTTGCAAGTATGTGTGATGGGTTGCGCAAGATGCTTATTAAATACTATTATAACAGCTCGTGCCTATTGTTGTCAACATTATTACTCTGTATGTGAAATATTTCCTACAATAATCATTAATCTCAGGGTTTAATTTACATCCATCGGGAATTTGACCAAAATGTTGAACCAGTCGGCCTTCCGGGGTGAAATTCAGATATGGCTTGGACACCATTAACCCACCCGTGATTAAACAGTTACACCAGTATGCAAAAGCTGCGCAAGAAAAACAGTGATAGATAGTTGCACAAGTGAGAGATAGCTGCACAAGTGAGAGATAGTTACACAAGTGAGAGATAGCTGTACACGTGAGATATAGCTGCACAAGTGAGATATAGCTGTACAAGTGAGATATAGCTGCACAAGTGAGATATAGCTCCATAATTCGAAGATGTCTATAAGAGTGATAGATAACTGCATAAGAGATAGTTGCAACAATGAGAGATAACTACAACAGTTAGATATTGTGACATGCATGGATGTGAACGATAGCAGCAAAAGCCTGAGAAATAGCGACAACAATTTAGAGATAGCTGCATACGTGAGTTAGACAACAGTTAGACCTGTCAGGTTAGACATAGCTGCATAAATGAGAGATAGCTATAAAGTGAGAGATAGCTGCATAAGTGAAAGATAGCTGCACAAGTGAAATATAGCTGCATAAGTGAGAAATAGCTGCATAAGTGAGAAATAGCTGCATAAGTGAGAAATAGAGGAGACATCTCTTCCCAGTATACGGATAAGGCGGAGGAGGGCTTCAAAGAGAACCGCATCAGTTTTTTCTCATTGCACGTGCTGGTCAATGACGTCATGTCAATTGTTGGCACGTGCACGAGGCGATTACGTAACGCAAATAGAGATGAAACAAGTTTCTTGGGATTTCCGTACCGTGACATATACAGACCATTATAGATGGTGTGCTTTGGACAGCATATACAGAATGCATTGATAAAACACTCCCAATGAAAAATAGTCAAAAATATCAAATATTTTCCATGCTTTTGTAAACTTTCTTGGCTGCAGAAAATTCAGATCACTTTTGTGCCCGGAATTCAGTCTTTATACCTCAGTGATGCGCGTATTTATGCGATTTCGAATGAATACGCGCATGTCAATTATTTGTAAAGTATTGATTAGCCATCTTTAGACTGGTTCCCCATCGAGTGTCAAGAACATCGTGTATATACACAGATGGCGGCAACCAGTCTATGGCTGTACGCGCCATTTTCGGGTCACGTGACGGGGTCAAATGAAGTGCGCTTTGTTTACAAATGTTTGTAACGATAAATATCTTGTTTCATGTATCATTTTTTAAAAATACAGTAGTTGTCTGAGGTATAAAAACAAAACATACACTCGTCGGTCAGCTGTGTGAGCGGATTCAGTTCGTTGGTGATGGCGGACGGATACCCTGAGCCGAAGGCTCAGGGTATCCGTCCGCAATCACCAACTCACTGAATCCGCTCACCCAGCTTCCCCACTCGGTATGTTTTGTTATATTACATACATATATAAAAAAAGCATGAACGTGATCAGAGAGGAAGGGTGACGAGATTTGAAAAAAAAAAAAAAAAGTTGCTATATGAGGTATTGGCCGCGATAAAAGTTGCCACTGATATGAGTGTGTGATCTCGCTGTTCCGTCACCACGTTGCAATTGCCTGCCCTCTGGTGGAAGTGACGCTAAACTAATCCCCACTTCACTTTTGTTTTGCAAGTTTATGTGAAGGGTTGCTCTTTTAGCCTATTATGAATGGCACAATTATCACTTATTTTTTGTCAGAATCATGTTAGATGTGACATTTTACCCACAAATTGCCTATATTTCTGTATTAGAGCTTTGTTTTCAACCATCGGTAAATTGACCTATTTATTGACCTACTTATTGAGGCCCTGCAAGGTTTTGTACAAAGGGGTCTATATCGGTGAAATGCAGATATTTTTATAAGAGATAGCTGCATAACTGAGAGATAGCTGCATAACCGAGAGATAGCTGCACAAATAAGAGATAGCTGCATAAATAAGAGATAGCTGCATAAATAAGAGATAACTGCATAAATAAGAGATAACTGCATAAATAAGAGATAGCTGCATAAATAAGATATAGTTGTATAAATAAGAGATAGCTGCATGAATAAGAGATAGCTGCATAATTGAGAGATAGCAAGTGATAGACAGCTACAACAGCAAGAGATAGCTGCATAAATAAGAGATAACTGCATAAATAAGAGATAGCTGCATAAATAAGTGATAGCTACATAAATAAGAGATAGCTGCATAAATAAGAGATAGCTGCATAAAAAAGAGATAGCTGCATAAATAAGAGATAGCTGCATCAATAAGAGATAGCTGCATAGATAAGATATAGCTGTATAAATAAGAGATAGCTGTATTGAGACATGAAAAGGTGAGAGATAGAAAAGAGAAATGGTTACAATAGTTGCAATATTGAGAGATAGCTGCAATAGTGAGACAGTTACAACAGGGAGAGATATCTGTATAAATAAGAGACAGCTACATAAGTGAGATGACTGCAAAGTGATAGTTACAGCATTGAGAAATAGTTACAGCAGTAAGAGATAGCTGCACAAATGAGAGAGTTACATAAGTGAGATAGCTGCACATGTAAGAGACAGCTGCATCAGTGAGATAGCTGTGCAAGGGAGAGACAGCTGCATAAGTGAGAGATAATAACAACAGCGAGAGACAGTTACAGCAGAGATAGATAGCTGCACAAGTGAGGGACAGCTGTATAAGTGAGAGATAGCTGCATATATGTGAGACAGCTGCATCAGTGAGAGATAGATGTACAAGGGAGAGACAGCTGCATAGGTGAGATAGTTACAAAAGTGAGACAGTTATAACACAGATAGATAACTGAACAAGTGAGAGACAGCTGTATAAGTGAGATAACTGCAAAGTGAGAGATAGCTGCACAAGCGAGGGTTAGTTACAGCAGAGATAGATAGCTGCACAAATGAGAAACAGCTGCATAAGTGAGAGATAGCTGCACATGTAAGAGACAGCTGCATCAGTGAGACAGCTGTACAAGGGAGAGACAGCTGCATAAGTGAGAGATAATTACAACAGCGACAGTTACAGCAGAGATAGATAGCTGCACAAGTGAGAGACAGCTGCATAAGTGAGAGACAGCTGCACAAGTGAGAGACAGCTGTATCAGTGAGAGATAGTTGTACAAGGGAGAGACAGCTGCATAGGTGAGTGATAGTTACAAAAGTGAGACAGTTATAACACAGATAGATAACTGAACAAGTGAGAGACAGCTGCATAAGTGAGATAACTGCAAAGTGAGAGATAGTTACAACAGTGAGAAATAGCTGCACAAGTGAGGGGTAGTTACAGCAGAGATAGATAGCTGCACAAGTGAGAAACAGCTGCACAAATGAGAGAGTTACATAAGTGAGATAGCTGCACATATAAGAGACAGCTGCATCAGTGAGATAGGTGTGCAAGGGAGAGACAGCTGCATAAGTGAGAGATAATTACAACAGTGAGAGACAGTTATAGCAGTGAGAGATAGCTGCATAAGTGAGAGACAGCATCCTTTCCCAGCCGAAGGCACTTGTCTCCAAAAAAAAAAAAAAAAAGTAAAGCTGACATTTATGTACCGCTGATTCCAGACAATGTCTGCTCATAGCGGTTGATAGTAACTGGCCGGGAATACTCTACCAATTGAGCTATTTCGGCCAGTCAAAAATTGACCTAATATATATCATGTCATCATTTAAAATCATCAAAAAATAACAACAAAAAATTGCAACAAAAAATTTATAAATGCTACCATATCATTAACAATATTTTGTTTTAAAAGTTTATAAAAAGCAATATGAATATGAATTATGAATTTTTTTTATAAAAATGTATAAAAAATAAAAGATTTAGAACATGCATTTTTCTTTTTTTCATAATATCTAGAGCTAACAACCATAGGATTCGCGCAACCATAGGATTGGCTGATAATTCTGAAATTGTCTTGTGTTCATAAAACAAATAGAACAATGGATTTTTTTACATAGAAAAGTTTATAAGAATGGTAAAAACTAAATTGTTATGAAAGTTGCACCCATTGACCCCAATTGCGTCACAATGTGCACGTGCACGAGTACCAGCTTCTTACAAAAACATAAACGTAGGCGCTGCTCTGTCAATTCTTGGCCGATTTACATCATTGACAACTCAAAATTGAGCTGTTGAGCCCCTCTCTTCAATTACGTAAGTCAGATGATCGATATATTAATCTTCATCTTTTGACACAGAAGAGAGGTCAGTGCGCGAAAGCTATGATCATGTGCGCAAAGACCGTGTCGTGACATTGACTTGTAAATCTTGTAAGAATTTTACATACAATGATCGCTTTGTAGGATAAAGTAATGTCAATTGTTACTGATTGATATACCCCACTATAGCACATATATATTCAAGTGTCCATGTTTTTTTGGATAATATAATGATTGACAAAGACCAAAATGCGCGAATCCTATGGTTGTTAGCCCTATTATTGAAGAAATCAGAATAGAAATGAACAGATTTATTTGAAGTAATTTTGAGTGGATGGTATTATAAGCTTCATAAGAGGAACTATTTTGAATTAAAAAAAAAAAAATAAAGCAAAATGTGGTATAATTCTTCAATAAAACTTTGGCCATTTTATTTTTTAAAAATATGAATCTTCAATTTTTCACTGTTCTGAAGTCGGCAACTATGATAGGATCAAAGGATTTTGAATCCATTGTGTGAAACAATGCGTTGCTATGACGCCATAGCTCAAATAACAGCCGTTGCGCCTCCATTCATTATTACTCCAAGGAGCCACCAATTACTTCCGGGCACCAAAGTGATCTGAATTTTTTCTGTAGGCCCTTTGCAGACTTTGGATCAAATGTTTGGATGATCCTTTTGGAATATTGTAATCAAAGATAATTCATTTTAGAAGATGGCCAAATGTACTATTGGAGGGGAAGTACGGTCATTTGCACAGTTTACAACATCATCTGCTTCCAAAGGTCGGGAAATGCAATGCGGCTAATGCGGTTTTCTATGGAGGGCTTACCTGAGGCGAAGGGATCCGAATGCGCATCCTCCCACCACGGCTCTCTGCTATGTCAAATCTGTGGAATTCCTGTTGAAATGGAGAATATTTGTTTTATAAATCTTCTTATAAATCTTCTATCATCAATATCTTCATTTCCTTTATTTTTTCAGAGCGTTCTGGTCCACTAGCATATCAGAATATATGGTGGTGTATGTTTTTCTTTTGATGGAATGAACCCACTGGCAAGCGGGATGCTGCTAAAGTCAATATCCATAACCCCGGCAGGTGTATGATTGGCCCTGTCGCCGGGCACGCTTCGCTTGTCACCGTTTGCAGCGTTGTCAGCAGAAGTTCAGAACCATATTCTTTATAAATAAATTACGAGGAACGATAAAAAAAGGAGAGGCGCGCCAACACACACATGCTTTGTGGAGCGTGACCGATGCACACTTGAATGGTTCCATATTGAGCAGTGTCATTGCTTTATTCAAAGTCGCAACTGCATGTTCATACAACTTATGATACAATTGCGAACAATCACCAAGCATATTGGAAAAAACTGGGCTTATCTAGCAAGCAGAACGGAACTATAACGATATAAATGAAACAAAATATAAGTACTGCATTTAAAAAAATTAAAATGTTAAGCAAAGCAAACAAGTCAGCTGCACAAATGAGTCAGCTGCACAAATGAGTCAGCTGCACAAATGAGTCAGCTGCACAAATGAGTCAGCTGCACAAATGAGTCAGCTGCACAAATGAGTCAGCTGCACAAATGAGTCAGCTGCACAAATGAGTCAGCTGCACAAATGAGTCAGCTGCACAAATGAGTCAGCTGCACAAATGAGTCAGCTGCACAAATGAGTCAGCTGCACAAATGAGTCAGCTGCACAAATGAGTCAGCTGCACAAATGAGTCAGCTGCACAAATGAGTCAGCTGCACAAATGAGTCAGCTGCACAAATGAGTCAGCTGCACAAATGAGTCAGCTGCACAAATGAGTCAGCTGCACAAATGCGTCAGCTGCACAAATGAGTCAGCTGCACAAATGAGTCAGCTGCACAAATGAGTCAGCTGCACAAATGAGTCAGCTGCACAAATGAGTCAGCTGCACAAATGAGTCAGCTGCACAAATGAGTCAGCTGCACAAATGAGTCAGCTGCACAAATGAGTCAGCTGCACAAATGAGTCAGCTGCACAAATGAGTCAGCTGCACAAATGAGTCAGCTGCACAAATGAGTCAGCTGCACAAATGAGTCAGCTGCACAAATGAGTCAGCTGCACAAGAGCTACAAAAGTAAGAGCTACAAATGTAAGAGGTAGCTGCAAAGTGAGAGATTTTCACACTAATGAGAGTTGCACAAGTAAGAAACTGACATTTATGTACCGATTATCTTTGAGTAAACTGACATTTTGGGTGCCCTGTAGATTTCTTATATCGTCACTGTTTTGTATAGAAATATAAGATGAACAGAATCCTGCCCCATATCTTGATAATTTTTTAATATTTTTGCACAAAACCAACAAATGTGAATAATATAACAAGCCGTTATCACTCATTGTTGATAATTATCATTTAGGATTGCATCATCTTTGAGAAAACTGACAGTTTGGGTGCCCTGTAGAAATCATATATTGTCACTGTTTTGTATAGAAATATAAGATGAACAGTTCCCTGCCCCAAATCATAATAAATTTGTAATATTTCTGAATGAAACCAACAAATGTTAATAATATAACATGCCGTTATCATTCATTGTTGATAATTATCAGTTAGGATTGGATCATCTTTGAGAAAACTGACATTTTGGGTGCCCTGTAGAAATCATATATTGTCACTGTTTTGTATAGAAATATAAGACTGGTCCATTATGAAGTGATTGATAAGAAACGTCAAATTTTACAAGATAGTAAGCAAATGTATCAAATATTGTAACAATGTTTTTTTCTTGATATATCCTGGGATAAGACAGCTTATTGAAATGTTCATTCCAGTTTTCAACAGAAGCCAATTTGACAGTTTACACACGATATATGAATAGCGATGTTTTCCGAACCTCTTGTTGAGATTACAGCTTTATCAGCCATTTATTCCTATTCCTTGTAAAATGTAGATGTGTTTAAAAAAACTGAGTTCAAATATGTCAATTCTAACCAGTATGAGATCAGAAGAATATATGTTAACAATAACAGTCTGACAGTTCACTCGCGATATACGATTAACAGTGTTTTACTAACCTCTTCTTGATAAGACAGCTTTATATAACATGTATTCATATTCTTTGTGAAATGTAGATGTGTTTTTAAAAAAAAGAGAGTCCAATTCGGTCAATTACAAGCAATGTGAGGCGGATAGGTAGTGAGGCGGATAGGTAGTGAGGCGGATAGGTCGTGAGGCGGACAGGTCGTGAGGCGGATAGGTCGTGAGGCGGACAGGTCGTGAGGCGGATAGGTCGTGAGGCGGAACGTCTGTACTGGTGTCCTTCGCCCTACTCTCCATAGCAGAGCCAGGATTTGACTCTACCTCGCCATGCAGAGTACCTTCGCCCAAGCCTTTGCCTCTTTCACGCACGCCTTTGAATGATGGATACACAATTATCTATAATTAAAAAAAATAAAATAATAAAAAAAACCTTCGCTTACTTATCATTATCGTGTTGCTTGATGATTGGCATAGTAACAGCCTATTTTTGCCAACGTCAGTTTCTACTTTTCAGCGTCAAAGACAAGTTTATTTTTAAGCAAAATACATAATGTACTGCATTGTTTGGTAAAAAGAATCATTTTGTGTCTTTGAGTCCGGTTTGGGTTTTACCAATTTTATAAAAAATAAAAAACCATCATATTCCACAACAGCTGATAGCAGAAAAGAGGGTGATTAGAGAAATTAAGTGGCCAGGACCCACTCGTGGGCTGGCTAAAATATTTATACCGTAATTGTTCATCTATTGTCCTCACCCACTCCATATTTACATTTTTGATAAGCATTGAGCATTATGAGTTTGTGTCAGAGTATCGAACACCTATATTCAGTGAGTTCCAGATGTAGATGCCTCTTTGGTCATAATTTGGATACTCTACATATAAGATATTATGCAATATAAGTTGTATTTATTTATATGATCAAATAAATGGCGTTTGAGAATTTGTTTAGAGATATGTATTTGTTACCTACGCTTTACAGTGATACTGTCTTGCACCCAGTAGGAATCGTGGCACAGTAGGAATTCCTACATTGTGCAACTGCCCAAAGTAGGAATTCCTACTTTGTGCAAATAAGTAGGAATTTAAAGATATATCAAGAACTGAGATCACTGGATGCGGCCAATATAATTACAATGTTTATCAGTTTTCTGTTAAATTTTGTATTTAAAAAAAGTAATAGACACTTCCTGCTTAATTGGACGTTATTGGCATTGGAGAATGTGGTTTCACATTTGGATTGACTCGTACATTATAATGGAAATATGACATATTTGGAAATAGAAATGTTGATTGTCACTTTAATTTTACAAAAATGTACAAACATTTTTTTTAAATATTTATGTCTTAATAATACGTTTACAGGCTCACATCCAGATATCTGCCTTTTTGCCAATCAGAAATGTACTGATAAAATCATATTTCATTATGCACACAACTCATATCAGTGCATGCTCATATCATTATAATTATTTTTATAACAGTCCTACGTTCATAACGTCCAACATTCATACAGCCTAAACCTCCTCAATGACCTCATTCAGCTTCATGACATTTGGATTCTTGACTCTGATATTCCTACTTATTTGCGCAATGTAGGAATTCCTACTTTGTCCTGCACAATGTAGGAATTATTCCTACATTGTGCAAGATTCCTACTTTGCGCATGACAATACGCCTTGTGGCATTCTAGTTCTTACATGCATAGCATTTGTTAAGTTTCTTTATTTTCATATCCCCCACGCGAGTCTCTCCTATCAGATATAACCTCATAGTGTTATATTTATATAGCATATTTAATGTTCTAAATTTGATTTGATGTTCCTAAATATATATTCATTAACAGTCTGTATGTAAAACCATATGACCGTATCATAATTGCACGTTTTTGATGGGTGTTTTACCGTGTCTGCTTGTGTTCATTCTGGTATTGACCATCAGGGACACTCACGACATAAAAAGGGTTCATAAAGAATGACAACAGTCAAATTCTGATCCCTTTTCAATATTTTTATTTGTTTGAGGGTCCATACACCATACCCCAAGGGAACCTCACGACAATGTCTACCAGCAGCCACCAGGGGGCCATCCAGTCCGACTGAAGTCCCGACAAGCAGTCACTGAGAGGGCCTGTCAACCACTGCCACAAACTTCTCACGCAGTAGATCTTAGTCTGGGTACAGAGGTAGTAAATGACAGAGGCCAAGCAAAGGACATTAACCTAAGCTGTCTGTGTTTATCATATTGTCTTATAGAGATATATCACCGTCTACGCCACTCACATGATACAAGACATGTTACTATCCGGAAGTATTGGTGTTCAGATAATAGATGATCGTATATTTTCCCTTGTGGTCTCATGTATTTATTCTCAACTAGCCGGTCCTCTACTGAAGTCTCATGTATTTATTCTCAACTAGCCGGTCCTCTACTGAAGTCTCATGTATTTATTCTCTATTAGCCGGTCCTCTACTGAGGTCTCGTTCATTATTCTCTACTAGCAGGTCCTCTAGTGAGGTCTCATGCATTTATTCTCTGCTATCTGGTCCTCTACTGAAGTCTCATGCATTTATTCTCTATTAGCCGGTCCTCTACTGAGGTCTCGTTCATTTATTCTCTATTAGCCGGTCCTCTACTGAGGTCTCGTTTATTTATTCTCTACTAGCTGGTCCTCTACTGAGGTCTCGTTCATTTATTCTCTACTAGCAGGTCCTCTACTGAGGTCTCATGCATTTATTCTCTATTAGCCGGTCCTCTACTGAGGTCTCGTTTATTTATTCTCTACTAGCTGGTCCTCTACTGAGGTCTCGTTTATTTATTCTCTACTAGCAGGTCCTCTACTGAGGTCTCGTTCATTTATTCTCTACTAGCAGGTCCTCTACTGAGGTCTCGTTCATTTATTCTCTACTAGCAGGTCCTCTACTGAGGTCTCGTTCATTTATTCTCTGCTATCTGATCCTCTACTGAAGTCTCATGCATTTATTCTCTGCTAGCAGGTCCTCTACTGAAGTCTCATGCATTTATTCTCTACTAGCAGGTCCTCTGCTGAAGTCTCGTTCATTTATTCTCTATTAGCCGGTCCTCTACTGAGGTCTTGTTCATTTATTCTCTGCTAGCTGGTCCTCTACTGAAGTCTCGTTCATTTATTCTCTACTGGCTGGTCCTCTACTAATCACACTCCAGTTGTCCATTTATCCACTATTCATTGCCTTATTTCGTCACCCTGTGCTATTATATGTTTAACTAGATGTGCACAACCAACTGGTTTAACACAAGTGCTATGAACTTGTTATAGCTTATGTGTGGGTAAATGAAAAAAATCTGTGGTTAATTTGTGTAGATATAGCATGGAATTTAGAGTGAATGATGGCATAGCCTTAGATAGACTCAAATAAAATGTAGCACATTGGGGTTGTCATTTAGATTTCAGTTTAAAACCAGATCATAACACACAGATCTTAAATTTGGAATTTAAACTTTAGTCTTTGTCATATCGTTTTTTTGGGAGAGTTGCAGGTAATTGAACGAAACGAATAATGGAATACAAATTAAATATAACCAATTATGGATCATGCACAACTTCTCAGGCAAAGATATCCATACTCTGGAAGAAGCCATATAGCAGTAATTTGTGGATGGGGAATACACACGTACACATACGGGTAGCATGTAACTTCTTTCCATCATGACTGATATGGGCAAATTTGGATCAATTTGCATTTTGAAGATCTTGCTTTGGAATAATAATAATAATATACCAATCTGTTGGACTCAATACCAGAATTGCAAGGACCTTTAGGATCATAGAGAATCTGAAAAAGTAAGATAGTTAAGAAATTGTTTGATCAATTCAAGGACGATTCTCCTTTCTGTCATATATGGCTGAATAGATGAAAGCTGAAATCAGCCTTGGATGATAAGAGTTTTGATTTATGCAAAAGTTGCTATTTTTATATTCATGAACGTAAATACAGATATTTCTGTTACGTACTATTCAATATTTAATTTCAATATTTCAAATTTGCCTTAGCCTTACATTGATTAATATTTCTGCCCAAAACTGGAAGCACTGCCACTGGAGGGCGCTCGGAAATTTGACTTTTTTTAAGCTAGAGCTAAGCACATTTGGGCTTCCATTACACTTGATGAGAGGACACTATCTGCAAAATCTCAGGCCTCTGAGATTATGGCTTCCTTTTTGGAGTCACATCTAAAAATTTGCATTTTTATGCTAAGAACTCCCATTTTTGCCAGGTTTTCTCCATCAATGTATCAGTATACTCATTGCTGAAACCATCACTTTTAGTTCCAGATTTATTGCAAGGTTATTGTATATATGTCATATATTCAGACTAGATTCATGTAATGAGTAACAAAAGTCATCAATTCTTCATACCACTCATGTGAAAAATACCCTTTATTTCAAAATCGAAACATATCAATAAATGTAGTATAGATCTGTGATTTAGGAGCCTACATATGTCTGTGCACACAAAAGTTCCATATTATGGCTAGATCAATAAAAAATATTCCTGATTGTATGTAAAATGTTTATCCAATAATAATATCCCATAAATATCTCATAAATAGGATGTTTTAATGAAGAATGTTTGAACGAAGAGGATAATATTACAATTATAATACAAATTTCTAAAATTAAAGCAACTAATTAAGTTTATATATTATGATTTTATGAGTTATCCACATATTTCATAAATAATTCATTTTAGAAGATGGCCAAATGTACTATTGGAGGGGAAGTACGGTCATTTGCACAGTTTACAACATCATCTGCTTCCAAAGGTCGGGAAATGCAATGCGGCTAATGCGGTTTTCTATGGAGGGCTTACCTGAGGCGAAGGGATCCGAATGCGCATCCTCCCACCACGGCTCTCTGCTATGTCAAATCTGTGGAATTCCTGTTGAAATGGAGAATATTTGTTTTATAAATCTTCTTATAAATCTTCTATCATCAATATCTTCATTTCCTTTATTTTTTCAGAGCGTTCTGGTCCACTAGCATATCAGAATGTATGGTGGTGTATGTTTTTCTTTTGATGGAATGAACCCTATGGCAAGCGGGATGCTGCTAAAGTCAATATCCATAACCCCGGCAGGTGTATGATTGGCCCTGTCGCCGGGCACGCTTCGCTTGTCACCGTTTGCAGCGTTGTCAGCAGAAGTTCAGAACCATATTCTTTATAAATAAATTACGAGGAACGATAAAAAAGGAGAGGCGCGCCAACACACACATGCTTTGTGGAGCGTGACCGATGCACACTTGAATGGTTCCATATTGAGCAGTGTCATTGCTTTATTCAAAGTCGCAACTGCATGTTCATACAACTTATGATACAATTGCGAACAATCACCAAGCATATTGGAAAAAACTGGGCTTATCTAGCAACAAAATATAAGTACTGCATTTAAAAAAATAAAAATGTTAAGCAAAGCAAACAAGTCAGCTGCACAAATGAGTCAGCTGCACAAATGAGTCAGCTGCACAAATGAGTCAGCTGCACAAATGAGTCAGCTGCACAAATGAGTCAGCTGCACAAATGAGTCAGCTGCACAAATGAGTCAGCTGCACAAATGAGTCAGCTGCACAAATGCGTCAGCTGCACAAATGAGTCAGCTGCACAAATGAGTCAGCTGCACAAATGAGTCAGCTGCACAAATGAGTCAGCTGCACAAATGAGTCAGCTGCACAAATGAGTCAGCTGCACAAATGAGTCAGCTGCACAAATGAGTCAGCTGCACAAATGAGTCAGCTGCACAAATGAGTCAGCTGCACAAATGAGTCAGCTGCACAAATGAGTCAGCTGCACAAATGAGTCAGCTGCACAAATGAGTCAGCTGCACAAATGAGTCAGCTGCACAAATGAGTCAGCTGCACAAATGAGTCAGCTGCACAAATGAGTCAGCTGCACAAATGAGTCAGCTGCACAAGAGCTACAAAAGTAAGAGCTACAAATGTAAGAGGTAGCTGCAAAGTGAGAGATTTTCACACTAATGAGAGTTGCACAAGTAAGAAACTGACATTTATGTACCGATTATCTTTGAGTAAACTGACATTTTGGGTGCCCTGTAGATTTCTTATATCGTCACTGTTTTGTATAGAAATATAAGATGAACAGAATCCTGCCCCATATCTTGATAATTTTTTAATATTTTTGCACAAAACCAACAAATGTGAATAATATAACAAGCCGTTATCACTCATTGTTGATAATTATCATTTAGGATTGCATCATCTTTGAGAAAACTGACAGTTTGGGTGCCCTGTAGAAATCATATATTGTCACTGTTTTGTATAGAAATATAAGATGAACAGTTCCCTGCCCCAAATCATAATAAATTTGTAATATTTCTGAATGAAACCAACAAATGTTAATAATATAACATGCCGTTATCATTCATTGTTGATAATTATCAGTTAGGATTGGATCATCTTTGAGAAAACTGACATTTTGGGTGCCCTGTAGAAATCATATATTGTCACTGTTTTGTATAGAAATATAAGACTGGTCCATTATGAAGTGATTGATAAGAAACGTCAAATTTTACAAGATAGTAAGCAAATGTATCAAATATTGTAACAATGTTTTTTTCTTGATATATCCTGGGATAAGACAGCTTATTGAAATGTTCATTCCAGTTTTCAACAGAAGCCAATTTGACAGTTTACACACGATATATGAATAGCGATGTTTTCCGAACCTCTTGTTGAGATTACAGCTTTATCAGCCATTTATTCCTATTCCTTGTAAAATGTAGATGTGTTTAAAAAAACTGAGTTCAAATATGTCAATTCTAACCAGTATGAGATCAGAAGAATATATGTTAACAATAACAGTCTGACAGTTCACTCGCGATATACGATTAACAGTGTTTTACTAACCTCTTCTTGATAAGACAGCTTTATATAACATGTATTCATATTCTTTGTGAAATGTAGATGTGTTTTTAAAAAAAAGAGAGTCCAATTCGGTCAATTACAAGCAATGTGAGGCGGATAGGTAGTGAGGCGGATAGGTAGTGAGGCGGATAGGTCGTGAGGCGGACAGGTCGTGAGGCGGATAGGTCGTGAGGCGGACAGGTCGTGAGCTTTATCAGCCATTTATTCCTATTCCTTGTAAAATGTAGATGTGTTTAAAAAAACTGAGTTCAAATATGTCAATTCTAACCAGTATGAGATCAGAAGAATATATGTTAACAATAACAGTCTGACAGTTCACTCGCGATATACGATTAACAGTGTTTTACTAACCTCTTCTTGATAAGACAGCTTTATATAACATGTATTCATATTCTTTGTGAAATGTAGATGTGTTTTTAAAAAAAAGAGAGTCCAATTCGGTCAGTTACAAGCAATGTGAGGCGGATAGGTAGTGAGGCGGATAGGTAGTGAGGCAGATAGGTCGTGAGGCGGACAGGTCGTGAGGCGGATAGGTCGTGAGGCGGACAGGTCGTGAGGCGGACAGGTCGTGAGGCGGATAGGTCGTGAGGCGGAACGTCTGTACTGGTGTCCTTCGCCCTACTCTCCATAGCAGAGCCAGGATTTGACTCTACCTCGCCATGCAGAGTACCTTCGCCCAAGCCTTTGCCTCTTTCACGCACGCCTTTGAATGATGGATACACAATTATCTATAATTAAAAAAAATAAAATAATAAAAAAAACCTTCGCTTACTTATCATTATCGTGTTGCTTGATGATTGGCATAGTAACAGCCTATTTTTGCCAACGTCAGTTTCTACTTTTCAGCGTCAAAGACAAGTTTATTTTTAAGCAAAATACATAATGTACTGCATTGTTTGGTAAAAAGAATCATTTTGTGTCTTTGAGTCCGGTTTGGGTTTTACCAATTTTATAAAAAATAAAAAACCATCATATTCCACAACAGCTGATAGCAGAAAAGAGGGTGATTAGAGAAATTAAGTGGCCAGGACCCACTCGTGGGCTGGCTAAAATATTTATACCGTAATTGTTCATCTATTGTCCTCACCCACTCCATATTTACATTTTTGATAAGCATTGAGCATTATGAGTTTGTGTCAGAGTATCGAACACCTATATTCAGTGAGTTCCAGATGTAGATGCCTCTTTGGTCATAATTTGGATACTCTACATATAAGATATTATGCAATATAAGTTGTATTTATTTATATGATCAAATAAATGGCGTTTGAGAATTTGTTTAGAGATATGTATTTGTTACCTACGCTTTACAGTGATACTGTCTTGCACCCAGTAGGAATCGTGGCACAGTAGGAATTCCTACATTGTGCAACTGCCCAAAGTAGGAATTCCTACTTTGTGCAAATAAGTAGGAATTTAAAGATATATCAAGAACTGAGATCACTGGATGCGGCCAATATAATTACAATGTTTATCAGTTTTCTGTTAAATTTTGTATTTAAAAAAAGTAATAGACACTTCCTGCTTAATTGGACGTTATTGGCATTGGAGAATGTGGTTTCACATTTGGATTGACTCGTACATTATAATGGAAATATGACATATTTGGAAATAGAAATGTTGATTGTCACTTTAATTTTACAAAAATGTACAAACATTTTTTTTAAATATTTATGTCTTAATAATACGTTTACAGGCTCACATCCAGATATCTGCCTTTTTGCCAATCAGAAATGTACTGATAAAATCATATTTCATTATGCACACAACTCATATCAGTGCATGCTCATATCATTATAATTATTTTTATAACAGTCCTACGTTCATAACGTCCAACATTCATACAGCCTAAACCTCCTCAATGACCTCATTCAGCTTCATGACATTTGGATTCTTGACTCTGATATTCCTACTTATTTGCGCAATGTAGGAATTCCTACTTTGTCCTGCACAATGTAGGAATTATTCCTACATTGTGCAAGATTCCTACTTTGCGCATGACAATACGCCTTGTGGCATTCTAGTTCTTACATGCATAGCATTTGTTAAGTTTCTTTATTTTCATATCCCCCACGCGAGTCTCTCCTATCAGATATAACCTCATAGTGTTATATTTATATAGCATATTTAATGTTCTAAATTTGATTTGATGTTCCTAAATATATATTCATTAACAGTCTGTATGTAAAACCATATGACCGTATCATAATTGCACGTTTTTGATGGGTGTTTTACCGTGTCTGCTTGTGTTCATTCTGGTATTGACCATCAGGGACACTCACGACATAAAAAGGGTTCATAAAGAATGACAACAGTCAAATTCTGATCCCTTTTCAATATTTTTATTTGTTTGAGGGTCCATACACCATACCCCAAGGGAACCTCACGACAATGTCTACCAGCAGCCACCAGGGGGCCATCCAGTCCGACTGAAGTCCCGACAAGCAGTCACTGAGAGGGCCTGTCAACCACTGCCACAAACTTCTCACGCAGTAGATCTTAGTCTGGGTACAGAGGTAGTAAATGACAGAGGCCAAGCAAAGGACATTAACCTAAGCTGTCTGTGTTTATCATATTGTCTTATAGAGATATATCACCGTCTACGCCACTCACATGATACAAGACATGTTACTATCCGGAAGTATTGGTGTTCAGATAATAGATGATCGTATATTTTCCCTTGTGGTCTCATGTATTTATTCTCAACTAGCCGGTCCTCTACTGAAGTCTCATGTATTTATTCTCAACTAGCCGGTCCTCTACTGAAGTCTCATGTATTTATTCTCTATTAGCCGGTCCTCTACTGAGGTCTCGTTCATTATTCTCTACTAGCAGGTCCTCTAGTGAGGTCTCATGCATTTATTCTCTGCTATCTGGTCCTCTACTGAAGTCTCATGCATTTATTCTCTATTAGCCGGTCCTCTACTGAGGTCTCGTTTATTTATTCTCTACTAGCTGGTCCTCTACTGAGGTCTCGTTTATTTATTCTCTGCTATCTGATCCTCTACTGAAGTCTCATGCATTTATTCTCTGCTAGCAGGTCCTCTACTGAAGTCTCATGCATTTATTCTCTACTAGCAGGTCCTCTGCTGAAGTCTCGTTCATTTATTCTCTATTAGCCGGTCCTCTACTGAGGTCTTGTTCATTTATTCTCTGCTAGCTGGTCCTCTACTGAAGTCTCGTTCATTTATTCTCTACTGGCTGGTCCTCTACTAATCACACTCCAGTTGTCCATTTATCCACTATTCATTGCCTTATTTCGTCACCCTGTGCTATTATATGTTTAACTAGATGTGCACAACCAACTGGTTTAACACAAGTGCTATGAACTTGTTATAGCTTATGTGTGGGTAAATGAAAAAAATCTGTGGTTAATTTGTGTAGATATAGCATGGAATTTAGAGTGAATGATGGCATAGCCTTAGATAGACTCAAATAAAATGTAGCACATTGGGGTTGTCATTTAGATTTCAGTTTAAAACCAGATCATAACACACAGATCTTAAATTTGGAATTTAAACTTTAGTCTTTGTCATATCGTTTTTTTGGGAGAGTTGCAGGTAATTGAACGAAACGAATAATGGAATACAAATTAAATATAACCAATTATGGATCATGCACAACTTCTCAGGCAAAGATATCCATACTCTGGAAGAAGCCATATAGCAGTAATTTGTGGATGGGGAATACACACGTACACATACGGGTAGCATGTAACTTCTTTCCATCATGACTGATATGGGCAAATTTGGATCAATTTGCATTTTGAAGATCTTGCTTTGGAATAATAATAATAATATACCAATCTGTTGGACTCAATACCAGAATTGCAAGGACCTTTAGGATCATAGAGAATCTGAAAAAGTAAGATAGTTAAGAAATTGTTTGATCAATTCAAGGACGATTCTCCTTTCTGTCATATATGGCTGAATAGATGAAAGCTGAAATCAGCCTTGGATGATAAGAGTTTTGATTTATGCAAAAGTTGCTATTTTTATATTCATGAACGTAAATACAGATATTTCTGTTACGTACTATTCAATATTTAATTTCAATATTTCAAATTTGCCTTAGCCTTACATTGATTAATATTTCTGCCCAAAACTGGAAGCACTGCCACTGGAGGGCGCTCGGAAATTTGACTTTTTTTAAGCTAGAGCTAAGCACATTTGGGCTTCCATTACACTTGATGAGAGGACACTATCTGCAAAATCTCAGGCCTCTGAGATTATGGCTTCCTTTTTGGAGTCACATCTAAAAATTTGCATTTTTATGCTAAGAACTCCCATTTTTGCCAGGTTTTCTCCATCAATGTATCAGTATACTCATTGCTGAAACCATCACTTTTAGTTCCAGATTTATTGCAAGGTTATTGTATATATGTCATATATTCAGACTAGATTCATGTAATGAGTAACAAAAGTCATCAATTCTTCATACCACTCATGTGAAAAATACCCTTTATTTCAAAATCGAAACATATCAATAAATGTAGTATAGATCTGTGATTTAGGAGCCTACATATGTCTGTGCACACAAAAGTTCCATATTATGGCTAGATCAATAAAAAATATTCCTGATTGTATGTAAAATGTTTATCCAATAATAATATCCCATAAATATCTCATAAATAGGATGTTTTAATGAAGAATGTTTGAACGAAGAGGATAATATTACAATTATAATACAAATTTCTAAAATTAAAGCAACTAATTAAGTTTATATATTATGATTTTATGAGTTATCCACATATTTTGTATTGCATCAGTTGTCATGTTTAGTGCTCATAGAAAATCATCCATGTTGTCCATTTGATTTGTTGTGAGGCAATTGAAGTCCAACAGTTGGCGATGATGACAACCATCACCACTTTCTCCCTCCGGTTTGCACTTTTGCAGTAGGACTCAGTCACATCTTCAACTGTGCTTTCAGCACAGCCATTTACAACTTTCAAACCATCAATAATGATTTTGAATTGAATGTAAGAAGGGATCTGAGGCCAGTCATCCACTGGCTCATCCAGCCATCTTATATCTACATTTAAGAGGTTAAACATCAGCCATGACCTCTCCTCCACAAATTCATGCAACCCCACTTCCGCAGGTTGGTTAATGCAGGGTAATAATTTTTTTTCTCACCTGAGGGAGCTGCAACTGCATTACACTGTGCATGTGACTTGCAACCACATGACCTGCTGCAATTTGCCGCCATAACAGTTGCAAGAAGGAGTTGAAATGTGAGTAATAAAAAAATGCGCAGTTGGCTCCATCTAGTGGACAAATGTGGCATAACTGGTAAAATGTGATCGAGTAATGAAGGTAAGCACAGATTGCCGTGGCACACAAAGCACACATGACGAATCACCTTGATGAGGTTGGGACCTGTTTAGGCTTGACACAGGTCTTAATTAACCGCACTTACTCAGTTGATATTTCCTTATGGGTCTCAACAATAGGGAAATAATAGAATGTCATGGAGCTCAGATCCACACCTTCCATCATATCCAGGGGTCCCGTAGAGTAAATTATTTAGATATCAAAAACGTGTTTTGGGTTGTAGATACAGGACATATACAACATCATAAAAATAGCCTGCATAGATATTTAAAAATATAAAATAATCTGTGCAATGGCTTGTCTTGACCTAAATAGTCCATTTTTTTCAATTGCCTGACCTTTAAATGACCTTGAAATAAATTTTTGACCTCAGTGTGACTTTTCATGATGAATATATCAACAATGAAGCTTCTTTAACATACATATAAAACATTATTGATAAATATACATAAACAAGGCAGATATAGGAATGAACATATTATTACATAATCATAGTTATATCATTAAAACCAGATCATCTAAATAGCCAGAAATAGTGCCATTAAGTGACCTGCGTCCCCTCTGGTGTGGTTTTCTAGAATGTCTTTCCTCATTATGGGCTTCTGGGGTGGATGATTCTGAGCTCTTGGGAATCTTGCCATGCTATTGGCAAAAGCTGTCTTGTCCCATCATGAAATGACGGGGCCTACTTGTAGCAGATATAGTGCTGCCTCACTGAATTGTCATGTCGTAGGTCCTTGACATGACAACCCGCCCGGTTACAGATTTACAAGGACAACGGGTTAACCCTTTGGCACGGGCCTCAATGTTGAAATACATAATACACAAGGGAGTACGTATGCTATGATGGGGGTACGTACACTACAAACAGACAAGACATCTCATTTTCAACCAATAATTATTTCACTAACAATACTCAACATGAATCAAATATATTTTTGTACCTATATTGTACATGTATAAACTACTATAAAAATAAAATTGATCAATCAATCATTATCAGAAATGCAAAATCTTTTATTACAGGAGTTAAAACCAGAAATTCTTTAAAAAAACACTTTTTTCTGAGGTATTGTGGAATATCCAGGTTTGCCATGATGTCATACATGAGACAATCCAAAAAAACTAAATGAATAATAATTAGTCAAAATATACCGTGTTTGTGCAATGTATCCTTTATATTAGTTGTTAATTTTAACTTGACAAAAAGGTACAGCACACAATGCACATTCATAACAGTTAATTTTTAATAAGTATTACATTAAAATATTTATTGTTTTGGAAATGGTACACTGATTCATGGTTTATTTTTTATTTTTTTTTTGTTCTCTAAAAGGTATAATTCAGCTTGTTGTCATAAGCAACATCTTAAATGTTTGGTGACATCAAAAATTATCTTATTACATTGTAATACTGTCAAGTGTACATTCAGATATTAAGCCCAACCCAATACTGTAACAAAATTATTTGATGCTCAAGAAGTTATTTGATGCTCAAGTATGAAAAATTTATGGGATGTCAATTGCAAATCAATTCAAAATAAAAATTTGTTTTCGAAACATTTTAATTTTATTTTTGTTGTGAAAATGACTGTTGTTTTTGTGTAAGTTTATGCATAGAGTACGTACCCCGGGTAATGTATCCTTTTTTTTAAACCATCAGAAGTGAAATACTTAGGCTGTTGCATATTATATGTTTCAAAAATAATCTTTCTTTGTCTGTAGTTGAAAAGCATTATAAATTAAGATTCATTTGAAGTTAATTCGTTGTCATAATCTTTGCTAGGAGCATTACTGGAAAAATCAAAATGTTATTTTCCGTCTCAACATTTTTTCTCTATATATTTAAAATTTTGGTTGTCCAAATTTAGTTTTAACTATGTTTGAACATTATATACACTATATTAAATTATTTACTTTATATTTGTTTCATTAATATAACCAATTTGGATAAGATTTCTGAATTATCCAAAATCAGTGTATACAGTTTGTAGAGTACGTACCCCCTGCAACACGCGTATGCTAAGCAGCCTGTCATAAAATTTCAATGGTATCTCCTTGTGCAAAAAAAATTTGGATTTAGGACAAGGAGACCTCGAATTTTAATAAAACATAAGTTTGAAATGCAGATCACAGGTTTGATTTTTCATGTTAAGTGACTGCCTCTAGTGACCTTGATTGTGTCCAACCCGAATCTGGGAGCAACAGCTGGGAGCATGGTTAGCAGAGAATATCTAGCATACAGGAAGAAAGTGAACTTTGCAATGCGTTCAATCAGAGGAGTTTGGCGTGGAAGTAACACCTGACGAGGCAGTTGATGACGTGTCATGTATATTTTCATCATGTAGATAGCTTTGGCCATAAACCTTGCATGACTTACAGCTCCCGGCCTCTAGATCTGTCAAACATGATCATAAACTTGTCAAAGGATATCATCCCTCTGCACTTAAAAAAAATAAATACCGAGACCTAGTTTTTCTATAGTATCATATACAACAGTGCAACTAAATATCATTTTAATAAATATAGAAGGTGTAGATGCTAAAGATATACTAAGAAGACTAATGTGTGTATTAGAAATAAAGCATGCTCTTATATAAGTGTAGCAATACTATCTAATTATATTGTCTACTTTATTAACTAACAACTACATACTCTTCCATGGAAGAACATTATTAGCAGTACATTTATTTCTTGATATTCTTCTCTAATCCATGTCTCAATGACATTTAGTCTTTCAGAAAATTCTCTGATAGCTTGAGCCTGGTGGGTAAACAGGATTTCCCTCTCATATCAGTCATTGCCGTCAATGGTAAAAGGTACATTTACGATCGGCCGCAAGTTATATGTACTCAGTAATCTGACAATTTCGATTTCAGACACCGACATTCCTTTCTGTATACAAATACTGCATAATCTATTGTTGTTGGACCCATTTATCCGACATTAAAGAAAGGTAAACATTTGCTGATTGTTGAGTCAGCAAGGGCAGTCTCAATTAATTGTTCAGAAACACTGGCCTATAAGCCAAAAGGAAACAGGTCCACCGATAAGGGTGTTGATTGCACTTGGCCCATCAAGGGCTATCCCAACCCCTCCTCTCACAGGGAAATTTTTATAACATGCGAGCTGTTCACTACTTCAAAGATGAGGTCTGGTAACATGTAGAAAAATCAGTTTGAATTCCACATAGTGCAGAAACATCACCATTAAAGAGAGATTTAAGATGCTTTCTTTTTATTGATAATGTAAATAAAAGTTGTACAGATATTGGTTAATTCTGTATTATTTTCATTGATATATAATATGACATGTGTTACACATTAAATATACCACAGTTCTACGCACTGCTTAGTCTCTCTATCAGATGTCTGTCCATCTGTATATATGAATGCCAACATGGAGGGCTACTGGAGGGCTTCTCACACAATGAAATTGATGATATAATATATGATGTGTGCACAATGTTAACTTATTTTAACTTGATGTATGAATGTATTTTTTGGTATGAGGTATGAGTGTGTTTCTGTTGGTGCATAGAGAAAGTATAAAGTATATTTTCTCTATGGTTGGTGTGAAAATGAATTGTGCTGTATTTCGTGTAATAGTGAACTATACCATGCATTGTTTTAAATGTAAAGTGTATGAATAAAATATTTTATATATAATATTTTATATATATCAGTTTAACCAGTTTCAAAATACCGACAATCCCATTAATCCCACATAATTTTGTGCGACGGAGAGTGTCGGATAAACGAGGGATGACTGTAGTTTCAATTTTGCTAATCATGGTGTGAGCCAATCCGAAGCATAATTTATTAAAAACTATAGTTGTTACCATACTGGAAATATTGAATTCTCAGTGACATTTATGAACGAAGAAGTGTGTAAATTATTCATACACGGTCTCTGTGTGTTCACGCACCGATGACCAAGCGTTCAATAAATGTCTTTGTCACGAATTGATCCAACACGGTTTATGGGGAACATTAATATCCACAAACTCAGCCATTACAAATGCACTCAATCTTAATAACAATTACCTTTTTTAAAGTAAAATATATCATTAGTACTGCCGGCGACAACAGAGCTGCCGAGGACAACAAACTTTGAAAATGGAACCGCAGCTCTTTTGTTGCCAGCTCGTCATTTTTTCAAGATTTAAAGGCCCTAATTATCGAATCGGTACTATTTGCCTGTTTGGTGAATGTATTGCATTTTGAGATTAGCCGTAAAACAGATGACCCTGATATTTATTTTAAAATTTCAAACTAATCTCAGATGCAATCAATTGATTGATTTTTATTGACAATAGTAGGTCACATAAAACCTATATGTCATGCTAATTAAAATTATACCAATACTACTTCGGAGTATCTTCTAAATATATACATTTGATACTCACAGAATATTTCTAATTCAATTAACACGAACAATCAAAATTCTGGAAGATACTAGGGACCCTATAGATGAATCCCTATAAAGAATACCACCATTGAAACAGCTCTCATAATTAATTGCAGAATATATAATATTGGTTTTTTTTTTCAAAGTCCAATTTCAACAATTTTTTTTTCACCTTTAAATTTATTTTTTTGCATTGGGATTTTTTGTGGCAATGTATATATCCCCTGGTAGTAATCCCTGAAAATTTGAAAAGAATTGAAGCATTGCGTCATATGTTTTTTTAATTAAAATGTAACGCAAAGTCAGATTTTCGGAAAAAAAATTGAAAAATGAACTGTAAACTGTCAACTGTGAAATATCTTCCCGCACGTGAATTACAGATATATTCAAGATGTATCAATAACTGAGATGACTAGATGCGGCCAATATAATTACTTTGTTTAACAGCTTTCTTTAAAATTTTCTATTTCAAATAAATATGGGTACAAATATTGATTGACTTGTACATTGTAACGGATATATGACATTTTTTGAAATAGAAATGTTTATTATCACTTTATTTTGACCAAAAATGTGCAAACATTTGTAAAAAATATTTGTATCATAATTATATGTTTACAAGCCCACATCCAGATATCTACCTATTTGCCAATCAGAAATGTACATATGCACTCATGAAATCATATTTTTTATGCACACAACTAATGCATTCTTCTCATATTATCATTATTATTATAACAGTCCTATGTTCATATTGCCTAAATCTCCTCATTCTTGTTCCTGACATCTTGACTCTGATATTCCTATCGGTTCTTATTTGCACAATGTAGGAATTCCTACTTTGTCCTGCACAATGTAGGAATTATTTCTACATTGTGCAAGATTCCTACTTTGTGCATGACATCTGTACTTTGAGATTTTCTTAATTTGACACCATGTGTTTAGAGCTGTTGAGTGTCATGTTTTGCCTTATTGAATTGATCAAAGAAATCTTTGGAGATGAGTGAAAAAGGCAAAGCAATACCAACAACGGCTTTAATCTGATTCATTTGGAGGGGGACTGACTGCATTTTCTTAAATCATTGCATTTGATAATGGTCCTGGTCTTTAACATCTAGCGCCTCCTTTGAAATCAGACCTAACCATTTCATTGCTGTAAACAATTGGGATTCACTCGTGTGATATTCTCAGCCAATCCAACGTGGTTTAATAGTAAATTATTTATCTATTTCAATTATTTCTACTCTGTTGCATATATTTTAAGCTCACAATATTGAATTTTATTTTTCTCAAATCAATTATGATCGATAAAAAACATAATACTATGGATTATAAAACAATAACTCAAATTTTATTACATAACTTTTTTTTTACATTAACCAATGATGTATTAATATCCATTATTTAAAAACCATTTAATGACAAAATTTCCAGAATATATTTAATTGCAATGCAATCAAGAGTGCAAGATTATCACAATATAAAGAAAACTGAACATGGTGTGTGCAGACCAAGAGAAAAAGCAGTAGTTAAGGAATCCATTTGTAATATAACCTAATAGTGGTTAATCTGCAAGCCAACTTTTGAGGCCAAGAAAAAAAGAGAAAGTCTCTTTTTGTGACCCACCAATAATTTGGATAATTATAACCAAGACTCCCAGGGGATATTTCATTTCTCACTGCTTGACTGGGCCCTACTTGTGTCAGGACTATATTTGGTTCAGAATTTTGAAACTGTTGACACCATACAGCCCTGGTGTGTTAAAATCAGTCATATACCAGAGAACTTAGTAGACATGCAAGCTTTTGCAATGCTTGTGAACATTTCCTGGCTGTGCCAGCAAATTGCTTTCAAATGATGATTTTAAGTATTTGCCCATCTTCGCAGGTTGAGAGCAATCAATGTAGCAAAATTAATGTGATGTATTGTAACAACTTGACAGGTTGACTCCATCACTTTCACATTGGGTGAAGCTACAACATTTTAACTTTGAAAAGCTAAAAGATCTGACCACTAGTTTCAGAGTAGAAGATCAAAATTTACAGACATACCGAATAACAGGAAATTTCTCCGCCTTGCTGAAGCAGCTATGCTGAATATGTCAATGACAGCATAGCTAAAATATGATCCTAATGGAACAGGATTTATCTCCTAACAATACTATATTTAACCTACAAACAGCCATGAAATCCACCAGTATCAAATCTGACAGGCAGACCGAACCAATGACAGAAAATTTCCCCCTCTTGCTGCATAAGCTATGCTGACAAAGTCACCACAGCTGAAAAGTATTCCCCCAAAGTCAAATAGATATATAAACAACTTATTTCCCTGACCCAATCAGAATGCAAGGACAGGGAAATCCTCACCATCCAAATTATACCCATATGTATCAAAATGTCACATACTTCCAACTTCTTTGGCGAATTTTTTTTCCACAGAACCCTATTTCTCAACTCAACTGATCTGAATTATTAAATTTTGGTGAAAAAGGTAAATAATGTGAAGATCTTGAGTACAGGTGTCAGAGAGATAAATTACTGAAGTAGGGAGAAGCTCAAGCTAGAAAGGCAACATTGGAAATATCACAGTTATCTATAATGAGAATTTGAATAAATGATTTCACTTCCAGGCTGAACTGTGCAAACAAATTGAAAAGTAAAATTTTGACTGTTGACCTGCCAAAGAATCAGAATTTTTTTGCGTACTGTGGGTCCCACCTTGACAGTTGGAACCAAACAACTATTGGTTCACACATAAATAAGTATGACTTTTAAGATAGCACATGGCCATCTTGTGGCATTATCTGACCATGAACAGTTGTGTGGCATTGTTTTTTTTTCATGCATACTTTGTCTGTGACACACTATAGTCATGCAACAGCCATGTGACCTAATTTAACCACAATCATGCATGACTAGAATCTGTTTGGTTCCAACTGATAAATGAGAATATTCAGTCAATATATACAGTATATGAAAATAGTGCAGAATTTCTAGCATGTTTCCTTCATCGACATATAACAAATAAAAGTAGATTTAAATTTTGTTAGTAATTATTATGGCTGTTATTTCATGATACTTGCATTAAAATTTGTTTCTCTTTATAAAAAAATTCAATACAGCCAGACAACCTGGGTAATATTACACATTAATGAGATTAATATATAAATACATTGGTTCATATGCAATTTTTTCTTGGAAATCTATACATCAATTGTTGATACTATCATTTAAATAGACTGTGACCAGATGGGTATCAGGACATGGACTGTGACCAGATGGGTATCAGGACATAGACTGTGACCAGATGGGTATCAGGACATGGACTGTGACCAGATGGGTATCAGGACATAGACTGTGACCAGATGGGTATCAGGACATAGACTGTGACCGGATGGGTATCAGGACATGGACTGTGACCAGATGGGTATCAGGACATAGACTGTGACCAGATGGGTATCAGGACATAGACTGTGACCAGATGGGTATCAGGACATGGACAGTGACCAGATGGGTATCAGGACATAGACTGTGACCGGATGGGTATCAGGATATTGACATCAGTTGGGTTGGCACTGAAAGCTTTTTCCTATTAACCTGCCACTGGTAACATTCCTTTTCAAAGATTATGGATTGTTAAGGAAACAAGTAGGGAGTCTGGAAAGTGTTATTTCAAATAAACCATATAAGTATGACGGCCATCGAAAAGCTCAAACTTCAAAAGTATGATGGTTATCATAGATTAATCTTATCAGTATGATGGTTATCATAGATTAATCTTATCATTATGATGGTTATCATAGATTAATCTTATCAGTATGATGGTTATCATAGCTTAATCTTATCAGTATGATGGTTATCATAGCTTAATCTTATCAGTATGATGGTTATCATAGCTAAACCTTATAAGTATGATGGTTATCATAGCTTAATCTTATCAGTATGATGGTTATCATAGCTAATTCTTATCAGTATGATGGTTATCATAGCTTAATCTTATCAGTATGATGGTTATCATAGCTTAATCTTATCAGTATGATGGTTATCATAGCTTAATCTTATCAGTATGATGGTTATCATAGCTTAATCTTATCAGTATGATGGTTATCATAGCTTAATCTTATCAGTATGATGGTTATCATAGCTTAATCTTATCAGTATGATGGTTATCATAGCTTAATCTTATCAGTATGATGGTTATCATAGCTTAATCTTATCAGTATGATGGTTATCATAGCTTAATCTTAAAAGCGTGATGGGTATTATAACTTACCATTAGACCTAATAAAAAAGATGAAGCTTGTTTCCGACTGCCCTACCACCTTATTTCAAACCACTTTTTATACTTTCTAGCTGAAAACACATTATTTCAGTTATAATCACATTTATATACACCCATTTTCAATCAATTTGATCACAAAAAAAATAAATAAATGGAAAAAAAAATCTGACCCTAATCGGATGTTTTGAGGGCACACGTTATTGGAAACAAGGTTATTATTTTTTTGGTCTTAAAATTTATACAATTACACACATCGATACCCTCATCTTTCCTGCGGTAGACTTTATCATGTCCATGATGCAAATAATAGCATAAAACAAATATTAATTTTCAAAACCTAAGTAGTTAACATAGTAGGCAAATATTCAACCAATTCCTGAAACGAAAAAACATTGCTGATGCAGCAAGATATTCGATTGGCTGAAAACTGTTAAACATCTCTTTAACATTTTAGTTGTAATAATAACCACCAGGGGTCTCAGTTTCAGACAGACATATTAATAAGCTGCTGTGTGTAAATTCTATTGCATTGATATCTCCAATACCATTGACTCTATCCATATTTGTTGGTCACTGAGTTTTTGGAACTCACTCCTATATCAATTGTAATTATTAACATATCTAGTAGTCTCAGCTAACATTGAATTGTAACTGGTGATGATGTTATGTTTCAAATGGTTTGGGAAAAATTCAATGTACCAGTTACCTTACCAACTTGACAATGTTGTTTTGATAAACCTGCTGTAATTTACTTTATTGTCAGAGAGGATGCTATAAATCACTGTGATGTGTTAATCTAGATTTTATGTTCACCATAAAGCATCTATAGCCCACACACCTAGATAATGTACATCTAAACTTCATTCAAACCTTTCACATATATCTCATATTTCCATCACAAGTATTAAAAAATATATAACTCCAGTTCATTAAAGACAATAACATGGAATGTGAACCAAATGCAATTCAAAATGCCGATCTGAGAAGAGAATACATTCAATGGTGACCAGCTGCCTATAAAATCATTTTTATGATTATATCTTGAATTCTCTATTGATTTATATTGCAATTAGCCTGATCTAATAAAGATAGTTATGAACTGGAAATATAAGCATCTGAGTGGGTGGAATTGCTTGAACCAGCACATAAAATTCATGATGTTGAAATTTTACCTGGGTTTGGTCTGTTGAATAAAACAAAGTGATGAGGTCTTTGAGAGAGGAAATGTCATCTTTTGAACATGGCATAATTTTGTCAAATAGTAATTCTGGCTGACCAAGTGGGTGATGGTGCCACCTGGTGTGAAAAAAATCAGGGGCTCTTCCTCAAAGCATACATACAAAGGTGCCTGAATATCTGTGTGTGGGCATCTTTGGTTGGATGCAAGAGTAGCCTTTATCTCCTTGTTCTTGGGATACAAGTTAAATTCATCTGAATTCATGAAACACTAATTCTATCAATTGTTGAACCATCTTGTCTCTCCAATTGATGACAGAAAAAAGATTTAGAACTTTCCATGTGTTAAAAACACTGTTTTAACCCCTAAAGAACAGGAAGGACCGGAAACTGACGGGAAGGACATTAATGTCCTCAATGCTGCAACTTATTTCAATGTAATCATGGCAATGACGTCATGCTGCTGAAGTCATGAACTTTTGACCCCAGTACTTTGATGTGCATATTATATAACCATGATTATAAATACTGTAATTAAGTATGCAAATATAAAGTTCCATCAAAATATTGAGTAGTCCTGCCAATCAAACAAAAACAGGTCAGTCCTTTAGGGGTTAAAATCTAAGATCTTGATAATATTTTCATTTGATAATCCATAGGGTGATGTCACTGATGTCACATGCATTTCACCTAGACAGAAATGCACTGCATACCCATAGCCATAGACCAATGTCCACAAAACAACAGCAGTTCAAAGCAGAAACACCGCTGTCACTGATCAGTCTCCTGCATGAGATGAAACATGTCTGGCATGCACTTATATCTGTAGAAATGAGGACAGAGGACAACCAATTGTCTTGCATATAATTAATTTCTCTTGATTTCAATCCTATCTCACACATAGGATCCAGTTCTGATATTCAGCATCTTTGCTTAAGAGCATTATACTCTGTGTCACATGTTATTTGATACACATCAGGTCGTATGAGTTGGGTTGTAAAGGACTATTCTGTCCTCACCCATTTTGCCCCTATTATCACTCACCGAAGTGAGTTTTTTTACGGTAAACAACCTGGCCAAACCAATATCTTCAAGTTGCACAATGTTTTCATTCTTAACACAATTTATCCGTCCAATTCCTCAAAATCTTGCTCTTTCTCAATAAAAAGAACAACATTCTTAACACAATATATCTGTCCAATTCCTCAAAATCTTGCCTTTCTCAACAAAAAGAACAACAGTTTACTCCTGTTCCAAGCTTGATTTCCACTGTAATTTTCGCTTCATTTTTTTCAGCAATACTGAACGAAACACTCTAAAATTGAACTGTAAAACAGGGAGGCTCTAGCCTGCTAGACTTTCCCAACAATTACACTGGTAACACAAATACTGAAAGTACATGTGTTATGAAATTTCATGGTATAGTGGGAAGATTTCATCCATATCGTAATAGTACTGTTCCCCGCTAATCATCCCTTGACTCCTGTCGATCACCAGGTCTTGTGCTAGGACAGAGGGCCTGTGGTTGGCTGCTGCTTGCGTTGGTAGGATTGGTAGTGCACTGGTATTGCCTGGCATGTTGCGATACATCACCAGCATGTGAGTCTCTTCGTTCTCGGTTGAACTTTGAGCAGCTTGACTGATACTAGGTGTCATCCTTGCTGAGCTGCCAGAGGCCCCATATGGGGGATTGGAAGCAGAAATCACAAGATTTTTTGGCCTGCTGTTTGGCATGGTGTTACTTGGCATAGGGGAGTACACATTGGAGGCACGTTGCTGGTGGGACTCACTCAGAGTGTTGATGTCCTGTGGCGCCCTCGCGTGGGCTGGACACCGCCAATTGGAACGTCTGCAAAATATATACAACAGATATTATAATCTATGACCAAATAATTTCATGTTGTACAATAGTATGAAGATATAGACCAATCAGCTTAGAGCAATGCTGAACATTGTTTCTTTGTTTTTGTCAGAGCTATGCTGATCATTGATTTTTTATGTATTGTAATGTGACTATTCAGTGAAGGTATTAGATTTTTTCAAAAAGTCATAAAAAGATGAAAAAAAATCTGAGCCTTATAAAAATAGACAGAATTTGTCCCATGAAAATACAACATCTGACCGGTACCTATTAATATAATAATATTAACTCCCACAGGTACGTACCGGTAGTTTCAGTGGAGATGACAGAGAGAATGAAAGAAAAATTCTCTCCCTCACCGCAGAAGCTATGTTATGCATAGCTAAAAAGTGTACCTCTGTGCACAAGAATGATTCAGCAAATGGCAATCAGCACTCAGAAAGAGGCTTGCCCTCAATACTCAATGTCTACATTTTTAACATAATTTGTTTCATTAACAATCCATAATATTTGAACAGAATAACAGACAAATTTTCCCCTTCACTCAGAAGCTTTGCTATGTGTAGCCAAATCACAATAAGGATCTGGTATGGGCCATTGAGAGCATGGCTAGGATAGGCAGAATTTGTGTGTGTTATCTTTCTAATCATTGGGTTTCAGTTCTGACCAAGCAATCTTAGTTGTGAGAGTGAGTGGGTTACCTCAGTGTATTCTGTTTTGTGTTTATCAATTAACCAATCAGTCTGAGCAACGAGACTAGAAGAGATTCTAGTCTCGTTGGTCTGAGGCATAAAGATTGATGACCAATCAGAAAAATCTGCCTTGATTGAGGCAGATGAGGGCCGTGTGCAGTGGCCTGTGCAGGTCATTATTCTTACTTGTATGTTTGCGATGGAACCCAGTCTAACAAAAGCTTAGCTGCATCAAAAAGAGGTCACCCTAAATACAGGTCAAAGGTCAAATCAGCAATGCCTGAGATTTCCATGTCCAAATCATTCCAGTCTGAACTACTACAAAACTACTTCAATGAGTGGTCTCACCAAATCTAAATTGCAAGTCGCTGTGTCTTAAGATTAACTCCATCATTTTTTTTAATGCTTTAAGTACCACGCACAATAAGTATTTTTTACCTTTTGATTTGGTAGACACAGAAAGCTGAGAGCATGATGAAGCTGATCACAAAGATACCGGCAAGTGCTCCAATCAGACCCAGAGGTAACTCATCTTTATGAACTGCTGAAATGATGAAAAAAAAAAAATAATGAAAATCATATGAACATGTGCTCATCACAATATGTTGAATTACATAACATAAATCAGATTATTTCATGAGTTCATTGATATTATGGTGCTGTCATTTGAAATATATCTTAATCTTAAATAATTTTTGTTTAGTTAAGTTGTTCTCATTGTTTTAGTGAAAGGATAACACGTTTAGGACTATTATGCAGGAGGTCCTTTAAAGGTATTAAGCATCAATTCTACAATTTGGTGAAATTGAAAGCTTAGCCACATGTGAATATAATGACATATTGAAATTATAATAGAGTAATAAAATATGTTGCTATGAGACATAGCAGTCGCACTCCCAGCAGAGGTCTATCTGAGCCATAAGCTGCACGTGACGGGTAAACACGGGTAGCTTGAACTTTATTTGACCTAAATTGAGGCTCAAAGTAGGGTAGCACTGATTGACGTCATTTTGGTACTATTCAAAGTACATGACGTCATAAGTTCATGACGTCATAAGCATATTGCCATACTCTTATGACGTCATTTTACCTTTCAGTGCCTCTATGATGACACTCCACATAAAAATGACGTCAAGAAAGGAGTGTGCTTTCATTAGGGGCCTATATATTAAGGCCTTATTCAAATAGGTTTTACAGACAATGATGGGGATTCATTTTTCAAAACATTTATATACATGAAAGAGAAGTTCATTTATTACCAATATGTGAATTTTAAATGTTTTTTTTCAAAACCGGTGCTTAATCCCTTTAAAATGCTTGTCATTTTTACTAAAATGGAAGATCGCCACTTATAATAAATGTTCCAAAAAGAATCACAATCCCAAACTTTTTAAAGTTCTGAAAAAATATAGATAAGAAACAACAGAGGACCAAGGATAAAAACCCAGTAGTTAGCATCAAATAATCAGACTTAGCGTCGCCCTATTCTACGAATTGTCTGTGATCTGTAACATAGCTGGTCAAAAGTTTATGGACTCCTCCTGCAATTCTATAGTGATCTAACTTTTCCAGAAGGATGTCATGATTTAACATGTCAAAAGCTTTGGATAAATCTAGGAAGATGCCCGTTGGTGTGTTCATTTTATCCCTGTCTGATATAATTCAGTCTACTAGTCCGCTGACGGAGTAGAATGCCCTTCCTGAAAACCAATATGTGCATTATAAAATAGGTTTTTCTGATGAAAATGTTTGAAAAGTTGTTTGAATATGACTTTTACAAATATTTTGTATATCGCAAGTAATTATGAAATAGTTTGTAAATAATGTTTCATTATCTTTTTTAAATACAGGTATCTGTTTCAATTGAATTTCAATTGAATTACTTTGTGACTATTTATCCTTCCATCAAAGCCGTGTAAGATATGCTGATCTAAATTACTTGATGAGATAAGATTTCATGAGATTAAATGTAATTGCACACACAATGCACACTGACCATGTTTTGAGTCACTCATCTTTCCCTGTGAATGATTATGACAGTCAAATTAATTACATAACGCATCATTGTTGTAATATAGAACATGGAGCAAAATTATGAAAAAAAAAACAAACAAGAGCATTGACTCTAAATCCACCACCTTTGAACGTGGTAGAACAAGATTTTCGGTACAGTGGTTACAATGGCAACAGAAATCGTCCAATCACAGCCACTATCAAACTTGGCCAAGATATTGATATATAAAATCTGCCTGTGCAATATGAAAACCATCTAAGCAAACCCTCAGACTTTATTGCACTAACATTATATGCAGACAAACTAACTCATGAACTAACAAAAAAACGGACCGCACCCAAATTTAAGTCCCCCTGTTCAACTTTGTCGAGACAGGGTACAATAAGGTGAGTTATTGTAGGGATATGCAGTGGAGAATATGCATCATCTTTTATTGAAATAAGGTTAGTTTGATGCATATGAAGAATTATACATTTAGCAGTGTAATGATCATTTGAACATGTAATATAAAAAAGACAAATATCATACATATAATATGATAATACTGTTTCACTTTTTCATGTTAATGTTCACTGCCCCTTGGCTGATCCTATATGAGAGTTTTTAAATATTACATTAAACTTTTTAGCAGTATATTGCATAAAGCCTGTGTTACTGATAATACTGATCTCAGTGATTTAAATTACTACACTAGTATTGCAAATAAACCTTGTATAATTCTCTAAGAAGTAAAAAAGACAATGTATCCAGAAGACGAGGTCGACAACGTTCTCTGGTATAATTCTCTAACTTGACATACCAAAAAAATCATGGTGAGCTAACTGAACTCAATTTGGTGGAAATTCATTTTAGAAAGTTTGAATCTATTTAGCTTTGGCCCTGGTTTCATTTCATGGATGAGAACAATATATAATGATACTGAAAGCACTGTCTTGAATTTTGGTAAACTCCACAGCATTTAAAAAACTTTAGCATGTCGGACCTCGTGCTCGACAATGTATTTATGTGAAAATTCTAACTTTTCTCAAAACTTATCCCTCGACAATTCAGCAGTCATTTTAAAAGTAAAAAGTAAATACAAAGTGTCAGGGATCCATCACTGCGCAATATATTAATATTTCAATGCGAATGAATACACTGTGGTGGCGCTCCGTTCATTTTCGCACCAAAAATAAGAGCTTCTTCCCGTCACTTCCGCTTTTTATAATGCATATTTGTATGCATATTTAAGCATTGTTAAACTCTGACTTGTGCATAATTTAAACTTATTAAATGAAGACGGACTATTGCTGACACATATCAGAATATTTCTATGTGTATAATAAAACAAAGATTTTAATTATATCGCCATTCGGGAAGCTTGTACCTGGACAATATGAGCGTATTTACTTTTCACCCAGATTTTGTGTCCTTGGAGCCTTATAAAATATCATGGATTAAGAGATTATTGACAAAAAATGAAGCAAAATTTGAAACCTTCTCTGTTTATAGAAAGTTCCCTTGATGAAGTAACCATTGAAGCAATTCAAAGTCCTTTTGACCAAAAACTCTTTGAAATGTGGAATGCATTTAACCTTAAACTACCATCCTCTACTGAATATCTTGACCAAATTATATGGAATATTACATAGATCCAAATGCCTGTCAAACCTAAAGTAAAATGAAGAGAACAATTAAATGTCCAGAATTTCAAAGGGACACAATAATTTGAATGAGAGACATGCTTAATAGGGCGGGGTCTGACCAGTATGATGACTTCTTTCTAGTAGATAATTTCTTGAAATCAAAATGTTGACTCACAATCGGTCAATGTTGAAAAAAACAAAGAGGAAGATTTAATTCAACTATGTTGAAAAAAAAACAAAGAGGAAGATTTAAGGCACTTACAAGGTGAATGAGGGGGAGGGTAGTTTGTCTTGGAGGTTGGGGGTATAATGCACCTCAGGTTCTCATCACTCTCGTTGGAGTCACCGCAGTTGTTTGTTCCATCACAGTGTAACCGTGCCGAAATGCACATGTCATAGTTTCCTTCACATTGGTAGTAGTTCCAATCACAACTATTTGTAGTCCTATTAATATCTAAACACATCACCAGGTAGTTTCATTAACATAACCAAATTTGTCACATTCAAAGTACACATAAAATAAAATAAAACACAAATAACATAAAAAACCCAGAGGTTTATCTGATAATTCATTTTTTTCTCTATGTTGGAAATTCATTTGTTTATGAATTACTTAAGTATTTTCAGATTTTCTATGTGGATCTTAATTTATTTTGATCTTAATTTATTTTGATCTTTGAGCTTATTAACTTCAAATAGCTTATTGGATCATTTATTTGCCATTTAAAATTGGAAAATGAATTAAAACAAAATGCATACATATTCATTCTACAATAATAAACATATAAAGGCCTTCTTTTTAAACAAAATCAAATAATCAAGACTGCACACATTCAGTCAAGTTTACCTTTAAATTCAGTAAGCACTATGCTGAAATCATCAAAGTAGGGCTTGCCCTTGTAAGCGATACTGAGGCCCTTGCCTATAGAGTGGTAGTCCTGAGTGGGGGGAGGTCGGCGTATAGGGGTTCTTTTACCCTTCACCCCCCACATACTGTCAGATAGGTCAAAATCACTCTCATAGTCCATCACATGAACCCTGCAATAGCAACATTAAAATATCTCACCCTCCATGCCCAACACAGTGGTTCACAAAAGTTCAAATATACTGCCAGCATCGTTTGATGTTAAAACATAGAGAGAGTAATTGGAAAGTCTCAAGAAAATAGTTTTTTTGCATGGTCTGGATTATGCTGGGAAAAACAGAAAAAAAAGAATACACTAACAAGAACTTTATTCTAATATATATATTATTGTTTTTTGTGTAGAATATTGCTCGTTTGATAAGAAGGAATTTTGATGGGATTGTTTTAACTATTTTAACTGGCCACTTGTTTATGTCTTTTACATTTGGGTGATAAATTTTAATTTTTTTTACACTTAAAAAAAAAAACAAAAAAAAAAACAAACAAAAATACACCATACCAGTTTTTTCCTCTCGTTTTCTCACCAACAGTAAACGTATGCCAGGCGAGCAAGATCCGATGTCCTGGTCTGGACGCCACAAATCCCACCTTACAGAACACTTCGTCCTTGTCCGTGTACAAGAGCGGGTTACGGGACAGACGTAGCCACAATGAGTCGTGCACCGTCACTGTGTGGTACACATCCATATTGTACACTCTCCGCAAATTGGCACGGCTTCGGATGTTATCAATGGCCATGCAATCCTTTTGCTCAAGGAGAAAATTGGACACTCCAGCTGCCACATCTGTGAAGGAAAAGACTGTCATGTAACCATAGCAACTTGATCAGATAAGCAAAATCATTGGATCTTTTAATCTAACTGACAAACTTTTTAAATATTTTATTATTTTTACACTTATTTTCATTGAAATGATTTGTTTAAATATTTATTTAAATATTTTAAAGTAATAGCATATATAAGGTGGAAATGATGCCTACCCAACATAGTACAGAACAGTGCACACCAAACTAGAGTTCCCATCATCTCTCAGGTCGTGCTTGAATGAGACTGCAGCACTTCTCAAAAATATCTCTTCCTGTAAATGCAAAATGCCCATCAATCATAAAACATCATAAGCCAGACTGAAATCTAACATGGCCAAACAAATAATCATATATCTATTTCATAACAAAATATTCTGTTCTGGAATTGCTGTTTGTCAATCCATTGAGTAATTTTTTTTTTTTTTTGGTCGTACACCATTATTTATCATATTTAAGATGCGTGCATACATAAAACAACTACAAAGAACTTCAGAGTATATCAGAAGCAACTAGCTGACATGAAAGCCTTTTCACGGCAGACAGGCTACATTTAACTGACTTGATATATCTCATGTATTTAGTTTTCCATTTTGCATAACCTTGGAGGTAATATGTGTAAATTTTATGTAACCCAACCTGTGTCACACAATACTGTTGCTTGGTAACTCCGCAAAATTGTTGGTTATACAAAACTTACATTGGACTTATTTATTGTGATCACCTGAATATAGGATAGAACAGATAAGGTTAGCACTTGGAATAGAGATCAGAAGAGAAACTGACTGCTTGTTGGATGTTATGTAGCCATACTTTCTCGAATATATGGACTAGGCCTCACCCACACCTCAATTCTTGCACTCGCAGTTTTGATCCCTTTCCGGTATTACCGCACTGACGTTTTTATCAGCCAATCAAAATTACGCGGGTCATTAGTGCGGACCGAAAAGTCGAGAGGTCGAATTCCGTTTTGCTTCCCGGTTGACAGTTTGTTCCACATGTTTCTGTTTATATGGTACTAGAGGGGTCGGAATGGTTTACATCTGTGCTGTCAGTGGGTGTGCAGCATCTACACAGAAGTATGGAAGGTATGGCTGGATGCAGTTAAGTAGGATTTAAGAACTGGTACGGTCATTGATTGAAACGACATGTTGTTGACATCTGACAGCCCAGGCCGGATGTTTACCTCTCGACCGAGGCGCCCCCTTTTTCAGCCTCCCGCACAGAAGAGTCAATTCCAGTGAAAGTGCGAGTGCAAGAATCCACAGCCCACAGCCCTGGCCTCCCCCATCCCTATGCCAGTGGCTTGAATACAGATAACAACATAATCTACTCTGTGCCTTGAATAACACCACAATTGTTGTCATTTCTTCCCAGATTGTCATTGGCTTCATTATACATTAAGTTTCCATGGAGGGGGATACACTGTGTGAGCTGCTGCTCTAAATGCCTTCACATTATACAACACTCAATACCAGCAGTGAAGTCAGAGGTTAGTTGTAGCACTTGTTCAAATGTAGGTCAATAGCAACAATAGAGACTACAGAGTGCTATGCAACTATCTGATTGCCCTGCTTAGTCACAGCAAGCAAATCTTTTAGGCAAGCGAAAAGGATTACCCCTCCCCCTGCCTTGGTCAGAATGGTTTTGATTTTTAATTTGGCATCAAACTTTAATTCCATGAAATTCTATTTTTGATTTGAAATTTATTCTAATTCTGGCATTATTTTTTCATTTCCTGTAAATTAATCATGATAACATTGTCCATGAATTCTCGCTATCTGCTCTCCCGGATTTTTAGCTGGTCTGTGAAAAAATGACGAAATTGGCACGAGAGAGCAGTGCATGATGGGAAAGATGTTGCGTTGTAAACTTCCGCCCACCTTGCTTCAAGATGGGAGGGAAATTTCAGACTGACATTGTACATTGAAACGCTAATGTCAGCGCTAGAGCGTGTCTGTTGTGTAATCTTTATATAACTATATTGCAATCTACGTAATTTATGTCAACATTACGGAGGCAAAACTGACAAAAACAACGATGGAAAGATGAAAGGCAGAGGCGACAATGCCCCAAACAGGCTGTCGCCGCTGTTCCCGGATGTGCCGTGTGCAAAGAATTGGGTCAAATACGATCGCAGCGCTCTGAAAATGCAGCGTATATGGTAGAGCAGATAGGGAGAATTTCCCTCATCCCTGAACAATATTCAATTTGAATTACCCTAATCTCTTGTTAAAACTAGATAGTTTGTGAGTGGCAGCACAAAACTGAATGAAGTCAGCACAGTATTTAATGCTTACAAGGTTATGCACTATTAAACTCACAAATGTCAATCTCTTGTGTACTATAAGGAGGTTGAAGTTAACCTAGTTACATAAATTATTCTCCAAATCATGAAAATATTGTACATGTATAAGAAACAGGGGGTGGCAATACATGATATTTCATGCTATGTCAAATATGGTATCATGTGATCTTGGAAATTCGATCCTGTGACCTTGAAAATATCACCATATGTCAAAATCCTATTTGGCTTTTAAATAGATCACTGACCTAATTACATTGATTACTCCTGTGAGCCAATCCTAGTTCACTTACATATGGTAAGTTGCATTGATATTGTTATATTCTTACAGTCAAGAGAGCATAATCAATAAAAGTAACAATATTGCTGGTCTTGACCTTGACCTTGACCCAAGTCAATAAAAATCCATCTGAACAAATTATCTTTACATAACATGAGTACACTTTGTATACAAGCCCAACTGTCTAGAAGCCTAAAACGTATTTGGCCCATACTGTTAAGTATTTAGTGACCAGCATAAATGCTTAACATGATTTAAAACTTGAAGAAACAGGAAGCTGTTCAAAGTGTTATTCTAATAACATAATGAATAGAAAAATCCAATTCATTTTTTCATCAGGGTGTAATAAGACTGTCGGTAAATACTTTTCACACATAATTTACTCCACTTTACATGCCTACATGCACATACTTTATACAGTAAGGAATACAGGTTAATGATAGGGGGCACCACCTGCTTTGTGTGGAAAGACTTGGGAACTGTCAATGGCTGTACACGATTGGGTCCGGCAAGTTACCCCGGGTTATCCCGTTTCTCCACTATTGAGCCGGCGGGTGCCGGTGGCGGAAGGCAGCCGACGCTGACCTCTGCCCTCTGAATACCCTCGGCGAATTCGGCGGGACATAATGTAAGATCCGGCAATCTGCTGCTCTCGCCGCCGACTAGACGGCGGGTGCCAATCGTGTACAGCCAATGGCACAAACAGGCTTCAGTGGGGAGAACTTATATTATCTATCATATTTTTCAAAACTAAGACAGCTATCACCAAAAGAAAAACTGTTCTAAAAACTACAAAGATTAACATGTTGTTGCAAAGTCGATTTTTACAAATCATTCATAGTTTCATAATTTGAAGTGAAGCTTTGGAAAATGAATAAGACTAAATAAGAACTATACTCATGAATTTAGAAGTTAATCCAAAACAAATGTATAGAAACAACAAATTGTTGGTACTTTAGCACCACATTAGATATCTTCATAGGATGTGGATTTGTAAAAAAAAAACATATATTTTAGATGTCCCTATAAAATATACACATTAACCTAATAGCTTTGTCATTTGAACTGAACATTGTTCTTCAAACCAAAGGGAGTCAATCTTGCCATGAACTTTGAGTAAATCTTCAGCTAAACTCATCTTCTCAAAACTTTGATGCGACATATATTGTTTTTATTGTATCTCAGTTTATTTCATTATAACCAGGCCTTGACATAAAGAGAAAATGTTGTTGCCCAGTTGTTGGTTGCCCAGTTGTTGGTTGCCCAGTTGTTGGTTGCCCAGTTGTTGGTTGCCCAGTTGTTGGTTGCCCAGTTGTTGGTTGCCCAGTTGTTGGTTGCCCAGTTGTTGGTTGCCCAGTTGAGCACAAAAAGTTTGTGGCCCGAAGTTTTTAAGGATAACAGGATGCGTGATAGTACCGATACAATAAAGAACATTGTATATAAGGCTGTATAATGACTAGTGTTTTAGTCGGGTTACTTGTTCCAATGATCAAAATTTACAAGTCCATTGATCTTGATATGATAAAAATATCTATCAACGATTATCTAGAATAAAATCAAGATACTATGGGCCACTAAAAGACCAAAATTATGGTTGCCAAACTGGGTCACTACGACAGAGCATTCACTGGCCCACACAGAGGATTAGGTGGCCCCAGGCCACCAGGTCAGTGTGTATGTTGAGGCCAGAATTTATTTGTAATTGTGAAAGCTAGTTATTATCTAAAAAAAACATGACAGCTTCAAATAAATGATTTTCACAGAGCTATTTTTGTCAAAGATTGCAATTGTCAGCAAAGTGACATATTGGGAACATATTTTGCAAACAAAAGCCTTATATTTTAAGAATGCAAATGTTCATCTATTTTTTGTCAAAATAAATATGGTTTTAATAAATTATGATACACTATCAACTTCAGTCCTTTTTATAGCTAATATTACAATGAGACAGTTCATTTGACAGGTCTTTCTTTCCACTCAATTTTGGTGGAGTGTGTGAGAGGACCTGGTAGAGAGCAACTGTGACTCCAGGTGAATGTAAGAATGGGGAATGATAAAAAAATGTATCACCTCCAAAATCATCAATTTATGCAGAGTTATTAAAAAAAACAAAAACATTCTGGTCTCTTGAGTGTTTGGGTAATCAATTATTTCAACTCTTGGAAATAAATCAATTATTTCAACTCTTGGAAATAAATATTCTGGCATAGGCCTGGGGGGTTTAATCAGGATTCTGGGGGTTTAATCAGGATTCTGGGGGTTTAATCAGGATTCTGGGAGTTTGATCAGCAGTCTGGGAGTTTGATCAGCAGTCTGGGGTTTGGCCAGGATTCTGGGAGTTTTATGAGAATTCTGTGGATTTAATCAGGATTCTGGGGGTTTGAACTGCGTTAATATGCAATTGACCGGCTGGTAATCAAAAACACATACCTTCATCCCATCACAACCCTGCTATAACGTAAGACACCAAGGTAGGGAGTAACTAAATTCAAGTTTCCTGGCTCAAACCCAACACAACTTTAAATTTCTCCAGTTCTTCATTTCCGCCCAACCAGACGCAACAGATGCTTTCTGAAAAAAATAAAAAATAAAACACTTGATACGACCTGTTTCACCACAATAATAAGTAAAAAAAAATATCATAAATTGCTGACTTAATTTTAAAAAATGATCTTGCACACATTTAAGTTATTTCTGTTCCGATATTTTTCGCGTCGGACTTTCCATAAAATTGTCTGTCTGGGTAGGTGACTCGACTTCCCACTCCAACATTAATTTTAGAATACGTTAAACCCACATCTGCGCAAATCTTCACGCGTACCGCTGATTGTTTGAGAAACAAAAAGAAAGTTGTGAAACGGAACTGTGACCGAGGAAAATACGCTGTTTAAATTTATTCTGTAAAACAGGTAAATGAATTGATATATTTGTTCAAGACTTGTGAATTTGGTCAAGTGAACCGCGATACTATTTCTGTACTCATATTCATCGTCAGACTTGAAGTCCATTGTTTCCAGAAACACTGACCATCAATCATTCATCATTTTGAAAACTTGGTCTCGAGCAGTGAAGGCACTGAAGCAGCTGAATCTCTAGACATTCCGCACCCTTCACACAACCGCACCCGAGTCAAACGGTACGAACCGCGAATTATGGTCAAAATAGCCGCGATTCCAAGTGGACCGCGGTATTGTACTGTCACATTGAACCGTGGTCAATCTGCTCAATCTGCGCAATTTATCAATTCTCCCCATCGGTCACTCACCTAATATCGCTCATTATGCCTGCCACTTGGCGGAGCCACCAGCAGTGATTGGAAACCACACAAGCTGACATGTAATGAAGATGGGCAAATCTGTCATAAATATGACCAATAAGCATCGCATGTTATTTTAAATTATTAGCAGAAATATTAATGTGAAATCTTCAAAACTATAATCAGTATAATTGATATCTTGTTATATCATTTGCAACTTTACAGCAGTCATTTTCAGGGCCAAAACAAAGTAAAATCTACCTAAATCACACACCACTGTCTTCCTCTTCTTCTCACGATTTCACACATAAAAAAATCAAATCTGCATGTGTATTATTAGCAGAAATATTAATGTGAAATATTTAAAACTATGATTAACATCAATATAACAAAGTTATTGGCCTCGACTATTCATTTGATATATAGACTCTTCTTTTACATTATTTTTTTTTTCATTTGTTGCAGGTACAAGAAAATTGCAGAAACAAGAGTTTGTTCCATGGTCATCAAACATCTTTAACATATTTTACCTTATGAATAAAAAGAAATTCTTAATTCTTAATTGTTCTTTGTACTATGGTTAAGATCAAAGGGCACGAATTGCACTTTGTCTTCAGTGGTGAATCCACCCCTAAGAGACATTGAGTGTTTGGATGGTTCCAGAAGCCAACCCAGAGACAAATTGCAGAAACATGTGTAAAATTGTTGAAGCCACCCCTAAGATAGAATCTGTTGAAGCCACCTCTAAAGCCACCTTCAAAGTCCTTGTGATGTAAGGCCAAATCAGCTGTCAAATCTGTCATTGTTTCTACAACTCGGCCCATGCAGTTTTTAATGTCTTCCCATTTGACAATAACATTCTGCCAAAAAAATCTTATTGACAGATAAGTAAGATATTTTTCACATAAGTCAGATATCTATCACATAAGTCAGATATCTATCACATAAGTAAGATATTTTTCACATATGATTAATATTCCCAAAAATGACTGCTGTAATTGTGAACATTGAAACCAGTAGTTTCAAATATTTCATATTCATATCTCGGCTGATAATATATATATATATATATATATATATATATATATATATATATATATATATATATATATATATATATATATATATATATATATATACACAGAAATGATTTATAAATGTATGAAATCGTGATAACACGAGGAAGACAATTATATATATGTATTTTGTAGATTTTAGTAATATCATAATATATGTACAAAATTGATTCATACCATGCTGTGTGAAATCGTGGTTGAAACTATGTTTTAGCCCCAAAAATGACTGCCATAGTTGTGAACAATTATGTATTACATAACTTTTATTGTTATTTCATCCCAGTTCACATTAATATTTCTGCCAATAATACACTTACAGAAATGATTTAAATATGTCTGAAATCGTGAGAATATATGTATTTTGTAGATTGTACTACGTTTTAGCCCCGAAAATGACTGCCATAATTGTGTACAATTTAAAAAGATATTAATTATAGTTTTGAAGATATCACATTCATAATATACATTGGTTAACACACGTTCTCAACTTTCTTTCCACTCAATAGCCACGCTGTCTTCTGAGCATGCGCAGTAGCCACACGTGACGTCAGACCGATGGGAGCAATAGGCCAATTGCGGGTCGCCATACTGCCCCATTGAAAACAACACGCCGGAACTGCACAATTACAATCGGAAGTGCACAAAAAACTCTCTAAAATCCAATCATTAAAAAAAACAAGATGGTAACCCGCAATCGCACTATGTACATTATCTACAATTGTAAATTAGAGAATATTTGAGCCTTAACTTTGCTTAGAAATGCATTTTATTTACGTTTTGGAAGATTAAATGGCCGCTAAACTTGAATGCGTAGTTCTAATTTTGGGCCTGGGTGAAAAGTGAGAATATTCACGGAATCATATGCCAGACAGTTGGTCTAATTATGGCGGAAAGTAGCTTATTAATATTAAGATTAGCAGATGACCCTTTTAGATAATTTACATTGAAATATTATCCAAATTCAGCTGCTTGACCGCGGTCCAATGAGTCAGTTCAATAAGGCGGTCCACTTCGGATCGCGGTTATTTTGACCAGGTACCCAAACGGCACCCGAGACAATCCGCACCCAACACAGACTGTACCCTGACTGACCTGCAATTATCATTATACCCAAAGACATCGTCAAAAAAGACTTGAAATCCACTGTTTCCAGAAACATCACGCACTGCCCATCCAATTTAAGTCCCGACTCTGTAAGAACTCGACTTCCGGCGACTAACAATCAAGGAATTATGTACTGTTTAAATCAACTTGAGATGTCAGCCCTGTTTGAAAATATTTCTTTGTTTTTTCTTGATCTCAGCATTGTTTTGCCATTGTTTACGAGTTTGCGCAATCAGGTGAAAGTGGGTCAGTTTATTCACGGGAGTGACAGCAACGATCTGAAGCTCAACAACGTTTCTGACGTCATACGATGTTTCTCCCTTTGTGTTTCCATGACGTCCTCACTTGGACTCTTCCAAATGCCATTTCACGTTGTCACGTGTGATATCGGGTAAAAAACTGAAGAAAAAACACTACTGAATTCAAACAGATTTGTATTTTTAGACATTATGACTGGGAACGATAGTGACATGGGTCATAACTGTAACAGTCAATCGCCGGAGGTCAAGTTTATTTACTGGGGAAACTTCAATATGATGGGCAGTGCTCCGTGTTTCTAGAAACTGTGGATTTCATGTCTATTTTACCGATGGCTTTGGGTATAATTATCATCCGCCACCATAATTTAACATTTAATGATACTAGAACATTGTTAAATCATCTTTTATTTACAAGAAACCAAAACTCAGATCGCCATTTCTTGCTTCTGAAATCTCGTGAGCTGGAACGTTAACTTCAAGATGGGGGAAGTAATGCTGAAGGGGATCCATTCTTGGGACAAATAAACAAGATGAAAAGTTTGGTTTTATGTTTCATACACTTTTAGTAAGTTTTCTCAAGGTTTTGTCTCCTTAGCATTGATTATAGTTCACTTTTGCTTCACCTTTGTTCACCTACCCATGGCGGGGCCGACTTCACTGGTGTTCGTGCAGGCTTGCACTCTTGACAGGATGCCATTTGGACCTCTGTGATTGACTGTTGCAGTTCTGACCGATGCCACTGTCTTTGCCAGTCATAACAGTGCGATTGCAGGTTTCCATCTTGTTTTTTTTGTAACACGGTTGGACCTTTTTTGATGTCCATTGCCGACTTTAAAGGATTCTGTCCCCAGTGGCTTAGCTTTATTGTCATATTGTACCCTTAACACCACCACACCTGACCCGAACTCTACCCAAACTGACCCTGATCATTCTTCTTTGAACTCTGTTAATTATCATCTGCCACCATATATTTTTATTTAACAATGCAAAAACACTGTTAAGTTGTCTTTGATATAAAAATCAAGTCAACAGCAACAGAGCCGGAGACGAAAACAGAGCTGTGTTTTAGTTTATGAATCAATTATCAATTACAACATTTGATGTTGTATTTGACAGTTTATGATTGCTATACTTTTAGTAAGTTGACCTCTCAAATAAGGTTAACGTCAAATTATTTGTACACACAATAAAACCAATCTATTATTCTCATTGGTTGAAAACTTTATAGGAACGTTTCCCACATCAAGATCTGATGTGAGGAATAGTAATAATCAGAGATGACTTTGCTGTGACCTTTTTGACATGATTGTGAGATCCCATCCTCAGCACATACGACGGTGCTATGCTTGTGTGTGGTCATCTTTATTCTGCACAGTTACTCTTGCTTGTGGAAACAGGATGCTGCCATACATAAAAAATGTATTTTCAGTTCAGGTTGAGATTGAATTAATAATGCTGATAACAATTCATGAAATTACAAAGGGTATTTTAAGTTAAATTACACCTGTTATGAGTTTTATAAGAGTTATGATTTGTGGTTGACAGGAAAGAGGGAGCATGTCTAAATATGATGTCCCAGCACCAGACGACCAGATCCAGTGTCCGTATAACGACACTCACATGATAGACGCAAGCCGCATGCAGTATCACCTCATCAAGTGCAGAAAGGTCAGTCAGCCTAATCCACGCCAAGCACATCTTTCTGCCAACAATCGTTCCTTAAGGAACATTTAAATTCTTCCAAGCCTCAGTAAAACAATTGGAAAATATGTAGTTAGTCATGCTCAAAATGTGATTTCAGTTGATTATCAGTGACCTCATTTAGGCAGTGATGGAAACAGATTTTCAGCAGTACTTGCCAATTGGGAATTTTTGGCGAGTGAATGATTAAATTTGACATGAAAAAGTCTAATTTAATACGAGCCAAATAGATTTAGCACCAGCCTTGGCTAGTTGGCGAGTGCTTGTTTCTATCATTGTTTAAGCATCTTTATACCTGTAGATGTTTCGCTAATATTTTGCAGGTCAACTTTAAGATTAAATTTGTTACCAAAGTACTTCTGGCCATTATGGGTATGCATGATAACCGGTGTATGAAATATGGTTTGAAATGTTTCTTGTTTTTAGCCCAATTTAATTAGTTATAACAATTGGAAAATAATAGGAAAATACCTCAAAAGTTACTGGCCTTGGCCAACAATAGGTTTGCTTTGGGCAACAGGGCAAGCTGAAGTTTTGTCCACTGATGATAATTTAAGACCTTTGATGGAATTGAATGTTTCAGTCGCATCCTAATGCGGACGTAGCACATTGCCCATTCAACCACACACATGTAGTCAATAGGGCGGAGCTACGATACCACATGAGTCGCTGCAAGGATCGCGTACGTCTCGGTGGTGACATGGTCAATCATGCTTACCAAGGTACCTATATCACTTATCCTTTATATAAATATATATCAGTGGTAAACAATGTTAATTAGTAATAATAAATGAAATGATAAATGTATTTATGCCTCTTATTATTAACAATATTCCTTGCATTGGTCAGATGAAAAAACAAAAGCTCAGCAAGGAAACCTGAGAGCGCCACCTGTTGTGAGTACATGGACACCTCCAGAGTCCTCAGAGAATTGGGACGAAGGTCAGTGTCTTACTCAGTAAACAGTTTGATGTCAAATATTTAATTTCATTCATATATACCTCAAGCACGACACAAAAGGTCTTAGCATAACCTCATTTGGTAGCATTAATAAATAGATCTTTGTAACAAGGAAATGGAACTTTTGCAAGAATGTCAAAAATAAACTTCATTTTTTTTATTTTCTGTAAATTGTTTATTATGTGTTGCTGTAAAAAAAAATGAAGAAAATCTCTCCACATATGCAATGAGTTAGTTTTACGTTGATATTTAAAGAGATTTGAATGTATGAGGTTTTGGCTTTATTTTGCAGAAGACACTGGCCCTGTTTACAACTATCCAGCTACAGTGCACAGTGTGGGTGGTCCAAACAGTGTTGCAGACAAAATAGATCAAGAATGGGAAAGAAAACGGTACTGAATTACTTATTTTTCTTCAGTCTTAACGGACATCTCTTTGATGGTAATACGGAAACAATTTGAGCAGATCAGGAGTAATAATCAAAGTTACTTTTCATAATTTTCTGATGTCATCTGGTCAGCATTAATCCCATTCTACTAATTTCTAGCCCACAATAACACTATGGAATCTTTTCATTGTTGTTTTCATCAAAAGGAAACAGAATTATACTTGTATCAAAAGTGACATGTTCCAACAAATAAGTTACGGTTAAAGTTAACAAATCATTTTCTGACATGCCTTTTTTACAGTCCTCACAAGATTATCAAGTGAATCATATATTCATTAATAAACTCACAAAATATATAAATTATTAAAAAAAATTATTTGCAGACGTTTACGTAGTGGCCAAATTGGAAACAGTGTACGAGCTCCACGCCAGACGCCACAGGTTTTACAGCAGCAGCCGCAGCAGCAGCTGCAGCAGCAGCAGCAGCAGCAGCAGCAAGAACAGCGAGGATGGCAACACAGGCAAGAGAACTGTCGGGACCAGCGTAACCCCGTGTACCAGCAGTCGGTGGCCATGAGAAGTCTGGGCCAGGGATGGAGACCACCCAACTCACAGATGCCAAGACCCAGGATGAACGGGGTACCACCGGGACAGTTCTCAGACGAGGGCAGTGGGGCTTACTCTAACCCAGATAGTGAAGCTAGTGATAGAAGTGTGCCAGACAATTCTGCTAGAGTGGAGAATATTCACAATATCCGCAGTGATGGATCTGGGTTACTTCATGGCAAGCAAACTAACAAGCCAGCGCAGGTATGTTGTAGGAAAATATAACTCTTATAAGTTTTATTCTGTTAATATAGAATTTTTTTACCCGGTTCAGTTTGGTTTTTGTAAATACATTTATCAACAAAATAAATAAAGAATTTTTTTCAAGTGCTGCTAAAAATATAATTAAATTAAATTTAAAAAAAAAAAAGAAGATAATTTCTGCATGCATCTTGGTGGATGGGTCCTTGAGGCATATATTTAGTACAGAGGGATGACCCATAGATAGTGAACAAAGCATGACGGAACGATTAAATTTTTACTGTTTTTAAATAGATGAATAAAATATGGAAGATGGCCAAACTTGATATAAACCTGTCCGGGTCTGTTAGTGTCTTCACATTATTTTTGTTTGTTTTTACTTGGTTTTTCTATTTGATGATAATATGGTGTTTTTTTCTGTTTGGACAGATTGGTGAATCAAAATTGAAGCAAATGGCGGGAGTGATGAACAGCCAGGATGACAACATAGCCTTGCTACAGGCCCTGGCTCGGGGAAGAGGGATTGGACGAAGTAATCCCATCCCCACATCCATGCAGGAGGGGCACTCTGTTGGCCGAGGGTTTACCCCAACACGGCCATCCAGGGGAAGAGGGGTGCAGGTGGCTAGCGTTGGTAACCCCATCCCCACGACCACAGCCAGTGAGGAGAGAGTCCCATCAGTGGGACAACTTCCTGATGAAATTCTTAATGACTCTGTTCTATCCTTCACTCCGATAGGCCGTGGACGTGGACGTGGGAGAAAACCTGCTAATTCTAGGAAAGTAGGTTCTCCCTGGGCTGGTGGAATAATGACACCCCCAAGCAGTGAATCCGATCGTTCTCCGTCGTCATCGCCAGTGCCACCTGGTGGTATGTTCAGCATGCCAGGCAGGCAGCAGAGGGCAGCACAGTTTGTTGTGCCAAACATCAATGGAACTGGAGGTAAGAAGGTCAAGAAATAAAGAAAACTCTTAATGTCAGCTTTGAAATAGATACATTCAGATTAAAAGTGACATTAGAACTATCCCTCTGATATACAATTTGTCCAAACCTTGAGATTTCTTTTGTCTGAATAGTTTCATTGAAGAGGTCTTTCTTTATTCTGGTGTCATCATGTAAAGGGTGAGGCTACTCTCCATGATTGGCAAACCAAACATGTTAAATGATCCTTATGGGTATGAAATTGAGATATAACCCATTTTGTAGCTTCATAAAAGCCTAGACTCCTGACTTCATGGTCTCCTTTTATAGGTGTTCTTGAAGCAGCAACAGCGTCAGATGCAGAAGCCAGTTCAGGCAGTGGTGGATCAGATTCCACTAAGGATATTCGCAAACTGCAGAAAAAGATTAGAGAAGTAAGTATGGTTAAATCTTGTTAAAACAAACTGTCAAAAATATTGCTCAGAGCTCATTATCATGTGAATGCTTCCATTTGGAATGTTTCCAGATAGAGGTCCTCGAGTTGAAGAAAGCAAATGGCTTTCCACTGGATGCTGATGAAAAGATGAAGCTTGCCACAAAAGATGAGATAGTCCATAAGTTGGCAGCTCTGCAGTAAGTTGCTTCATGCTATCTTTACTTTTCGATATACATGACCCTATGACATATAACTGTCACTATTTTTGAAATATTAAACATTGTTTTAAAGAATTGTTAGATTTTTATAGATAAAAAAAAATATTGCATTTAGTTTTTATGAATGATAGTCAGATTTTTGTCCTCATAGATTACCCTTGATTGTAGCATGTATTGTTCCTTGCACATAATAACATGACGTTATCCCCTACAGTTTAAACCTTGAATATTATTACCTCAGATTATCATGGGATTTCACTAGACTCATGCCCTCCAGATTTTCATGGGTAATAGCTAATGTTGAATCTTTCCTTGCAGATTATCAGGGTTATAGTTTGACTTTTGTTTTTCAGATTTTCATTGATAGTAAATTGAATTGAATCTTTTCTTGCAGATTATCGTAAGCTCTTGTAAATGGGCTCTGCTAACTGGTGATTACTCCTCTCCAAATTTCCTGGAAAACCCGATGAATCAACGTGCAAGCTACATTCAGCATCAAACAATGCTGTGTCAACGTTCTATATTGATACATACAACTCAGCACAGAAAAGCAATAAGAAAAGCAAAGTCATTGCTCTTAAGCCTTAAAAATCTGCTATTTTTAACTTTTGTTTTAACTTAATACATACCGTATTTACTCGTGTATAAGTCGACTCGTGTATAAGACGACCCCCCAAAATTGAGGTATTTTACTTGAAAAAAAACAATTTCCGAATATAAGACGAGTTGTTTTTTCAAGAGATATCGGCTCTGTTACCATTCAAGCTTAAGCTGAAGCTTGGCGGTCATTTTAAAAGTGAAACGTAAATATGCTTAAAATATAAGATATTAGACGTCTTATACACGAGTAAATACGGTAAAATGTAAATACGATGTTCATATTTTCGAAATAACGGATATCAGAGCTGATCGATTTTGATTGCGTTTTAAATGATAAATAAAGGTATTTACCCAATATTATCACAAATTGTTCGAGAACAGAACAAAACCATCAATCCATTAAAAACGCAATTAAAATCGATCCACGTGTGAAAGCATTTCTGTCCAAGCGGGAAGACACGACTCAAAGCAGTGGAGACAATGACGAAACGCAAAACTGTGAACGCTGATAATTGGAATCAGTGAGAACAAAGTCGAAACAAAGCGTTAATTGCATTTCAAATGATCTGATAAATAAAGGTATTTACCCAATATTATCACAAATTATGCATTTCGTCATTGTTTCTACTGCTTTGAATCGTGTCTTCCCGCTTGGACAAAAATTTGATGTGCGGAACACGGTAAATTTGATGTGCGGCAACACGAAGAGAAGCCAGGGATCCATCGTTGCGCAATATATTAAATTTTTCAATGCGAGTTGATACACTCCATTTGTTTTCGCGCCAAAAATAAGAGCTTGTCCCCGTCACTCCCGCTTTTTAAAATGACGACCTCGTATTGCGTAATGCATTTAAATGGATGAATGGTTTTGTTCTGTTCTCGACCTGCAAGGCATATTTTGTGTTAATGTTGGATATATACTTTTATTTATCATTTAAAACGCAATTAAAATCGATCCACGTGTGAAGGCATTTGTCAAGAAGGGAAGACACGACTCAACGCAACACGTGGTCGCAATTTTGAAAGGCGGAAGTGACGGGAAGAGGCTCTTGTTTTTAGCGCGAAAACGATTGTTAATATATTGCGCAATAATGGATGATTTTGTTCTGTTCTCGACCTGCAAAACGTAATTTGTGATTAAAATCGATCCACGTGTGAAAGCAGTTCTGTCAACAGGGAAGACACGACTCAAAGCAGTGGGAACAAAGACAAAATGCAAAACTGTGAACGCTGATAATTGGAATCAGTGAGAACAAAGTCAAAACAAAGCGTTTCGAGATAATAGACCAATAATATTGGGTAAATACCTTTCTTTATCATTTAAAACGCAATTCTCTGGCAAATCTGCAAAGTCAATGATCACATGACTTGTGAGTCACGTGGCCAATCGATCCGCTACGTCACGGACATCGTATTTACGTTTTACTTTTACTTCTATGTCTATTAAAATTATTATTTAAATATATTGCACAATTCAATTCTGCCTTTGATGTCAGCGTTCACAGTTTTGCATTTCGTCAATGTTTCCACTGCTTTGGGTCGTGTCTTCCCTTTTTGACAGAAATGCTTTCACACGTGGATCGATTTTAATTGCGTTTTAAAATAATAGACCAATAATATTGGGTAAATACCTTTATTTATCATTTAAAACGCAATTAAAATCAATCTGCTACGTCTGATATTCGTTATTTCGAAAATATGAACATCGTATTTACGTTTTATCGTATTTACGTTTTACCGTATTTACGTTTTACCGTAAATACTCGAGTATAAGACTGCTCTCGTGTATAAGACGACCCCCTAAACATTAACTAAGAGTTTTTGGAAAAAAACCTCGACTTATATACGAGTAAATACGGTAATGTATAAAATAGACTATATTTATATTTCATTAGAAATAAAGCAAAATGTTTGATTTAAAAGATTTTAACCAAAATGTCATCAATGCTTTTAAAGATCTTTACATAAACCTTCCTGATTTTATTGTTATTATGTTTTAATATGGTTTTTATCAACTTCTGTTACTTGTGATATATATTTATATTTCATTGTACATATATTGATACATCTGTATAATGTATTTATGCGATTATATAATTATAATGTGCTGTGAAGCACAAATATAGCACTGTTAGGTACCGTTACCTTTTACGCTCAAGCTTTTATCTAAGTGATTATGTTCCACTAGTAGGTGATACATGTTACTAACTACAGTTGATAACACAGTTGATAACATTTGGATGTTGTTCTTTGTGCCTATTCTAAGCATTTCTTCATATTTTGTTTTATTATCTTTACATCCAGAATTTAACTTTGTTCACACCTTCCGTGTTTTTTATACAGCTAATAGATTTGTTAATGTTCCTAACAATAATGTACATTATTGGCCAACAACAATATTCCATCTGAAAGAAATGTCTTTGAAATAACACCTTACCATTTTGAAATTCCTGCACATTTATTATCCAGCTCTTCAATATGTGCACCTCAGTCAATTATTAACTAATTTGAATTCAATAAATTTTCATGCGATTTCAATATGGCAAACAATGTGGATACTTTCATTCCAATTCTGCCAAGAAAATTATAATTTTACATTTTGCATTTTTTTTAAACATAAAATTTAAGGGATCTAACACAAAGCAAAATGAGAACAATGTGACATTTTTCAAAACCTATTCATGACCAGATTCAGTTATTGAATTATTTATTTTGACGATACAAAAGTATTATAAAGTAAAATTGATTCATGTCCTCACATGATGTGAATTTCTGCCTGGTAGGAATATTTTTGCTGTGCTGTTATATATGGGAATGATCCTGTAATCTTCTGGGTTACTTGGGAACTAAGTAGTGCTGTGATTGGACCCCATTCTTATCACTTGCTACATAGCACATGATAATTATTTATTGTTACTATCTTTACTCAATAATGCTGCTTTTATGCAGATATAAATGTGATGCTATACAAGGCACAGGACAGACTATGTTTTTTATGTTAATTCCTCGCCTCATGGGAGTGACTGACAACAACAACCGAGTTCTTGGCAACAGACCATGTCAATAACTTTATTCTGATAATAAAAATATATATATTTTACATAACAATATATATACGTGGTTATGTTATTATGTCCAATAACTTACTTCTACCTCAGACGGAGTAAGACTGTACCCTGTCTGCATATATATCATTGCCTGATACGGCTTCAGTTCATATGGCCCTGCGGGCTATGTTTCTTGCAACAGTCTTTACAGTCCTTTTGTAGCGGTTTGCCGCTTGATACCCACGTGACCTTGACCTAGGCCCATATTTGGGTAGGTCCATTACCAGATAGCCAATAATTGATCACTTGTACATGATTTTTTCACCTTAACTAAATCTGGTTACCCGTGAACTTATTTACAATCTGAGGGTTAACCGTGACTTTCTTTACCATATTAAACTTATTTACTCCCTGACATATCAATCCTTTCCCTCCTTGCTTAATTCCCTCCCCACAATGCACTCCCCGTTTTACATGCTTCCCTTTTTTCCCCAAGTTACTCCCATCCCCTACAATTCTTCCCCTTTATTCCTGGTTTAACTTGCCCCTTTTTACCTTGGACGGTTTCTTCCCTGAGTTGGGACCCCGGAAGCTGCCTGGGTTTCCCTTGCTGGTGGGGTTAAGCAGGCCAAGCAACCCCGGGATTGCCTCCCCGAAGCAGTCGGGGAGAGCCCCACCAGCCCCAACTAAGGTTTTGACAGGGTGAGGGTTGCGGGGCGTATGTATTTCAGGAAAGCGTTGCTGCGCCACCTGCCCAGAAGGCGGAGGTGTGTGTCTGATGCACCCTGCGAGGCTGCCGTTGTGGCCCTGCCCAAGCGAAAACTCTGAGTTGAGAAGAGGGATGTGTTCATGCCTAATCTTCTCAGTGTTGTATTGAGGGCCTTTGCCGCTGCCCTGCTCGTGATGGGTTTTCCCCCCTTTGTAAGGAACAGTGCCCCAGGTATTCTGGGTCTGTTCTGAAGGTATGCCATAAGATGAAATACTGGACATATAAGGGCGCTTGTTGGTAGTAGGGTTATTATTGGGTTTTGTGGGGTGCGTTTGTGCTTGTAATGCTGGAACTCAATGTTGATTTTCTCCACTGAGCCCTGTTTATATGTTATGGAGAGCTGATTAAATTTTATTATGTTCTTGTAGTTTCCGTCTGATAGGGTGAGTTCCCCTATTCGGGCACATAGGTGATAGGCCACAGTGAATATGGCCTTCATTATGGTGTTGTCATATGTTGTCATGTAGACTAGCTGCTGAAGGAGTTTTCCCAATAAGTTGGGGGAGATAGGTTGTTTTTGTGGTGTATGGTTTCCCTTTCCGACTACATCCAGCAACTTCCGGATTAGAAACGAGCTAGTTGGGCTCGGGAGATCGCTCAGCTTATAAGCCTAGGAAAATTTGCCGTGGCCGCAGGGGCTCTTTCCATACGGGAGCACCCCAGATACAACTCTATGTCAGTCTTATGCCACGGTACCGCGTGGCGGGAGTTTCTATTCCTAGCAAGCCGCTTGGCCCTGTTGATTCTGAAGTGCTTGTCGTACTTTCTCCAGTCCATATTTGCTTTATGTAATTTCTTTATTATCTCGTGATAACTTGGAAGGCGGGGCCCATCCCGCGGGTGAAATTTTACATGCTCACTGTGGAACGCCAGAAAAATGGACTCCCATTCCTCAAATGTGAGGTCAGAGGTATTGGCGCGTGCTTGGTTTGTGTCTATATCGTATTGGTCGTCCCCGTATGTGATATTTATGCGTGGCCCCCCTGTTGATTTCCTATGTGTTCTGCGATACATTTTTTAAAAGTCTACAAAACTCTGTTTTTTAATGCCCTCGATATCCGACTCTGTCATAACATATTGAAATTCATATTCCTCGTCCGACTCATCGTCGGACGAGGAAAGGTTCTTACTGAGGTGCGCCAGGTGGCGGTCCACTGCATCCATGGGCTCCTGGATTTGGAACTGAAGAGGATCCACCGATGCCCCGGAGTTTCGGTTGAAATCTGGTCTGGCATTCTGGGGCTCTAGATGTGTTGGGACTTCCCCTTGGCCCTGCACCCTCTCGGAATCTGCCTGGGAGGGTTGAGGCCTAGAGGGGCCCGATAGGTTGGCGGTCACTTCCGCTACAATTTGCGGGATTGCTTGCGCTACCACCTCTGCGATGACTTGAGGCATGGGGGTTGTCGCCACCTCTGGAGGACTTCGAGTGTCTGGTGCGGTGGAGGTGCTCTGTGTCGGTTCAGCCTCGCCCCGGAAACTGCCAGGGGCAGGAGCCTCTTCGCTGGGGGGGTCCATCTCCCACTCCCCTAACGCTCGATTATTTTTTATGTGTTCGAGGATACTTGACAATTCTTTTTTAATGTGGTGGGGAGACTTGCCTCAGACCACTGTCTGTGTGGCAGGGAGAATTGCCTCTGAAAGAATAGGAATGGGTATGCGTAGGGAGAATTGCCTCTAGCCCCACACTATCGATATTGTGCGGTGTATCGGGGAGAGTTGCCTCCGACCGCTATTTGTGTGACAGGGAAACTTGCCTCTGATGGATTGGAAGTTGCTGATTACAGTGTGTTACAAAGCATATGCCGACTATTTGGTCTGTCATATGGCTCTGTGCTTCGTGAGATGCTAACAGGGAGACTTGCCCCTGATAGTGTTGTAATGTGTTTTATGGAGACCTTCCTCTAACTCCTGTATTGTATTAGGTGTGCGGTGTATCAGGGAGACTTGCCTCTGACTCCCGCCTTGTGACAGGGAGAATTGCCTCTGCAAAGAATAGGAATGGGTATGCGTAGGGAGAATTGCCTCTAGCCCCACACTATCGATATTGTGCGGTGTATCGGGGAGAATTGCCTCAGACCGCTATTTATGTGACAGGGAAACTTGCCTCTGATGAATCGGAAGTTGCTGATTACAGTGTGTTACAAAGCATATGCCGACTATTTGGTCTGTCATATGGCTCTGTGCTTCGTGAGATGCTAACAGGGAGGCTTGCCTCTGATAGTGTTGTAATGTGTTTTATGGAGACCTTCCTCTAACTCCTGTATTGTATTAGGTGTGCGGTGTATCAGGGAGACTTGCCTCTGCAAAGAATAGGAATGGGTATGCGTAGGGAGAATTGCCTCTAGCCCCACACTATCGAAATTGTGCAGTGTATCGGGGAGAGTTGCCTCCGACCGCTATTTGTGTGACAGGGAAACTTGCCTCTGATGAATTGGAAGTTGCTGATTACAGTGTGTTACAAAGCACATGCCGACTATTTGGTCTGTCATATGGCTCTGTGCTTCGTGAGATGCTAACAGGGAGGCTTGCCTCTGATAGTGTTGTAATGTGTTTTATGGAGACCTTCCTCTAACTCCTGTATTGTATTAGGTGTGCGGTGTATCAGGGAGACTTGCCTCTGACTCCCGCCTTGTGACAGGGAGAATTGCCTCTGCAAAGAATAGGAATGGGTATGCGTAGGGAGAATTGCCTCTAGCCCCACACTATCGAAATTGTGCGGTGTATCGGGGAGAGTTGCCTCCGACCGCTATTTGTGTGACAGGGAAACTTGCCTCTGAAGAATTAGAAATTGCTGATTACAGTGTGTTACAAAGCACATGCCGACTATTTGGTCTGTCATATGGCTCTGTGCTTCGTGAGATGCTAACAGGGAGACCTTCCTCTAACTCCTGTATTGTAATAGGTGTGCGGTGTATCAGGAAGACTTGCCTCTGACTCCCGCCTTGTGACAGGGAGAATTGCCTCTGATAGAATAGGAATGGGTATGCGTAGGGAGAATTGCCTCTAGCCCCACACTATCGATATTGTGCGGTGAATCAGGGAGGTCAAGGAGGCTGTCATTTTGAATAAAATTACAAATAACATCATAAATCGAAATAACAAGTTAGGGTCAAATTCAATGTGTTTTATATGTATTTTGATTGGTCAAAAATTATCATCTGCTCATAATGATAAGATTTGTATAGCGTTGATATCAGCGTATGTATATAGCGCTACATCCATGAAACTCTATTTCAATCTACTCTTGAGGGCATTTACTGAGGGGCAATTCGTAATGTCAGTAGGAAGTGAGTTCCACAGTTTTGGAGCAACTGCAGAGAAAGCTCTATCCCTGACCGTCTTTAGGCGAGTCTTGGGAATGACCAGGTAAATGCTTTTATTAAACCTAAGGTCCCTGTCATTTGCCTAATGAGAAGTAGATCTCAGAGGTAAGGGGATGCCTTACCACTCAATGCCTTCCAGGTGGTAAGGAGTATTTTGAAATCAATTCTAGTTGGTAGCCAATGCAATGCCTTCATTTTCACAGATATATGATCAAATTTTGTAATATCCCCCACAACACGAGCTACATAGCATGTATTGCAGTTTCATTATGTCAGACTGGGAGACCAGCCAGGAGACCATTGCCATAGTCCAGAGTAGATGTGACAAAGGCACGTGTTAAGTTCTCTGCAGTTTTGTGGACATTGTCTGATAGCGAAATATTCCTAATACGGTAATATTCCTTTTTGTACATTTTCTTGTTTGAGCCTTCATATTCACTTTAGAGTCAAAGGTCAACCACAGACTCACTGGGTGATATGTAAATATCACCAATTTCCACAATACTGATGTCATATCTAATAGCAGTACTGTTTTTAACAGAACAAATCAGCACCTCAGTTTTGCCATCATTTAACATCATATTATTTAAAAATAGAAAGCACCTGCCCTCCCTTACACATTTTTAGAGTTTGTGTCTAGCCATGTCTACGTGATGTTTGCTGGTGTGATCCATAGAGATGAGATCTGTAGATCATCAGCATAGATGTGATATCGTAACCCATATTTAATGAGGATGTTAGCTTGGGGGACATGTATATTGTGAAAAGGATGGGACCCCAAAAAGATTCCTAGGGGACTCCATATTCAATGGATCTTAAAGACGATCTTTGCTGTTCAACTTTAACACACTGTTTCCCATCACTAGAAATGGGAGACATAAAACATGAAATGGGTTGTACAAAACTTCCTATTACAGTGGGTACAAGGTGTCACTTTCACCCAGCATAAATGGTGCCAAAAATAGAACACATTCTCCAATTTATATACATAGTCATGAACTAATGTTAGCACCTTCCTTTTATTGGAGGAAAAAAATTGAATATATGACAATTTGCAGAATGATATCAGCTTTTCAATGAGGTAATCCATTCGTCTCTACATTTAACAGATTTCTTGTCACCTGATGTTTTTTCTGTCACAAATTTAGCACATTTTCACATACTTTGATAGTTTAATATCATTTTTATGTACCATTATGATTAGAGCAGCTTATTGGGGATTATTTTATGAAAATGCACTTATATTTTGTATGTATGAAACTTTAAAAGATTGCATTGGATCAAATTAAAGTCCGTCAATTTTCATCTTTTGTACACCTACCACATTTAAGCTATTTCTAACCAAATATAGCTTGTTAATAAATCTCAAAAGTTTTTTTACTATGCAGTATGATATGTACTTTCAGAATTTAACCAATAATAAGTTGTTGTTATAGATATTATTTCAAAATAGCTCAGCATATCAAAATCTCTAATTTCCTTTGCAGATTGGTCCAAAATTGAAAATTGCTCTAATATTGATAATTCTGAAATGATCTTGATGAATAAAGACTCTATGAGCTTGTTTTCGAAAGGTGTAGATGATTGAATATTGAAATTTATAGTGAAATCCATAGAAATAGGAGTTTCATTTTCAAAGTCATTCAAAGGTCACTTCAAGGTCACCGCCAATATTTGATAAAAATAGCCTACAAAGGTCCATATTCAGTCATGTATCATTTGTGGATGTGTCACACACAGTAAAAACGTTATATGCCTATCATCAGCGAGAATGAGTGACATAGCGAATGTAACGGGTTTATAGCAGTGGGAGGAGCGAACGTCCAGAAAGCACCCTGCAGAGCACTTTCAGTGACATGTGATATTGGCCAATTTCTACTTCCATTCACCAAAATGTTTTAACCCAATTGACTCTACATTCAATATATTTTTTATTATATTTTTTTTAATCATTTCTATTCATGACTAATTTTCTCATATTTTTCAGTGAATATTTCTTCTTTTTTAGGTATTATTATGATAAGAGCAACTTATTGCTGATTATTTTCTGAAATTAGATTAATATTTGATTTATCTAATATCTCAAAAATAAATGTGAGGTCAAATTAAAGTCCGTCAATTTGTCACTTTTGTAACCCTACCGATTTAAGCTATTTCTAATCATTTTAGCTTCATAATAAATCTTGAAATTGACGGATGTATTTTCAATTTCTTTTTAGTATTACTGTGTTTTTCTGTGCAGTATTCTATATATTTTCATAAACTAACCCCCAATAAGCTGGCATTTTTATATTATTTCAAAAAAACTTAGTATTATAGTATTTTCCTCTGTTTTCCCTTATAGATTGACCACAAAACTATAAATTGCTCTCAAATTGTTAATTATGAACAGATTTTGATGAATAAGGACTCTACAAGCTCGTATTTGAAAGATGTAGATGATAGGATAATAAAAATGTAGATAATTTCGTGGGAATAGGCTTTCTATTTTCAAGGTCATTGAAAGATCACTTCAAGGTCACTGGCAATATTTGATCAAAATAGCCTAAGAAGGTTGACATTCGATCACATATCATTTGTAGATGTAATCTGAGTAGTAAAAAAGTTGTATCCCTATGTCTGCCATTTCTAGTGATGGTTTGTCATTTCTTCTGATGAAGTCTATTTTGCTGATGGCTTTGGCTATAAGGCAGGAGTTCTATCTTCATTTTCTACAACATTACCCGCCATGCCAACTGGTGTTGAAATTGTAGTTTGAGATATATTATCCATGCCATTTCTTAATGATAATCATCAGGATACTGTAATTCTAATGGTATTCGCTCTGAAATAACACACCTCCGCTTTTTAAGCAATTTAAGTTATACTTTTTGTGGAACATTCTTCCTTCTGACACATAGCATAGAAATTTCATGATCACCTGACCTAGAGAGGGCCACTTGATACCATCCATTCACTCTCCATGTCACAGTGCACATGCAGTGGACTAAAGCTCTCTTGAACATTTGAGTATCACATCTTAAAATACACCAAGAGGTGACAAGTTGTGAAAAGTACCCCACAGAGAACAGAGAGAGGTAATGACCACATCACAGGGATGATTTGAGATAACTTTGTGTCCAAGCTTGATTGCTGCCTTAGATTACCACTGCCTCCCAAACTCTGACCTAGATAAAGTTATTGGGTGCAGCTAAACATGTTCAGTTCTCAAGATGGCATTTTACACTCAGTGTTGTATTTTAATTGGTAAGTATATTGTGTGCTGATCATTCTGATACTTGATACATTTCCATTCACCACACAGAAGTCATTTAGAACAATTCAAATGTCAACAATTCAACCATATTGTCTTGAGAACCCTTTTTAAATTAATAATTTAACAGTGTTTTCTAAGACTCGTGGTGAGTGAGTTAACAAAAAGTAGGGTCAAAATGAGATTGTGTTGAGTTATCCACATGTAACCTGGGTACCAATAAATACACTGTAAAATAATTAGCTGCTATGGTGTCATGCACATAAGCTACAACATCACAACTTCACTCATTTCAAATGAATAGTTATAAAAATTGAACCAGCATCACAATGTAAACTGGTTCTACAACTTGTCACCCCATTCAGGGCTTTGACATGAATGAATCAATAAAAGAAATGTAAATATTACTTACATTCTTACACATATTTCAGAAACGGAACCAATTTTGTCTACAGGTAAATCTAATTTTAGCTTTAATAATGTTTCAGAATAAACACTTTAATTTACAGTTCCACACTGCTATTGTTCTTTTCAAACTTGAGACCTGGTACATTTTCACATCCCAAACTTTAGAGCTAACGCTTGTTAAATGATTTGTAAGAAATTGCTTCCCCCAGATCATCCTCACGTAACTTCTGACAACCAACATTGATATATGTGAGCCAATATCACCATATTTATACAAAGCCTTTCTTCTCCCCAGCCTTTTGATGACCTTTTTACCCCTCGATGCACATCACAATGAATGGGTATGAAGAACCGTGTGCTTGCTGTACCAGAGATAATTCCTGTACACAGGTTAGTCCAATTTTATATTCTGCATCTTATTTTTCACGTTTTCCTGAAATGATAATTAGAAAAGGTGATAATGACAAATGATTTCAATGCACAGTAGTAGACATGGTGCGCTTGTCCAGCATCTTTATTTGTTGTTAAGGAATAATAACATGTTGACCTGATCATGGTGATGGACCGTATTCTTACCAAGAGTGAAAGTGAATGGATATAAATGTAAGACTGGTTAATCTTCTTAGCAGATGTTGGATTTATACCACGCTCTGCAGATTTAAAGAGACCCAGTACATGCTTGACTTCTGTGACAAACTAGCATTGATTTGTCAAATGTACTAATTGGTGTCTTTATAAAAGGACCCATTCTAAATTACTTTTGAACATATGAAATAGGTATTATGAATAGTAGAGTTCAATGTTTCCACTGCGTTATACCGCAGGTACCTAGGGTATTTAAAGCCCTTCCTGAAGACTGGGTTGCCAAAATAAAAAATGACACTTCTAGTGAAAAAATTAATATTGATTATAACTGTTGTCTCAAAAATAACAATTTGTATATTGTAGTATCTAGCTCCACTTTCTCCTCCAAAAGAATTTATGAATTTATTGTAGAAAAATGTTATGTAAGACCTACAGCCCTTGACAAGTGGGTTCAAACTTTTAGTATAGATGAGAATGATTGGAAACATATATTTCAAATGCCAGTACAAAATGATAATAATAATAATAATAATAATAATAATAATAATAATAATAATAGTAATAATAATAATAGTAATAATAATAATAATAATAATAATAATAATAATAATAATAATAATAATAATAATAATAATAATAATAATAATAATAATAATAATAGTAATAATAATAATTATCAATAATATGAATAGGAATGATAGAGTCATTAATCAACTCATACGCAGCATCCGCTGCACCAATCAGCTTGATCTTGGGCTCATTTGAAAATGAAAGTTGAGATATCAAGAAAGGTGGAAGGGACATAGCATACATTCCTTTTATTATTAGTCAAAATAGCCAAAAACTGGTATTTCAAGCAGTACAGAGGGAGGAACTTACATAAAGGTAACAGCAGTTTTTTACATGAGCACATCAACATAATTTATGATGTTACCATGACGTCACTATGTTGACACTTGTCTGATGTCACTATGACAACATTTTCCTGTCTGACGTCACTATGATGACACATTCCTGTATGACGTCATCATGTTTATCTTACTTGCAATGTCAAGAAGACTTCACTCCAGGTTAACGTTAGGGGGAAGAGTGTCTTCTAAAGTTCTTTTTTCCCGCCAAAAAAAGTCATTTGAACCACAAAAAATGACATGGTACAAGATAATTGCTTTGTATGAAAATAACTACAAAACGAATTTCAGCCTTTAATGTATCAAATGCTTCGGGATTGATTTTTCTTTTTATTTGATTTTTAATTTGTTTTTAAAATTTTATCATTTTTAATCATTTCAGATTTAAAGTTGAAGCAAAAATCAGTAAAAGATGTTTTTTTGTAACAATTAAAGAAGGGATAGAGCTAACTTGAAAAACATTTTTGGGAATAACTACACTAACAATCTGCAGAACTAAGACATTGATCTTTAGCTAGAATGATGTTATTTAGTTTAAATAGACAGAATTTTAAAAGACGTCTTATAATTCAAGTAATTTGTGTTTTTGTAAATAAAATTATTCAAATAAATGTAAATTTTTGACACCATTTGGTAATTTTTGACTTGAATTTGAAGAAAGTTAGATATCTCAAAATAAAGACCATTAATCAAAATTCCCTCTATTTAAACTAATTAGAATAATATTTGGAATAAACCTGTTCTTAAAATTTGGTAATTAAAATTGCAAAACTTCTCAATTTTGTCATAAAAAGCGTGGGAAATTTTGAGAAATATGATATTTTGTAAACTTTCTTTTTTGTATCACTGGGCAGTGATGAGGTCGAATGCAGCAGCTACTGGCTATTGGATTAGTCATAAAAGATTACAAAATGATGTTTCCATATGTATATAAAAACATTGATCCTTTTTCAACAGAAATATGTTATCTATTTAGTTAGCTTTGATGGGTTATAATGGTGCACTATTTCATGTAGTTGAAGGAGCAATGACGTCATAATGGTGCTTTGGTTATTTATCAATGAAATAGTGACGTCTTACTTGTTGGTATCTTAGCAACCATCAACAACACATTTCATACAGCTATGAGCCTCTGCATGAAGCGTCCCTGTTCCCCCTAACGTTAAATCATCTTTCTCCTCCAATTATGAATTATTGACAAAACTGTGGTCATTTGTATTTACGATATTCAGTGGAAAGAAATGTGCATCTCGTAGCCTCACGAACCTGTGTTTACCTTGCTCGCAATGTCAAGAGGACTTCACTCCAGGTTAAATCATGTTTCTACTCCAATTATTGATGAAACTGTGGTCATTTGTATCTACGATATTCAGTGGAAAGAAATGTGCATCTCGTAGCCTCACGCACCTGTGTTTACCTTGCTCGCAACGTTAAGAGGCCTTTCAACTCCAATTCGTACACATGGTCTTTTGTAATATTGTATAATAATTAATACAAAGACGTGTGCATCTCGTAGCCTCATGCAACTTTCTAATACAATTATTGACAGAGGTATGGCCTTTTAGCATTGGATATTTTTTTTATTTACAAAAATGTGTATTCGTCAGGATATAAGGATATATACCCTAATTAAAATTGATGTATCCCTTTTACCCTGACAAACTTTCACATATGCTTCTTTGACTTTGTCAATATATGGTCACTATTTTACTTTGTCAAAATATGGTCACTGTTTCACTTTGTCAATATATGGTCATTATTTCACTTTGTCAATTGCAATATATGGTCACTATTTCACTTTGTCAATATATGGTCACTATTTCACTTTGTAAATATATGGTCAATATTTCATTATGATGTTTCTTTTCATATTATTGTCGGTTCACTTGTAATAATAATAATAATAATAATTATAATAATAATAATGATAATGATGATAATGATGATGATGATGATGATGATGACGACGACGACGACGACGACGACGGTGGTGATGATGATGATGATGATAATAATAATAATAATGATAATAATAATAATAATAATAATAATAATAATAATAATAATAATAATAATAAATAATAATGATTTATATAGCGCTATATCAGACCAGGTCTGCTCATAGCGCATTATTGAGATAATGCTTTCTATATAGATATGTCTTAAGTTTTTTCTTGAAAGTGTCTACTGTTTTGCAGTTCTTCACTTCAAGGGGCAGGGCATTCCAATTTTTCGGCGCATATACCATAAAAGCCCTATCACCATATGATTTCATATTAGTCTTGGGTACCATGTATTCGTAACTATATTATTATGTATGCTTGTTATTAATAAATCTAGCGTATTTCCCATAATATGTGTTGGTTTTGTTATATGATTATGTAAATTGAAAAAATCCAGAACATCATTAAATTTAATTACATTAGGCCTGTCAGGTTTATTCATATGAAATTATAGTCACCAACAAACAGTACTTCATGGGTATATGTACTATTGTAGGATAGTACATCAGTGAATTCTTCAAAGAACTCTGTGTAAGTGTATTTATTCCTGTCAGAAGGCTCAGGTCTGTATATTGTGACAATAGTGCATATTTTATTTCTGGTCTTGATATTTGTTTCCATCATTTCCATTGTTAATAAATTATGACAGTGATTAATTTTTTTTATGTCTATTTCGGGTCTTTAAATAACGGCCAGACCTCCACCAGATCTCAGGGCACGTGGTACGTGCTCCATATCATAATTATTTTCTTTAATTTGCCTCTTGTAACTTTTTCATTCATTTCATTGATCCAAGTCTCAGTTGTAAAAAAACAAGTCAATATTATTTTCGTTCATGTATAGATTTATGAGTTCTGTCTTATTTCCTATGATACATAGAATAGTGTCCTGTAAAAATGGCTATATGATCAACAAGTAATATCTTCTCCAAATTGTATAAAATGTGATATACCAGACGATATTATACATCATTTTGTCAAATGCAAGCAAGTAAACGACTTTTGGAAAATACTAGAAAAATGGTGGAAGAGAACGGGTGATTATAAAGTTAGTATATTAAGTGAAAAACACATTATATTTGGTCTATATTATGACAATGAATTTTACAGTTCTATTAACTATATTATATTGTTAGCTAAGTGGTACATCCAACGTCAAATGTATGTGGATCACAGAATAGATTTTTTAATGGATTCTTACAAACACTTAAATTTCATTTGGATATAGAAAACAAATATGTTTCGATAATGGCAGTGTGCAAATATTCTTTAAAACTGGGGCAGTATTGTAAACCAATTATGAAGATGTGTACATTCATAAAAAACAACAAAAAAAAAACACAACTCATAATCAAGTATTTCGATTACATGTATACCTTGACCTACTTGTTAGCTGTTAAGAAAAAAATATGGAAAAATAAATCAAAACAATTAAAAAAAATATATATTTATTTTTGGAACAGCTCTTACATAGACATTGTATAATATCTCATTAAATGTGCACAAGTACAAAGGCTAATCTGGTCAAACAGAAAGATACTGATCAAACATTGTAATTCAGAGAGAACATAATGTTCCCTGTTCATGTCTTTCTCTAGTGTAAGACATCTTGCAGAATCATTTTTCATTCATCTTGGCAACTTAAACATACAATGAAAGCCATTCAACAAATACAAATCATTAAATACAACTTTTTACCAACCATATTTATCACACTTTGTGATCATGTGACATTGTTTGTATACAAAAGTTGTACTCGGTCGAGCTGTGCAATAACAATCCCTCCACTAAACTAGGATTTGACCATGAGTTTGTTTATTGCACCACTCACTTTGTACAATTAAAAGAGCAACATAAACACCACTTGTATACAAACAATGTCACATGATCACAAAGTGTGTTAAACTGTGTTAAATATAAGTGCATCTACTGCCAGCTGAGAATGTCATTTCCCTCATTATTTTCTACTGCCAGCACTTTTTGTCTGTTTCTTTTTCTTATTGTCTTTGTTTGTCTTTTCTTTTTCAATTTGGTTCAACCTTTGATTGATTTTTGTTAACAGGCTCACTACCTGTTTTTTAGCAGCCTTACTTGGGCCATGGCCCCAAGAGCAGACTTAGGGAAACAACAGCTTCTTTTGGATACTGTAGGTTAAATATCAATAAAAAGGCCAGATATACTTCAAATGGAAGGATAAAGTCCCCACATTCCACAATTTTGTGGCCATTAACATATACAGTAAACTGTGTGCAATCTAGAAATCTCTCATGTGTTGATGTGTAACTAATAAAGACTGGTAATAGTTCTGGTTCAGGTATTTCATTTCCAATAACCACACTGACCTTTTCACCAAAGTATGCTATAGTGGCCAGAATTGTCAGGCAAGAGGCTATGTACTTTTCAAAATCTTTGGCACTGGTCCCAGTGGCTCTGGTCAGGAGAGCAATTATCTCTGGGACTGTACTTTTTTCATCTTTTCCTTGGTGATATCCATCAAGATGTTTCCATATTTGTCCAGAAATGAGTCCATTTGTTGTTGTAAAGATGATCCAGATATACGCTGATATTCCAGCTTAATCTGATCAATAGTTTTTACCATCCATGGAAACATTCCCAAAATGTCAGCAACTGATGTCTCCCCAGTGTTAGAGAGTCAAATCCATTAGTTTGTTTATTTGGTCGCTGTCTGACTTACTCCTACTCTTGAAGGAATCTTTTAGCATTGCAATATGACGTTTGGTCGAGTTACTGTCCTCACTTTCAGGCTTTTTTGGCTTGTAGTTGGGTATGCCAAAGAGCTTTCCCCGATCATTAGCAGGTGGAGCTTTGTGGCCAAACTTGGCACGTTTTTCTTTCACTGTTGGCAGGCCATATTCTTTGCATTTACGATTATTTTGAAATTTGTGCTTTAAACGCATAATCCATAAGGTCTGCAAAAATACGAAAAATGTCATTTTCCATGAATACCAACTACAATATATTATTTTAAATTTTACAATAATTTTTAATTATGTTAATTGGATATGTTTGGAAGATGCTCTCATTGGTCAATGATCTGCAAATAAATTATGCAGATTTTATGTTATGTTATTTCCAAATTTCAGATCTTAGATGGCAGGTAAATGGGTTTCAAAATAGTTACCCAATAACTAAGTAAAAAAAAGATATTATGTCATGGATGGGGGATAGGGTGTTCCAAAATATCACTTTTTCATCATAGAGCTAAGCACATTTGGATTCCCATTCCTATTAACAACAAAATAAAGTTCTGAAAATTACAAATCTCTACATAGATGGCTTCCTTCTTGGAATTGACCCTGAAAAATGGCTCAAAATACTGAAAATCGCCAATTTTTGCCTTTTTTGTCATATTTTGGAGTCAACCTCATGAATTTTATTTACATGATAAGATTTTGGAAACTGGACCAGAATATCAATATTATGTGCAGCATCAGTCTTAAAGTACCATTTGTCAATTTATTATTTATTTATTCATATTCAAATATATGAAAAAGTACATTAATAGTCATAATCAATACATGTTCTAGGTGCTACATGACTTATGCCTCAGTCACATTTGCGCCAATTTCAGTAAAGATGCCCGGCCGATGGGCATTTTTTACAAAATCGGCAGGCAGTTCAGATTGCACTGGGAGATCATCGGCCATAATTGGGCATCTTTAAAGCATTCATGAAACCTGACTTTCAGACACACTTTCTTTACATAACATGAATGTTTATACCCTAAACAGTGCTTTTATATAGTAGTACCCAAAATATTCCTTGTTAACAACTTTCTGTGGCACTTGAAAGTTGATCAGTTGTCTGCTGGAACCTACACCAGCAATTGAACACTTTGTCAACAAGCTTTGTTTAGCAGGTCTGTGATCTCGTGTAAACACCTAATGAGTTACCAGTTGGGCACCTGTCCAGTTTGGGAAACAGGGTGGAGATGTTTTGTACAATTTATCAATTTATTGCCAGGAGTATACTTCAGAACAACATAAGATTATTTTAATATTATTTGAATCATGAAATAACTCATGGTTGTGACAAATATTTTATGGTTGTGACAAATATCTTATGGTTGTGACAAATATCTTATGGTTGTGACAAATATCTTATGGTTGTGGAAGATATACCATTTATGGGAAAAGTATACTATTTATTTGAAAAGTATCTTATGCATGTGAAAACCTTTCTGTCAAAAAGGGAAGACATGACTCAAAGGTTGCATGGAATCCCCCTTAACTTAAAAGCCGTGATATTGAAAAAGTGACATTAAACCCTTTGATCACTGGTTTGGCCTTAAATCACAAGGACTTTGAATGGCAAAACTGTGAATGCTCAGTGATAATTGGTATCAGTAAAATTTATGATTTGACCCTCTTTGATGAAATTTGGGGTTTTTCACACCACTGAATGGGAAGACATCAAAGGCTGCATGGATTCCACCTTAAAAGCTTGGATGTAAAGAATTTTTTAAAACTTTTTTTTGCAAACAAATATAATATAAAAAAATAATGATTTTTCTTCATTTATAACTTCATAAATATTCATCCGTTTTTAATAATTTTACCACCAAAAGAAAGCCAAGAAAGGGCACTATCATCATGATGGGTGTTATCTTCCAATTCATTCTCTAAATAGTGGAAAAACATGGCCAAAAATGTATTGCTCCAATTTTGACAATTGGTAAACAACACCTCTTGTGACTTACGGAGCCCCCTGACAGTTCAAAGGTCAAGGTCACACAACACACTTCCTGTTTAGTACTGGAAGTACTTGGTGGTCACAAAAAATCATAATTCTCAGGGCAGATGTTCTTTTGTGGATTTCAGACAGATAGCCTGTATGTATGTCAATTTTAAGATCATATATTGTTTTTAGATACCTTAAACCACTGTAAAATCGCCTGGAACCTTCCAGGTTTCATGAATGCTTTAAGACGTCGGGCGGGTCATCAGGAACTTTTATCTGGAACATAAAAGTTGCCGGCGTTTCCCCGATGTCTTATCAGCAAATATCATCTTAAAGTACACGGCAGGGTCCCGGCAGTGTCCCGCACGCACATCGGCAGATTATAATAGGGATGCCGGTGGCATCGTGCGGTGAAAATAGGATTAAATTTTTTTTAAGCCTACTGCCTCAGTCACATTTGCACCGATTTCAGTAAAGATGCCCGGCCGATGGGTATTTTTTTGCAAAATCGGCAGGCAGTTCAGATTGCCGTGCGGGCACCGGGAGATCATCGGCCACAATTGGGCATCTTTAAGACGTCGGGCGGGTCATCGGGAACTTTTATCTGGAACATAAAAGTTGCCGGCGTTTCCCCGATGTATTATCAGCAAATATCATCTTAAAGTACACGGCAGGGTCCCGACAGTGTCCCACAGGCACATCGGCAGATTATCTTACGGCTGCCGGTGGCATCGCGCGGTGAAAATAGGATTTTTTTTATTTCATGTGTTCACAGGCCATCGTTAGATGATCCACCGGGCTCCCTCCGATATCACATAGACGTCTTAAGGATATCCTACAGACGTCTGACAATGATCAAGACGTCTTTAGGATGTCTTTCAGACGTCTGTCAAATAATTTAGACGTATTTGAGATATCCTGCAGACGTCTGTGCCATTCAGTCTTGCACGTGCCGTGCGGTGCCCTTCAATAATGTGACCACGGTACGGCATATCTCAAATTGTGGCTGATAAACTCCCCAGCGCCCGGCAGACTGTGAAGTCGGCCGATTGTTACTTCCCGGCCGGCGCCCGGTGCAAATGTGACTGAGGCATACCCAGACGTCTTTAAGACATCCTGCAGATGTCAGTTTGATATGATGATGGCGTGTGTAGTCAATCTGAACACATGTTGTCAGAATGATAATAGACCCTGATCCATGTGAATCATTATTGACACTCTCTAGTTGTACAACGAGAGCTAAATCTAGATTTTTAACCCTAATTTTTATATATTTCTAATTTATTGCACTTTATTTTGAAATTGTTTTTTCTTTCTTTGTTATTTCTGATTTTTCGCTGAACCACTCCCACCCAACACACATTTTGTATCATGGCTATTCACCCCCTAAACAATGTTTTGTCAGTGGCTATATATATATATATATATATATATATATATATATATATATATATATATATATATATATATATATATATATATATATATATATATATATATATATATATATATATATATATTGCATGGGTACGCAAGTGAGACTTAAGGAACTTACTCAACCTTAGCAAGAGTGGGTGACAGCGAATTTCATACGTGAGAGATAGTAGGCGATACCTCAGGTGAGACACAACCGCCTAACTGAGACAGCAGCAAGAATGAGGCAGAGATATATAGGTGACACACAGAACATCTAGGTGACAAGCAGACAGGCAATCTAATTCATTGCTGCAGAATCAATGTTTTGCACGTTAAACGCATCGAAGAAAATTGGTTATTAATTAACCAAGTCTTTGATGCTCTATGAATGCACGAATCCTATCACAATTAAAATATTTCTCACACAAGAAACCTGGAGACCTATGCATAAGGAAATTTTACTTACACTGTTGACAATATGTGGGTGCCGAAACTATGTTCAATTTGTTTATTTTTAGAGCATAATGGCACAGGAAGAATGTGGGGAGACAGAGCCTTTGGTTGGGGTAAAGCACTTCTCCCCCGGCTTGCTATTCCCCCATGAATTCTGCAAGGAGGCCCGTGAACTCTTCAGGTTGGGATACCCTCTGGTAAGCTTCATGTGATTCTTACAAAATGGTCTTGTCACGGTATGACTGTCCATACATTTAAGATAATACAGCCAAAGATGGTCTGGGAGCGGATTGGTTTGAAAGGAGCCATTGAAAGGTGCATCAATGCATTAATACACTCATTTTCGCCTGCTTTTAATAAGGTTTTAGAATTCCTTTTTTCACCCAAATCATTTACTTATAAACTGAGAACGAAAATGTGCCATACTATTTAAAATGTCCTTTTAACATTGTAAAACAATGAATGTTTTTTTAGCACATTGATGCATCAGTTCACTCAATGCCATGAAGTTATGAATTAGGGAATATTATAAAGATATAAAGAGGAATGAACATATTTATGTTTGATTGTTTAGGGTGTTAACATAATGTTTTTCTTCTAGTCTTATAATCAAATAATCAACAACAAACATGTTTTGTGTATTAACCTTTTAAGGAACTGAGAGACCATATTATGCCAATGAGCCTTTAAGCAAGCACCTCGTTCTGATATTTGTAGAACTATATAATATTGGCATTGATGTTTCAGTGTTTGTCCTACATGTTTCAATTCATATTGTTGCCGATCAGTCTGGCGTTCTGTGGGCATCTAAACAACAACCAACTAGCTTCAGTAGCCATGGCTTTATCTGTAAGTAATTTCTGAATATATTATTACATTCATTTTACATGTTTGCAGTAAAGAGGGGTATGTGAATTTAATTTCCTCACTCCAATCTTCCAGAAGCTCATTATACATTTAAAAGGTAATATGAATTTAATTATTTTATTCCAGTCTTTCAGGTGATTACTATAACAACATTAACTTTAGGAAGAGGACTGGCTTTTGGTGGAGATACGTTTTTCGCCCAGGTTAATATAAATTTGTCCTCCAGTGACAAAATAAAAACCCAATCTTATAATGTTTGGAAAATGTGATAACTCACTCAATTCAAATGTATGTTCAAACTTGTGGGTCCATCTTAGATATTTCATTTATGATCCAATAAGTGTTGGAGGTCTAGTCAATCGTTTTTATCCCCCAAATGAATAAAGTTAAGTACAATATTATAAACATAATCTTCTTCAATTTAAAAGTGTTATGGTAGTCCTAATAGAAAGAGGATGGGAATATACCTTCCACAAGGTAGGACATGTTCTACTAATACATAATATCTCTTATAATACCAATATATAATTTATAACCTCCAGCAACTTTCAATGTTAACCGCCTTTTCCACCGATGATTCTACACTTTTAAACATTTTTAGGTTTGATATTTGGTGTGCTGATTTCTTTTCCTATCTGGGCCATTCAGCTTAATATTGAGACTATCTTGTTATTGGTGCGACAGGACCCCACAGTATCGAGGTAGAATCCCTTCCATTACAGATTATACAATATGTAACGGCCAAGATAAAAAGTATATTTTGTTGTATATCATTAACTATGTCATAACTACACGGGTATTTTTTGTTATCAATTAAACAAAAGGTAACCATACAATGTTTGTTAAATTAAAAAATGAATGATTTCAAAGCAAAATGCGGAATCTGTAAAATATGGTTAATATAATATATATGCACCTCTCGTTCCAGCACCCTGACCTGGGATGAGAGTGTTGTAGACAAAGAGACTTGGCTGTGTTGATGCTGGTCTCTGCAATCTCTGCAATGAAAGCTTGTTTAGAGCTTCTTTCCTCTATTTTGCTCCTTGTGAAATGGTCATGTTCAGCTAATCATCAGGCCCAAAAAGTTACCATAATCTGACTCTTGAACAATATGGACTCTTCACAGATACACCTGGTTGTATTTCCAACACGGTCTTAGATATATTGAAAACACTGCCCTTCTGTTTGTAAATGTTTACAACATACCATTTCCCTGACAATGAGGGTGGCATAGTCATAGTTACTGTAGAGGGTCCAGCACCACCGTCCATTGGGCAACCCAGGTTCCCAACATAAGGAGTTACACTAGTGACCTTTAATATACTGAAGCTTTATTAAACTCACGAAACAGACCTTTCTTTCTTTGACAACATGTTGCCCCAACAAAGACCCATTTTGTAAAAAAAACACTTGGCTAGATTAAATTGGTTTGGGTTTGGTATGATATCTTATTACAAAATACCATATATTTCATAACATCTTAAAGGAAAATAAGATTAGATTGTTTGGAACTGGCCCTTTAATGATGTGTGACGTGGTATAACACACACAATTAGGGACAACTCAAGTACAGTTCATATGATACGATAATGAAAATAGCAAATTATCTAAGTGATATTATGGATTCAGGGTGGAGTTGGGAGTGCCTTGAGGGGTGGCGCCCTCTTGGACTAGTAGCTGCTGCCAGTATTGTTCTGAATTTCCTCTTCTGGTTCGGTATGGAGGTGGGCACATTCATGGCAGGTAAAACCTTGCACATCATAAATGGAAAATACTCAAATAATTTAGTGTTTGAGTGGCAAAAACTGATCTTGATAATTCATAAATGATCATGATAATTCATAAAAATGATCATGATAATTCATAATAATTACAAAATAATTGGCAAAATAAGTTCATTAATTGTCAAAAGAAGTTCTTATTTTTAGAGTTGGTGTATTGACTATTATTTGGCTATACAAATTGATGCAAGCATAACAAATGTGATTTAGGGATCCTTGGTGAAATGGAAATCAGTGCCTATTCCATCATGTTTCAAGTGGAGGGGTTTGCATGGACAGTAAGTGTTTACAAAAGAAAATTCTGAGCACTATCATTCCAAATTACCTATCTTTTATCTAGTCATAAAGTTTTAAAAAATTAAATGATTTGTGCCAGGATTTGCTCTCTTTATATTATTTCACATATTTACAGATTCCCCTTGGACTGGGTGGAGCATGCACCGCCAGACTGGGTCAGTTCCTCGGCTCCAATGACCCACTCAGAGCACTGAATACTCAAAGGGTTTCCCTTTTACTCATGACTCCGTTGCAATATACTGTCCTAAATTATAGACGATCTATATAACCCTTTCACATTTGTAATTTGCTAAAGTTCGACTTAAATTATTTGAGGTTTCTGACATACCCTGTATTCTGGTAGAACTCTATACTATACATTTACTCATAGGGTGCCATTCAATACATTTCACAATTAGATTGTCAGGTATTTAAAGCTAAATTATAACGTTATGGAGATCATTGTAAGTTAATTCTACTAAATAAGATCATGTAACAGTCTCCTACACGTTCACCTAAAACCTTATGAGTAGTTTATAGGTATTTATGACTCCTGGATGTGTGACGAACGTTTGCAAACATTTTTCAGATGTATCTGTGCCCTTACGAATAATAATTTATATTTTCGACATACTAATAAAGAAAACAATCAAATGTCTATCCTCCATAACAAGGTTATGAGTCTTATAATCATGATTGTGTAATGAAAACTTTACTTTAGTATTAATAGTCTTCTTGGGAGGCTCCCAGTAATCATTTAGAACTATGCTGCAATGGTAGTGGTGAAGATCACGAAAATTTATAATATTCCTGATAAAATAAGGAAGCTATCCAGAATACATTCTTAACACTCCTTGCTACCTGGGGATACTAATTGGGAAGGCGACACCTTATGCCTCAGTCACATTTGCACCGGGCGCCGGCCGGGAAGTAAAAATCGGCCCACTTCACAGTCTTCCGGGCGCCGGGGAGTTTATCAGCAACAATCTCAGATATGCCGTAGCTGTGGTCACATTATACACGGGTGCCGCACGACGCTTGCTAGATGAGATGTCAAAGACGTTTGCAGGATATCCTGAAGACGTCTGTCTCATTGACAGACGTCTGTGAGATATCCTAAAGACGTCTGTCTCATTTGACAGACGTCTGAAGGACGTCCTAAAGACGTCTATGTGACATCGTAGGGAGCCCGTCAGATCATCTGACGATAGCCTGTGAACACATGCAATAAAAATAATCCTATTTTCACCGCACGATGCCACCGGCAGCCCTAAGATAATCTGCCGATGTCCCTGTGGGACAGTGCCGGGACCCTGCCGTGTACTTTAAGATGATATTTGCTGATAAGACATCGGGGAAACGCCGGCAACTTTTATGTTCCAGATAAAAGTTCCCGATGACCCGCCCGACGTCTTAAAGATGCCCAATTGTGGCCGATGATCTCCCGGTGCCCGCACGGCAATCTGAACTGCCTGCCGATTTTGTAAAAAATACCCATCGGCCGGGCATCTTTACTGAAATCGGGGCAAATGTGACTGAGGCATAACTGGGTCTATTTAATCTTAATACATCAAGCAGAAATCTCTGGTCTAACATTGTTATATAGTTTCTATAATTAAGTTATGATTATTACAATTAAAGTTTCATTAAAAATATTCTTACAGGGAGTGTGTGTCTCCATCTTCCGTGGAACCGGAAGACAGAATATTGGTGCTGGTGTGGTCTTTACAGGAATATTTTTGATTGCCATGCCTGTAGGTGCCCCCCTTATGTTCCAAACTTCTCTGGGCCTTTTGTGGGGTTATGTGGTGGGCATCTTGCTTCAAAATATTTTCTTCATGGTTGTAATTTTCAAAATGGATTGGACTGAGGAAGCATGCAAGGTTATCTTTTATTATATCTTATTATTTTGAACAAATAGAGGTTGTTATAATAATTTCTTTGTGACGTATTTCTTTAAAACTATTTTCAGGCTCGGATTCGTGCCGATGTTTCAAATATTCATAATCAAGTTTATAAACGAGACTCACAGGAGGATAAAGTGAATGAGACATTCGGTGAGTTAACGAATAAATTCCTATAATAATGATCATAATAATTATTAATAATATGAAAAGGAATGATAAAGTCATTAATCATACAGAGCAACCACTGTACCCATTGGTTTGATCTTGGGCTCATATGGGTGAAAAAGGTGAAATATTCAGAAAGGCAGAAGGGATATAACATACATTCCTTTTATTATTAGTCAAAATGGCCAAAAACTGGTATTTCAAACAGAACAGAGTTACCTTCCACTGGTGGTTAAATGTCTCAAATGTCGACCTCATATGACCATTGTGTCGTAAAACACAATTTCTTAAGGTCTATAATCCACAATCAGTTTGAAGCAGCTGGAGAGAACTTCGGGTGGTCTCGTATATTTACGTAACTGCCTTCGGCTCTGGGGGATTCCAGGATGAGAGTGAGGCTATGACGCCAGTGGGGGGTATTTCCCATTCAGCACACATGGCGGACAAACCAAACGATAACAGAGGCAGGTGGTCTTCTCTGTCATATGTTGTTAAAATGTTAATATAATGTCATAATTATGCAATATCCTGCTAGCACAGTATATAAACTCTAACTCTAACTGAATTCAGACTGGATATTATGCAACTTTCTTCAATTGATAAGTAGTGTTCTCCAATCACCCATCGACAAAGCCCAGATAGGTGATATAAGTCGCCACCTGCAAAAACTGAGTCGAGACTAATAATAACAAATTAAGACTAGCTGGTAAAGTTTACTTTTTCTGTGCTAAATTAACAAATAACATTACTTTGAACACACTTAAGCCAAAAAAACATAAGTCTGTCCCAGTTTTTCATTGTGGATTATAGACCTTAAGTTAACATATCTGGGGCAAAAACCTACAGACTCAGGTTTCGCTTTTTTGTAAGGACTGAGCATTTTCTTGCCGCCATCGAAGTATATCACTTAATGTAAATGAAAAAAAATATCAAAATATGATAAATGAATAACAGCTAATTTTGAATAAATGAATTCCAGGGCTTTTGCATAATGAGTATAACAAGCAGACAGGAAGTTTATCAAATAGCATCCCGGAAACTGGAGGCCCCTCAAGCAGATCCCGGAAGGCCTTGGTTTTGAGAAGGTTAGGAATACTCCTGATCTTCATTGTCATACTTCTCTGTGGAGTACTCTGCCGAATATTTGTCGATGTCACACCAAAGGAGGAGTGGAAGGAATCTCTTGTGCAAAATGAAACTCTGGTGACCACAGAGCCTGCAAATTAAAATAATAAAATAGATTTTAAAGAAATAATAAAAAAAAATAATAAAAAAAAATAATAAAAAAAATAATCAAAAAAAATAATCAAAAAAAATAATCAAAAAAAATAATCAAAAAAAATAATCAAAAAAAATAATCAAAAAAAATAATAAACAAAAATAATAAACAAAAATAATAAACAAAAATAATCATAAAAATAATAAAATAATAAAAAAATAAAAAAAGATGAATTTAAGATAAATTTAAGATAAATAAATAAATAGATAAATAAATAAATAAATAAACTAATTTTGCAACATAACATTTACATGCATTTGTAAAGGGTTGCCAGTTTAGTTAGGCAGCTGATTCGTGTTTATGGATTAGATAGATCCCTTTAATGAATATACCTGACTTTGGAGGTACCACATTTGAATGAGTAGATCAACATGAAATATTGAAATTTAATTGAATGAATTTGCAGCCATAAAATGTCGACTGGTGATGCGATGAAAGAGACAACTGCGTGAATGTCTACGGGAAAGCGAGGAAGTTTTCTTTGTAAAAATTGAACGTCTATTTCCTTATTAGATCTGCTATTGTACAAAAAAGTATATTAATGAATATTGAATATTACCACTCAAATCTTATATGTTTATATATTTACTCAATATTAGATATACAAATATATATAATAGAAATTACAGAATGCTGCAGGAAACTGGGGAAACTTAAAAAGAGAGATCATATTACACAAAATCTTATGGACCTGCATTGGCTGCCTGTAAAGGCAAGAATTGATTTTAAAATATCTTTATTAACATGGAAGGTGCAAAATGGCTTTGCCCCGAAATACCTATCTCAATTATTACAGTGTAAAAAACCAGGTATGGGACTGCGATCAAATGATAAGAATGAATACGTAGTACCGATGACTAATATGAAATCTTATGGTGATAGGGCTTTCATGGTGTATGCGCCAAGGAATTGGAATGCCCAGCCCCTTGCAGTGAAGAAGTGTAAAACTGTGAATACTTTCATGAAAAAAGCTTAAGACATATCTATATAAAAAGCATCTGAATGAAGCGCTTTGAGCAGACCTAGTCCGGTATAGCGCTATATAAATCGTTATTATTATTGCATAGATCAGAGCATACTTTCCTGATTTTCTTATGCAGTAAATTGAATTGATTCTAAGGGTATATCGACAGATTAAGGTCATTTAATTTTTGTTTATGAGATAAATGATTAGTCTATAAACCAAATGAATATAGCAATCCAAGCAGACATGACTATAAAAGATAAAAACTATTCATTTGTGCTAAAAATACCACATCTACCCCCACAGCAATGTCAACTCAGACTACCGTACCTACAGCTCCTGTACCATTACCTTGCACTTCATGTTCTACAAAATCTAATTCAAATAAATCAAACCTGAATAATAAAAGCCAGCCACCTCGTGCCACCAAACCTGAATAATAAAAGCCAACCACCTCGTGCCACCAAACCTGAATAATAAAAGCCAACCACCTCGTGCCTCCAAACCTGAATTATAAAAGCCAGCCACCTCGTGCCACCAAACCTGAATAATAAAAACCAGCCACCTCGTGCCACCAAACCTGAATTATAAAAGCCAGCCACCTCGTGCCTCCAAACCTGAATAATAAAGCCAGCCACCTCGTGCCACCAAACCTGAATAATAAAAGCCAGCAACATATTGCCACCAAACCTGAATAATAAAGCCAACCACCTCGTGCCACCAAACCTGAATAATAAAGCCAGCCACCTCGTGCCACCAAACCTGAATAATAAAGCCAGCCACCTCGTGCCACCAAACCTGAATAATAAAAGCCAGCAACATATTGCCACCAAACCTGAAAGCAGTGGATCCTCGATCAAAAGCTTTGAAAAGATTTGAAAAATGCCAGAAAATGTTCCCCACAAGCAAGCGAAATAATTCCAAGTGCAAATGTTAAGGCTAGTGCTGTGTCAGTATTTTTGTTCTGAAATAGCTGTCTGTTCAATATCTTTACTGGCAAATGACCATATCAATGACTCTTCAGTTACCCAAAGCCTGTATAAATGTTGTTGACTGTAATGCTCACAGCTATGTTTGATGGTAAGGGACAACACAGATGCCAAACGACATTAGTTCAGGACTTTTTAACCAAAAGCAATGTGTACCTGCAGTGGTATAAATTTCACAAATAGAAATTTCAAAGTACATCTTATTGTTAAATTTCTGCAGCACTTAAGGTGGTAACAAACCCTAGCAAAAACTGTTGAACCTTTCAGATGACGATTTTTCTTTTTTTATTGATTCTAAAAGTAGACAGTCTTATCCATCTGTTGAGACACTTTGAACACAATATGATGTTTAAAAGTTGACCAAAATGATGAGTTTGTAAAATTATTGCTCAAAACTTGATTTCAATAGCTTTATTAATCCTGTCACTAAACCCACAGGACTAATTGCTTCTGTACAAGAAATATGTATTCTACTGTTATGTGACCAGTTAGGCACACAGTCCACACCAGACAGTTAATTGGACAGTTATAATTATATGTATTGTTCTGCACATCAAACATAGATCTGTTATGTCCACAACACTGAAATCATGCTGCTTCAATAATAAAATATTGTTTTGAAATATTATCTGTTGGAAGAAATTATAAATTCTTTTATTTTTCCTTTTATTAAATTTATTCATTTTTTAAATCTATAATTAAAGATAATATGTCTAGGAAAGATAGTGCTATGAGTATGACACTATGTGAGATCAACTCAGTATGACACTATGTGAGATCAACTCAGTAGTGAACTTTGTGCTTGCGACAGGTTGGCAACTGTGATGTGCCAATATGTGACACTTGATGAGTGAGTTTGAATTCCACTGTTTTTTATTTCTGGATATCATTACTGCAGAGTTCATTGCTCGTAGAATATTCAAGCTGTTGGTAACATTGCACATTCAAAATGCCAAAAGTATCCAAAAAATCCTCTAGGTCAAGAAAGAGACAGCAGAATCAAAAAATGACAAAACCCTTGGATAGCAATGCAACAACATTGCGGACACATCTCATGACTGCTATGCAAGATGCTGGGTAGGTTACATGATATTCTTATCTACAGTTATTATCAAGAGAGAGGGGCTGTTTTTACTATGCAGAAGCCTTCCTTATTCGTCCTGATAAAAGTGCAAGAATTAAATAAAATAGGTTAAATTCATACAAAATACATGCATATAAGTGTCAGTTTACTGCTGCATATTTCTGACACTTTCACACTTATTGATGCTAAGCAATTGTTGTCACTCTAGGTAAGTGACATCAACAGTTCAGTCATGTGTCAGCTTGTCTATTGTCCTCAAGTGTCAATTCATGAACAAAGCTCATAAAGTGTCATGTCAATGTATTGGCATGTAATTATACTAAATATTCAATAACCAATCTTGATATGCCAAGATCACATGACCTGTCACCTTTGGTTGCATGGTGTAAATAAAAATTTATATGAAAAAGTCTGATATAGAAAATAAAAAATTATTTATGATAAATGCTTTGCCTTTTTATACACCTAATTAGACTTTATATTCTACAAACACCATGATTGCATGAGCCAAATGGTAATCAAACATGACCGTCTCCACACCTAGTGCAATTGGGTAGTTAGTTTTGCAATACAATTTTAATCCCCAATCAAGCTTCTCTATCAGATTGTTAAACACACAATTCAGCTCTGGGAGGTTTTTTCCCTTTACAGAGAAACTATTTTTTATCACAACCTTACAATAAAGTTCATTATTTTCATACTTCTACTCTATATTTTAATATGAAAAACAGACATGTGATAGATAAGAAGTTGATTTATTTAGTTTGCTGAGAATCAACTTGGTCTGCTTATCCATTTCTTGTCACTATCAGGTATTGCAAAGGGTAAGTTTTTAAGTTCAACATCTATTTGTATAAAAACTATAAATTTCTATATCATAATATTATGCAAAAGTTGTTGGGTAACTTATAAGGATTCTAAATATGTCTACTTCATGGGATTGTGTTTGTTACTTATGGAGATATTGGAGTTCAAAGTCGGTGATGTGTGCAACTCACTTTGCTGAGTTGAGTCTTATCTGTACAAAAAGCTATTTATTATTTTGCTTTGATTTTTTCTGTTATGTTTAGCTATAAGTATGATTAGTAAATGGTGAAGATTTGAATAAAAAATAATGAATAGATTTTGCACAGCAAGAGGTTGTTTGTGATCATGTTGAGGATCACAGCCAGCAAGTTCACTAGGGTTTGTTACCACCTTAATATGATGTTTGAATTAATATAGGTATTTTTTACAATCATTTAGAACACCATTCCAAGTGTAAACACACCAAGGACAAATGTTTGTGAAATTGATGGTTCAATATTTCATATTGGAGGAAAGATTCAATACAAGAGGGACCCATGGGTTCTAAAAATAGCTCCTCAACAATTATATGAGGGTGGTTCCCAGGCGCAGTAGTAGCAGCAGCAGTAGTAGTAACAGCAGCAGCAGGAGCAGCAGCAGTAGCAGTAGAAGCAGCAGCAGTAGTAGTAGAAGCAGCAGTAGCAGCAGAAGCAGCAGTAGCAGTATCAGCAGCAGTAGAAGCAGCAGCAGCAGTAGCAGCAGTTGCGTTCAACGTCTTCAACCCATTCAGAGCTTTGTGAAGTTATCCCAGGAGACGTGACTAGATAATACAGAAACCTTAACAGATCCTGTATTATCTTTAATTTAAACAAAAAAACGCACAGGTGCCAGTCTGTGTCAGTGTAGTGCATGTTGAATCCATTTATATATATCAAAGGTATGAAGAGAGAGAGAAATACACTCGTGTTCTGTTTTCTCGAGAAATTGAAACCCCCAACTTTTAAATTTCAATTTATATCAGGATTGATAATTTTAATTTCATGCATCAGGTACTTTTAGGTCAACACTATTCATCCTGCCACCTGGCGAGAGATTGAATCAATGCACAATAAGGTATATTCATAATATGATGGACATGTTAAAAGCAGGAGGGTCACACAACAAAAGGTTCAGAGATCTTCTTGCTACTCTGTCAGCATATGAAGGTAATGATGCCAATCCGCCTCTGACGACACGTGCGGGAAGATATTTCACGACTTGCGGCCGATTCTGTGCACAGCTTTATACATTCGGTGTTCCTTATTTGACTAAAACCTTGAACCAGAAATTGTTTGAACCCCAAATTGGTGTACAACTGTTTCAAGCAATTATTTGGGTTTTAATTCATTGTTGAACAGCGATACTGGTAAAAAAAGAATATTGAGTTTGTAATTTTGTACCTGATGATTCAATTGCCAACTGACACCATTAACAATGTCAGCGCTAATAGGTACATTGCCTAAACAGATTGATGACGCATTAAAAAAACCCGAAGCATCATTACAGATATGGCGGTTAATGTTTTTTCCACAAATTACTGAGAATTAGGCAAATGAGAATTGGCAAAAGGTTCAGTTAATGATAAGAGTAAGGTTTTCCATTTACCTTCTAGAGCCCTTTTAACCCATGCTACTTTGTTGGCCTTAACCATGCTTAAAGAATCTGGAGATTTCAAACCCCATCACTAATTCCCTGTATGATCGTATTACTTTCCATTAAGTATTGTTGGTCACCTTGCTCTATTTCCTATTCTCTGGTTTCACACACAAAAAAACAAAATGGGATGTATATTTATCCGCCAGTCAGCAGATATCATTTCCCTATTTTCTATGACATTTTTTTTTACAAAACTGTATAGGTGTACATCCCAATGCCTTGTCAGAGCCATTAAGATACACTAATGACCACCAAGATTGCACCAGAATGAGTCCATTAAGACAGCTCTGCTCTGATGATATATAATAGATGACCAGGATATCTTGTCAAAAGCAATGAAACATAATTCGGAATAAATGAGTTTACAAGCATGTATCTCTGCATAAATGTCACATCTGGTGCTGTGTTTTACCCAGCTTGTCAAATCTTTTATTGGGTTCAGGTCTTCTCAATTTTGTGCTGTCCTCATGAACTAGGTGGTTAGATATCACTACAGAAGTGTATGAGGTATTTTGTCTCGACATTATGTCATACCTATGGCCTGTCTTTAAATATATAAACATTGAGATTATGGGTGACATGTAAGTGCATTGTGGCCAATGCAATTCTCAAGTGGTAAACGGAAAACTAAGTGACAGAAAAAAAAGATCACTACATGAATGTGAAATCATATCAAATTTATCAATTTCATAAAGCATCAATTTCAATTTAACAATTTCATATAGCATCAATTTCAATTTTATCTCTTGAAGAATAAAGCTCAGACGAATGAGAAATGTGTCTGCTCCAATCCCCATGGTAACGTGTCATCACACTGACTTGTCTATATAAAGATTTGGGTGGTGCTTATCACAACTAGCAAAATGTGGACTAAGACGTCTTAATTGGATAGAATTAGACAAAACAGACCCAGACCTACAGGCTCTTCTGTTGAAGATTAAACATGATGGAAACTTCCAGAAATTAAAAAATATTGTGTGCTTTGGAAATACTGTACCGTGACATTATAACCCAGAAGAGAGGAATATGAAAGCACTGAAAGATTCTACTCTACCATATTACCAAACAGTAGTGGGGTGTATCTGAGTATAAACAAATATTTGGCAAAAGAACACCATTTGTCTTAGATATCAGTGTGTATATGTTGATGACAAAGGCACATAGACTGGAGGTTATCTCTGATACTGAAGGAACTAGCTGCTGTACATGATTAAAATACTGAAATGATTGGCATTGCAAAAAATCAAATTTTAAATTCTATATTTCAGAACTGTGATACTCCTCTTTTATGGTAAAGTGGTAAAAAAGGATACTGATACATATATTCTGGAATATTCTGGAATACCTATCCATATTTTGCGACAGTTTCCTTCTCTTGTGTATATTGGTACACTATTCAGCATTTATTGTCCAACACATGTCAGTATTATCTGACGTCATTGCCTAAATCTGTGCAACATTTGTTTTGATCTTTCGGATGACATGTCTGTCAAATGGTGAGGTTTTTGTTCTTCTCCCCCAAGAAATACCTCATTCCAACCAGAATATTATTGGCAAGGAGCAAATAATTGGCCAGACGATTCCGATTTTTTTATCGTTTGGTAGAATATCACCCTGCATCTGAAAAAAATACAAACCATTCAATATATTAGCCTACAACATATTTGAAAAGTTCATTTTTGTATTTTATATTTGGTTAGGTATACACTGATTAGTATTCAGCGAATATTCCTGATTCTACAGTACTGATTTGAATTACAGTACAATTATCTGTTGACAGCAATGTTTATTGTTTTTTTAATATGTACAGTTCAAATTGTTTTCAAAATAGAGCATATTTTGCTGATATTATAAAGTTTCTTCTTCCACTGCGGCAGACCAGCCAGCTACCAAATCGGATGATCCTATTAAAAAAAGGAAAATGAGAACCCTTTATTAATCATTAAGTTCCAATTCTAATCCCTTAGTATAAATTGGATGCATTTAGTTCATTAAACTATATGTTTCAACATATGGGTCAGTATTTGTTTCAACAGAGGAACATACAAAGTCGAACATTCAAGGTCGTGTATAAAAAATGTGCTAAAACCGATATATATAGCAGAGCCCAAAGTGTACGCTCCGTTAAACCATGATATACTAAACCCATTTTACCACAATACATCGGACATGCATTGTTAATCATTTCAAGTGGGGTTAATGTAAATGTCCCACTTGGGACTTTGCAATGCAGTGAACCCCTCATAAAATTGTCAAGACAGGTTTGCTATACCTCTGCCTTCTTAATTCAAACAGCAACTTTAAGAAGCTAAAACGTGCAAATTTACAATTAAATCTCTTTGGATTTGTAAGAACAATGGTATAGAATAGGTCAAATATATGTAATTGGGTATGTTTATAGACCTTTAAAGTTGGTAGGGTCTTGTTAATCAAAACATTGTCAGAGGGTCATGTAAGCTTGGATGCAATCTGTGACCCGGATTCCCCACCAATATATTATATACAGGTTTGCTACCTGGCTAACCTCATACATATAGGGAAACTCGCTGGCTGAGATTTGCTGGCCATATACCCTACTTCCTACTGTGCCTATCTCATATGGGGATCAAGGAGAACAGCAGACTCAGTATGGACAGTGTACAATGGTCGTCTTTATTCGATTGACACAACACATACATAGAGTCGGGTTAGGTAAGGCATGGCATGAGTATGGAGATGACCAGACGGATGCTGATTGCAATGGTGCTCTCCGGCCTGGAGCTGCACCTCAGGGAAGTGCGGGGATCCAATGTCTTTCAATGATGACCGAACCTCTGTCTCTACCAAGAGCCTGAATCGAAGAGTGCAACCTGGTTATGTAGGCATGTAGGCACAGATCAAAGTCGAGGTTGATTGGCACTTGGCCTGCAGTGTGACATGTGTGTCATCATAACTGCTTAGTTTCTCTAACATTGTCTCTTATATTGTCTTTCGTGTACACAGTCAATCTCTGTCCCACAGGACATCATGCAATTTAGAGTATCAATCAAAGAAGTGACCTATACTTATGAAAATATTAACATACACATGCCTGCTTAAAATAAGCTGTCTGATAGCACAGCATTACTGTAGGATAATTTGATATTTGCTCTTCAAGTCTTGCAACAAGGTTCATGATTGTCAACTGTAATTATGGAAGTGTGCCTCCGAATCTCAGAAATTACATCTGTGAGAATATTCCACAGTGAACATTGATTTGGTTTAATCCTATTTTAAATAGATACTGTAGGATGATTGACAGATTGTCTGTGGGCAGTGTATGGGTTTTAACTACATCAGAAGTGTTTATGATTGACATGATGCAACATCTTAGCAGCGCATGGAGGGATAATCATGGTAATTACAGGTCTTGAGGGACCGTGTGCACTTTTACGATCACCATATCAGTGTTTAAGGATAATGACCTTTCAATAGGACACTGATTCAACCTAACACTGATACATCATGACTTAAAATAAACTTACTCTTGAGGAATGTTACCTTGAACAACATATGCTATATAATTGAATGTAAACCTCCCACAATGGCTTTTAAACAGGCAAAGTCAAACATCTCATCCATGACTACATTTAGCCTCACATGCCTCATGTAGTGCAAAATATGGTGACGTGTGTTCATTACCTTCATGACATGTGTGTGTTCATTACCTTGCATCTTCAACATATGTACATTCATTTAAGATCAAGATTGCTCTGTGAGTTACTTCAATGAGTAAATGATGTGTACAGAAATATTTTATATGGTTCTATACAGACACAAAGTTTAACAATTTCAAAGACCAACAAAAATATGAAAACAAATCATGTACAGAAAAGGGTGGTGGACATTTAATTCACAGTCTGAGAAGGGGGCTCCCATTAAGAGAGGGCAGAAAAGTCTTGACAGTTTTGTGGGATTTTTATGGCCAAAATATCGCGATGTCAAGTCAAGTCTCCCATGATATCATAGCATACACTTTGGGCTCTACTGTATTGAAAACACAAATGTAAAATTAATTGGATATCAATATGCACCTCTAAAATCTTAAAACAGACAAAATTGATAATGATGCTTTCCTGGAGTATATTGTTTTTGTTGGTTTGTTTGGGGTGTTACATCAATTTCAACATTATATTTTAGTCATGTTTTGGTGAGACATACTTGTAGTAGACAAGGAGCTGCCTCGCTGAATTGTCATTTCGTGGGTCCTCGAATGACAATCCACCTAGTCACATATATAAAAGGACCAGTGTGTAACTCTTCAGGCATGGGCTCAGCTCATGAGAACTCATGAAATGAATTGAATCTCTCCGTGACCGGGAATCGAACCCACAACCTTTGGATCACCACAGGATTGCCTTTTGATTAAAGAAACATGTGTAGTAATAATGCTCAAATGTGTGTTCAGTGATTTGCCCACTATTTTTGACATGTGAAAGTGACCACACACCCCATCCTTTGGGTCGTCCTTCCCTAAATTACTCACATTATTCATTATTCATATCACAAAAAGGGGAACATCAATATTATACCGAACATCTTCGTCACACAGAAAGGCGAAATTTTGTAGAACACAAAATGTCAAATATTTAGATCACACAAAAAGGCAAACATATTCGTCACACTTTAAGGTAAATTTAATCATACAAAAGGGCCAACAAATCAATGACACAAAAAGTGCAGTACTTTCATAAAAGTTATGCAATGTTTTTCATGAGAAAGATCTTTTCCTTTGTTATATTGCAGATCTAGTCTGCAACGATAAACATTGATCATCAAGCATTTTGTTAAACATTACTAATTTCCTCCTTGCATTCACATTGCCAATAGTTCACCGCATAAAATTTATCGGAGTGTATCCAGTCTGGTAAAAAAATTGGCCATAAAGTTGTTTATTGACCTATCAACGTTACACATTTAGCCACTATAACAGTGGCTTGTACTTGAATGATAAATGTCAAGGTTTGAGCAACAATAGACTTGTGGTGACAATCCAAGAGAAACTTTGATTTTATCTCTTTGCAATTGATATATTAACAGTTTGTTATTAGCGTTGGAGTACAGTTTGTATAATACCGTAGAGTACACCAAAACCATTAATATTCTAGTAAGCTAATTAATAACAATATGGGATTTGTTTTATTAGCAATAATTATCCACTTTACATAGTAAAGGGTTCTTGGTAGCAGCTTGCTCTCATCCCCTGAGGCGTCAATACACCTGGCGGTTGGGCACTCTATCCTAGACCGACCATTCCACTTCTACACCATGGTGTATAAAGCTTAAGACTGCGTGCACATACATACATGTATGTACTGAACACAGACCTCTTGCTCATATACATGGATATAACATTAAACCTTGGAGTGATTACTCCATGGTAAACCTATCACAGATCACTTGCTCATATACATGGATATAACATTAAACCTTGGAGTGCTTACTCCATGGTAAACCTATCACAGATCACTTGCTCATATACATGGATATAACATTAAACCTTGGAGTGATTACTCCATGGTAAACCTATCATAGGTAACTTGTTTATATACATGGCAACAATATTAAACCTTGGAGTAATTTTTCCATGGTAAAACTATCACTTCACTTGTTCATATACAATAACATAACATTAAACCTTGGAGTAATTACTGCAAGGTAAAATTAACAACGCTGTGCAACCCTATGTCTTCATTAGGATTTTCACTGCGAGCAACAAATAAATTGAATCGCTATATAAAGAAAGGCGGGGAGACGCATTTCTTCTTCAAGCAGCGGGCGCTCTCCAAGATAGAAGATATTAATTCTACCCCAGTAGGAGAATCACTTAACAATGTTCTTTTAAACCGGAAATGACTGTTCCCACTTTAATTATATCAGAGAATTGATGTCAACAGGGGATGCAGGGAATGTACACAGACAGCTCACACCAGACCCATCAAGGTAGACAAACATCTTACTTTAATAATGTTCACCAATCACCAGGCATGAATCTCTGAGAATGTATTATTTTACTTGTTCTGTTAATTTTTGGCTATGCAATCTATAGTTGTTTTTTTATATATTTTTTCTACAAAGCGTTCAAATACATTCAAATTGTATTTCTATCTATTGCTCGAGGTATATGTTTGAATAAACCTTCAACAGCTTGTGAACTTCTCCAGGTCGGGATATAAAATGTTATCTGAAATGTAAAGACTCGTCTCAGAATTCTAATGTCCGTTTAGACTGTATATGGTATGCTTTAGTGTGGCAATCTTACCCTGACTATCCAACATGCAGTGTGACCAAATATTACTTTACAGATCAGAAATATTATCATCCATTTTGTCATAGGTTATGTCTTCATTCTAAAAAATATTTATCTCTCATTATTCATTATCTCTCATTATTCATACGCATATCTATTGGAAATTGAATATCAGATCTGTTCAAATCTATGTTTTTATAGGCAAAAATAGAGAGTGAATCAAAAAGTTAAATCCTAAAATTTTACTGGCCTATTTGTTTTATAAATGCAAGTAATCGGAGAAAAGTCAATGTTTTCTGATACCTTTGAAATGATGTCAGAGGTGTCAATCTCTGTTGAATATTTGCATTGCTATTTTTGTCAACTGTATTTAAATATTCAGCAATATGCTGATGTCATTTGGAGCAAATAAAGCCTGCTGTGAACAACAATTCATTATTATTGCGATTCACTGCACACTCTATGTGGCCATATAGCTAGCAATTAGGCAGCCCCATTGAGTTCCATTGAAATATCGTGCGCAGCTCAGAAGATGAGAGATTACAAATAATGAAATGAAACAAAAGGAATAATGAATTTATTTTACCAAAACCTGCATAAAGTCATAGACCATGACAACCAATTTATGATGGTATTGTGACAATGTGTATTATGCTTCAGTAGCGAGTGCCAACATAAAAATGAAGAGAACAGATTCAAATGGTAGAAGTTACAGAGTAATATCCACATAATGTTACTTAATTAGTATATTAATCTTAGCTGCAACTGATACTGAGGTAATTATTAAACATAGAAAACTGTATGATCATCACAATACTATTTTACTCTTATATGATACATATTTGATTAGAGAAGAATGGTTTTGTTTTAAAAAGTGAGGCACAGGTGGATTTGATCTGACGGACATCGACCCACCGTAGAATCTTAACAATCTTACCACTCTCGGAGGTGTGATAAACACTGGGAAGCAACTGTAAGCTGTGGCCCCAAGATCAGCGGAACGCTCTGCACGATCTATTGAAGTAAGTAGCTTTGATAGATGCCAGTAGGTAGCAACAATTAATAAGACAGATAAAAATTAGAGTAGCAGCAAACAAGTTCGATCACGGCAAGATATACATCAGATAAAGAATTAATAAAGGCAACGGGCCTCCAGACAGGATGATTAAAGGAAATGGGCCACCAGACAGGATGATTAAAGGAAATGGGCCACCAGACAGGATGATTAAAGGAAGTGGGCCATCATACAGAACTATTAAAGGAAATGGGCCACCAGACAGGATTATTAAAGGCAATTGGCCACCAAACAGGATAATTAAAGGCAATGGGCCACCAGACAGGGTTATTAAAGGAAATGGGTCACCAGACAGAACTATTAAAGGCATTAGGCCATCAGACAGAACTATTAAAGGCAATGACACCAGTAATCGAGGACAGGATATATTAAGGCAAGAGGCCAGATAATGATCGAAGTATTCAAAGACAATAAAGATGAAGGCAAGAGGCCAATAGGTGACAGCAGTAGTCAAGGACTGGATAGATAAAGGCAAGAAGCTTCTGAGATGTAGCAGTTATAAAGGACACGACAGATGAAGGCAACTGCTGGCAGCTCCAATCAAGGGTCAGATGGATCTGCTAGTCAAATGCTAATACGTGCCATAGGAAATCTGAAAGGCTAAGTGTTGATCAATGTATCCTTCAAATACAGGATAAAAGCTGAAACTAAAACCTTTTATGGGGAATGCAAGCGTTTAAGAATTGGTTTGTGTTTCCATGGCAACGGACATCATTTTTGTTTGTCTATGAATCCCAATTAATTTACTCGGTGCTGATTTAGATATGTAAAGGATAGAAATATTTTTTTCCAGAAAGCACCTCTTTTTAGTGTGGATATTTCTGTTCTGTGCCGTCCAATCTTTGTATTTCGTTTTTAAAACTAAAAAACTCGGTCTTTAATCTATCTTTACATTGATATATATATTTTAGTTCAAATCTAATCCGGGAGTTATTGAAATTGATAGTCTTTCATTGAATATTATTTTAATCTTCTGCTCAGTTGGTTCTTTGCAAATATTGGGAAATTAAATTTGTAAATATTCTAATGAATACTCTTTTTTTTCGAATGTTCCACCACTCAATCACTGACTTTTTTTCATTCTTGGAAAACAGATTTTAATTTCGTCAAATAAATATTATAAGAAAGCAAAGTGTAAGGTTTATAATTTCTAAAAATGCTTTCAAGACTTAGCATTGTATGGATTATGTCCCTTAATTTTTAGTTTATATCTGACATGCTTTAATCAAATTGACAGTTGCAAGAGTCTTCATACACATAGTTTCTACAGAGTTATACTATATATATGGACACATGGGATGGATCACACTTATTTTCATCATTGATTCCATATGTATTGGTTTTAAGAGTCATGATTTGCCTATAATTCTTTTCTTTTTAGAAAATGAAATTTTTAGAAATTGATTTTGAGCACATAAATAATTTTGGAACAATATGCAATTAATTATATATAAAATCGTATTATATGGTTTGCAGTCGTAAAAATTAGAAGTCAGAAAGAAACATGAGTCGTAATAAACTTTCAAAATTGGTGAGCATGACTGTCAGTAGAAACATTTTTAGTTTTCAAACTAATCAATGATAAAAATGTTTTCATTAAAATGATAAGATGTGAATTACAAGGAATGCGGCTATCAGACGGCTTGTGGTCAGATTTAGCAAATCAAATAGGATAAGGAAATCAGACTTGTTTGGGTAATGTGAAAAGGCGAGGTAAGATATCAGACAGCCATTGGTCAAAGGAAACAAGTCAAAAGACAAGTGTACAATATCGGCCTAATTGATGCCTACTTTCCATCTTCCAAAGGTATATTAGAGAAAGGCAAGTATTGGGCAACATACTGGGTTAAGTTCAATTATGTTTGTTGTTATATCTATACAATTATGTGTTCTAATGTATCAAAACAAAACTGGAATTTGTCTGGGTGGAGATTCTCGAAGATAAAGCCTGGAAACATAGCTACAGAGGGATGTGACCTCTATAAGATCTGCTTCCCACGGATGCCAATGTTTGAAGTAGCATTTCGGGGGATTTGTTAGGAACGGTCTGTGCATTCTCAATTATAGACCAGGAGAATACAGACTGCTTATCATGGGGATCAAACCACATACAACATGTGGCTGTAATTATGCATCAAAAGAAAAGACACATTGATCATTACATTAGTTATCCCTTAGAACCTTGGCCAGGAAAGAGTTGATAGTTGTTCTGTCTTCGTGCTTTGAATAAATAATCAAAACAGAACTACCTTAGAGATTCCATAAAGAATGATGAAAACCTCGGAAAAATCAAATAATTAGTTCATTGAGTATTATTAGCATTTTTGAAAAAAACAGTCTGTATCTTGAGTAAGATTTCCCGATTATCCCGATATCTTGTGATATTGATTACTCTCTCGTTGTAATGAATCTTATCAACTTCATATAGAATCATCGCTGGATGATACGACAAAATGGACCAGAATCCATGGACAGATTAGGTATATATGCCTATATCATATATAGATATACAATGGGTATTGTCACAAATATGACTGTCATTTTAAGCCATATGTTTTGTAAGATCAGGAGAGGTTCAGAGTTCATGAAAACAATTCATGGGATGTTCTCTCAGAATTTCAGCCCATTTTAATATAACATTTTATATTTTCGATATTCAAGTCCTATGAATTGATGACCATTCCCAATCGTATACAGATTTTTCTAGAGCGGTACTTTATAGAACAAAGCAAACCAACAACAAAGTGCATGTACTGTAAATTGTAACGTCCCCAAAGATATTCAACCCCAAAACAAAGACACATAACATACACATACTGAATGTGTACAAACACAGGCACAAACACGGGTCTCACCAGTCTCATTTTGTTACACCTCATATTTGTGTACTTGTTTATGTAGCTTGCTGTATTGTTTCACCTTGGTGCACTGTGAATCTATGCAGCCACGCTGGATCCACGTGCAACAGGCAATATTGAGGCAATTACCTTCATGCCTGAGGCAATTACCCTCATCCTTGAGGTACATCGGACATATATACAGGCAATATACTGAGTCATAAAACCTCAACCTTGTGCCATAGGACATCGAGATGCAGTCACCAATGCACTTTATGTGTGCACATGTATTGGTTTCATGTTCTCGTGTACAGTAAAGGTTACTCCAATGAAAAGATTCTCAAAACGTTCAAAACTGTCACGATTGTAAATGAATCAACTGTTTTGTGCATGTGAAAATTAAAAGTAAAGAGATTATGGCGTGATGGTTAGTGAACTCTCCTACTAGAATGCTTGACATGGAAGATAACTTTATATATCTTATTGAATATTCTCATTGATTAGTGGACATAGACCCAGAGATTCCAGAGAGTGATAACTTTGCCATAGATGAAAGATTGCAATAATAGAAAATAATAAGAAATAATTTTAGCCCAAAATAAGTAGCGGTAATTACAACATTCCTCATTATGCTTATTTTCTTTTTAAATTTTATGGTCTATATTTATGTGCAGGTTTAGATTGATCTGGTCGTACGATTTCAGTCAGAGTAGACTGACAGAGTTTCTAGTTAATTGTCGGTGTGTTTTTAAGCACCGTTTGCCATCATTCAACATAGTTTCTCTTCGTGTTATTTAGCTTGACGCACGTCGTGCATTTCCGGCCTATATAATTTATCGGTCTGACTTTTGGAGAGCCTGACAGAGTCACAGACATAACAATCCATCAAACATTAATGTGATGTTTAACTGAGGCTACCTCTTGAGGACATAATCACACTAAAGGTTAAACATCAGTATCAAACATCAAAACAAATTATCCAACTCATATGATCCATGCCCATTTTGCACACGATTACTTGACATCAACATAATGTTTTAATTTTATCTTATTTCATACTTTTTTTTACACTTACACCATAATTCTTTTCGCTTTTAAAATTATCTGCCTCACAACTCATTATGCAGCCATTGATTTTTTTTTGTATCTTACATTCTAACCTATTATTCTTAACCAATGACTTTGTTTTACTTAATTTAATATCGATACACATTCATGGGCAATTTACTATTAACTCACATAGTGTTGCCAATTGAAAACCATTAAGAATTTATTAGTCAGTGTAGTTTTGATGCCATTAAGGATTTATTAGTCAGTGTAGTTTTGATGCCATTAAGGATTTATTAGACAGTGTAGTTTTGATGCCATTAAGGATTTATTAGACAGTGTAGTTTTGATGCCATTAAGGATTTATTAGTCCGTGTAGTTTTGGTGCCATTAAGGATTTATTAGTCAGTGTAGTTTTGGTGCCATTAAGGATTTATTAGTCAGTGTAGTTTTGGTGCCATTAAGGATTTATTAGTCCGTGTAGTTTTGGTGCCATTAAGGATTTATTAGTCAGTGTAGTTTTGGTGCCATTTGGTGCCATTAAGAATTTATTAGTCAGTGTAGTTTTGATGCCATTAAGGATTTATTAGTCAGTGTAGTTTTGATGCCATTAAGGATTTATTAGACAGTGTAGTTTTGATGCCATTAAGGATTTATTAGTCAGTGTAGTTTTGATGCCATTAAGGATTTATTAGTCAGTGTAGTTTTGGTGCCATTAAGGATTTATTAGTCCGTGTAGTTTTGGTGCCATTAAGGATTTATTAGTCAGTGTAGTTTTGGTGCCATTTGGTGCCATTAAGAATTTATTAGTCAGTGTAGTTTTGATGCCATTAAGGATTTATTAGTCAGTGTAGTTTTGATGCCATTAAGGATTTATTAGTCAGTGTAGTTTTGATGCCATTAAGGATTTATTAGACAGTGTAGTTTTGATGCCATTAAGGATTTATTAGACAGTGTAGTTTTGATGCCATTAAGGATTTATTAGTCCGTGTAGTTTTGGTGCCATTAAGGATTTATTAGTCAGTGTAGTTTTGGTGCCATTAATTATGGGTGAAGGTGACACCATGTACCCACTGCAATAGGAAGTTTTGTACTACCCATCTCATATTCAATGTCTCCCATTTCTAATGATGGTCGGATCGATGATTTTTGTTAGGACCAGAGACAAATTAAAGGAAGGTTCATACACGACACTTCACAGACACAACTTTGCGTACAAACGTACGTTAGTGTTAGAAAATTCGTTCACATAAAAAATAAATGTTTTTGGAACGTAATTCATTCCAACTACCACATCGGTTTTCAATGAATATTTCATTTTTTTGTGTTGTTTTTTGTTTTATTTATTTTATATTCTCTATTGTTTGTTATGCTTTTTCCATCCGTACTACATGTGCAGCTCCAATTAATTCTTGTTAACAATATTTCAGAAGCATAAGTCACTTTGAGCACGATTGTGATTGTTTGACTAAATGGGAAGGAAAAGAGGCCCAACGATGACATGCACAGACAACATAGATAATATCTTTCCATGGCCATTACCTGATTAAATGTAGAGAACTAACTAATGGTAAAAAACAACAGAGACAAACACTCTGGAACATTCTGTAGGATTCATAATATTAAACAGTTTACCCTTTTGTTGTTATAATGCTTTATTTGCGATCAGAAAGGAATATGAATTATATGGAATATGCCCTTGAACATGACGTGAAGAGAAAGCAATAAAGTCAGTCAGATGGGGTTTAGCATTTCCAGCAATATTCTAATGGAAACTTGGATCTGGTGAGGGGGGTTAGTATTTCCAATAATATTCTAACGGTACCCTATATTTCAATGGACGTGCCACACTGACTGATTATTCGGAAGTAAATAACACGTCAGGGGCATCCCTATATCAGACCCAGTTTCATAGAGCACATGAAATATGGTAACATATCGGCTGGAGGCGTGATTCAGTTTCACTGAGGCCACCTAGGGAATAATTACAGGGTGTACATGATAAAGAGATCTCTCTTCATCCACGCATCATGTGTAAAGCTTATATCAGATACAAAATCAAAGATGAGATTATGTGCTCATATTAGACAAGAAAACAATGTACATCTAAAGACAAACAGTGTTTGTTTTAAACATTTCTGAAGGGAAATTGGCTCAGGTATTCCATGTATCAAAATTAAAGCAAAGGGCAGCGAGGACATGAACCTATGATATGGCCAATATCCAAATGAATGGAAATGTCACATCTACGCCAATTCTACACAAAACGACATGTGAATAGTCAAGCAAATGAGCCGTCTTTGAGGTTTGTTTAGAATATTTTCAGAGACTTCCTGTACGGCTAACTCGCATTTCACGCTACATGGTGCAGCGCTACAGCGCCATGACACCACACAGAACAATGGTCCAAAATAAACGATTGTCACTTTACAGTCAGGTAAGCTCTAAAAGGTCAAATGGCCTTCTAGGAAGAGATCTCGTGAGCTTGTAGAATTACTGACCGACATCTAAACACATATTTAACTCTGATGTTTGTGTTTGCATGAGGTGTATAAAGGGTCCCGGGTTGCTGTGGCACTGCCCCATATGGCGTAAAATGGGAGTCACCCATCCTATACAACACTGAGTGACTTCTATGAATTTTATTTTATTGCCCTTTTAAATTATATGTTTTCTTTGCATTCTAGTTAATTGGCATTGAATAGTGTGTTTTTGTTTTGGTGATATTTTGCCATGACCAAGAAGAGTAGTTACAATATCTAGACAATGATCAATAGAAACATAACCCCATAGGTTCATAGCTTTGCTGATTTAAATGAAAACACATGAACTGTGCAGACTTGTTATCTGATGTGCGTCAAAATCCTTTGGCGAACACTGACAACACTTTGCCATGCATGCCCAATATTTAGTATCTCCAGTTCATTGTTCATGATATACAACCTACATAATAATACAAAGGTCAAGGTCACATTGTCAAGGTCAAATCTGTAAAAAAAATGTATATGGTGTTTTACATCTTTTTATTCACTTTTAATGGATGAGATCTTGCAAGTACACAATTTTGAATTCGAGGTCAAGATATCAAGGCCAAAGGTCACATGACTGAAACAGTATGACGAGGCACAGCTATGACAAAAGACATTAAGTGGTTGCTGGGATATATGCTCTATACAAAATGGTGAAATCACTAAGATTTGAAGGAATCTGAATCTTCACCTATCTATCTACCTCTGTATAAAATATGAAACATATATTACTCTATTAGTCTGGTAATTTTGGAGAAGAAAATAGTCTTGATATATAACAGATATAAAGTACTTTCTATTCACTTCTAATTGTTGAGATGTGGCATGTACAAAAATTATGAATTCAAGGTCAATGTGTCAAGGACAAAGTTCATATGTCTAAAATTGTATGATGAGGCATATTGTATGGCCTAAGACGTTTCTGTATACCAAATGTTAATTTCCTCATATGTGGTTCCCCACTCCTATAGCTCTGCGACTTCAATGAAGTCAGAAGAGCTAAAAAAATAAAATTGGTGAGCATTTCAACATTTATTTTTTATGTTAATTTTTCTGGTATACATGTTGGCACTCAAGATAAATCACATTAGAATAATTGACAACAAGAAAAACAATATCTTTCAGTGTATTTGAGATTGGTTCAATATGAGTTCATGCGTGGGTCCCTCTAATAAACAATACCATTAGGTGCATATGAGAACCTTTTCGACCATATTAAATGTATCTATTTACACCAATGACTGTTTCCAATTTTAGTTTGATCAACTAATAAGATAAGTTACAGCTTGGAGTAATCATCCAAGGTTACAGTATGTAATTAAAATACCTTAATTACATTTGTATGTAATTAAAATACCTTAATTACATGTGTGTTGAGATGTGTACTAAGGTGAGAGTCATATGGAGTCATTATAGAGAGCGGACATGTCTTCAACTGAAAATATGAGATGTATGACATAATCCACTTTCTGATCTGCTTTGAAGTAATAAGAAACTGACTTATGAACAAGATACAGAAATATCATATTTCATATATATATAGTTTACATGTACATGTATATCAGAATACAGCTCGCTCAAGACGCACTTAATAATTATTGCTTATATGTAGGGCAGAGTTACCGTGGCGTCAAAATAAAATACAGCTCAGCTGTGACATTTGACGTGCATGTTTAATGTCTGATGGATATGTGGCTTAGTTGGTTGGTTGCCACCAATGTCTGCTTAAAAACTTATTTAAATTCTTAATATTTTAGTTATAGTTTATATTCCTGAAAGATGTCATCAACTGCTGACTGTCTGTTGATAAATCCTTATGTGTGAAGGAATGTTGCTTATCCATTTTTGGTAAAATTTGTTTTAATAAAGTCCAAAACTCTCCCATAAAGTTAGTCAATTATTCTGTTCGCCATTACACATAGGGATACGCGAAATCTATAATCATTTCACATCTGCATATTCCCGTTTATAAGCTAATTATTTTGTAAAGCATCTCGAGTATGAGCCTTCCCACGTGACTTGAAGCTCAGGTATTGGATTAAATGTAGGTTACTATATTTGTCTACGTCAAAATTATTCCGACATAATTAAATATATCTTGAGAAGCGAAATTTAATTAGATGCTATATTTTTTGCATTATGACGGCAAATCATAATATGTCCTGAAAAATAAGAAATCATTGACAATTGTTAGAAGATTTTTGTCAAGAATCTAGGTAAACGCGAGCGGAGGGATTATGGGCCAGGGAATATGTCGGTGTGTGTTAAGCCTTCATAACGTCATTATACTGACAAAGGATGAGTGTCACCGGGGATATGTGTCTGTGTGTGTGTGTGTGTGTGTGTGTGTGATGTTTGTGTGTGTGTGTATGTGATATGTTCATCAATACAAACATTTGACATTTATTTGCAGATCACTCAGAAGCCTTGACATGCATGCAGTTACATTAAACAAATGTCTCAAATGTAAGTAAATATCTATTTCCATGTGGGTAAACCAAACTTTCACGTTTCTTTATTTAATATTTCTGAATGATTGTTCTTTTTTTCAGAACTGCACACGTTCGGGATCATCGTAATCTTATATGGGCTCCTGACAATGCTTAAAATATCAAACATCGTTTATGCCAACTGACAGTAAGACAGGAAACACAAATTTTGTGAGGTTTTCTCCATTTTACTTGAACGTTTGGACGTCTTCTGCCATAGTCTTCGAAAAGAAAATTTATCCATTTTGGAAAAATTTCCTATTAAGGAAAATGCCAGACCATCTATTCCATTGAAGTTAACATTACTGTGCTGTTTATGGAAATTATTCCACGATGTGAATTTACTATCTTGACATCGAACAACGATTGTCCTTGAAGAGAACAATAATTTCCCAACAAAACCATAATGGGTGAATTGTGCATGATTATAGGGTATTTTCTTGGTCTGGATCACAATGGCGTATCTCCAATGAATGGATTATCACAACTTGGAACTACCAATAATATATCTGCAGACGATGAGGCGAACTTTACCTTGCCTTACATGGGCAATGGCACGTCCCAGACAACACTTCCGGTGCAGGGCACAGACCATATCATAACGCAGGACAGCAGAGGGGAATCTCTTTTCCGCAGTATAAAACACTGGACAGATAATGCTATCATTCCCATCATATGCGCATTTGGCATAATTGGTAACATGGGAAATTTACTGATATTTCTTCATCGTATAGGACAAGGCATTATGGAGTCTATGGAGAGAAGCGCCATCTATGGGCTCGTGTCTCTCACTGTTTGTGATCTGCTGTTTTGTGTGATTAAGGTCACTGGAGCATTTATAAGTAAAACCACAATTGTTTATAAAGTTAAAGATTTAACGTACTTTTACAACCTGTATGGGATATGTCTTCAAAGTGTCTTCATTAAGATAAGCATATGGCTCACAGTTGTCATAGCAACGGAAAGATTTCTGGTTGTCTGCCATCCAATCAGATCGCGGCAATACATGAAGTTCAGGTACACCATCTCCGCCATCTTTCTGACTTACTTCGCATGGAGTCTTTGTCACTTGCCCATGTTATGGAGGCATACAGTTCACAATGTGATGTGCGCGAATGAAACATATTATGTAGTGGATGTTGGTCAGTTGTACGACAATCAGAACATGGCCGGAATAGCTTTCACTTCAGGCATGCTTATTATCGGGTTGATATTTCCGCTAATATCGCTCGCCTTCTGCAACTTTAGCTTGATCAATGCGTTACGTCATTCTTCTAGTGTGCGATCACGTGGCCACGCTAAAGGTCATAGTTCAAATGCAAGCAGACGAATCACGGTGACTCTCATCTTTGTTATATTCATGGTGCTGTTATTTGTTGGCCCCTCAGAACTCATCCAGTTTTATATTATCGTTATATCCTCTTCAAGAACTCAGACATCGTCTACGAAATATGGCATATTGATAGCAGAGTCCATTTCTAATGTTTTCAAATCTTTGAATTTCTCATTAAATTTTGTCATTTATTGTGTGATTCATAATTATTTTAGGAGAACTATTTTGCAGATTGCTAGCAAATGCATGCGAACTAAATTGAAGAAGCGACGTGTGTTTTTACTATCATTCTCTGTCAATTTTAGGTCATTATTGACACCACAACCTTCTACTCAAATAGAAATGTGTAATTTTTAATATAGAATACTTTCATCCATCGAAGATGTAATATCAGTCATGAAATGATAAATATATGAACTAGGAAATTGTGCGCTTTTATCATAAAATCTTATAATTCATAGTTATCAAATGCTGGACATGACGAAATGAATTTGAAGATTTATATTCCAGATGTAATTATGTTATTTTCTTTACGATGTAGTGGATAACATTAATATCACAAAGAAAAGTTACATTTCTCGGGCATTCAAAGAATATATGATTTTTTTCCAGATGGGATATAAGATAACTAAGATTTATGAAAAAAAAAACTAAACATGAAACTCAGGACCTCTGTCATCCCATAAGTAAGAAACACTCCAAAGGCATAATCTACCCCAATGCCATAATCTACTGAAATGGTTGGTAGTTCCACCTTAAGTAAATGTAATACTAAGGAGCTTCGTGGGACCAGCTACGAGACAAAAGTGGAGCGGCCAACATATCAAATCAAATCAAATCAAATCAAATACTCTGCATGGCGAAATGTTCTTTACGTCCAGTTATTCTAAATATTAACATGCAATTGCCAAACAGCTCTGTAGTTGTTGGTTCTTGGAATTATCTGGTTGGAAAATTATATCATTGAAATAACGGTTTTATTGTGGTTTTATATCATTTCACATAGAAGAAAAAATCCTGATTTTTTTCTTGCCCTCCCCCCATAAATGGTCCATCCCCTGACTTCTCTTTTTGTCAATGACATCTGACCTCATATGTTGCTGTACTCGCGTTTTAATCATAACAATCGGACACAAATCTCGGACACAAAGCTCTGTGATGATTGGCTGTTAAAAAGAAGCTTGTTTTCAGTGTGGTCTCCCAGGTCTGACTTGAAAAGGCAGCACTGACCTTTACTTGCAGAATCTAGTATAAACTCAGGATCTGCTAAAGAGAACAAGGACCAACACGAGATGAACTCATTTGACAGAACTTTGTACTATGCAATACGTTGAATCTGCTTACTCACTGTGTATTACCAAGAAGGAGGTTTTAAGGACGGGGAGAAATGTCCCATCATACACTTTTGGAAATATAGTCATCATACATTAATTAAAGTATTGTATAAACATATTCAATAATCCATTTTGCTTTTTTTTCTTGATTTTTGTCTTGTATTCATCATTTCATAAAGTGTGACATAAGAGATATATTTTTCATAAATTATAGTTTTCTAAAATATAAATTCTGTGTTTTTTTATGACAAAACATTCTGTGAAGTCAGCAAGTTGGTGGATTAATACTTGTCAAGGCCAAAGTGAAAATCTTTCAAATCTTTATGAGTTTTTGTTTGTTTGTTTGTTTGGGGTTTTACATCACTTTCAAATCTTTATGAGGACGGTGCACTTCTACACACCATGATAGTGGGCCAGGCCAGTCTTGCCATCATAGTGTTCACCAAATGTGTACATCTATTAACTATTTCATAGTAAACATACTAAAAGATCCAAACATTCATTTATCACAGTGAAATTATAAAGTTTGTGAAGAAAAAATATATATTTTTTTAATTTCTGAAGAAAAAATATTTTCAAGTCATATGTTGATTGCTGCCTGACCTTGTACTTTCAAATATTAGTCAACATAACCATGATTGAATCAAAGGAATTCACACATCCAAGTGAACAACGAGGTTACCATTTGAAAAGCTCTTGCTAAACGTTCATCTTGGGGTAGATTTTGGTGCTATATCCATCCATAAAACCTCTTTGGTATCAGTATTATAATGTATGCGCATGCGTTATGATATAATATTCATATCTCTTCATCACGGATAGCCACGCTGCGTAAGCTCTGAGTGCCCACGAGACAAAAGTGGAGCAGCCAACATATCAAATCAAATCAAATCAAATCAAATCGTTGTAAAGATCATATGATGGAGGTTTCCCATGAAACTAAATTGTGTGAGGTGAATGTATTTTATGTGTTTTTGTGAACTGTGTATAGATCAATTGCAACCACTCGACATTTTATTTTAGCAGTTACTTTTAAATGATTTTGAAAGATACTAATTATCAAAATATAAATATAATTGTATCAGCCCTCTCACAGTTTACTCTCATTACATGCCATAGCATTTTTCCATTGAGATGTTTGAATTATGTCAACTTCATTAAGGTATATTTGGTATGTCTGGACTATATATCTGATACATAAATACAGAATAGTTGCCCAGTGGCAGCCTTACTTGTCTTGTCTTGTATATACTACCTATGATCACTTTTAACGGTGTTTATGCTTATTGATAAAATCAGTATGCCTTGTTAGATTTCTAATTGATAACATTTCTAATTGATAACTATTTGATGTCATTCTTTTGCATATCCTTTTCGGGGCTCTTTAATTCCTTATTAAAAATTGTACATATTCCATATGTCTTGTCCCCTCTTCAGAAGCTTACAAAGTGATCTAACTTGGTGAAATTGTTAGATAAACAAAAATGTTAGGTAAACAAAGTTATTAAAACATAATCTGATTGGGATTAGTATTGAAACTCCATTGTTGTACTATTAAGGTAAACAAAATCTTTAAAAACATTATAATCCGATTGGATTAGTGCTATTAAAGGAGAGGCGAATATACAACATGTCCGGACAAGTATTGTGCTGATGTTATGATTCAAACTACAAATTATATTTACAATTTAACTACACATCAGATAAATAAACAAATTTAAATTTAAATAAAGATACATATTAGAAATTGATTGCAATATCATCTATTTAGGTCTTCTTTAAACTTATATCTGAAATATTCTTCTTCAACTAGTCTGTCTGTTTTCGTGCTATTTAGAGGCATTTTATATGGTGGTAAAACCTTAAACATTGGTATTTTGCTAATTGCACATTCAGATATATGTTGATCTACAAATAAGCTTGTATTGTTGTGTACTCCCTGTCTATGGACTCTAGTTCTGTTACGGAGTTTATCACCAGTTTCACCAACATAATATTTGTTGCATCCCGTACAAATTAGTACATATATTAAATTTTGACTGTCACATGTCATATATATATATATATATATATATATATATATATATATATATATATATATATATATATATATATATATATATATATATATATATATATATATATATATATATATGGCATCAAAAGTGACATAATCGTATTGATTGTAAATTAACGCTTTGTTAAATCAAATCAGACTTGGTGTTTGACTTCGAGATAGCATATGTGCTTTATTTAAATCAAGTAGCGTGGATGTTTTACTTAAGTTAAGATAACATTAACAGTTTACATAAATCAAGTAGCGTGGATGCTTTACTTAAATCAAGATAACATTGATGCGTCACTTAAATCAGCAAGAACTCAGGTCTCTTTAATATAAAACAGATATAATAAACTTACAAAACATATATTTGCCTGTGTTAAAATCATTAAGATGATTCCACGAACTTCATTGAGATTAGAATACCTGATAAATGTAATTGTGAAAAACAGAATGTTGGTGTTAACAAATTGTAATATGCAATATTTGTTATTCCTTTACTGATATCAAGCCTGACAATATGTCTCTTTTATTCTAAAAGTATTATTAAATTATTAAGTAAAAAATGTACATGATTAGGCCCTTCGATCTTTGTGGTAAGAACACGTCATGGTTTGAGATTGTGTTTCACCAATGCACGGCATGTTTTTTCCCCATATGTGAATGTACTCAACTTTGGAAGTGAAACATTGGTGTAATTATTATGTAGTTGAATTGGAAAAAGCGATGAATGCATTCACACCTCTTGTATAACCCTTCATTTCATAATAAAAATTATAATTGTGGTATCCAATAGACTTCAGACTGGCAAGTGCTTTGTTTTTTTCAGAATGCCAATTAGTATTGCCGACTAAACTTATATATTTAGATGTAGATCCAAATGTGTTTTTAGATTAATATTTATTTACCATTGGTAGAAAGGAAATAATCGGAGACGTCTTAATCGAGTGTATCAGATAAAAATTCCCACATAAACGGTCAGGTAATGATGACTTTTCATTAACAAGGAGATATTTAGGGGAACACAAAAAACCCCATGACGTGTATTTCCCTTAAGAGAAATCAAGCACATTCTCAACCAGCATTAGGCCATCTTGATTTCTGTTATGAGTGAACTCATTGAGGACATATCAATACATTAATTCCCTATGAAACTAACATCCTACCGGACTACTTTCCATATGACTTCTCCAGAAAAATGTGCACCCCCTCCAGTAACTAAGTTTCTTTGGCTTATTACAATTTTCTGTTTTATGAGTTCAAGTAAAAGGCATAAAATGTGTCTGGGCATAATTATGATATGTACAGTTTTGAAAAGTGTTTCGAAAGGCACATGTTCTGAACTGCCTTAATTCCTTAACTTATGTTTTTGTCTATTACTGAGACTGAAATGGTATAAAATGAAAGGTCATGATGGGGAAGTGCCACTGTTACCTGGAAATAGATCTAAAAACATGCAAGCCACCAAATAACAAATGTAGGCAAAATAGTCATGAAATGATCCTGAATTTTAACAGTATTGCAGACCTAAATTTGTTGCTCAAGGAGAATATAGCTCAGGTTCAAGGTGGAGATGAGCCAGGAAATGAAGTGTCATCATGTTGATATTCAGATCAATTTTCAAGTATCAAAACAGGCAACAGCCGATCATTTTCTTGGAAATCATGACACTTTAATGTGGTTATGAAACAAAACTATATTGTAAGTCAAGATATCATAATACATAACAGTTCTGTAAATGAGAGTTGAGTTATTGATATCTGTATCTTTCGATCTATTTGCATTACTATTGATATCATCTTAGACAAACATATTTTTGGAAATTTTTAGTCTTCCATGCTTAAGTTCTGGGGTTCAATTCCCGGTGGGAATAAGTACTTTTTTTCATGCTGAAACTGATATCTTCATTTTGAAGTTATATTTTAGCAATATACACATCGTAACATAAATTTGAATTGAAACAATTTTTGTTTTGATAGAAATTATAAAAAATAATCACTTTATACAATAAACAAAGGCGAAATCTTCATGTTGGGATTTTTTTAGCAAAATTAATGTCAGAACACATAAAATTTGTTTATTGTTTTTTTGTTTTTGTTTTTTTGTTTGCAAATGGAGAAAATACAAAAAAATTAAATAAAATATCTTTATACAGAAAACAAAGATGGCATCAAAATATTTGGGTTAAGTTTGAGAAAATAATTGTGACATGGTGTTTTTACGACCTTTTCAGCAACAATGGCCATATCAGGTTAGCTTTCGAGCCTTTTATCCAGTGTGAAAGTAGCAATGCTGGCAGTGGGAGTCGAAACCAGCACCTCCCATCCTCTATTTATTAAACCAGCAAAGGCACAGATCCTACACTCTACCAACTGTGCTAGTTGGGTCAGTTTGTTTGTTTTTTGGGGCGTTTTACATGACTTTCAACATTATTTCAGTCATTTTGTGATGAGAACTACTTGTAGCAGATATAGTGCTGCTTCATTGAATTGTCATGTCGCAGGTCTTTGACATGACAACCCACCTGGTCACAGATTTACAAGGACAACAGGTTAACCCTTTGGGCACGGGCCTCAGCTCATATGGGAAATTGTATCATGAATTCAATCTCGGCATGTCCGGGGTTTGAACCCACAACCTTTGGATCACCACAGAGGAACTGGTGCTAATAAGCTGGTACTCTAACCAACTTCGGCACGGCCCGTGGCCTAGTGGGTTCGGTTGGGTTAAGTTTGAGCAAAGACATGAAACATAGCGCCAATTTCATTTTTCATACAATGCTGTGAGTCCAATAGAATTCTATATTTTTCTATCTTAAACATAAGTTCAAATATTGCAATCACTATTTTGTCAAATAAAACCACAATCTGAATGAAGAAATTTGTGTAGTAATAATGCTCAGATGTGTGTGCAGTGATATGCCTACTATTTCAGACATGTGAAAGTAACCACACACCCCACTAATCTGAGTACAAATCTCAGCAAGCAAGTGTTCTCAGCAGGACGCCAGCTCATATTTTTAATCTCTACCCTGACCTGAGAATTTCCTCTTTTTGTTGTGTATGTTGGCTTAAGGGAAAAACACGTAATGCAATATTGTGTTAGTTTATTCACTTAATGATATAATACACATGTTATGTTTGTGAACGTAATAGTAAACATGCAAATAGTTCTCTACATATAGTTATTAGTAAGAGAAATTATACATTATAAAATGGTATCGAACACTACTTAAAATCATAAGAATGTAAAGGAAACTTTTGTGTGTTTTTTGATAGTTTTGCCATGAAAAACATAAAAGTATAATATACACCATTTCCTTAACATTTACAAAAACAATACATCAATTTTAAAACAACAGGATTACAAAATCTAATGAATCAATATCAAACCTTTGGCCTGTGGACTTGTGCTGCCTTTAATAATCTGACTCAGCTTTACAATATTTCATCAAATAAACGTATTTTTCTGCAGGATACTGTGATCACCTTTCGCTTAAACATGGTGTAACATTTCAGGTCACATCTTTAAAAAGGCAGTTCATCGTGATGTGGTATTCTGTGCTGTCAAATAGCCTGCTGCATCCCCACCCTCACTGCCAAGTGGGTGAGCAAAGGGATAATAGGTGGGGTGGAATCGACGCGGCAGCATAAACGAGGGTTCGGGCTCATAGCTTCTATGCCTATAATTGTGTCTACGTCTACGCCTATGCAAACTATCACGAGATTGTCTCCTGTTGTTCACACGTCTCCAGTGGTGACTGTACATGCGCTCATGGTTTTGCAAGCTGTTTGCATTGCTGTAAACAAAGTTACGCTCTCCATAGGCTGGATTCATTTGAGACTGTTGGTACTGATAGGTTCTTGGGTTTGCCATACTCCATGTTACATCATTTGGGCGCCGAGCTTGATTTATGTGACCATTATGATTCACGTGGTAGCTATCATCCCAGCTGTATCGTATTAGCCTTTTTCTTTGTACCTTCTCTATAACTGCCTCAGCCATGATTTTCTTTCCACAACATTTGGAAACTAGAAATGCAAATGCCCGTGAAGCAATTGCCAAGACACCAAATCCAATAACTAAAACCGGAAGTGCGCCTAAACATATAGCCTCGAACCAGTCATAAATTTGGAAGAGAAGATCGGAAGAACCATCCGGTACCTCTCCAGAGTCAAAGTAACTGGACTTAAGAAGGTTCATAACACTTATAAACAACAGAACCGTGAGGGAACATGTCTCCATAGCATTGCTAATTCTGTCAACGAAAGGCGTCAACTTCATGTGAACCATGAGACTAAAAAAGCACGTTATGACGAGACCAACGTGGCGAAACAGAATACTCTGGAACAGAGTGGAGATGAGCACCAGGATGAGTCTGCGCAGTGCCATCATCCCCTCCCAGCACATGCCCCCTGCCAAGGTTTGGGAATAAGGGGCCGAAACAAGCTTCACAATCATGTCAACGCTTCCGCCATCTTTGTAACTGTCACCCTTTTCACGCTCTAGTTGAGTACACTGTGTTTTATAATTGCTGTAGAACCAATAAATCAGAAAAGGTGAACCGATTAGCGGAAAGAACATGGACAAAATGAAAGTTCTAACTTTAATGATGCGCCGCTTGAGAAGCATGGGAGCGAAGGTCAGTACAAGAAAGAATGGAAAGACATACACAGAGGCAAATATGAAAACCCCATATTGCCAGATGGAGTAGCATGTCTCATTGGCATCAATGAAAAGAACACTTCGGTCAAAAGAATGTATCTTGATGCACTTTAACAATATAAAGGAGTTCTCAGCAAAGTATTGGTATGTATAGAGCAATAGATTCACTAAAGACGTCCAGAATCTGGCCCCCAAAGGTATCTGTGTCGGCCACTGGAAAGTAAAGGGTTTACCTTTTCTGGTAGCAAAGATTATCCTCGCGATCACAAACATGAATATCCACACTATGAAAAGGTACACGACATAGGCAGACAATAACCAGGTTTTGAAAACTGCAGTGACACCCTTAAACAAACATGTATTCATACCCACGCCAAATGTATTAAAACTGAAAATGTTCTTAATACTATCTTCAAGAGTCTCCAAGGCAGTTTCTCTGTTGTTCTTATACAGTATTTCGATTTTCAGCAAATCTGGCACTTGTATGAAATACATGAAGATCTGTAAATATGCACCTTCCACTTCTTCTTCTGATACTACATCATTACTCGAGGCTTCATCTGTATCTGTTGGTATTTCCTTTGTAGTGCTTATGTTTGAATAATGTTCACTTGTTTTATTGCCTGACTCTGTTACACTGATATCATCATTTTCTGGTTTCTTGATTCCATTAATCTTAGGCTTTGGGCCACAACAAGAGGGTGGTTTAGTTCTGCATTTGTTGACAATTTCTGTTATCCAAGTTGTAAAGTCCTCAATAATAACTGCACATTCCTCTTCAAAAACAAAGAAAGACACATATAAGACGCCATAAAGGGCAATAACCAGCCAAAACCAAGTGGCATAATCGCATTCACGGTCATCTATACACTCTGGTTCAAACAGCGATTCTGAGTACCCGGATTTGCATCTTCCACATAGAGGGCCTTCTCTGTTTTCGGCACAGGTGTCAAAACCATTGCAGAGCTCATCCTGACAACAGTATCCTTCTGCACACACATACATAACCACAGCGTTGTTGACTCTCTCGCCCCAGAAATTGGCTTTAGATTTGATGTCTTGTTTACACAATGCGCCATAGGGACAGTCAGAGCAGGTGGCGTTGGTGATATCCTTGACCACTGGGTCCTTAGTCTGGTCTACTAACATCTGAGCCGCTTCAAGGGTGTACTGACCATCGCTGCATGACCGGCAGTACAGCAACAATGCCTCTATAGGAATCTTTGTGCTGCTGGTCTTCACCGCACTGTATACCGGCACAGCACTGTGCCCCTCAGGACACCCCATCATCAGTTCCTGGGACTGCAAGAAGGCCCCGTCTTTATCTGCTCTGTATGACATAATAGGGATCTCATTGATTGCAGTTCTAACGTGGAATGTGTTGTTGATCATGAAGAGATCCCCCCTGGATTCAAGGATATCTCCCACCCTTGGTCGCACTCTAGCATATGAATCAATGTTGGTAAATTTGTTATGTGTAACAGTGGCTGACACGCCCCCAGACAAGTAAATAGAGCCACCATAATTTTCTGCAGTGTTATTGTGAAAAGTGCACCTCGTGATTGTAGCCAGGCACTGTACAGTGGCATCATTTCCTCTCACACCTATTGCTATCGCTCCTCCTGATCCAGTAATCTTTGACACTTCTATATTAGAGTTAAATATGTCTTCCTCAACAGGTTGGTTATCATCTGACTCATCTGCTGACTCATCCGCTGAGTTCAGAGCCCCGGTCTCTGCGCCACGTGCATAATTGTTGCTAAATGTACAGTCTGAAATGAGGAGGCTAAGCTGACCAGATACCTGACCGATATGAATTCCACCGCCTGGACCCAGAGCTTTGTTATTATCAAAGGTACACTCTGTTATCAAAATACTGCCAGAACTTCCTGCCAGAACCTCTACATTTATAGCACGCTCGTTGTTCTCAAAGATTAAGTTTTTCAGAGTCAGACTGTATGAGTCTTGCATTTCCAAATATATACATGCTTGTTCCACATCATTGTTCTGAGTCAGGCCTCTGAAAACTGAATTTTCTATAGTGACCTCTGTTGGGTCCAGCTTACTTGCCAGGGTTGTTTCCCGTTTTTGTCTGGAGTGCGAATTTCTGTTAAGGGTTTCTATGGCATTAACTGTGCTGTCCGTAGATCTCTTTTTCCTCTCTGTGTTTGATTGATCAGCGTCAGTGTTATCTTCCTCTTCTTCATCAGCCACAGAAGGAACCTTAGTATTCAGATATATTCCTGCTGACCGGCGCTCATCTGTTATATTGAACTCTGCACCATCTATTTTCAGTTTGGTCCTGGTTGCTGTTAAATTAATAAGAGTGTTTTCCAATTTAGTACCTATAAGAGTCACTGATGCAAATTCAGTCTCTGCATAAGAATTAGACTCATTCGTATTTGGCTTTGTCGTAAATGTTGAATCTGCGATCTCGCCACCGAATAATCGAAAGGTAATCTCTTTAATGGGTTGTCTTCTTTGGTACTCCTGTTCAAACACCATTCCTTGAACTTTAACATTGTTCATCTGAATCCTGGCATCTCCAACGAAAGCTTTGCCCTCAAGGGCGATTCCATCTAGGCTTATCTCTATGGGATCAGAATCAGAGTCACCGGCAAACAGTACATTATCCATTTTCACCTTTATGTTGGAATTGCCTTTGGCTTTTAATCTCAACGTCTTTGATATCCATGTATTTTTCACTTCAATTGGTTTATCGTCAGGGGTGTCTTCAAACTCAATCGTGGCACCTCTTTTGGCTCTGGCAACAACATAACTGAAGCACAAAAAAATTAATATTAACAATGCCTCATTCATACTTTGTTCTGTATATGTCATTTCCCAAAACTTAAGAATATATATGGAGTATTAAGGTCAGCAAAGTTAACCTACCCCACATCAGCACATGGGTTACTTGCATCTTCTCCGCAAGCGGAATTATCACTGCCGATTGTAGTGGACAGGAATAACTTGAGTGATTCGGCAACACCAGTCTCTGTGGACATGATAACAAGGACATTGATAATGAATAACTGTAACAATGATCAAAGATAATATACAATAGTCGCAATAGTCATACTAGAAAAATAATCAAAATATTGTGGACGACGATGACGACAATGACGATGACGACGACAACGATGATGATAATAATAATAATAATAATGATAATGATAATAATAATAATGATAATAATAATGATAATAATAATAATAATAATAATGATAATGATAATAATAATAATGATAATGATGATGATAATAATAATAATAATAATAATAATAATAATAATAATAATAATAATAATAATAATAATAATAATAATAATAATAATAATAATAATAATAATAATAATAATAATAATAATAATAATAATAATAATAATAATAATAATAATAATAATAATAATAATAATAATAATATATTAGAATCTACTAGTACTTTTTCTTGCCTCTATACAGAAGAGCAAAACTATAAGGAGGTTGGCACGAAGGCAAACTTGGCATCCTTACCAACTTCACAATGAACACCATAAAATCCCTCTTTACATATGCAAAGGTAGCCGTCAACCTGGTCGTAGCATGTTCCATTATTCTGGCAAGGGCTGGAGCGACACTCATCTATAGCATCTAAAATGATAAATTCCCTCTTCACTACCTTATTATTAATGCATTTTGCATTATTATTATTAATGCATTTTGCTTAGATGTTGTTCTAAAGCGATGAAATAAGCAATTTAATTTGCAACCATTTGCGGGTCTTAGTTAGTGTGAAGCAAAGAAACATATGAGAGCAGGGAACGGGGCAGTCTGGGGAACATGTCAAGAGTTGTGGGTTGTTTGTTCCCATATTATACATACCTTCCTCACAGTTGTCACCCTTCCAGCCCGGAGAACACTGGCACTGATAAGTTGACTTCAAGTTGAAACACGTCCCCCCGTTCTCACAAGGTTCATTGGCACAGAAATCCACTGAAAGTTTAAAACATAATAAAATACAATTATAGAAGATGAGCAAAAATGCGTTTAATTCAAGGGTCTACGAGTTAACTCAGAGGTAAATCGTGCACACCGACCAAGAGACATTCAGATTATCATTTGATGGAACTCTTCATTGCACTGCTATGTACTGAGCATTGCTAAGCCCATATCTTATGTCGTTCTTCGGTCTACTAAGAGCTGATTTTTACATTGAGGTCTCAATTGAAACATGCATATCGCTCACATTTTCCAGTATCATGAATTTTCCACACAGATATTATGCAAATGGAAACTACATTTTTGCACGTTTATAAATAAAGTAGATCTTTTCTCATTTGATATGTCAATATGGCCAGTTTTTTATCTGAATCATTTTAAAAATCTTTTCTTGCAATCAAAAAAAGTATATTTCATATCCAGTACGACGCTATCTACGTTCATCAAGAAATTGAAATATTTTGTTACCTTGACAACCAGCCAGATAGGATTCGTCGCTGCCATCCCTACAGTCTGGTGAACCATCACAAAGAAATGTATTGGGGACCCATTGGTCCTGACTAAAACAACTAAAGATACCTGAAAAACACATACAAGAATAGCTTAACCTTCATAGATCAAAAACAATATGTCTCTATGGTCAAACTGACATCAATATAACTCCAGTCAAATCTTAACTTCAAACAAAACTTGAGATGTGATATTATATTGAAATCAAAATAAGCTGCATTGATAGGATCGATATATGAATTGCTTGAAGCGTGTTCCAACCGACCATCTTGTTGGCTGTTGCAGCCAGCAGTAACTCCTTCATCAGAACCATCGGGGCAGTGCTTAATGCTGTCACACACTTGGAAGTTTGGAATAGTGCTGCCATCATCACATGTATATGAGGCTACAAATATAACAAAATCTGTAATGTGTGAAATACTCCATACCCTTAATCACCCAAAGTAATGTGTATAATGAGGATATTTGATATTTTTTTTATACTAATTATTATTGCTCAACAATATATCATCATTCGAATAATGATAACATGTGTCATTGGGTTATTGAATGACCTCCCAATTATATATTTTAAGGCTCAAGTATTGAAATAGATGAGATACAGTTTGGTGGGGTGAAGAGGCTTAGTGTGCCTACCTTGACATCCGGCATACCCTACAGTCTCATCGGAGCTGTCTGAGCAGTCATCTGTGCCATCACATCTGTACGCCAGTGATACCAGATCTCCACTAGCGCAAGTGAACATATCTGTAACACAACAGTAGGTATCACAAACGTAACTGCTTTGAAATTGAACTGTGGCCTTTTGGGGGGGAAAGTGTACAGTATATATGGTAGATTTTTAACTATATTTTAATATTTTAAAGATAATGGGTCACAAGTGGGAAGGTTTTGCCCATACATAACGTTATAAGTAGATAATGATATGTGGTGAAGGAGCTTAATATCAGCTCCATGTAAATATCAATAAAATGCAGACATGGTCAAAAATATATATAATAAAATGACATTTGATAAACTATTGGTTTCTATCAGGATACTTACTGCTTGTGTCAACATTCTGATCCTGGTCAGCAGGGTCTATTAACTCATACACCAGATTAAATCCACTAAGACCAATGATGTGGTTGGAAACAAAGATGAGTTTGAGGTCCGTGTCGGATGAGGGCAAGTTGGGTCTATTTTGTCCACAGTACCTGGATTCAGTTCATAATTTCATTTAACTTTTAGCTTCATTATTAATATCTTTGGATATAATAATATATAATAAATGAATAAATAAATAAATAAATAAATAAATAAATAAATAAATAAATAAATAAATAAATAAATAAATAAATAAATAAATAAATAAATAAATAAATAAATAAATAAATAAATAAATAAATAAATAAATAAATAAATAAATAAATAAATAAATAAATAAATAAATAAATAAATAAATAAATAAATAAATAAATAAATAAATAAATAAATAAATAAATAAATAAATAAATAAATAAATAAATATCAAAGAGGCCTACCTGTTTATATACTCTCCTGAATTGTATACTTCAATATAGTCATTGGTACAATCGTCTGCTAACTCCAGGTTGAACTCTGAGAACTCTGCCTGTATCAACCTTCCACCAGACGATTGTATGGAGTATTCACAATACACGTTATCTGGATAGGAACCAACCTCCCAATATGATGGGCTATTTATAGCACCACTTTCCGCTGTATAGTTTCCGTCACAATCCATATCTGAAATATAAAATTATCTGTAAGTCATGACAGTTTTGAAAATATATTCCAAAGCATTTACTCATTTTTTTTATTGAACACATTCATGATGTGTATAAACACAGGATCATAATCATTTCATTTCTTGTAATGTGAATCATTGTATGTCAAATCTACTCGAATTATATTGGGAGGTAACCTGCATTATACCGTAATGTCACGGGATAAACTTCACACTACACGGTGCCGCTTGGGTTGAACTTTTATTTTCACATCATACAATGCTGTTCCAGGCTGGCCTGCCGGTCAACCAGGGAGGACCTCTTATATACCTCAGGCCCTAGATGGTTGGCCGACAGACTTACACAAAAAGTACTCAGAGACGTGATAATATTGTACAAAAACATAACCAAATATGCCCTGGAGAACTGGTTGAACTTCTTTGTTTTAAGTGTTTTCTTAAAATGTCCTTTTGTAATTGGTGGAGAAAGGGGTTGCGCCTGGTGATCACATTTTATCATGGGCGTCTAAATCTTGGAATGATGTTAATCACCAGGGCCTACGTGTGCACTAAGTTCAACCATTCTCCGGGGATCAAGCTTAGTTAATATGATATTTTATTTATGATTGATTTAACTTTGATTTTATTTATAATTATTTTAACTTGGAATTTATTTATATTTGTTGGGTTACAGTAAGTATGTTTTCACAAAATTAATCCAGGCTCATGTGTTGTGGAAGTGAAGTATCTCTTCCCAACTGTCGACTTTCTTCTTTTAGGAAAGACTTAACATGAAAGTACTTAAAAAAGAATTTGTATGCAATTTCCTTTTTCAAAATATTCATATTTCTCCCTCCCCCGAATATCAAATGGCCTGGCTGTAGGTCTCGCCAAATGTCGTCTGCAAAAGATGCGTTTAATTATGAAATTCTAATCTCTACTTACGCACCAGCCCTGATCACTATGAATGCAATTTGTTATAATGTAATCTATATTATTAAATATATCTATTATTGCTCTAAGAGGTGCGTATAGAAAGAAACTACATAGTATTTGCTGCAACAACAATAAGTCTCGTTCAATGTGCATGCATACAAATGTGAAAAAGTCAAAGTTGTGCTCACTGGTATTACAGGTAGTGCCAGCCCAACCTCGGGGGCAGGAGCATCCATAGGTCAGCCCCCTCACAAAGCATGTTCCCCCATTCTCACATGGACCTTGCATACACGGATTTGCTGAAAGAAAGAAGCCAAAAAAAAATAAAATAAAATAAAAGAATTAAATTATTGGCTTAAAATACAATTTTTCAATTGTATATTATGACACTAGCCTCCATAACCATTTTTATATTTATATGTGTACAGCACAGTGTCTGAATCTTAAATCTAACTTGAATCGAATTCGCACATAAAATATATAAGGTGTGATATATAAAATATATCAAGTCTTACTCTGAACACATCGGGGTCCTATCCATTCATCAGTACAGCTACAGGAGAAATCGTCTCCGTTGTTTGTGCATATCCCGTTGTTCTCACATGGTTCAGTAACACAAAAATCCTCTGAAAAGGAACAAAGATTACTTATAAATAAATGCGTAGTAAGGAAATGTTTTATCCACTTGAACCCGGTTATGATTTAGTTTCATTGAATGTAAGATGTTACCTATTGTTTTTGTAAAAGACCAAATATATTTTCATTATGATTATATCCTTGGTAGTTCATCTTCCCTGTATTTAATAATTGACTTAAGTTGTTGCTCATTGTAACTGCTGAATAGCATAACCTTACCAGTGACATAGTAAACCTAAACAAATTAAAGGACAATTACATCCATTAAATGTTTAAACGCCAAAAAAGCTTGTCAATGTCTACACAATATGGTATAACTGGGATGTAGTACTTATTTTGTAAACATTTCTTATGTGGTGTAAACATTATACTAACTTATATCACAGTTTGTGCCTGTCCATCCATCATAACATTCACATTGATAAAGTTGGCTGCTATATTCAATGGGACTGCATATTCCACGATCACATGGCTTCTCCAGGCAAGCTTCCGCTGTAAACAGCGACAATGTTATAGTCATATTTTACCCAAAAACATTTTACAGAGTAAGAGTTACACATCCCTAAATAAGATATAAGTATGATACAAAAGATGACTTACATATCTGACAGAATATACCAAACCATCCGGTGGGACAATCACAGTACACGTCACCATAGCCAAGTTCTTGACACGTCCCGAGGTTACAGTCGGTATCACCGCACGCGCCATCGGCTGCAATATATGAGAAACATGTATATATATATATATATATATATATATATATATATATATATATATATATATATATATATATATATATATATATATATATATATATACATATACATATACATATACATATACATATACATATACATATACATATACATATACATATACATATACATATACATATACATATACATATACATATATATATATATATGTTTTAGTTCCAGAACCTATTAGTTCTGACAATAAGGATTGGTCAGAACTAATAGGTTCCTTAATCATTTTTTCGAGCATTAACTTGATACATTTGAGGAACAGTGTAAAGGAGATAGGACTGTTAATAACAAGGTCAACCAAATATTTTAATAAATAATTCTTTCACATTTGTTTCATGCAGTTCAATTTTCTTGGTTTATACAGTTTCATGAATCCAATATTTCGAAGTATTGATGAATCTCATCGATGGTAGTAACTTAATATTTTACCATGTATTCTTAAAAAATAATCTATGAATTTGCTTAAAAGATGCAGTGTCTGAACATTTATGATTGGTGACTGGTGATAGTCATGTTTTAATGTGTCCCGCTTGATTCTCCTCAAGATTCCAATATATACATATATATATATATATATATATATATATATATATATATATATATATATATATATATATATATATATATATATATATATATATATATATATATATATATATATATATATATATACATATATATATATATATATATATATATATATATATATATATATATATAAATAAATTTCGTGAATAAGGTACACCAATTCAACACCATTTCAATGTGTATCCCTACTATAAATTTCTAATCAATGAAAAGTGAAAATAGTAATTAAAATAAATAAAAGTTAAGAATAAATACCAGCTGCTACAGCCACAGAGCAATTGCGACTACTCCAGCCAGTTTGACAAGCACAAGTGTAGTCTGTTCGATCTGGGTTCAAACGGCAGCTTCCACCATTCATACAAGGCTGGGAATAACAGAGATTCTCTGCAACATGAGAGATGCCATCACCAAACAGATTAAACACACACATTTGTTATTGAATGGAAAACATTGACGAAATTTCATAAGTCACGAAGAGAGAAAATAATTAATATATTTGTATTAGTTATTTATTTATTTGTTTTAACAACCTCTCCAGCTCTGGCAAAGCTCTTCTAGGTCGGGGAAAAGACATTTCACCAACCAAATCTCTTGCTCATCGTCATTACCTATATACCTACAGAACGGTTTGGGCCAATCCAAGCTTAGATACACATACATTCTTGCCTTTGAATTATTCTTATATATCATCTATGGGTGAATATTTCATTAACATTGAGAACCTATGTAATCATTTGTACCCATCGGCCTTGACAAAATAAACCAAAACTAGATAGTTTGTGAGTGGCACAAAACTTAAGTCAGCACACTATTTAACACATACAAGGTCATGCACTATCCAACTCACATATGTCAATCTTTTTTGTGCTATAAAGAGGTCAAAGTAACCTAGTTATATAAATTAATCTCCAAATTATGTATATTGTATATAATTTATGCAGTGGCAATATGTGATATTTCGTGCTAGAATATGGTTTTTAAATGAATTCGGAAATTCGCTCCCGTGACCTTGAAAATATCACCAAATGTCAAAATCCCATTTAGCCTTGAAATAGGTCACTGTGGCCTAGTTACATTGATTCCTACTCTGAGCTAACCCAAGTTCAATCATATATTGCAAGTTATATCAATAATGATATATTCTTGCAGTCAAGCGAGCATAACCAATAAAAGGAACAATATTACTGGTCTTGACCTTGACCAATAAAAATACATCCTAATATGTAATCTTTATTTGTACTAACATATAAAAATATCAAGTTTTAGATCAGATCAGCTTCTGCATGTTTTTGGAAGTTGTGTTTGGCCCATAAATAGATCAATGGCCAATAAATAGGTCAATGGCCCATAAATAGATCAATGGCGCATAAATAGATCAATTACCCATCAATAGATCAATCTGACCTAGTTATATAAATTATTCACAAAATCATGATCAAACATATTGTAAAATAAAATCAATGTGAATGAAATAAATGTTTTATGTAGTGTTTTAAAAACTATCACATTTAGATTATTTTGAAATTTGTCATTTTTAACCATGAAAATAGGTAACCCAATATCAAACTTGCCTAAGCCCCTCATAGGTACATCCCATCTGCCAAATCATATTGATATTGCTGTAATCTTGAAGAAAATATAGGATTCACAAGCAAAGTTCCTCTTGTGCTGGTCATGACATTGACCCAATGTCATAAAAAGTGCATCTAAATAAATAACCCTTGGATATTTCCAAATACTCACACGATTTAATCTTATATGAGGGATGAGGGTATTCACTATTCCCCTTTCTATTGAAACAAACCAATTGTTTGAATGAAGTTTACTAAATAAACATCTGCTGCAAATTACATGTTCATGGATAATCAAGATATGTTATGAACAAACTTAAATATATCTATTGATGTAAAACATTTCTATTATTATACAAATATTGTGTATCTATCTGGGTAAAGTCAGATGAAATGAAAATAGCTCAAGGTCACCCAATATCAAACTTGCCTAAGCCCCTCATATGTCATGAACGGACTTAAATATATGTATTGATGAAAAACATTTCTATAATTGGGACAAATATTGAGTATCCAACTGGGTCAAAGTCAGATGAAGTGTTAAATGGATCAAAATCTATTTTGTTTGTCTGGAACATGATTTAAATGAGATAAAATTGACCAAGTATTATTCCATGTACATGTAGAACAGTTCTGGTCCATAAATTCTCAATCGCAAGACATTTCTAAATAAAAGTCTGTTTAGCCAATTGTAAATAACATCATGGATTTTCTATGCAATATGTTTTCAATACAAGACCATTACCTGTAGAGCAGTTTTGGCCCATCCATCCTGGATCACAAGTACAGATATATTCAGTTCCATCTTTAGTCATATTGCACAGCCCTCCATTCATACAGGGTGAATGGCTGCACAGGTCCTCTGAAATTATTAAATATAAAAAATTGTTTTACATAATTTGGTGTTAACAATGTCATTTCTAAATAGTAAATTTAGCTAGTTGTTAATCATCATAGATTTTCAGGCACCAGGACAGTGTAAAGGAGATAAGACTATTAAAACAAGATCAAGCAAATATTTTAATACATGATTCTTTCACATTTGTTTCATGCAGTTCAATGTTTACAATACAAAACCAATTACCTGTAGAGCAGTTTTGGCCCATCCATCCTGGATCACAAGTACAGATATATTCAGTTCCATCTTTAGTCATATTGCACAGCCCTCCATTCATACAGGGTGAATGGCTGCACAGGTCCTCTGAAATTATTAAATTTAAAAAATTGTTTTACATAATTTGGTGTTAACAATGTCATTTCTAAATAGTAAATTAAGCTAGTTGTTAATCATCATAGATTTTCAGGCACCAGGACAGTGTAAAGGAGATAAGACTATTAAAACAAGATCAAGCAAATATTTTAATACATGATTCTTTCACATTTGTTTCATGCAGTTCAATGTTTACAATACAAAACCAATTACCTGTAGAGCAGTTTTGGCCCATCCATCCTGGATCACAAGTACAGATATATTCAGTTCCATCTTTAGTCATATTGCAGAGCCCTCCATTCATACAGGGTGAATGGCTGCACAGGTCCTCTGAAATTATTAAATTAAAAAAATTGTTTTACATAATTTGGTGTTAACAATGTCATTTCTAAATAGTAAATTTAGCTAGTTGTTAATCATCATAGATTTTCAGGCACCAGGACAGTGTAAAGGAGATAAGACTATTAAAACAAGATCAAGCAAATATTTTAATACATGATTCTTTCACATTTGTTTCATGCAGTTCAATGTTTACAATACAAAACCAATTACCTGTAGAGCAGTTTTGGCCCATCCATCCTGGATCACAAGTACAGATATATTCAATTCCATCTTTAGTCATATTGCACAGCCCTCCATTCATACAGGGTGAATGGCTGCACAGGTCCTCTGAAATTATTAAATTAAAAAAATTGTTTTACATAATTTGGTGTTAACAATGTCATTTCTAGATAGTAAATTTAGCTAGTTGTTAATCATCATAGATTTTCAGGCACCAGGACAGTGTAAAGGAGATAAGACTATTAAAACAAGATCAAGCAAATATTTTAATACATGATTCTTTCACATTTGTTTCATGCAGTTCAATGTTTACAATACAAAACCAATTACCTGTAGAGCAGTTTTGGCCCATCCATCCTGGATCACAAGTACAGATATATTCAGTTCCATCTTTAGTCATATTGCACAGCCCTCCATTCATACAGGGTGAATGGCTGCACAGGTCCTCTGAAATTATTAAATTAAAAAAATTGTTTTACATAATTTGGTGTTAACAATGTCATTTCTAAATAGTAAATTTAGCTAGTTGTTAATCATCATAGATTTTCAGGCGCCAGGACAGTGTAAAGGAGATAAGTATATTATAACAAGATCAAGCAAATATTTTAATACATGATTCTTTCACATTTGTCTAATGCAGTTCAATGTTTACAATACAAAACCAATTACCTGTAGAGCAGTTTTGGCCCATCCATCCTGGATCACAAGTACAGATATATTCAGTTCCATCTTTAGTCATATTGCACAGCCCTCCATTCATACAGGGTGAATGGCTGCACAGGTCCTCTGAAATTATTAAATTAAAAAAATTGTTTTACATAATTTGGTGTTAACAATGTCATTTCTAAATAGTAAATTTAGCTAGTTGTTAATCATCATAGATTTTCAGGCACCAGGACAGTGTAAAGGAGATAAGACTATTAAAACAAGATCAAGCAAATATTTTAATACATGATTCTTTCACATTTGTTTCATGCAGTTCAATGTTTACAATACAAAACCAATTACCTGTAGAGCAGTTTTGGCCCATCCATCCTGGATCACAAGTACAGATATATTCAATTCCATCTTTAGTCATATTGCACAGCCCTCCATTCATACAGGGTGAATGGCTGCACAGGTCCTCTGAAATTATTAAATTAAAAAAATTGTTTTACATAATTTGGTGTTAACAATGTCATTTCTAGATAGTAAATTTAGCTAGTTGTTAATCATCATAGATTTTCAGGCACCAGGACAGTGTAAAGGAGATAAGACTATTAAAACAAGATCAAGCAAATATTTTAATACATGATTCTTTCACATTTGTTTCATGCAGTTCAATGTTTACAATACAAAACCAATTACCTGTAGAGCAGTTTTGGCCCATCCATCCTGGATCACAAGTACAGATATATTCAGTTCCATCTTTAGTCATATTGCACAGCCCTCCATTCATACAGGGTGAATGGCTGCACAGGTCCTCTGAAATTATTAAATTAAAAAAATTGTTTTACATAATTTGGTGTTAACAATGTCATTTCTAAATAGTAAATTTAGCTAGTTGTTAATCATCATAGATTTTCAGGCGCCAGGACAGTGTAAAGGAGATAAGTATATTATAACAAGATCAAGCAAATATTTTAATACATGATTCTTTCACATTTGTCTAATGCAGTTCAATGTTTACAATACAAAACCAATTACCTGTAGAGCAGTTTTGGCCCATCCATCCTGGATCACAAGTACAGATATATTCAGTTCCATCTTTAGTCATATTGCACAGCCCTCCATTCATACAGGGTGAATGGCTGCACAGGTCCTCTGAAATTATTAAATTTAAAAAATTGTTTTACATAATTTGGTGTTAACAATGTCATTTCTAGATAGTAAATTTAGCTAGTTGTTAATCATCATAGATTCTCAGGCACCAGGACAGAGTAAAGGAGATAAGACTATTATAACAAGATCAAGCAAATATTTTAATACATGATTCTTTCACATTTGTTTCATGCAGTTCAATGTTTACAATACAAAACCAATTACCTGTAGAGCAGTTTTGGCCCATCCATCCTGGATCACAAGTACAGATATATTCAGTTCCATCTTTAGTCATATTGCACAGCCCTCCATTCATACAGGGTGAATGGCTGCACAGGTCCTCTGAAATTATTAAATTAAAAAAATTGTTTTACATAATTTGGTGTTAACAATGTCATTTCTAAATAGTAAATTTAGCTAGTTGTTAATCATCATAGATTTTCAGGCACCAGGACAGTGTAAAGGAGATAAGACTATTAAAACAAGATCAAGCAAACATTTTAATACATGATTCTTTCCCATTTGTTTCATGCAGTTAATGTTTACAATACAAAACCAATTACCTGTAGAGCAGTTTTGGCCCATCCATCCTGGATCACAAGTACAGATATATTCAGTTCCATCTTTAGTCATATTGCACAGCCCTCCATTCATACAGGGTGAATGGCTGCACAGGTCCTCTGAAATTATTAAATTTAAAAAATTGTTTTACATAATTTGGTGTTAACAATGTCATTTCTAGATAGTAAATTTAGCTAGTTGTTAATCATCATAGATTCTCAGGCACCAGGACAGAGTAAAGGAGATAAGACTATTATAACAAGATCAAGCAAATATTTTAATACATGATTCTTTCACATTTGTCTAATGCAGTTCAATGTTTACAATACAAAACCAATTACCTGTAGAGCAGTTTTGGCCCATCCATCCTGGATCACAAGTACAGATATATTCAGTTCCATCTTTAGTCATATTGCACAGCCCTCCATTCATACAGGGTGAATGGCTGCACAGGTCCTCTGAAATTATTAAATTAAAAAAATTGTTTTACAAATAATTTGGTGTTAACAATGTCATTTCTAAATAGTAAATTTAGCTAGTTGTTAATCATCATAGATTTTCAGGCACCAGGACAGTGTAAAGGAGATAAGACTATTAAAACAAGATCAAGCAAATATTTTAATACATGATTCTTTCCCATTTGTTTCATGCAGTTAATGTTTACAATACAAAACCAATTACCTGTAGAGCAGTTTTGGCCCATCCATCCTGGATCACAAGTACAGATATATTCAGTTCCATCTTTAGTCATATTGCACAGCCCTCCATTCATACAGGGTGAATGGCTGCACAGGTCCTCTGAAATTATTAAATTTAAAAAATTGTTTTACATAATTTGGTGTTAACAATGTCATTTCTAAATAGTAAATTTAGCTAGTTGTTAATCATCATAGATTTTCAGGCACCAGGACAGTGTAAAGGAGATAAGACTATTAAAACAAGATCAAGCAAATATTTTAATACATGATTCTTTCACATTTGTTTCATGCAGTTCAATGTTTACAATACAAAACCAATTACCTGTAGAGCAATTTTGGCCCATCCATCCTGGATCACAAGTACAGATATAATTGGTTCCATCTATAGTCATATTGCATAGCCCTCCATTCATACAGGGTGAAGTGCTGCACAGGTCCTCTGAAATTATTAAATTTAAATAATTGTATCACATAATTTGGTGTTAACAATGTCATTTCTAAATAGTAAATTTAGCCAGTTGTTAATAACATCATAGATTTTCAGGCGTCAGGACAGTGTAAAGGAGAGAAGACTGTTATAACAAGATCAAGCAAATATTTTAATACATGATTCTTTCACAATTGTTTCATGCATTTCAATTTTTTTGGTTTATACAGTGTCATGAATCCAATTTATCAATAATGATATATTCTTGCAGTCAAGAGAGCATAATCAATAAACGGAACAATATCATTGGTCTTGATCTTGACCTTACACCAATAAAAATACATCCTAATATATAATCTTTATTTGTATTTACATATAAAAATATCAAGTTTTAGATCAGCTTCTACATGTTTTTGGAAGTTGTGTTTGGCCCATAAATAGGTCAATGGCCAATAAATAGGTCAATGGCCCATAAATAGATCAATATCCCATAAATAGATCAATGACCCATCAATAGATCAATGTGACCTAGTTATATAAACTATTCACAAAATCATGATCAAACATATTGTAAGATAAGATCAATGTGAATGCAATAAATATCATGTGTAGTGTTTTGAAAACTATCACATTCAGATGATTTTGAAAATTATCATCATTAACCATGAAAATAGCTCAAGGTCACCCAATATCAAACTTGCCTAAGCCTCTCATATGTCATGAACGGACTTAAATATATGTATTGATGAAAAACATTTCTATAATTGGGACAAATATTGAGTATCCAACTGGGTCAAAGTCAGATGAAGTGTTGAATTGATCAAAATCTATTTTGTCTGTCTGGAACATGATTTAAATGAGATAAAATTGACCAAGTATTATTCCATGTAGAACAGTTCTGGTCCATAAATTCTCAATCACAAGACATTTCTAAATAAAAGTCTGTTTAGCCAATTGTAAATAACATCATGGATTTTCTATGCAATATGTTTTCAATACAAGACCATTACCTGTAGAGCAGTTTTGGCCCATCCATCCTGGATCACAAGTACAGATATATTCAGTTCCATCTTTAGTCATATTGCACAGCCCTCCATTCATACAGGGTGAATGGCTGCACAGGTCCTCTGAAATTATTAAATTAAAAAAATTATTTCACATAATTTGGTGTTAACAATGTCATTTCTAAATGGTAAATTTAGCCAGTTGTTAATAACTTCATAGATTTTCAGGTGTCTGTAAGTCAGATCACTCCATTGTCCCAATTTGAAGGTGCCCCATTAGCATGTGTTTGCACTAGATCAATGGTCAGCTAAACAAAGTGTGTCAGGAATGGATGATTTGGATTTTAGCAGAAGCCTTATCCACTTTCAAATGGAACAATAATGTATGTAGGGAAAATATGATGGGTAATAACATTTGATCGCAAAGTTTGGGGTGTTAACATTTATATTATGCAAGGAAAAAGTGCTTAAGATCAAAATTTCATGAATGATTTAAATAGTTATTTCGCATATTTTGGTGTTAACAAAGTCATTTCTAAATAGTTTTTCTAGCCAATTCTTAATTGCATCATGGATTTTCTGTTTCGCATATTGCTGGGTTGACTGTTAGTATCTCTCATAAACCTTTTTATGCTGTGAGTATCCATTCCGTAGTCAAAACTTAGTCAAATATCTGTGTAGACAAAGCTATTCTTATAGCCAATTGCTTATAGTATCATGGCTTAGCGTTATTCAGAATATTTTTTTGTTTTGACAATGACATGTTGTACTAATTTTTTAAAACACATTATATATTTGACTTGAAATTATGCAGATGAATATGACTTGTATATACGAATATTTTTTATCTTCTCCATATATTAACACCAATCTAACGCTATCTTTTCTTATTTACGTAGTATCTAAATTATATCTAATATGCGTACCCGTATTTTTTGATTTTGTATTCCTACTTGATGCTGTGATAGAAAAGCCTGGAAGTAGTATTGAAGAATCTGTGGAAAAAATCAGCTGAATCATGTTCCTTGTGTACCACATATTTTCCCCTGATCTGTTACCGCAGAAGATGTCAAGCAGTAAATTACGTCCAGCTGAAAACAAAGGTTCTCATATTCATAAAGAATGCACTGCTTTGGGTCAGAAGACAAAAGAAAAGAGTGAGTTGTCTATTTTTTGTGCAAATACTTAAAACATGGACGAGGTATTTACAGGAAACAGTGACAAGCAGGAAATTTGACAAACATTTCACATTGATTTAAATATTCAAATTTTAGTTACTAAGTTTGTTGTCTATATCCTCACTGTTTTTTTAATCTATACATGTATAAATCATTGCCATATTGGTGTGTTTTCCTTATTTGCCTCTTATATCATGTACATACATTGATCTGTGACGGCAAGGTAATCGTGATCACAAACTGAGTCCTCCTGAAGTTCGAAATGATCCATGTACAGAGAAATGCCTCCCATTGAGAAGATAATCCAACATTCAATTAGATCACTGCAATAGAAATTAATGTTAGATCATTTTAATGTGAGTTACAACAGAGGTTATTATACATCTTCATTGACAGGTACTCTGTATTGCGAGATGGAGTCGTAAGACAGATCAAAATGTTATACTCCAAAGTAACAAGAAAGACTTAAAAAAAGAAAAAAAAAAGAATTTGTATGCAATTTCTTTTATCAAAATGATATTTGTATTTCTCCATCCCCCAAATATCAAATGGCCTGGCCATAAATCTCGCCAAAGGTCGTCTGCTGAAGATGCGTTTAAATATGAAAATCTAATGTCACGAAGGCGATCTTTGTTTCCATGGTGATTTGCGCTCTGCTAAAAGAAGGAAATGAGGAAATGTGCACAGTTTGGAGCGCCACCATCTCAAACATGCTATGTACGAGTATGAATCGAATGTGGTTTTGTTTATGTAAATCTATGCGAGAGTATTAATCGAATACATTACAGATCCATATAATGCTAAGATAGCAAAGCATTTTAATAAGTGTAGACTTTACCTTATCTTTTTTTTAAATATTTCTCTGAAAATCGTGTTCCAGGAGAAATAAGACAAAACGGCGATTGAGTGGTGGAACACCCTATAAATAATATTATTCTCTAGGAAATTTGCAAATTTTGTATCCCGTTCTGTTTAATTGTTCATACTATTTGCAAAGAACTACAGGGCATTGTCACGCCCTACTAAACACAGGATAATCGTATTCTGTGGGACACTATTGATTTCCATAATTCCCTCAATTGGATCACAGACTTTCTGTTTTTTATAAAAGTGATCTCAGATTTGGGCAGAAATATAAATTAAGGTTTTGAAACATTGAATTTAAGGATTGGATGGCAAAGATAAAAAAAAAATATCCACACTTTAAGGTCATGAAAGGGAAATTAATTACTTTATACATGGAATAAAAATGATCTCATCCAATGTTGTTATTTAAGCATTCATCCCTTATACTAAGTATGAGAGAAAGGAGAATTGACATTGCATGGATCACACAATTTCAACACCATCTTAGCTTTTCAGATTCCCTATGCCTGTGAGGGAGCGCAAATTATGATTACTGTTCATTATGCAATTAGAATAAATTTACAAAGTGGCGACTCTCACATGACAGGATATTGTATATAATTATTATTGCTCTCAGCACTGACAGGCATCTCTCATTAGTCCTACCTTTGCGTTGTCATGCCAAGGAAGGACAAAAAATCACCGGCTCAGATTAGTATGTACTTACTTGGTGTATGAAACCGGGTATCCCGAAGACTGGATAGTTACATTGTCACTGTGAGAATTCAGATAGTATGTGGTACATTCTTCTGTAATGCCAACATAAAAGAGGTTACACACACTGTAACGTAGTTTGTGGTGACAAAGAATGAGATCAAGATGGGATAGTTGTCAATAATATCAATGGTGAGAAGGAGGGAATATACTCACGTTGGGTGCAGTTTTGTCCTTGCCATCCCGGGCTGCAAATACATTGCTCGTCCCGCTGCACCCCATCACTCACGTCACAGGATATGTTCGAGCATGGGTCAGTGGAACAAAGGTGCATCCCTGACCCGCCCATACCCCCGCCCTGGCCCCAGTCGCCGCTCCCGCTCCAGTCGCCGCTCAAGCCCCCATCACCGCTCAAGCCCTTGTCCCCATCACCGCTCAAGCCCCCATCACCGCTCAAGCCCTTGCCCCCATCACCGCTCAAGCCCCCGTCCCCATCACCGCTCAAGCCCCCATCACCGCTCAAGCCCCCATCACCGCTCCAGTCCCCATCACCGCTCAAGCCCCCATCACCGCTCAAGCCCCCGTCACCGCTCCAGTTGCCGCTCAAGCCCCCATCACCGCTCAAGCCCTTGTCCCCATCACCGCTCAAGCCCCCATCACCGCTCAAGGCCCCATCACCGCTCAAGCCCTTGTCCCCATTACCGCTCAAGCCCTTGTCCCCATCACCACTCAAGCCCCCATCACCGCTCAAGCCCTTGCCCCCATCAACGCTCAAGCCTCCGTCCCCATCACCGCTCAAGCCCCCATCACCGCTCAAGCCCCCATCACCGCTCCAGTCGCCGCTCAAGCCCCCATCACCGCTCAAGCCCTTGTCCCCATCACCGCTCAAGCCCCCATCACTGCTCAAGCCCTTGTCCCCATCACCGCTCAAGCCCCCATCACCGCTCAAGCCCCCGTCACCGCTCAAGCCCCCGTCCCCATCACCGCTCAAGCCCCCGTCCCCCTCACCGCTCAAGCCCCCTTCACCGCTCAAGCCCCCATCACCCCTCAAGCGCCCATCGCCCCCGTCCCCATCACCACTCAAGCCCCCGTCACCGCTGAAGCCCCAGTCACCACTCAAGCCCCCATCACCGCTCAGGCCCCCATCACCGCTCAAGCCCCCGTCCCCATCACCGCTCAAGCCCCCATCACCGCTCAAGCCCCCATAACCGCTCAGGCCCCCATAACCGCTCAAGCCCCCGTCATTGCTCCTGACCCAGCCGCCGCTCCCACTGCCTGAAAGGAATTCCTGTCCAGTCGCTGCAAAAATAATGTAAACTTAATGTATATATACAGATACGGTGGTTGTTGTTTTATACATACTGCGGTTATTGTTTTGGTTATTGTGGTTATATTGTCATAGTTATTGTGTTTATTGTCAGATTTCGCGGTTATTGTCACAGCCTATTGTGGTCATTTTCGTTGAAAACAAATCAGTGCACATGTACACCAGTATATAAAATCTTTAAAACTATATTTAATATCTTATAATATCGTTTGCAATTACGAGTCAATTTAAGAGCCAAAACGAGGCAAAATCTTCCTATAACATACATAACTATCTTCCTCGTGTTCTCGTGATTTCAGACACATTTAAATAATTTCTTAAGTCTATTATTACCCGAGATATTAATATGAAATCTTAAACTATAATTGGCATTTTACTATATTGTTCGCAATTACGGTAGTCATGTTCAGAACATAGAAAAATCGTTTTATAATATACATTACTGTTTTCCTCTTGAGTCATAGAAAGTGTGTTATTAGCCGAGAATCATATATGTGAAAAGTATTGTACTGATGTGAAAAATATCATACTCGTGTAAAATATATCGTGCTGATGTGAAAAATATCATACATATGTGAAAAATATCTTACTTATGTTAAAAATATCTTACTTATGTGAAAAATATCACAGCTGCGTGTGAAAGCATTTCTGTTTGAAAGGAAGACTTAACTCAAATCTATGGAAACAATGGTGGAATGCCATGGGATTTCATATAATTGACATCTTATTATAACGTTCGCATTTATGGTTGTCATGTTCAGAGCCAAAACGTAGAAAATCGTTTTATAACATGCATTATCACTGTTTTCCTCTTGTTCTCGCGATTCCAGACATATTTAAATTATCTGCGGAAGTGCATTATTAGCCAAGTTTTGCAACCGTGGAAAATATAAAGAATAATGACTTTATATAGGAAATTAGGAAGAAAATATCAAATCTTCACATTGGGATTCTATTTGGGCGCTAAACACATCAGAACATGTTGAATTGATTTGTGTTTTGCACACGTGGAATATATAAACAAATAATGACTTTAAAGATGAAATCTTCATATTGGGGTTTTATTTTAGTGTACTGTTTCAAGGGCTGACAGGAATTTGTTATCAACGCCATCTGGGGGTTGCCAGGGCATGAAACGCCTGTATTGTTAGAGAAAAAAATACTTTAATATTTTACACGACTGGTCCTGCTATTGATGTTATTGTCACAGATATTAAGTGAAAGTAATCACCTGGAAAGTGACATTTTAGTGTTGTGGTAAAAAAAGTATTGACACTTTTAAATTCATGTGGCAAAAAATTTGCTGAATTGCAGAACTTATAGCAAAATAAGGTTAAAATCTGACCTTGATTCATCATCACCAAGACTATCTGCATTGCGAAAATCCACCCGCCAGACAAAATAGTAGTTTCCATTTTATTGTCAAAATATTACTCACATTGCACAGTGTGGTTATATCTATTGCATATTTCTTTTCTCTATAAATCCATGGTTTTCTGATTCACAATTATGATCTCTGATATATATCTCCATACGAGTCGAAGGTGGCAGTCTCCATGCGGGCCAAAAAGCCAACAAGCTGGCTACATCTATCTTCAAAGGCGGATTGCACTTTGAAATTCTCGATTGTCTTTAAATAGCACGACAATGCAACTATAGAGTCGACTGACTTTGGGTGAATGAATGTCAAAATGAAAACTTGGCAATTAAGGACAGCCCCAGGTCTTTCACTTGGGAATTAAAGTTAAAACAAATTCTAAGTCACAGATAAACAAGAACAAAAATAGACTCAGCTAAAAATAGAAAACCTTATTCAAATTGGTGCAATATTCTATCAACAAATATGTAATTTTTTACCAAACAAATGAAGCAAAATAAATGACAAGAGATCATTAATTACCATTTAACACCAAGCAATTAACGGGGAGAAGGTGGAATAAAATCGATTTAATAAAGGGTTGTATTGAAAAACCAATGAATTAAAAAAAGAGAGAGAGATCAAGTTTTCTTTTCTTTCTTTTAAGCGTTTCATATGCATGTAATAACTATAAATGACTATAAATTTGAAAACTTGACAAGCAATTGCTTTTGACTAGCAATTGTTCACTTGAATTTTAAAGATAAGCCTAAGGGGCGATCCATTTGATTTTTGTGGGGTGGGGTGGGACAGCAGTACTGGATGAATAATTTTTTTTTCTTTGGTAGGGTGGATGAATAATTTTTTTTTCTGGTGTGGGGTGGGTGAATAAATTTTTTTTCTGGTGTGGGGTGGGTGAATAAATTTTTTTTCTGGTGTGGGGTGGGTGAATAAATTTTTTTTCTTGTTGCTTCCCCAGACTCTGATCCTTCATTTCAAGCAATCCATATAGAAGATAGAAAAACTGGAAGGAGGTGGATGAATAAATTTTTTTTCTTTGGTAGGGTGGATGAATAAATTTTTTTTCTTTGGTAGGGTGAATGAATAAATTTTTTTTCTGGGATGGGGTGGGTGAATAAATTTTTTTTCCAAAATCTCACACCCCACCCCAAAAAAATCAAATGGATCGCCCCTAATGGTGACGTGATCAAAGGTGTGAGAAACATCATGTCGTCCCCTAGATAAACTCGGTCCATATTTAAATACGATGTCCTCATCAGCTCACAGGTGTGGCAAACCTGACTCTCCACCAACAGAGGTCATCATAATGTGGTAGACAAAGTATACTCTCAAAATTAAATGAAAAATGCAAGATTGTTTTCACGGCAGATTATAAGGAAATGTTCCTTGAGGGGCCGCACGTGATTTGAACTCACAAGAAAGATTTATTCCTGAAAGAATTGATGTAAAATGAATACTGGATTTATGGTTATAAAATTAACACAGTAGATTGTGTAAGAAGTTTATATAAAGGATTTGATTGCTGGGTAATGACAATGAATTGTTCGTAACATGTTAGGCCTCTAAGAAAATTTGGTTGTAGGGCAATATAATTTCGAATTCCCTCAGTTTGATAATTCCAATATTCCAACATATAACCACCATCTTATAATGCTTTCGCAGCGTGCACGGAGAGTAAAAGCCACCGATGCACATATTATGGGATTTATTCAACGCAATTTTGCTGTTATTAGCAATAGATTGTAAAAAAATTGGAGATAACTAATAAAATGCTTGCATACGTTTGATTTATTCATAAATCAAGTATAAATCAAGTGTGCAGAAAGCTTGCTGAATGTTTCCCAAATACAGAAACCCACATATTCTAGTGTCCTTAGCAACCAGTGAAGTGGTATATGTTGCTGTGGCCCATATTAACCCACTGGTAAGATTATTGATTTTTTGTTTCAATTTCCCTCGCTTCAAATCTAATGGGTCTTATATTCATCAATCCATCAATAAAAAGTTTCTGATTATAATGATTATTACTATAATCCCCTTGAAAAGATGGCTTCCATCAGCAAATGATAATTATCAATTCTGAATATTTAAGATCAGTAAAACTTTTAAAATAAGTTCTTAAAATCTTCTTTTTATGTCTTATATTTGATCTTATTTTTGACATTTAATTGCTTATCTATATTCTATGAAGGTTACCTCCCCCTCCCTGTTCATATTCAGTCGACCCTCACTTTCCGACATTTCAATAATCCGGCATTTCAGTGTCCGGCCAAATGTTATTTGCAACCTCTTGATTTTCTCTTTATTTGTACTCAGTAATGTGACAATTTCAGTTTCAGACACCGACATTCCTATTTGTATACAAATACTGCATCATCTATTGTTATTGGAACCATTTATCCGACATAAAGAAAGGTAAACATTCACTGACTGTTAGATCATTAAGGGCAAGCATAAGTGACAGGTCCGCAGATGCGGGTGTTGAATGCACTTGGCCCATCAAGTTCTCTCCTAAGCCCTCCTCTTATGCCTTTTTGCTGCTTTGCTTTTCTATGTTCTGACATGTATATCACTCAAATAGAACCCAAATATGAAGTTTTCATTTTTGTTTTCAGTACAAAGTCATTATTTTTTTATCTTGCAAAAAAAAAAAAAAAAAAAAAAAAACCCAAAAAAATTCAACTCCATAGAGCCCAACCTTTAAGGGGGATTGGTCAGTGGATGATAAGGCCAAAGTGTTAAATAAATAAAAAATAAAGAAAACAGAAGAGCGATCGAACTTTGGGGGGGACTTAAGCATGCGAAACCCACTGATTAAAATAAAACACCAACCTCTTACTCCGGGCATGAGTGGGATACACAACAAACAAACAGTAAAGGTATTCTAATTGCCCCATAAAGCTGTCGCTACTGGCCGTTGTTTCAGTGGAGACCCTGAACTAATTGCCAGCTTTATACGACTGATGTATATAATGCAGTGGAGCACAGAATTAGCAACTGAAATTGCAATTACAGACAATTGGCCCACCCAGACATTCCTCATCTAGAATGCACCCAGGTATATATGTACGTAACGCTCGCTACACAAACGTTACTGCCCGAGAAAGTAAGACATGTTTTAAGTGTCTCACAGAGTAACTGTCATAACGTGTAAGCTGCCGTTAAAATGCCAAAGGATTAACGCATCTTCCTTATTCACCACTTCAAATTAAAGATGACCAGTATTAAATGATAGTGACTTTGATCTGAGATTTATAATGCTCTCTTTCTATGTCGTTTTGTTTATAATGTAAATAAAAGTTGTACAGATATTGACGAAATTCTGTGTTATTTTCATTGATAGATAATATATGTGTTACACATTAAATATACCATAGTTCTACCCACTGCCTGGTCTCTCTGTCAGCAGTCTGTCTGTCAGTATGTATCAGTTTGAGCAGTTTCAACACAATTGTGTGCGACAGATATCCTGAGGATATATTGATGGATTTGTCAAGGATATATTGAGGATATCCTTGAAGATATCTTGAGGATATATTGATTGATTTCCCGAGGATATACTGATGGATATCTCGAGAATATCTAGATGGATATATTGGTGGATATATTGGTGGATATATTGGTAGATATATTGATGGATATATTAATGGATATATTGATGGATATATCGGTGGATGTATTGGTGGATATATTGATGGATATATTGGTGGATATATTGATGGATATATTGATGGATATATTGGGGGATATATTGGTGGATATATTGATGAATATATTGATGGATATATTGGTGGATATATTGGTGGATATATTGATGGATATATTGGTGGATGTATTGGTGGATATATTGATGGATATATGATGGATATATTGGTGGATATATTGGTGGATATATTGGTGGATTTATTGGTGGATGTATTGATGGATATATTGGTGGATATATTGGTGGATATATTGATGGATATATTGGTGGATATATTGGTGGATATATTGATGGATATATTGGTGGATATATTGGTGGATATATTGATGGATATATTGGTGGATGTATTGGTGGATATATTGATGGATATATGATGGATATATTGGTGGATATATTGGTGGATATATTGGTGGATTTATTGGTGGATGTATTGATGGATATATTGGTGGATATATTGGTGGATATATTGATGGATATATTGGTGGATATATTGGTGGATATATTGGTGGATATATTGGTGGATATATTGATGGATATATTGATGGATATATTGGTAGATATATTGATGGATATATTGGTGGATATATTGGTGGATATATTGGTGGATGTATTGGTGGATGTATTGGTGGATGTATTGGTGGATGTATTGATGGATATATTGGTGGATATATTGGTGTATATATTGATGGATATATTGGTGGATATATTGGTGTATATATTGGTGGATATATTGATGGATATATTGGTGTATATATTGATGGATATATTGATGGATATATTGGTAGATATATTGATGGATATATTGATGGATATATTGGTGGATATATTGGTGGATATATTGGTGGATATATTGGTGGATATATTGGTGGATGTATTGATGGATATATTGGTGGATATATTGGTGGATATATTGATGGATATATTGGTGGATGTATTGGTGGATATATTGGTGGATATATTGGTGGATGTATTGATGGATATATTGGTGGATATATTGGTGGATATATTGATGGATATATTGGTGGATATATTGGTGGATATATTGGTGGATATATTGGTGGATATATTGATGGATATATTGGTGGATATATTGGTGGATATATTGGTGGATGTATTGATGGATATATTGGTGGATATATTGGTGGATATATTGATGGATATATTGGTGGATATATTGGTGTATATATTGGTGGATATATTGATGGATATATTGGTGGATATATTGGTGGATATATTGATGGATATATTGGTGGATGTATTGATGGATATATTGGTGGATATATTGGTGGATATATTGATGGATATATTGGTGGATATATTGGTGTATATATTGGTGGATATATTGATGGATATATTGGTAGATATATTGATGGATATATTGATGGATATATTGGTAGATATATTGATGGATATATTGATGGATATATTGGTGGATATATTGGTGGATATATTGGTGGATGTATTGATGGATATATTGATGGATATATTGGTGTATATATTGATGGATATATTGATGGATATATTGGTGGATATATTGGTGGATATATTGGTGTATATATTGGTGGATATATTGGTGGATATATTGGTGGATATATTGGTGGATATATTGATGGATATATTGGTGGATATATTGGTGGATATATTGATGGATATATTGGTGGATGTATTGATGGATATATTGATGGATATATTGGTGGATGTATTGGTGGATATATTGGTGGATATATTGATGGATATATTGATGGATATATTGATGGATATATTGGTGGATATATTGGTTGATATATTGATGGAAATATTGGTGGATATATTGGTGGATGTATTGATGGATATATTGATGGATATATTGGTGGATGTATTGGTAGATATATTGGTGGATATATTGATGGATATATTGGTGGATGTATTGGTAGATATATTGGTGGATATATTGATGGATATATTGGTGGATGTATTGGTGGATATATTGGTGGATATATTGATGGATATATTGATGAATATATTGGTGGATATATTGGTGGATATATTGATGGATATATTGGTGTATATATTGGTGTATATATTGGTGGATATATTGATGGATATATTGGTGGATATATTGGTGGATATATTGGTGGATATATTGGTGGATATATTGGTGGATATATTGATGGATATATTGGTGGATATATTGGTGTATATATTGGTGGATATATTGATGGATATATTGGTAGATATATTGATGGATATATTGATGGATATATTGGTAGATATATTGATGGATATATTGATGGATATATTGGGGGATATATTGATGGATATATTGATGGATATATTGGTGGATGTATTGGTAGATATATTGGTGGATATATTGATGGATATATTGGTGGATGTATTGGTAGATATATTGGTGGATATATTGGTGGATATATTGATGGATATATTGGTGGATATATTGGTGGATATATTGGTGGATATATTGGTGTATATATTGGTGGATATATTGATGGATATATTGGTGGATATATTGGTGGATATATTGATGGATATATTGGTGGATGTATTGATGGATATATTGGTGGATATATTGGTGGATATATTGATGGATATATTGGTGGATATATTGGTGGATATATTGGTGGATATATTGATGAATATATTGGTGGATATATTGATGGATGTATTGGTGGATATATTGATGAATATATTGGTGGATATATTGGTGGATATATTGGTGGATATATTGGTGGATATATTGATGGATATATTGGGGGATATATTGATGGATATATTGATGGATATATTGGTGGATGTATTGGTAGATATATTGGTGGATATATTGATGGATATATTGGTGGATGTATTGGTAGATATATTGGTGGATATATTGGTGGATATATTGGTGGATATATTGGTGGATATATTGGTGGATGTATTGGTGGATATATTGGTGGATATATTGATGGATATATTGGTGGATATATTGATGGATATATTGGTGGATATATTGATGGATATATTGATGGATATATTGGTGGATATATTGGTGGATATATTGATGGATATATTGATGGATATATTGGTGGATATATTGGTGGATATATTGGTGGATTTATTGGTGGATATATTGGTGGATATATTGGTGGATATATTGATGGATATATTGATGGATATATTGATGGATATATTGGTGGATATATTGGTGGATGTATTGGTGGATATATTGGTGGATATATTGGTGGATATATTGGTGGATATATTGATGGATATATTGGTGGATGTATTGGTGGATATATTGATGAATATATTGATGGATATATTGATGGATATATTGATGGATATATTGGTGGATGTATTGGTGGATATATTGATGGATATATTGGTGGATGTATTGGTAGATATATTGGTGGATATATTGATGGATATATTGGTGGATGTATTGGTGGATATATTGGTGGATATTTGATGGATATATTGATGGATATATTGATGGATATATTGATGGATATATTGGTGGATATATTGGTGGATATCTGGATGGATATATTGGTGGATATATTGGTGGATATCTGGATGGATATATTGGTGGATATATTGGTGGATATATTGGTGGATATATTGATGGATATATTGATGGATATCTGGGTGGATATATTGATGGATATATTGATGGATATATCGATGGATATATTGGTGGATATCTGGGTGGATATATTGGTGGATATATTGGTGGATATATTGATGGATATATTGGTGGATATATTGGTGGATATATTGGTGGATATATTGATGGATATATTGGTGGATATATTGGTGGATATATTGATGGATATATTGGTGGATATATTGGTGGATATATTGATGGATATATTGGTGGATATATTGGTGGATATTTGATGGATATATTGATGGATATATTGATGGATATATTGATGGATATATTGATGGATATATTGGTGGATATATTGGTGGATATATTGGTGGATATATTGGTGGATGTATTGGTGGATATATTGGTGGATATATTGGTGGATATATTGGTGGATATATTGGTGGATATATTGGTGGATGTATTGGTGGATATATTGGTGGATATATTGGTGGATATATTGATGGATATATTGGTGGATATATTGGTGGATATATTGGTGGAGATATTGGTGGATATATTGGTGGATATATTGGTGGATAGGTGATAGTTTGAGTGTTGATTCTTTTTTTTTCTCTCTGTATGTTTTACGTATAGGATAAGGTATGTCACAGTCACAGTCTTTCATTTAATATTATCATAGATTTTCTTCAAGATGAAAATTATAGAAATCTACATCTTGAATTGCTGGCCTCCGGGTTGCATAATGGGCATGTCTCATTTCGTGTCTACAGTGAGTTTATAGAGGCCACCTATAAACCATTGTGTTGTGCAAGCATTACGTGACATAAAGTACAGCAATACTGAATTGTGATTGGCTGAAGAAACTAGGCCATATTGTAATGAACCTCAGATTATATGTAATCAAATCAGTTTTAAATGCTTTGTGAGTCCATATCCCGTTCAGGCCATATAAAGATATGCATCAGAAAAACATACTCTTCTTTTAGACACTAATAACATGTCTATATATGGACAGTACACCACATCGCAGGTGACCGCATGCCGTGCCCGGAACTCCGGTCACACGTCACTGGATATATGTGGTTGTTGTTTAGGGTTTCCCTGTTCTATATTTTTGTCAATCAATCAGAGCAATCCCCTAAAAAATAGTGACATTATTCGCCCGCTGCACAACGAGAGATTGTCACTGTTGTTATCAGTGCCACATGTGAGAGGAGAGTCATAAAAGCTGAAGCATTATTGAATGATCTCAAGACTTCCATTCAAAAAGATTGACAGATAAGTTTGGTGATAATAATCTTCCTTTGATGGGAATGTTTTTACAGGAGAATAGAAAAACACCACAACCCCAGGCAAGATAATGATCTGACAGGCATTTATACCCCATTATGTTATGACACTGGCTCTGACAAACAGAGTGCTGCCTGACCATTTGATGTGCCCTAGAATGTATTGTAGTAATAGTTAATCAAGGCTAATAAGTGTGAGAAGGCCAAGCAAGAATTCAAGTTTCACATGTATCAAATTGAAAAATATTTTAAATAACTATTAAATCATGCAAATACTGATTCCTGAGCTCAATACTTAGTTGTCTGTGTGCAAAATGATTATAGATATCCATATTTTGCTAAAACAATATAGACAAGCATTTAAATATTGTAAACAATATAGATAAGCATTTAAATATTGTAAACAATATAGATAAGCATTTAAATATTGTAACAGATTACTGTGAGAGAAACAAATAGTCATTACCATGAATACGGAGCTTTCGTTTCTAGCCCATGGTGTGTGTGTTTTTGTTTATCTCATTAATATTCATGAGCTCCCAACTCGTACGACAGTTGGGACCGTTTGCGCTAGGCCTGAGACAAAACTACAAATCTGCTGCAGTGGTTTTCGCGGACAAGTAAAAACTGTCCCAGAACATCGTGGTGTATTTTTTATATTCAAACCTTTGAAAACCACAAGAAAAAATAATCTTATAGAAATGTAATGATGACCAACATTCAAACCCTGAAGCTGGGTTGATTTGCACAATGCTATTGTCACACATATGGAATATTCAAGTTTCCCGGCACACCCTGAATTATGTTGTGTCCTGGATGTGGCTCTGGCATCATGGCATTACCACCCATAACAGGACTTTCTTTCACTCTCAGTAGCGAGAGAGCATGGAAAGTGTCTCAATATTTGGTATTAATAATGTTTATATTATTTATTTTTCAAATATGTGGAAAAGGTAGTATGTGGAGGTGAATGTGTGGATATATTGCTTATAACCCAATAATTACTGTAAAAAAATATATCTTTTGTTTGAAAAAGTCTTAGTTGTATTTAACCCAATGATTTTCAGGCATGTATTTTTGACAATGTTTCAGTATTCTGATTATTACGGTTCCATATTGGATCACATTGTTCACACAGCCATGGCTTGTGGCAGTCAATTTCCTATATAAAACAGCAGTTTTATTTCAATCTCTTTTGCATATATTCCTACAAATATATTACCTAAAAGTTAAAATTGGATGGACAAACTATCGAGGTATATATTTCTATGTGTATTGACGGCACTAGGGTTAAATTTTTGGCAGGCACAGTTGGTAGAACTCATGGTAGTCTATTGAGCCAGGAACATATCGGCGCTGATGGTCCAGTTCTAGAAATCTTCTCTCCCTTTCAATTACTAAAATAAGAATAAATCCATGCTATTAATCATTATAAAATGGAACAGATATAATAATTTTGATTCATTTATATGCAGTGATGAACCCAAAATAATGAACTCCAAAATGGTAATTAAATTCAAAATTGAGACCCAATCATCATTTTAACTTGGACAACTTTCTTTTTTTTACTCCATTCATAAATTCTGAATAAATTACGTAAATTACGTAAGAGTCAACTTTTAAATGAATAAAAAAAAAATCATGTTTCGCACTTTTTTTTTAAACACGAGTCCGATGATATTTTCCCCTATATGTTTAAAATATATATTGTACATATTTTATTAATACCACATAAGCGTATGTAGAATTCATAAAATATAATGTTATTTTGTTTGGTCACAGCAACTTATAAGTTCTTCTTTTTAGATTTGGTACTTGGAACGTTTTTTTTATATTAAAAACATTCTACTGAGACATGCATATGATACTCACACTTTTTGTTAGGCAGAGGGTTATGAATCCTTGTTCTTGTCGGCCTCAATCCGCCCCACATATCAGTCATTTTCATTTTGGCATAGATTCCTTCTTTGTGGCGCCACCTAGCAGATACATTATCTTCAGAACGACATGTTGTTAACTCGTTCCGATTTATTGCTTTCCCTGTGCTAAATGATGGAAATCTTATGAATGTGTGTTTATCACCAGGTACTTTTCCATTGTAAAGACATATATTTTTAGTACAGTTTTTGTCACCAGAAGCTATACTTTTACCACTTCTCCTGTTGGATGTTGCTGAACCTTCTAAAATATTTGGTACTTTGTTTTTTATTTCCAATTCTTGAGGCAAAAATCCAGGATTCCCTTTTCTATAACAGTTGAATACACCGCTAGAATGTCGTGAGATTCCTTTAGGGAGCTTTGGTTTTCGGTCAATAGAGGGCTCTGGTAGTCGATGCCTGGTGGGCACACGAGATCTTAAGATCATATGCTCCATAAGCAAATGTACGTTCTTCCCCTGAAAACAATAATAGCAAAATAATAAATCTTGGAAAACATATATGCACCAAATATATTTGATAGCTTGTCAAAGATGAGAGCTTTTATTGACAAATAACCGTCCTCCAAATCTTTGAAATCATGTTGAATTTACACATTCTTTAGAGAGTATGTATTCCAGCTTATCGTAGATATACCAGCAAGATAACATCAATAAATATAATAGAATATTGTGGGTCTTCTCTGAGAATGGACGGGGATAGATTCTTTTATAGGTGGCATCTATGATAGCGCCATCTGCCAAGGCCTTCCTAACCTACCATTTTTTTTGTAAATTATTAATTAATTTTGTTTTGTGAGGTATGGTCAAACAAATGAGATCCTAACTTCTGACTGACTTCTGGCTTTTACATTATATCAAATCAAACAAACGCAATAGGAAATTTTATCATTTACATTTGTATCTTGTTAATTATACTGCAGCTTTCAATTTTTCGCATCAATAGTAGATTCAAATTATATAGATCTGGCAGTAACAGGACCGATGAAATAAAACAAACAGTAAGGACATTGGTTGCTATATCCTTGGAGTAATTATATAATTACTCCAAGCTATATCTAAGGTTTGTGAAAGCATAATCAAAGGGCAACTTACACATTACTTATAGCTAGTATTTGACAAGATATTATGTGTCACAGTAAAAAGTATGGCCGTGAACATATTATTATTATTAAACTGGTTGAATCATAGAATGTACTTTGGCTAGAAATAATTTTGCAGGTTCTGTGTTGATGGGCATGTCAACAGATGCCGATACCTTACCACAGGGTTTATTTATAGAATTAATAAAATTGATTGTACACTTATGGCGAACTTTCAAAGAAGATTTCAAAGGGTTAAGACACAAGATACATATAGTTCGTGGAAACCTCTGAAGAAAGGAACACCTCAAAGATCATATCAGGGCGCATTTATTTTGAACATATTTATGAATGACATTGTCTGTCTCAAAGATTAATGCGACTTTGTAAACTATCCTTATTAAAGGGAAACTTTTACTTATCTGACAACCAACTTGCCGCCATCTTAGTTTCGGTGCTCTCACAGCTTTGCTACAACTTTCACAAATGATCTTCCCGTTAACACAAAAGCCGAGAATGCTTTCGCCGCCTTGGCCTATTCAAGTTTTTAACCCTCCTTACTACATATTTCACCTCCAAAATCAGGGATATTCGCTTATGGAGAAAACACGTCATGTGATTCAGTGTTAAGGGTTTGACACATTACAGGTTAAAAGTATAAAAGCTATTGCATATGAGGTGTTTAAACGTGTAAATGGTTTGATCGAGAATTTATAACTGACAATTTTCAGCTGAATGAACGTTATCATAATCCACGCAGTGCAAACCAATTATTCACCAATAATTCGGAAAAGTAGCCAATAAAAAAACCACTTTTCATTATTTCAGTTCAGTCCTATGGAAATAATCGCCAACAGAAATGAAGTTATACATCATTGTTAATAGTTTTAGAAATATACTTATAATTTGTTATATGTCAATAATGTTTCAAACACTATATTTATTTTGTATCATAATTTGTGTCATCATTTGTGTCGTAATCGATTTTTTGTTTTGAGCTAATGATATTTTAATAATTACAATAAAATTATCTTATCCTATCTTATCTTACTTTATATATTTGATCTCATATAAAATAAAATTTAAGTAAGGAAATGTGTTTCTACACCATGTCAAATATATACAGCATAATACAATACAATACAATACAATACAAAACAATACAATACAATACAATACAATACAATACAATACAATACAATACAATACAATACAATACAATACAATACAATACAATACAATAAAAAACAATACAATACAATAAAAAACAATACAATACAATACATTATAATATATTTTATATATTCATATAAATATTTATAAATATATATTTACATGTATATCTAAAAATAGTTGTGATCAATATAATTCAAGTCCTACTCACCAAATGCCACGAGACCATAAGTATTGGTGTTAACGTTAACCTACATGGCCTTTTATGACTATAGCATTCATGTGTGTGTGTCGTTAACATGATTGGTATCTGAGAGTCTCCACTGGTGGTTGGTCATATCCTTTTACAAATATTCACAATGACAAACTTATAATTGAACCACTTGATACCTTTTAAGATTATCAATTGTGTTATGAAGATATGGTATAGATGTGTCTCAAACAGCATTAGGCCCATCTAACAATAATGTTATCTTAATATAAAAGTAATATTAAAATTTCAAGGAATAGTCTATATCAAACTCTGGAATCTTTGATTAAGCATATACTTCCACATCCTTTGTGCACTAGGCACTGATAAATAGAAAAAAATACAAATCAGGTCGGCAATTGCAAAGTATCATTATATAAATTCCAATGTTTAAATGAGTTCACCGCTTTTTACAGAAGCTTTCCTCTCATTTAAAAAAACATAGTAGTGACTCCCTTAGTTAGAAAGATTGGACTGTAACATTGAGTTCAGAATGTTTGAGTGTTAACATTTGATAGGGCTGCCTAGCACAGAGAGTAATGATATAACTGTTGTATTGATTTGACACATTCCACTGTGTAGGTAAGCATTGTGTATTGATTCTTCCCTACTTTGTTTTGCTGTGTTATAAAGTTCCACACTGCGTTTCTTTCACTGCGCATGTGCACTTTTCTGCCTGTAGTTTCCGGTCAAATAAGTCTTAGATCATTCGCGATTCCAATATCTCGGAGAATTGTTCAGGGATTAAACTATGTTTGCTTACCTTTATTTACATTATTTAAGTTCTTCACATTGGAGTTGATTTCCAAACAAATTCGGAAATGTAATGATTAAAATATGCGTCCTAACCTGACAGATTGTTCATTTCCTGCAACAAGTAAGAGAAAATTGAAGTCGAGGCCAAATTTGCACTATCGCTTTTGGAAAATAATATTTTTATGTTATGTTTGTATTGTCTTTTATTGATCTAAGCTCATTAAAAATTTCTACTGCGTTATATTAATATCGAAAAATCTTCTTTTCAACTCCTTCCATATATAAGATTACTGAACCACCTTTTTATTAATTCATAATAAAAGATTAGTATGTTTCACTGGCACAGCAATACATTTTGTAGTGAACATAATGATATTGAATGTACCACATCCAATAATTGCCTTATGCTGTATATATATAAGGGGGCACTTATCAATATGACATATATATACCCTTATCAAGTCGAGAAATCTCTTATGAATGTTATAACCGATGAATAAACAGACAATTTGTCCAAGTTATAAACAAGTAAAAGTTACTCCCATGTAATAAAGCGTAAAATATGACTATAAACACTCTATTCTTACCTATTCTTCCAACATCAAATATGAGAACTGAGATATCAAAGGTCAGCAATATTGTATTATGTAAGCGTGGGTATTTCAATATTATCAACCACACAATTTACAAGGAGACAGTCATAAAGTTATTTTAAACTACCTTATGAATTACTGAAAGCATTGTATGTTCAAAAATGCATTTTCTATATATATATATATATATATATATATATATATATATATATATATATATATATATATATATATATATATATATATATATATATATATATATATATATATATATATGCGAGAATCTCTGAGATTAAAGCATAATATATACATGTATAAGTTTTTCTTTACAACTGTTTTCCTCATTTGAGTGATAATGGGCTTTGAAGCATTTTAAACAGACAAGCGGAGATATTAAAAGGTCCAACATAAGTGCTAAACATTAACATACATAAGGAATGATTATAAGTGTGATTGAATTATATCGTTATTGATTACATTAAGGAACATTATATTCATTTCCATTCTGGTCAGTGGCAGCTACAGAGGACAGCTTACATATCTTCAAATTAAGTTTATTTATTACTTATGTTGATTTTGATAAGGAATCTATGACCCGAGCTGAAATTTTTCATTTGAAAAAGTTTGACCTTGAGTTGACCTTTGTTTGACCTAGAACAACAAAATCAATGAAACTTCATATATATTTACAAAAAAATGTCAGAAATTGTATCCCTTGGGTTAACACAAAGTCAGAACACCAAAAATCATGAAAATATATTAATAAGAATCACTTTTAGATGTTTAAAGATTTTTGTTTTTTCTCATAATTAGAATAGCTAAATCGCCTTATGGTGCATCAATCTTAGTTGTAAAGCTGTAAAAGGTTTGCCTGGGCCACATAAATGTAATTCAATAACCCTAGAATATTTACATTGAATAAAATAGGTATGGCAAAATTTAATCTAAATCAATAGAGGTGGCACGGGCAAAATGTTTTTCAATCCAGCATACACAGTATAAAGTCATTTTGTTAATGTCTGAGATATCATTATAATTTTAAAATCCAAGCATTTTATATAAATCCAATGTTTGCAGAATTAAGGGCCTTTTAACAACATATGTAACAACCCACCTTAATGATGATCATCAGTGAAATCTATGTGACAAGGAATACATACATAAAGCTAAATTGCTTTTATTTCTTTATTTCTGAACATATTACAGATCTCAGAACAATTTATCACATCATCTTAATTCCATTGGTTTTAACTGGCATCTTTCAAACAACCACGTTTTGCAGACAGCAAAAAAGGGTGCGACCCGCTGCAGCTAATGAAGTCACTGTACCAGTGTGCACAAATTCTCCTGAAAAGGTGCCACTGCTTCAATGATTGACAACAATAAAGGCAAACTATCACCTATCACCTCTGTACAAGGTGCCTTTTGGTGCTGGCTCAGCACATCCACCAATTTTCATGTAACTATCTGTCTTACTTTTATTTTCTTAAATTGTACTCAGATTGGTAAATTATGATATATTTCACCCTTGATACAAAAGTTTGAGCATATAGAAACAACTATTAAGAGAAATGAAACTTGGAACTACTTCCTCAACCAGAGGAGTCATTTCCTGGGGTAGTGATAAGGTGGAACAACAACAAAGATGGCTGCTTTGTTTATAATTTGAATTCTTTTAATCTTTTATACTTTTGATTAATCTAACCAACAAAAAATGTTCAAATATTAACAAATGAACTCAAATACATCTCAAGGCAACTTCATACTTGATATTAAGAGGCTCTGCCTGTAAAAACCTGCAAAATGTGGCGAAGGGTGTTCTCACAGATCAAGACAAGCCATATGTCATTTGAAAGGGTAGGGTCTAACTAAGATTTTTGCCAAGGGATTTTTTTCAGAAATTGATGGTTGCCATGGTAACATCATTTAAACACCCCAAAGTCAGGGTACCCTTTTTAACAAAAAACACACATTTGAAAAATAAAAATCCCTAAATTCTGCAATATTTGCATCAAAATATTTCTTAATGAAATTGTATTGATCTATGATGCATGTATTTATTATATAGGACCAGTCTTTAGATTTTCATATTTGACCTTTACTTGACCCTTGACCTCATTAAATCCATACAGTGGTGTCCCCTGGTGGCCATGTTCGGAACTAGAGCCAAAATGTGAAAAACAAGGCAAGTTTATGGACATTTTTCTCCCAAGGCCAGCCAGATCCAGAAGTCTCACTATTATGGCAATATAGAGCAACACCTATATTACCAACATCAACAATAAAATTCGCGGGAACTTAAAAAAAAAAAAATTTAAACCCCGAAGAAAAAATGAAAAATCAAATTTGTCATTTTTGATATTCAATAAACAATACAAGTAAAACAATCTCACAAGACACCTAAATCACATGGCTATCTTTATCACCTGGTTACCATAGCAATGCATATGATCTGAACTTTTCAATGTGGGAAACATAAAGGTATGGATTGTGTTTATCACATGGGACTATATAAATGGTCCATTCAAGTTGTTTTTCATTCAGAATAAGAATGCTGAATATCACAAAAATCATCAAAATCGGTGAATTCAGTCTGAGTGAGTGACAAGGTAATTGCATCACCTGGTTACCATAGCAACACATTTGATCTGAAATATGTTCTGTATGTAAAATAAGGGCATGACTTATGTGTACCATTATAGATAACATAGTTTGTTCAATCAATGTCATTATAATGAGTAATTGCAATGCAAAACATTGCAAAAATCATAAAAATTCGAAAAATCGGACTGAATTGAGGACAAGGTATTTTGATTACCTGGTTACCATAGCAACATAGTTAATAGCAAATGATTTGGGAATCGAACATTGAAGAGGAGGTTGTGTTGAATAATGTATACCAGTTAGCTAGTATATTCACATTATTTGTCACTGAGATCATGGAGGTCGAATATGTCAAATTTTGATGAAAATGCTATTTTTGAAAAACAGATGACCCTGTGCAGATTTGCGCCAACGACCTTGGACAATAATTTGAAAAAAACATGTTATTTAAGTTTAAAATCTATACAGAAATATTTTACAGATCTGTTATAACCAATCTAACTTGATTAAATCAAACATCTCATTAAATTGTACATGTTTTTGTTTCGTAATATTTGTTCATTATTCACAAAAATCAGTAAAAATGAGAAAAATGCCAAACATTTGATGCATGACCTTGACTTTGACCTTTGACCTTGAATATGTTTTGTTTTACCAACATCGACTAGAGCCCCTCAGGTGTGATTGTGTGAGATTATGTTCATTTCCCATGTGATTTAGGTGTCTTGTGAGCCTGTTTTACTTGTATTGTTTATTGAATATCAAAAATGACAAATTTGATTTTTCATTTTATCTTCGGGGTTTAAATTTTTTTTTTTAAAGTTCCCGCGAATTTTATTATTGATGTTGGTAATATAGGTGTTGCTCTATATTGCCATAATAGTGAGACTTCTGGATCTGGCTGGCCTTGGGAGAAAAATGTCCATAAACTTGCCTTGTTTTTCACATTTTGGCTCTAGTTCCGAACATGGCCACCAGGGGACACCACTGTATGGATTTAATGAGGTCAAGGGTCAAGTAAAGGTCAAATATGAAAATCTAAAGACTGGTCCTATATAATAAATACATGCATCATAGATCAATACAATTTCATTAAGAAATATTTTGATGCAAATATTGCAGAATTTAGGGATTTTTATTTTTCAAATGTGTGTTTTTTGTTAAAAAGGGGTACCCTGACTTTGGGGTGTTTAAATGATGTTACCATGGCAACCATCAATTTCTGAAAAAAATCCCTTGGCAAAAATCTTAGTTAGACCCTACCCTTTCAAATGACATATGGCTTGTCTTGATCTGTGAGAACACCCTTCGCCACATTTTGCAGATTTTGCAGGTTTTTACAGGCAGAGCCTCTTAAGAGATGTTAATATGTCAATCGCATTTACAACACACTGACAGTTCTTGAGCACATGGCCAGAAAAAGTAGGACCGGATGAATACTAATCTGGGTTGGCCAGAGGTAATAGTTTGCGTGTGCCTCTGGTGGACAGTGTGCAATAAAGGATAAGCCTGAAAGTAAGTTCCGATCTCCAGTTTCTCTGATCTATGGACTATATTTCTAGTCATTTCTGTCATTATAGCGATATAGGTGGAAGGAAAACAGGTGGAACAAAAAAACAGGTAGCGATAGATGGCTGGGTAATGAATCAGTTTATCAAAGTGCAAAATCTAAAGTCTGTGTTAGTCCTTTCTTAGAATTATGACGGTTATTCTATTATTTCAAATTTTCTCATTACAGAAAACACAAAATTTTCAAGGGGATATTGATTATGAAATTGGGATAACTTGGTGAACGTCAACCATATTCTCCATGTGCACCATGGCAGATGATGGGCCGTCTAATGCTGCAGAGGCACCATGCACATTGTACCCTGTTAGTAGATGGTGGGCCATGTGATGCTGTGGAGGCACCATGCAAATTGTACCCTGTTAGTAGATGATGGGCCGTCTAATGCTGTGGTGGCACCATGCATATTGCACCCTGTTAGTAGATGATGGGCCGTCTAATGCTGTGGAGGCACCATGCACATTGTACCCTGTTAGTAGACCATGGGCCGTCTAATGCTGTGGAGGCACCATGTATATTTACCCTGTCAGTAGATGATGGGCCGTGTAATGCTGTGGAGGCACCATGTATAAACCAGCCTGTTAGTAGATGGTGGGCCGTGTAATGCTGTGGAGGCACCATGCATATTGTACCCTGTTAGTAGATGGTGGGCCGTGTAACGCTGTGGAGGCACCATGCATAATGTATCCTGTTAGTAGATGGTGGGTCGTGTAATGCTGTGGAGGCACCATGCATATTGTATCCTGTTAGTAGATGGTGGGCCGTGTAACGCTGTGGAGGCACCATGCACATTGTACCCTGTTAGTAGATGGTGGGCCGTGTAACGCTGTGGAGGCACCATGCATATTGTATCCTGTTAGTAGATGGTGGGTCGTGTAATGCTGTGGAGGCACCATGCATATTGTATCCTGTTAGTAGATGGTGGGCCGTGTAATGCTGTGGAGGCACCATGCATATTGTATCCTGTTAGTAGATGGTGGACCGTGTGATACTGTGGAGGCACCATGCATATTGTACCCTGTTAGTAGATGGTGGGCCGTCTAATGCTGTGGAGGTACCATGCATATTGTACCCTGTTAGTAGATGATGGGCCGTGTGATGCTGTGGAGGCACCATGCACATTGTATCCTGTTAGTAGATGGTGGACCATGTGATGCTGTGGAGGCACCATGCACATTGTACCCTGTTAGTAGATGGTGGGCCGTCTAATGCTGTGGAGGTACCATGCACATTGTACCCTGTTAGTAGATGATGGGCCGTGTGATGTTGTGGAGGAACCATGCACATTGTACCCTGTTAGTAGATGATGGGCCATGTAATGTTGTGGAGGCGCCATGCCCATTGTACCCTGTTAGTAGATGGTGAGCCATGTGATGCTGTGGAGGCACCATGCACATTGTACCCTGTTAGTAGATGATGGACCGTGTGCTACTATGGAGGCACCATGCACATTGTACCCTGTTAGTAGATGATGGGTCGCGTAATGCTGTGGAGGCACCATGCACATTGTACCCTGTTAGTAGATGGTGGGCCATGTGATGTTGTGGAGGCAACATGCACATTGTACCCTGTTAGTAGATAGTGGGCCATGTGATGTTGTGGAGGCACCATGCATATTGTACCCTGTTAGTAGATGGTGGGTCGTGTAGTGCTGTGGAGGCACCATGCACATTGTATCCTGTTAGTAGATGGTGGGTCGTGTAATGCTGTGGAGGCACCATGCACATTGTACCCTGTTAGTAGATAGTGGGCCATGTGATGTTGTGGAGGCACCATGCACATTGTACCCTGTTAGTAGATAGTGGGCCATGTGATGTTGTGGAGGCACCATGCACATTGTACCCTGTTAGTAGATGATGGGCCGTGTGCTGCTATGGAGGCGCCATGTACATTGTACCCTGTTAGTAGATGATGGGTCGTGTAATGCTGTGGAGGCACCATGCACATTGTACCCTGTTAGTAGATGATGGGCCGTGTGCTGCTATGGAGGCGCCATGCACATTGTACCCTGTTAGTAGATGATGGGTCGTGTGCTGCTATGGAGGCACCATGCACATTGTACCCTGTTAGTAGATAGTGGGCCATGTGATGTTGTGGAGGCACCATGCACATTGTACCCTGTTAGTAGATAGTGGGCCATGTGATGTTGTGGAGGCACCATGCACATTGTACCCTGTTAGTAGATAGTGGGCCATGTGATGTTGTGGAGGCACCATGCACATTGTACCCTGTTAGTAGATGATGGGCCGTGTGCTGCTATGGAGGCGCCATGCACATTGTACCCTGTTAGTAGATGATGGGTTTGATTTGATTTGATTTGATTTGATATGTTGGCCGCTCCACTTTTGTCTCGTGGGCACTCAGAGCCTACGCAGCGTGGCTACCCAGCTAGAGGGGAGATCCAATACGCACTATCTCCAATCTGTGAGTAGCACTCGTGCTGACCGCCCGGTGCAGGCCCCTACACTGATGAAAAGCTACCCTATCTAATTATCACCTTCTGCACTGACAACTTTCACCTCAACACTCACTCCTTCCCTTGGGGCCTACAATCCCCAGCGCACTAAAGGGCGTCCAATATCCCTATACAGCCTGAGGCGTCCAATATCCTCGTAAGCCCTACCAATCACAACTAGAGGCTAAAGATGTCCTCCACGTGAGTACCTAGTGATCTTCAGCACCTTCATATCTACCAGCTGCCTCCTTACTAACTTTTCTAATCCCACCGAGACTACATCCTAAGTAACCGACATCCCCCACTAAACTATGACTACCACTCCTTTTCTTTCACCGCCTGAAAAGTACCTACAAGAAATAAAATCATTAGTACCATCATCCTATTAACTCTCCAACCCATCTACCTCCAGCCACTGGACTGACACCTACAAACACACCTGCAATAACTAAATATAAAAAGTACCGAAGAATACCTTACCTTTCAGGAACTGTACCCGACTAGACTATGCAGTCCAATCTATATATAGGACTATCAAGGACATCTCGTTGCAATGGGTTTGTGCAGCGGGCGAATAATGTCACTATTATGGAGGGTTTGCTCTGATTGGTTGACATAAATATAGAACAGGGAAACCCTAAACAACAACCACAAGTTCCAGTGACGTGTGACCGGAATTCCGGGCAAAGGCATACGGGCACCTGCGAGCTGGTTTATTGTCCATATATATGGACATGTTATTGTCTAGTACCCGACAAACCAATCTTCCCGCCTACCAGTCACTGCCGTCTTAAGACATCCTTTTCCAGTGTCCAAACACCAACCATCCGCCTTATAATAAAACACAGATTAAAATACTTACCCAGAACCGCTCTCCTGGACCCTCCACCCACCCCCTAATCCTGAAATAAACATAAAGCGACGAAAAACTCATGGCCATCCAGCACGCAACTATTTCAATATTCCATATTGAAATATAGTATCATTATTATTATTATTGGTCCCATGTAGGTACCGGCCACCCATATCCAAAAGTACATATATCATCTGCCAATATGTACTAATAGCAGCACCAAACCTTGCTCTACCCATCACTACCAGCACCTATTATCACTGGTCAAATAATAGGTAATTATATTAGTGATCGGGAGCCCGACTCACCTATCTAATCTCTAGATCCCCCATCCAGACTAACTCACCTCTACCACTACCTACCCCCCTACTCCCCCTTCCCTGACCCATCCCCCGTCCCCATCCCCCCAGCCCTAGTCATCTAAACAGTCTAAAGTGACGCTATTTTCTTCATATATCCCCCTCTTCTTCCAGCTCGATTCTAAGAAAGCCATTACTGCCCTAATTAGTCCCCATTGACACGGCTCCACTAACCCTAACAACCTCCCTATTTGCTGGTCCTCTGTCATTTCCCCTAACCATGCTTCATACTCATCTGGTCTCATGACTCTCTTGACTTCCCTAAGTAATTCTTTCCTCTCCGATCTATATCCCTCACATTCCCTAAATACATGATTAATGGATTCCCTATCGTCTCCACACACTCTACATCCTGGTCCCCCTGTTTCCCAATGATAGTTCCTACTATGCAGACCAAGATCCCCCACTCTGGCTTTTATCAACAGCCTTCCCCCACAATCACTATTCAGCCATTCGTTACATCCCCACTTTTCTCTTAGACCATATACCTGCAGTGAACTCTTATTCAAAACGGCCCCCTTCCACTGAGTCATCCAACATTTCTCCGCTGCCTTATTCACTAACTCCCCAAAACTTTTATAATTGTGACCTGACTCTGGGTATTCAATATCTAAACTTTCCATATCCTTACTAATGGCCTTCCACCATCTACTTTGGTTGGCTTCCCTAACCCATTCCAGAACCTTTCTACTCCATCTATGTTCATCCAGACTATTAACAAACCCAAAAAACTTCAATCTGTTTCTCCTTATATCCCACTCAAACGACCTCCATCCCATTTCCCCTTGTACTGCCTCCTGTGGTGTCCTGTCTGAAACTCCTAATGCCCTCCTACCCAGTCTATTCTGTATCTTTTCCAGGTCCCCAAGCACTGACTTCGTAACCGTAAATAATTCTGACCCATACAGTAATCTAGGCTTAGCCACACACTCCCAAATAACTCGACACGCAAAAGGTCTATTCACCGAATTTCCCGCCTGGCTCAGAGTTAAATTAGCTAATTTTTCTCCCACTTTAATAATATTTTTTACATGTACACTAAAAATGCCTCTATTATTACTAATAGTAATCCCTAGATATTTGTAACTCTGCACTTCCTCCAACCCAACATTTCTATTTAGATCCGCCCCAAAAACCTCTAAATCTAAGGCAATTCCGGTTATCACTGATATATCACCCTCTACAATCTCATTTCCCTGAAGGGTCCATTTCTTCTCTTCTTCTCTGAGACTGCCCTGTTCCTTACCATCACCCTACTCTTAGTACTACTCAGAACTAAATCATTTTCATCAGCAAAACTACTTACTATACTCAACTGAAATTTTAATTCCTGTTCATTACCTCCTATCAACACTATGTCATCTGCGAAAAATAATGCCGGAATATATATCCCCCCAATCTGGGCCCCAGTATTGGAGCACATAAGTCTATCCCCTAATTCCGCTATATATACAGCAAACAGCAATGGTGATAATACACACCCCTGTTTGAGGCCAATATTAATGGCTACCTCATCTGTTTCAATATCCCCCAAAACCATAGAACATACTGTATTCTGATACATAGCCTGAATATTTTGTAAGAGTAGCCCCTCATATCCTAAGGCCCTAATCTTATCCCATAATTTACTCCTGTCTACTCTGTCATATGCCTTCTTTATGTCCAGGAATGCAACTGCACTATTTTGATAACTCCTACCTTCCAAAATCTGTGTAAGAATAAAAACAGCTTCTGATGCTCTCCTACCCTTCCTAAAACCATTTTGAATTTCCCCCAATAATCCCCTCTCCTCCACATCCCCCTCCAATCTATCCTTCATAATTAAAGTAAGGATTTTACCCACATTACTTCCTACTGCTATTGTCCTGTAACAATCTAACGTATCTCCATCCCCCCCTTTATGTAATAATGTCATTCTACTCTTCCTCCACACCTTAGGCCAGTAAGCTTCCTCCCAGACCATATTGTACACCTTCTCTAAACACTCATATAGTGCTGGGCCTCCATGTAAGAGAAACTCATTTGGAATTCTATCTTTCCCTACAGCCTTTCGGACCTCTAATCTTGCAATAGATTGACTAATCATTTCCACACAAATCCGCTCCCCCAATCTTCCTCTTTCCCTCCTAGCATAAGTATCCTGATCCCCCTCTACATCAATGTCTCCTAGTAACCCCCTTAATGAGCCCTCTACCCCCCCACCTGACACTGGCACTCCTCTATTGTTGACTTGGAACAGCTCCTTATAATATTCCATTAAGTGGTCCTTAATTTTTGCCTGGTCCCACATCCGTTCCTTACCTTTCTTAAGAACTCGCCTCACAGCCCTATTTCTAAGTTTGGCTCTCCAATATGCCCAAAACGCTGGCATAATAATCCTACCATTTTTCCCTTTAATCTTATTCAGTATGTTCGAATCCCATTTTCTGAGATCTAATAATTTCGCCTCTTTCGCCACCTGTTTCTTATTTTCATAATCTAATTTTAACGCATGTACCTCATTCTCCGCTGCCCCTAACTTAGCAGCTCTCCTCCATGCCTGACACGCTTTTCTCCTCGACTTAATTTTGCCCCCTGTCTCTACTGTATAGTTAAAAGTCCCTATCTTCCCATATTTCTCCCCTACTGTCTCAATACCCACTTGTATGACTGTCTCATTCACCTTATCAACTACCTTTTCGATCCTTTCTTTCCTGTTTAATGATTCCCCAATATTGTCCAACTGAAGGGTTCCTAAACTCTCTGCCAATCTGGATTGGAATAAATCCCAGTTGGTATCTTCTGTAATATCCCATACAGCTCTCTGGGTGCATCTATTATACTCTGTCCTACCCTTCCTAAAGGAAATCTCTGCCCAACAAAGATTATGATCAGACGAGATTTCAAATTCACCCTCCTCGTCAATACTAACTTGCCTGACTCCTGCTTCAATTTCCCTGGATACTATAATATAGTCTATAACTGACTTTTGTATCCCCCTCTGCCATGTCCACAATCCCTGACATTCCTCAAGGCAATTCAAAATCGCCATATCATGTAATTCCACTAGTTCTAGCAATTTCCTTCCCGTTTCATCCACTCTATCCGTGTTCCCCCTCACCACGCCCCCTACATGGGCGTTAAAGTCCCCCATAACCACTACCTGCCACCCCAACTTCTCTAACTCCCTAATCTGATCAGATATCATACCAAGTGCACGAACATTGTAATTTCGGCACTGGGCATCCTGTTCTACCTTCAAATACACCTCTGTCACTGCCACTTTCTTGCCTGTAAACTCAATCCCCACCCACACCCAATCTAGCTCCCCTTCCTGTGTACCAAAATCATCACTATCTAATCTATACCCCTGCAAGTGTTTCCTTGTAAATATACAAGACCCTAACCTATTTTCCTTACCCTCCTCCTTCATTACAGGGAATTTATCAAACCCCTTAAGACTCATGTCTGTAGCATTTGTTTCAACTACCCCTAGCACATCTAATTGAAGCTCACTCGCTATACCTGCCAATTCCTTGTGTTTACTCCTCCATCCCTTATTTACATTCAAATGGGCCCATCTAACCCTGTATTCATTCCTACACCCATGCCCCCTCCTTCTATGTTTGGCTCTGTCCGAGCCCTGTACCTCAGCATCCAACATCACCTCCCTTTCCCCCAGCGGCACTCCTACGACCCTGATTTCCGGGTCACCCCAAAGCTCCTGATCACCGCTAAAATCCGGGTCACCCCGAGTCCCTATCCATTCTAACAACTTACTTTCAACACCTAGATCCCCCACTAACTCTCCTTCCACATAGTCCCTATATGACCTGCCGCTGGGCCACCCCTAGTGTCCTTTCCTTACTGCCTCAGACAAGTTTTTCACGAATTGTGTGACCCCCGCTGCATTAAAGTGGAGGTCATCCCTCAGCATGGATACGTCTGGGGATCTATGGCCCCCCATGCTGTACCAAAAACCTGTGGGCTTCAGTGTAGTCCAGCCCATAACTCTGGCCCTTACCCTCCAGGACTCACCTATAAAGGCTACAGCATCCCAGAGTTCGACATTGCCACCCCACCTGTTCCCCTTAGGCAGGATGCTGCTAAGAAAAAGCTTAGCATTCGGGAACACTTGCTGTGCAACCCGTGCCATCTCCAGGCCTCTCTCCACTACCTCATCCACTTCCCTGTTCGAGGGGTGATCACTGAGATCATTTGTCCCACCATGCAGTAGGATCCCCTTCACCTTGGCCGATCTACCTTGTTCTCCCCAATAGGGGAGGGCCTGAGTTAAACCGGGAATTGTAGCACCCCTCCAGACAAAGGCTACTACTTTCCACTGAGGACCTAAGGCCATCTGAACTCCTTGATGGAGATCAGGGCTCGCCAACATGGAGTCTCCCACTAGCAGGAAGACGTCCCTCTCATCCTCACATCTCCTTCCCTTCAACCCCAAATCTTCCGCTAACTCCCTCCTCACATCCATCAGGATTCTACCCATCCTGTTCTGGCCTCTACCATCCCCTATTCCCCAGAAAGCCCTCGCCGGTTTCTTGACATTTTCTATCAAGAGGGAACTTCCTGTACTCCGGAGTAGTTCCCTGAACCTCGCGTCCCCAGCTACCCTTGCCCTTATGAACTCTGTCATAAGGCCAATCCTCCGCCTGTCCCATTCATCACTCTCCCATCCTACTGTGGCAGCCTACATTCTCTTGGGGTCGCGCATTGTCAAAATCTGTTGACAAACCTCCTCCCTGCCAAAAAACGACGCCTTATAAGATTGATATAACTGCTCTACGCAGTTATACCTCCTTCCCCTGTAATCAAAACTGGTGAGATGGAAGTTGGACAGAATATCCTGCCCACCACCAAACCTCACCACCTCAAAACATACTGCATTCTGCCTAGCACCTGCCATCTCCACACCGCACCTACCAACCCTAGATCCCCCACTACCTGGTCCACTGCTCTCTCCCGACTCTTGCACTGCCTTCACGACACCTTCACCTGAAACATAATCAGAGACAGAACGATGAGAAACCGCCTCCTTCAAAGCATCACCACCAACGTCCTTCCCTGCGACCTTCAATATACCCTTACGGCAGTAACCCTGAAGGTCCGTCCGTGCCGCATCTTTCGCAAACCCTCCCTCACTCTCTTTGAAAGAGACCCTTTTAGTTTTGGTCTGTTTCCTATTCTCATCTTCCCCACTATCCCCTGACACCTCCTTACCTCCTTTTTTCGCTAATTGAGTTTTCTTATCCTGCTTCGCACATTGTGCCTGACTTAGATCCCCCAGCACTGCCCTTTGCCCTTTCCTTACTTTTGCTGACTGTCCCTTCATCTCCTCCGCCAAGCCATCTAGCTGTTCCCTAATCCCACTCACTACCTCCTCCACTGCCTTAATCCTTTCCTGACCTGATATCCTCTTTTTCTGAGGCTCCCCCACCAATTGATCCCCAGCTGCCTTCCTCTTTGGTTTACTATTTTCATCCTTGGCACTACCTTTCAAAACCGTCTTAGCCAAGGTCTTGTTACCCACCTCCCCACTCTGAGCTTCCTCATCCACCTTCCCAGCCTTCCTACTCTCAGCCTTCAATTGCAGTCTTGCTGACCTAAATCCCCCTTTCTTCATCCTTTCTACCTGAGCCACTTCTTCCATAGCCACACTCTTCTGCCTGATCTTCCTATATAAGCCCTCAGCTGTCACCCCAATGAGCTTCTCAACTTCCGGTGATAAGGACCCATTCACCAGGGCCACAGCAGCCTTCATCTCAGTTCTATACAGAGCCATGATCATCTGACTCTTACCTTCCTTAGCTAGCTTAGATAGTACACTATCCTCATTAGATTGGGAAATTACCCTAACATAAATCCCCTGAGCATATGCATCGATCGCCTCCATAACTCTATTCGGAATTTGTTCCCTTCTTTTCCCCCCCCTAGGTGACTTCAACATATGCTCCTCTTCTTCAGTCACCTGGGACAAGGACAATAAGTCATCCTCCCCATCCTCTCCTAACAGGAACCTTTCCTCCTCCTCTGTGACCTCTGTCATCAAACTCCCTTGGCTGTCCTGCCAACTCTCCTCCTGCCTTCCTGAATCCCCCACTTCCTCATCTCTATTATACTTATTTCCTTCCATAGTATCCAAAATTTGATAGACAAAATCACCTAAAAACCAAGTAATCACTCACTGACCTTTATCACAAAAATAATACCGCCGGCAAAAAACAAGATGGCGACGGTCACCTTGACTGACTTGGGCCAAGATTCGCAAAAATCAAACAAATTATCTATTCTTACTATTTCTACCACTCACCTCACTTGCTTCTTCTGTTCTATACACGCTTATCTACGAGATAAGCGCTAAAAGACCCGAAAACCTCTTGAACTTCAACACAAATTTGGAAATTCAACAAGCCGCTTGAGAAATCACGTCCGTGAACGCAAGTCTGACATCCGGGTCGTGTAATGCTGTGGAGGCACCATGCACATTGTACCCTGTTAGTAGATAGTGGGCCATGTGATGTTGTGGAGGCACCATGCACATTGTACCCTGTTAGTAGATGATGGGCCGTGTGCTGCTATGGAGGCGCCATGCACATTGTACCCTGTTAGTAGATGATGGGTCGTGTAATGCTGTGGAGGCACCATGCACATTGTACCCTGTTAGTAGATGATGGGCCGTGTGCTGCTATGGAGGCGCCATGCACATTGTACCCTGTTAGTAGATGATGGGTCGTGTGCTGCTATGGAGGCACCATGCACATTGTACCCTGTTAGTAGATAGTGGGCCATGTGATGTTGTGGAGGCACCATGCACATTGTACCCTGTTAGTAGATAGTGGGCCATGTGATGTTGTGGAGGCACCATGCACATTGTACCCTGTTAGTAGATAGTGGGCCATGTGATGTTGTGGAGGCACCATGCACATTGTACCCTGTTAGTAGATGATGGGCCGTGTGCTGCTATGGAGGCGCCATGCACATTGTACCCTGTTAGTAGATGATGGGTCGTGTAATGCTGTGGAGGCACCATGCACATTGTACCCTGTTAGTAGATAGTGGGCCATGTGATGTTGTGGAGGCACCATGCACATTGTACCCTGTTAGTAGATGATGGGCCGTGTGCTGCTATGGAGGCGCCATGCACATTGTACCCTGTTAGTAGATGATGGGTCGTGTAATGCTGTGGAGGCACCATGCACATTGTACCCTGTTAGTAGATGATGGGCCGTGTGCTGCTATGGAGGCGCCATGCACATTGTACCCTGTTAGTAGATGATGGGTCGTGTGCTGCTATGGAGGCACCATGCACATTGTACCCTGTTAGTAGATAGTGGGCCATGTGATGCTGTGGAGGCACCATGCATATTGTACCCTGTTAGTAGATGATGGGCCGTGTAATGCTGTGGAGGCACCATGCATATTGTACCCTGTTAGTAGATGATGGGCCGTGTAATGCTGTGGAGGCACCATGCATATTGTATCCTGTTAGTAGATGGTGGACCGTGTGATACTGTGGAGGCACCATGCATATTGTACCCTGTTAGTAGATGGTGGGCCGTCTAATGCTGTGGAGGTACCATGCATATTGTACCCTGTTAGTAGATGATGGGCCGTGTGATGCTGTGGAGGCACCATGCACATTGTATCCTGTTAGTAGATGGTGGACCATGTGATGCTGTGGAGGCACCATGCACATTGTACCCTGTTAGTAGATGGTGGGCCGTCTAATGCTGTGGAGGTACCATGCACATTGTACCCTGTTAGTAGATGATGGGCCGTGTGATGTTGTGGAGGAACCATGCACATTGTACCCTGTTAGTAGATGATGGGCCATGTAATGTTGTGGAGGCGCCATGCCCATTGTACCCTGTTAGTAGATGGTGGGCCATGTGATGCTGTGGAGGCACCATGCACATTGTACCCTGTTAGTAGATGATGGACCGTGTGCTACTATGGAGGCGCCATGCACATTGTACCCTGTTAGTAGATGATGGGTCGTGTAATGCTGTGGAGGCACCATGCACATTGTACCCTGTTAGTAGATGGTGGGCCATGTGATGTTGTGGAGGCAACATGCACATTATACCCTGTTAGTAGATAGTGGGCCATGTGATGTTGTGGAGGCACCATGCATATTGTACCCTGTTAGTAGATGGTGGGTCGTGTAATGCTGTGGAGGCACCATGCACATTGTATCCTGTTAGTAGATGGTGGGTCGTGTAATGCTGTGGAGGCACCATGCACATTGTACCCTGTTAGTAGATAGTGGGCCATGTGATGTTGTGGAGGCACCATGCACATTGTACCCTGTTAGTAGATAGTGGGACATGTGATGTTGTGGAGGCACCATGCACATTGTACCCTGTTAGTAGATGATGGGCCGTGTGCTGCTATGGAGGCGCCATGCACATTGTACCCTGTTAGTAGATGATGGGTCGTGTAATGCTGTGGAGGCACCATGCACATTGTACCCTGTTAGTAGATAGTGGGCCATGTGATGTTGTGGAGGCACCATGCACATTGTACCCTGTTAGTAGATGATGGGCCGTGTGCTGCTATGGAGGCGCCATGTACATTGTACCCTGTTAGTAGATGATGGGTCGTGTAATGCTGTGGAGGCACCATGCACATTGTACCCTGTTAGTAGATGATGGGCCGTGTGCTGCTATGGAGGCGCCATGCACATTGTACCCTGTTAGTAGATAGTGGGCCATGTGATGTTGTGGAGGCACCATGCACATTGTACCCTGTTAGTAGATAGTGGGCCATGTGATGTTGTGGAGGCACCATGCACATTGTACCCTGTTAGTAGATAGTGGGCCATGTGATGTTGTGGAGGCACCATGCACATTGTACCCTGTTAGTAGATGATGGGCCGTGTGCTGCTATGGAGGCGCCATGCACATTGTACCCTGTTAGTAGATGATGGGTCGTGTAATGCTGTGGAGGCACCATGCACATTGTACCCTGTTAGTAGATAGTGGGCCATGTGATGTTTCGGAGGCACCATGCACATTGTACCCTGTTAGTAGATGATGGGCCGTGTGCTGCTATGGAGGCGCCATGCACATTGTACCCTGTTAGTAGATGATGGGTCGTGTAATGCTGTGGAGGCACCATGCACATTGTACCCTGTTAGTAGATGATGGGCCGTGTGCTGCTATGGAGGCGCCATGCACATTGTACCCTGTTAGTAGATGATGGGTCGTGTGCTGCTATGGAGGCACCATGCACATTGTACCCTGTTAGTAGATAGTGGGCCATGTGATGCTGTGGAGGCACCATGCATATTGTACCCTGTTAGTAGATGATGGGCCGTGTGATGCTGTGAAGGCACCATGCATATTGTACCCTGTTAGTAGATGATGGGCCGTGTAATGCTGTGGAGCCACCATGTATAAACCAGCCTGTTAGTAGATGATGGGCCATGTGATGTTGTGGAGGCACCATGCATATTGTACCCTGTTAGTAGATGATGGGCCTTGTAATGCTGTGGAGTCACCATGTATAAACCAGCCTGTTAGTAGATGGTGGGCCGTGTAATGCTGTGGAGTCACCATGCATATTGTACTCTGTTAGTAGATGGTGGGTCGTGTAATGCTGTGGAGTCACCATGAACATTGTACCCTGTTAGTAGATGGTGGGCCATGTGATGTTGTGGAGGCACCATGCATATTGTACCCTGTTAGTAGATGGTGGGTCGTGTAATGCTGTGGAGGCACCATGCACATTGTACCCTGTTAGTAGATGGTGGGCCATGTGATGTTGTGGAGGCACCATGCATATTGTACCCTGTTAGTAGATGGTGGGTCGTGTGATGCTGTGGAGGCACCATGCACATTGTACCCTGTTAGTATATAGTGGGCCATGTGATGTTGTGGAGGCACCATGCACATTGTACCCTGTTAGTAGATGGTGGGTCGTGTAATGCTGTGGAGGCACCATGCACATTGTACCCTGTTAGTAGATGGTGGGCCATGTGATGTTGTGGAGGCACCATGCATATTGTACCCTGTTAGTAGATGGTGGGTCGTGTAATGCTGTGGAGGCACCATGCACATTGTACCCTGTTAGTAGATGGTGGGCCATGTGATGTTGTGGAGGCACCATGCATATTGTACCCTGATGATAAATGATGGACCGTGTCTGCAGTCTGTCTGTCTGCCTGCCTGTCTTTAAACCTTATTTATAAATTTGAAAAAGGACTTAAATTTATTCTCTGTATTCATTCATCTGTAATATATTATCGGCCAAAATAGCTCAATTGGTAGAGTATTCGCCTTGAGATCCAGGGGTTCTCGATTCGAATCCTGTCCACCTACTCTCAACCGCTATGACCAGACATTGTCTAATATCAGCGGTATATAAATGTCACCTTTACTTTACTTTACTTATCGGCATCATATCGCCTTACATACAAATAGTTTATATTGCGATTTTGTAATTTAACCTGTAGGATTGGTCTTATGTAATGTCTTTGCTGGTGACGAATGTATCAGTCAAGGTACGTGTGTGGGCAGATTTCTTTATTATAGTTACATACAAACAAAGTATCAACATTAACAGATTTCGCCAAATGTTTGCCAGCAAATCTACGATGATTTCTATATTCTATAACTTTAATATTTCATATGCTTGTGAATATAATTGATCCCATCATAAACTGGAGTAATTACAGGCAAACATGCAGTCATTTGGCGGGATTTTATTCTTCTTGTTAGGTAAGTTTAAACGACATTTTGTATGTTAAAAATCTTACATGATATGACATTGATAGTAACGTATTTTTGTTGTTTTCCACAAATTACAAATCACATGGTGTCAAACTTGCCTGAAATAAGAATAAAAAGCTCGATGTATAAATATGGATCATATATTATCTGCATTTATATATATATATATCCCAAATATCCCAGGATGGGACTAAATAACACACATGTGCCTTAAGTATTTCACACCATGATTTATACAAGACACATTGGCGTTTCACACTTTGATGAAATAAGATATATGTTTTAAATGAGACATATGTCATTTGACATGTCATATGACTAAAATAATATATACAGTGGCTAAATGAGATATATATCATGTGACTAAAATACTACACACCATGTCTAAATGAGACATGTCATATGGCTCAAGTATTATATACCGTGGCTAAATGAGACATATGTCATGTGACTAAAATACTACCTCATACTGCCTCATAGCTAAATGAGGCACATGTCATATGACTCAAGTATTATATACAATGGCTAAATGAGACATATGTCATGTGACTCAAATACTACACAATATAACTAAGTGAGACATATGTCATGTGACCCAAATACTACATATACTAAACATGAATATTATACTTCAAAATACGATATTGGCCTCAGAAACTACAATAAGAATAATTAAACTAATAATGAGACTTTATGACTACAATTAAACTAGAGACCTCTCTATGCATCATGTAAATAGGGACTAAAATAAATGACATCATATTGTATACACTTATGAATAATAATGTTAATTTCAATTCAGTCACACAGCACTGGTCTCCCTCAGACCAATGTGTATACCACTATTTGGACGTTCTGAACGATCACGTGACTATTACATCTTCAGGATATCCATATTTCTACTCAAAGTGAGTTTTTTTGCAATGCCAATACTTATTGACTAAGTTTCAGTTACCAAACTTGAAATGCATTATTCTTGCTTGGGTCTTTCAAAGTTGAGATTAACTAAGTTGTTCAGGGGTAAAGGTGAAAACGTTAAGATTTTCACTGTAACAAAATATAATCTCCAGAGGGTGTGTTGAAAAAAGAATAAAAAGTATTTCAATATCATCTGAGCTAGCATATTATATTCTGGGTGGAGATGGTTCAAATTATTTCTGTGAAAGGAAAACACAATTTTAACCAAATAAACATTGCATCAATAATAATTTATGATCATCGATATTGCAGCTCTTACACAGAATGCTGGTATATATACTCTACAGGAGGGATCAATCTGTATTTTGATGACTTTTCCCTTGAATATGACAGTAACTGTGATTATGACTCCCTGACTATCATGGATGCTGGTAAGTAGCAAATACAAAGTAATAGTTTGCAAACAAAAATAATATGGCAAGGACCATCAGATTGACCCATAAAATAGACCTATGCAGATATCATGTACATTTTAAAATCATTCAGGCAAAACCTCTTTGCATGACATGTTTTTTTTTTCCATTAACCCAAAAAATCGGACATGAAAAGAGATATAGAGATATAAAACGAGAACTTGCATCCAGCTGAGATCACTTGCTTGCTGAGATTAGTACTTAGATTAATGGAATGTGTGGTCACTTTAACATGTCTAAAATAGTTGGCAAATCAGTGCACGCATATCTAAGCATTATTACTACATTTCTTCATTCAAATTGTGGTTTTATTTGACAATTAAAATAATGATTGCTATATTTGATAATATTCTAGAAAGTCTAATTCTATATTGTTAATTGTGTTTAAACAACTGTGAAACTATAAAACTAATTTGGAGGCATTGAAACCATTGCCAAGAGGTGATCTGTTCACATGTAAGCACATTCATATTAGGTTAATTTCACTAGAACACAGAGCAATACATATACAAGTGACATGAGACCTGTTGATAATTAAATTCTTTGATATTCATATTACTCAATGTACATGTAAAGATTTAATCTTTTTTCGGTATTAAGTTATTTCTATTAGTTTATATTCTTCTATAGATGTCTTCTATGGCTATAGTTTCTTTGCTTGTGTGTTATTGCTCAAAATAAGCCCAAATATGTTGATTTTTATTTATTTATTTTTTGTATTTCCCCTATTTGCAAAAAATAGACAATTTCATATGTTCCATCTTTCATATAATTTACCAAAATGTAAAGTCCCCTTGTAGTCTATCTTGGACTCAGGTATACACAACCTCCCATACGGGAGTTCTGATAGTTATTTCCAAAAGGACAAACTCAACACGTCTTCATGCATTGAAAGCTAGAACTAAACTGATTTATTTTACCAAAAGTGATTGTTTGTTACTGTGAGTTAGATAGCAATGAATACAATCAATCCCGGCTGCGTGGGAATTGGCCCTATCACAGTAATTGACTTGATGCAGAATATAGAAACAAAGCAATCAAAGTGACCGCTCTGCCGAGGGACAGACAATGGCAGGGCAATCAAAGGTATAATAAAAGTAGTTTAACAGAGAGAATCTTAAAATATATAGGATGGGTTAAGGTCTATAATCTACAATGAAAAACTGGGACAGACTTTTTTTGGCTTAAATGTGTTCAAAGTAATGTTATTTGTTAATTTAGCACAGAAAAAGTAAACTTAACCAGCTAGTCTTAATTTTTTATTATTTAAATTGGACGATAGTTAAAACGGATTCAACTCAGTTTTTGCAGCTTGCGACTTATGTCAAGTATTCATGTTTTCTTTATTAATGCCATCCAAAGAATAATCAAGCTTTTTTGGGACATTTTAGATACAATCATGGCATAAAATATGAATTATCACAAAAAGAGTTGGGTATTTAAAAACATCATGCAAACGAGTTAGTTCGCCATGTGTGCTGTATGGGAAATCCCCCAGAGCAGAAGGCAGTTACGTAAATATACGAGACCACATGAAGTTCTCAATGCCATCAAATATAAAGTTAATAAATATTATAAAAATGTAAAATATATCTTGCATATATCTTGGAGTATAACGAATGGAGTTGTGACGCCATAAGATCAAAGGTGCTATGTGCGTTACCGACAATCCATTGTGTCTTTTGACGCCATATCGAAAACTTGGAGAATCTGACGTTATTCAACTTTGTGACAATTTTGACCCATCATAGACAGTAATTAGACCAAAACATATCACGAGTGAAATGTTCTACTTTCTCCACTGATTATGGAGATATGAATTTAATTTTCTATTCCAAGTGTAGACAATTCTATAACGTTTTAGAAACGTCCATGTCAGGGATTTCCACACCACCCACCCAACCTGCAAAGAGCTCAGTACAAATGCATTGATTTACCTGAAATATCACACAATTTAGACAACTTGCACAACGTTCACATTTAGTTTATACCACCAACGCATCCATTGGCAGGCCTATACAATGTATCATTTTTTTAATTGGGAAAACATCTTTCCTTTTATATACTATTTTCAAATCTGCCAATATATGCGTCCATTCCATTTACATAGCATTTGCCCAGCAAGGTCATTTCACATTGATGCAATACTTTTACCCCCAAAAATCTGATATTCTCACAAAAAACGCTTGTGGTTTTTGAAAAAAAAAATTCTTTTTTACAAAAATTGTATATTGGTTTCCAAAAATATTGATAAACAATTATGGCATTTTTTTATAATCATACTTTACAAATTGTGAAAATCCCATCTTTCTATATCTATAGATATTTTTTCTATAGGCTTTGTAGTTCTTGAAAAATCAATGTACATATGAACTTTAAGGGCTTGTCGGGAAAAGCCTATTCAGTTAAAAATATCCAAAATTTCACTATTAGATTCCCCAAAACCTATTCATTATGAAATGATGTTTCTTTCTTTCAAATTAAAAAACTCAAAAATAGCTCAAAAATTGGCGGTAACGCACATTGCTTTAAAGAGAAACTATCCTATTGTTTGTACCAATGTATCCAAAGGTGCCTCATTTGTCAGCAATCCTTTACTAAGCAGGTGTTTGCACTAGATCACTGGACAGCTTAACAAAGTTCCAGTTTAGGTGATTCAGATTTTATCTAAAACATCTAAATCACCTAGGCACACCTACTTTCAAATGGCATAGAAATTTATGTAGGGGAAATATGATGGATAATAACATTTGATTGCAAAGTTTTGGGTATATACATTTATTATTCATGGAAAAAGTGCTTGAAAATCATGATTACTAGGGAAATACACGTCATGATAGATTCTCTGACACATACATGATATATATTCAATTCAGTCTCCTGTCCTAACATCAATCCCTATTCGGGCCTGTTTCAGGTTTACTTTTGGAACCTGTCTCCTGCCACACCATGATTGGCTAAAGGCAATTTCTTTTGTTAATTACCCTCAGTTTTCAGTGCCTATTTGCCTCTTATCGCTGTACCTTTACAAACAAGCAACTCTTTGCAGCTCTGACCTCTGCTAAGGTCAAGTTCATCTGAAGGTCATTCTATGACCCTGTAATATGTGATAGCGGTGTGCACTTTTCCACACTGTCCACCAGAGGCAGGAGTTTGGCACTTTTCATCAAGTGATAGTTTACACAATCTTGTTTAATTATTTTTTGAAATTTTAGTCTATCGGGACCCTTTTATGTTTGGGGCCTGAACAAAATAGACATCAGTGTGACTAGAATTACTCTACTTTGCATCGGGCTCAGTATATAACCTATATTGAAGAGGCCTAGTAAAGCTGGGTAGACTAGAATTCTTAATAATTACATTTATCTCAGATATCTAGACTGGGTTCCGCCTTAATCCTTCAAGAAGGAATAGATCATGATTCGGGTCGGGTAACTGACTATAGCAGAAATAAGTTTTCATTTGTATCTCCTCCGAAGAATACACTTACATTTATAATTTATAAAGTTTTTGAAACTGTGAGACTCGGGAAACAATCACAAATCTTTCAGTGACGTGTCTGTTATCAATGAGTTTTCATTTAATGCTGATTATTTCGGGAATAGCCACAGATTTTAAACTTCAAATAAGTTGGCAACCTGACCAACAACATGAACATTGAGAATGGTTTAGGATAATGCAATCTTTATATATCATGGCTCATTGTATATAACATCTTTCAATGATTCTATTTGTCTTCCACAGATGAATATGGCAGAAGATTTGATAAGATCTGTGGTGACAAAACTGACGTTTCATACACATACGACGGGGATTCTATCTTATTAGAGCTGTCCACAGATTATTCGGTCACAGACAGGGGGTTTTCTATCCAGATATCTTGGAAAGATACAGGTAAAAAGATAAGATAAGATATAAGATAAGATCATTTTATTTAAAATAAAATATGTAACAATAGCTCAAAAGCTCAATCATAGTAATCTGGGATATACTAATATGGGAGAGATTATCTTATATGTGAGCAAAGTGACTGAATCATTAACACTAGAATATTTTATGTCTTTAGAAATAGCCCTGGAACTTTTTCTTTTTCAACAGAACTATAAATCTCTTTGTACCTTACTGTGTTAATTATCCTGTTGTTTTAGCATCAACTTTTGTGAGCAGTCCCAATGTCTCAGTGTCTAGTGTACCAAATATGACCGGCGACGTCCTCGATATGCCAGCGCCAGTGACCGGCTGTAATTATCTGGTGGGTCTGGACTCCCTGGACGCCTACCAGCTCATCCAGAGTAGACACTTTCCAGATAACTATGACTATAGGTAAGTCATCGTAGCATAGTCACTGTGATAGTTATCCAAAGCAATAAACTTACAAGAAAGAGGCACACTATGATGTGCATAGATGGATTTTCTATTTTTCTGCATCAAATTTCTGTATCAAACCCTTCACGTTATTATAGTTTTTCTTTAATATATATGTACCTGATTTTGAAATAAGGTGCATTCCTGAAAGAATTTTCACTTTGTCCTATACAATTCAAAGGCTTTCAGATCCCTTTTGGTTGGTGTTATAAGACATATTGAGGTCGGGGTTAAACCCATTATTATCATTATCTGGTGCTGGGACAATTTATTGCTTAGAAATCAAAATGTAAATTTGGACTTGATAAACTTAGCCACAAAAAAACGAGCTCGGTGAATATTAGAAAACAAATATAGTATTTAAAAAGGTTTTATTAATATGTACAAGCAGATTTCTTTTCTTTCTTAAATATCATGCATATTTGAGTAACGCAAGTAAATTAAAACAATATTGAAATCATAAGAATACTTACAATGATAAATTTTAGAATTTTAGTTGTTGAAATTTGATAAATAAAACATACCAGCATGACGGCAAAGTATGGTTGAATCAATTATGTTATTTTAATGTAATTATACAAATATAAATAAAATATGATTAAATATTATTAAACATAATTTGACTTTGTATATACGGCTTATATCTTCAGTGTGGAGACGGTGCGTTACTATGTCTTTCCCTATGAAGGCGCGGACCGCGTGCAAGTCGCTCCCGGCAGCACGTTCATCCTGGGAGAGGGGGACTGCGTGGCATTTTACAACGTCGATGCTGACGGAAGTGGGTCTTAGTATAAATTTGGAGTAATTACTCCAAGGTATAAACAAGTGATCGGTCTAAACAAGAACCGACCAAAAAAAAAAAAAAAAAAAAATTGTCCATCACAGGCACACGCAAACTATAGGTGCACCACGTCGCCCTCTGGTGGAGTTTTTTTTCTTTTAATATATATATTATTTGACCAAGCTATTCAATATTGCATTTTGTTGTTATAGTGATTTTTAAATTTCAAATTTCTCTCAGTATTATTGTTTTATTCCAGAGAAGTACAGAAAAATCCTTTTCTTTTGAGATAATTTTTATAATGATGCTTTCTATTCACAAGTATTAAAGCTTTAATAGAAGAACAGAATACAACATGTTTTGCCATTGTCGGCGATTTTAATGCTAATCTAAGAGACATAGAAAGTTCTCTCTTTGCTGGACATTTGATTGAATTTTGTAATGAGAATAACCTCAAGATATCGTCATGTATGATGTTACCTAGGGATAGTTATACATTTGTTAGTGCTAGCTGGGGTTCACATTCTTGGCTGGACCACATTATTACTAGCTCTGATTTTCATGATATTATAAATGATGTATGTATTGATTATGATGTAACTGATGATGACCATATCCCAATGAATATGGATATCAATATTCAGAATGCACCTGATGTATCTGGCGTATCAAATAATGTATGTAATGTCAAATTAAAATGGGATAACTTATCTCACGATGATGTAAATAGATATTGCCTAGAAACTGACAAATTACTCAGAAATGTTAAGGTCCCTGTAGAGGCCCTCAACTGCAAAGACTTGAATTGTGAAGAAACTTCCCATGCTCATGATATTAATGTTTTTTATACAGATATTATTGACTCTTTGAAATGTGCAAGTGATAATGTATTTTCCACACAGAAGGTCAAACAGTATGTTAACAAGCCTGGATGGGCTGATTATGTAGCAGAGATTTACAAGGCTTCAAGTGAGACAAGAAGTGTCTGGCTCAGTGCTGGTCAACCCAGACAAGGTCCTTTACATTCATTACATGTTAAAACAAAAGCAAGATTCAAATATGCTTTGAGATATATACGTAGTAACGAGTCAGCCCTCAGGAAGGAATCTCTAGCGAAAAAGCTATCTGCACTCAGTACTAATGACTTTTGGAAGGAAATCAAATTGATCAATAATTCTCGCACACCCCTCCCCACTAATATAGAGGGAGTGTCTGGTGAAAAAGACATTGCAGAATTGTGGAAAAGGCATTTCTCTGAATTGTTTAATTGTATAAGGAATGTCAATCCAACATATGATCTTGATCTCAATACTGAGTATAGTTATGTCGCAGTAAGCTATGAAGAGCTTACACAAGCAATCAAAGAATTAGCTTTAAATAAAAGCTGTGGGATGGATGGCATTTATGCGGAGCATTTAAAACATGCCTCTGATTACCTTGTAATTGTATTAAGTCAATGTTTAACTAGTCTATTTGTACATGGTTTTCTACCCGAATCAATGCTATCTGTTGTACTGGTGCCTGTTATCAAGGATAAGACTGGCAAAATTACGGCAAAAGACAATTATAGACCAATTGCACTGGCTAGCATAGTTAGCAAAGCTGTCGAAAATGTTATATTTGATCGTATTGAATTATACCTTGTTACAAATCCTAATCAATTTGGATTTAAGAAAAAACATGGCACTGACCAAGGGATCTATGTTCTCAAGGAAATAATTGATTCGTATCGTGTGTTAAATGGAAATGTATTTGTATGTTTTCTAGATGCTAGCAAGGCTTTTGACAGAGTGAATCATTCTGTATTATTTAATAAGCTCATAAAGAGAGGTGTGCCTGGATATATTGTACGTATACTTGTATTCTGGTATGAAAAACAGAAAATGTGTATTAGATGGGGAAACACCTTCTCTGGTTGTTTCAATGTATCAAATGGTGTCAGACAAGGAGGAATATTGTCTCCATATTTGTTTAATATATATGTTGATGATTTGAGTAGCAATCTCAATGCACATAATGTTGGATGTAGTGTTAATAGCCGAATTGTTAATCATATTATGTATGCTGATGATCTCGTTATATTTGCACCTTCTGTATCTGGCTTTAATAAGCTTCTGAGAACATGTGAATGTTATGCAATCAAACATGATATGTTGTTTAATGCCAAAAAAAGTGCCATTATGAAATATCTTACCAGGGGTTTACAAAATAGTGTCTTGCCAATATTTCTACTGAATGGTGAAGTAATTAATGTAGTAGATCGATATAAATATCTTGGTCATTTCATCACAAATGACCTGTGTGATAATATTGATATTGAACGGCAGTGTCGTAAACTATATGCACAGGGCAATATGATACTCCGAAAATTTCATATGTGTACCGTTGAGGTTAAACTTACACTGTTTAGAGCATATTGCATGCCAATGTATACAGCACATTTGTGGTGGAGTTATAAAAAGACCACAATCAACAAATTATATGTTTCTTACCATAATGTCTTCAAACTTTTTTTGGGAATGTCCAAATATGATAGTACTAGTCTATTGTGTACACTTTGTGATGTGCAATGTTGTGCAGTAGTAATCAGAAATCTTGTGTATAAATTTATATGTAGGTTAGAAAAATCAGTCAATGCCATAATTATAGACTTACTTTGCACTTGTTTACCTTACACGTCGAGGATTAGAAGACATTGGATAAACCTTTTATATTTAAATACTGTTTTGCATGACCACCCATTGTATGGGTAGGGTAGTCTCTGTAGTGAACTAGCAACCAAAAATATGGACCTCATGTATTTTTATGTATATGTAGAGTCTGGAATAAAGAGTTTGAATTGAATTGAATTGAATATATTCAATGTGCTGTGTGTGTCATTGCAGACTACTTTGATTATTTCCGGGGATGGTGTGAATCAGCTAATATTGACTCCACAATAGTCTCCAGTACAAAATATGGTCTCGTCATTGAGTTCTCTTACTACGGCAACAATGTAGACGACAGGAAGTGGCAACTGAAGCTAACAGCTTTTAAATGGAGTAATTTTTTTCTATCTTCTTTCAAAAAGTATGTCATACCATAATTTTGCAAATGAGGCCAAGGGAAAATAAATCTTGTTTCTCGTCATCTCCCTGAACTGTGCTTGATTGTATTTAAAATTCCCCACCACCAAAAGAATAGATAATCTGGGCACCACTGAGATCATTGAATGTATATGATAATAAGCAAAATGAAAGGTATAATTGAGCTCAGACTCATGATACTGGGTTACCATGGTTATGTCTCAATCCTACACGCAGGAATAGATCAAATAATGATCACTTATCATAAAGAATGGGCAAGCAATGCTGAGTATAAATGCACATGCAATAATGTTAATTTAAAGGAGGTTTAACTTTAAGAGAAAATTTCCACAAACCGAATGCTAGAATATATTAATGCATTGATGAAATAAAGATGGCATTGTGAGTGGGATGAAGCTGTGAATAACTGACAAACTTCATGATGTAAAACCTGCATTAGGTTAAAGTTATAATTGTTATGTCATAAAAATATTAAGGAGAAGCAGTATCAATGTGTTTTCCGATTAGACCTAATCACATAACGCCTGAATGCATTCCCTGTAAAACAAACTCATCATACTCAAATGTGTCCAATTCAATGATGTTAGAGATGAATGTTTTGAAGTCAAAAATATGAAATATTTATTTAACACAGTTGATATCCCTTCGATATCATCATTTTGAAAAGAAATTGACCTGTTTCATTGATTTAAGTGAGAAATAATTTTGGGTTAACTTTATTACCCAGTATAAGACACAACATTCACAAAGATTTAGGACCTTTTAAAAACGTGCTATTTATTGTCTGTTTTAATATATTTTCTATTACCATGATTACATGTGTAGGGCTTTTTATTGTTTCAATTATTGACATTAATATCAACATTGATTTGTTACGTTATATTTTATTTTATTTTTTTACACTTATCAATACGTTTACATGTGCAAAACATTCCATTATGGCACTAAATGATTTAAATGTTGATGTGCCGTTAATAATCCATTTATTCTTTATTTTTCTTTTTGATAAAAGTTCTCTTTTGATTTCAGCTAAGTCTACAAACTTTGTTGCATTGGGTGTTGGATGCGTTCTTATCCTGTTCATCGTTTCATTTGGGATCAACTTGTACTGTAACAAACAATATCAGGTGGAACAAGGTGGTAGGAAAGTAAGACCAAAGCAAACCGCACCAGTGGCCATTATATCTGGTGATAAGCCGCCGTCAATGCTTCGCGGAAAGCTGGCGGGACCTGAAGAAGCCTCCCCAGCGCCAGGCGCGGTAAACGCGGTGGACAGCCGAACTTTTCTGTCTGTGGCAAATGGCCATGTGAAGCCCAGTGCATTTTCCACCGCTATTGCACCGCTAGAGTCACCGCTAGATGTCACTGCTGCGATGCCAGCTGTGGCTGGGGATGGCAATCCCAGAATATATTACACAGATCCATCTCTTTCAAACCCCAAACCGATCTATGTGATCCCACCCGAAGAAAAACTCTATGGATATTCAGCCCAGAATTAGGAAACATTTAAAAATTATATATTTTTCTGATGACTTTTAATATTATCTGCAAGTGATTAAGGTATTTGGATACTCTGGCATTTTATAGTTTAATTTTTCTAGTTTTTTGCATATTGAAACAGAAGACATATCCTGAGTCAAAAACAATTTTTATTTGTACATTTACCATCTGTATATTTTTTTACAGCTGTCACTAATAATGGGAAAAATCAATATTTTACAATAAATTTAGTGAATAACATAATTCAGTTAAAATGCATCCCATGTAACATTAAGGAAAAGAAATATAACTTTTATACTTAGGTTTACATTGTTTATCAATAACAAGCATGTTTTGCATGAAATTAGTACTTTTTCTATTTAATGATTGCTTGATAAGACAACAGTGGCGCCATGTAGTGGCATAATCTTACTGCAATATTCCACATCTAATGCATTTATTTAATTTTGGCTAGTTTAATTTCTTAGTTACTTTGCTAAAAATGAAGGTAAATATGTATTCTATCATATAATGGAAAAAAATATGGATGTCACCACATTATTTCCTTCTGAAAAATTAATTATTTGAAATAGAATATGCACAAATATGGGCGAAATTATAGAAAAGTGACATTTTTGGTCCATTATTGAGGCTGAAAGATGTAATTACAACATATGTCATTTAAATGATATAATTTGAATCTGGGAAACTTCTTTAATGCCTTTATTCACATATTTTGACCATGCTTTTGGGTATAATGATTCACGACAGCCCTTTTCATTAATTTTCATTTTAATGTCTCAGAATGAGCAAAGCTGATTTGATTTTTCGTGGGAAAGGTTTTACAAGTGGAAGTACATTTATTTAAGATTTCATTTACTAGACAACTCCAATTTGCCATTTTTTCCACCAGGTGGAGATGGTGCTACTGTGGCTCCACCTACAACCAGGGTATCCAAATACCTTAATGTCATGGAATAAAGTTTGTAATATTTCGCCTTTGTGGATATCTTTATTCTGATGGTGGATTTACTACCTTTTCAGCACAGTTAAGGCTATATTAGATCAGACAGAGGCCTGTCACCAGGACTCAATGCCCTACTCATTTCGAAGAGTGACTTGGGATCTTGTGCATTATCACATAAAAATGATAAAACAAACCAGACTGGTGGAAATAAGGTCTACAAATATTAGAAAGTCATGGATATTTCTCCCTGTTCAAGGTTATGACAAACTTGTGCCTTTTGGATGGACAAGCAAACTAATGTTTTGTAAATTCCAAGAAATGAATTGCATGTTTACTTGCACATGCCCGGGGGGGGTACTCTCATAGTCAGCATTACCGGGGAAGCTGGGCTAAATAGGGTCCTTTTCGCTGATATTTTCCCTAAAACAGGTTAAGATATTTCATCATTTCCCCTAAAACAGGGTACTGTTTTTCAAATTTCTCCCTAAAACAGGGATCACAATCCCCCTTTCCAAATCTCCCCATTCTGCATCATCCCTAAATGAGGGTATCAAAATTTCAGCTAGTCCTAAATCAGGGTACCAATAATGATAGAATATTTCCCTAAATCAGGCTCTGCGGTTTACAGTTCCATCCGGGTTAAGATATTTTATCATTTTCCCTAAAACAGGGTACTGTTTTTCAAATTTCTCCTTAAAACAGGGATCACAATCCCCTTTTCCAAATCTCCTCCTTTTGCATCATCCCTAAATGAGGGTATCAAAAATTCAGCTAGTCCTAAATCAGGGTACCAAATTTCAGCTAGTCCTAAATCAGGGTACCAATAATGCTAGAATATTTCCCTAATTCAGGCTCTGGGGTTTTCAGTTCCATCCCAGCCTCCACGGGTTAAAATCATGAGAGTACCCCCCCCGGGTGCACATGTGACAGAATATTAATATACTTATATTGATTGGAATGTTTGAATATTAGTTTTGATTCTTTATCTCGTTATCACTAGATGATTTTAAATAAACATACTGGTAGGTCAATGGCCTTAGAGCTATGCTGGTTATTATTTTTTGGGAAGATTGTGAACATTTTCTGGAAATGCCTGCAAATTGCTTTATAAATGATCATTTTCATTGCATTTCACGTCAAGAAGTCAATGTGGGAAAAATGTTCCCAACATTGGGACTGACTCCATTATCCCCCAGTACAGTGCTTTATATCATAAACTAAGACCAAGACTAGAAGAGAAACCAAACAAAATGCCTTACATATTCAATTCAGATTTCTGTTATCTCAATTCTGATATTTGTGAAAGTCTAAAGCCACCAAAAACTATCTTGAACTAGAATAGTTTAAAGACCATACAAAGCCCATTCAGTGCTCTCAATTCACTGATGTCGGCCAGAGTCAAGGTCAAATCTTGATTAAAGAATGTTGACCTACAGGTTCAGGCAAAGGTCAGTTAAAGGCCCTTTCATGAATTGTTGTAAGAATCTGGACTGGACAAAATGTTACCAACTGCAGGCATAAAATAAACATCTGACAAAAAATACCATGTAACAATATTTTTGTTTATTGTTCAAATACAAATTATAATGCAAATATTAACATTTTTTTTCTTCATAAAAAATTATAGTAGGTTACAGTGAATTTTCCACATGGCCATCTACTCTCAAACATATAAGACACTTGTTCATTAGATTAGGAAATTCCTGTTTCTCATTTAAGCCTACACTTCTTTTGGTAAAGAATTTTAATTGTCACATAACCGAAGCTACAACTGCAAAATATGCTAGCATCACCATTATCATATAAAGAATCCACATATCAAATTCAAACAGTGGTGACAAGAGGAATAGAATATTAAATTTTAAGATTTGTAGAAATATAGCATATTGATTCAAATGATTTTGGTTTTAATCAGAAAAATAGATAAAAAATATAAACAAGTGAATATTTTTTATGTTTATTATTGGAGACATACTTTCAATGAACATATGTTTTCATTAAAATTATATGAAATAAAAGGAAAATAAACATTTATAAAATTCAAATTAGTTTAAAACTGTGGCTTTCCATTTGAAAATGATGCAATTTCAGTCACATTTTATTTGCCTAGCTCTGTCTTATTGGGATGTTTATGGGACAATTAAAATAATAACCTCAACACATAAAAAATTCCAATTAGGTAAAAAAAAACACATAATGATGAAATCTTCTCACCAAACAATGAATCTATTGGGAGATTGATCATAAAAGACAAGAATCATCTAACAATCAGGTAGAACTGGCAAAACTTGAAATCCTTTTCGTGAATGATAACTTTGATAATTTCAACAGTTTAGCAACATTTTGGGGGAGTATTAAGTGAGAAAATCTACGATAATCATTTTATCATACTGTGCCCTTAGCCTGAGATATAAACATGGCCAGGAAATAGTTTGTTTCTCCACATTTATTTTCACACAAACAGGTAAAGAGGCAGACATGAAACAACTTTCTTTCCTGGCCTAACAAACTTGAGACTGCAAAACTCAAGAAGGATTACAAAGATGTTCATAACAATAAAGCAATAAGAGCCAAGCATGATGCATAAAAGTGAAATTTTAAATATGGTATCACTCTCGTGGCATTATTTCTTGTAAAGCTTTAATGATATCTTCTCAAATACTGATCCCACAATTATCACCATTCTAACTTTGCTAGTTAAGTTTTCATATATACATGCTCAAATAGTTATTTCATCTGTCAGGAAGATGCATTATCATGTGACATGAGAAATATCTATTGAAAACAATGATAATCTTGAAAAACGTATTGAACAGCAAAATTTTCACAAATGCACATCGTGCAGTGAAAATATCCTGCTCACTAAAATAACTCGGAATACAGTACTCATTAAAATCTGGGATAGTAAAATTTAAAAACCACTGGTCAAAACTAGCATGTAAGCTAGTGATTTATGTCATGCCCCGACTCTAAAATGCAGAGTAAAATAATCAATCATTGTTCCTGTCTACATGTTTGCTAATAATATTCAAGTACTTGCTGTCCTGCGTTGACTGTTCTCTCATCACCCAGGATGGGGTACTCGTGTACAATCCCTGTTGGCTCATCTGTAAACATTTCGACCACCTTTAGAGTTTTAAATGGACTATTCATGGGATTTATATCATCCTCTGCTTGACTAATCACAACTTGGTGATGAGCCACATGATCCCCCTCAATAATCTGACCAATCACACGAGCCCCCTGTGAAATCTGCTGCCCGTCACCATAGTCGCTGACAGCAGTGGTGCCATCTTGTGACTGATATGAATAAGTTAACATTTGCGGCATGTCAAGTAATGGCACATGGGGGGTTTTTCTTGGAGACTTCTGCCTAAAATTAACAGATGTCAATTCTGCCCTCTTCACTGGGCTGGCATTTGGGGTGAGTTTTGGGGGAGATGAGAGTGGACTTGTCACTCTGTGTAAGATTTGACCAACTGGAGCTAGGTCAGCTGCAGATGGATCATTTCCTGCTCCAATAAAGATCATAGAATCCTGCTGAGGAATGTCCTTGTTTTTGTCTGCAGGCCTACCACACTGACCACCCCGGCTTATTATTCTCTCTGTCCTTTCGTTATTCTCATCCTCCGAACTACTCCATTCACTTCTAACATTTAATTTCTTTTTGGAGGCCTTTTTACCCTTTTTCTTCCTCGGCACTTTCTTTTCTGTTTCGCTGTCATCCATAATAATTTTCTTTGCGACTTTCCTTGCAACACATCTAGGCGGAGTTTTTCTCTTTTTCCCTTTACCTTTCTGTTCTGAAAGGGCCACTTCTCCCAACATCTCAAGATTATAGGAATAACTAGATTTCTTGGGTGTGCGCTTGCGAGGACTATCACTGTGATCTGGACTATTCTCAGATCCAGATTCCCAATCCTCCTCCACATGAGGTGCTATTACCACCGCATTTATAGGAGGCTTACGGCCACCCTGGTCCTTGTTTGGGGTTCTTCTCAGTGAAAATTCTTTTATAGGGGTTTTCATAACTGCAGTGCTGCCATCTTTAGTGGGAGTTTTACGTGTAGATGTGGTTACAGCTCTATCCTCACTGGTGCTCGGTCCTTGCCCTGGGTCGGGGTTGGGGTCACCATCCCCAGGAGTGTCGGTCAGAATCTGCTCGTTCAGTTCAATGCTCTCATATCGGATAGTCTGCAGTCTGAAACAACCGTCATTATGTAGCTTGTACCTGCAAAGATAACAATAATATCTAAAGAATGCAATACATACCATGCCGCCATGATGGAAACCAAAAGTGCCAAGAAGAAGCTGTTATTTAGATGGGAAAGGCTATTGAAATAATATTTTGCCATGTTATTTTTTAGATTTCATTTTGCAAATAAAATATTTCAGGTGGGGGAGCAGAACTGGGGCTTGGCCTCTTTGAACGAAACTTTGATAGTGAATTGAAAACTGTAGAAGTTCGAGAATGGAGAATAAGATCTTTGGTACAAACAGTATACTTTCATACATGGTCCCTTACCTGAATCTTCTGTGACCTGAAGGCCATTTGAACTTGTGTTTCTTCTTCAAGTGACAAGTGAGCGAGTTACCACGTGTGAAGCTGGCAGGACAGATGTGACAGCAGAACTTCTCTACCTCAACTCCCTGAAATCACAAGCAAGTATGTAACCAATGATCTGTACACAAGCCAACTGTCCATCTCCATGTATTTTCATTTTCCCCACTGAAAAGTACATACCAAAACTGTACAACTTTAGTGGAAACAGAACTGTACAACTCCTCTTAATTCAATCATTGCTTATAGAGATTAGTTGGGGGCCTATGAAAACTCCAACTGGTAGGTGCCCTTAAGTGCCTAGACAGACCGCTTTAGTTGTGGCACTCACTTGCTAGGCATGTTTGAAGTGCCTAGACAGACTGTTATAGTTGTGGCACTCACCTGGTGGGCATGTTTGAAGTGCCTAGACAGACCGCTTTAGTTGTGGCACTCACCTGGTGGGCATGTTTGAAGTGCCTAGACAGACCGCTTTAGTTGTGGCACTCACCTGGTGGGCATGTTTGAAGTGCCTAGACAGACCGCTTTAGTTGTGGCACTCACCTGGTGGGCATGTTTGAAGTGCCTAGACAAACCAGTATAGTTGTGGCACTCACCTGGTGGGCATGTTTAAAGTGCCTAGACAGACTGTTATAGTTGTGGCACTCACCTGGTGGGCATGTTTGAAGTGCCTGGACAGACTGTTATAGTTGTGGCACTGATATGGGCAGGATTCTATGTGGCACTTGTATATTGTGGAGTTGTGGGTCTCCTGATGTCGTCTCAAGTCTGATGCCATGTGAAACCTTGAAATAAAAATTGAAATTCTGAAGTTCACTTGTTATGTAATACAACCATATATTCCTTTTATTTTTCAACAGAGGCAACATTCCAAACTTTTTCAAAAGTGTCTATCACTTACCTTAAGGTGTTGGGGTGTCATTGTTTCTCTTACTTGCCTCACGGGTAGCTGGGGCATTTGAAGGCTTAATCATGGGTGTACCTGTGTTACTCACCTCATGGGACAGTTGGGGCACTTAAAGGCCCGATCATCGGTGTGCCTGTGTTACTCACCTCATGGGACAGTTGGGGCACTTGAAGGCTCGATCATCGGTGTGCCTGTGTTACTCACCTCATGGGACAGTTGGGGCACTTGAAGGCTCGATCATCAGTGTGCCTGTGTTACTCACCTCATGGGACAGTTGGGGCACTTGAAGGCCCGATCATCAGTGTGCCTGTGTTACTCACCTCATGGGACAGTTGGGGCACTTGAAGGCTCGATCATCGGTGTGCCTGTGTTACTCACCTCATGGGACAGTTGGGGCACTTGAAGGCCCGATCATCAGTGTGCCTGTGTTACTCACCTCATGGGACAGTTGGGGCACTTGAAGGCCCGATCATCAGTGTGCCTGTGTTTGATGTGAGCTCTGAGAGAGGATGGGCAGGGACATGTCATATCACAGAGAGGACACTTGTAGTGGTTCACTGAAAATTATCAATAATACTCCATTGTTATTTCAATCTTTTTCACTTTGCTTACAAGAAAGTCAACTTGCTACATATCTTTCTTTGTTCAAAGCTTAAAACATTAATTTCTAATGTTAATCTTTTCCAAGATTATCTCTCTACAGTTGACCAGACTATTGCATGTATTAAGCTGGAGGTGTCTCACCATGGTGCCTCATGTGGTCCCTAAGCAGGCGTTCTGTGGAGAACTTCTTGTTGCAGTGGGAGCACTGGTAATGCTGCACTTGGAGCGTGCACTGCCGATTGAGGTGGTCAACAAACTTGGTATTGCTGGAGAAGAGGCTGCCGCACGTCGGGCACGCCACCACCTTCTCCTGAGTGTGGCTGCGCAGGTGCTCCCGCAGCTTGTGCTTGCTTTTAAAAATGGAATCACAGCCTGTAAAGTGATAAATATAAAATGGTTCATGTCTCACAATGGTACAAATGGTGCTGTGTAATTGCACTGCCTTGATCTCATTCATGTCATAAAGGCAGGTAAAATAACAAATTTAACAGTTTTTCTGAGCTAATATGATATTATAATATATAGCTGAAGCTTAATATCTATTTGGACACAAATACATGTAACCAATAGAGGTCAGGCAGGGTCATCTTATGACACAAATACATGTGACCAATAGAGGTCAGGCAGGGTCATCTTATGACACAAATACATGTGATCAATAGAGGTCAGGCAGGGTCATCTTATGACACAAAGACGTGATCAATAGATATGACCAAAAGTGATCAAATATGACCAGTCCGAAAGCTCAACAGCTCAACACATCATTAATCAATCAATTCTTTGCTTTAGGGATGACTGAAATGGTAGAGTGACAGTTGTAATGCAATGAATGCCATACTGAAATGTTAAGAGTGACATTACCTTCCCATTCACATTTCACTCCTCCCTCCACATTGTTTCCATCTGCATAAATGTTGACATGAATACTGACATGTGCATAGAACAGTTCTGGGTTGTCATAGATGTACTGTAAGATTGAAAAGATCATAGAAATGTATTAAAAATTAAAGGCATTATTTCTATCAGATATGATTTATATATTTTTAATTTACAAATTCGTTGACTGAGTTTAAGGGCCCTTATGGACTCGCACAGGACAAAAAGGTTCATAAAGGATGGTAATGTTCAGTCAAACAAATTATGTCTTTTAGGCAATGAAAAACTTACATCACAAGAAGACCAGCCACAGTGTAACCTGTCTGTGAGCTCTGGTACTGTGTTACGGCTTGTGGAATCCAGCATACATGGCTCAAAGCCCTTGTCCTGGACCAGATTTGATCCCAAACTCTTGATCTTTGTATGGAAAGAGTGAAAATATACATGGCGTACTAACTCCACAAAGTTCCGTCCCATCTCATGACCACATTCACGCCACTGACACACTGAAAACAAATGAATTGCATTGATGATAAACTAGACACCTTGTGACAAATGTGACAAAAGGTAATGTAATAATCTGTGGTGTCAGCAATTACAGAATATATGGCTACAGCCAGATTCCGTAATCCTATATACATTGCACTGGTTGATATGGGAGCTCATGACACAGCTCTTGTACTCTGTATTGCAGTCTGTTCACCCTTAACGTCTAGCCCATTCAAATTTTCTTTTCAAAAATTCAAATGCACCCAAGAGAATATATTTGCAAGAGAAAAGTGAGACGGACAGACAAATGGACAAACAAACAGACACAGTGTCATGAGTGACTACCAGTTACCTTCCAATACCTCAATAGAAAGTATTTAATAAATTTTATTTGTAAAACATATTAGACATAAATATTTGCCTTCACATTTAACATGATATGTAATTTTTTTTTCACAGTCTTACTTATATCATTGTAGTTTCCATCCTCCTCTTTGCAAGAATTGAAGACATCAAACAGATGCGTCTGTATGTGTTCTATATACTCCTTCATGTTAGCGAAAGTGTCTGTGCAGTCAATCCACTCACACAGCAGATTTAGGGGAAGACCTTTGACAGCCTTGGATCTTTTCCCTGATGAGTTGGCCTTCTTTGCTCTTTGAACTTTTGGAGGCATTCTGACCCAGCTGAAATATCAATTGATGCAAAAGATGAATAAACAGACAATTCTCATTTTATTCCATTGAAAAGTAATCCCATCTGACATGATGATTTTTTTTCTTCAAAATTACTAACTATAAATCATTTTGGAACCAAATATTTATAAATTGGGTCACACATGAATGGGTGCTTCAAGAATTAAAGCTAATTCCAAAAAAGGGCTTTCTCCGAGTAAATTTGATCTGGAACGAGTTCAGAACAAATTCTCTACTTAATTCATTTCTTCAAAAAAAGAAGTGTTTCTTATAAATATCACAATAATTAAGTAGAGCTGAAGCACTTAGCACTCTTTATTCTGCAGCTGAATACTGATAAATTTAAATCTTGTAATGCACTTAAAATTAAATTCCAAATTATAAGATATTTTCAAGAGATTATATATGGTGAAGTTATTGAGGGGGGTGATGGAATTGATGACTACAAAATAAAATGTAATTCTTACAATTGTTCTCAAGTTTTCAAACATCTTGGGAAATAATATACTAACAGAAATAGTTTGGATATTTTTGATGTCATGAGAACAAGACAAATATTTCCAAATCAATGGCTGCAGTAATTGGTTACTACAAACAAGATATAAACTACATTTTTGTGACATGAATGGTTCCTCTTTTGAGATCAAGTTGCCTATCAGCAGTAGACCTCAAATGAGGGACTATCTGTGTTACTCTGTGATCAGTATGGTCATGCGAAAGAATTTGTTAAATATCTGATGCAAAATATGCATTTTTAGGCAAAATCAGTCAATTTTGAGGTGGGTGGGCAACCCCTAAAATAAAAAAAAAAAAATAATAAAAAAATCACCTGAATTTTTACATCTAAATGAACAGCATTTCACATAAGGAGGTCCACTTTTCCAAAAAAAATAAAATATTTTGAACCACCCTCATGGGTATACCCCACTATAGCAAACATGTAAATTAACTGACCATGTTTTATTATATAATTATAAAATAATGATCCTCAAAAGACCAAAATTATTATCCCTAGATGTAGAGCTAATAATCATAGGCTGATCGTGGGTCGCCATACTGCCTCATTGAAAACAACAAACTGGAACTGCGCAAACAAAATCGGAAGTGTGCAAAAAACTTTCTAAAATCCAATCATTAAATAAGAAAAAGTGGTGCTCATCATGGATGGGAATAAAAAAAAAAAACTGAACAAAAATTACAATAAACAAAACAAAAATTACAATAAACACACAAAAAATAATTAAGGAAACACAAAATGAAACAATCATTACAAGCTAACGGCGTTATCTTTATTCATCTTTTAAAATCATTTAATTTGGTATATGAACAAATTTTTCAGCACAACCGTATGCAAAGTTGTGCCTTTCCAGTCTCGACTATGTAAGTTCCTCTAATAGAGCTCAAGTGCTAACGCAAGTCATCGATCAGACCTTTGATTGAACATTATATCTGTTCATATAGTCCGATTTACACCAAATTTGAACTAAACTTACTTTAAATTGCTTGTTCTATTGATTGGGAAACATTTTCAAGTAATTCAAAGTGATAATTTTATGCAACGATGGGTGAACACTATATCGTTTTGAAGTTCTGCTTTGTTTACATCACACTTTTTCTTTTCCTTTGTTTACCTCTTTCAGGAATGTTTGGAATCCATTTGGAATCAAATTGGAAACCATTACATGCAAAGTCAGTTGCTTTCAAGAACCATATTGACCACAGAAAAAGGCAAATTACAACCCACAGGAAATGACTACACATTCCCCAGGATCTTACCGATCACAGAATAACACCTGAGGTAGTTCCTTTTTTTACAATGATTGTCTGTCCGCAATCATTGTCAAAACAGGAACCATCCGTGTTACAAAAAAAAAGAAAAAAAGATCACACTACAGAATTTGTGCAATCACACTGTAGAATTTGTGAAATCACAGAATTGTCTGATAATTATGAAATTGTCTTGTAAACACACAACAAATGAAGCATTGAAGTTTTTTAGCAAAGAAAAGTTTTTATGAATGGTATAAATGAGTTCTTGTGAAAATTGCACTGATTGACCCAGACTTTGTCACAAAATGCCCATGCACAAATACCAGCTTGTTATAAAAACATGAAAATATGCAGTGCTCTGTAAATTCTTTACCAATTTTCATCATTGACAACTAATAACTGATCTATATCTCTTCAAATATGTAAGCCTTGAAGAGGGGTCAGTGTGCGAAGACAGATCATATGCTCTGACTTGTACTCGTGCTCAACCAGTTTTCCATCACTACCAATTACCAATGATTACAGTGGTTCAGCTGGCGAGTACCCTTGAAGAATTATTGTCAAAATAACTGATACAAAGGTGACTACGCTACTGAACTGCCACATTGGATTGCAGTCAAGCTGCTGAATTTGGACATTTATCAATGTAATTTATCTACAAATGATAATATGAGAAAATGTGAGTTTAACAATGCATAAAAATGCATGCATATTATTCATGTTTTGGAAGATTTAAATGCTCGCAAAACTTGAGTGCGTAGTTCTAATGTCAGGACCTGGATGAAAAGTGAGAATATTCACAGAATTATATGCCGGACATGAGGTCTAATTACTGCAGAAAGTGGCTGATTAAGATTAAGATTGTCAGCTTTCTTCAGGTTTTAGATGAGAGGAGGGAATATACATCAACCAAATAAAATGCACAGGTGCTTGGTACCACAGTCAACTTGGTATCACAGTTATTTTGACCGGGTACTCCATTGAAGCTGCTGGCAGCCACAGCTCACAGTCTACTTCATCGGCGTAAACTGGTCACTGACAAGTACTCATGCCCGACCACTTTTCCGTTGCTGCCAATTACTGCTGATTACAGTGGCTAAGCTGGAAAGGACCCTTGTCGCTGCTGGCAGTCACAGTCTACTTCATTGGCGGAAACTGGCCACTGACAAGTAAATCTTGTAAGAATATAACATGACATCATCGGCTATATAAAGGATAAAGTAATGACGTCTGTTGGATATATCCCATTATAGCACATATATGTAATTAAATGCTCTTATTTTGATGAATAATATAATGTAGGGTCTCACACTGGTACACGATATTATGGAGATACTGGTATACAGACATCAATACAAAAACCGGCATTGTAATACTGGTGCTTAGATATATTAGCTGTATTGAATTAGACCCTCATATAATCATAATAAATCATTTTTGCCTCAATATTTTACGCATTGATAAGTTTTTAAATCTTTAAAATGTAAATATGAAGACTCAGGGATCAATGTATTAATATTTCAATAGTGCAATTGCAGGTTTCCATCTGTTTTTTTTAATGATTAGATTTTAGAGAGCTTTTGTGCACTTCTGATTAAAATTGTGCAGTTCCGGTGTGTTGTTGTCAATGGGGCAATATGGCGACCTGCAATCGGCCTATGGAAATGAATACGCTTTTTTGGTTTCACACCAAATATAGTCCTGAGCTTCTCCCCGTCACTTCAGCTTTTCAAAATGGCGACCTTGTGTTGCGTAAGCATATTTAAGCAGTGTTAAAGATTTTCTCCGACTTGTGTAAAATACGCTTATTAAATGGAGGTGGAATTATTCTTTGTGTATTATAAGCCAAAAATATTAATTATATCGTCGCAGGGGGAGTTTGTATCTGGAAAGTATGAGCGAAGTTTATTTACTTTTAATGCCAATAAAGTCAATTATTTTCTATTTCGGTCCAGTAATATCAATATGTTCAGCCGACGACAACAGAGCTGCGGACGACAACAGAGCTATGGTTCAGTTTATCAATTGATCACACCATTTCACTTTGTTTACACATGCAAGTGTCAGAAAACAACTTATACCCGAGGACATCGTCAAAAAAGATTTGAAATCCACTGTTTCCAGAAACATAACGACTGCCCATCCAATTTAACTCACGACTCCAGTAGAACTCGACTTCGGCAACTAACAATCAAACAATATAAGTAAAGATATGATGTCAGTCCTGTCAGAAAAAATTTCTTTCTTATTTCTTCATCTCGGCATCATTTCGCCATTGTTTACGAGTTTGCGCAATCAGGTGAAAGTGGGTCAGTTTATTCACGGGAGTGACAGCAACAGTCTGGAAGCTCCACAACGTTGTGGTCCTTCTTACGTCATATGAAGATTCTCCCTTTGCGTTTCCATGACGTCATCACTTGGGACTCTCCTAAATGCCATTTCTTGTTGTCAAGTTTGATATCGGGTAAAAAAACTGGAGAAAAAACACTACAGAATGCACACGGATTTGCATTTTTAGACATTATGACTGGGAAAGATAGTGGCATGGGTCAGAACTGCAACAGTCAATCGCCGGAGGTCGAGTTCATTTACAAGGGAAACTTCACTATGAAGGGCAGCGCGCCGTGTTTCTAGAAACTTTGGGTATAGGCCCCCTGCCAATCTCTCCGACCAATGATTAAATATAGTGGAATTGTACAGTTCTGGTTCCGGTAGAGTTGTACAGTTCCGGTGTGTACTTTTCAATAGGCCGATTGCGGGTTACCATCTTGTTTTTTTTAATGATTAGATTTTAGAGAGTTTTTTGTGCACTTCCGATTGTAATTGTGCAGTTCCGGCGTGTTGTTTTCAATGGGGCAGTATGGCGACCCGCAATCGGCCTAAGGGGGAAAAAAAACAACATGGAGATTGGCAATCAGCCGTGTGAATATTTTCAAGAGTGCAGAGGCTTTGAAAATGAAACCGCAGCTCTGTTGTCGTCCGCAGCTCTGTTGTCGTCGGCTGTATCGAATATTGATAAATCATCGTTATGTATCACATCGTATCGAATACTATCGATGGAATCCAACGATGTGATGCCCTAATATAATGACTAAGACCAATGGGCGGTCGATAACCCCCAATCTGGATCGGGTGGATCCGTAGCCCTGGATGACCACATCAGCTACAGCAGAGCTGAATTCACAAGTGAATCCAGCTCCACGGAGTAAGTGGATCCGGTGACATTTCCTGCCAAAATGATTTGTGAAATCGAAGATCGATTGTTCAATCAAAACTTACATTTTCTGCAGAAAATGGCTACTTGGAGAATTTGCGATAGTTATGTAGCTGTAACAGCAATATCTTTCGGTGTCAGCTACCAAAACGAGTAATAAAATCCCATTGTTTCGTGACCGAATCTTCAAAATTCGCCTGCTTTAAAAAATGGCGGCAATTCGAGCTGATCATATATGGAGATAGTTTCGTATTCCACATTTTCGTATACTGAGCTAGGTTACTAGCTAGGTTACCTAAATATTTTATTATTAAAACCAAGGTCATTGGGCAAACTCAAAATTGACCTATTTTTTTCGTTCGCGTTTGTTTTGACTCCATTGTTTTGCTGCAAATTTAAAAAACAAATCAGTGATGGTGCAGCATGCATCTTGCCAAACTCCACCAGAGGGCGCCATGGTGAACCTACCTGTTTGCGTGTGCCTCTGGTGGACAGTGTGGCCAAGTAGGAAGTGCGCTGAGTAGGAATTCCTACTTTGCGCTAAAAAGAATTCTGGCGTTCTGCAAACTGCCTATTATCACTCATTATAGGGGGCACCACCTGTTTTGAGTGGATTTGTTTGTTTGTTTGGGGTTTTACAAAAAAAAAGGATAGTTGGGCCAAGCAAACGAATTATGGTCAAAATAGCCGCGATTCCAAGTGGACCGCTGTCACATTGAACCGCGGTCAAGCTGCTCAATCTGCGCAATTTATCAATGATTCAATGTACATTATCCACAATTGTAAATTAGAGAATATTTGAGCCTTAACTTTGCTTAGAAATGTATTTTATTTACGTTTTGGAAGATTAAATGGCCGCCAAACTTGAATGCGTAGTTCTAATATTGGGCTTGTTGCATTCGGCGCGTAATGCGCGTTGTGTCAGTTAGAGAAATGTCTGACACCTCGTATCTTTGGAGGGCTTTTCAGGTCAAAAAGTTTGAATAGGATTGTTTGCATGTACATACTAGATAACATCAAACTTGGATTTAAATCTTAAAACCCAACCATTTAAAAGTTTTAAAAATGACACTTCACTGAATTTGGCGGGAATCAGCTTTGGTATATTGGCATGTCCAGAAATGGATATTGAAGGGGGTGCTCAATTTACAAATTTCACTATTTATATCATTTGGCATTTCTTCTTCTTATAGGACTTTGTATGATATTTGTGAACACGAATATGCCAAAAAAATAATAAATACTTGTACAGAAAAGATACTGTAGTGTACCCCATTTTAACAAATGTAAAACCCTGGACCTGCCACTGATGCCTTTCACACACTCTCCTTGTGTGACGTCACATGGATACAAGTCACTCTGTGTTGAACGCGCCATTTATCAAACGCGCAACGTGCCGAATGCAAAAAGCCCTAATTTTGGGCCTGGGTGAAAAGTGAGAATATTCACAGAATCATATGCCAGACAGTTGGTCTAATTAAGGCGGAAAGTAGCTTATTAATATTAAGATTAGCAGATGACCCTTTTAGATAATTTACATTGAAATATTATCCAAATTCAGCTCCTTGACCACGGTCCAATGAGTCAGTTCAATACCGCGGTCCACTTCGGATCGCAGTTATTTTGACCAGGTACCAAGCAAACTACTTGGGCAACTCTTCCAAAAAGAACCAATAACAAAAAACATAACCCCATGGGTTGATAGCTCTGCTGACTTGAATGAAAACACATGAACTGAGATAAAGTGCAATAAGCAACCAGGTTATGATTTTCCATACAAGATCCCAATTCAGTTTTGATGAGATATTCATTAATATTTTGCAAATCATTATCATGTTACCAATGCAATATTTCATGCACAAAATTTGTGATTTTTTCAAAAATCTAATAGCTATCACTAAGTTGTCAAGGGGGCTGCCATTTTGAATAACATAGCCAATGAGAATCGAGATAACAAGTTGGGGCCAAATTTGATATGTAACATGCATTTTGATTGGTCAAAATCACTATCTGCTCAATTCTGCTCTTGAAAGGAAGAAATGTTCAAAAACATTACAAAAAAGTAATGATATGCATAGGTCAAAGGCCATTGATATATGTTTATTCACTTTTGATGGTTGTGAGATTTTGCAAGTATACAAATTTTGAATTGAAGGTCAATGTGTCAAGGTCAAAGGTCACATGACTAAGAAATTATAACGAGGCACAGCTATGACCTAAAACATTTCTGTATACCAATTTAATTTCCTCTAATAAGTGGTTGCTAAGATATACTCTTTACAAAATTTGTGACATCAAGGTCACTGCACTAAGGTCAATGGTGACATCACTGATAATTGAAGGAATCTAAATCTTCAACTCTCTGTCTGGCTATGTATAAAATAGTGTTGGTATATAAAAGATATGAAGTGCATTTAATTTACTTCTAATGGTTATGATGTGGCATGTTCACAAATTTTGAATTCAAGGTCAATGTGTCAAGGTCAAAGGTCACATGACTAAGAAAGTATGATGAGGCACGGCTATGACCTAAGACATTTCTGTATACCAAGTTTTAATTTCTTCTTATAAGTAGTTGCTGAGATATACTCCTTACAAAATTTGTGACATCAAGGTCACTGCATTAAGGTCAATGGTGACATCACTAAGATTTGAAGGAATCTGAATCTTAAACTCTCTATCTACCTCTGTATTAAATATGAGACAAATATTACCGGTAGTTTTGGAGGAGAAGATTTTTAAACATAGTGTTAGTATATAACAGATATGAAGTGTTTTTTATTCACTTCTGATGGTTGTGATGTGGCATGTTCACAAATTTTGAATTCAAGGTCAATGTGTCAAGGTCAAAGGTCACATGACTAAAATTGTATGACAAGGCACAGCTTTAACATATGACATTTCTGCATACCAAGATTTAATATCCTGTAATAAGTGGTTGCTGAGATATGCTCAGTACAAAATTTATGACATCAAGGTCACTGCACTAAGGTCAATGGTGACATCACTAAGATTTGAAGAAATCTGAATCTTCAACTATATATCTATCTCTATATAAAATATGAAAGATGTAGTACTGGTAGTTTTGGAGAAGAAGATTTTTAAAGAAATGTAGACAGACAGACGGACAGACGGACAGACGGACGGACAGACATTTTCCCCCTCCTAAAGCTCTGCGAGCTAAAGTCTCAGCAGAGCTAAAAAGGATAGTTGGGCCAAGCAAACTACTTGGGCAACTCTTCCAAAAAGAACCAATAACAACAACAAAAAAACAACAAAAAACAAAAAAAGACAGTTGGGCTAAGCAAACTACTTGGGCAACTCTTCCATTAGAACTTACACATACAACATTACTACTTACACATAATTACACTTACTTAAATATACTTACAACATTACTTGAAATTCATACAATTCCTAAAATTTTGTCTACACAAACAATACAACAAGATGAAATGTTATCCCCCAAAACTGATTCTAAACTGTCTTGTCTACATCTTGGAATGAATGAATGAATGAATGAATGAATGAATGAATGAATGAATGAATGAATGAATGAATGAATGAATGAATGAATGAATGAATGAATGAATGAATGAATGAATGAATGAATGAATGAATGAATGAATGAATGAATGGTTTCTTTAAGGCACATCGACACAATGAGGTCATTCAGTGCCAAAATAGTAAAAACAAAAACGTTATATTGACTAGAAACAAAATGTAAATATTAATACAATATGTAGATAACACAAGAATTTAACAACAGCATTTATATAACACCAATCAAATATAATAAATATGTATAATTTGTTTAAAAGACTTTATATTATCAGTATGATGTTTTGCAGTTCTTGATAAATAAGTCAATGACATAAATAAACAAAAGCTCTGCCCTTAAAACTGATTATAAAGTCCTATGTGAGTTAAAAACGATACTATCACAGAAGTATCTACAGTATCAAATAACGTATGTAAATCTTGTACATTAAAATATTGAGTTTGTATAATATCAAAATCGATACACTCAATTAAAATATGTTTAATAGTCAAAGCCCTTTGACAACCAATACATTCCGGTTGATCTTCACCTTTAAGCAGATAACAGTGCGTCAAATGACTATTTCCTATTCTTATACGGGTTAAAACAGACTCTTCTCTACGGTTAATTCCAATAGCACCTTTAGTTTTGCCTAGAACGGGCTTAATTTCATGTAATTTATTAAAAATAGTTTCGTTCCAGCGCAACTGCCATTTAGAACGTAAAAAAACAGTAATATATTTCTTAAACTCTGTATATGGAATAAGTAAATCTATTGGGCGTTTGTCCAATGCTGCTTTGGCAGCTTGGTCAGCAGCCTCATTTCCATGGATTCCAATGTGACTGGGGATCCAATAAAAACGTATATCTTTATTTTCATCTGTACAGAGTCTATGATACCGTTCGAGAATTTTGTAAATAAAGGGATTTTTCCAATCCTTTGCTTTCAATGCTTGTAAACAAGACAAAGAATCAGAAAAAATTAAAAATGTTTGATGTGGAGAAGTCTCCACATGATCCAAAGCAAGGTACAAAGCATGTAGTTCTGCAGAAAAAATCGATGATTTATTTGGCATACGTTCTGAATAAATATGATTGCCCTTAACAGCAACTGCAGCAGCCTTCTCATCGTCAAATGATCCATCAGTGTATATACACTGATAGCCAGTGAAAATAGATTTAATTTCTTTATATCTATTTATATAAAGGGATGGATCGGTTGAGTATTTCTTTAATTCTGACATGGCTACATTAATATTTAAAGTTTCATAGGTCCATGGAGGTGTTTCAGAATATTGAAATTTAGCTACGTGATTCGGATTTAAATTTAAAGATTATAAAGATTCTTTAATGCGAATGCCAAAAGTCGGTATTGTATTTGGTTTATTTTCAAAAAGATCAACATAATTTGGATTGAATATAGCGTCATGTGCAGGATTGTCTGGGCAAGCAGCAATTTTTGCAGCATACTGAAGGGCAAGCTTTTCTATTCTTAAATCAAGAGGCAGTTCATCTGCCTCAACTGCCAAGCTATCTGCAGGCGAGGTACGAAATGCACCAAGGCATAGTCTTAACCCTTGATTTTGTACAGGATCGAGCATTTTAATATACGATGGACGTGCTGATCCATATACCATACACCCATAATCAAGTTTGGAACGTACCAGTGCTCTATATAATTGTAATAAAACATTACGGTCCCCTCCCCAATCGGTATGGGCGAGAACCTGTAATAAATCTAATGCCTTCTGGCATTTATTTTTTACATATTTAATATGAGGGATAAAAGATAGTTTTCTATCAAATATAAGTCCAAGAAACTTGGTTTCTTCGACAACAGGGATTCGAGTTTGGCCAAGGTGTAGATCAGAATCTGGGTGAGCCTTCCACTTTTTACAAAAGTGCATACATACTGTCTTTTTCAAAGAAAACTTAAATCCATTGTTATCAGCCCATTCTTGTAATCTATTTAGGTGTTGTTGGAGCTGTCGTTCTATTGTATGCATGCTTGTTGACCTGTAGCTTAAGTTGAAATCATCAACAAAAAGTGAGCAATCTGCTCCAGGCATCATACAATCAACAATGCTGTTAATTTTAATAATAAAAAGGGTGACTGATAATATACTACCCTGTGGAACACCCATTTCCTGATCAAAAACATCAGAAAGTGATGCACCCACTCGAACTTTAAAATGTCTGTTTGATAGAAAATTTTGAATAAAAAGGGGTAAACGACCCCTTAATCCCATATCATATAAATCACTCATTATTCCATATTTCCATGTGGTGTCGTAAGCTTTCTCTAAATCAAAAAATATACTAACCACATGTTCCCCTTTTATAAAACCCTCTCGTATAAACGTTTCTAAACGTACCAGATGGTCAATAGTACTTCGCGTTTTTCTAAAGTCACTCTGTGCAACAGAAATATAAGCCACAGTTTCTAAAAACCAAACTAAACGCTCGTTAATCATTCGTTCCATTGATTTACAAATACAACTTGTTAACGCAATGGGATGATAATTATTTGAATCTGACGAGTCTTTGCCAGGTTTGGGAATAGGAATGATAGTGGCTTCACTCCATGAAGGAGGAAAATTACCACTTTCCCAAATATTATTAAAAATATCCAAAAGATGCCCAAGTGTTTGGTCAGGGAGGTGTTTGAGGATTTGATAGTGTATATGATCAGGTCCAGGAGCGGTATCATGGGATTTATCTAAAGCAAGTTTTAAATCTGATATTGTGAATGGCTTATTATACTGTTCCAAGTTATTAGATATGAAATTTAGTTGGTTTCTTTCTGTTCTATTTTTTATTTGTTGGAATTTTGTAGAATAATTATCAGATGAGGAATTCTTGGAAATGGTTTGACCTATTGTGTTACCTGTTTCAGTGGGATTTGTAATTAGTTGGCCATTATGATTTAGATGTTTGATCCTTGCTCCACCTCCCTTCCCAGTAATTTTACGCACCTATCCCAGCATTTTTTAATTGGTGAACGTGTATTTAATTTAGAAACGTAATCTTTCCAACTTTTTCTTTTGCTTATTTTAATAATATAACAGGCTTTAGCTCTTTTTATACGAAATTGGTGCAAATTATATTGAGTTGGCTGTCGATTAAATATTTTCAGAGCTTTTTTGCGCTCCTTGACAGCTTTTTTGCACTCATCATTAAACCAGGGTTTTTCTTTAATTTTAGAATTTGGCCTTGATTTGGGAATACACCCATCAGCAATATCATACAATGTATCCGTAAAAACTTGAAGAGGATCATCTACATTGTTAAAAATTTCTGGCGTTATTTTGTTAAAACAGGATGTTTGAAATTTTGCCCAATCGGCTTTATGAAATTTCCACTTGGGGATTCGTTCATCTGGTGGAGGAAAATGGTTATTTAAAATAATAGGGTAATGATCACTACCCCATTGATCTTCCTCTACTTCCCAGGAATAGTCTAAAAATAAATTTGGAGTGCACATGGAGAGATCTATTGATGTTAAAGAGCCTGTAGCAGGATGTAAATATGTTGGAGAATCGTTATTCCAAAGGCACAAACTATTATTATTTAAGAAATCTTCTATTATACGTCCTTTGGCATCAGTATTATTTCTGCCACCCCAAAGATAGTTGTGAGCATTAAAGTCACCAACTAGCATATATGGTTCTGGCAGCTGAGTTTTTAGGTTATTTAAATCTGTAATATTAATTGGTTCACTTGGTGGTAAATATACTATTATAATACATATTGTCAATGTATTGTGCAAGGTAACCCTAACAGCAGAAGCTTGTAAATTAGTATTTAATATTACTTTACTTTGGGGTATACAGGATTTAACAAAAATAGAAACTCCGCCATGTGCTCGGTCCATAATGTCAATTGAACCGACTTTATTATACAGTACATATCCCTTAAATGTTGTGGAATTATCTTTAAATTTAGTTTCTTGTAAACAAATTACCGATGCATTATATTTTTGGGCTAATAACTCCAGTTCTGGCCTGTTTGCCTCAAATCCTCTACAATTCCATTGTATAATATTGCTAATAGCCATATCTAAAATAATGAGTAATAATACAATGTGGTCAAACATAATCATTTAATTCTACTACGATTATGCTTGGAGTGCACCTGAATGCTATTTATATCAGGAGGATCATTTGTATCCATCCTTTCTAATGATTTTGTTCTTTGTATTTTATTTTTTCCTTGATCCTCTAGTTTCTTTTTTGTCAGACTTATTAACAGGTTTATTCTGCTGTGAAGAATTGGAATTTGCACCTTTGGTGCTTGATGTTGCTTGAATCTGTGAAGGTTTTATGGAAGATTGCGTAGGTTTTATTGAAGATTGAGTAAGTAAAGGGGTAGAAGATACAGGAGTCTGTGTTGATATTGCTGTTATTGATTTGCTCATATAGGAATAGTTCTTTTCACCAATTGGCCATGTTAAATCTGTTTGAACTGAAATGGATTTAGTATCTTTTGATTTTGTGACAATAGCATAGGAATTTCTTTGAGGGGTATTGTTGCTTTCTACTCGTTTTCTGGCTTCTGGAAAGGAAATGTTTTCTGTGTACTTAATTCTCTGAATTTCTTTTTCTCTTACAAAAGAGGGGCAATTCCAAGTATGACGGGTGTTCACCTTCACAATTATTGCATTTGAAAGACTGAGATTCACAATTTTCACTACTGTGCTGGCCAGTGCATTTTGGACATGTCAAGTTCCCTTTACAATTATCTGAGCCATGACCATATTTCTGACATTTGAAACAACGCAGTGGGCTTGGAATATATATAATAATAATAATAATAATAATAAAATTTGTATAGCGCTGATACCAGACAAGTCTGTTCATAGCGCTGTGTTCAGGACGTGCATCCTGAAGAGATGGGTTTTCAGTCTACTCTTGAACGAGGTGACTGAGGTACTAGTCCTAAGATCACTAGGCAGGGAATTCCATAGTCTAGGGCCGACAGATGAAAAGGCCCTGTCACCCACTGTCCTTAGTCGGGTCTTAGGAATCTGCAGGTAAGTGCCGTCGTTTGATCTTAGATCACGTTCTCCTTGTTTGACTAGGAGTAGATCACGCAGGTAAGGCGGCGCCTTACCATTTAGAGCCTTCCATGTCAAAAGGAGGATTTTAAAGTCAATTCTTGCGTGAACCGGAAGCCAGTGCAGTTCCCACAGTTTTCCTGAAATGTGATCAAATTTCCTGATTTTTCGTACGACACGTGCTGCAGAGTTTTGGAGGTATTGTAGCTTCATGGTGTCAGATTTAGGAAGGCCAGCAAGAAGGCCATTGCCATAGTCTAGGGTAGAGGTAACAAAGGCATGGGTGAGTGTTACAGCTGTTTTCTCGTCTAGACAATGTCTAATGGCAGACAGGTTCCTTATGTGGTAGTAGCCTTTCTTGCACATTTTCCTAATCTGGGTCTTCATGTCAATATTAGAATCGAAGGTTATGCCCAGATCCACTACTGACTCACTAGGAGCAATGTCAGAGCCCCCAACCCTTATTGTGTTTGGGTTACTGCTACTGGTGGCAGTATTATATCTGTCAGTACATATAAGCATTTCTGTCTTCCCGTCATTGATCTTCATCTTGTTTGATATAAGGAAGTTTCTGACCTCATCGACACATTCCTCCAGTTTGTGTCTGCTTATATCAGCTTGATGGGGGGAAATGTGGTCCACAGGGATGTAGATCTGGGTGTCATCAGCATAAATATGATAGCTCAGACCATATTTGGCTAAAATGTCAGATAGGGGTGTCATATAAATGGTGAATAATATGGGACCTAGGACTGAGCCCTGTGGAACTCCATATTTTATAGGCTTGAGACAGGACCTGTGAGTCCCTACCTTCACACACTGTTTCCTGTTACTTAGATATGACCGAATCCAGGAGAGGGCATCACCTTTAACATTACATCTAGCCTCCAATCGATCAAATAGGATTTGGTGGTCAATGGTGTCAAAGGCAGCCGAGAGGTCTAGTAACAACAGAATAACTGACTTCCTGTCATCTAGGTCGTGCAAGATATCATTTTGCACCTTCAATAGAGCGATTTCAGTGCTATGATATTCCTTGTAGGCTGATTGAAATTTGTCAGTAAGGCCATTCCTTACAAGATGAGGGACTAATTGGTCTGCTACTGCCCTCTCTGTAAGTTTAGAGAAGTATGTTAGGTTGGAAACAGGTCTATAATTTTTCTCAATCAATTCAAGGCCCAGTTTTTTCAGCAGGGGTGTTATGATGGCTATTTTCATATTTTCAGATACTGCTGATTCCAGTAGTGATTTATTTATGATGGCCGTAATTATTGGTAAGAGGTCATCTAAGAGGTCAATTAGGAGCCAAGTCGGGATAGGATCCAGCTCACATGACTTCTTTGCAGACCTCTTCACTAATTTTCGCACATCATCTATGGTTAGGGGGGTGAACCTCTCAAGCTGTGGTATATTTGCTGCACTCTTATTGTTCGCAGTGTCACCCGGTGGCGAAACTGGGCAGGGGGGAGCCTTATCAATGTCCAGGCGAATCCTTTCTATTTTTTCAAGAAAGAATGTGTTGAACTTCTCAGCTTGAGTGACCTCACAGTCGGATTGAGGCATTGGTATGTCCTTTTTCTTGTGCATGACTGTATCGATGACCCTGAAAAGTTTTTTAGGGTCATGCTTGTTTTCCTCAACCAAGTTGGAGAAATATGCAGATTGAGATGATTTCAACATGGAATTGTATTTATTTCTCTGAGAGTTATACATTTCCTTATCAATGTGAGAATCAGTCTTGTTCATTTTCCTCTCAAGCCTCCTCTTGAGAGACCTTTCCAGCTTTAATTGATCACTCATCCAGGGTACAGGTTTGCGCTGAGTGACCTTGGCAAACTTTGTAGGAGCATGTTTATCCATGAGTGATGTGAGTTCCTTGTCATAGTGATCTACCATGTCACTCAAGGATAGGTGTTCCCATTTTGCTGTTGCACCGGTTAGGGATTTGATGCCCCTCCTTAGGGACTCAAGATCTAATCCCTTGAAATTCCTATATTTGATAGATTTTTTGGGGGGTTTTGGAGGTGAAATATTTAGGTATATCTTAATCATTTTATGATCAGATAAGTATTCATCCATCAGGTGGCTCTTCAGGAATTTGTTACCCTTGAAGGTAATGATTAGATCGAGGGTGTTCCCTAACCTATGGGTTGGTTCCTGAACCCATTGTGTTAGATCAAAGGTAGAGAGGATATCATTAAACTTAATGACATCAGGATTTAAGGGGAGGTTGACATGGAAGTTGTAGTCACCAAGGAAAATGACCTCATGACTAAATGAACCATAATGTGCAACCAACTGGGTGAACTCATCATAAAACTCAGAGTAGGTATATCTATTCCGATTAGATGGTTCAGGTCTATATATCACCACAAACGTTATCTTTTTCCCCCTCAGTGCGATGGATGACTCCATGAGCTCCATGGTGGTGACCACTGGTTGGTTGGCCCTATTGGTTGTGAAAGGGAGTTCAGATTTGTATAAAATCCCTAATTCTCCCCCTGTCCGTCCTATCCTAGGAAAAGACTCAAATTCAAGTGAGCCTTCTTCGAGTTCACGTTTGACCTTGTCAGATTTTGAGTCATGCATCCAAGTTTCAGTCATGAACAAGGCATCAAGGTCATGCTCAGTAAAATAGTCTTTTACTGGCAGGATCTTGCTAGATATGCTCTGTACATTGCAACACCCAATGTTTAATGTTTTCTTCCCGTTTCTATTAAGATTCTTAATACGAGAATGTTGTTTGTTTACTTTTTGAGACTGACCACGTGTTGCAGAGCGAGCACGTGTAGTCGGAGCCAGCCCCGCAGGCCTATCATTTGGTCGAGCAGACGAATGTGTATTATTTACATTCCTACCACGAACAGCGCCACCTCTGATAATTTTGCCAAAACTGCATGATTTTGACGAATTGCATGGACTCTCAACATATTTGTTGTTCAGTCTATGTTTTTGTGGCCGAGGAGGCAGAATAAATATGTTTTCCCAATAAAGATGCTTTGGGTGCGATATTTGTGTTTATTCTATGATCACTGTGTATTCTGTGCTGTGATTGGTCAATTCCTGGTCACGTGAGCTTCTCTAAATGGTTGTATTGACCAGATGCATTATATTGCACGCCAATATACTTTCCACTGCACTGATGGGGAATTCCATGACGTCACCATACAAACAAACTCGTCCTTTTCAGTTCTCACTTTTAGAATTAAACCAATAATGGCAGTAATTAACACAGTGATCATAGAATAAAACAAATATGCGCCTCGTGCAATATAACTTTCCGAAGGTCCATAAAAAGTCATATTGCACGACACCCAGGTCCATATTTGTATAATGATTGAAATTGAGCCACTGAGATGATATTAAAATTAATATGTCTCAGAGAAGAATTCTTCTTAAACGTACTCGCATGGTCATCACATAACAGAACTTTTCTCGATCCTATACCATTGTGGGGCAAGGATATAGAGTCTCAATATTTGTGTTAGAAATCTTGTTGTATATGTTAAAACACGAACATATACAAACAAAGCCATGATTGTGTAGCATTGAACAGGTAGGTAATCTCTTTGTATATATACGGGTCAGTTGCTATATGAGCGATTGACACGTTCTATATTTTGAACTACGTATATTGCAGATTATTTACCCAATATTATCAACTGATACCCCAGCTCGTAAATATTATTTCCAATGAATAGAAATAACTGTCATAGAACAGTGGGGTTTTTTGCCTCGTAAAAGGCAACAATAAATGCACCCGAAGGCCCAGTGTGGGCTGGCGACTTGGATATATTACACTCGAGGGCCTGGTAGGCTAGTGTAATATGGAATTTCACCCGAAGGCCAGTGAGGCTGGTGAAAATAAAGGGATTTTAGAGATATTACACCCGAAGGCCTGTAAGGCTAGTGTAATATAGAATTTCACCCGAAGGCCTGTTAGGGCTGGTGAAAGAAAGGAAAACAGTAGGTTAAATGTATCAAACTTAAGCACTCGACACAGGCAGCACAGAGTGGATGCTCGTGAGCGCAGTGCCTCGCAAAGACAACACAGTATGATCCCACCCTCGCGAGCGGATTTCCAATCAAAACTGCCGTCAGAGCCTGCAAAAAGTCTGGTATCAGATAGACCACTGTAAGGTTCGGGTTCTTAGCGTGAGAGTTTGGCAAAAGACTAGAGATAGATACCTTTAAAACCGACAATAAAGACGATTTTATCGGAGCTCAAACTTAAGTCGCCATTCCACTCGCGCGCATGCGCAGAACCCCAATATATATTAACTCTTACGTTTAAATATCCAATTTTGATTGATTGAGGTAGCTGCGTTGTTTCAAAAGTGATAATATAGGTATTGATGGGAGTTCTGACGCCATCTTTATTGATGCTAATGCGACGGCAAGCGACAACATTCTGATCAGATAGCTCCTCAACAATATCGGTCTCTGGTATACCAGAAAGTTCTGGACACCTGATAACTCCCTTTCTGGTGTTTAGGGTCTTATGAGGAGTTATTTTTACAGGGATAGTGGCCAATAAAGAGCATTTCAATAAATTATTGGAATGACTCTTTCTGTCCACTTTTATTAATAATTTGTCACGCATCTTTTTAACATTTTTCACTTTTCCAGCTACTCCTTGAATACCTGTTTCAATTGCAAAAGGAGACATTTTATCTATGGTGCGTAGTGGATCCGTGCTTTCAACTATTAAAAATCTTGGCCATCTTGTTTCATTTGTGTTTAAATCGTTATCCGAGTCCGTTTCCATATCAGCCCTTTGTCTTTTTTGTTTGTTTGATGCCATATGTGTTGTGTTTATTGTTCATTGTCCATGTTCCTAAGCCTTACTCTGACTCCTATTTTAAAAAATAGGGAGTTATAGATATGGGGCAGAGCCATCAGCACACATATAAAACTCGGCTACATTAGACAATATACTCGAGAATACATAAAATGCACCCCAGATTGACCCGTTTGAGCAGTCAAGCTCCACACATCTGTTATGTTAAAACTTGTAGACAATGCCAATAATTGTTTTGAAAAAATTGTTTATGATACCATACATTTTATCTTAAGAACATGTAGAATTTATCATTGATAATGTATCTAAAATAAAACAACCTATACCTTATAAAACCTGAACTTTAGATATAGAGAAATGTGTGGAGCTATATTCCACAAGCCGGTTGGACAATATCGGGCCCTAAAGTCCTCCATGTCTAGGGTGAATATTTGGGTTCAAACAGGTGTGTTGCATCTGGACCGGTATAACTGCCAAACCAGTCCAGTGCTCAACCTGCAAAACTCCATATCCTCCCCTTACAGGTCGCACCTCACGGCAAACAAGGCGCCATGGTTATTTTTTTCGTTCGCCTTTTACGAACTGACAAAAAAACCAGGGAGTAAAAAAATCAGAGGACCATTCTAACCCAAGGCCCACATGGGGGTCTACATCTTGGTGGCAAGCATAGCTCATGAAGGAAATTGTGGCAATACTTCCAACAAATCCAGAAGTACCACATTGTTAATGATTAATGACATAATACACAAGCAATGTATGCTTACACAAAGCCAGCATGATATACAAGAAACAGAATTTCTGCTACTGGGATGAAACAAATATGAAGAAAAGATGCGACAATCTTGTGTTACTTTTCCTGACATCCCTGCTATTATTATGTGGCGATGTTCACCCACATCCAGGGCCTGTTCGATTTCCTTGTGGAGTGTGTGAACGATCAGTTGCCAAAAATCACAGAGCCATGCAGTGTGATGAATGTGACATAGACATACACATAGCGCCTACATACACATAGCGTCTCCCTAATATTTCCGATGCTTTCTTTGAAAATGAACTCGAAACAAGTAATCTCTTCGAAACACTAAGTGATGAAAGTATCACAAGTAAAAGAATAGAAGACCAATCTGCAGAGAAAAACTACACCACAAGACCAAATCAGGGTAGAAAAAAGCAAAAAATTCAAAAGATTAAGGTAATGACAGTGAACTGCAGAGGCCTAAACTCAACAAAAAGCAATTGGAGCTACAGGAACTAATAACTGAGCATAATTACCCTGATATACTATGCATTACGGAATCCCACATTGACCACACAGACAGTGCCATCCACCCTGATTATGATATAAGGAGAGAAGACAGAAGCAAGGGTGGCGGTGGGGTACTGATCGGTATACATAAAAGGTGGCTGTCAGACCCAAAGGAGGAGAGCCTAAAAACTGACTGTGAACTAGTATGGAGAAATCAATAACAATACAGCACCAAAACCACTGTCCATAGGATGTTACTATAGGCCAACAGACAGAAATATATCAAATGTCCATGTATCTCTTGGAAAAATTCCCCAGTCTGATAGGGGAATCAGGGGATTTCAATATCACATGGGAAAATATGTCCTATAAGCCAAGCCCTGCATATGGGATTGACCTCTGTCTGCTCCATTTTAGGCCCTCTATGTTTCATTCTATTCATAAATGATTTACCTCTAAATATTGAAAGAGGTGACTGTGACATGTATGCGGATGATTCTTCTATAACAAACACAGCAAGCAACACACCTGAACTTGAAGAATATATGAACTCTGATATGGTAGCTGTATCTGACTGGTGTATTGACAATCACATGCTTGCAAATGCTACTAAGACAAAGTCAATGCTAATTATCACCTGGTAAAAACGTTTATCTCTGCCTGGAGATCAACAAAGTCTAAATATTAAGTTGAATGACACATACCTGGATAATGTTGAGAGTGATAAGCTCTTAGGTGTTGTCATCAACCACAACCTATCATGGGAATGTCATATTAACTCAGTGCAAATTATGCAAAGCACAGAAGAGAGCAGCAAGGATTATTTTAGATGTACGTGTGTACAACACACCAAGTGCTCAAATGTTTAAAACTCTGAATTGGATGCCACTCAAGGATAGAGTGACCTATCACAAAGCTCTTATGGTGTATGAAAGTCTTCATAAACTTGCCCCAAAATACATGCAGGACATGTTTCAATATGTTTGTGATGTTCACAAAAGAGATACAAGATCAGCTACCTGGAATGATCTAGCTCTTACAAGTGGCAAGCACAAAGACATTTTCACAAACAGCTTTGCTTATGATGGTGCTGTAATTTGGAATGCATTACCCCAGAACATCAGAGATGCAAGGTCCTTGCAGAGTTTTAGAAGTGCATACCTTAAGAATTATTTTAACAATAATTAGATTCCTATATTATAGACTTTATCAGTGATTATTGAGTGGCAATACATGAAACATTATATCTGTGATATTTTATTTTAACACTGATTTTACTTTACTAATAGGCGAGGACCCTGTGGAAGATATGTTTAAGTAACATAACAGGTCATGTTGGCCAAATGGCATGTGTAAACCCTCTGTAAATAAAGTTTATTATTATTATTATTATTATTATTATTATTATTATTATTATTATTATTATTATTATTATTATTATTATTATTATTATTATTATTATTATTATTATTATTATTAAACACAGTAATGATTGATACTTTTAGTAATGAACACTGTCTCACACAAATAAATCCGCATCCAACCAGGGGAGACAATAGGTTAGATATGGTCGGTATGACAAACCCTAGCCTAGTAAATAAAGTAGTACAAGTTTTCATACTTTAACCATATCCTATAATTGTATATTTAACTGATTTAATAGTAGCAATGTCTTGCACCCAGTAGGAATCATGGCCCAGTAGGAATTCCTACATTGCACAACTGCCCAAAGTAGGAATTCCTACTTTGTGCAAATAAGTAGGAATTTTTAGATATATCAATAACTGAGATGATTAGATGTGGCCAATATAATTTCAATGTTTATCAGTTTTATATTACATTTTGTATGTTAAAATATGACGGACCCTTCCTCTGGCTTAATTGGACATTGGCTACAAATATTGATTGACTTGCACTTTGTAATGGAAATGTGACATCTTTGGAAATGAAAATGTTGATTGTCACTTTATTTTGACAAAAATGTACAAAAAAGTATTGTTTTGGAATAGTATCATGGTAATACACTTACAGGCTCACACCCAGTTATCTTCCTAACTGTTAATCAGAAATGTACATAGGCACAGATAAAATCATGTTTTTATGCACACAACTAACATCAGTGCATGCTCATATTTTCATTATCAATCATTAACAATCAATCATTAACAATCCTACATTTATTATGTCCAATATTCTTATGGCCTAAACCTCCTCATCCAGGTTCCTGACATTTGGATTCATGACTCAGATATTCCAACTTATTTGCACAATGTAGGAATTCCTACTTTGTCTTGCACAATGTAGGAATTATTCCTACATTGTGCAAGATTCCTACTTGGTGCATGACAGCAACACTCCCCCAATAATGGAAAACATGCTTTTCCACCGGGCTGGGGAGAAAGACTTTGTTCAAATGTGCTGATATAGGTATATAAACATCCATGTTGGTTGTCAGAAGTTAAGGGAGGATAAACTGGGGGAAGCAATGCCTTACAATCTTTTTCTTTTGTCTTTTTCTGTGTGGTCTTTTGTTCATACCACACAGAATATAGACATGTACAATGTATAAACAGATACTGTGCCTTGTCCAGTGTCGTGTGTACACATGGGCATTGTTACTGTTTTAACGTGTCACCTTATTAATGGGAGACCATGTTTATATAAACACTGTCTGGGAGTCTATATAGACATAGACAGTCAATGGATCTGGATTAAGATGAAGGTGACAAAGTATGTTAATGACTGTTATCATCCCTTATGAATCTTTTATGTTGTGAGGGTATGGAATAGCGTTCACAATTGTACCATTTTTGCACACTTCTCAATCCAAAATTTCCCACCCACTGACTATCCATGTTCGTTTTGCATGTGTCTTGATCAAAGAAACATAGGTGTCACCTGCTGGGACAGTAGGCCAGTGTCTATTGTTAAGAAAAGTGTGGTTATTAATGAAAATGTACTCAGATAAATAAATATAATGGTTTTCTTTATTGAAGATAAACTAATTATCTGAGTTGGTAGATGATAATGAACATGACACTATAAATATATCAAAACACTATAAATCAAGGGACACCCCCATGCTCACTTCATAGAATCACAAATGTCACAAATTTGCACTGAAATGGACAATGGTCTGAGTTACACAGACTACCATTGCACGACTTAATGAAATAGTGAACAATATACATGGTATTTTTTGTTTAACACCCCACGTCTTGACAATTTCTCACCATTGTCTACTGTAAGGAAATCATGTGAGCTTGATGCAATGCCCATATGGCTCCTTGATGACTTATTGGGAGAGCTATTGTCCTTCATCACATCCACGACAAATAGGTTGCTAGTGGGAGTCATTGTTTCTGAAAATATGAAGGCTGCAATGATAACCCCGCTTGTAAAAAAGATGGGCCGGAACGAACCCAACTGGGTAAGATATAGGCGAGTTTCCAACCTAACCTTAATCGAACCTAAGTTGACCAGAAGAGCAGTAGCAAGCCAGCTCGAACTCCACCTGAAATAAGACAGGTTACAATCTGCATCCAAGGAATATCATAGTACTGAGACAGTACTATTCAGGGTACAAAAGATCCTTGCCATGACAACCCACACCATCACAGAAATATAAAAACACTGCATCAAACTTTTAGGCATGGGCCTCATGGCACTGAGAATTGTTAACATGAATTTATTGTCGGGACAGCCAGGAATTTTACCCACAACCTTTAGATCATCACAGAAGAACAACTGGTGCTAACAAATTTGTGTTCAAATCAGATACACCATGGCACGTAGCATAGTGGACATATATCTACTATTATGCAGTGTCAAGACAACAAAATGGCTGTTGAAATCTTAATACATGCTTTTGTGACATATACTCTTGATTGATAATTGGTTTCCCGAACCTTGTGGTTCCTCTAATGGAAACTATAGGTCATATCCCCGTAGCTCTGGAATCATCTCCCCGAGGATTAGAAATAGTATCCCAGTTGATGTCCTTAAAACAAAACCTAAAGACATATCTGTTCCGGAAATACTAACTTATAAAATACTGCTTCGTATCAGTTCTATACAAGTTTTATTATTATCATTGCTGTTAACATTTTTATTAGTTTTGAAATATATTTGAGCACATTATGAATTTGTCAAATGTAAAGGTTGGAAGCACACAAAGTAATTCAGATATTTTATATGGAAGTTCATTTGTTTGTTTGGGATAACTTCAAACAGTTTCTCTCCAAAGAGGCCGATCTGTTTTGCATAGAAAAATACATTGTTAATTCATTCAAAATTTCTTATTTTGAGAATAAAGACAAACACTATGTCATGCTTTTGCATCCCTTAGGATTTGACAAAATGTTTTGTATGTAAGAGGTTATAAAATATTAAGTATCACATGTAATATCACTGCAATGAAAAGTTTCATATTTCACGATCCGACCATTATTTGATATTTCTTTTTCTCCTAAATCTAATTTTTCATCTAAATATTTGATGATAGAACTTCATAACTCATATTGAGCCGATAACCTATATATGTACGATTTTCATAATATGTAATAATCAAAACGTTGCTGGCTGAGGAATAAGATAACTAATATTGACATGGTGATTTCATTATATGGAGAAGTAAGTTTTTCAGTTTACTATAATCAAACTAAAATAGGTTAATCCACATGATAATCAGGTTTTAAACCTAGAAATTGAATGTACGCAGTCCCTGACCAATACCAACAATGGTTTCGATCGGTTATCATCTCATCAGTTGGATGAGTACTGACTGTGTTATCCTACGCCTGGTTTATTAAGTGGAGGTCCCAGAACCTCTGGAGGTGCTAGTCCTTCACATTTCCGGCGTGGAGGTGTTTGTGGTTTCTCTCATCCTCCTTGGGCCCCGGGCCGTGGCGCAGCTGGTTAGAACTTTTGTAAAGTTGTGACTTTTCTTGCTCGTTCCTTGCTCACTGCTACAACGTCCACCAGGTAGGAAAAACGTATCAAATTTTTAACGTCTTTGGGATGTCGTAGAAACGACCTGGGAACGACCTGGACGCATGAGTAACGAGGCCAACATATCAGTAACGAGGTGACAACGTTTGGCCAAAACGTTGGAAAATTTTAAACATCCCAAAAACTTATTTGGCAGTCATGGTGTTCAACGTCATCCAACGTCATCCAACGTGGCCAATTTTCCCCTAACAAGGTCAGAACTTTCATTAACGAGCTCAACGTTTGGTCAAGATTGCAAACTCGTTCCCCAAACGCTGTCAAAAACGTCATAGTGTGATAGCCCCATAACAGACGGGAGGGACGTTGACGTAGAGATGCACATATCTACTCTCCTTTGCATCGGGCTCAGTATATAACACCCTCTCCAATTATGCGATCAGATATGATCAAACAGGCCCGTTCCTTAAGGGTATTTATGGGTGTTGGTAGTGAGTGTCCTCTGGTGGCAGATTTTCTGAGGGAACTACTTTCTTTTTACGCCAAAATGGAACGTTTTCAAAAAAGTACGGGAAAAATGCTCAACTGTCAAAAAGAGTTCCTTTTTCAATAAAACTTTCAAGTCATGAAATGACATTTTATGGTATTCATTTTTGTAATAAAATTATTGATTTATTATTTGAAAACCACAATGGAATTTCTTTGATTATATTGAAAGCTTCATATCTTTTTAACTCAAAAAAGTGGCGTAGTAATATATCACTGCTCTAAAATTTATTTTGTCATGTCAAAATGTTAACCCCTAACGGACGGGAAGGACGGCAACGTCCACCACCGGTAATGGACGGGAGGGACGTTGACGTCCCCATTGTTTTGGCTCAATGACGTCATTTTGTAACATTCTCTTGGGCTGTAATTTGTTACAATGTGATCATGATAATGATGTCAGACTGAGTGGATAATGAACCTTTGACCCCAGCACTTCATTGAGCATATTGAATAACCATGGTTATAAATTTTATCAATTAAATGTGTAGATACACTAGTCCAGAAAAAAATTAGTTAGTCCAGCCAGTCAACAAAATTTAGATTGCCTAGTCCCTTAGGGGTTAAAGGGAAAAAGTTCTGCAGATTGTGGGACCATAATAAAGTGGATTTCCAAACAACTTTGTAAAAGTGATCTTAACAATATTTACTGTGATCCTAGTGAAACAGATTTTCTATTTTTCATGAACATTAAGAGAAAAATAGAGGTAAAGTACACATTTGATCATTTCAAAAATATGAATTTTTTCACCTCCCTTCACATATCTGATTGCCAAACTTTTTATTTCCAAATTACACAAATCAAAATGAGAAAATCTGTTTCACTAGGATCACAGGGAATTTTCTTCCCAATGAAATGAAATAAACACAGCTAAAAACAAGCCTACTCCTGTTGCGTAATCTGCAGAACTTATTTGCTTGTCTTCTTCATTTCTCATGAAAACTATCATCAAGGAAAATTAGGACAAAATACTATTTTGAGAGAAATATACTTGTAATCATACATTATCGCTCAAATATTGAGGTGTTTAAATATTGATTCATGTCATGAATGCTTTTAATTTAATAGGGAATGTATTTTTACACCCTAAATGTACCAATTCCCATCGAGTACAGTATTTTGGTCATTTACTCCTCTGCCACTAGGGGGCACTCACTACCAACACCCATAAATACCCTTAAGCCCTACCCCCTGAATGTAACCACTTACGTGTGCACGATGCGATGACATAATTACAGCCTCTGAGTCTGACGGCACGTGCATGATATGACACGATATGATGACGTAACTCAATTCTATAGTTCATTAATATTCATGAGCGCCCAAATAGTACGACAATTGGTCACGTCATCGCTAGGCCTATATTGAAGAGGCCTAGTAAAGCTGGGTACACATATCGCGAATGAAATGTTTGTTTATTAATGCAGATTATGGGGATATAAATTTTATTTCTATGCACAAAGTTTAGACGATCTTATGAAGTGAGTTTCAAATTCATATCATATTTATGAAAATGAGTTAAAATTTCCGTTTTCCTCTCAGATTATGAGGAAATTACGTACTTTATTACTCTCCTTTGCATTGAGGTCAGTATATAACACCCTCTCCAATTATGCAATCAGATATGATCAAACAGGCTTGTTCCATAAGCCCCACCCCCTGAATGTATCCAACAGCATACGATGACGTAACTCAATTCTATAGCTCATTAATATTTATGAGTGCCCAAATAGTAGGACCTTGGAGTATAATGAATGGAGTTGTGACGTGGGCATGACGTTATAGCAACCCATTGTTTGAAACAATGGAAATTATTTGCTTTGATGTGATGTGTGTTACCGCCAGCCATTTTCAAAATTTTTACAATGTAAAATGTTTTTACCACATTATGACAATAAGGTTTTGGGTGATCATATGGTGTAATTTTGTTAAATCTTTAATGACAGTTAATTGTTTGTTTGTTTGTTTGTTTGGAGTTTTACATCACTTTCAACATTATTTCAGTCATTTCGTGATGAGACCTACTTCACAGCAGTTCCAGAGTGGACATTTAGTTTTGAGCCTCCTGCTGGGTGGAGCGGACGGTCACCCGAGTAATCCCTGATAAGGAGTCTGCAGCATCCAGCCTCTCCCCCTACCCCTCCTTTGAAGCTGACACTTAGTCACACATGATATTGTATTTGTTTGTAGAACTGTGGCACTATCAGTAGATATTATCTTACACAGTTTACACAGCTGTCTCACTGACATTCCAAGGATTCAAATGGTGGGTTTTGCATTGAAATCACATCACAGGGGGCTTAGTTATATCAACAAGACCATTTGAGTGCCATGTAACTGAGAATTTTATTTTTTTCTGTAAATTTGGCATTAAAAAGTCAAACCTTATCATACACTCAGGCAATTCAATGTTTTTACAGAAAGTATCACTAAATATTCTAGTTTCTAAAGCTGTTTGAAATTTGTGGTTCTTATGTATAGTTTTAAATCTATGACTATTTGTAAATAACAGTCTCTGTCAGCCTGTGCCAGGTAACAGCAAATACAACACCTGTAGTTTTGATTCCGAGTTCTTTGAAGTTAATTGAATAAAGCAGTAATTAAGGATGTTTTCTTCTTACTAATCACAACAACACACAATATGTGCATGATAGATTTGTCAATAAACAAGAAGGCTTCTGTCAAAATCTAGATATAAGTTTTCAAGTGATCAAATATACTGATTGACTCTTTACCCTCAATATAGCTCGAATAAAATCATCAAAAGTACATATTTGTTTTACCAGGAACCAACCAATTTTTTCTTTATGATAATAATGAGGATTTATATTTTTCATAAATGTAATGTTTGTATTGCTATAGTGCATGGAAATATTGTTATCAAGTGTTTAATTTTGGAATAAATTTTAGAAATAGGAACATTTTCAGCATTCAAATATATATGTATTGAATGACCTCTATCATATTATAAAGACTTACATTTGATAAGTAATCATGGTAATATTGTATTATCCAACATTATAAAAGTTAAATTTCATAATATTGAATAAAACTTATTTTAAAGTTTTTAAAATAAAAGTGCCATCTAAAGCCACTTTTTAAGAAATGCAAGAGTTGCCCATTCAAGATGGCTGCCTGGTCCCAAAGGGGAATTGGGGATCTGATAGCAGGGGATAAGTGGCCGGTCCAGCAGGCAGGGAGGCTCAAAACTAAATGTCCACATTTTCTCTGTTCTGAACTGCTGTGACTTGTAACAGATATAGTGCTGCCTCACTGAATTGTCAAGTCGCAGGTCCTTGACATGACAACCCACCCGGTCACAGATTTACAAGGACAAGGGGTTAACCCTTTAGGCACGGGCCTCAGCTCATGTGGGAAATTGTATCATGACTTCAATCCCTGCACGGCCGGGGTTCGAACCCATGACCTTTGGATCACCACAGAGGAACTGGTGCTTTTGTTTGTTTGGGGTTTTACATCACTTTCAACAGTATTTCAGTCATTTCGTGATGAGACCTACTTGTAGCAGATATAGTGCTGCCTCACTGAATTGTCATGTCGCAGGTCCTTGACATGACAACTCACCCGGTCACAGATTTACAAGGACAACGGGTTAACCCTTTAGGCACGGTCCTCAGCTCATGTAGGAAATTGTATCATGAATTCAATCCCGGCACGGCCGGGGTTCGAACCCACGACCTTTGGATCACCACAGAGGAACTGGTGCTAATAAGCTGGCGCTCTAACCAACTGCGCCACGGCCCGTGGCCTGGAACTGGTGCTAATAGCTTAATAGGAACTGGTGCTAATAAGCTGGCGCTCTAACCAACTGCGCCACGGCCCGTGGCCTGAATGACAGTTAAATCTCTGCAAGTACTCAAAGTTGCTTTGTATAAAGAGGTATTTCAGTATGTGTTGAATCAAATTAAGACATAGTGGAGACATTGGGGTATGTGAAATAAATAATATTGATATGACACAAACACTTTATATATTACTCTCCACAGCAGATCCAGCATTTATACCTGGCTCTGCAAGTAAACTGCATATTCAATTCTTTGGTTGGGTGCACAGAGGACACACCCAGTGCAAGCAACCAGGACACAATGAATAAAATATTTCATCACATGGGGTAACATGGCCAATTGGTGTCATTGTTATTAAAAGAAAGTGAGTACAATAAGAATTGAGATTTCAGTGACATGTGTACCAAAATAGTCAGACAAAAATAGTCAGCAGGGGGTGGACCATTAATCCTCAAGGGAGGAGGGAAACAAATCTTGACTTTTTCTTCTTGGGCAAAGCTTATATGTCAGGCCTCACCATGAACTGACTGAATAGCATTGTAAGTGATGTAAAATCCTGAACAAAATTATGTAAATGGTATAATCTTTCAACCAGATATTTCAAATACACTCCCCTCCCAAATTACGAATGATCCATTCTGAATTACTTTTGAATATTTGAAATAGGCATGTGCAGTTGTGTTGTTGTGCATGAGCATGTACCATGAGCCAGCCAATTGGCCAACTATATGGTAATTGCATGCAAATATGCGGACTAATTCTGTGCAAGGAACAACGTATTGCTGCAGAGGTAGTATATGATTCTACCTCGCCATGCAGAGTATTTATATATAAGATTGTTCACAATTAAATTCTCATGGCCATACCTTATCTGTTTTATAACATGGACTCACAAAGCACTGAAACTGATTTGAGTACATATTCTGAAGTTCAATATATTGATATCAGTACATGAATGTATATTTCATGCCTATCACATGGTATAATCAATTTCAATTTCTCCAAATTTCAAAATCATTCTTTTAAACAGTGAATATACAAAGCCATTTACTTTATGTCACACTTTGGATAAGAAATGAATGAGCCTTGATTTCAATTTTCACCATCATATACTGGTTGGATAAGAAAATAATCACCACAAGCAGTATCAAAACTGAAATATGTCACACTAATCAGTATTGTCAGGTAAGCTCAGATCATTTTGTTAATGTTAATGACTACATGTACTTTCAATTATCAAGTCTTCCAAATTAGTTTTGGGTTTATTTGTTGTCTTTAATTTATTTCTTCAGGTAAGCTCAAGCTTCTTTGTTGATGACAACTGGCAATTCACAAGTTTTTAAAAACTAGTTTTGAGTTCACTTATTTCCTTTAATTTGAAACCAAATCAAACAAGAATTACTATAATTATAAATCACAGTCATGATATTTCTGTTGCAAAGCTGTTATGTATTGTGTCACAGTCTTTCATTTAGTATTATCATATATTTTCTTAGAAATTATAGAAATCTACATCTTGAATTGCTGGCCTCCAGGTTGCATAATGGGCATGTCTCATTTCATGCCTTTGGTGAGTTGATATCCCAGCAAACACAAGACGTCTACAAAACGTTTTGGTTTGGTCTTGGTTTGGCTAGGCTATAAAATACGTCTTGTAAATGTTTTGAAAACGTTTTTTCAAAAACATCTTGGAAACGTCTTGATAAAACATATACAAAACGTTTCGATTTGGTCTTGGTTTGGCTTAGCTTCTGAAATTATGGTTGGTAAATATTTTAATAATGTTGGACACTAATTATGGAAAGTGACATTATGAAACTGGAGAGAAAATTGTTTGGCTCGGTTATAGAAATTATGGTTGGTAAAAATTTTAATAATGTTGGACACTAATTATGGAAAGTGACATTATGAAACTGGCATGAAATAGTTTAACTGAACGTTGGTGTTATTTGGTGAGGTCATAATCACAATTTTTATTGTTTTAAGAATAACAGATGCAGGTAATGTTAAGAAAACATGACAACAATGTTTGACCTTGATGTAATATTTTCATATTTTATACTGAATCCTCCCAACAACTTACAAAGTTGTCCATTTGACAGTTATTTCAAACCAATGTACACATGACTGGGTTAATTGATTATTAATAGCCCCTCCACCTCCATGAGATGGAGTCCTACTCCACACCCCTGCAAATATTATTTTCGTATTCTTACTGCATATTAGAATTAGAAAAATAGGCTAACACGACTAAATTTGCCATTATTTTACATGATGTTATGATTAATGATTATACCATTCAGGTCAGGTAATATACATACACCTGTATAAGAAATAACTCCCAATACAGAATGTTTGAATTATAAGTGTATGTAATGCTGACTCTGTCACCACTCAAATTTGAAAATTGAGGTATGTACATGAGTGTGTTAATTTTTGTGAGACTTATGGCATAAACATTCATGAATATATATTTAAATGCTGAGTTAAGACATTGAGTATTTATCTTTCACATGTGTACTCTGCATGGCGAGGTAGAGTCATATACTACCTCTGCCGTAATAGGCATGACACTGTTTCAATCTATTCCGCAAGGTCGATTGCATAATCCACAGACAGGTGGGCAATTGGTGGTCTTTGCACATGTGCACTCACAATGCCCGCCCAATTGGCTTATACTCGCACACACATCAGGTGCACTCACTTTCTGCCCAAACAAACATTTGTGAAGTTTGTTACCAATTCACTTTTCACAGTTCACTTTTCACAGTGCCACAAAATACATCCCAGTGACATTTTGAAAACAATATTGCAAATATAACATGTTGACAAGCTCATCTATTGACTTAATCTGAATAATGAACTGTGAAAAGTGAATAAGTAAAAAACTTCACACACATCCAAAATACTGACACCAGTTGACTGAGTTATACTTGCACTTGTATTTGTTGTTGTAGTCACTTTCTTACCAAAACAAGGACATTGATTGGCTGTGTTATTACATGTGACAACATTTTTTACTTGGTGTCGATTGGCTTCTAAAAGAAGCTTGTTCTGGGCGTGACCTCTCAGTACTGACTGATTATGATCAATTATTGCAGAGCAGGTATAAATCCTGGCTCTGCTATTGAGAGTAATGTTGTTGACGGCATGTGCACGATACGATGATGTAACTCGAATCTCTAGGTCATTAATATTCATGAGTGCCCAAATAGTACAACATTTGGTCGAGTCATTGCTAGGCCCTTATTGAAGAGGCCTAGTAAAGTTGGGTATATTATATGAACAAACATTAATTATGGTATATACACAATTTCACATGCATATTTGAGTGCTACGTGCACTCACCGACCTGGAAGGTGTTATTGTGACCATTTGGTCGAGGTGGACTACCTATTATGTATTCACACGTAGTCTTTCATCTTGGTTGGTGGTTTGATCACACGACCAGATCTAGTTGATGTGGGAGCACTTGGGCTTTTGCTTTTACATTGGTGATGTTATGTAATGTTCAAAATCCCATTTCTTAATGAACTCATGGAATTCATTTGATGTGTACTGAGTGCCTGGGTCAGAAATGACTTTCTTGGGGATGCCATACCTGGCAGTGATGGCAGTGATGGTGTCTCATTGGACATTATGGGTTCTCTCTGGTTGCTATTCTGGTATGTGTTGCAGGCTTCACACTGGGATACATGCTGTTTTATTTCCACTGTCATTCCAGGCCAGAAAATGCAGTCTCTTGCACACCTCAGGGTGCTTTCAATGCCGAGATGGGATTTGTGGACCAGCTCGAGCATGTGTTTTCTCAGTGAGCTAGGCACGACAATGCGCTCACCTCTGAAGACAATTCCATCTTGAACAGAGAGTTTGTCCCTTATGTTGAAGTAGGGGGATGCAAGGACTGGTACTTTGTCCTTTCCATCTGGCCAGCCTTTTTGGATGACTTGTTTCAGAACCTGTAACAGTTCATCACGCTCTGTGGCCCTTTGGATCTCTTAAATTCTGTCAGCTCCCATAGGGAGATATGTAGCCATATTGATGGAAGCGAACACCTCTGGTTTCTGCTTGCCGAATGATTCAGGATAAACTCTGGACAGCATGTCTGATAAGGTCATATCCTGGCCTTTTCTCCAGATGATGCTGATGTCATGGTTCAACATCCTGAGCAGCATACCTTGTAGGTGTTTGGGCACCTTATGGAGAGACTTCTTTACTATTGCCTCTAGCGGCTTGTGATCATTTTCCATGATAACCTCTCTCCCATACATGCACTGGTGTCACTTTTCAAGCGCAAACACTATAGAGAGGGTTTCTTTCTCAATTTACGCTGATTTGCGCGTAGCGTCTTTCTGCACTTGTCAGTGCCCTACTTGCATACGCAAGTAGCTTGCCATCTTGAATCAAGACAGCACCCAGGCCACTCTGAGACACATCACTTTCTACTAGGAGATGCTTGGCAGGATCATAGTAGGCCAACAGTGGTGCCTTGGTGACAAGGTCTTTGATTTTGCTCATGGCTTTATCATGTTTCTCCGTCCACTTCTACTCGACATCACTGTGCATCAGTTCTCTGAGTGGATCCATAACTTCAGACAGGTTTGGCATGAACCTGGCCAGATAGGTTGCACTGCCTTGAAGCCACTGGATTGCTGTGGCATCTTCTGGATTGGGCATATTGACAATTGCCTCAATCTTCTTCTTGTCTGGCTTCTAACCATCACTTGTGATGAAATGGCCATGGAACTCTGTGCTGGGCTCCTTGAAGACAGACTTCTCCAGATTCAGTCCAACATGCCTGGCTCTGCACCGCTTCAGGAGTTTACACAGTCTGCCATCATGATTTTGGTCTGCTTCTACTTTGGTGTCTCCAGCTCCAGCCACTAAAAGGTCATCTGCTCACCGACAGCCTGGTTCAACCGCTTCTGGAAGATCTCTGAAGAAACCTTAAGGCCAAATGGGAGTCGCTTCCGTCTGTACCTGCCAAAAGGAGTAATCATAGTAGTTAGGTAACTACTGGCCTCATCTAGGTCACAGTGTAGGTATCCGCTGGTGAGATCTAGCTTGGAGAATGTGCATTTGTGAGCTCTAGCCGGATATCTTCCAGTGTAGGTAGTTCATACAGCTCATGTCTCAGCACCTCATACAGCTCATGTCTCAGCTCCCAGTTTCTTGGAAAAGACGTCCACAGATTCCGAGACTATGGAATTTGTTTCCACTTCCAGAGTGTGCACCAGCTTAAACTTAGAGTAGTTGACTGTGATCAGCTGCATCTTCTCAGCCACTGATCTGCTCAGCAGTGGTACGAAGTCTCCTTCAACGACCACGAAGGTTACATTGAACTTCTTCTTTGGTGCTTGTGGGTTTCTGATGATGACTTTGGCGTTGCCCACACTGTCAAGAGTGGCGTTGTTGTACATTTTCAGAGTGACGTCAGATGGCACAAGAGTTGCCGAGTGTGGGAGTAGACTCCTAAGGATAACACATACTGTCGCTCCTAAGTCAATTTGGAATTTCTGTGGCTTACCTTTGATAACCAACTCCATAGAGCTCCCTTCTCTCTCTGGATGGCATTTAGAACAGACACAGCACTGATTGACTCAGTGTCACTCTCTGAGTAACATCAGCATACTCAGATACACCATGTCTTGCTTGACTTGAAGCGTTGTTGCTTGCAGCATTCGGCAAAGTGATTTTTCTGCATACATTTTCTGCACCCCAAGCTGGACACAGTTCCTTCTTTCTGGGGTGTTTGTTGCCGCAGATCACATTGGATCACAGGCTGAGATGCTTGTGATGCATGTGCTGCACAAGGTGCAGACTTCTTGTTGGGACACCCATGTGATTTGTTTTCACACCATGCATAGACTGAGACTCACTACTACCACCAATGGTCTTTAGTTGCATCCTGGTGGTCTCAGTTGACAGGCAGATGTCCATCTCATCATTTAGTGTGTTTCCTCTTCTGTAGGAGCAGTTTCCATGCATATGGGTCCCTTATACCAATGACAATTCTGTTTCTCAGAAGGCTGTCATTGAGACACTCACAAAAATTGCAGGTCTTGGCAAGTTCTCTCAAGGCTGCCACATATGTGTCAATATTTTCGTCTGTTTCCTGGTTTCTCTTATTGAAGATATACTGCTCATAGGATTCATTAGTTTCTCCTATTATCTGCTTTTCAAACTTTTTGAGCAACATCTGTTGGGTCTTCTGCAGCAGTAGTGCCGACTGCAGGAGCAAATGTTAAGCTGTTGAAAATATTTACACCTACTTGGCCTGTGGTGTTCAAAAACACCACTTGCTGGTAGGCCTTGGTTTTCTTGCTTAGTTCAGTAATCACAGCAAAATTCTTGTACATCTGTTTAAACAAGTTCCACTCCTCAGTAAAATTCCCTTCAGAGACAGTGGTGTAGGGGGAGAATAAGTTTGTAAACACTCCATAAGTAGTCATGATTGCTTTATCACAGTCACTACACACTAGTAGGAATAATGCAGACAGCCAGGGTTGCAGTAGAGTTGCATAGCATTACTTCATTACACATTTTTTATACAGAATTTGTAGAATGTCACAATCTCTAGCAGAGAGAACTGCAGACAGTCAGATATACAGAGAGTTCACCAGAGTTGCTGCACTATCACACAGTTAATTGGGGTGCCGGGGTAGAATACAGATCCTCACAGATCCTCACAAAGTCACAAAGCAGGTCTGGCAACAGAGGGATCAGTCAGTGCAGATTCACAGACATCTGAACAGTACTTTGCTGTCACAGCATACATTTTGCTCACATCCTTCAGGAGTTAGCACAACAAGTAGAAACAGGTCCAGGGAGGCTCTTTATACAGTTTATTAGTGCTTTAGGGTGTGAGACATGTATTGAGATGGTTACAACAGAGTTCAATAGTTCATGCAAATGTCAACAAATATGGCGACCATCTGCGCTGCTGCACAACAGGTGAGTGTTTTCTTACAACGGCGGTCTCACAGTCTGTGTGGTTGACTGAAATATCTTCAGGGTCCTGGGTTCAACTTTCACATTGCCACCATTTTAAAATACTTTGTCTTACTTAAATATGGCCATGATAAGCCAAAATGACGAGCGATGATGAAGACCAATACTCTCAGCTGTGCGTAGGAATACAAGACACTCGTTATTTTTGTTCTACAGGCCTCGTTGTGGAAATGGGTCAATTTGTTTTGTTTGTTTGGGGTTTTACATCACTTGTAGCAGATATAGTGCTGCCTCACTGAATTGTCATGTCGCAGGTCCTTGACATGACAACCCACCCGGTCACAGATTTACAAGGACAACGGGTTAACCCTTTTGGCACAGGCCTCAGCTCATATGGGAAATTGAATCATGAGTTCAATCTCGGCATGGCCGGGGATGGAACCCATGACCTTTGGATCACCACAGAGGAACTGGTGCTAGTAAGCTGGCGCTCTAACCAACTGCGCCACGGCCCGTGTCCAGGAAGTGGGTCAAATGAGGTTTTTTAAAATACACAAATTAACACTACTTATATCTGAGAAACAACCTGTATTTGTATATGTTCACATACTAACCTATTTTATTGGAGATCTTTAAAGAATAATATTTGTGAAATTGTGAAATGGTGTTTTACGACCCTTTCAGCAACTATGGCCATATCAGGTCGACTTTCGAGCCTTTTAACCAGTGTGAAAGTAACACTGCCGGCAGTGGGAGTCGAACCCACCACCTCCCGTCCTCCACTTATCACCAACAAAGGCACAGATCCTACACACTACCAGCTGTGCTAGTGGGGCCGGTTAGAATAATATTTGTAAGAAGCTTAATACAAATAACACCAGAAAATGAAATTATCTGTTTTTTTATTGAATAATTGATTACTTCTGCTAACTTTAGGTCTCTTGATAAGTGGAGGACAGAAGGTGGTGGGTTTAACTCATACTGCAAGCAGTGTTAATTTCAATCCCATCACATGGCATGAAAATCAACCCGATATGAGATTTGTTGCTGAAAGGGATGTAAAAACACCATTTCACATTTTTCTCAACCTCATCCAATCTATGGATGGATGAATGGATTTTTCCATTCACAGTCAATCCTGAGAAATAATATGAATAACCCTCATCTCCTGTCAATACTGGCTTTGATTATCCTCATCCCTTATTTTCATTAACCTCATTCCAATTAATAATGTGTAATATGTAACAACAATCTTTTATGGGGGATGAGGGTTATTTACTTAATTACTTAAAATGTTTAATCATTATGTCATTCAATCATAGAAATTATAACAGAAATAATTCCCATAACTTATCCAAATCTTAAATTGTGGCAGGTAAGTGTATCATTATCAAAAGCCGTATGCACAATTTTAAAAAAAGGTAATGCAAAAGATAATGCAATTTCACAGTTACAATTTTGATATACTGCTACTTTGTTGATATAAAATCAGATAACATAATTATCTCAATGCAATCTGCCTAAGTAACCTAAAATTTCTTAGTTTACTCTGAAAAGAGTACCAGACATAAGAAAAGGTGTAAAAAGTGCAGCCAGCAAGGATTTGACCAGATATCCATCTGGACAGAGCTGATTTAACACCTGTGAGTGTCTTTCTAAACAGTGTTTTCACACAAGGAAATGGTGTTTTTATGACCCTTTCAGCAACTATGGCCATATCAGGTCGACTTTCGAGCCTTTTACCCAGTGTGAAAGTAACACTGCCGGCACAGATACTACACTCTACCAACTGTGCTAGTGGGGTCGGTCTTCACACAAGGAGGATCCCCATTTAGTACAGATTTCACTCTTTCCCAATCACACTGGGTTCTCATTAGGCAGCTAAAAGTCATGTATTGGTAAATATATAGTTATTCAAAACAAGCTGGGCCTATCAGTCAGCAAATGTTCAACCACACAGATGTAAATCAGCAGATGATGCCTTCATTAGACAATATTTTTACAATATATTTTTACATATTTAGTTGACATATTTAATTTCAGGAAAAAAATGATTTTAATTGTGAATACTTTTTACAGGTAATAGCTCAGAGATGATTTGGAGTAAGTTTCTATTACTCATATGTTTGATGTTTGGATTAACAAATGGAAAAAACAGTTTTGAGGAAGGGGCTGCACTTGAAATGCTTATAAGAAAGGACATATCGTTTCTGCAACAAAACATGTGGTTCGGATACATATTGTTAGATTTAAACCTTTTCTTTAAAAATATTAAAAATCCAAAACATTTGACTGAGTATTTAGAGTCTACATTTAAGTATAACACTATACTTTTCAGACTCAGAATTAATCAGTATCAGCATTCACAAATTGTTATTGGACAATTTGAATTAATCAAGCCCTTTTGTGCATCATTTTATGGCTGTCTCGCAATTTACAGTTTAAAAATGCCACTCCTGTTTAATATCAACATCACCTTCAAAAGATTTAAATTCCCATTTACAGAACAGACTTGTGAAAGGTTTTTTGTGCAGATATTTGAAGGAAAGAAGATTTGGGGGAAATGGTGTGGAAACAGGCTCCCATGGTCATTGTATACTAGTACAAATTCAGCAAATGTTCATTATACATATTTGACCTCACTGAAAAGGTTTATTGATATAGTGATTCAATATCAGATAATAGAGAGAGATTCTGTGCAAACTATTCAATCAGATATAAAGCATAAACTGAAAAATAAAGTAAACATTTTTTACTCACCAATAATTTTCAAAACTTCACACTTCCTGTATTTCCATTGGGTTATTAGGCTTTTTATACTATCTAAAATAAGATGTTATTTTAATTCAAATATGACAGATAAAAATGTAGATTTCAAAATAAATAATGGTCCAAGTGAAAGGTCTCCCTTGGTAATATTTGACAGAACATCATTTTTTTTTATTTCATCCACGTTTCAATTGTCAGTCTACTTTGCGCTTGGTCCAAATAGAAATAGGAGTACACAACTTGACAATATGATTACTTATTTTCAACATAAATCAAAATATCATAATATATATATGTTTAACGAAACTTTCGAATTGATACTATCTTCAAATCTAACATCAGCCTCTGTTCAAAAGTCTTATATGTTTGTCTCACCACCAGGAAAGCAAGTATCCCTCACTATTCAAAGTCAGAGGAGTTTTGAAACTTATCCGAATTATGATTGTATGTTTGGGGGATTGGCTCTTCTTGAGAAGATCAATAATAAGTTGTTATACATGGTTAATATCTGTGGCCAAACCCTACTTGAAGACATTCCAAATACTTTCTTTTTCACAACATTCCAAAATACACTTTATATTGTGTATTTTGTCTATCAGGCCCATACTCATATTAATTTTATTCTGAATTTGAAACAAACAGAGTGCTATGGAATATATATACCTTATCTGCTATCACAATCATCATTTCCATCGGGTATGTATATGATGAATGTTAAATCAAAGGAAGATGATGTTCTTGCCAAGGATGTCTTTTTCTCTCAGACTGTGTGCCTTCATCTTCGAATTGTGCCTATATATGACATATTTCATGACATGAACTATCTGCCAATCAATACTATTTTAAATTTCCAAACGTCATATAAAGCAAGTACATTTCAAAACATAATTAAGATAGTCTCCAAAGATTTTTCCTTTGTAAAATCTAATTCTGGATTTTCTTTAACATACACTGGATTAATAAACTACAAGTGGAGATATCATGACAGTACTGGTATTTTAACATACAAAGGATTTGTTGAAAACTATAAGTGGGCTAGTGCTATCAGTGTTCATCTTTCTCATAAATCTTGTACTAATACATATAAGTTTGCTCCTTCCATTTTAAAGTCATTGAGTTTGTCTTGTTCTTCTTCATCTATGACTCTTTCTGTTGGTAAAACCGATAATATTCTGATTGGAAAAGGATCTTCAGTCATTTTCTTTTCTGTGCAAAGGCTCTGTAATGTTATATTCTTGGTAAACCTAGTGGAACACAGAATACCAGGTTTTATTAGGTTTCATTCTGTACAATCATCTTGGATGTTTTCATCTCAACAACCATTAAAGTTATATTTTAGATTTAGATGCCAATTAGTTATTTCAATATCTGTTCCTAAAGAACAATGTTCTGAATTTAATGATATTGTAAATATTATTGTAGAAAAAAGGTTTTTTCATAATCAAGGGATAGCAATTAATGCAGCGACTGAGTTGGCAAAATGTCACAATGCCTCATATTATGAAGAACAATTGTATCATGTAGAGGTTGAAAATCCCAGGATAGTCTTGGGCAAAACAGAATATCGTCTATTTTATCATGAAAGACTTTTGTCTTGGAATATTGCCAAAGAGAAATGTGCATTATGGGGAGGACAGCTGTGGACAATTTCCAGTCATGATGAAATTCTCCAGGTTTTATCAAATCTGGTTAATTCAGTGTTTAGGAGACCTGTCGTAGGATTATACATAGGACTTAAGATTAATGTAAGAATGATTATTTTATTATCGCTTAAACAATGCTCATTAGTCATTATTGGAGTCATCAAAGTATATTTGTGGCATGATTATGTACAACTGACTTATATTTACAGAATAACAGGCCTATGTGGGTTGATGGAACACCTGTAGTATATGAAGATTGGAACAGGTATCAATATAATTATCCAAGCAATCTTCTAACACAGTCTTGGAGTTTTGACAAAAGCTATGGTAATGAACAACACAGCTTTAAGAAATTATTAAAGACTTTAAATTCATTCACGAAACAAATACTCCCATATGCTTACACTAAACATGAATGTAGTGCCATTATGATAGTTTATTGGCAAAATCCTTTCTGGGTTCAACTGCCATGCAATGACTCCATATTGGAAAATTATATTTGTGAAAAGGAGATAGATAGGTTACAAAAAGATATCCAACATATTTCTCTCAATTGTATAAGAAGTTGGTACAGAGTGGGTGAATATTGCTTTAAGGTTTATTTCCAGGATAATACTGATGATAAACATGAAATGTTATCTAGCAACATTTCATCAGGCTCATTAAAAATATTTCCAATGCATTTTGAACAAATGGAAATCACTGATTTAGCCCTCTATGAACTAATATCACTATATACGAAAATATCAATGGCATATAATGATAGTATTCCCTTTTTTGAAAACAGTTCTTCCTTTTTACTACTTCGGCACACTGCAATTAAATTGTTGAGATGTCCAAAAGGATATATTCTATGTCAAAAGGGTGAACATTGTTTATCACATGTTTATGTGTGCGATGGTGTTCCAGATTGTTTACAAGGAGTTGATGAGTTTGATTGTCATTGTCTTATGAATAAAACTGCAATCTATAATTCATCATTTTGTTATAACAAATGTTTTAAGAATAGATTGTGTGAATGCAGTCCTTTATTCTTCATGACAAGGCAAGGTTGTAGGCCTTACACTTTGAATGATTCTATAAGTAGTTTAAGAAAAATAAAAATAATGCACAGGTGTGAAGATGGCAACCAAATAGAGAGTATCTATAAAAATGATCTTGTGCCAGATTGTTTGGCAGCAGATGATGAAATGGAATATTTTCAGATATTGTCTAAATATTGGGAAAACGGAGATATACCACCCAACAAGTGTAAATACAATCAATTTTCATGCATCACTGGGCATTCCAAATGTCACAACTATTCAAATTTTTGTTTTTATGACAGGGATCACAATGATAGGCTTATGACCTGTAGAAATGGTGCACATTTGCGTCATTGTAGGAATTTTCCATGCAGCAATGCATTCAAATGCAAAAACTCGTATTGTATTCCATACAGACGAATATGTGATGGAATTAAAGATTGTTTGAATGGTGAAGATGAAGGACTATGCGAAAGACACACATGTCAGTACATGTTGAGATGCCATGACACTACAATGTGTGTGCATCCAACTGAGATATGTGATGGAGTAATTCACTGTCCAAATGGGGATGATGAGGTCATCTGTGGTCTTGAAGAATGTCCCATTGGTTGTTTATGTTTTGCTTTGGCTGTGCAATGTATACATACAAATTTGCTGTCCATTCCTTTTTTCGGCAATGTGCTTTCAATTGAAATTATACATAATAATATTAAACTTTATATGTCTACATTTAAAGCTATGAATTCTCTTTTAAGACTGCATCTTCCAATAAATAACATAGAATCAATTTGTCAATATTCTATTGATTCTTCATTCTACCCTTTTAGAAATTTAAAGGAACTTCAAATCTTAGACCTAAAAGGAAATAGAATTACAAAAATAGTTGACAGGTGTTTTTATGGGCTTTCAAATTTAAAAACCTTACAAATTTCAGATAACAAAATATTCCAAGTTGAGGATAACTCTTTTCTTGGACTTGTTTCTTTACAAACATTATTGATGTCAAACAACAGTATCACAGCTATTTCATTTTATTTCATAATTCAATTAACAAATTTGAAAATACTTGAAATCAATCAAAACTCAATAAAAAAGTTTTATCATTTAAAGATAATAAAAACAGATGTGCATTATGTAAATGTTGATGATTTAAGACTTTGTTGTATCATCCATTTACAAATATGTGAGTCTGAGAACATTTTATGTTATCACCTCCTTGTGCACAAATCTATCCTTTATTGGACATCATTGATGGCATTTGTAATAATTATCTTTAATACCTTTGTTATGTTATATATGAAGACAATACAAAAGGAATACTTCAATAGTCAGGATATATTAATTTCACATCTTGTTTTTTCTGACATATTGTACAGTTTATATATGATTATTTTAGCAATGGCAGATATGATATATGACAAGGGTTATTTGGCACATGACTTGGATTGGAGGAGTGGTGTTTTATGTCACATATCTTCTATTCTTTTCACCACAGCATTGTTGATGTCATCTCTTCTACTCATGATGGTGTCATTCAGTCGATATATTGCAGTTGTGAAGCAAAATCAGTTGAAAAAGCAAACATGCATGACTTTATGTACAACATTTTGGTTAATTTCCATTTTGATTGGGTTCTTGTTCATTGATTTTGAAAACTTTCTTGAGATGACTCATACTCATGCAAATAGTTTATGTTTACCAATTGTTTTGAGGAGAGATTACTCAACCAAGGAATTTATAGCTTCGTTTGCCATCATTTTAATCATAATTTTGAATTTGACTGTCATATTATCATGCAACATACTTTTAATTTTGTACAACAAAAAAACAACAGATGCAAATCAGTTTACTATAAATGTAAATGCTAGGATTACAAAACGATCAAAACAACTGTCATTTAATGTAGCATTGATTATCACAACAAATATAATGTCATGGACACCAATGACAATTATTGTAATGATGTCAATGTTACAAATTAACATACCTGCCTCTGCCATAGCTGTTTGCACTGTATTTTTCATACCAGTCAACTCTGTTTTCAATCCTGTCATTTTTACTCTAAAATCTAATAAGTTCCGTAGATATATCATTTTTAAGATTAAGAGTAAAGGTTTAACAATGAAAAATAAAGGAAATGAAATGATTGTTCAACATACAAACCAACCTTCTATAGATCATTGTATGATAGACTGAATTATTGATTTACAGCACAATGAGGCCATTCAGTGCCAAAACAATAAAAACTTAAACATAATATTGACTAGAAAAGAAATGTTAATGTTAATACAATTAGTAGACACAAGAATTAACGATTGTCATTTATATTACATCAATCAAATATAATAAAAATCTATAATTTGTTTAATAGACTTATTCAGTATGATGTTCTGCAGTTCTTAATAAATAAGCCAATGACTTAGATAAACAAGATCTCTGCCCTTAAAACTCATTGTAAAGTTCATGTGATTTAAAAAATGATACTATCACATAAGTATCTACTGTTACAGTATCAAACAATAGATGAAAATCTTGCACATTAAATATTGAGTTTGTATATCAAAATCGATACATTCAATCATAACATCTTTAATAGTCAAACCCTTTGACAACCTATACATTCAGGCTGATCATCGCCTTTAAAAAGATGGCAGTGCATCATACTTTTAATTACTTTATATCTATTTATGAAAAGGGAAGGATTTGTTGAGCATTTCTTTAATTCTGACATGGCTACATTAATATTTGCACAGTTTCATGAAGATGTTTCTGGATATTACAATTTAGGCATTTGATTTAGATTGATATCTAAAGTTTTAAAGATTTTTCGATGTGAAAGACAAAAGTTGGTATTGTATTTGGTTTATTTTCAAAAAGGTCAAAACAGTCTATATGGTAGTATGTACTGGATTCTCTAGATTTGCAGCATTTTTTGCAGCATACTTAAGGGCAAGTTTTTCTCTTCTTAAATCGCGAGGCAACCCATCACCTTCAAGTGCCAAAGGTGATGTACAAAATGCACCAAGGCATAGTCTTAAACCTTGATTTTGTATAGGATCAAGCATTTTAAGAAATGATGGATGTGCTTTATGTAACACACATCCATAATCAAGTTTGAAGTTTTGCAGCTTTCTGTATAATTGCAATATATCTGTACGACTGCCTCCCCAATCAATATGGGCAAGAATACATAAGAAATCTAATACTTTCTGGCATTTCTTTTTCACATATTTAATACAAAATATAAGTCCAAGAAACTTATTTTCTTCGACAACAGGGATTCAAGTTTGGCAACTTTGTATGTCAGGACCTGGGTGATACTTGCACTTTTCACAAAAGTGCACAGTACATACAATTTACTTTAAAGAAAACTTCAATCCAACATTATCAGCCCATTATTTTAATTTAGGTGCTGTTAGAGCCTACATTCTGTAGTATGCATGCTTGTGGACCTGTACCTTAAGTTGAAATCGGCAAAATGTGAGCAATCTCCTCCAGGCCTTCATCAACAATGCTTTTAATTTCAATATTAAAAATTTGATGATGATCGTTCGTATAGAACACTCATTTATAGAACTCCTATTTCCTGATCAAAAGTATCAGAAAGTGATGCATCCACTCGAACTTAAAAGTGCCTGTTTGATAGAAAATTTTGAATAAAAGGAGGTAAATAACCACTTATTCCACATCACTCATATCCCATATTTCCATATTTTGCATTCTCTAAATAAAAGAAAATACTACCAGACTAGATCTTGCATCGAAATCTCCAGCTGTTGTCGTATGACACTCATGTTCATTTTGTGTTTAGAGGTTTCATCATTCATGACATTAAAATCAGAACTGAGAGTATCATGAACAATTCTCAGAGCAACGATATCCCTTTTCAGGAGAGGTTTACCTCAAATAGTTTATCTCTTTCATGTGTGGCTTTCTCAAATTTCAATGTCATCTCCAAAAATTTGTTCTCAAATTTAAACTAATCATCTCATTCAAGTGGTGAACTCTTTTCAAGAAGCCTCATCTCATCCTGAATAAAGTTCAACTCATTTTCCTTTGTGACTAGTGCTGCCTCTACTTTAGTGAATAAACAAATGATTCTGACACTACATGATTCTGACACCAAATCATCTACCTCATCCTCAAAAACAGCTTCATCCCATTGCAATTGCCATTTAGAACAAACAAAAGTTGTAATATGCTTCTTAAATTCTGTATCTTAAATTCTGTATCAATTGGACATTTTCCCAATGCTGTTTTGGCAACTTGGTCAGCAGCCTCATTTCCCTGAATACCAATATGGCTGGGGATCCAGTTAAAATTAATATCTTTATTATCCTGAGTACAGAGTTTATGATATCATTCCAGGATTTTGTAAATAAAAAGATTTTTCCAATCCTTTTGCTCTTAAAACTTGTAAAGATAAAGAGTCAGAAAATATTTAAAATGCATGATGTGGAGAAGTCTCCACATGATCTAATGCTATAGAGTGCATGAAGTTCTGCTGAATAAATTGATGACTTGCTGGCAGACATTCAGAAAAAAATATGATTGACCTTAACAACAGCTGCGACTGCTTTATTTTCGCTGAAAGATCCATCATAATATATACATTGATGTCCAGCAAAATTATTTACAGGGATGGATCTGTTGAGTATTTCTTTAATTCTGACATAGCCAAATTGATATTTAGCCACTGGCCGTGGCACAGTTGGTTAGAGCGCCAGCTTATTAGCACCAGTTCCTCTGTGTAGATCCAAAGGTCGTGAGTTCGAACCCCGGCTATGCCGAGATTGAACTCATGATACAATTTCACACATGAGCTGAGGCCCGTGCCAAAGGGTTAACCCGTTGTCCTTGTAAATCTGTGACCGGGTGGGTTGTCATGTCGAGGACCTGCGACATGACAATTCAGTGAGGCAGCACTATATCTGCTTCAAGTAGGTCTAATCACGAAATGACTGAAAAAATGTTGAAAGTGATGTAAAACCCCAAACAAGCAAACCAAATTGATATTTAATGCTGCATAGGTCCATGAGGTGTTTCTGGATATTGGAAGTTTGCTGTTTGATTTGGATTTATATTTAATGATTGTAAGATTCTTTGATGCGAATGGCAAAAGTTGGTATTGTATTAGGTTTATTTTTAAAAAGGTCAACATAATTTGGATTAAATATGCTATCATGTGCAGGATTGTCTGGGTTTGCTGCAATCTTTGCAGCATACTGAAGGGCAAGCTTTTCTTTTCTTAAACCAAGAGGCAACTCATCAGCATCACTCATGCTCACTGCCAAACTATCTGCAGGTGATGAACAAATGCACCAAGGCATAGTATTAAACCTTGATTTTGTATAGGATCAAGCATTTTAAGTACCACACAAAAGAAAAAGAGGTAAATGACCCCTTAATTCCATATTATATAAATCACTCGTTATGGCATATTTCCATGTGGTGTCATATTCCAACCCTGCATATTCGTTCTCTAAATAAAATAATATACTACCCACATGCTCACCTTATATAAAGTCCTTTCTTATAAACAATTCTGAACATACGAGATGGTCAATCCTGGTACTTCTGGTTTATCGAAAGTTTTACAAATACAGCTAGTCAATGCTACAGGACAATAATTAATAGTCAGAAGAATCTTTGCCAGGTTTGGGAATGGTGGCTTCACGAATAATGATGGCGTCATGAGAGAATGAAATCATCACTTTCCCACATTTTATTAAATATATCCAGAAGGTGTCCAAGTCACTGGCCAAGGAGGTTTTTCAGGATTTAATAATGAATCAGGTCCGGTAAAGTATCATATTATCCAAAGCAATTTTCAGATCTGATATAGCAAATAATTCATTAAATTGTTCAGAATTATTTGAAATAAAATCAAGATGTTTTCCTATTTTTGATTTGTTGAAATATTTGAGAATACTGGCCAGAAATGGTCTCGGCTATAGCATTGTCTATTTCAGCTAGGTTTGTAATTGATTGACCATTTTATTAGCCTAATCTTGTGCACCATATTTCCAGCACACCATATTTCCAGCACACCATCTTTCCAGCACACCATGTTTCCAGCACACCATGTTTCCAGCACACCATCTTTCCAGCACACCATATTTCCAGCACACCATATTTCCAGCACACCATATTTCCAGCATTATTTTTAATGGTGTATGCATACTTAATTTGAAAATTTCCTTTTGCTAACTTTGATACAATAATGGGCTTTTGTTCTGTTGATTTGGAATTGGTGCAGATTATATGGAGTTGGTTGTCATTTAATTTTTTTGTGTTGGGGTGTGCAGGATTTCACAAAAATAGTGCTTGGTCCATTGTGTCAATTTTATTATAAGTCAATACTATACTTGGACTTCATCCATCTGACAAAACTAGTGTCTTCTGCTCTGATATCCAAAATGGTTCCTGTCACAACCAATCCATAAATATGCAGTAGAGACCTCTGGTAAGATAAAGATAACAGGGAGCAGTCCATAGTTCTAGCAGAGTGACAAACTACATTGTAAGTGAAGTTATCAACACAGTTTGTGATTCAATGCATCACTAATTTGCATATTGATACTTGTAGTCATTGAGAGGCTCATGGTGAGTTCTTCAGTTAATTTCACTCTTAAGCCTCGAGACTCCTGCTTATTACAAATATTTATTCACAAAGATTTCCCTATCAATTTTTAAGTTCTTCTGCCAAAGTCCCTTTAAAAAAATTGACTATATAATGCACAAAATTCCAAATGTTTGTTGATTCTAATGTGTTGGTTGGACCGGCCCCACTAGCACAGTTGGTAGAGTGTAGGATCTGTGCCTTTGATGGTTATATAAGTGGAGGACGGGAGGTGGTGGGTTCAACTCCCACTGCTGGCAGTGTTACTTTCACACTGGTTAAAAGGCTCGAAAGTCAACCTGATATAACCATAGTTGCTGAAAGGGTCATAAAAACACCAATGTCTTAATGTGTTGGTATTTACATTCAGTTTTTTTCTCCATAACTTGACATGAGCTATAATCAGTGTAAAAGATTTGAAGTTGCATTTGGGTCCACATGTGAGTTATTTCCATGAACTTGTATGATATATATAGCAAAATTAGTCCATTTCCTTTTACATTGCTTAGATCGTAAGTTACAGAAGGAGTAAGAATTGATTTATTGACATACAAATGTCTATCCACCTGCCACGTGGTGGATAAGTATATCATTTAAATTTTGTTTGCAAGTAGAAATTTGGAAACAGATCAAATGTATTGAAATAGGGTGGTAAAATGAGAATAATACTTGCAAGTATTTAATCATTTTCTGGAATCATAAGACAAAATAAGTTCACATTTTGTGTGAAGTAAACAATCAAACAATTTAATGAATAAATTTTATCTCCCCACCAAAACTAATGACTACTCTCCAGATCCTATTTTCTGACTTACTTTCTGTGTTCATCCAGTGGTTTGGCCTTCTTGCCACCATTTTTTAAAATAGGCCGATTGCTGATCTCCATGTTTTTTTTCCCCCATTGAAAAGTACACACCGGAACTGTACAACTTTACCAGAATCAGAACTTTACAACTCCACTATATTTAATCATTGGTCGGAGAGATTGGCAGGGGGCCTATGGCTGAAAAACAACTTGTTATTGTGAGGATTGAAGTACAGAATTATAGCAATTCGTTCATTGAATAATAATGTTCTTTTGGTGACTCTCTAGATTGAGGCCAGGGCAACAACATACAAAATGATAACAAGACAAAGTCACCATTAAGTAGGTGAAATCAAGGATATTCAAATTCCTACCAAGGAAATGATTGGCAGTAAACGGAGCTGAATATACAAGTGAATCCAGCTCCACAGAGTAAGTTAGAGGGCCAGCTTATTAGCACCTGTTTCTCTGTTCGATCACTGGTTTGATCCCAAGATAAATCATGATACAATTTCACATATGAGCTGAGGCCCGCACCGAAAGGGTTAACCCATTGTTCTAGTAAATCTGTGACTAGGTGGATTGTCATGTCAAGGACCTACGACATGACAATTCAGTGAGGCAGTGCATGCACGCAAATGGCAGCTTTTCTGTGAGTCTCCAATAAAATTACCCAGCTTTACCAGGACTGTTCTCTCTTCTCTCCAATACAGGTGTTATGCAAAATTTGGTGAACAGTGAATCGACCTGCGCCATGTCTTTTTCACTTGGAATATTAGGATTAATTTTATTTAATTATTGAAATCTTAAAGTTGTGAGTGGCGCCATCTTGCTACCGTAAATAGCGCCGGGGAAAGCTTCATAAATAACATAATGGGACCCTCCTTGACCCGTATGCAAAATTTGGTGAACATTGAATCGACCTGCGCCATGTCTTTTTCACTTGGAATATTAGGATTAATTTTATTTAATTAATGAAATCTTAAAGTTGTGAGTGGCGCCATCTTGTTACCGTAAATAGCGCCGGGGAAACGCTTCATAAATAACATTATGGGACCCTCCTTGACCCGTATGCAAAATTTGGTGAACATTGAATCGACCTGCACTTGTTTTTATACCCCTTGTTTAAATTATATTTTGGTTTTTAGTATTATTATTATAATTTCCTTTTCACATAATATGGCACAAAATTCAGCTCGGTCATATTTGGAACATAATTTTGGAAATCTGACATGTTGACATAATTTACTACAAATTTAGGAAAAAAATTGAATAATGAACTGTGAATAGTGAATAAGTAACAAAGTTCACACACATATATATCTGCTACAAGTGGGTCTCATCGCGAAATGAATGAAATAATGTTGAAAGTGATGTAAAACTCCAAACAAACAAACAAACCATAAGTTCCGTAAAAATTGGTGAATCATCAAACCAAGTGAGTCTGTGATTGACCTTGGCATCTATTACTATTGATTCTAAACCCCTTTAAATCATGCAATCTTGAAGAAAACACATGTAGAAAGGTTATGTCATCATATGGGGCTGTTCCAGAGAGAATTAATATAAATATGATGAAATGAAACTATATTTGTCTCAATTTTTATTATTTCTGAGAAATTCATTGGTTGCCATGGAAACCAAAACATTATTTTGAAATTGAATTTTCTCATAATAATATGTTTTTCTAAGATACCTTCAACCACACCGGGAACAAAGTGAGCTGTGCAAATCTATCTTTGTTTTATAAGGTTAAAAGTGAATAATTTATGGGTTTTGAACCTTGAAATGTGCACTGTCATTGTGTGTCCCCTGAGGATAGCCATCATAATGATATTGTTACCATGGTAACATACATATCAGATATAGAAAAAGAAATGATTTTCCTGTTGTATTTGGCTTAGTGAATATAATAAAGGATAGTTCTAAGCCAAACCACTGTTAACTGAATCTGCTAACTGAAACATTGGTCTCAGTTTATTATATTTTCATACTTTACCATGGCAACAGTTATGCTCAGATATCAATTGTCCTGTTGTTCTCATGTATTATGACAAAATACAGGTGTTGCTATAATTCTAATTTCAAAAGCCTACACCATCAAAACTTTGAAATTTCACATTTGTATAAAATGTCTGAAAATATTCCCTTAAAACTCTAGGATATCAAAGAAAATAGAAGAATATAGAATAACAACATGTAATAATTTAAAGAGAACAAATAAAAATACAAAAATTGAAAGTAAGTCTATTCCATTTTTTATCATTTTTACAGAAATCATTGGTTGCTATGGTTACCAAAAGAGAGGTGAGAATACGATTTATTCAAAACAAGATGTATCTCTAATACATCTACCAAGATACAAAAATTGAAAGAGCTGTGAAGTTTTACCTAAGTTTTGTTAAATAAATGGTGTATTTTCCGGACATTTATACACTGCCCAGATTCTCAAAGCCTCGGGTCTTACCTACAATATGATATCAAAAGCTAGTTGCTATACTTCAGGTATCACTCAAATCCAAAATTCTAGATCTGGCTCCCCCACTTTTCACTAGAAATTGGAGACATTGAACATGAAATGGATAGTACAAAACTTCCTATTGCAGTGGGTACATGGTGTCACTTTCACCCAGCATAGATGGCGCCAAAAATAGAACACATTCTCCAATTTATATACATATTCAAGAGCTAATTTTAGCACCTTCCTCTTATTGAAGAAACAAATAAAATATATGAAAATTTGCAGAAAGAAATCAGCTTTTCAATGAGGTAATCCATTCGTCTCTACATTTAATACATTTCTTGTCACCTGATGTTTTTTCTATCACAAATTTAGCACATTTTCACATCATTTAATCACACTCCACACAGCCATGGGTCAAAGACCCATCACTGCCACAGGCAGATTAGCATATCAAAAGAAACATGTGACCATGGGACTACTTCCAAAGTGTAAATATAAACAAGTTTGCAAAAGTGCAAAATGATCACTCACTGACCTGTGAGGCTGAAACCAACATGTGTGTGAAGTTTGTTACTTATTCACTATTCACAGTTCATTTTTCTGATTTTTTTTTCAAAATCAATAGATCAGGTTGCCAATATTTCATATTTGCAGTATTGCCTTCCCAATCTCACACGCCGTTGGCCGCTAGTGGCACCACGCATTCCGGTGAGTCAAATAATAACAGTACTGTGAAGCTCTCACTGACCGGGTCCCCATTTATGTCATCTAGAATCCTCAAAATTGAACAAACTTTTTTTGTAACACGGATGGTTCCTGTCGGTAATGGTTGTCAAAAAAGGAACCATCTGTGTTACAAAAAAAGTTTCATTAAAATGTCACCAAATGTAGTATGAGGGTTGAAGGGTATCTATAAATATGCTTGCCATAAAATATTTTCTTCTATGGATTGTCCTGTTTGCCTCAATACATGACAATTTGAAATAGTTGTTTTAACTATAAAAAAATTATAAATGAATTGTGAATAACGAATAAGTAACAAACTTCACACACTTGAAACCAACAACATGAGAAAGTAGGATTCCACCCCACAGCTTTCCACCCCACAATGCCATCTTGACCACAAAACCAAATCACGCAGCTCTTGAAGTGGCCCTGCACAATTCTAAATAGTTCCAAGCAAACACTGAGAGCAAACACTGAGGATCAATCTCAAGTCCGTCAATTTCATCTTTTGTACACCAACCCCATTCAAGCTACTTCTAACCTAATATAGCTTGTTAATAAATCTCAAAATTTATTTTCATTTTATTTTCAGCATTAAAGTTTTTTCTATCACAAATTTAGCACGTTTTCACATCGTTTAATATCATTTTTTATTTACCATTATGATTAGAGCAGCTTTTTGGAGGTTATTTTCTGAAAATACACTTTTATTTTGTATGTATGAAACTTTAAAGATTGCATTGGATCAATCTCAAGTCCGTCAATTTCATCTTTTGTACACCTACCCCATTCAAGCTACTTCTAACCTAATATAGCTTGTTAATAAATCTCAAAATTTATTTTCATTTTATTTTCAGCATTAAAGTTTTTTACTATGCAGTATGATATGTACTTTCATAATGTAACCAACAATAAGTTGTTATTATAGATATCATTTTAAAATAGCTCAGCATATCAAAATTTCCTCTAATTTCCTTTGCAGATTGGTCCAAAATTAAAAATTGCTCTAATATTGTTAATTCTGAACGGATTTTGATGAATAAAGACTCTATGAGCTCGTTTTTGAAAGATGCAGATGATTGAATATTGAATTTTATAGTGAAATCCACGGAAATAGGAGTTTCATTTTCAAAGAGATTTTACCTGCAGTCCATATGAATCTTTCATTTTAATGAGCATGTTCAGCTTCACGTTAGAGGTCAGGTCAGATTCACGTTAGAGGTCAGGTCAGCTCTAAGTTAGAGGTCAGCTCCATGTTAGAGGTCATGTCAGCTCCATGTTAGAGGTCAGGTCAGCTCCATGTTAGAGGTCAGGTCAGCTACATGTTAGAGGTTTTGGGTGAGTTATTTGATTTAACCAGCTCATCATATGCCGACTGATCTTCATCCGCATCTGGATCAACATCCTCTATAACAACTGCGTTAGATGTTGAACTGCTTGTATGTGTCCCTGATGAGGAAATACTCTGAATATCTTCAATGTATTCAAGACCAACACAAAACTTAGGATTGAATGAGTATTGGTGGTCTTGTTCAGGTATATATTAAGAATAAGCACTTGGTGTAATCAGGAGTGAGGTAACTAACTCACTTGAATTTTGAAGATAACCTATGTTCAGGTGAAGCTGACGACTTTGGGATTTAGTTGCTAGCTCATGTGAGCAAAACGTGTTGTGGCCTTGTTAAATCTCTGCTTGATGATAAATATATGCTTGAGCCAAAGATTAACAGTATTAGTTTGGCTAGAAATATAGACATTAAATTCTGAAGTTTATATTCGTCGCTGGGAATAGAGCCATTCAAGAATTTTATTTGGATTGTCGCCATAGAGTTATGGCTAGGAATGTAGCCATAAGTGTTCATGGATAGGTTAGGGATGTAGCCACTTTCTATGCTCCTTGCAAGAATGAGCATGAATGTGGTCAAAAAGGATCTACATATATACCAGGCCTATGGGGTTGACTTACAAGGGTGTTGATTAAGATAGACAAAAGGAAACACTACCCCCACGGACGAGGTCTATGCACAATGGGGGCATACCTACAGGCATGTCAAAAGAGATGGGCTGAATATGACAGATATAAACCCTATGAATGTGTATTAATATTCCTGATGGTAACATTGAGTCTCGGAGCATTAGATATTTGATGATTTCATGAGTAAGCTTAAGGAAAACTGTGAGTTGAGTTACAAAAATTGTGTGTAAATGGTCTGGGAGAAAGAAGTCTTTTTGGGACCTGCTCTTGTCAGGTTTCCTTAGGTGTACTGTGCATCTCTGGAAGTAAGCTCCAAAGTTTGTGCCAGAAGAGTTAAAAGATGGTTTTAAATCACATAGAAAGGACAGAAATTCCAGATCAGGTGGCTTCAGATCAGATAAACCACATGATGGGGAATCTCATCTTGAACTAATTCATGACGATCATGTAGATAATGTAATGATATGTATGACATGTGACATGTCCCACCATGCAAACAAACTAAGATGAAATACAGAAGTCTTATCAAACCTTTAATGAATTCGAACCCACTTGTATCCTGATGATATGGACGATAAATACTGCCTCAATAAAAAGGGTCAGAAAAGCTAATCAAATCCCTTACAGGCCTTCAGAACTTACTAAATTAGTTTTACAGACATGACATGCAAGAAATAAACACTACAAGCACAGGAATGACTATGGATTGAAAATGAAATATGTCAGATAACAAAAAATTCTTTACTGGAATGCTTACATTTCTTTCATCTACAAGAGATTTCTGGAAATGTATTCGACCCTCTTTTTCTGCTGAAGAAAAACTCATACAAATGTAATGATAATAATATGAAGAAGGTACAATCATAACAGACACTGATTTAAAAACATCTCTGATCATCATCATCATCAGTGAAGGCATGGGGTGTTGCTCAGATGTATTGGGTCGGTCAGTCATGATGATGGCCACAGCTGGATTCCTCAAAAGTATAAGGAAATATATATCAGAAACCAGGATTAAGACTAGATTTAGGACTGGGATCAGGACTACATTTAGGACTGGGATCAGGACTAGATTTAGGACTGGGAATAGGACTAGAATTAGGACTGGAATTAGGACTAGATTTAAGACTGGGATTCGGACTAGATTTAAGACTGGGATTAGGACTAGATTTAAGACTGGGATTAGGACTAGATTTAGGACTGGGATTAGGACTAGATTTAGGACTGGGATTAGGACTAGATTTAGGACTGGGAATAGGACTAGATTTAGGACTGGGATTCGGACTAGATTTAGGACTGGGATTAGGACTAGATTTAAGACAGGGATTAGGACTAGATTTAGGACTGGGATTAGGACTAGATTTAGGACTGGGATTAGGACTAGAATTAGGACTGGGATTAGGACTGGGATTAGGACTAGATTTAGGACTGGGATTAGGACTAGAATTAGGAGTTGGATTAGGACTAGATTTAAAAACTGGAATTAGAACTAGATTTAAAAACTGGGATTAGGACTAGATTTAGGACAGGGATTAGGACTAGATTTAGGACTGGGATTAGGACTAGATTTAGGACTGGGATTAGGACTAGATTTAAGACTGGGATTAGGACTAGATTTAGGAGTGGGATTAGGACTAGATTTAGGACTGGGATTAGGACTAGATTTAGGACTGGGAATAGGACTAGATGTAGGACTGGGATTAGGACTAGATGTCGGACTGGGATTAGGACTAGATTTAAGACTGGAATTAGGAGATTTAAGACTGGGATTAAGAATAGATTTAGGACTGGGAATAGGACTAGAATTAGGACTGGGATTAGGACTAGATTTAAGACTGGGATTAGGACTAGATTTAAGACTGGGATTCGGACTAGATTTAAGACTGGGATTAGGACTAGATTTAAGACTGGGATTAGGACTAGATTTAGGACTGGGATTAGGACTAGAATTAGGACTGGGATTAGGACTGGGATTAGGACTAGATTTAGGACTGGGATTAGGACTAGAATTAGCACTGGGATTAGGACTAGATTTGAAAACTGGAATTAGGACTAGATTTAAAAACAGGGATTAGGACTAGATTTAGGACAGGGATTAGGACTAGATTTAGGACTGGGAATAGAACTAGATAAACTTGGTCTAGAACTGGTTGAGAAAAACTATAGGCCTGTTTCAAACCTGACATTTATCTGAAAGCTAACTGAGAGGGCAGTAGCAGACCAGTTGGTCCCTCATCTTGTAAGGAATGGCCTTACTGACAAGTTCCAATCTGCCTACAAGGAGCATCACAGCACTGAAACTGCTTTGCTAAAGGTTCAAAACGATATCTTGTGTGCACTAGATAACAAAAAGTCAGTAATCTTGCTGTTGCTAGACCTCTCTGCTGCTTTTGACACCATTGACCATCAAATCTTATTTGATAGACTGGAGGCTAGATGTAATGTCAAGGGTCACGCCCTCTCCTGGATTCGATCATATCTAAGGAACAGGAAACAATGTGTGAAGGTTGGGACCCATAGGTCATGTCTGAAGTCCATAAAATATGGAGTGCCACAGGGCTCAGTTTTGGGTCCCATACTGTTCACCATTTACATGACACCCCTCTCTGACATTCTGGCCAAATATGGTCTGAGCTATCATATCTATGCAGATGATACTCAGATCTACATCCCTGTTGACCACACCTCCCCCCATCAGGGTGATATAAGCAGACACAAACTTGAGGAATGTGTCTGTGAGGTCAGGAATTTCCTTATATCTAATAAGATGAAGATAAACGATGGAAAGACAGAGATGCTCATATGTACTGACAAGTACAATACTGCAACCCACAGCAGTATCCCAGACACAATCAGAGTGGGTGGCTCTGATATTGTCCCTAGCGAGTCAGTGGTGGATCTCGGTATCACATTTGACTCCAACATGGACATGAAGGCTCAGATCAGAAAAATGTGTCAGAAGGGCTATTATCATATCAGGAACCTGGCCGCCATTAGACATTGTCTAGACGAGAAGACTGCTATAACACTTACCCATGCCTTTGTTACATCTACTCTGGATTATGGTAATGGCCTGTTAGCTGGTCTTCCTAAAACTGACATCAGGAAGCTGCAATACCTCCAAAACTCCGCAGCGCGTGTTGTAGGAAAAATAAGGAAATTCGATCACATTTCAGGAAAACTACAGGAATTGCACTGGCTCCCTGTACATGCGAGAATTGAATTTAAAATCCTTCTCCTAACCTGGAAGGCCCTAAATGGTAAGGCTCCGCCTTACTTACGGGATCTACTCCATATCAAAGATGTTGAACGCTGTCTAAGATCCAACGATGGCACCCATCTACAAGTACCTAAGACCAGGCTAAGGACAGTGGGTGACAGGGCCTTTTCATCTGCTGGCCCTAAACTGTGGAACTCCCTGCCTACTGAAATTAGGACAAGTACTTCAGTCTCCTCATTCAAGAATAGACTGAAAACTCATCTCTTCAGGACACATGTCTTGAACACAGCGCTATGAACAGACCTTGTCTGGTATCAGCGCTATACAAGTTTTATTATTATTATTATTATTTAGATTTAGGACTGGGATTCAGACTAGATTTAGGACTGGGATTAGGACTAGATTTAGGAGTGGGATTAGGACTAGATTTAGGACTGGGATTAGGTTTGATTGAGAACTATTGAAGTGAACTATTATCTAGTACAGAATTGTGACTCATTCTCGACCACAAGGTTGTATCTTATATTGTCATTATGCAAGGATACTGAAGGAGTAGGATATTGAAATCAGAGGCCCACTTCCATCTGATCTTAATATGTGATATAGGACATTAATATGTTATAATCAGTCATTACCAAATGTAAAGAATAACTTAAAATACATTTAATCAAACTTTTTACATTTTGTTTATTTTTGTGTTTCATATTCACTCAAATACACATTCTTCCATAAAGTGTATTTAACCTTGGTCCAGAAGTCTGCATGTGTACAGATTCTAGATAGTTTAACCATTTGATCTTGCATTTGGCAACTAAATTATTTACATATGTCACAGGATCATGTTGACTGTATCCCCAATATACAAATTAGAAATGTCTCTGCAATCGATCAATAGAGATTTTAAAATGCTTTGTTGTTGTCAAGTAAAAAACATGTATCTGCAACTTTAAAATAGCCCATGTTCAACTGTAAAATCACTTCTGTTTCATAAGTTGTAAAATTCTTTCTGCATGTTTATTTTACAAGTGAATGAAAAAATGAAAACAAAGTGATACAAATCGTAAAATGTCCCTATATTGACTATCTTGAGTATTTCATAAATTTTCATTTTTCACCATTTATAATAATATTTTTTGCATTTTTGGTAAAAATCAAAGCTCAAAATATTTCCTTTGATCAATAGTGCAATTGTGGGTCACCATCTTGTTTTGGATTTCAGATCATGTTTCTGTTGATCTAAATTATGTTGCTTTCAGTGGGTGAAATTGGTTTCCCACAATTGACCTATTGAAACACATTTTGTAACATAAAGTTGTGAATACATCAGATTAAGCAGAATAAGCAATCACTAATACTCCATGCATGATTGGATCAAATTAGTTTGGTCACACAGCCCATGCATGATTGGATCAAATTAGTTTGGTCACACAGCCCATGCATGTTTGGATCAAATTAGTTTGGTCACACAGCCCATGCATGATTGGATCAAATTAGTTTGGTCACACAGCCCATACATGACTGTAGACTTAATTCTTTCAGTTGCCTCAGTTTGGTGATCCAATGCCTGCAGATGATCACATTTAACAGACTGGATGTAAAGAATAAGCGTCATGCTGTTAATTTTCTTTAAACCTTACATTTCATACATAGTCATATCTTGGCTATTCTAAAAATATTGTGAGGGAATATACCCATTATATACTCATACCTTGAAGACATCTTACAAAACTTGAATATCAGATTTTAATTCAATGCATTTGTATTCAAAATGAATGGAGGTGACCTGAAACTTACTTTTTACACTTGTGACACCATAATACTAATTATATACATAATTTGGGTTTGAATTATGATTTTATATCATTATTTTCTAAGCAAAGCAGAGCCTTGTACACAAATCATAATTTGTTTAGGGTTTATTTCGTGTTAGGCCCTCAAGAGATTTTGATATTATATTCAACCAACTTTGAACTTGTGTTTGTGCTTTTATGGAGCAATCACAAATGATTTTAACTTTAATACATGAGATGCAAATACATTTGAGATTTTTAAACTTCTTTATCCCCCAGCCTGGTTCTATACCAAACACTTTCATTTCAACGTTTGGTATTTTCTCTTAAGGGAATAACATGTCATGATCTTTAAATCATAAAATAATTTATAAATATAAAAAGAGTTAACTGTGAAATTTTATAATATATGTCAACACAATTAAAATATTACATGAGTTCATATAAATAGACAGCTTGGGAAAACTCATGAAATTTGTGTATAAAAAGCTGTACATTCCAAGATCATAGAAACTGACTTTTTGACCACAACAAATACTATTATACAATGTAGTCATTTACAACTCACTGTTTACCAAAGAATTCCTATATTTAAACAGATGAACTGAAACATTGGACATTTGATAACAATTCAGTGAAACTAACAATGATTTTGTGTACATCCATAAATGAAATATATATCACCTGACTCACCTATGATATTTATGTTGTATATTTTTTATTTTGTTTATCACATATTGAAAATAACAATTATAAATTCTATGGTTAAAATCACAGCTACCAGATAGCACTGTAAAAGTTAACAATCTCGTTGTAACAGGGGCAAATCACATGGTTAAGATCACACAGTAAGTTAAGATCACACAGTAAGACAAATCACAGTTGTTCAATGCAGTCAAGAGTAGTCACCAGAGGTCACCACAGAGGTCACCATAGAGGTCATCACAGAGGTCACCATTTGGTTTTTTATGTGTGATAATTTAACACTTGTTTCAGTAACAATATTAACATTAACTAAGTTGTGAATAACAACAAGGATGACCACACCAATTAACTGCTTATTTTTAATGCAGAATCATAAATTTAATTTCATTTCATTTCAATAAGCCAAACATACCTTACAGTTAGTGTTTGCAACATTATGCTTAACAAAATGTAATAATAATCAAGGGTATTATGGTCTGATTAATTCCACACTCTGTTTCTATCAATAATTGTATTATCTATATTTATATATATACTACCTTTCTCCAGAAAAAGATCCATCTTTTGTTCATGAAACATGCTTTTCTACGTCACATACTGCTTTGGTTGTAACAGAACCAAAGCAGTATTCATTTACATTTCTGGATTTTTTTTTTTCGCTTTTTTTCTTCAAATTTTATTAAATGGAATAAATTATACTCCAAATTTGAACAATTGGCTCATCAAAATGTTTATGGAATCTTCATGAATCATTTGAAACCTTTTTATTTCATATATTTACCCTTATGTATTTACATCTTTCTTTCACAATATATACATACTTTTGTGTGAATAACAACTTTGGGGTAGCATGTATATCAACATTATATTCTTGAGATTTCAGCCTTCCATTATACATTCATGATTGAAAGGATTGAAATATTGGAAAATAAATAGGCTACAACTTAAAGAAATATACTGATCAAAATTACCATATTTGCCCATTTTCTTTTTCATTAGGAATGAAATTAGGATTACATCTGGAAACATTATAGTTGTGTTGTTTGAATATGATGCTCTTAGATATAACAGAAGTCAAATCTAGGTCAGATCTTATTGTTCCTTAACTGTGCAATCGAGTTACTCAGATGATAAAGGATTGAATGATAACCAATTTTCAATCTGTTCAGATCTGAAACTTACAATCGGCACATGTATCTTTGATGAAAGACTCAATCATAAGCTGTATTCTTTCCATTTTAGGACAAAATATGCCTCTATTTTCCAAATTATAATAAAAAAATGCTTTAAAATATTCATTTAGATTCATTTCTGTTTTAAAAACTATGAAGTCACCCTTTAATCATTGATACATCTGCATCTAGCTATTTGACTGTCACCCTCTCGTGAAAAGTGTAAAATATGTGTTAAATCCAAGTAAGGACCAGTCAAGGGCCAAAAACATTTAAAATAGAGAACATCAATGTTCTCAAACTTGACAATTAACAATTGCCATAAGCAAGAAACATATTCAATATGCATCTTATAAAGTAACTGAAAGTTCAATCATTTTGATCAAATTGTTTGATTAAAAACAGGTTACACATTTTATCAAAGTTGACCAGTAAACAAGACATAATCATTGGGAATAAAATAAAACTATGCTTCAAATTTAGAGAAGAATGTTTGTACCCCTTAAAAAAATCTCCTACTGAAAATGTTATCAAGCTGTGAAAAGTTTTATCACAGCCAGTATATCTTTTTTTGAAATTATTTTTGGAATGCATTTTTGGAATGCATATGGCCATGGCATATTCTTAGAGTATCTAGCACATGTACATTATGGCAAGTGTACATTCTACACATGTGGACGGACGGGTTGCTGATTCTGGTGGCAAGTTCTCATCGGCCCTGCACAATGAAAGGATTAGTCACGGGCTTCTGCTGTGGATTTTGATCAGGATTTCCATTCTGAAAATTAAAATAAAAAAATCCTTGAATTATTCAAATATTTAGCACCTTACTTGAAAAAAATCTTAATATCATGAGAGCATAAACTTAATTTATTCATATGTAGAGTAAACATAAGATAATTCTATTAAAACATAAAGCTTTTGGGACTATCTGTAATTTCTGTCTTTGACTTTTCCTTGCAAACTTTTTAATATTACAATTTTACATTTCCATTTTCACTGAAAGGACAAATGTTAATGAGAATTGTTTCAGTTTAGAATATCTTTTATTTAGAAATGTTAGTGATTCTTCAGTAATTTTACAACATTTCACAAATTTAGGATTTTGTTAACAAAGTGGATGACTTGAATTAATATTTTCATCACATGCTGATAAAATTGATATTTATATACAAATATCTGAAAGACAAGATTCTTTATGTGAGGAACAATATTCAACTTATTTTATGTGAAGGGAAAGATAAATCAGGTCATTTCTTATATTTCAGGTTCACCCATTAGTCGGTAGACAATTTTAAAGATTTACATGTATATCATTCCAAAGATGATACCTATAGCATCCTGATGGATGTCAGATAATGCATATATTGCCAGTGATGATACCTATCGCATGCTCATGGTTGACAGATGATTCACAGATTGCAACAAGCAATATCTTTATTGTGATTTGGTATATTCATGACAAGTGATGAGGTATACATTACCCATATGGTAATCAAGTGATCCAGAAATTGTAAAGTGACTAAATCAATGGTATTGCATGCCATTTAAAGTGAAGAAAACAAAATAAAGACCATAACACTTCATGTATGTTAAAGTCACAGTCAAATCCAAGGTCCTCAGAAATGCATGCAAACTTGTAACCCCCAACGTCAGTGATATCTGTGATGTGCTTTTTATTACTCAGACCCGTCATATTTGCACTGGGTCCATTGCTGCCAGGTGTATCTTACATACCATTTGCCGCGCGAGGTATTGGACCATGACCATTGATTCTGTATGCTTTGGGTCCATTATCAAGTACACTGAAGTCTGCTTCCACCTTTAATGAACATCTGATTTGTGCTATTCTCTTCATGAGATTTTCTCTTTTATTCATGATATTTGTCTCAAAAGGAAGCAGCCTATTTGTGCAGTTGTATTTGCTGTGACATGTATAAGAATGGAGGAATCTTGGTTCAAATTATGGGTCAGTGTGTGGGGGGGGGATGTGTCACTTTGCACATTTTTCCAGTTATATCATGACAAAGCCTATTTGTAGCAGATATAGGGCTGCCTTACTAAATTGACATGTCACAGGTCCATGACATGACCCAGTAGCAGTTTCAGTAGACCAAAGGGTCATGGATGGGACTCGAATCAAATGAGAAACAGTGAGATGTGTGCAATGCCAGCATCGCCGGGAATCAAGCCAGCGACCTTTGGATCATCAGAGAGGAACTGGTGCTAATAAGCTTGTACTACCCAACTATTCCTCAACCCAGCATTGCAAATCTTGTGTGAGAAAACGTTATGGCTTTGTCACTGATATCTATATAATAAGATATAGGACATAGAACATGACCGTTTGAATTATAAAAAAAATCTTTAGGAGGAGTTAGTCATGAAGTAGTCATATAACCAGAATAGATATCATTTTCTTATCTACTCCTACTATACGTTTTAATACTGGTATTTTTAGGTCATTGACAAAGAAACTTGCGACTATTAAGTGAAAAGTAATGCTCTTTGAAGTGTCTAGCATTAAAAGAATTCTTAATCAATAAAAAAATGACAGGTCATAGATAAAGAAACTTACAACTATTCATTGAATAGTAATGCTCTTTCGAGTATCGAGCATTAAAAGAACTCTTAATCAATAGATAAATGATTGGGATGTTATAGGAATAAGCCAAACACCAGTAATATCAAATATGGTAAAATTAAGGTTTTGTACAAGAAACATCCTGGCAACCAGAAAGAAGGCGATTCCTTTCTTGACTTTTATACGAGAATTGCCACCAGGTAAAATTCACTCGTATTCTTAACATGATAAAGTAAATTTTATGTTGATTCAAGACATTTTTGAAAGTTATACTTAAAAGACCAGTCTTTTTCAGAAGTTATTGATTTGCTTGCATATATGCAAGATTTGTACCTGACTATCTATTGTCTTAATGAATTGAATAAGAAGTGATTTAGGATATTTTTCATCTGTAAACTTAATTAAGAAGTGAGGAACTTTCTTCATGCTGAGACATTGTCGGTGACTCGAAAGTTTCATGCCACATTCTCTTATCTGTGTTGACTCATGTTTTACTCACTGGCTTCCAGCTTACTCCTTATTTACTCAGCGTCGGAGGCTCAGCACTGGGGGAGATTCCCCTGGGGGAGTTTCCCCTGGGAGAGGCCTCGGTTGACCTCGGGGAGCGATCCCCAGGGGCCATGTGGGTCATCTCACTCGCATACTTCTCATTTGCATTTATGTTCTCTATAACTTGTTTACCGTATTCTGAATCCTTGGTTTTTGTCAGCAGGAATTAAGAATAACTGATGAACATTGGCAATTTGTTTTGGGGTTATTTGTCATCACTTTTTTAAAATCGTTGCTTAAGAGTGTTCAAAAACTATATTTTGTTTTAAAAGTGCATATTGGAAATAATGCAAAATCAAGTTTTCTGTAAATATTACACTGCCTAGAATTTTTTTTAAAATCTAGATTTATCTATTTGTGCTTTGTTTACATTGATTTATTTCTTTATTCGTGTTCCCAAATTCTATTTCCAATTATATTTTCAGATTCCCAGAATGTGATCTGCTTATTACAACAACATACCTGCTTATTACAACAACCACATTGACACAATTTACAACTTAACTTTATCCATAGACAAATGGACTTAATTTAACTTCAACAGTTTCTCTATCTAGCAATTTCAACCTAAAATTATCTTGAATTGCTATCAATATAAGTTTGGTGAAAATAGCATGAACCTCTCTGTGTTTCAGTTAAGGTACAAAATCAGAACATTTGCCATTTTTTTTAACCAGGTGAGAACTTGAATCACCTATGAAAATGGTACTCAAATCTTGTTACACTGCTCGCCCGAAATCATAATCTTCCATATACAGAATGGATTAACTTATGTGAAAATAACTTTCAAACATTGCTGGATATTTCAATGTTTAACTTATTTGACTATAAATAACTTATATATTTATATATACAAATATATCATATTCTTACCGCACGGCTCCTGGTGTTGGACACTGTGAAGAGTTCAGAGAAGTTTGGCGCCCCTGTCGCTGCATAATAGGATGGGGGGCTATCACTGGGGGCATAAGGGTGCTGACCAAAACTTTCTGTATCAGGTGAGGCCCCGTATGGAGCCCCATTTTGAGCAGGTGGACCTGTCATGATACCAATCTAAAAATAAAATGGAACCATTTTAAAGTTATACCAGAAAGCTTATCCGTAACTCAGATAATAAATCAGATAATAAAAAGGAAAGGGTAAATAATCAAAATGCCAGATCTTGGTTGGAGTCCAGGGCTGATAAAACTATGCAAGAAATGGTATAAACAATAGCCTATCAACAGACCCTTGATGACATTAACTGACATCTCCCAGCCTGAACAATTGTGGTGGTTCAGTTCAACTTCAAAATCTTCACCTTGATAACCAAGTGTTGATTTGCACAAGATATGGTAAGTTTGCATGGTTTCACATGATATGGGAAGACTGTTACTCACCTGTGTGGTTCTCACATGATATGGGAAGTTTTTGTTGGCTGCTGTTGGACGAGTCAAAAACTGAAAATGATATTTGAATACATATCATATTGACTTACAAGATTCTTGTTGCCAGATGATGCGGTCAAGCCATAATGTTAGGAAAGACTGAGGAACATTTAAACATGACGGGAGTGGACACTATGACGGGAGGGGGGCACTATGACAGGAGGGGACACTATGACGGGAGTGGACACTATGACGGGAGGGGGGACACTATGACAGGAGGGGTCACTATGACATGAGGGGGACACTATGACATGAGGGGGCACTATGACAGGGGGGACACTATGACGGGAGTGGACACTATGACGGGAGTGGACACTATGACGGGAGGGGACACTATGACGGGAGGGGGGACACTATGATCGGAGGGGACACTATGACAGGGGGGACACTATGACGGGAGGGGGACACTATGACGGGAGGGGACACTATGACGGGAGGGGACACTATGACGGAGGGGGACACTATGACATGAGGGGTCACTATGACGGGAGGGGACACTATGACGGGAGGGGACACTATGACGGGAGGGGGACACTATGACGGGAGGGGGGCACTATGACGGGAGGGGGCACTCTGACGGGAGGGGGGGCACTATGACGGGAGGGGGCACTATGACATGAGGGGTCACTATGACATGAGGGGACACTATGACGGGAGGGGACACTATGACGGGAGGGGGACACTATGACGGGAGGGGGACACTATGACATGAGGGGTCACTATGACAGGAGGGGACACTATGACAGGAGGGGACACTATGACGGGAGGGGGACACTATGACGGGAGGGGGGGCACTATGACGGGAGGGGGCACTCTGACGGGAGGGGGGGCACTATGACGGGAGGGGGCACTATGACATGAGGGGTCACTTTGACATGACGGGACACTATGACATGAGGGGACACTATGACGGGAGGGGATACTTTGACAGGAGGGGGACACTATGACGGGAGGGGGACACTATGATGGGAGGGGACACTATGACAGGAGGGGGACACTATGACAGGAGGGGGCACTATGACGGGAGGGGGCACTATGACATGAGGGGTCACTATGACATGACGGGACACTATGACATGAGGGGAGACTATGACGGGAGGGGATACTTTGACAGGAGGGGGACACTATGACGGGAGGGGGACACTATGACGGGAGGGGGACACTATGACGGGAGGGGGACTCTATGACAGAAGGGGGACACTATGACAGGAGTGACTCGATGTGTTGTCAAAGTGTTGAATTTGAAATGTTACATCTCAAAACAGTACATCTAGATGTTTACTCTGCAAAACTAATTAGCTAGCATGGCTTGAGCGCAACATTTTGCGACATGCATCATACACAGGGGTAGAGAGATTTTACATTTAAAAGAAATTTGAAATCACCAATCAACTTTTTATGGCATAAAATGTCTGATCATGAGTGTAATCAAATGCACCCATTGTTTTTAGTGAACTTTTAATTGACCAAATCAATGAATAGATAAATACATATCAATAGCCATCCATGAGACTAAGTTAAACTGGATGTTAACCTATCTGCTCCTGTATATAACCCTGGCATCATATTTATCAGCATTGCATTTTATGATTTAATTCAAGGTATTCTATATTAATTTCAAACTTCAATATGTTTGTTTTGATAGCCAAACCAATCTTTTTCTTAATTAAATTTTATTCATCTATAATATATAAATAAATTTTAACATAATATCTTATGAAGAATTTTATTAGAGAAGTGCACTTTGAGTGTGTTAAATGCTGTTGCTTTATAATCTAAGCTTAAATAATTCTATGATAAGTAGGTGTGAGATCAGTGTCAAAGATCTAAGAGCAAAGGGGGCTAATGTGCTACATCATTATAAAACACAGGTAGAAACAAAATATAACATAAATCATCAACAACAAAACACAGGTAGAAACAAAATATAACACAAATCATCAACAACAAAAGGACATCAGTGCTATACAAGTCATCATCTACAAAGGCACAACATAACAATTGAAAAAGAATATAAAAAAAAAAAAATATTAAGTTTGGTTTATCATGTAATAAATAAACTGAAATATAAAGATTTTTTTAAAAAAAGATATAAGAGAACTGCACAAGGGCATCCATTCAAAGCACATATCAATGTTATTTGAAGATTACTTAGGGAAAGATATCCTTTTAAATTTTTTAGCTTAAGCTAAAAAATTCTAATACATCTGTCACATTGTACTGATATTACGTCCATTTTTTTGTTTGAAGTGCTGACTTGCACAGAGAGCCAATCAGAGATGATTGACTGCACATGCATGGGTGACTCAGGTGGCACTCCAGGGAGATGTCAAGGTCGCTGAAGATACTCACGAATTAGCATTTATTTTGAACACTCACAAAATAGACATTGTGCCAGAGTGCTCAAATTTGGCTGTAGTAAATGCTCAAAAGGGTCCAAGCAAGCTCTATCAGCAAAGAGCAAACCCCATCAGAGCAAAGTGAACGCCATCAGAGCAAAGTGAACGCCATCAGAGCAAAGTGAACGCCACCAGAGCAAAGTGAACGCCACCAGAGCAAAGTGAACGCCATCAGAGCAAAGTGAACGCCATCAGAGCAAAGTGAACGCCATCAGAGCAAAGTGAACGCCATCAGAGCAAAGTGAACGCCATCAGAGCAAAGTGAACGCCATCAGAGCAAAGTGAACGCCATCAGAGCAAAGTGAACGCCATCAGAGCAAAGTGAACGCCATCAGAGCAAAGTGAACGCCATCAGAGCAAAGTGAACGCCATCAGAGCAAAGTGAACGCCATCAGAGCAAAGTGAACGCCATCAGAGCAAAGTGAACGCCTTGCTGTCTCAGTGAGAGCTCTCTCTTTCCCACTGGAGTCTGTACCGAGTTACCATAACGTCAGACACCATGCCATACCACTGTGTTTTGTCAAAATAACAGACTCTGCTCTGATGCAGTTCTGATGTGACAGAGGTATTAGCAATATTTTAGCTTACGGCCACAAATAGTTGTCACATTCACCACAAAAGATGTCACTATTGATATTTTTGTTGCACATATAAGAAATAAATGTTATTATTGTGTGTAATTTGTATATGTATCATACTGACATGCACAACATAATATTTTCTTTAATTTTAAGTGAAAGGCCACATTTATTCGATTATTAATTTCACTGATTGCAATGATTGCAAAAATGCAATCAAGGTCAAAAATAAAATCTACCGGTAATACGAGTTCCACTTATAAGCTGGTAAATATCTCGAAATATCAGATGTCAGTTGCATGATGCTGGTTTTACTGACCATGCCCTGACTTTGAAAATATGAAAAAAATAAAATAAAATGAAAAATCACTGGCTTTTTCCAAACCAGTGGCAACCCTGGTGTAATTTTGGACTTTCAAATTATAAGTGGACAAGACAGACAATGAAACAGTAACACTGTCTTCTCAAAAATAATCATGATTTCCAGCAAAATTGTGTTCCTTATATTAATGCTCAAATCTCAAATTCTCAAACATATAAAACTATATTTGCAAAATCTTGGGGAAAATCATATTTTAACTGTCATTTACAGAATTTTCCAATGTGTAAAAATTTGTACAAAATTTCATTGGAAAGAATCTTGAATATCTTTCAATTTTTCAATTTTTTCATCTGAATAAATCAAATGGACTGATTTTATCATACATATACAAATACAGACATAATCTGCAACTAAAAAATGTATTATTACACTTGTGAGGATTCTGTGAATTTTCAGGATGTAACAAAGAATGTTTCCTGAAACGATTGCATGCAAATAGAGCTATGTCACCTGTAAACATAAGAGGTAAAACAAAGTGAAAATTAAACAGAGTAAAGCAAAATTGAATAAACTTCTAAATATATCTGAAATTCAAGACTCCTGTGTTTCAGCAACTATAAGTTTGTAAATAAAAATGTGGGTGGTGTGCTTTTTGTTCTTTTAACGTTTGACAAGTAGAGGGAGTAACTGTCGACAAAGCCATGCATTTTGAGGTCAGAATACCATATGCCTCCACAAATAGCTCTTAGATCTTATAATTATTCTGTCCGATATCAAAATATATGTAAGATTCAAGTGTTTAATAATACTGGATAAGTATTGAAAGTATTGGACATTTTTTTTCTTTTCCAAATTTTAAATAATGTAAAAAACAAAGATAATCACATTTCCTTTTTTAAGGATTCGAATGTTTTAAAATTCTGATAAGGTATTGAAGGTATTGGACATTTTTTTAAAAATTTTGAATAATTCAGAAAAAAACTAAGAAAAACAATTTCCTTTTTTACATATAAACTTGTAAAGTTTACAAATGTGGAAAAATATGGCTGTGACTGGTGGAAATATAAACAAGTAATGATAATACCAGGTTCATAATTCTTACCAATAAGAACAAATGAGCGACAAAGGCAATTGCTAAGTTGACACCGTTCACTATTTTTTCCCTGATCCATTTGGCTATCACAAAATGAGTGATTAATACAAACACTGGCAATGCCAAAAACCTGCAAAAGATTGTTAAACTGTGAAAATCCTATATCACCAGGAATGCTGTAATTCCATGTCTTGGGTTCATATAAAGTTTAACTTTAGCCTTCATCCCTATAAAGTAAAAAATGTCAATCTGAAAGACAAATAAAGTGTTTCAAACACATTAGTATTATGCCTGATGAAGCTTTATTGGAGAAAAATAAATATTTAGAATGACTCAATTCATCTAAGTTTGGACGACCAATCGTCAAATTGGATTCAATATTTTAATAGAACAGAATGATAATTACTCTGCAAGTCACATACGACCTCTGCCACAATTGCCATGAAATGCAGAAAACTTTTTCCTCGCATTAGTATACAATTACCATGTAGCTCTACAGTTGGTTGGCTCTTAGAAATGATCATGCACAGGGACAGAACTGTACACATGTCCATGTCCATTTCCAATGTTCAAAAACAATTTAGAATGATGAGACCTGATTTGTCAGCTTTCACGATTAGAAAATAATCATGATTTTTCTTTTCGCCTTTCGTTTTCGTTTTTAAAACCTGTACTGGGCATGGTCTCCTTAAGCTGTCAATCCTGGTCTATACTTGCAGAGCCTGGTATAAACCCTGGGTCTGTTAAGAAGAGTAAATGATAATTAATTCATAATGTTCAACTAATTCATAATGACCTGGAAAAGTATTTCAAGATTAGTTTCATTTAAAGTTTAGAAATGATGATTGGTTTGAAGCCTCTGGCCAATCCCACTTTGAATATATTGTCAAATAGTTGATGCCCTTGTATTAATATACATAATGAATATTACTTGATTGTATTTCATTAAAAGTTATAATACAGTGTTCTCCCTAAACAGATTTTGAACAGATTTTTGTATGTATGTCGCAAAGGGTGACTTTTCAGTTTTGTCATTATGTATAACTAAAATCAAATGAAATCCAAAAACAATTACACTTAGAAAATATGGGGTAAAGTGCATAATGAGAAAAAGGGATGTTAGTTAGATGGTAAACAAAGTGTTAGTACCCTGGACCAGGAGGAACATATTAGTAAATGGCTGCATTTGTTAGTTTGTCCGTTTGTTAGAGCATCACATATTCGAGACTCACCATGAAGAACAAGTAAGCAACAAGGGTAACAGTTAGCTGCACCCCGTTGACAACCTTTTCTCGCACCCACTGCTCCATATACTGCATTGCTATAATTGCTACAACAGGGCCTGCCCAAAACCTGTACAGCAATAAATGGCACACAAAAATAAGCTTCAAAGCTCCAAGAGGTGAAGAAGGTAATTATATTTGTTTCCCAAAAAAGGAGTTTCTGTTCTCTGCATCTCTTTGAACCTGCATATCAAAATGTCTCAAAGAATGATAATTTTAGATCTTCTGACAGGAAATCTTCTGCTGAAGAGTTAGAAAAGGATTAATATCAAATACAGGTGCTCTCATTAAGGAATTAATATCTCTATTGGCACACATCAATCAAGAAACTTGACTAAAATGCAAACTCCTTGTGAAGCATATAAATCCATTTTCTGTATCCTGTCAAGAAACTGCAGGGAGGAAATATATACATATATCTATATATCACAATGGGTTTCATTTTTGGAGAGGGAGAAAAAGCTTCAACCAAAAGCTTGTGGCAGTGAAGGGGTTAAATATGAACAAGTTTGCTGTGTCCAGGATTGAATAACTCACCAGGAAAACTGCCAAGCCACAGAAATCTACCGTTATATTGACTCCATTTGCAACTTTCTCCCGGACCCACTTCTCCATGGCAAAATTACTTACAAGAACTACCACAGGCATGGCCCAGAACCTAGAGATTTGAACCACATGTTTTATAGCATCTGTTTATATCTTTTACTGAAGAATGCCCAAAGAGCATTGACTATGCCTGTGTTCCTTCGACAAAAATGATGAACTGGAATCCAAGATAAGGACAAGCTTCGTCAGTTACAATTGAATGAAACATATTGTTAAAATGAAGGTTATTTAAGTGTTTTCTTGATATATAAAAATATTATTGCAAGTTTGCTTTGAATTGCTAAGCATATAACTGGAATTATTTCTAAAAATGTAACATCACTAAATTGGGAATGACCTCAGAAAGGTTACTGAAATTGTTAATAATATGTCACCACTTCAGAGAAGGAGGGGCATAAATATAATAACAATAATAATATCATCATCATCATTGCAAACAAAAGTAGCGAACACAGTTGACCATGTTCTTAAAATGAATAATGCCATGTTGCTGAAATCATTTGAGAAATATATCTCACAGACAAAATTTTATTTGAAGGTAATATCCGAGTTACCCAGTAGTGACTTTATGAGAGGTCTGTTGAGTGGGGTATGTCTGACACATATAAAAAACTGGGCAAAATGATAAATGTACAGAAAATTGAGTAAAGTATGTTTTCAGTGACCTTAAGTAATATTTTTGTGTAATTTATGTTACATTGTGCCACTGATGGATTTGACACCAAACAACACCATGAAAATTTCAAGGCAGATAAATTCTAAATAATACACTGGATTTTTTTTAACAAGCCTAAATCATGAAAGTTTTTAAAACTTTTTTTTAACTCTCTTTTTATACAATCTATTTTTTTATCAAGATTTAAACTCTTTTTTGCATATACGTATGCAAAGGCAGACATGTATTTCACAGAATTCAATATAGACCTTATACATTGGTGTAAATGTAAAGCACTGATCTGTGTCCAATCGCAACTCTTTGCTGAAATAATTGTTGTTTGTCTCTATTAATCCGGGACCTTGAAACCTTCCAGTTTTGGGAAGAAATTTGAATATAATATTTAATCCTTTCCCAACAAAAATAGCATCAAAATTTCATTGATGAGATGATTTACCCTTGTTTTGTGGTATATACTTTTTCATCACCCACCACAACTCAGAGGGCACAAAATCACAAAGAGAACAGACCTTTGGACAAACAATCAATAGGATACATTTTAGGGTTGTCTCATATTCTATGAGATTGGGCCTTGATAACATGATGGACATAGATTTGAACATTTCTATAGTGCGATTGTGGGTTACCATATTATTTTTTTTAATGATTGAATTTTTGAGAGATATTTGTGGATTTCTGATTTTGTTTGGGCAGTGCCCGTGTGTTGTTTTCAATGAGGCATTATGGTGATCCGCAATCAGCTTATATCATTTTCACAATTACCGGTACTGATAACTTTTATTCCATGTAAAAATTGAAGAGCACTGTTTTGTGAAATAAAACAGTGTATAATTGTTATGAAAATGTTATATTTAAAGTATAAATATTATCTGTCACATTGCTGATTTTCAATAAATAATTTAACTTTTCAGCCTTTCATTATAACTGTACAGATCTTTGAAACAATCTAAAATATTCAATCTATAAACAAATGGAAAAGTTTTTTTTTTAATCTCACTGAGATATCAGTTTTGAAGAAAATATGTTTCATCATCCAATTATTTTGAGGAATTTATTCTGCAGGTGACAGAGTTGGAATAGATTTGCCTAAAAACCATCTTTTCTTACACATATTCCGCACATATTTCAAACTTCTGAGCTTAATGAAAGAGCCACTGTACGTAATTACTAGAAGAGACCCAATAATGCGTAGGTACTCACCAAATGGTATAGAAGATAAATAATGGGTAGTAGAATGCAGACTTCTCTGGGTAATGTTTTAATGTAAAAAAGATGGCGTAGCAGAACCACACCCAGCCAATCAGGCGGAGTCCTATGAGACCGTATCCGGGGGGGCTCTCGTATATATACAACACCTCGCCCGGGTCAAAGAACTGAAAACAAATAACATCACAGTCAATGTTATTGTCAATTTTTCTTCAAATTTATTGAGTTAAATGCACAATGCTTATACATTACCGCTGTAAATAAGCATAATCTGAATCAAATGAAACGCATATGATGGCCAAACTTAGTTTGTGTAGCATCATGTCAGACTGATGTGAAATGGAAGTTTCCATATTGCATGAACACATAGGATGGTGTGGTTACCCCCAGTAACCTAGAGTCTTAATGGAGGCATAATAATAATAATAATAATAAATTTCTATAGCGCTATATCAGACAGAGCCTGCTCATGGCGCTTGCGTAGGTAGTGTTCATTGAACAAATGGGTTTTAAGATGTTTTTTAAAACTTTCAATTGTTTTTGAATTTTTCACTGAAATGGGCAGGGCATTCCAAAGTTTAGGTGCATATGCCCCGAAAGCCCTATCTCCATACCTTTTTAAATTGGTTTTCGGCACAATATATTCATTCTTTTGAGCAGATCTTAGGTTTTTTCCACTTGTTTTGGTTCTTAGCAAGTTTTTAAGGTATTCTGGAGCCCTGTCATTTTGAATTTTCCAAGTGAGGAGCGCAATTTTAAAGTCAATTCTTGCCTCAACAGGCAACCAGTGCAGCTCCATAAGTTTCCATGTGATATGATCTCTTCGTCCCAATTTTCCTACAACCCTAGCAGCCGCATTCTGGAGTTTTTGAAGTTTGGCTAATTCACATTTAGGCAAGCCAGCCAATAATGAATTTCCATAGTCAAGAGATGAAGAGATAAAAGCGTGTGCTAATGTATTAGAGGTCTTCTCGTCTATGCAACCCCTTATCCTTGCTAAATTTTTTAGATGATAATATCAATATCATATCTATCTGAAGACGGGTGGTAGGTTGTAAGAATGACATATTGTCAAGCCCAGAGACAGAACATGTGTCACCTTCAAACTGATATTATTACAGATCATTCATCAGAACAAAACTGAGAATGCATTTCATTGGAGTATAATTGGAGCAAAAAACTATTAAATAGTTTGGCAAACTGGGTAAAATACAGCACCAGATGTAATATTTATATTATGATATAAGCTTGTAAACCCATTTACCCAGATTTATGCCTCAATGCTTTAGATTGAATATCCTCGTCTTCTTATATATCATATCAGTGTGGAGGTGTTTTTGAGAGACATTTTCTGTCTCTATTCCTGATACCATATCAGACCTGGGGGTCCATCTTCAAATTATATATCCAGGAAATGGTTGGAGTATGAGGTAGGAGCGTTTTTGTCTCTAATCACATGTAAGCATGTAAATTTACATTCATAAGTTTAATGTGACATCAAAATGGCACGAAATGGCTTGACTCAATATTGCTCAAAAAGGCCAGGTTGAATGTCACACAAAAAGGACAGGTTAAATATCACGCAAGAAGGACAGGTTAAATATACAAATGGCCAGGTTGACCATTTCACAAGTTGTTGATGAGTTTCACAGTATAATTTCATGATATATCACTGCTATCATTATAGTAATAAATAAATGACTCAGTGACCTACATTGGCCTCGTAGATAAACAGAACTGCATATGTGATGCTGTAGAGTGTCATGAAGACTGCAATCTTAATTGAGCCACTGGTACTTAGGCGCCCTCTAGTGATGGTGAAACCTTTCCCCATCAGGATCAACAACAGCAGAAAACTTAATGTCGATACAGCTTCAAAAAGACGTGCTGAAAATTGATAACATTCAGGTTAATAACCTTACTAGTAATGTGTGGTAAATCTACGATTTAAGACTTAACAACACTTTGATACAGTAGCATTGTTAATGCAATTAATTGAGAGCCTCACCAAATGTTTCTAAGCCATTTTGTTCCCGTCCATCCATGGCATATTTTCCAAGTGCTATGCACATGAAGAAGAGGTAGACGACTTCACAGAACAGGGAAAGCATGTACATCTTGTAGGTCGTGTGGAACAACTGGCGCCCTTTCAATATCACTGTAAATGGCAACATTGTGCGGTGAGTTAATTTTTTTGATTACACAGTTGACTATTCACTGACCATTTGGTCAAATTTGCTGCTGATTACTTAGTCAAATTGCTGCTGATTACTTAGTCAAATTGCTGCTGATTACTTAGTCAAATTGCTGCTGATTACTTAGTCAAATTGCTGCTGATTACCTTGTAAAATTTGCTGCTGATTACATTTACATATGAATTCATTTAACATTGTTAAAAGGTTGTGTAGTTTATACACTGCCTGAACATTTTTACAAATTGAAATCTTCTCATGTCCAAATGAAAACTTCTAAGGCACATGTGTGTTATCTTATATCAATTTGATTTTTTTTAAAGAAAAAGCTTGAATTATCCGGAAATTATGAATATCTCAATATAAATTGTACTTTTATTTACTTAATTATTTAAATTTACTCAAGACCTGTACATTAAAAATTACATTAATTATTGCAAAGCAATAATTTACATGAAATAGGGGTATATACTATCCCAAGTTTTGATGATAGTTGCAAAGCAACACTTACCTCCGCAGACAATGGACAGGACAAACATGCCAAAAAACACCAACAAAAATCCTATGTCCACTTGGAATATATCTGCAAGCAACAAATCCTAACTTATAGGGGTATGACCATGCAGTGTGTGAATAAAACGTGTGGTGCCATGCATTGAACTTTACTCACATGGTGTTTGTGATTTTGTGGTCAGTTTTTACAGTTGGTGTTTCTTTCTACATTTCAGATTTTGTAGAATTTGATAATAAAGTACTTTTACTGAGATTTTTTCCAGGTTTCAAGATAAGATGACAATTTGCACAAATATAGTCGAGATAAAAATAATAAGGAAACACATGATGGTAATATAAAAATGATAGTAATATAGTCATGACAAATAAAACAGAAACATGTGATAGTAATAGTCATGATAATAATACAGAAACACATGATAGTAATATAGTCATGATAATAATACAGAAACTGATAGTATTATAGTCATGATAAAAATAATACAGAAACACATGATAATAATATAAAAATGATTGTAATATAGTCATGACAAATAAAACAGAAACACATGATAGTAATAGTCATGATAATAATACAGAAACACATGATAGTAATATAGTCATGATAATAATACAGAAACTGATAGTATTATAGTCATGATAAAAATAATACAGAAACACATGGCAGAAATATAATCATGATAATAATACAGAAACAACTGATAGTATTATAGTCATGATAAAAATAATACAGAAACACATGGCAGTAATATAATCATGATAATAATAATCCATAAATGTCATGATAAAAATGATACATTGTATTGATAGTTCAATACAATGATATCATACAGTGAACTACCCTGTTATAATATATTACTGAAATGAAAATAATTTTAAGTGCATCATGTCTAGGGGATGAGGTTAGAGTATTTCTGTCCACTTGATATTACTTGTCACCAACAAGTTTCTACTGATTATTGGTAAAATCTACAGAGGGCTTCAGCTCAGCTACCATGACTGGTCACTATGAATGTGAGTAAACCGGAACCGTTTGTCATGCAGTGCCACCTGTTGAGTGATGTGCAATTGAGTGCACTTGAAACAATATTTTGGAGTGATTGAATGAGTTTTATTTATGATTTAAAGTGATGAGTTCAAATAATCAGTTTTTCAAAAATATTTCAGACACAGGATAACAGAATAAATGTTGATGGTATCTGGTAGCAATGATGCATTCACAATGATAAAGGGGAGTGAACTCAGAACTCAGAACTCAGAAAACAATTTATTTGACACTTTTTCAAAATGGATCTGAGACTCCCGTTTTGACCAAAGGTTTGCTGGCATGGGAGCCACACAGAAATCTTGATCAGTTCAACTTAATAATTGACAGAGCACTGACCCTGAAATAATGGTGAAGACAATGTGAATATTTGATCTTTTTATACAGTGACCCATGCAAGTATATAAGACAATTCTGACTTGCATGGACTTACCAGAGATGACAATACCAATAAAGAGGCAAAGTGTCATTATAACAAGGAAGCTAATATTGGTCTGAAGAACATCTGAAAAGATCAGGTGACACAAATATATGGAGTGCTGCCAATAGGAAAATATCAAACATCTTGAAAAAAAAACAACTTTGTTTGAGCATTAAAATATGCAGAAAATTGGAAAAATCTGAGATGATCTCAATTTTTGTGTGAATAAGAACAAGGACAACATCAAAGTTGAGGAAAAATGTAAATTTCAGGGTGCAAATTAACTGGAGTTTAGCCCTCTCCACCATGGTAAAATGCTCATTAATATGAAATAGCAAGTCACGTTCACAGAGGGGCTGAAACTCAGTTAATTTGCATCCTATAATTTTCAATATTCAAGATATATTGATTCATTTTGTCACATCGTACCAAAGATAACCCTTGATTCCCCCTCTCCCCCAATAATTAGTCTATCAAGCCACCCTGTGATTTCTGGCAGACTGATGCTCTTCTACCATGAGAGCAATGTCTCTAGTCTATTTCCTATAGTTCACCAGCCAACTCATCAATCGCCACACCCCTGCCTGGTTGCCAAGATCTTATCGTCATGACAACAAATGAATAATTAACATTGTGACGCACTTGTGACTTAACATTTGCCTCTCTCTTATTAATAATTTCAATAAAGTTTTTGAAATCTTCGTAACGCAAAGACATCAACAAAATGAACTTGTAATCCAATATTTTCAGACATACCATGCACTATCTGACCTATCTGAGTTATGACTCATGTATTACTCTGGAAAGAAGGATACCCTTCAATCTAACATAAGGCTTGTCTGAAAAAAAATATCTTTTTTTTGTCATATCTTGGTGTCAGCATTCACCATTGTTTATTGGTTTGTGAAATGAGGTGAAAAGGGGGTCAGTCTGCAACAGTTAATTAAATTAAGTTCTCTCAGTTCAACATTGTCATGATATACCGTATCCGCTCGGGTTAGCGCCCATGGGCGGCTAATTGGGGACAAAGTAAAAGAGGGGGTGGGCGTTTACCCAAGCATGGGCGTTTATAAAGGTCGAGAACAGAACAAAACCATCCATTATTGCGCAATATATTAACAATCGTTTTCGCGCTAAAAACAAGAGCCTCTTCCCGCCACTTCCGCCTTTCAAAATTGCGACCACGTGTTGCGTTGAGTCGTGTCTTCCTTGTTGACAGAAATGCTTTCACACGCGGATCGATTTTAATTGCATTTCAAATGATAAATAATGAAAACGCTTTGTTTTGAGGCTAAAATCAATGATGTGGAGAAATTGTCGACCTAATTGTGATAATATTAAGTACATACCTTTATTTATCATTTAAAACGCAATTAAAATCGATCAGCTACGGATATGAAAGTTCAATTTGACATGTTGGCCGCTCCACTTTTGTCTCGTGGGCACCCAGACGCTAAGATAAAGGACGTCAGGTACATCGTATTACGTTTTGTGATAATATTGACATGATGGCGGACATCCAGGGAAGGTGGGCGTTTAATGATTTCTTCCTAAAAAGGGGGGTGGGCGTTAAGCCAAGCATGGGCGCTAACCCGAGCGGATACGGTATATCGAAACAGTGCACAGTGAGACATATTCAATTTTCAAGTCTATTTTGCCATTGTAATGGTTTCTGGGTATATTGAGTATTACTGGGACAAGGAGAATGTTATTTATGCAGCATAGATCTACTCATTACATTGGCAGTATTGCTAGTCCTTCAGTTTCTCACTTCCTCTGCCCTTGTATTTGATGTTATTAAGAATTTGGAAGGCATAAATATTTGTTTGCTCACCAAAATATCATCCAATCCAAATTGACCTACATCAGGTTATAACTTGGGATCAGGTGTCTGGCCCATAAACTGACCAATCAGTACGGCTGCCAGAACAAAGCAGAATCTATTTCAGTAGTCATTTATTCTTCACCAATTGGTTCTTAGCCAGATTGTTATGAATAGTAATGACTTTCGGCCGATCCTATGCACAACTTTATATCTTTGGTGGAAGGGGCTGATATGATAGAGAGGTCCTGCTATGGGGGAAAGGCAGGGACTGATATGATAGAGAAGTCCTGCTATGGAGGGTAGCTCGGATCATGCCGTATGTATCCCGCTACATGGAATAGGAGAGAATGTGACATCAATACAGGTCATGAATGTAGTGAGCTACAGATCAGGTGCAATAAATGAACTTTAAATCATATACCTGGAAATATTATGTTTGCAAAATAAAAGAATCAGATGTGGATGATGTTTCGAAGTCTCTGATCTAGTGAAGTTAGGAAATAGTCCTGCAAGATTTATTATACCAAAGCCAGGATAACTTTAGCACTTCCATGAAATCTGTGAATCTGGCAGCAATGTATTGACAACAGGCCAACAAATCACATATTCTCAGAGGCATCTCAAAAGTCAATTGAAGCTTGAAGATAATAGCATTTATCTCATACTTGGTGCCTCAAGAGTGTTCTGCACCTATGAGATATTTTTTTGCAGATCACCCTTCTGCCGAACTACTTTCCTTTTATCTTTTTTAAAGATTCTTTTCACATTTACATAATTTTGAAATGAATAAAATGTTTGTTTAAATATATTTGTGTACAAATGTCATAAATTTGTCAATGATAAGATAAATGTTATCAGTCTTAGGCCAGTTCTTCAACAAATCATGTGTTAATTTCTCTGAAATTAACATGACTGTCTGGGTTTGTTTTGACCTGGAGCAGACGACATTTTAGATTTGGGTCACGGGGACCTTGAAACACAGACAGGTGGGACCCCTGTTGGCAGACACTAAAACCTTTCGTGGGAATCTCGAAACTAATGACTGTCCACCCAGTTGAGACAGAATTACACCCATTTCATATAGTGCTTTATAGGTGGCCTAGATTCACTGCATGTAGTAATATAAAATTGATTACATTATGTAAATGAGCTGAGCACTTAAATGAGCCACATACAATATAATTCTGCACTTATTACCACATTTTCACTGTTTTGCTTTGAAGATAAAGTTGATTGCAAACCCCATTTATCTGCAGTGGATAAGTATGAGATAAAGACAAGATTAAGGTGCACAAACCCATGTTCTTGTCTTTATCTCATAGAATAAATGAATGATTTCACTTAAAATCTGATCCATCCAAACTATTATAAATATATCAAAAATATAAATGTGCAAAGTATAAAGAAATAATCTGCTGATAATGCTTCAAATAAAGCTATTATTCCCAATTCACTGGGGGGATACTGGATTCGGTAACTGCAGTTACCGAATCAAAATGGCAGACTCTGCACCAGGTGAGAAATCTCAGCAGCTTGTATTTCATCTTTCCTGGGGTTATTGACAACTGCTACCATGACCAAGTGCTTCAGTATAGTATATAAATACAGTATGATCAAAATGATTCACATAGCTTTACAGGTAATGTGAAAAAGAGGGAATGTAGTTTCACTCATGATTCGGTAACTGTACATGCATGATTCGGTAACTGTAGTCTTCTCCATGTGGATGATTCGGTAACTGTTGAATGATTTGGTAACTGCCATATGTGTATGCCAACAATATATCAATGTTAATGTGTACTTATAAGCAAACAATAATAGTAAAGTTACCAGAACAATATGCTCTGTATAATGACTGCAGGTATGTATAATGTGTTGCAATCCAGTGGTTGCAATGTTCATTGTAACTGTAACTATAATATGACATGCTCATTATTTCAGCCTTTATGTGTTACCATTGCACAAAAACTGGTAAAATAGAACTAAATATATTCCAACATGCTAAATCCAGCCACCAGAATTTGCCTTTTAGCATTCGGAAAGAAGAATTAGATGAAACCACTAAACCAAAAGATCTGTACACTTTGGCCAAACAATCAATGCCATAATCAATAAATATGGGCAGAACTGTGAACCATATATTGAAACAAATGGTACAAAAAATATTCTGAAGATCAAGAGAGGTTATTAGTTCTGAACAAACTGTTGATTATAATGCACCTGAAAAAGAAAAAGGACAAAAATATTTCTAAGCAGGGGATTATTTGAAAGAGTCTGAGGTTTGCAAATTTATGACTGACAAATTAATGAAAGTCCTAGGAGACATGAATGCAATAAAACAAGACATGCATGTCTTTTTTTAAGATGAATTTAAGGATTCAAATCTCCCAGTTGAAACTCTGAAAAATAAGTTCACAGATAAGCTTATGGAGTCCATCAATAAACACATTCCTATTACGTCAGTTCTTTCACGTCAGTACAAATCTGTTTTTTCTACTGAAAACATGGAAAATATTCCTGACAAAGGTGATCCAAAAAAGCCAATGGCCCGGATCAAATACCCACAAGAGTCTTGAAAGAATGTTCACAGGAAATTGCTCCAATCCTCAAAAAAATATTCCAAGACTCACTTGACAAAGAAGAAGTCCCAAAAGCATGGCGCACAGCAAATATAGTTGCAGTCTTTAAAAAAGGAGATAAAAGTTGTGCCACAAACTACAGGCCAGTTTCTTTGACATCTGTACCCTGTAAGTTTTTGGAGCATATAATTGTCAGACACATGATGAATCACTGCGAACTTTACAATATCCTGGTAAATTTTCAGCATGGATTCAGGACAGGCCACTCGTGTGAAACTCAGTTAATCACAACCTTACAGGATATACTCAAGGCTAGAAATGATGGGCAAATTGTTGACATGCTCATTCTCGACTTTAGTAAAGCCTTTGACACAGTCTGCCACGAACGGCTGAATCACAAGCTTGAGCATTACAGAATCTCAGGGCAGGTCGGTTCATGGATAAAAAACTGGCTTACAAACCATGAACAGATGGTAGTTATTGACGGTGATGAATCTGATCCTGTCCTTTTTAAATCTGGAGTGCCTCAGGGTACAGTACTTGGACCAATACTATTTCTACTCTACATTAATGACATTGGAGGGAAGCTTAAATATTCAAACATAAGGCACTTTGCTGATGAGAGCCTCCTATATAGAATAGTTGAAAATGACGATGATGCAGTAAAACTGCAAGAAGACCTAAATATGGTGGTGGAATAGTCAAGTGAGTGGCAAATGGACTTCAATGCTCAGAAATGCTACACCCTGAGCAGCACGAAAAAAGCCAAGCTCTTGATACAAGAAAATATACATTAAATGATCACAACTTGCAACATGTTGAACATCATCCCTACCTGGGAGTTGAACTCCAAACAAATATGAAATGGGATGAAAATATCAACAACATTGTCTGCAAAGCAAATCAAGTACTGGGATTTGTAAGAAGAAATTTCAATATGTGCCCAGGAAATATCAAAGAGGCTGCCTACAATACACTTGTGCGCCCTCACTTAGAATATGCATCAAGTGTGTGGGACCCTTACCTCAAAAAAGATATAGACCACGTAGAATCAGTTCAAAGACGAGCTGCTAGATTTGTGTCTGGCAACTGGAAGAGAGAAACAGGCACTGTAACAAAAATCCTGGAAGACCTAAAATGGGATTCACTAGCAGGGAGAAGAAGGACACAGAGGCTGGTTTTATTATTCAAGGCCATACATGGTGAAATAGCTTTGAAACTTCCAGAACATGTCAAAATGTAATCAGCTCCTACATGGAAATCACTATATCGAAATTGCGACAAGCTGTGACCCTTATAAATAAAGCTATTTTCCAAGGACAGTGACTGACTGGAATAATCTTCCCCCTCAATTAACTACTAATTGCATGCATATCGATTATGCTGAATGCATGAACCTGCTGATTGATATATCTATATACGCTCTCATAACCTGAAATTATTTTGGGATAGTAAAGTGCTTAATATGTGTTTAAAGTAAAATAACAATCCAAGAAAATGGGATGCTCAGACTTGGAGTAAGCCCATATTCTAAGATCAGGTCTCTCAGTGATAAACAATGATGATTGTATTCAATAAGCATCTGATAAGTGATAGTTTAAGAGAAACGGCATTTGGTCCTCCTTATTCTCTTCTGGCTGGGCTGGTCGGAGCAATATGACCGTTTCAGTGTCACCCCATTCACGCATGAAGAGATTCCAAACCACACACCTAGCGTGACATTCTCGTGACAGATATGAGGTGACAAATTAAAAAGTTGATTTTCTGATACTTAAAACTAGTCACCTGATTTATTTGTGTCTTGGTATAAGATTATGGAAGCTCGATACAACTAAATTTCTGACAGAATACTGGTTTACATCGCAACCAACTTGGGGTCTTTCCTTGACCTACTTACGATACAGCCAATCGTAGGTGTTAGGACGCACACTCCAAACACCTACGACGGCTCATAAGGGGGAGGAATTCACTGCCTCTGAAGTGTAACCCTAAATAACTTCTGCAAATGAATTAATTCAGACATGAAACTCGCCAGGAAGCAAGATTAGATGTGTAAGACTTTTGAAATGTCTTAATGATAAGTGTAGAGTGTGTGTGGTGTTCACACTGAGGTCGCGACACTGTGTCGCGACCTGTCTCTTCACGAGTGATAGGGGACACCTCACAACCCGACGTAGCCTCCAGAGCTCTGCTCGCGCAAGTCGGGGTTCCACAACTAGATAAGTGAGGACCCATAGCGGAGTTACCAAATCATGACACCCCAGTTACCTAATCTTTAGACATACACTGATCATAGTTACCGAATCTCGAGACAAAACAACATGGCCCAAATCAGACATTTAAGCCATTGTCCTGCCTACCTGTTGCATGAGATATTATTATATTGCTTTTATCTCTAACAAGGAACACAGAACAGTGACACAGTAAGCAAAATACCCCTCAAAACAAACTGCTGAGATTTCTCACCTGGTGCAGGGTTTGCCATTTTGATTCGGTAACTGCAGTTACCGAATCCAGTATCCCCCCAGTGCAATTGAATCTGATAAAAATAATCATCAACTTTTGGGACGTGAAACTAGTACAAGAACAAGGATTCCACTCACAGCGTTCAGACCGTCTCAAATTTCAATGATCTTACCACACAAAATCAGAATGACAACATGGTCACAATGAGAGATTTCTGGTATGCCTATAATACTTTTTTTAAAATGTCTGTTTTATTGTCCCCCTGCACAAGCACTCTGCTCAGATATTTTGCATTAAATCACACCAATTTTCTCTCAGTTACTTTTTACTTCATACTGCATGTAAATTGGGGCGGTTAAAAATAACAATGATATACTCACAGAATTCATCTGCAGAAAAATGACGGAAGAAAAGGTCGTCAGCATCTCCATTCGTCATCCACATTTTATATTTCAGATTCAAACCCTGTGTAGATATGATAAACATGCTTTAGTGATAACGTCACTTGGTTACAGAACATTTTATTGCACAGGTTCATGGAGTTATTTGACAGAATTATATTATAATATTGATGGTTTGCCATTATACAATTTTTTTAAAGTCATAATGATCACATCAATAAAAACTTTACAAAATGAAAATAAACACGATTTATTATAAAATAAATTGTGAAATTAGTTTTAACATCATTCCAGTCAAACACTGCAGATTTTGTTAGAGGCTGTTAAACGCATGTCCTTTGCATGACAAAATAGTTGCAAATATTGCGTGACAGCAGTTTGGATGACACAAAATTGATTTATTAAAATTGCAGACATTTGACAATTTTTTTCATATTTATCGTTTCTGAGTATAGTTTTGATGTATCAAAATTTATTATATGTGGCAAATACAATGGTACACAAGTCACCACCATAACATTGATTGGTTAAATAAACCTTGTTTACTCCACTAAAATATAGAAAGGGCAATTCACTTCTATATTTCAGGATCATTGCTAAACTGTATGCATGCATAACATAGACCACACGTATTCACATCACTAAACATGGTCAGTGGTTCTGATCATAGATTTATAGTAAATATATGGCACTGTGTACCAAGTTAATCTCAGCATCTGCGCTACCATCCTGCATTGAGGACAATGTTGTCAATCAATTATTCAGTACCAGGAAAATATTGTTCTGGTTGTTAGTTTAGTCCGCAATATATTTGGACTCTTCTCATAGAATCGATGCCATCATAATGGTGGTATTAATAGACTTACTCAGATTGTTTGCTCTGGTCCTTATAAAAGTTCTCTGAAACTTCTATCACTTCTATTAAGCTTCAAAATGGTGCAATGCTAAATTTGACACCACCCAGATAATATGTTAAGGCATTTTAGCAAGAAACCCCTTTGTCACACCAATTATCGTCTTTACATAATCAGTTGATTTTATGTAATATTTTAATATATGGAAGAAAAAGAACTCTATCCTGAAGCAAATAAATGAGTTATTAACTGTCTATTAAACCTGTCAAGTAAAAACTTGTTTTGAAAAGAAAAATGTAGTTTTGAAGCCTTATGTATTCATTTATGAGTAGAATATCAGCATCGCTGCCATTGGTCTGCAGTGCGAATTATGAGACTTTATCAGATTTTCAATTTAGTTTCGTAAAAGTCATTGTCCCAAATATTTGACGAAGCCAATAAATGCTTCATTCTGTTACTCTTGAGAGTGATTTCACTAGGCGATGAGATTATCTTGTGAGATAAGAAGCAGATCAGGGCTAGACTTGATTCTGACAACCATAGGAGATAATTCTACAGCAAAATCTGATGTTATTTCAGGTACTTTGAAGTAACAGCGCATATAGCAAAGAATAATTAAACTTTAATGGGCTAAGTTTAGAAAAATACAGTAGTGCCTGGCATGTGACCAAATTATCACCGAATGAACTTCACACTGCACAAACTCAAATATCAATCCCATATTATGCTCAAATATAATTTATATATCTCCGACTCAAAATAACAATATATCAAGTATTTTGTTTGAAAAGGATTTTGCTTGACATTTATACCATGTATAAAATAATGGGTAAGTTTAATAAAATAAACAGGGCAGGAAATGAGGACATAAAGAGTCTAAGCATCTAGCACTATATTAAATGTAACAGATATTCATGTCACATTGTTACGTAGCATAACTCACAACATTGGTTAGCACTCACAGTTAGTGAAAACAAATGATTTAAAGATCTCATAATCATTCGCTACATATTACATGCATATCATAATGTCTTAAAGGAGAACTAATTTCTATCCAAACTTTGTGCTATATCTAAGATTCATGAATGACAAGCCTTTAAGACATGCAGGAGAAACTACTGCAGATTTCAATAGCAGTGGTTAAAAAAATACACATCAGGTCAATATTTTTCATTATTTTGATTTGAAACAATATTTATTCTTGTACTTGAGTTTTTCTAATGTCATTCTTCTGATATTCTCTGTTTTCCTTTTATCCTTTGTCATATTGTATAAATTTGCTCTTTCCTTTTTTTCATTTTATTGCACTGTTCTCCTTATTACGTTAATCATCAGAGAATTCCCTTTTTATTATTGTTTGCCTGTAATTTCCAACTACCAGTACCCTACTCATTTTGCTGTATTACATCAGTGACATTTCTGAAAATCTGTGTTTCTGAATTTCACTACACTCTGGAAAGCCTATTATCCAAAATAATAATAATAATACATGTACATCTGGAAAAGCTAAATCTGAATTAAAATTTTCACAGGCAATAAAACATGTTGATGTATTCCAGCTGGATCATTATAATGCCACAAAATAAAATAAAAATATTTTATCATAGAATTTAAGGATTATCAGTATATTCTATTCCTTTTCCTACAGGAGATGTTTGAATAAATCTACCAATACATGCATACTAAAAGAGTCACTATATAGTAGTTCTGGCAGGGAAACAGCATTATATAATACTTTGCTAAAAACCTTTTAGAAAAGCATTAATTTGTTATACTCTTGATCCGCCACTTAATAAGACAGGCAATACTCCCATTATATAGCTTTCATGCAGTTAGTGTTTGTCAATACAAGGTTCAGATCAGGTTCAGATTATTAATTGCTGGGATATTTGTGAAGTTAAGGACTGATCACATGTCAAGTTGAATCTTGTCTACACCTGGGGTCTTGGGCTTGACCTACTTTTTAGAACCTTTGACTCTGCTCTCAATCACATTTTCATGTTTCATGTTCTTATTGGACAGCAGATGTTCCATACAGTGGATAGTAGATGTTCCATACAGTGGATAGTGGATGTTCCATACAGTGGATAGTAGATGTTCCATACAGTGGATAGTAGAGGTTCCGTACAGTGGATAGTAGATGTTCCATCCAGTGGATAGTAGATGTTCCATACAGTGGATAGTGGATGTTCCATACAGTGGATAGTAGATGTTCCATACAGTGGATAGTGGATGTTCCATACAGTGGATAGTAGATGTTCCATCCAGTGGATAGTAGATGTTCCGTACAGGGGATAGTAGATGTTCCGTACAGCGGATAGTAGATGTTCCGTACAGTGGATAGTAGATGTTCCATACAGTGGATAGTAGATGTTCTATACAGTAAATAGTAGATGTTCCATCCAGTGGATAGTAGATGTTCCGTACAGCGGATAGTAGATGTTCCGTACAGTAAATAGTTGATGTTCCATACAGTGGATAGTAGATGTTCCGTACAGGGGATAGTAGATGTTCCGTACAGCGGATAGTAGATGTTCCGTACAGTGGATAGTAGATGTTCCATACAGTGGATAGTAGATGTTCTATACAGTAAATAGTAGATGTTCCATCCAGTGGATAGTAGATGTTCCGTACAGTGGATAGTTGATGTTCCGTACAGTAAATAGTTGATGTTCCATACAGTGGATAGTTGATGTTCCGTACAGTGGATAGTTGATGTTCCATACAGTGGATAGTTGATGTTCCATACAGTGGATAGTAGATGTTCCATACAGTGGATAGTAGATGTTCCATACAGTGGATAGTGGATGTTCCATACAGTGGATAGTAGATGTTCTATACAGTGGATAGTAGATGTTCCGTACAGTGGATAGTAGATGTTCCATACAGTGGATAGTAGATGTTCTATACAGTGGATAGTGGATGTTCCATACAGTGGATAGTAGATGTTCTATACAGTGGATAGTTGATGTTCCATACAGTGGATAGTAGATGTTCCATACAGTGGATAGTAGATGTTCCGTACAGTGGATAGTAGATGTTCCATACAGTGGATAGTAGATGTTCCATACAGTGGATAGTAGATGTTCCATACAGTGGATAGTAGATGTTCCATACAGTGGATAGTAGATGTTCTATACAGTGGATAGTTGATGTTCCATACAGTGGATAGTAGATGTTCCATACAGTTAATAGTAGATGTTCCATACAGTTAATAGTAGATGTTCCATACAGTGGATAGTAGATGTTCCATACAGTGGATAGTAGATGTTCTATACAGTGGATAGTTGATGTTCCATACAGTGGATAGTAGATGTTCCATACAGTGGATAGTAGATGTTCCATACAGTGGATAGTAGATGTTACATACAGTGGATAGTAGATGTTCCGTAGATGTTCCATACAGTGGATAGTAGATGTTCCATACAGTGGATAGTAGATGTTCCATACAGTGGATAGTAGATGTTCCGTACATTGGATAGTAGATGTTCCGTACAGTGGACAGTAGATGTTCCATACAGTGGATAGTAGATGTTCCATACAGTGGATAGTAAATGTTCCATACAGTGGATAGTAGATGTTCCATCCAGTGGATAGTAGATGTTCCGTAGATGTTCCATACAGTGGATAGTAGATGTTCCATACAGTGGATAGTAGATGTTCCATACAGTGGATAGTAAATGTTCCATACAGTGGATAGTAGATGTTCCGTACAGTGGATAGTAGATGTTCCAAACAGTGGATAGTAAATGTTCCATACAGTGGATAGTAGATGTTCCGTACAGTGGATAGTAAATGTTCCATACAGTGGATAGTAGATGTTCCGTACAGTGGATAGTAGATGTTCTGTACAGTGGATAGTAGATGTTCCATACAGTGGATAGTAAATGTTCCATACAGTGGATAGTAGATGTTCCGTACAGTGGATAGTAGATGTTCCATACAGTGGATAGTAGATGTTCCATACAGTGGATAGTAAATGTTCCATTCAGTGGATAGTAGATGTTCCGTACAGTGGATAGTAGATGTTCTATACAGTGGATAGTAGATGTTCCGTAGATGTTCCATACAGTGGATAGTAGATGTTCCATACAGTGGATAGTAGATGTTCCATACAGTGGATAGTAGATGTTCCATACAGTGGATAGTAGATGTTCCATACAGTGGATAGTATATGTTCCATACAGTGGATAGTAGATGTTCCGTACAGTGGATAGTAGATGTTCTGTACAGTGGATAGTAGATGTTCCATACAGTGGATAGTAAATGTTCCATACAGTGGATAGTAGATGTTCCGTACAGTGGATAGTAGATGTTCTATACAGTGGATAGTAGATGTTCCATACAGTGGATAGTAAATGTTCCATACAGTGGATAGTAGATGTTCCGTACAGTGGATAGTAGATGTTCTGTACAGTGGATAGTAGATGTTCCATACAGTGGATAGTAAATATTCCATTCAGTGGATAGTAGATGTTCCATACAATGGATAGTAAATGTTCCATACAGTGGATAGTAGATGTTCCATTCAGTGGATAGTAGATGTTCCGTACAGCGGATAGTAGATGTTCCGTACAGTGGATAGTAGATGTTCCATTCAGTGGATAGTAGATGTTCCATTCAGTGGATAGTAGATGTTCCATACAGTGGATAGTAGATGTTCCATACAGTGGATAGTGGATGTTCCGTACAGTGGATAGTAGATGTTCTATACAGTGGATAGTAGATGTTCCGTACAGTGGATAGTGGATGTTCCATACAGTGGATAGTAGATGTTCTATACAGTGGATAGTAGATGTTCCGTACAGTGGATAGTAGATGTTCTATACAGTGGATAGTAGATGTTCCGTAGATGTTCCATACAGTGGATAGTAGATGTTCCATACAGTGGATAGTAGATGTTCCATACAGTGGATAGTAGATGTTCCATACAGTGGATAGTAGATGTTCCGTACAGTGGATAGTGGATGTTCCATACAGTGGATAGTGGATGTTCCGTACAGTGGATAGTAGATGTTCTATACAATCTATATAATTTTAGAAATATGACCAGAATCTGCCTACTCAACAAAGTGTAAACTACATAAATTTGATTTTAAAATCGTTAACCTGTTTTATAAAGTGTCAAATAACCATTTGTATTGGCAGACTATAAATCCATGCGACTGAAGGTAATTATATATGCTACAAGATTGGAGGCTGTGATCTGCAGCCTTTGTGAACCTCAGGTAATTCTGAAAACGCTGCTTACCGTTTTAGTAGTATTTGTCCTGATCTGTAAGCAAAGTGACCCAGGGAATTTTTTATAGTAAATTTACAAGGCAGAACATTTCACCCAACCTTAATATCTCTCACAGAATTCAGTTATGGACTGAATTATTTTTGTTATATTTGTTATAAATATTTTGTTTCTATGCAAAATGTCATTTATCAAAACAAATTTTCAATATTAATAAATGAACAAATCTTCATTCTCTCTTTTATCCTAAGACTCCTGTACACACGACAGATTTATAAATAATGTTTTACTTTTCAAAATCTTTCATGCATATTTTGATATCATACAATTAGCTAACATCTTCATTAAAACTTTCAAAATTTTAGCATGATTTTATCAGTTCTTAACTCTTTTCCCAACTGATAAATCATATTTCAATTTTCAATCTTTGAAAATATATGTAAGTAAATATACATTCACAAAATAGGTAATTATCAAAATTAGATAATATTTTGGTTTTCTAATAAAGGCAATGTGTCAAGCACTTGTTTTTTTTGATAGGTGATTTTCCTATATTAGTTGTTCCCTACAAAAATGTGATTTATCGTCAAGTAATTTGTGAAGTTTAATTTCCAATATTTAACACATAAGCAAAATCCCTTTGCTGTGATAAATCATCACAATGTAATAGACTTTAGTCTTTGAAAAGTGATATTTTCTGAGATTAGTTGTTGCCTAGACTACCGGTACTATTTCTGCACTGTTCAGTTTTACAGTGTCAGATAATTGGTCCATCATGTCAAAACAGCTGGAAAGAAGGCAGATTTAAATAAGAATGTCAATGATGAAGATGTGTAAGATATGGAGGATGCTGAATCAACTAAAAAAAACTTTGAATCTAAATTTGATGATGAATATGATGAAATGACAGAATCTGAGAACATCTTGAAAGTTGAATCAAGGAAATCATTTTCACATATTCCTGATTTGTCCTCTAGAGTTTGCACGCTCAAATAAAAATAGAAATTCAGATTGACATTAAACAGTGAATGTGCCAAATGTCCATGCAAAAGTGAGCGAGATTTATTGTTCTCAGGGGGGCCACTCCCTCTTCTATTCCACCAAGGTAGTATATCAGAGTATCAGGAGTATGAAGCCAGATTTATTGTGCACAGGGGGGCCACTCCCTCTTCTATTCCACCCAGGTAGTATATCAGAGTATCAGGGATATGAAGCCAGATTTATTGTGCTCGGGGGGCCACTCCCTTGTCTATTCCACCCAGGTAGTATATCAGAGTATCAGGAGTATGAAGCCACTGGGTCCATGAATGTCTATACTGCATATTGGATTATTTGATGCATATTAAATTTATTTTCTACTTAACAGTCTTTTTTTGTTAGATTTTATGCTTTGCTCTCATATATTAGACTTCCTTGTTGTGTAATAGGCTTTCTTGCTACAAATTACCGGGAGGTGTTATTGCTGTAAATACTTTGCTACAAATTAGGCTTTACTGCTTTATTTTATGCTTTCTTGTTGCATGGCTGCATATCAGGGTTATTGCTACATGATATTATGATTATTGTTGCATTTTAAATCTTAATGTTGCATTATTACTAACATTATTGCTGCATATTTGGTTTATTACTGAATAGTTTTGCATATTGCTGGATATTATTGATTAGTGCATCAGGCTTTATTTGTGCATGTCAGGCTTTATCATGCACATCAGGCTTCATTGGCACATGTCAGGCTTTGATGGCACACGTCAGGCTTTATTGGTGCACATAAGGCTTTATTGGTGCACATAAGGCTTTATTGGTGCACATCAGACTTTATCATGCACATCAGGCTTTATTGGCACATGTCAGGCTTTATTGGCACATGTCAGGCTTTGTTGGCACACGTCAGGCTTTATTGTTGCACATAAGGCTTTATTGGTGTACATCAGGCTTTATTGGTGCATGCCAGGCTTTATTTGTGCATGTCAGGCTTTATTGATACATGCCAGGCTTTATTGGCACATGTCAGGCTTTATTGGCACATGTCAGGCTTTGTTGGCACACGTCAGGCTTTATTGGTGCACATAAGGCTTTATTGGTGCACATAAGGCTTTATTGGTGTACATCAGGCTTTATTGGTGCATGCCAGGCTTTATTTGTGCATGTCAGGCTTTATTGGCACATGTCAGGCTTTATTGGCACATGTCAGGCTTTGTTGGCACACGTCAGGCTTTATTGGTGCACATAAGGCTTTATTGGTGTACATCAGGCTTTATTGGTGCATGCCAGGCTTTATTGGCACATGTCAGGCTTTATTGGTGCACATCATGCTTTATCGGTGCACATCATGCTTTATTGGTGCACATCAGGCTTTATTGGTGCACCTCAGGCTTAAACAGTGCATATAAAAGTTTAAAAAGGCTTAAACACTGCATATTAGGCTTAGATGATGCATTAAAAACTTCAGCTTTGACATTAGATCTTGTTTACAGTTCATAAAACATCAACTTCCCAGATTAATTTATAATCCTGTCATAAGTTTGCAAAATTTACCAATCAGTGTCAATTTTTTTACGATCAATGTCAAATTTTCCAAAATTAATTTCCAAATATTAATTTGCCCTGTCCATTTATAAAAAAACCTGCAAATTATGCTTTGGTTTATTTGTGAGTAATAAATGCTGTGTTTGAAAGGGCAAAAAAATTGATATCAAATATAAATATGATATATTTATATATGATATGTGACAGATAATGAATGATCGTGATAAAGCGAAGGCAAATTGCAAGTTAAAATCATTATCACATGTTTCCATGAGACACCAGAATTTTGAAAATATCATAAATAAACAAGTTTTTCTAAATATTCATTGCATTTCAAATGGATTCTAATAAAATCACCCAATATGCCACAATATGGAGCTAGATTTTGTTTGATCACATGTGTTGGCAGACAATCCTAATTCAGAATATGAGAGATGCATGAATTATCTCACTATGGCATCTAAAATATTTTATGGTGTTAATATATCAATATATTTCATGGTCGTGTTTGTGTTATTCTGTCAAGTACATGTACTGCTCCTATAATATGCTACTAAATCTCAAACCGGAAAAACAAAATGTCTGTTGCATAATGCATCTTTGTGTTATTGTGGTAGTTTTTAAGCTAATTATATTCATTATTTACCTAATGATAAAATATATCACTGAATATTGCAAATTTGTCCCCAAAAAGTTTGTAAAATTTTGAAAATCAAATGTAGAAATTAATGTTTATTTTAGCCAATACAATAAAATCAATGGACAAACTTCAAACTGTCATAACTCATGTAAATCATGCATCTTTGATAGGGATGAACTTTCCTTTTGACATATGACATTTGATACTGCCTACTTAATCATTGCTTCTTCCTTCCTCATTTACGGTAACTAATAATTTACATGCATATATATAATCATTTTCTGAAGGTTTATCAATTCTCCTCATCAGCAAAAAATGCAAAAATCATATTTGATGTCAAATATGATTTTTGCTTTTAGAAATGTGACAATTTGAGTACTATTTGAGATATCCAATATTGCGATGTATATAATTTTTTCTTGCTCTAAAAATTTTGAGAAATTAGGCTCCATTGGATTAATTTATTGAGTCAGTTTATAATGTTTGGAAAAAGAAAATCTCGACTTCATCTCTGCTACTTGTGCATTCCAGCTAAACTGATAGTGTCATGGCAACCATTAATAATTATCACTTAATTATTATTGATTAATATGGCAACACAATGATCAAGCAAAGCAAGCAAATAAGTATTAAGATAAGTAAGCTAAATCAGCATGTTCAAGAGCAATAAAATAACAGAGAAGATATTTAATATATTTATAAATATGCAGTGAGAACTAAGTTGGTCATAAAAACTTGTATAACAAGCTAGCATGACATTGAGAAAACAATTATAATATATTATAATGGTTTATGCAGTGAGTGCTCTTGTCAGAAATCAATATCCGTAGATTTGATTACTTGAATATAAATCAATATGATTTATAGTGAATAATTATACCTGGTAAATTGAACTTTTTATGGACTATATATGTGTCATAATCAAAAGTTCTGGTTCCAAGATGTTTTTTTTTCAATGGTGAAATAGTAAGTGAGAAAAATTGTTAATACACATGGATTAACAGTGGAGAAAAAGGGAGGGGCTAACCTTGGCAAAATAAAAGAAAAGTTATGAAAATATTCGACAATAATGAAAGAGGGTAGGGCCATGAAAGGGGGAGAATCACGAAAGGGGGTAGAGTCATGAAAAGGGTGAGTCATGACAGAGGGAGAATCACGAAGGGTCATGAAAGGGGAAAATTAGGAAAAGAGGTGAGTCATAAGGGGGAAAGTCATAATGGGGAAGAGTCATAAAGGGGGAGTCATAAAGGGAGAGTCATCAAGGGGGAGAATCGTGAAAAAAGGGAGGAGCAATTTTGTCATGTGGACCAATTACCTTGACACTATCACAGTGACTGACAGCTATATACCACCAACGTTCACGAGCAGAGCGGAAACTCCGACCCCCGGAGCAGGTGTAAGTTCCATTCTGGACTTTACATCCGGACCACTGAGCGAAGATATCCAGGTAGATGACCTGGTTGTTATCCGGATTCAACATGCTCTCCCGCTGCCAGCAGTTCTGATTTTGTGTTTTTAAAGAAGAAAAAAGGAAAAATCACATATTAATTTTTCTCACAATTAAAAAATATGTAAAATTACCTGGCCGGAGCCACAGTGGCTGACTGCGACGAACCACCATCTTTCTCTGGCTGACCGGAAGCTCCGCCCACCTCCGCATACTAAGGTAGTCTCATCCAACTTACACCCAGACCACACATATCTGGTGGTGAGGTTGATCACTTGGTTGTTCTCTGGATGAAGAACAGCCTCTTTCTGTTGACATGTCTGTTGAAAACATTATCATATCATGATAAAAACTCTCTGATATAAAGATGTGCACCTGTTCAGAGGATTATTTCTAACTGAGGTTTGATAAAGGTTGTATCTCTATATCACAACAAAATGTGGCATTTTTCAAGATAACTAGTTTAAAAAAATATTTTTATTTAATTGCTTTTAACATATATCACTGAACATGAACACTGGCATTTTCTGCAGGCATTCTTGTTGATTTAAAGAAATCAGCGGCCATGTCTACAAACCTATCCCAGTATGCAAATTATACATGACACAAGAGAAACCTGGTGGATCATAAATGTTGAAACTCGAGCAGTGAGAATTTAAGCTGCAGCAGGAATCAGTAACGATTAAAACTCATATTATAATGTGCAAAAGTTCAACAAAACTTCTTGTATAACACCTTCCGTATTCAAAGACAGTCCAAGCCAAGTATTACTCAATGCTCACATGTCTTATATTGTGCAATACAAATTCAGACATTGATCTTGTTGAAATAATTTTACAAATATTTACTTGATAAACAGATGTTGAATTTCACGATACATGGAATATTTCTGTTGCAGTAAATCCATAACTCTCTGTTCCAATCACATGCAACATGGTAGGTATATCAATATTTGCACTCCCATAGAAAGAAATGAGACCACAACAGTCTTGGAAAAACACAAATAATTTGTCGTGTATGTGATTTTTTTCTATTGTGGTTTTCTTATTCCAAACCATGTGTCTTGATGAAGTTAATATTTTTTCATTTAAGTTAAAAAAATAATACTATGTGTATGATGATTTAAATATCAAAAGTCCTAATCTATGAATATACAGAAGATATTAACATGGAAAATTATCATCTGTGACACGGAGGAATTTCATGAATCTTATGGCTCTGAAATGGTTGTGTAGTCATGGGGGGAACTGAGTATTTGCTAGCAACAAGCAAAACAGGGTTCAGAACAAGGAGGTCGATCATGACCAAACAATATGTATCATCCAACACTGAGCCAACATATATGTTATAACTTCACAGTCTGGAGGCCAAGATCAGACTGCCCTCTTTGAACCAGAAAGAATCAACAGACTGACACACACATTGAAGAATGTACGAATAATTTCAGTTTAAAGATGTTGGCATTTTCTTTTGAAATATTAACTGTCTAACTGGTAGCTTTGGGTATTTGGGTAAAAAAATAACAATAAAAAATATAAAAAAATAGATAAAAGAAAAAAATTAAAAATAAAAAACAAACAAAATTTATTTCTGAAAATCAATTTGTTATAGTCTTTTAGCCATTGGCTTGATGCCCTATGTGAAATAGATAATATTACAGGATAGCTAAATCTACAGATGGCTTTTCCTTTAATTTGTTAAAAACAGCTTTTGTTTTAAATCTCTCAATAAGAATATGATTTTGACAAAAATGTGTGATGGTCAATCTGTACTGTGTATCTGAACCGTTCTATGTGTGTGGCACCCAATAATCAACACTCGTGGTTTACTGATGAGACTGTTGGCTGTTCTGCAGGAAAATCAATACCAGAATTATATCCTCCCAATCTGCATCCAAGCAGTCAAATCAACCACATATATGATCACCCACAACACTGAACCAAAACCGAACAACAAATTATGACCTTTCATATAAATAGCCAATAATTTTGTCTTGAAATAATCCACCTTAATGGATCACAATTTAAATATATTATAAATATATATTTTATGTCAGCACAACTCCTCATTATCTAATCACTGATAGTAGAGATTGGTAGGGGGTATATATGCGTTAGGCTTTCATATAGAGATTGATATATCACAGACTGTATGGATGTCGTGACCTGACTTGCCAACTTAGGTCTGTTTTGGTTGTGTGATTGAGGTATCCATCACAGCTCAAATCATATGCTAATGATTAAGGTCAATACATTCTGAATATTTACTGAATAAAGTTTGATACATCTAGCACAATCGTAACACGATGAGTCAATACAGTCTTTCTGTGTACGAAGCATATCCCAGCTTGTTTCGCGATCATGTTTGAAGTAAGGTTGTGTGCGGGGTTTATATTTGTCATTGTATGTATCACGGCCTTCTTTCCATGGGATCGTTTAGTCTGGTGACTAAGACCTAACCATTATAATCCAATGGCAAAATTATTGAAGGTGTCAAGTGGCTATGAAGAACACTTCAGGATAAATACCTTTCTGTATTTCAAGGTGATAAAATTGCACCGGGATAATTCTTCAAAATGTTTATCTAATATTATATATTATACCACCAACAGAGTTATAGCTATCTCGGATGTTGGTTTTGATAGGTGTGTGATCAAAATCATTTCATAAATGCAGTTGGATTGACTTGCTCATTGAATGAATATTGACTGTTTTATTAAAAAATACTTCCTGTTACCTTAGTTTGATTAAAAAAACTTCCTGTTACCTTAGTTTGATTAAAATAATATTCACTCAAATGCGCATATTGGCAAGCAAGTATCTAAATCTTAGTCAAAAATTGAATTTGATTTAATTCTGAACTTGTTTGTATCACTTCAAGGTTTTGCTATTTTGTCAAAATCCATCTACATTTACCTTGAATGACATTGCAGACAAACACAACCCTTTGTAATAGATATATTTGCATGTTACAAAATATTTTCTGAAATGGTCTGGAATCCAGAAATTAATGAATTCTGGAACTGAAGGACCCAAGTAGCATTTAAAAGGTCACAGTGGGAAGTTAATAAATTTCCCTTTTTTACCCACAATTAAAAAGTAATATACCCCTATATCACTGATATTGGCATTTAATTATAAAAATATGAAAATAATTCTATCTAAAAGGGCATACTCTTTTATTACATTTTTTTCTTTTAAAAATACTTATTATTATACTTTTATATTAAAAACCAAAATAAGAAAATTATATTTTTCATTCTTTTCACGAGGCCATTTGTGTCCATAATAAACAAAAATCTTGTCTATTTGTTTTCATAACCATAAATGAATAAACATTTGCCTCAAACTAATTTTTATTCAGCTATGTATGAGGGACTTAATACAGTGGACCAGTAAATTGGACACAAATTCATTACACAAATGGGCCACAGGAATTTGCAGGTGATGTTTAACTGAGCCTTGTGCAACATCTCTGTTGCAACAACATCAATGCTTTCATAACAATTATTAACTATATTTAAATAGATAATATAAAAAGTCAGTGAAACCAGGACCTTACCTTGTCTGTTTTATATACTGCAGGCCACTGGTCTGCATCATCAAAATATAAAAGTATGTTCTGTGGCTCATATTCCTGAAATCATAAAAAAAAATCAAGTTTGAATGAAACAAGATAATTGTGATGAAAATATATTCTATCATTTTTTTAACATTTTCAAAATATGGGCAGAAATTGATTAAGCAGTTGCTTATATATTAATGTTAACATTGGGGTATTAATGTTAACATTGGGATATTAATTTTAACATTGGGATACACCAGAGTTGGACAATAGGTGGGATTCCATCACCAGTTTGACCTTTTGGTCCATATTTCTCTAATAAGATCCTCCCATCTCTCTTCAGATCCTCTTAAATGTTTTTGACAAACTTCTATTTGGTCATAAACTCACTCCAAAGAGAACTACATCAGTTTTCAGCGTGTGTTCGTTGTTTACTTGCATCTCACTGCACGTGCCGGTCAATGACGTCATGTCAATGGTTGGCACGTGCATGAGGCAATGACGTAACACAAATATGATATGCTTAAAGAGGGCAAACAAAAATCTCAGCATATACATCATATTTGCATGGGCATCAGTATCCCTGCATGTCCTGTGAGCGGCTGGAAGCTAACACAATCCTCCATGACTCACCCTATAAAATTCCAATTGGGAATTATGTGAATACATATGGTCATGCATACTTCACTATGGTATGGTATATCATATCCGACTATGAGCTCAGAATGCTTTTACAGTGGAAAGGTCTCCTTCAAATTTGGTGCAATAGTTTGGTGATCCACAGAGAAAACTTGAGTTTTACAACAATCCATATGCAGAAATAGTGTCTAAAATGCTAAACATAAGTAAACTGACCCTATCCTTATGATAAGATGTCATTGGCTTTCCATAGTGCCACAATTTCACTAAGTACCAATATGCCATAAGAACAATCGGCGGGATGCCAATTGGTTTTGCTGAGTAAACTTATAGATGTTGAACAATATTACATAAGCCTGCTCGACATCTCTCAGGTGTGAATGGGTAAATAATCTCTATCTGGAATAGGTTTATATACTTCCCATGTTGATGGGCTAATATATTAATATCTCTTGATTACAACAGGTGGATATTTCTTGAAATAAATTTGCCAATATTTTCCCCCTACATATAAATTAACATCTCTTTTGTGGACATAGTATATATTGTGGACATAGTATATATTTCTCTCTCATGAGAACTTATTTATAGCTCTTTCATAGACTACAGTTAGAGACAGAGATATTTAAACATGTTTTAAATGTCTCTGTTATAGATATAAGCCAGTATTTCTATTATTGGATTTGTGCCATTTACTCTCCAATAAGTGGAGGTAATTTCTCTCTTAAATTAATAAGTAGTGTATCTATGTTAATGGAATGTTTTGATAAACATTCCTCTCATGAGAATATGCTTATGTTTCTTTAATGGGTAAATGCTCATATTTTTTCATAATGTTTGATTTATATCAACATCAGGGGAATCATTCCTGTCATGGATAAAGATTCAAATCAACAATTTCTTGAGAATGGGCTATTATTTCGGAAGATCGAAATTTAAGAAAAATAAACATAAGACATGTAAATGAATAACATCTTTATTTCTATATGCAAAAAAGTTAAATATAACTCATATTGGAAAAAGGATTTTGTCTCTGGCATGCAGTACTATTATCAACAAAATATGCAAATATCCCTTGGATTTCATTGTCACAAAAATAAGGAATGGTGAAAGACATCAAAAAGGTTATCATTACTCAGGCATTACTCAGACCAGGAATTATTTACTGGTGGGGTAGGAAAATAAAATTGCATATTTTTTTCCCCTTGCAAGGCCATTTTCAATAATTCTTTCCCAATCAAATTATATCTCCAGATGTTTTGTCCCTGGTCTGTCGGATCAGGTGTACACTTCCTTATATCTTTGCTCGTCTGTATGTTTGGTAAAGCATTCAAACTATTCATGAATTAATAAGGTATCTTTTTCCGCCTTGATATCAGAAATTGTTGGCTTTTTGGGGGAAGAGAAACTGCTAGAACTGCCATGACTGAGCTGCACTCCCCTACCTCAAAGCATAAAAAAGGTTCATATGGAATGGAAACATAAAAAAGTGCCCCATTCAGCTGTTATTTTTATTACTTATATTAAAGTAGAAATATATATATTTTTAATTTATTGGGGAGAGGGGTATGTTGGCTAAAAAGGTATTTTATTTGTATTTGTTGCTCATGTGTGAAGAACTGGCCCCAAAATGCAATGGGTAGATTGTAGATCGTAGTTGTGCCGTGCAAAGCAAAGCCCAATTTTTGTCATGGTTGCCTTTTGCCCTCTAAAATTAACTTCTGCAAAGTTGAAACTCAAATATTTTTTCCCAATTTCAACCATTTGAACATTTTTATTTTCTAGAGATGAACAGATTTTAATTTTTTTCCCAATGTTGGCTTTCTCAACATATAAAAATCAAGGAAAATATCAACAAAGAAATCATATCAATACATGAACCAAGAATAAAACAAAAACATTAATTAACACTGAAATTTGGTTATGCCAATATACAATTTAGATTTATGGAAATGAGCCAAACAAATCATAATACTATTTCACTTGATTAAGCATCAGAGTATCATAAGGAAAATATACTGATAGAGGATAATTTTTAAAAATAATTTTCTTAATTGAAACACTGCTGAGAGCAAAACGCGGACAAATAACTGTCATGAGGAAAGTTCTTTGCCAAAACATATCTATATTCCAAAATATAGCGTTCAATAATTTAATAAATAAAGGATAAGACACCTTCCTCATGAAATATTTTTTCTGTGGGTTCAATTAGATTATAACAGAACTATAATGAGAAGGGTAATTCTGAGCAGCATATGAGGTTCATGTTCTCATATGTAACACCTCTCAACATTTTTCACCCACAAAATCCAAAAATGGCAATTCTCATTGTTTAATTCCTTTTAATTCAATACTGTGGATATTTTCGCTTTGTTATTCCCGGAACATGAATCCCACAATGTTTATCCCAGGAATTCTGCGTGTTCTAACAAGGACTGTCCATGATATCTATTTTAGTTGCATTCATAAAATTACAAAAAAAAAAAAAAAAAAAAAAACCTAAAATCTACGAGACCAGACACATTTCGTGATACAATGTGTCTTAATCATAGAAGTACTTCAAAATCTTTGTCACGCATGACTGGTTCCTGAAATCGTGATTTACTAATCAAAATATAAAATCTTACCTGTGGATATTCAAAATTGAACTCTAATCTCCCCCTGTCTGACAGGAAACAAAACCTGGCTAAGAAATGCCAGTCCTGAAAAGATACAAAACTCACATTTATCTTACATAATCATCAATAATTTTTGATAATGATTAAGACATTCAGATTGGCTGTACAAGTCTAAAGAAATAATGACACTCGTCAGCCATGTTGTTTTTCTATACAGGTAGATAACGTAGACACTGTTAACTGGAAGTGGGACCTTTCCTTTCAAACCATGATTTTGCGTAACTGGCCTTTTAATCACGGATAAAACTCACCTCAGCAGTTTTCAAATGTCCTTCTATGTATTTGCATTCTCCTATATTGAAGTGTAATATTTCCAATAATGTGAAAATTAAACTTAAAATCTTGTATCTTTGCTCCATGATTATGACAGAGGCATTCAGAAATAGAGCGAGTCACGTGTCCCGCGTCCATAGCAACCTTGTAAACAAACTGCACAGGCCAGTCAATAAACGTTTCCTCTCTCATGTCGGACAGTGGAGAGTTCACGGCCTTGTAATCATGTTAAAGGGGCACATTTGAAGTTTACTTTTAATATAAATTAACATTTTTATCTTTCAGAAGTCAATATACACCGAGACAAAAGAACCAAGAAATGGATAATGGCGCGAAATTGCAAGCTGTCACAACCAGATATGCAATGCAGACCTGTCAATCATTTCGTGATTACTTTCGCCTGTCAATCAAGTCAGTGTGCCGGGATCAGAAGGATAACTGCAGACCGATTTGAAATACAATTATTTCCTCATGGATTCATGTTACAATTTCTCATATATGAGCTGAGGGCCGTGATTGAAGCGTTAACCTGTTGTCCTTGTAAATCTGTGACCGGGCGGGTTGTCATTTTTCAGGTCAGGCGACATGACAATTCATTGAGGCAGCACGTACATATACTATATCTGCTATAAAGTAGTTCTCGTCACGAAATAACTGAAATAATGTTGAAAGTGATGTAAAACCCCCAAACAAACAAGTGCTGAAACGAAATTCTTTAGAAAAAAATAAATGCAAAATTGAATTGTCCTTTTATTTGTTTCCCATAACCATAGAAAAAGTATATTTTTTCTCTATTTCTCTCTGTCCTGTCACTTAACTACATTGTCTCCATAACCAACAATAGACAATTTAAATTAATACAATTGCATATAGTTCAATTATCAGTGGTGTTATTTGGATATGATTGATTCTTGAGTGATTCTTTCTAATATGTTTGAGAGATATTTCTACATGTTAAATACCTTTCTACGACTCCCCAGAAATAGTTTGATATATCAAAGATCTTCAAAATGACTCATCATATGTGTCTTTTATGTCACTCACCAAAGGCAGTGAAATACACAATATGCCTGTTGTATGAATCACTGGAGGGTGTCTGATAAATGTATATCAAATATTTATTATTTTCACCTAATTCTCTACCCTGATATTGTAATTATTCCTTTGTCCTGATACTTAACCCCCTGACTGATATTGACCAAACCCTCTGTCCTGATATATTATAACATTTAATTACCTAATCCTCTACCCCGATACTCTACCTCACCCTCTATCTTAACCTAATCATCTAATCTGATATTTTAGCCTCTGATATAGGCAGGTACATTCATGCAAGATCAGCAGAAAATATTTCCCCATCACCAACAACCCAACAAGAGTGAGCAATGTCAAGGTCATACCAGGGATTTCTGATCATGACTGTCCCATTCTGGATCTGGACCTTAGACCCATCCGGAATAGACAGAAGCCAAGGGAAATTCCCCTCTACAAAAAGGCACGCTGGGACACCATGGCAGAAGAGCTACAGGCTACAGGAGAGCGCATCCAGCAGATGGCGCCACATACTCCAGTCCAAGTGTTATGGGACATGTTTAAGAAGACCATCACTGAGGCTATTAACAACCATATCCCACACAAGCTCTGCAAGAAAAAGGACAACCTGCCTTACATCACACAGGAAGTGCAGAAATTGATCAACAGAAGGGACCGTGCATATGCAAAAAGAAAGAGATCTCGGAGAAACTTTGAGTGCTCATCAATCCAATATGAGAATATTAACCAGAAAGTGACCAACCTGAAAAGAGAAGTGCAGAAAGCCATACGGAGAGCATACTGGAAGTACATAGAAGATATTATAACACCAATGGAAGACAGTGAAGAAGGCAATTTTAGTGGATTAAAAAGATTTTGGACTTTTGTGAAGCACATGAGGAAGGACGACAATACCATCTCGCACCTCAAAGTTGACGGCAAGAAAATCTTGGACCCACCAGGAAAGGCCAACAAGCTCAATGAACAATTTGAGTCAGTCTTCACTAAGGACAGACCAACAGACCAACCTGAAGGCACTTATCCGACCCCGCCACAATACCCTGAAATGCCAGAAGTAAACATTACTGTACCAGGAGTGCAAAAGATGTTAGAACGCCTGAAGATTCACAAAGCCGCTGGTCCTGACCAGATAGGGCCCAGAGTTCTGAAGGAACTAGCACCCACCATTGCCCCAATACTGACAGTCATTTTCAGGAGGTCCTATGAGACAGGAGAAGTACCCCAGGACTGGATTAGAGCCAATGTAGTGCCGATTTACAAGAAGGGACCCAGAGACAATCCAGCTAATTATAGACCAGTCTCCTTAACCTGTATTGCCTGCAAACTGTGTGAACATATCATCACAAGTAACATAATGAGGCACAATAGGGAACATGGGATCCTATATAAGCTGCAGCACGGGTTCCGGGACAAACGCTCTTGTGAGACCCAGCTCATAGAGTTTATAGCCGATGTCACCAACAACATGCAGGAAGGCAAGCAGACTGATGTTCTCGTAATGGATTTCAGCAAAGCGTTTGACAAGGTTAGTCACAGACGGCTCATACAAAAGCTGAACCATTACGGGATCACCGGGCGTACCAACAAATGGATACAAAGCTTCCTCTCCAACCGCAAACAAACAGTGGTGCTGGAAGGCGAGTCATCATATGAAGCTGATGTCACATCAGGAGTCCCCCAAGGTAGTGTCCTTGGTCCATGCTTGTTCTTACTGTATATTAATGATATGCCAGACAACATCTCAGCCAAGGTCAGACTATTTGCAGACGACACAATAGTCTATCTGACCATCTCATCCACAGAGGAGGCCGAGAGTCTCCAGGCAGACCTTGACAGGCTGGCAAAATGGGAGGAAACCTGGCAAATGGAATTCCACCCCCAAAAGTGCCAGGTTCTCACTATCACCCGCAACACCAAGAAGGTAGTGAAGCATTTGTACCGACTCCATGGCCACATACTAGAAGCAGTCACATCAGCTAAATACCTTGGAGTCACCATCACCAGTGATCTCCGTTGGAACGAGCACATCACAAACATAACCAATAAAGCCAATAGAAGCCTGGGATTCCTGAGACGAAACCTCAGAATCAACTCCCCTAATCTAAAAGCTACTGCCTACAAAACACTAGTGCGTCCACTAGTAGAATACGCCTCCACAGTCTGGGACCCTCATACTCAAAATAACATAAAGACAATAGAAATGGTCCAGCGAAGAGCTGCCAGGTACACACTGAACAGGCACAGGAACAAGTCCAGCGTCACTGACATGCTGGAAGTATTGGACTGGGAATCGCTGGAAGTCCGCAGAAAGCAAGCCAGGCTTGCTATGCTCTACAAGATGCAGAACGGGCTTGTTGCGACAGATCACCTAGAACACCTGACGCCAGTTACCAGTGCAACCAGGCACTGCCATGCTCTGGGGTTCCAGGTCCCACAGTCCAGGGTGGACTACCACAAGTTCGCCTTCTTCCCGAGGACTGTGGTGGACTGGAATGGGCTCCCCCCTGAAGTGGCCGGGGCTCCATCCCTTGATGCCTTCAAGAAGGCGTTGAGGAAGAATTAGACCACAGGAGCATGATCAGCACATCACCAGCACCGTCCGTCTCGCGTGGCAGCTCTCTGGGACGCCGGAGGTGCAACCATAACCACTCTGGGGCCTGCGTGCCACCGAGGGGTAGGACAAGAGGTGACCCCCGGGCACCTGGAGAGTGCTGCGATGGACATGTAAATAGGGCACATCACGTCAACCCTACGCATGCACACTGCACCGAGCGACAGTCTTCAATCTATGAAGTTCAGCTCGTATATGGAAGAAGAAGAAGAAGAAGACCCGTGCTATCAATAAAATTATCTTCCCCATTATTACACTTTGTGTGCCAACAGACCACATTTAAAGTTCCTACTTGTGATCAATAACATTTCAATTAATTTCTGCCTCGCTGTCTTCACAGCAATGCTGGTAGCAACACTGTTTTTTTTCTGAATCATGGATAAGATTATTCAAACACATGTGAATAATCGTATTGATCACAATAATCAATACTTCATTGTTGTCTTAGAATGTGTCTCTCTTCAGTATATGTATATGGTTTCAGGGACTATTGTATTGGTTGAGCAGATGATGTCTATTTTTAGCCAGCTAGTTCCAGGTATTTTTAATGGCCAAACATATCTTGTTTGTTTCTCATCGACCTGATAATCCTTTTCTCACAGACAAACAAGAGAAATCCATCAACATGTCTGTTTTGTAGATAGCAAATATCTATGGGACGCAGAGAAATATACAATCAGAAGATTTCTATTTCACAAATTTGAAAGAAATTCGATATTTCGTTTTTTTCTCTCATGTGTACCTTTTGTACGTGTGCAATATGTTCGTGTGCGTTATGTTTGTTCGTGTGCGTTAATATATATATATATAATTTCAATTTTCCACTTAATTTCAATTTTCCACTTAACCCTTTTTCTTTTAAAATTCTACCTATGCATTATCCCCTATTCTGATGATCAAATCAATCATCTACTTTGAAACTGAAACTATATCTCCTCTCTGATACTTAATTTACCCGACCCTCCACTCTGATACTTAACCTGACCTTCTACTCTGATACTTAACCTGACCTTCTACTCTGATACTTTACCTGACCCTCCACTCTGATACTTAACCTGACCTTCTACTCTGATACTTAACCTGACCTTCTACTCTGATACTTAACCTGACCCTCCACTCTGATACTTAACCTGACCTCCACTCTGATAATTTAACTGACCCTCCACTCTGATACTTAACCTGACCTTCTACTCTGATACTTTACCTGAGCCTCCACTCTGATAATTTACCTGACCCTCCACTCTGATACTTTACCTGACCCTCCACTCAGATACTTTACCTGACCTTCTACTCTGATACTGAACCTGACCTTCTACTCTGATACTTTACCTGACCCTCCACTCTACTACTTTACCTGACCTTCTACTCTGATACTTTACCTGAGCCTCCACTCTGATAATTTACCTGACCCTCCACTCTGATACTTTACCTGACCCTCCACTCAGATACTTTACCTGACCTTCTACTCTGATACTGAACCTGACCTTCTACTCTGATACTGAACCTGACCCTCCAATCTGATACTTAACCTGACCTTCTACTCTGATACTGAACCTGACCTTCTACTCTGATACTGAACCTGACCTTCTACTCTGATACTGAACCTGACCTTCTACTCTGATACTGAACCTGACCTTCTACTCTGATACTTAACCTGACCTTCTACTCTGATACTTTACCTGACCCTCCACTCTGACACTTAACCTGACCTTCTACTCTGATACTTTACCTGACCTTCTACTCTGATACTTTACCTGACCCTCCACTCTGATACTTAACCTGACCTTCTACTCTGATACTTAACCTGACCTTCCACTCTGATACTTTACCTGACCTTCTACTCTGATACTTAACCTGACCTTCTACTCTGATACTTAACCTGACCTTCTACTCTGATACTTTACCTGACCCTCCACTCTGATACTTAACCTGACCTTCTACTCTGATACTTAACCTGACCTTCTACTCTGATACTTAACCTGACCTTCTACTCTGATACTTTACCTAACCTTCTATTCTGATAATTTACCTAACCTTCTATTCTGATACTTTACCTGACCCTCCACTCTGATACTTAACCTGACCTTCTACTCTGATACTTAACCTGACCTTCTACTCTGATACTTAACCTGACCCTCCACTCTGATACTTTACCTAACCTTCTACTCTGATACCTTACCTGACCTTCTACTCTGATACTTAACCTGACCCTCCACTCTGATACTTAACCTGACCTTCTACTCTGATACTTAACCTGACCTTCTACTCTGATACTTTACCTAACCTTCTATTCTGATAATTTACCCGACCCTCCACTCTGATACTTACCCTGACCTTATACTCTGATACTTAACCTGACCTTCTACTCTGATACTTTACCAAACCTTCTATTCTGATAATTTACCTGACCCTCCACTCTGATAATTTACCTGACCTACTCTGATACTTAACCTGACCTTCTACTCTGATACTTAACTTGACCTTCTACTCTGATACTTAACCTGACCCTCCACTCTGATACTTAACCTGACCTTCTACTCTGATACTTAACCTGACCTTCTACTCTGATACTTTACCTAACCTTCTATTCTGATAATTTACCTGACCCTCCACTCTGATACTTTACCTGACCCTCCACTCTGATACTTTACCTGACCTTCTACTCTGATACTTAACCTGACCTTCTACTCTGATACTTAACCTGACCTTCTACTCTGATACTTTACCTAACCTTCTATTCTGATAATTTACCTAACCTTCTATTCTGATACTTTACCTGACCCTCCACTCTGATACTTAACCTGACCCTCCACTCTGATACTTAACCTGACCTTCTACTCTGATACTTAACCTGGCCTTCCACTCTGATACTTAACCTGACCTTCTACTCTGATACTTAACCTGACCTTCTACTCTGATACTTAACCTGACCCTCCACTCTGATACTTTACCTAACCTTCTACTCTGATACCTTACCTGACCTTCTACTCTGATACTTAACCTGACCCTCCACTCTGATACTTAACCTGACCTTCTACTCTGATACTTAACCTGACCTTCTACTCTGATACTTTACCTAACCTTCTATTCTGATAATTTACCCGACCCTCCACTCTGATACTTACCCTGACCTTATACTCTGATACTTAACCTGACCTTCTACTCTGATACTTTACCAAACCTTCTATTCTGATAATTTACCTGACCCTCCACTCTGATAATTTACCTGACCTACTCTGATACTTAACCTGACCTTCTACTCTGATACTTAACCTGACCCTCCACTCTGATACTTAACCTGACCTTCTACTCTGATACTTAACCTGACCTTCTACTCTGATACTTTACCTGACCTTCTACTCTGATACTTTACCTGACCCTCCACTCTGATACTTAACCTGACCTTCTACTCTGATACTTAACCTGACCTTCCACTCTGATACTTTACCTGACCTTCTACTCTGATACTTAACCTGACCTTCTACTCTGATACTTAACCTGACCTTCTACTCTGATACTTTACCTGACCCTCCACTCTGATACTTAACCTGACCTTCTACTCTGATACTTAACCTGACCTTCTACTCTGATACTTAACCTGACCTTCTACTCTGATACTTTACCTAACCTTCTATTCTGATAATTTACCTAACCTTCTATTCTGATACTTTACCTGACCCTCCACTCTGATACTTAACCTGACCTTCTACTCTGATACTTAACCTGACCTTCTACTCTGATACTTAACCTGACCCTCCACTCTGATACTTTACCTAACCTTCTACTCTGATACCTTACCTGACCTTCTACTCTGATACTTAACCTGACCCTCCACTCTGATACTTAACCTGACCTTCTACTCTGATACTTAACCTGACCTTCTACTCTGATACTTTACCTAACCTTCTATTCTGATAATTTACCCGACCTTCCACTCTGATACTTACCCTGACCTTATACTCTGATACTTAACCTGACCTTCTACTCTGATACTTTACCAAACCTTCTATTCTGATAATTTACCTGACCCTCCACTCTGATAATTTACCTGACCTACTCTGATACTTAACCTGACCTTCTACTCTGATACTTAACTTGACCTTCTACTCTGATACTTAACCTGACCCTCCACTCTGATACTTAACCTGACCTTCTACTCTGATACTTAACCTGACCTTCTACTCTGATACTTTACCTAACCTTCTATTCTGATAATTTACCTGACCCTCCACTCTGATACTTTACCTGACCCTCCACTCTGATACTTTACCTGACCTTCTACTCTGATACTTAACCTGACCTTCTACTCTGATACTTAACCTGACCTTCTACTCTGATACTTTACCTAACCTTCTATTCTGATAATTTACCTAACCTTCTATTCTGATACTTTACCTGACCCTCCACTCTGATACTTAACCTGACCCTCCACTCTGATACTTAACCTGACCTTCTACTCTGATACTTAACCTGGCCTTCCACTCTGATACTTAACCTGACCTTCTACTCTGATACTTAACCTGACCTTCTACTCTGATACTTAACCTGACCCTCCACTCTGATACTTTACCTAACCTTCTACTCTGATACCTTACCTGACCTTCTACTCTGATACTTAACCTGACCCTCCACTCTGATACTTAACCTGACCTTCTACTCTGATACTTAACCTGACCTTCTACTCTGATACTTTACCTAACCTTCTATTCTGATAATTTACCCGACCCTCCACTCTGATACTTACCCTGACCTTATACTCTGATACTTAACCTGACCTTCTACTCTGATACTTTACCAAACCTTCTATTCTGATAATTTACCTGACCCTCCACTCTGATAATTTACCTGACCTACTCTGATACTTAACCTGACCTTCTACTCTGATACTTAACCTGACCCTCCACTCTGATACTTAACCTGACCTTCTACTCTGATACTTAACCTGACCTTCTACTCTGATACTTTACCTAACCTTCTATTCTGATAATTTACCTGACCCTCCACTCTGATACTTTACCTGACCCTCCACTCTGATACTTTACCTGACCTTCTACTCTGATACTTAACCTGACCTTCTACTCTGATACTTAACCTGACCTTCTACTCTGATACTTTACCCTGACAAGACATCAAAATAAATATCACATTAGTACTACTTTATCTTACATGTTTGGTTTCAAATATATTGCACATTTGGCGAAATGTGAAATTTTATCAAAATTATCAAAATATTTTAGCTCAATCAAATACAACATGCAAAATCACATGCAACAGTTTGAGGCCACACAAAGAAATTTATGTGCTTGTGTGTGTGTCTGTGTGTGTCAGAAAGACTAAGATAATTCAAGTTATGTTTATACTATTTTATATGGATTAAAAAGTTAAGTGGTGAAGTGAAGAAAACTCTTGTAGCTCAGTTATATTCTCTTATTAATCACAAGTTATTCCCTCAGGACAAAATGTCAAACTTTGAGAGGAAAGTCTTTGGAGATTTAAAATACTCAGAGGCATACTGTGTTACTGACAAAATCATTTCACGCAGTGGCAGCCAAGCTGTGAAAGCATTAAAAACATAGTGGCGGCTGAAAGATGGTCGAGATATGCCTTAAAATATATTAAGGGCCAAACAAGTAACGATGGACATGTATACACCAAGAATAAATTATCAAATATAAAAAGTCAAAACATACTTTATTCATATATTCTTTTTTTTTATTGAATACCCTTTAACAAAGTTACAAACTAGGGCTCTGTTTGTACTGTACAAGTAAATATTTACCAATAATCTAATGTGAAAATACACTGCCATGAAATAAAACCATAAACAGGACTACTAAAAAAAGTTGAACCAAATTCATTGACCATTTAGGATATTTTGATATTTATGCGAATAAAATTTCAAAAGAGATTTTATCAGCATTGTGCCAAAATATCATTCACAGCAGAGTTTTTTCGCATTTAATAATAATGAGTATATATACAATGGCATCATTCATACATTTGAGATAGACAAAATCTTCTTCATTCATTTGACCATTCTGCAGTGGTTTTCGTTTCCACTAATTCCTCTCCCCCCCTCCCATCTCCCTACCCCCACCAGTGCATGAATGTCACACACTTTTGTAGACATATTTTATTATTATTTACAATATAAATATTCAAGGAAATCCATTTTAATATCTTCCAACAACTTAGAGTATGTCAAAAACATGCATGCATCTTTCATGCTGGCCAATAATTTTTGTTTTCTACTCTTATTGAATGCTGATATACCTTAAGAGTTCACTGTCTGGTCTTCTTAAATACACACCATTGAAATCATAAACTAACCTGGGATCCTATCTTAAATTTCGTAAATATCTTCAATTTTCAACAAAATTCATTTTCTTTAATACCTTGGAATACCTCTGTATGTTTATTTTTCAAAATGTTCTAATCTCTTAATATAACATTAAAAATTTGCTTTCTTGTTTTTTTTTAATGGACACACATTCAAAGGGAATATAAATTATTGAGCAACTAGCAAAATATAACCCACTTAGTGACACAAGGGAATCGGTAGCTTCCTAAATTATATAACTTTATAAGTACTACAATTTCTTTTCTGGCAAGAAAAGCGTGAACACATTCAAAATATGCACAAATTAACATACAAAAATATCTGTGTCAGCAACTGCATACAGAAGGCTTTTGGACCCTATAACTAACTACCTTTGCACTTGATGCCATTGTAAAGGGGGTAATACTGTTTTAATAAGGGAGGAAATAGATTGGCCAATTTGTCTTAAAATGGAAATATATATATATATATTTAAATTCATACTTGAATTTATTGTTGGGAAATTTAAAATCATGATTAGATTCAAGTATAAAACTATTTCCCCAGTTAAAACTTGTGACTTGGACAATAAAACTAAAAGTTATGTACACTGTTGTAACATATCACAGAAAGAGACTTCAAATCTCTGTCTCACTTAAATTAAACATCTCTACGACAAGTTCATCTGAATCTTGGTACTGTTACCTTCAAGTAATAAGTGAATAAGTTGTTTTTGGTAGGAGTATCGTGTATTTTTCACTCTAAACTATCAGCTGGGATATTGGCTAGACTGCAGACTGGATTCTGAGTAAGGTGAATGTCAACTGATCAGACCATGTCCATAAATATGACAATATTTACAATATAATCCATATTCACATTCATTGTTTAACTACAGAGCAATTCAAAAACCATTTTATAATCCATTTATCCTATTTGTTCATGTTATCATTACTCTCAACATTTAAAAATAGCATTTCTTTTCTTATTAAATCATTTTTTTCTATGATGTTATATAAATAAGACATGCTTGTGATACAATATGAACAAATATGGCAAAAATTAGTTCAGCAGTAAAATGATAACAAATTTTCAGATTCTTCATAAATGTTAAAATCTAACTAACTTTTTAATTTTTTGTCCAGAACAAAATGTATGCAGCAATCTTTCTGTATCTATGAAGCCATGAAGACAATTTTAGGATGATGCAATCAAAATTGTTTTTTTTTTCTTTTTAATGAAGATTTTATTTTTCGGAATTGATGAAATAATCATTTTTTTAAAAATCAGAATATGGTAAATATCCAGGAGCTGTTATCATGATATTTTGTGCAACTATTTGAATAAAAACTAATTCATACACTCAGTTTTCAAGTTCTTCTTATATGACAGTTGGCAAATATTTCTACTTATCACATCAAACCTTTAAAGCTATTTCTGATTATTCCAAATATAATTCACTATATATATATATGCATTTTGAAGCTGGTAATTAGATTTCTCATAATATTATCTCTTCTAAAAATGAAAGCTACATCTGATACTGTGATTAAAACATGTTTATGATTCACAAATTCATAATACTATAAATATAGTAATGGAAAATATTTTTCATATGAAGACTCTTTACTTGGGACATTTAACTGCATATAACTAACAAATTTCACAGAATATCTCTGGACAAGAGAAACAGTTCATTTTATCTCTCCCATTCTTTCCAGATCCCAATGCAGGTTCAGTAGGGAAAGTAAAAAAAATAAAAACAATCTATGTTCCAAAAAAAAAAAGTAAAGTCTATTGGCCATTTATTTACAATGGATTATGCTGGTATAAATGTATTGTACTGAAAATCCACGAGGCAGTTACTGTATTGTCAAAGTTCCATATATACATCAGTTTATTTCTATCTTTACAACTATTAACACATGCCTGAATTTCCCTTTCATGCCCCATTCACTTCATTATTTTCAATATATATTTTGAGATCATACACTCTCTCAAATCTATTCCTTCCAGGACTCAATGCAATGAGTGGACCTCGGGGGAATGACCCTCTGAAAAGTTTAAGATACTCCTATGCATTTGTACATAGACTTCTAACTCATTTTTATCTGTACAATTCACTAGGAATAAGTGCCTAGGCAGTTAACGACCCCACATTCATACAATGATCAAATAGGAAGTTTCTAACTCTCACACCATGTCCTGAGCTGAAAAAGTAAACACCCTTTACCACATTTCTAAACATATATTTGATTCAAATCAAATATCTCTTTAGTTTTAATAATTTTTTTTCTTTTGCTTTCGATTCGGTTATTGTTTTGTCAAATGATTATGTATTAAATAGACAATTTCAGGGAATATTGTCTTTGAAGTTTAAATAACAACTGACATTTCTAGAATCCAAGGATACCACAAAGCTGCTTCCCAGTTATAGGTACTCCTCCTAAGATGCTCAGATCAAATAGAAATTATAGTCTATTATACAGTATATGTATGTAGCCTTGAATAGATTTGTTTTCTTGGGAAAACCATACTTGTTTTCAAAACAAAACCATATCTTTTTTATAATCAGCTCAATCTTGACTGTATGTGCTTTCACCCAAAAACGTTGTGGCTTGCAGCTGAACACACAAATGGAAGTAAAATTGGTCACAATTGTGGTGCAGGTGGATGATCAAACATTAAATGCTGACTGATTCAGTCAGTTTTTGAGTTGAGAAGGTGAGTACTGGTGAATACGTGGTAAATCTGGTGGCAAGAAATCGTCTAAGCCATGTGGGCCGTCGGATTCGTCTCCCGAGTCTCCCACCTCTGACTGGGATATGCTCCCCTCCCCCTGACCTACATAACTGTTCTCAGACACATGCAGGTTATAACTGTCCTCTGAGATGTCGTCAGGAGCAAAGTGTGGCCGAGGGTAACTGTCTATACTGTTGAGGTCTCTGGGATCCGAGCCTTCAGAGTCCACATCTGATGGCTCGGCAACATTTGAACAGCTCTCTTCAGGGATATTGGAATAAAAATTTGGTTCCTCTATTTCTTGGTAAGTTTGTTCATGAATTGTGTCATAATCTTGCCGTATAGACTCAGGTAAATTATATACAAAGTCCTGTGGTGCCCCCTGTTGTAAGTGAGCAAAGTTTTGTGGTGCCACCTGGTGGCCATAATGTTGCGGTGACATATGTGGTGACATGTGTGGGTGAAACGAGTCATGTGGCGTTGATGATGATGAGAGGTGGGGCGGCGTGGGATACCTGGCAGGACTGTGAGGCGGCGTGGCGGTCAGGTGCGGTGATTCGGCTCTCTCCATACTCTGCTGCAGGGATCGGTGAGGAACCCGAGGAGGATTGTCCATCGTGCTCTCTGAAATAACAAAAATATTGCTCTGAAGTTTACCAAGGACTTTCAAGTTTCCCCTGACAGTTTTTTTCTTGCAAATAGTAATTAGAATGATCAGTAAGGTGATATTTATCAAATCTAAATCTGTTCAATAATTGTATGGTGAAATTGCAAGTTTAAATCAAATTTGTTGGAAATAAATCTTTATAAGACTTAACATACCATTACTGCTATGATCTGTGTTTGCACCTTGTTCCTGACTACCGTGGCTACCATGGTGATGCCGTCGCCGATGGCGGCCACCAGAGGTCCCTGAAGACTGTGACCCTTGCTCGCCGTGCGATAAATGGTCATGTGACCGACGGTCAAGAGACCGATACAAACGATCATATGATTGGCTAAGCTGATCATGTGACCGGCTGGTGACCTCTCCTGATTGGCTGAGATGGTCACGTGACCTTGGTTTAAAGGTGCTGTGTGGGGAGCGTGACCTATTGAGGGAATAGTAGTCAGGAGGCTGGTAACAGTGGGGCTCCCGACACCTTGGGGTCATCTGGTATTTTGTTGGATCTATTTGGCTTCCATTATCTGAAACATTAGTGGAGCAATGAGAAAAAATAAGCAAATATATTCCATGTATATACTTCCTGTCAAGTTCTCATAATGCATGTTGGGAAGCTAAACACTTTTAAAACTGAAAAAACACTTAAAATGTTATTATGTAACTGAGGGATTTTGGTTTCAATAAAGATACACTGCATCTCAGGCAATGATGAACCCAACATAACTTAAAATGTTTTCAATCAAAATGAACAAAATTTTGATGCATTCCTTGTTGTAATTTGAATAGAACATACCTGTATCGCTGTCTCCACCTGTGTGCATACTCCCTCTTTCTATGGTGTTACAGTTGCCGTCTGGGCAGCACGGGGGTGGGGCAGATGGAGGGGGTGGTAGCATCTCTTGTAAGCTACTTCTCAACTCTCCAATCGACTGCAAAAACAACAAATCTGAATTAATTCCAGAATTAAATTTAAACATTTATCATATACAATCTCCCTTGTATTTATCTTAATCACTCTAAAAAGCTTCTTTAATTCTTTTTTTTCATGACAGGATTTCCGATCTCTTTATTTCCCTGATATTTTTCATGTGACCTGAGACTTACCTGCGTGTGAGTAGATTTGTTATCTAATTCAGTGACCGGGTTGAGGGTAATGTTCATCCTGCTGCCCCCGTTCTGGGCGTGGGTCGGCACGTGACCGTTTGCCACGGCAGGCTGGATGCCGTTGAGATAGAAGGGAGACCCATTAATCAGGTGCTTCTTCCTCAAACTATCCTTGTAGATGGCCTTGGATGGATCCTCAAACTTTCTCATATTAGCATTAATGGCCGCTGTAAGAGAAGACAATTTGATATTTAAGAACTCCTTCGTTATATAAACTCAAACTAAATAGATTCCTGAGTTGCTTACTTTTCAAGTTGCTTTCATCTGAGCGATTTACAAAATTAATCTCTATTTTTTATGAGGGACAAGCGATATGTTTTAATAAATTCTGGATAAACTGCTGTTAACTTAGTTTTGCACTGAGAATAAAAAAAACAAGAATATTCAGGCATTTTTAGAAAAAAAACAATACTTATTATACAAGAAAAAACAAATGTGACAATTCAAATACATAGCCCTAGTTACAATATGGACTCATTTTTCAGAGAATATATATATATATATATGTAGAGGATATGATATTTACCCATCATGCGTCGCTGCTGCCGCTGCTTCCAGGCACACATGATCATGAAAGCGACGAGGAGCAGCATCATGACGCCCAGCACGATGCCTAGGATCATGTAGAGCATCTCGCTGCTGGAGCGGGTGCTCACGCGATTACGTGGGTATGTGTACACCTCCGTCCACATCGTCGTGGCACGCGGCTCGTCTGGAGGTGGAACGTGCACGGAGTACTCTTCTCTGTCTCGTACTGGCTCGCCATTCGAAGCTGAAAATACAATATCAAAGTTTTAAAGAATATCACAAATATAGCTCACTCATTGCATAACTTTTAGGTATACAAGAAATCTCTATAAACAAATGTCTGACAACCTAATTTACCATTCATCTTTTTCTTGAAGAAGTAAAATGTGATGCTGTATTAGTTATATATGACATATATGACCAGCCTGTGTATTGACATTCGCCACTCGTTTTTACACTCAGAAGTGACAAAGATGCTATTCTTCTGAGTGGTAGTGGTGAAACTTGAAGTGTTAACCTTTTGAATGGCACAGCATTATTTTTTCTGAGTCAAAGTTTAAAGCTGCGATAATGTATGTCACCCAACAAACCTTTTCACCAAACCTGACAGCAATCAACTCCAGGTGTAACAAACTTGGTGATGACAGTCACTGGGTGTGACACAAATACACTCACTAGGTGTGACAAACATGGTGATGACCCAAACACGAAATACAAAAATATGTCTGCTTTTGGAGACATCCCAAAATGATAAGATATCAATCATATGGATTCATAACTGGGCGTGCATACTCCAGCAATGCATTTTTGAAAATAAAAGCATTTTTGTTTTCACTGGTGCTAAAGAGTGACTGGTGTTTGCTCTGTCCTGCTGATCTACAGACATGTATACATAAAAGAATCCTTCTTACGGAGAGTCTTCTTGACGACCTGGTTGCTATCGTCGCTGTGGCCGGCACTGTTGAAGCCCTGGATCATGATGGTGTAGTCAGTGTCTGGCGAGAGCTTGGTGAGCACGTAGTGATTTATGCTCGCACCCAGGATCACCACTTGCTTGTAGTCGTTGCTGGACTTGTAAGGCTTGTAGTTTAAATAGTAACCCTCAATGGGAGCCTGGTCCACTGCCAGATACTGAAAAACAAAAAAAAGCATTGTGATTTTTGCCTACTACTTTATTGTCTGAGGTTACATTTCAAATTTTATGCACAAATTACATGAATATTTCATATTTCTTTTAATTTAGGAGGTTTAATTTCAAATCTTGACCTAGACATTGCATCTTTTCAGTATTGCATCTTTTCAGTATGAGTTTTATATTGAAACCTGTATAATTTAACATATAGAGTTAATTAATGATAAAAGTAAATTTCTGGTATCCTCTACTACTTTAAGTATAAGTAGCACTGACTGCAATGTCTCTAGTGGTAAAGTCAGCACAAAACACAGATTAGATGAACTTTTGGTTGTTCGAAAAAGTATGTGGATAGTGAGAGGTTTCTCATTACAGGTATATGTAACCGTGGATTGAAAAATTACATTACATCTGTCAGAAACTCTAAACACAATCCTTGTCCAACCACAAAGGTAGGACAATCAAGGTGCTATACTTTAAGCGGTCATTTAAACGGGTTTGACTCTGTTTATGCAACAGGCGACTGATGTCGGTGAGTGTTTAGGGTTTTTCTTATTGGCAAATATAGAACAGAGAAACCCCTGAAAATTATGATGTATTTTCAGTTGGTGCCCAGATGTATGGTCAGAATTCCGGCCAAACATCCGGGTACCTGCAAGGTCCTTTACTGTCCCACACCTGGGACAGTTAATAGTGTCTATAGATACACCTACCTGCCATTCAATGTTCATTGCCTCAGAAGATATTTGCCACACTTTAACGATGACAGGGGGCGACACTGGTGCCTTCAGTCTATGCGCTGGCTCCACCGCCAGTGTAAACCTGGCTGAGTTTGGTCCATGTTTATTGTCATTGTTAGAGTACACGGCCACAACTCGGAATTTATATATGCCACCTGTAGATTAAAGAAACAAATATATACATCATTATTTTGTTTTCCAAATATACTCTAATTCAAAGCTGAGTGATAAAATTAACCCTTTTGTTCCAAGGAAAATTAAAGTCTTTGAGGGATAATGAAATTTCTGGTGAAAAGTATCCTAAAGATATGATCCAAAATGACTATTTAATTTAAGCATCTGAATGGGACATTGCTATAATAAAGAGAATACTACAGACTCAACATCAAGATTAAAAACCACTGGTAACAGAGAAGACTTGTTTGTACCTGGTTGAAGCCCGGCCACTTCGTACATCCTGTCGTCCTCTGGGATGTCTTCATCGATGGTCGACCAGCCTCCTGTGCGGCGGTTTGAGTTGATGTGTTTGTACTGCACCTTGAAGAATGTGATGGGCAGTCCATCATTCTCCTTCACATTCCATTTCATCAACACTGACGAGTCTGACAACTTCTGGATGGTCGGCCGTGAGGGTGGCACCAGCTTCACCTCTGTGAGGAAGAAATAATATAAAGTCAAATCATGTAGTTCCTTCCCACCAGGGGGCTGTGATTGAGGTCACTACCATTTCATTCCTTCTGGGTCAATCTCTGAATTTGGCTCACGTGTTCAAACATTCCAACCAGAGATATGTCTCTGATTCTAACTGCGAGAAGAGTCTCAATAATGATGAAGAATTTCAAGAAACACTCAAACAAATAGTTAGTAATGATTACTGATTAGTAATGGTTAATCTGAAGCCAAAATTTGACATCAAGTTATAAAGATAAAACTTTCTTTTAACCTTCCTGAATCTGCAAGGTTAGAAATGTTAAGTATCATAGCATAAAACACCTTTGATTTCAATAATCAATTAATGAAAATAGATGCAATATACAGGAGGCAATATATTTTCAGAGGAGAACATACCTCCTGCCTCTTCTGCTCGGTTTTTCTTCTTATTGTTCCTTCTCCTTCCACTTGATCCTCCTCTTCTTCGTCCTCCTTCTCCTCTTCCCTTCTTTCTCTCGCCTCGCTCTCGTCCACCATTGTTGATATTTTCCAGAATGAGGCTGGTGCTGTTGTGCTGGTTTTTGGTGGTGAAGACACCAGGTGGCGTTGTACCCATGGGTGGCTTTGGCTTGTTTTCTGTTGGCTGAGGCGTGGAAGATCGTACATCTGAAAGAATATGCAGATCATTACCATATCATACCTCATTACAAAATAAATATACATTAAACATAATGTTTCATTAAATATTTAAGCTGAGACCAATAATATTGCTTTCAGGTTTAATGATCAAAACATGTATGAATTTTTTTTTCATGATTTTTTTTATATCTATTTTTGTAACAGGAAAATGATAAAATTTAGTTGATTATTCAGAGTGAAACAAGCACATTAGTTGTTACCATCACCAACAAAGGAAGTGTTAATCATACCAATAATTTGTACCACAGAAAACATGAATATCACTGCTGTGACAACTGAACACAGCAACAATATCACCACTGATAGCAGCATCAATATCAGTACTGAAAACAGCATCAATATCACCACTGAAAACAGCAACAATATCACCACTGAAAACAGCAACAATATCACCACTGATAGCAGCATCAATATCAGTACTGAAAACAGCATCAATATCACCACTGAAAACAGCAACAATATCACCACTGATAGCAGCATCAATATCAGTACTGAAAACAGCATCAATATCACCACTGAAAACAGCAACACTATCACCATTGATAGCAGCATCAATATCAGTACTGAGATCATTGAAAACAGCAACAATATCACCACTGACATCAATGAAATCAACAACAATATCACCACTGAAAACAGCATCAATATCACCACTGAGATCACTGAATATCACCTTCTCATATTTGCCACTCATTTTTCACAATATGATTTTGTATTTCCTCTATTTTCATGATTAAAACAGCACCAACCTCAAAAATGTCAACTTTGGTATAATGTGTGCAAATGTTTGCCAAAGGTTTCCAATAGTTAATGCAATAGCAACTTCTACCTTTTCTAATATAACATAATTGCATTTAGATTTGATAAGACACCAAGTTGATCCCATTTTCAACGAGTAACCAATGAGTGTGAAAAAGGAGATGGATCGCAAACAGAAAAGATGTGTCCAGCTGTAGCGTGCAAGTACAAACCTGTGACTACAGTGAGGAAGGCGGACATGCTGACCGACCCACCCGAGTTAGAAGCAACGCATGAATAATACCCAGCATCCACCAGGCGCACATTGAACACTTGCAAGTCACCAGATGGCCCCAGTTTGTGATGGGAGTCTGGTGCTGGTGCCCTCTTGTGGCTAGTTTCGTCACTATCTTCTGCAGAGCTGACCAGAGGTTTATCATCCTTGAGCCAGGTTATGGTTACAGGATCTTGGTCTGAGTCTGTCTCCTCCAGCGAGCAGGGGAGGGCAATAGTTGTGCCCACCTCCACCGACACATTAGACGGGCCTTGTTTGAAGGTGGGTTTGGCTTCTGTTACCATGGAAACGCGTGAGTGACAGGCAGGCAGGAGAAAACCAAACACAAACCATTTGTTAAATCAGGCGCTATGCATACCAACACCAGAAGACATTCTCAACAACGAAGCAGTGTTAAAATTTACAAATTCCTGAACTCAGGAAGAATTAATTTACTGTCATAAAACTACTGCTTACGTTGTTGGCATGTATTTTGAGCAAGTTAGAAACCCTAAACCAAAAGACTCTACATTTTATCACTAGACTTTGCTCCCACGCACTTGTAAAAGGAAACAACTCAAGCTTGAATTTCATTTTTAATGATTATTAATAAGAAAATAATCAATTATCAGTAAGAAAAATGATAAAGGACTCTAAATATGTTTCCTTTCACTGAGTGATAAAAGAGAGCATCGGATAAACATTATGTGTAGCATATAAGAGCTGTGCTATGTGCATTAATATGAAAAGTGTATTGTATTACAATATTATTACGATTACATGGTTACAACTCCACACAAACAGAGTATCAGTATATCATTAATAAGAATAAGACAAATACATGGACAACTGCACATTAAATTAGTCCTAGACTTTATGTTATTATTTTTTTACTCAGTAGATTATGTGTTTCGGGGGTCCTAAAATCACCAAATGATTCTACAGGATTTCAAACGTGTTAAAAACAAGTCTCAAGTATGTTAATATACAGCTGAACCTCATCCCTACATCCTCAACCTCCAAATGAATATGTGTAAATAAATATATTTATATATACCAATATCTATGTCATTGATGATAACTAGGTCAAGGTCACTCACCTCTAAGGACAGCATCTGGGGCAATGTCCTGCATTTCATGGGGTGCCACAGGGAATTCTTCTTCCTCAATTTCCTCATTTTCTGCACGGACTTTAAGGGAGGCGGTGGCGTAGGTCATGCCGAGCTTGTTTCTAGCCAGACACTGATAGAGGCCGCCATGATCTTTCTGCACATTATTAATCACCAGGCTTGTGTCTAAAATTTAAATTATACCATAAATAATTATTTTTACATTCACAAATACAAACAAAATAAAAATTAAAATAAATCTGCAGCAATAGCTATCAAACACGTTTTTCATAAAATATTCTTTAGAAATGTAAAATATTAAATTTTTTCATGCCTTCTAACTTTAGAGCAGTTGTAAGAAATATATATATATATATGTATACATGTAGTTTGTTGAAAAGCAATAGAAATTTGATGATAACGCTAACTGAAAAAGGCAACTATTTAAAAGATTATGATGATATCTCTGACAAAAAAGGCAGATTTAAGTTCTTATAGCGAAGTATTATTCAACCAACCAGAGAAGAATAGGATTACAAAGTAAGATTCAGTTGTAAAGAAAAACAAAAACAACAATGCAAGATAAGATCGACTCCAGTAGAGGAAAATATCCAAGAAATTCCAACATCCAAACTGGAAATCATTTAAATATGGAAGAGAAACAGGAGCGTGATACACTCCAGAATTTACAGCGAGTGAAGAGCACAACATCTATATAGTAGGAGTGTGAACAACCCCTTTCTTACCATTTTCATTTTCTGTTCCAAGAAAGCACAAAAAGACAAATTTGTGGTTTAAAATTAATTAAGTCCTTATAAGTTTATTTATTTTTTATTATTATGCTTCTAAAAGTGATTTGCTTAAATTAGTCCAGCACCAAATCACAGCTTTTCTCCTAACACCTGTGCATTAAAAAAATCCTTTGATATTTATCAGTGAGTATAAGTGAGTATAAGGTAATCATTTTGCATGGGATAATATTTCAAAGTAATTCAAGTATTTGTTGACTAACTTGATTACTGTACATCAACATTTCTAGCTGTGTTATTTACATCAGAGAAACAACCACACTTACAGAAGTTTAATCAGGTGACCAACCAGTCTGAATGAGTAAAATTTTCAACTATATTTGTGCCTTGAATGAGTGTGCCCCAATGGCTGAATGGAGGTTGAACATGTAGTTGATTTCTCTGCAGCAAATAACATGTCATACAGGAAGGTTAGAAATAAGAGAAGAAAGTTTGGTCATCTCACCAGTGATTGTGATGAAGCTGTCTCTGTAGATGTTGTTCTTGTTGTGAAGCCATTCCGTCTTGACCTGCGGGTGACCTCTCGTCAAGCACTGCAAGGTCACTGTGCTACCCACCACCGCCACACGGTCACGTGGGGGTGCTCGAATCACTGGTGGCTCTGTAAACCATACATAGTGTTAAGTACTCAATACCCCTGTAGGGGCCTCATGATTAGATTAACACCTTCATCTGACTTGGATTACCCAGGTGAGTTATCAAGTTTGGCTTGATTGTATCTCCTTTTACTCTACTTTATACTTTTTATTTCCTCCAGGGGGAACCACTTATCACTCTTCATATCAGGTGGTGCCCCCTATCTTCAAAATACACCTGATTTGCTTCTACATGAATTTTTCTTATCATGTTTTTTTTATATATTATTATTATATGTCTTACTTGCTAAATGTTTCATGGTGAGATAAGATATCTACCAAATTAGATAAGTTTAAAATTCATTATAAATGCACATACCAAGAACTTCCACCATTGAGATAGTAGCCACGGGTTTGCCTTCCCCATTCTCCGCTCGACAGATGTACGTCCCCTCATCAACTTTCTCAATATCACTGATGATTAAGTTTCCTTTAAAAAATAACAAATAAGTTTTGCACTTTGTATTATATTATCTTATTCTTTCTCCACATCATTTTCCTTTCTTTAGTTTGTGAAAAAATATTGAATTTGACAAAATACCATCTCAGTAGTCAAATATATTGGGCATGTTTCAGAATTTCCCTCTTATTTGACCATGGCAATCTTGTCTTCATATGCTATTCAGTTCTATCTTGAGGGCCTATAAATCATTTGAAGAATTCTTTGAATTTCTTCCAAAGCATTCTGTACATTTCCAATTCATAGGATCCATATATCTCAAAGGCTCTTTTATCTTATATCTTATGTACATCGCATAATTTTATATATTCATTAAAACCTTATGATTATAATTTGATATGCAGCATCTGTTCATTTCTATGACGATTTCATATGCCAAAAATCTTTACTTCTCTGCCATGCAATCGAGACATGGAACTGTTCAGTTTTTGTTGGGTCTCCTTTTTGATCATCATTTTTGCGATGGAAGGAGACATTTATCTGGGATAAGAGTTGAGGAATATAGGATCAGAATAGCTGGGCAGACCTCAGCTCACTTTGGATCTCTTTCCTCTGAGCAAAATGACGAAGCGGAATGCAAAATCTCATACAAATCATAACACTCTTGATTAAAATCATATTTGAGTGGCAGAAAGTCATCTATAAGCCTGTCATGGACCCACTAGGGGGTGCCACAAGTCACTCTGGCCAGATAGCCATAATTTCCTGGGCCTGACGTTTTTCAGTGAACCACGTCAATTTTGGGGAAGACAAAAACCTCTTGCATCCATAAACACATGTCCGGTAGCCATGGGGGTTTGTTTTTTCCGTCCTTCACGTGCTGCGCTGAAACGCAATCTGACAAAACTTTGCAATGCAAACATGACTCCTGATACATGTTGCGAGGATTTTCCCACCGCCCCCTGGTGCTAATACTGATAACTACCTGATGTCTGTGTCAGAAGAAATGTCCCCCAGCAAAATGATGGGGCTGGCTTGGCAGGAAAAGTCTCCCCTGGTAATATGTTAAGGTTAGCACCACAGGCGGGAGGCATACTTTTGTTCTGGATGTTAGTTTACACTCTTCTCAAGAAGTCTGATCTTGTCTCTATTACATGAAGATTTTTCGACTGCATGGAGAGATTTGAGGTGATGAAGACTAAATTGTATTCTCGGTGGCAGATTATGTCAGAGGTGTCAGCGTGCATATGTAACTGCTCGTCATCCTTCCACATGATACATACATCAAATCAAAATGTCAAACATATCAGCATCAATCTTCACCCATTTTTTCCCCAATTAATATATCCTGGCCCCCATTCAAATTCCATCATCAGCGCCCTCTGCTGAGAAAATAGATTCAAGTCTATCTCTGTCTAGATTCCATAAATTATTAATTTTTGTCAGTATGTTACACCACAATGTAATAAGATTTTGTGGACATTAATAACTGATCTTGCATATAAACAACAGAATTAAATTCAAAATTTCTTATAGATAATGAATAAAATATCTTATAAAGAAAAGAAATGGGGATTAAACATGAAACTAGGCCAACCTCGCACATTCTCAATCTATCATTAAAATGATTGAAGATTATAACCTCCTGTTGGTGCCATGCTATGACTGTCTGAATAAATGTAACAAATCTCCTGTGCATGACAAAGAGAGACACGAAGTATATAAGTCATGTTATTCCACATATATTCACCATAATAACATCCTTCAGAATAACATCCTTCACTGTGGGTCCAGATGGGCAAAACACAGAGTTTTATGAGAATCAGATTGATCACAGCCATACTGCCAAGATATGCATTAGTTTCACTATGGCTATATTCGTTTCTCTCATTTCACCGAATATAAAACGCAACATCTTTTCATCAAGGAAATAATAATGCTTTGTGAAGATAAATGCAACCCTTCCCACAGGTATTTGTAAGGGGCGATCCATTTGATTTTTGTGGGGTGGGGTGGGACAGCAGTACTGGATGAATAATTTTTTTTTCTTTGGTAGGGTGGATGAATAATTTTTTTTTCTGGTGTGGGGTGGGTGAATAAATTTTTTTTCTGGTGTCGGGTGGGTGAATAAATTTTTTTTCTTGTTGCTTCCCCAGACTCTGATCCTTCATTTCAAGCAATCCATATAGAAGATAGAAAAACTGGAAGGAGGTGGATGAATATTTTTTTTTTCTTTGGTAGGGTGGATGAATAAATTTTTTTTCTTTGGTAGGGTGAATGAATAAATTTTTTTTCTGGGATGGGGTGGGTGAATAAATTTTTTTTCCAAAATCTCCCACCCCACCCCACAAAAATCAAATGGATCGCCCCTAAAACAAAATGACAAAATCAGTTTTGATCTACAGCCTTGTCTGGTGAAATTATATAAAACATTCTATATTGACGTATGACTTCCAGACCGGACGATGTCAGCGGAAATAAGAACTCTGGAGGTCCTAGTATCAAAACAAAACCATCAAATCACAAAACGCCACTACACTGATCCAAAGAGAACATTTTGCATGAAGTTTGATGGAATCATTCTTGGAAAGATCTATGATTTCGTGATTTGGTAACTTCTTTCAAAAACATTGTTTCCTTGATACATAAATAATTCTATCACTATGATAAATTGTCAGAAGAATTCCTTTTGGAAAAAATATCTTACTTTCTTATCTTTCATCAAAAAAACTTCTTTTGAAACACAAATGCCTTCTCAAATTTTCTATGTATTTCCTAATGTATTCATTCAGCAACAACTTTTGTTTATCAAGAGTATATAGCTTATACGGTTATATCTTTGTGAAGGGAGAAATAGAAGGTCAGACACGAGACTTACCTAAGCTCTGCACATATCTTCCTTCTGGTAGTTGGCCTCCATATTTATCCCAGGTGACCACCGGAACAGGAGATCCTTCCACCACACACTCCAGAGTAAGGTTCCTCCCCCGGAGGACCTCAATCTTGCTCCGGGGACCCTGGATGATTCGAGCAGGACTGTTACTCACTGGAGCTGCAAATAAAAGTAAAACACAATAAATATCTTGTTTGTTTCTATCTTCTGTAAAGTACAAATACAACTTGAAAACTTTCAAAGTAAATGACATTGCAGTTAGTTAGAATGTTTCGGACCACAAGATAAGATATTTGATAAACTTTAAAAGTCTAAAATTTCATTTGTATCCAAATTCATAAAAACTAAACCATGAGGAACAGTGGGTGAGAAATAAATTACAACATGTCACTTGTGTTTTAAACTTTTTCTGTGGCTTTTTTATAGCTTGTAACTCAATACAATTGCATATTTTTTTTTCACGACACAAGAATGGCAGAGTTTTGACATCAGCGTGACCGCCAACATTTCTACACCCAAGTGCCAGCAATTAATTCTACAAAACCTCGAAAAAATATTTGCGATCTGGACTAGACAGTTGAGAACATAATTACACGTTGGTGGTACAAATGGTGGGGTGTACTATTGCAAGCTTCCTATCATGTGAAGTGCACACATAAAATGACGCAAACTGTCTCAGTGTTTGACAGTCCCAACGCTCAATGCCCGCTTGAAAAAATATCCATGATTTCAGAAGAATATAGGTTTTAAAGATTTTCCTTTTTTTTTCACAAAAACAGATGTCTTCATCTGTTCAGCTGTATAATAAGTGAGACTTGTCATTCTAGCCTGTCACTCCTGAGAACTTCACAAAATATGTAATGAATGAGAGTTGGAGCTAAATCTTGGAGTGGCCACATAATTGCATCAATTTCAGCTGTCAATCACTGTACAAGTTTGACATAAACAGGATATTTTCACACAATGAATTTTATGTTCAACTTTTTACATTTTTTTCAGTGTATCTATCATTGAGACCAATTCTTATCATCTGAATCCAAATATCACATCTCAGTACTAAATTCATTATGATCTTTAGTTCAGAAAATCCCAGATTCAACTTTTCCATTAAAAAAGATTGAATAAAACTGCAAAATTACCAGTTTCATCAGATCATTTATCTCCATGTGTGTAAGATAAAACTGTATGCGATTGACAATTTAGTTCTGTTTTATACAGGCTTAAGAGACAAAACACTGAAAAATAACAAGCAAAGTGAAATTCTTTCTATTTCTGAACAAGACTTGCTGAGGGTACCTTTTGTTGGATTTGCTGGTAACTATGTTGATCCATTGAATTGTATGTTTTTTTGTGGTTTTTTTTAAATGTTCGTAAAACAAAGTTGAAACTCTTTAAGCAGTAAACACATACATCCTGTAGAGAGAAGCTACCTTCAAACTTCAGCACAGGAAACGGTCTCCATGGACTAAGAAAGGGAAACCTTTTGCCTGGCAGTGATCATGTGGAGGGCACAGAGGGCTCTCACAGAGGGCTCTCACGGAGGGCCACAGAGGGCCACAGAGGGCTCTCACAGAGGGCTCTCACGGAGGGCCACGGAGGGCCACGGAGGGCCACAGAGGGCTCTCACGGAGGGCTCTCACGGAGGGCCACAGAGGGCCACAGAGGGCTCTCACAGAGGGCTCTCACGGAGGGCCACAGAGGGCCACAGAGGGCTCTCACAGAGGGCTCTCACGGAGGGCCACGGAGGGCCACAGAGGGCCACAGAGGGCTCTCACAGAGGGCTCTCACAGAGGGCCACAGAGGGCTCTCCCAGAAGGCTCTCACAGAGGGCTCTCACAGAGGGCTCTCACAGAGGGCTCTCACAGAGGGCTCTCACAGAGGGCTCTCACAGAGGGCTCTCACAGAGGGCTCTCACAGAGGGCTCTCACAGAGGGCTCTCACAGAGGGCTCTCACAGAGGGCTCTCACAGAGGGCTCTCACAGAGGGCTCTCACAGAGGGCTCTCACAGAGGGCTCTCACAGAGGGCCGGGGTATACACCTGGAGTGATGTTTTGGTAGAGTTTGTGGAGTATCCACATGAACACCTTCCACATGTTACCTGGCATCTCAGCTATGCTGCTAACAAGCTGCAGGTCAACAACAATACATGTTCAGCAGACTCCTCGGACTGCAAGATATATACACCTCTCTCCAGCCAGCACGGACAAGGGAGATATATACAGGTCTCTGTAGTGGACTGAGACTGGGAGATATATACAGCTCTCTATGGGGGACTCAGACTGGGAGATATATACAGCTCTCTATGGGGGACTCAGACTGGGAGATATATACAGCTCTCTATGGGGGACTGAGACTGGGAGATATATACAGCTCTCTATGGGGGACTGAGACTGGGAGATATATACAGCTCTCTATGGGGGACTGAGACTGGGAGATATATACAGCTCTCTATGGGGGACTGAGACTGGGAGATATATACAGCTCTCTATGGGGGACTGAGACTGGGAGATATATACAGCTCTCTATGGGGGACTGAGACTGGGAGATATATACAGCTCTCTATGGGCGACTCAGACTGGGAGATATATACAGCTCTCTGCAGTGGTTTGAGACTGGGAGATATATACACCTCTCTATGGGGGACTCGGGCTGGAAGATATATACAGCTCTATGGGGGACTCGGACTGGGAGATATATACAGCTCTCTTTTGGGGACTCAGACTGGGAGATATATACAGCTCTCTGTAGTGGACTGAGACTGGGAGATATATACAGCTCTCTTTGGGGGACTCAGACTGGGAGATATATACAGCTCTCTTTGGGGGACTCAGACTGGGAGATATATACAGCTCTATGGGGGACTTGGACTGGGAGATATATACAGCTCTCTATTGGGGACTCAGACTGGGAGATATATACAGCTCTCTATGGGGGACTCAGACTGGGAGATATATACAGCTCTCTATGGGGGACTCGGACTGGGGAGATATATACAGCTCTCTATGGGGGACTCGGACTGGGAGATATATACAGCTCTCTATGGGGGACTCAGACTGGGAGATATATACAGCTCTCTATGGGGGACTCAGACTGGGAGATATATACAGCTCTCTATGGGGGACTCAGACTGGGAGATATATACAGCTCTTTGGAGGACTCGGGCTGAGAGATATATACAGCTCTCTATGGGGGACTCAGACTGGGAGATATATACAGCTCTCTATGGGGGACTCGGGCTGAGAGATATATACAGCTCTCTGTGGTGACTCGGACTGCAGTGGTTTGAGACTGGGAGATATGTAGAGCTCTCTATGGGGGACGAAAATACATTTTTTTTCAAATCTCTAACATTTGAGGCAACATTTTCAAACAATATTGTTTCTTGAACTTTTTTAACAATCAAAATGCCTGAAGAGACTGTAAGGTTTTTCTAGGTAATCACTTTATGTCACAGATACTGGTAAATATACAGGGCGATCAAGAGGCAAACATGATAACCAAAAAAGTTTGGCATCTCTTAAATATCTGATGTAAACAGATAGCTCTGGTTGCTTTGTCACCATAGACTAGTACAGGTATGTTAAAGTACATGTGATTTTTTCCACACCATATCAGTTACCATGGCTCAACTGAGTGGAACGACAGTAAATTCTTCTTTCACGGCCCCTCCTCCGATCTTGCCATATCTCACAGGCAAAGCTGACAATCACGACTAACAAAAGCCATGATTGCTCAATGACATTTTTCCCAAGGTGCCAAGTCCAGAATCTGACACTGAACATGTAGCGATTACACAAGAGATGTACCTTGCAAGGTGAAATATTGTTGCCATGGCAATGCCAGAACGAGGCTTGGGTGGTCGAGTTTCCGCGGTAATCACGGCAGCCATTGTGGGTGGTCTCAGTTGTCACAGTTTTGTAAGGTGGCGAAATTTAGACATTAAAGTCAAGCGTGAAGCAAGAGCTCTCGTTCAGGAAGACAAGCACATCCTTTTAGAGGTACATTGCCTGGGGTGGACAAGACGGGAAGTGTGCAGCAAACATAACAATTTTAGACCTCTCCAAAAAATGTTCAGTACTAGGCAGGTTTCTTAAAGATTCTTTCAACATTGCCAGGGTATTACTCAATGCAGGTTAAAGCTATCATGATTGTGCTCATCAAGTATATACCATGTAAAAAGGCTGGAATTTTCACAATTGTTTTAGCGCTCATCAAGTTTATACCATTAAAAAAGGCTGGAATTCTCACAATATTCGTAAATAATTTAACACAGTTGGAGAGGATTTTTTTGTGAGTTCCCACCATACAACACTAAGAAGATAGCACAGGGCTGTACATAACCCCTAAGGTCCTTCTGGCTGGAAACAAAATAGTAAAATTCTCACCACCAAACAAACACACAGGCTTTTTGTTGACCCCCGTGAAGCCTTTGATATGTAAAACATTCGTCTTCGTTAACTAAAACCATCAAAATTCAATTATGGAAATTTGAAGCAGATAAAACTCTTTATAAAGTGACATTTCAATTCTCTCATTCATTGGACACAGTTCCCAAATTTTCAGCCTGCTATTATTTACACTTTTTCTTTAAAGAGATGTCCTTGACCTCTGATAATGATGTATACCCCCCATTATGATAAACATAAAAAACACATGACAAAGAGCATTTATTACCTTACTAATAATCAATATAGTAGTCGGTAGAAGACATTTTTTTCAATTACTTATTTTTTCGCATAGAGCATTTTTTTCTATACCCGAGTATTTACTTTTCTTATTCTAATAGAGAAAGACTTTGGAATGTTATTGGTGAACCCCACTGATATATCTTGATACATCCCCAAAACAATTATGTTTCTTATGTGCCTCTGCATGTTTTCAATCATAATTAGATCAGTGACCTTCAGAATGCAGTGACCTTTCAGAGGCAGCGAGCGAGGGCTTCCAAATTTACCCCTCATTTTCTCTGGCAGAACGCACATGTGATTGTCATAAAGTGAGTGCAGATTTACCTGCCTATGCTGGGTGCAAGGCATGGCTTTCCACTAGAACCTCCCATGGCTTCAGTTATGACAAAAGTCATAAATTGCAAAACAGGGGTACAATTTACTCAGACATGGATTCCATACTAACACGCAGAGAGAGATGGCTGTTATATCTATTTTTACATTTACCCTCAAGAAAAAAAGAATCCGATATTTTATCAAATCAAATATTTTTCTGTCATTTCTTTTTTTTTTAAATACTATACAAACTGAGCCCACCTTCCTCTTAAAATATATGACTCCGGTGGCAAAATGGTGATTTACTTTGTCAGGTAGAGGAGATGAAATAAGTCATAAACCCCTCTGCCTTCCCAAGCTGTCTCCACCCCCTACTGGAGCGTCTGTATGTTTGCAGACCTACCTGTCAGAAACCATTCATATCTATATCTATATCATCCTGTAACATTTGCCCACTTTTCCCTCTGTTTCCTCTCCTATTCTTACACTCTCCCTCTGCATTCGTAACCTCACTTCTACATTTCCTTATTCCCATCCTCACCCAAAAAAAATCATCATATCATTTTATATATCTTCCATTATCTTATTACCATAACCAAATCCTTTTAGTTTTCTATAGTAGCTTGGAGCAATTCACAAATTTACATAACTGTTTTTTTCACAAACAAAATTTCTTAAGTTTCATATGGCCATCTTTATATAACATCTATTTTCTTGCACATCCTTTTCCAATTTCCTAGTTCCCAAACACAGGAAAAGTTTATATTGTCAAATAACAATACTTGCTTCACTGTGTAATTTGACTTTTTTGCTTACTCTTACAGTTTTTTTTCTATTTTGTTTAAGACAAATCAAGATTCTCCTGAATGAATGAAACATCAACACTGAAATAAAGAGTGTAAGATTGCTTGTTTTTATTGTTACCCAAGCTTCACGCAGCTCCTTGTGACAAAATGTTCTTCTGCAACAATTGAGAGCGCATTTTGATGTTTCTCCTTGAGCACTTAAAGTAAAGCCATATCAATTTCAATCAAATCTGTCATCTTTAACCAGTGTATTTGAAAAGACAACCACAAATTTTCCCTCCTTCCATTTTTCAATTAAAAGACTTTCAATTGGTTTATTCCATCATCTGGCATTAAAATTTTAACTTAAATTAATTCTTGCTCCAAGAATATTGACAAGCTTGTAATCCAACTTGGAAATTGGGAGGTGGATCCTCTAAGCAAAATGCAACATCTGCATAATTCATAGCTTTTTATGTGAGTTTTCTGTCTGATTAGCATTTCAATGTGTCAAATTTATTTAATCTCCAAATTAAGATTAAACAGTTGGACTGGGATGGACTATTTGTCAGCTTTTGTTGAGGAGGTGTATGTGTTAAATAATGCAAAACTTCTACAACAAGCAAATCCATTGTCAGAATTTATGCTTCAGTTCTGAAATAAACATTCCCACTGCAAACCATGGGTAAAGTTAAGTCTTTGTATAATATTTACTTGGGACATTTCTGCCAGGATTTTGCAGACTTTATGGACCCTCCATTGGGAGATAAAATCTCTTGTATCATACAGCGACAGTCGCACCAGAAGATAAAAATCTACTAAGTATGCAAAAAATATATAGATAGAGCTGTTTCCTCAGCAAAAAAGAATCTTTTCTCAATGACATTACTCGTCATTAGTGCACTTAATTTCAATTTTCGGAAATTTTTAAATCAATTTTAGAGATGTTATGACGTTATCAGTAAACCTGTCAAGAATTCAATTCCAAAGGTTCAAAGATGGTCATCAGATCCTGACAACAATGGGAATAATTTACATAGGATTTTATCTCTAGTCTCATTATGAATTTTCCTATTACACTTTTTCTGACACCAAAATTACAGAAAGTCATGACCAAAATATTTACGGTTTTGTGATAACACATGGGCGTTCCATCAGTGCGAGCTGTCGGAGAGTAATTTCGCATGCATTTATAGATCATTCTGGGTAATGTCGGAGCCGCATACAAATTACGCCTAATTTTCTACAATTGATGGCAACAATTTGTATGCATACATACCAATATTTCCAGCTCAAAATGCATAGAATCTACACTGGAAAGGAAAGCATTGACAGACATGAAGACATCACCCTCTCAGGACCCTCACCTACATCCACACCCCCTCACCCTCTCAGGGCCCTCACCTACATCCACACCCCCTCACCCTCTCAGGGTCCTCACATAAATCCATACACCCTCACCCACATCCATACCCCATCACCCTCTCAGCACCCTCACCCACATCCATACCCCATCACCCTCTAAGGACCATCACCTACATTCATATCCCCTCACCCTCTCAGCACCCTCACCCACATCCATACCCCATCACCCTCTAAGGACCCTTACCTACATCCATACCCCCTCATCCTCTCAGGGCCCTCACCTACATCCATACCCCCTCACCCTCTCAGGGCCCTCACCTACATCCATACCCCCTCACCCTCTCAGGACCCTCAGCTACATCCATACCCCCTCACCCTCTCAGGGCCCTCACCTACATGCACAATCCCTCACCCTCAGCTACATCCATACCCCCTCACCCTCTCAGGACCCTCAGCTACATCCACACCCCCTCACCCTCTCAGGACCCTCACCCACATCCACACCACCTCACCCTCTCAGGACCCTTTAAATTGTTTTTAACCTTTTTTTGTGATATTTCAAAGATTCATATTCAAAAATTGAATTACAAATTCGGAAGATAACCATATGATTTGATTGGTTTCAACATTCCTGAAAATAACTGTTTGCCGAGATCAAATTTTCTTTTGACATAGTATTTCATCTTTTTTCAAGCATCTCTAAAGAATCGAAGAAAAAAATTTCATCACATTTTCATCCATAAACGGAAATATCCTGTCAAAGTTATTTCATAGATAACATCCATCTTACAAGCCTTGCAAATTTGCAGTAAGATAATTTAATGGTAGACTAGTTTGATTTTATTCCATAGCCGTGACTGCCTACCGGTAAATTGATCACGGTCCTCAATAATCTTGGATCCGTGTTTATCACGAGAAGATGACGGTGAGGCATAACAGACACCAAGATCGGAATAAATATATCTAAAGTGGCTGTCAGAAGCTTCATCTTCCATCAAATCATCGATTTATTACGATACAGAGATCTTATATTCAACATCTAGGATGCATAAGAAAAATACTTGATCCAACCCGATGAATTTCTCATTTAATCTCACGTCAAACTCTGCTTATGTTTTGCTTAAATTGATATGAGTTAATAATGAGAAATGAGTTAAAATAAAAATTCATCGAACATTCCATTCTTTTGCTCTTCAAGGAATTATCTAATGTCAGAATTAAACAACATGACAAGATTAAATGTAGATTTTCTTTCCTTCTCTCAATATCAATGAGAGAAGAACAATGAAAAAACTTTTCCAACCAAGGCCAAAAGCTTTGCAATATCTCTGCGTTTTGCAAAAATTACGACAAGGACTGCATAAATACCAGACTCATGAGAGCTCACAGAAAACATTACATTTCTTTTTGCCTTATTTTTAATCTCATTATTTCAGTCTCATATCTCGACAATACTAGACACAAAAAAATAGATGGGTTGTTTTATCAGTTTATGTGGAAGACTGGGACCTAGAATGATCAATGATCTATGTCAATGTTTCCATTACGTGTTTTTTCCTTAAGCCATTATACCTGACAAAAAGAAGAAAGTCTCAGGTAAAGGTACCGCAGGTAGAGATTACAAGTTAAGCTGGCGTCATGCTGAGAAATCCTGCTGGCTGAGATTAGGGGGGAATGAATGGTCAATTTCACACGTCTTGAGACAGTGGGCAATCACCACCCATACATCTGAGCAATATTACTACACATTTTTTTTCATTCAAAACACAGTTTTATTTGACAATAAAAAAAGATTATTGCAATATTTGATATGTTTTTCGAATATAGAAATTCTAAATCCATATAATTAACAATAATAAAATAGTGAAATAACCATGAAACTAGAGAACTACTTATGAAGGCATTGACACTATTTCCAAGAAGTGATATGTGCTATGCATATAAAAGCAGTGCACGTGCCTGTATACAGACACAGACCTGCAGCTGTCTGTTCTTGGGCAGGACCTTCCAATGGCCACAGTTTGCAAATAATTCATTTTGAAACATGGCATTTTTTGTGGGGGAAAAAGTACAAGCCGTGGACCAAAACGGGCACTGGGAACAAGGAAGGGTGAAAGAAGTCAGGGAAAATGATATCCTGGTTGGCTTTCCAAGGTGGCCAGGATGCGAGAGAGTTGTAGCATATCCCCAGGAAATCAGAAGACCATGCTTGACACGTGAGGAGGCAGCAAGGGGTGAGTACTTTTTAAATTTATAAGTTATTTTGTTACCTACAGAGCTAACAACCATAGGATACGCGCAACCAAAGGATTGGTTGATAATTATGAAATTGTCTTGTATTCATAATACAAATAGAACATTGAATATTTTGGCATAGAAATGTAAATATGAATGGTATAAATAAATTGTTATGAGAATTGACCCCGATTTCGTCACAATGTGCACGTGCGCAAGTACCAGCTTGTTACAAAAATATACAATTTGGCCTTATTGTGTCAGTTCTTGGCCGATTTACATCATTGGCAGCTCAAAATTTAGCTTTTTGGCTCCTCTCTTCAAATATGTAAGTCTAATGTACGTTATATTAATTTTCATCTTTTGGCATAGAAGATAGGTCAGTGCGCGAAGGCTATGCCTATGGTTGTTTGCGCAAAGACGTGACTCTGAGTCTGACTTGTCAATCTTGTCAGAATATAACATACGCACATTGCTTTATAAGATAAAGTAATGTCAAGTGTCACTGATGGACATACCCCACTATAGCACATATATAACCAACTGTCCATGTTTTGTTGGATAATATAATGATTGACAAAGACCAAAATGCGCGAAATTGACGGTTGTCAGCCCTAAATGACATGTGAAGAAATTTGGGTCACTTTGGATCTCCCTCCTTTTTGGCGTTGCAACTGGCAGACAGTTACGACTGGTGTATATGTGCACCCAGTTGTAGCCTCATCCCAGAAATCTCAGCGTCCACGGTCAGCAGAGCTGATTGAGTTGACACAGATTGTTCACTTTTGATATGAAGACAAGGGTGGTGAAGATTTACTTTATTTCTTTATTGGACCAGAGAGAGAGAGAGAGTGAAGAGTTGTTTGATGTTAATAACAAGGAGGGTAAGTGTTGCACCAAGTTGTGACCGACTTTTGGACAGGGTAGTGAGAGCTGGTTTCACGAGTGAGAGCTAAAAATAGACACACTATGGAATAGTTATGTGCGTCAGAATGAACATGAGAAATGTGATATTTTGGTGTGAAAAGCATGACAATCGGACAAGTATTAGCAAATTTATGACAAGTTTTATGTAAATTGAAGATGATTGTAGATTGAGTACCCAGCGATACTCGGCTTGTTCTGTTCATTTTAAATGCATTATCTTTTGAGAAAATTAACATATTGGGTGCCCTGCAGGTTTCATTTATTGTCACTGTATTGTAGAGAAATTTCAAATGAACACTTTCCTGCCCCAAATCTTTAATATTATCAAATATTTCTGACCAAAACCAACAAATGTGAATGATATAACATTCAGTCATCATTCATTCTTGCTAGTTATCATTTATGATTGCATTATCTTCAAGGAAACTGACATTTTGGATGCCCTGCAGGTTTCATATATTGTCACTGTTTTGTATTGAAATGTAAGATGCACAGTTTCCTGTCCCAAATCTTTAAAATTATAAAATATTTTTGCCCAAAACCAACAAATATGATTAATATTACATACCGTTATCATTCCTTCTTGCTAATTATCATTTATGATTGCATTATCTTTGAGAAAATTAACATATTGGGTGCCCTGCAGGTTTCTTTTATTGTCACTGTATTCCATAAAAATGTAAGATGAACAGTTTCTTTCCCCAAATCATGAAAATTATCAAATATTTTTGCACAAAACCAACAAATGTGAATGATATAACATTCAGTCATCATTCATTCTTGCTAGTTATCATTTATGATTGCATTATCTTTAAGGAAACTGACATTTTGGGTGCCCTGCAGGTTTCATATATTGTCTCTGTTTTGTATTGAAATGTAAGATGCACAGTTTCCTGTCCCAAATCTTTAATATTATCAAATATTTTTGCACAAAACCAACAAATGTGAATGATATAACATTCCGTCATCATTCATTCTTGCTAATTATCATTTATGATTGCATTATCTTTAAGGAAACTGACATTTTGGGTGCCCTGCAGGTTTCATATATTGTCACTGTTTTGTATTGAAATATAAGATGAACAGTTTCTTTCCCCAAATCATGAAAATTATCAAATATTTTTGCACAAAAGCAACAAATGTGAATAATGTAATATGCTGTTATCATTTATTCTTGCTAATTATCATATTTGATTGCATTCTTTTTGAGAAAACTGTCATTTTGAACGCCATGCAGGATTCATATATTGTCTCTGTTTTGTATTGAAATGTAAGATGAACAGTTTACTGCCCCAAATCTTTAATATTATCAAATATTTTTGCACAAAACCAACAAATGAGAATGATATAACGTTCCATCATTGTTCTTCTTTCTTACTCTCATTTTTACATGCATTATCTTTATGAAAACTGACCCTGCAGGTTTCATATATTGTCACTGTATTCCATAGAAATGCAAGATGCACGGTTTCTTTCCCCAAATCATGAAAATTATCAAATATTTTTGCACAAAACCATCAAAGGTGAATGATATAACATTCCGTCATCATTCATTCTTGCTAAATATTGTTTTTAAATGAGAAAATTAACATATTGGGTGCCCTTCAGGTTTCATTTATTGTCACTGTATTGCAGAGAAATTTCAAATGAACACTTTCCTGCCCCAAATCTTTAATATTATCAAATATTTCTGAGCAAAACCAACAAATGTGAATGATATAACATTCCGTCATCATTCATCCTTGCCAACTATTGTTTTTAAATGCATTATCATTGAGATAATAAACATATTGGGTGCCCTGCAGGTTTCTTTTATTGTCACTGTATTGCAGAGAAATTTCAGATGAACAAATTCATTCTTGCCAACTATTGTTTTTAAATGCATTATCTTTGAGAAAATTAACATATTGGGTGCCCTGCTGGTTTCATTTATTGTCACTGTATTGCAGAGAAATTTCAAATGAGCACTTTCCTGCCCCAAATCTTTAATATTATCAAATATTTCTGACCAAAACCAACAAATGTGAATGACATAACATTCCGTCATCATTCGTTCTTGCCAACTTTTGTTTTTAAATGCATTATCTTTGAGAAAATTAACATATTGGGTGCCCTGCTGGTTTCATTTATTGTTACTGTATTGCAGAGAAATTTCAAATGAGCACTTTCCTGCCCCAAATCTTTAATATTATCAAATATTTCTGACCAAAACCAACAAATGTGAATGACATAACATTCCGTCATCATTCATCCTTGCTAACTATTGTTTTTTTTAATGCATTATCTTTGAGAAAATTAACATATTGGGTGCCCTGCAGGTTTCATTTATTGTCACTGTATTGCAGAGAAATTTCAAATGAGCACTTTCCTGCCCCAAATCTTTAATATTATCAAATATTTCTGACCAAAACCAACAAATGTGAATGATATAACATTCCGTCATCATTTGTTCTTGCCAACTTTTGTTTTTAAATGCATTATCTTTGAGAAAATTAACATATTGGGTGCCCTGCAGGTTTCATTTATTGTCACTGTATTGCAGAGAAATTTCAAATGAACACTTTCCTGCCCCAAATCTTTAATATTATCAAATATTTCTGACCAAAACCAACAAATGTGAATGATATAACATTCCGTCATCATTCGTTCTTGCCAACTTCTGTTTTTAAATGCATTATCTTTGAGAAAATTAACATATTGGGTGCCCTGCTGGTTTCATTTATTGTTACTGTATTGCAGAGAAATTTCAAATGAGCACTTTCCTGCCCCAAATCTTTAATATTATCAAATATTTCTGACCAAAACCAACAAATGTGAATGATATAACATTCCGTCATCATTCGTTCTTGCCAACTTTTGTTTTTAAATGCATTATCTTTGAGAAAATTAACATATTGGGTGCCCTGCAGGTTTCATTTATTGTCACTGTATTGCAGAGAAATTTGAGATGAACACTTTCTTTCCCCAAATCTTTAATATTATCAAATATTTCTGACCAAAACCAACAAATGTGAATGATATAACATTCCGTCATCATTCATCTTTGCCAAGTTTTGTTTTTAAATGCATTATCTTTGAGAAAATTAACATATTGGGTGCCCTGCTGGTTTCATTTATTGTTACTGTATTGCAGAGAAATTTCAAATGAGCACTTTCCTGCCCCAAATCTTTAATATTATCAAATATTTCTGACCAAAACCAACATATGTGAATGATATAACATTCCGTCATCATTCGTTCTTGCCAACTTTTGTTTTTAAATGCATTATCTTTGAGAAAATTAACATATTGGGTGCCCTGCAGGTTTCATTTATTGTCACTGTATTGCAGAGAAATTTCAAATGAACACTTTCCTGCCCCAAATCTTTAATATTATCAAATATTTCTGACCAAAACCAACAAATGTGAATGATATAACATTCCGTCATCATTCATCCTTGCCAAGTTTTGTTTTTAAATGCATTATCTTTGAGAAAATTAACATATTGGGTGCCCTGCTGGTTTCATTTATTGTTACTGTATTGCAGAGAAATTTCAAATGAGCACTTTCCTGCCCCAAATCTTTAATATTATCAAATATTTCTGACCAAAACCAACAAATGTGAATGACATAACATTCCGTCATCATTCATCCTTGCCAACTATTGTTTTTAAATGCATTATCTTTGAGAAAATTAACATATTGGGTGCCCTGCAGGTTTCATTTATTGTCACTGTATTGCAGAGAAATTTCAAATGAACACTTTCCTGCCCCAAATCTTTAATATTATCAAATATTTCTGACCAAAACCAACAAATGTGAATGACATAACATTCCGTCATCATTCATCCTTGCCAACTATTGTTTTTAAATGCATTATCTTTGAGAAAATTAACATATTGGGTGCCCTGCAGGTTTCATTTATTGTCACTGTATTGCAGAGAAATTTCAAATGAACACTTTCCTGCCCCAAATCTTTAATATTATCAAATATTTCTTACCAAAACCAACAAATGTGAATGATATAACATTCCGTCATCATTCATCCTTGCCAACTTCTGTTTTTAAATGCATTATCTTTGAGAAGTCAATGGGCATTATACTTCTCCTTCATACTACAAAATTATATGAGAGAAGTGAAAGTTGCCCTGAAAAGATTTTTGGCAGGAAACTGCATCTCAGATTTCTATTGTAAAATGGAAATTGAAAAACTTTGGACTATTGTTGACACGTGACAGAATATTTCTGTTTATAATAAGACAAAGATTTTAATTACATGACTGTTGGGGAAGCTTGCACATGGATAGTATGAGTGTAGTTTATTTTTCATGCTGATATCTTCTATTATTCCTTCATTTTTTGGGGGTCTGTTAAAAATGCTTTCGGTCCAGCCATAAAAATCAGCATTGCCAGACCGAATGTTCGTTGAAGGTCTGGTGACCATTGGGAAGACTCCTACGCAGTATAATATTTGTACAGTTGAAAGCAGACTGAAAACTGTGTTTTCAGTCATATCTCAACAATTCATATGAAAAATAGACTGGTTCCATCTCAATCTTCCAAACCGTCCGGAAAATGGCCACTGGACACAACCCTGGTCTGCCTCAATCAAGGTAGATGTACCACACACAGATTCTGACAAATTATCACCATGCTCTCTATTGGTGGGGGCCACTTTTTAGCTCTGCTGAGACTTTAGCTCACAGAGCTTTAGGAGGGGGAAAATGTCTGTCCGTCTGTCTGTCCATCTGTCCGTCCGTCTGTCAACATTTCTTTAAAAATCTTCTTCTCCAAAACTACCAGTACTACATCTTTCATATTTTATATAGAGGTAGATATATAGTTGAATTTTCAGATTCCTTCAAATCTTAGTGATGTCACCATTGACCTTTGTGCAACACTATGTCATACAATTTTAGTCATGTGACCTTTGACCTTGACACATTGACCTTGAATTCAAAATTTGTGAATATGCCACATCACAACTATCAGAAGTGAATAAAAAACACTTCATATCTGTTATATACTAACACTATGTTTAAAAATCTTCTCCAAATCTACCAATAATATCTGTTTCATATTTAATACAGAGGTAGATAGAGAGTTGAAGATTCAGATTCCTTCAAATCGTAGTGATGTCACCATTGACCTTAATGCAGTGACCTTGATGTCACAAATTTTGTAAGGAGTATATCTCAGCAACTACTTATAAGAAGAAATTAAAACTTGGTATACAGAAATGTCTTAGGTCATAGCCGTGCCTCATCATACAATTTGAGTCATGTGACCTTTGACCTTGACACATTGACCTTGAATTCAAAATTTGTGAACATTCCACATCATAACCATTAGAAGTGAATTAAATGCACTTCATATCTTTTATATACCAACACTAATTTATACAGAGCTCGATAGAGAGTTGAAGATTTAGATTCCTTCAATTCTCAGTGATGTCACCATTGACCTTAGTGCAGTGACCTTGATGTCACAAATTTTGTAAGGAGCATATCTCAGCAACCACTTACAAAAAGAAATTAAATCTTGGTATACAGGAATGTCTTAGGTCATAGCCGTGCCTCGTCATACTTTCTTAGTCATGTGACCTTTGACCTTGACACATTGACCTTGAATTCAAAATTTGTGAACATGCAACATCTCGAGCATTAAAAGTGAATAAAATCTAGTTCATATCTGCTATATATCAACACTCTTTTAAACACCATATACATTTTATACAGATTTGACCCTTGACCTTGATTCTGTGACTTTGACTTTTGTGTTATTGTGCAGGCCATAGCTCATGAACGATGAACTGGAAATACTAAATATCTGTTATGTATCAACACTATGTTTAAAAAAAATCTTCTCCAAAACTACCAGTAATATATGTTTCAAGTTTTATACAGAGGTAGATATTGAGGTGAAGGTTCAGATTCCTTCAAATCTTAGTGATGTCACCAATGACCTTAGTGCAGTGACCTTGTGGTCACAAATTTTGTACGGAGCATATCTTAGCAACCACTTATTAGAGGAAATTAAAACTTGGTATACAGAAATGTCTTAGGTCATAGCTGTGCCTCGTTATAATTTCTTAGTCATGTGACCTTTGACCTTGACACATTGACCTTCAATTCAAAATTTGTATACTTGCAAAATCTCACAACCATCAAAAGTAAATAAACATATATCAATGGCCTTTGAGCTATGCATATCATTGCTTTTTTGTAATGTTTGTGAACATTTAATCCAAAATGATCATTTAAATCCTTTTCAAGAGCAGAATTGAGCAGATAGTGATTTTGACCAAACAAAATGCATGTTACATATCAAATTTGGCCCCAACTTGTTATCTCGATTCTCATTGGCTATGTTATTCAAAATGGCAGCCCCCTTGACAACTTAGTGATAGCTATTAGATTTTTGAAAAAATCACAAATTTTGTGCATGAAATATTGCATTTGTAACATGATAATGATTTGCAAAATATTAATGAATATCTCATCAAAACTGAATTGGGATCTTGTATGGAAAATCATAACCTGGTTTGTTATTGCACTTTATCTCAGTTCATGTGTTTTCATTCAAGTCAGCAGAGCTATCAACCCATGGGGTTATGTTTTATATTCTGAAATAATCTTCTGATATTTTTTTCAAATCTGCCAATATATGCCTCCATTCCATTTATATAGCATTTGCCCAGCAAGGTGATTTCACATTGGTGCAACATTTTTACCCATAAAATTCTGATATTCAAACAAAATATCATTTTTGTTAAAAAAAATTATTTTTTAACAGAAATGAAACGATGGATTCAGAAAATATTGAGAAACTATTAAGGCATTTAAAAAAAAATATATTATTCATACTGTGAAAATCTCACCCTCCCATATGTATAGATACTTTTTCTAAAGGCTCTCTTGTTTTTGAAAAAATATTTATCGACATATGAACTTTAAGGGCTTGTAGAGAATAGTCTATTCAATAAAAAATATCCAAAATTTCACCATTAGATTTCCCTGAACCTATTCATTATGAAGAGATATTTTTTCTTTTTTAATCTAAACTAAAAAATAGCTGAAATTGGCGGTAACACACATTTGACGTCATGCACACAAGCTACAACGTCACAACTCCATTCATTATACTCCAAGGTGTGATTAGGCCAGTGACCTATTTAAAGACAATATGATTTTCACACAGTGATATTCTCATGGTCACATATAAAATATGGTATTTGCAAATTTTGTCCTAACACCAATATTACTTAAAGCCAATACATGTGTCCAATAAAATATGTTCATAATTTGAAGAATAATTTTTACCAGACTATCCGTACCTGTTCCAAATGATACTGTTGCCAGTTGCGGTGCTATCTTCAGTTTTGTGCCACTCACAAACTATTTCTTTTCTTTCTTTTTTTTAGTTGAGTGTCTTACTGAGAAGAGAAGGAGTGCAAATCACCAAAAGAAGCCATCCAAACAGCAACTTAATGCTATGAAAAGTCTTTGCTCAGGTGATGAGTTGGAGCACTTCTATGATGACAGCCTAAGAAAATCTTTGGTGAAGCAAGTTGACCGTTTTATGGATATAGTTGTGGTTGAAATGAATGGGATGGATGTTACAGTGCCTGCATCATCTATACATGTACATGGTATGGAAGTTTTTGTTTACTTTGTAAAATTGTACTTATTCTTCTTGATTACAATTGAAGAATACCATTTAAGTATTTCTGCATATTGATTCATAAGCATGGGTTTTTTATACCTCACCAAAGAATGGTGGTAATGAAGGCAGAATATCAAATAAGTTTGCCATTTGATTAAGGGGAATTTGAATACTGTAACGATAGAGTTGCATTTGTTGGAAGTATAAATTGGCCTGCTTCCCTATTTGCTGTGACTGTGTTCACTTTATATATGAGCTATGAGCAACACATGGTCCAGGCGAATCAGCCAGTGCTCAGTCAACACCCACAGATGTGTCCAGCCGAATATTCCCTGGACAATGCACAATTTGGGGACTAATATCCACATCTTTCAAAGATTTTAATTGTTTAGGCAAGACTCGGAGTAGAAGAATAAATACATTGCTAAAGTATAAAGGAAACTATAATTAAACATAGAAAATATATTGTTCAGAATTATCTATACCTTTCTTGCTATAAATTTTAACTTTCAATAATTTCAGAGAAAGAACAGAATTGTGTTAAACGGAGACAAAAATCAAAAGGCAACAAGAACAATAAGTGTCACAAATCTCAAAAGGTCAGTTATTTTATTTTAGAAATCATTGAAACATCTTTAAATAGGGTTTCTCTATCTCTATCTAGTAACTTCTCCAAAATATGAATTGTGAATCTCTCCAAGATAGTTTACTATATACTTCCTACAGGATAATGATGAGCCTTCCACCACTGCTATTGCAGGTCAGGAAAGAGAGCCTTCAGTGGGTAACCAGACAGTGGCCATTGCAGTCCCAAACACATCTTTTAATACACATATTCTTGGGGATATAATCTGCGGAAATGTATACAAGGTAAATGGTGCTATTAGAAGTAAATCCATAGTGCAGTTATTTCTTATGATTGTTGTCATTTTGCCAATTTCTCAGAAACTGCTGATGTGTTGCAAAGTGCTTCATAAACAAAGTTATTGGTATGTGCATTCATGGTTATCAAATCTGATTTATTACTTTTTATTCCCATGCAATAATGACATGTTATTCTGCTAGCCAGCCATGGTAATGTGCAATCAATGTCAAGTTAGAATTAATGCCTAACACATAAATGAGTACTCAACAAAAACTTTACCATGAAATTATTTCACTCAATATAAGGGTTAGGCTCTTTAGATTTGGTATGGCGATCTGTCATAAGGGGTTCTACAATCAAATCAAATTTGTTATAATTAACAGAATACATAAACATGATTTAGATCTTGAGAAAATGCCTTGCCTTTTTGAGTTTATGGTTTTACTTTGTATGATGAGGAGCCCAGCTGTATTTCATTATTTGTTTTTTGCTAGTTTATCAGGTTTAGCAGCAATCTGGTAAAATATAAAGAATGGTACATATTGAGATCAGCAACAAACAGTAGGCAAGACAACAAAAAGTCTTGAAAGGGGATTGTCTTTTTAAAAATATAGCATGCATAAAAGTCAACTTTGTAAGTTTGATATTGAAGGAGTTGTAACAGTTAAGTGAATGCAGTTCTGCATCTTTTGTAAAATGTTATTACTTTTCAATAACCTATGCACAGGTTAACATTCCTTTAAAATAGGAATTGTAATGTCTGATTAATTTTATCAGATTTTTATTTGCTCGATATTTGTAGGTTTTTGATAGTACGGTAGTCATACGGACGATCGACATCCAAAAGAAAACTGCCACCTGTTGGTTCATTCATAATGGCATTGTCCAGCAAGATGTCGATGTCATAGTGCCAGTCAGCAGACTTGAAAGAGAACCAGAAATAACTCCTCTCAGCCGTTCTGATAAGAAGCTATTAACTAGTGTCCATATATCCACATGGAACTCAACAAAAATGAACATGAACAGTGCCCCTTTTCGACATATTTTCCGAGAGCAACAGATTGTTCATGCAATCAAGAAAGAGGTGAAGTCACAACTTTGTTCCAGGATCATTCGCGACAAGAGACATACTTTCACCTTGGGACCTGTTTGTCCAGAGGTGGATATGGAGTTGTTTGGGCTTTCACCAGAAAAACGTACTTTAGAATTTTGCTATGCAAAAAACAACATTCATAAGTTGGACTCTCTTCTTGGTATCAGATGGGATGTTGCAGCATTTGAAACTGCAGTACGTTTTGTGACTCGTTTACGTGTCCGTGTGCGCACTGACTACACATTAGCAGGCTCTATTGCTGTCGCATTGTGGCATGATGGAGTGTGGCCTGTCAGTGTGCATTATAGACAGCAGCTTATGGACCATCTTCAGGATAGCATTCATGATGATGATAATGACGAAGAGGAAGAGGAGGAAGACACAAATACAGTGGGTATATAGTTTTTTTGGTTGAATTGAAATGTATAGGTTTTATATGAACAGAATGACATTGACAAAATCCTGCATATTGCTCATTGTCAGTCAATATGTCATTTTAAACCTTGAATTAGCAAGCCATCCATGATATATATAAAAAAAGATTATCTATTGATTTTGATATAGTGGTTGCTGTTAGCAATATTTTTTACAGGCATTTAAATCTTTATTCAGCAGTGTTATGTTCAAATTAATGTTATCCATAAATGCAACACTCGGTGAATTCCATAATGATGATCCATAACTGATCATTTGTGTTTGAAAATGTGAGTGCTTACTGGTATATTTGTGTTCAGACCTTAAAAAAGACCTTGTTTTCGATTTCCCTACCTACCCCAGTTCTAACCAGCTACCATACTTTTTATTCTAGACTTTGGAGGTGAAAAGATAATTTCAGTTAAAATTTCATTTATATTCATACATTCTCAATATATTTGATCACTTTTAACAAAATAAAAAAATTAAATGGAACCTAATTCCTGTCCTATTCCTTTTCAGGACACTTATTCGAAAACAAGGTTATTGATTTTTTTTGGTCTTGTGTGCACTATAAAAAAGGTTCTTGTAAGTGCAATAAGTTATTCAGGAGCATGGATACTAATGGTAATTAACAATTTCCCAAAGTTTCCAGTGTAAAAACTTTTGTCTTATTGACCAGACTATGCTCAGAATGTATCAAACAATCCATTGATTGATATGATTAGTGTAGAGCTTGAGTGTAAATAGTGTATATGCAATTTATGGGCATTTTGGTGGTCTTTTCGCAGAATCATCGAAAAATGTAAAGGTTTATTTGCATTTTCCATAATGGCCTTATATAAAACAGCCTGCTCCCTACCTTTGTTGATTGGAATGTAAAAATTTCAAATACAAGGCTCCAGTCTTATTTTCATCTTGCCATTCTGAAAAATATTCTTTAGCTCTGAGCTAAGGAAAACTATGGTATCTAGCTCTGTGCATCCGTCCTGGACCCAAAGTTTAATTAAAATATATCACATAGAATAAAAATAAGTGTTTAAACTTTTTACTGCATTGCACCTTATAAAGCCCTGTGTGGGTTCGGGGCAATAGAATAGGCCCACTGTATCCCCTGCATGTTGTAAGAGGCTAACTAATAGGGGGTTGTGTCTGCTTCTGGCAGAGAGCAACTGAAAGACCCCATTTGCATGGTGAGACTTCATTTAGTTGCAATGTCTCCCCACAAGCAAATGGACTCCCAGCCTTGGGACTTGCCATTCTATAGTTCATGTTTTCCTTTTGTTTTGTCACCATATGATCATTGCAGAGTCTGATATGAAGCCCTATTAACTTAAAACAGAGGATCACAGCTGCATGAAATGTGTTGTTGACTGCTGCTAAGATACCAGAAAGTAAGAAATCACCATTTCATTGATAAATTACCACAGCACCATTATGATGTAATTGCTCCTAGAACTACATAAAATAGTGTGCCTTTATGACATGCCAAAAGCAATTAAATAGGTAACATATTTCTGTTCAGAGGGAATCCATGTTTATATAAACACTTGGAAACCTTATTTTACAACTGCTGCATTAGACCTCATCACTGCCCAGTGATACAAATTTTGGAACTTGAATTAAGTAAAAACAATAGAAGAAAAAATGGCATTTTAGTTACATTTGCAGAAAGGATAGAGATAACTTTGATACTGCAGTTATTCTCAAATGTTTTTAATATGAATAAATAAGGCATTTATCTTTACCTAAAATAACGTTTTTTAGTTTGAATAGACAGAATTTTGAAAATTAAACTTGTAGATGTTCTAAATTTTGTCATTGATTCTCTCTGAACAGATAAATGCTTCCTATTAAGTTGGCTGTGGTGAGTTTTAAAGGTGCACTATTTCATATAGTTGAAGGAATAGTGATGTCATTATGGTGTTGTGGCTATTTATCAATGAAATAGTGGCATCATACATTTTTGGTATCTTAGCAACAGTTGACAACATATTTCATACAGCTGTGATTCTCTGTATGAAGAGTTCCTGTCCCCTCCTAACTTTTAATTCAATCCACCTTTTAAAGATTATATTAAAAAACTTGACCTATTTTAAAACATAATTATTTTAAAGCAAATGGTTGTTAAATGCTCGTACCTTATCAAGTCTGCACAAACTGACTTAATGTTTTCTCAGTTTCCACCACGTCCGCCAAACTGTTTTACGCATTAATTTATTCTTGGACATCAGGAAGATAATAGAACATGATAATATGTAGGCCTGGAAATTTGTGACCTTTTCGTGACCAGCATGAGGAACTTCTCTTAAGTATGCTCTATTTTTATAACATTACAGCATTATTGATATAACTTGGTACCTTTAGATAATTTTGATATTGGATGACCTTGAGGTATTTTCAAGGTCACAGGAGCCATTTTTCTAAAATCTATCTTACACAATGTTTGTTTACATTTTTGTGAATAAATTATATTACTAGATTAATCTAACCTCCTTAGAGAATGAGATAGTGTACGACCTTGTATACATGAGATACTGAGCTGACTTCAGTGTTGTGAGACTTGCACAGACTTCATAGTTTTAATATTCATTTTATGCTTTTGGTTGTGGTTTATCTCCCACAAGAATATGCCATGTCACAAATTATCATTTCTTATTAGTAAAATGAGTTTTTCCAAATCATGCGACAAGACAGATTATCAAAAAAGCAAACAAGCAAATATACATTTCATCAATGGACTGAGATGCAGAGTACATGATCATGGACTTGGGGCTTCTTGTGCAGTGGACACATTAATGGAGGTTTTTCATTTTGGAATATTCAAAAATGATCCTAATATTTCGTCGTGTACTGCCAACCCACTTATAGCAGGATTGGTCAATACCAGTCTTGTTAGAGATGCTACTGGTCCCACGTGCGAGGTGAGAGAAGGTGTGTGGAACTATTTAGTTCATAACATACCTAATGCATACAGACCAAAGGGTCGTCATGATGCAGAGATTTTACAAGCCTTTAATAACTTTGGACACAATACTGGAAATAAATTTATTTCATCTTACTCTGATTTGTTTGCTTGTGTCCACTGTGGGAAAAATGATTATATCTATTCCCACACAGAACCAGTCATATATTTTGAACAGACAATTAACTCTCAACATGAAAATGATTTTCAGAGAGGTCTTGAAGTTTGTATGAAACGCCAACTCCAGAGACAGGTGCAGAACATAAATTGTACACACTGTGAAAAGCAGTTATGGCATGTTAAAGGTGAATACAGAATGGCTGATTTTGTTATGGTATCCTTTGGACTAACACAGGAGGCAAGAAATGCTCAGAACCCACCTGTAGTCATCCAAGAAAATATAACTCTTATGGGAGAAGATTACGCACTTGTAGCAGCCGTACAAATGGAAATGAACCATTTCCTTGCAATTGTTAAGAAAGGAGAGGGTTTTATGGTCCTGGATGACTGCCATGAAATCATTCATATTTTTCCTACATTTGCAGCATCTGTTTCACGGAATCCTTTAGATTTGTCCAGAAACAAGAAATTAGTTTCCTCAGAACGTGGTATACACATGTTATTTTTTGTCAAAAAAACTCTGTCTAACTCTGTATGTCAAAATACACCTCCTGTCATATCACTGGATGGTTTGCCATCAGTACCAGTGAGCATGCAGCCCAATATTTCACAACAGGAATCGCTGGAAGCTCCTGAAAGTGCCACCAACTCTTCATCACTTTTACAGTCTATGACAAAATGTGTAAAATATAGTTCTGGGGATTTCCAAGAGATTGATGTATGTGGACATCCAGTTCACTACTTTTGTATCGATGACAGAATATATTTGTCATGTAAAAATACATTTAGTATTTGTGGAATATGGTCTTACATAAAAAATAGAGGTTATAGTAGAGTTATAAACATTCTCAATAAGAATAACTTTGTTGGTCACAATATTTTCTGTGTTAGTCAGAGAACTCGATGGATAAGGAGGGATGCACTTCTATTTCTTCTGCGTGACAACAGTTTTTTTCCTAGATCAAATAGAAAGAAAGCTGTCCTATATGATGAAGTTTTAAAGATGAAAGGCACTCTTTCAAATGAAAATGTTTTGAAGAGGAAGTTGGAAGATACTTACTATTATTCTGAATCTCATTTTAGTCCAAAGAAAGCAATGATGTACAACAATGCTGACTTTTCAAGCTCTGCACTAAGTCAATTCACTGACTATCCAGTACATTTGAAGGAGGTCAAAGTTGACTCTCTAGTTGGCAGCACGCAGAATATCAATGCACATCACATTGACACTTCTGATGTCAGCACACAGAATATTAGTGCAGACCAGATTGGCACTTCTGAAAGCCACATGCAGTGTAGCAGTGAGGGCCAGATTGATGTCAGCACACAGAATATTAGTGCAGGCCAGATTGGCACTTCTGAAAGCCACATGCAGTGTAGCATTGAGGGCCAGATTGACACTTTTGATGTCAGCACACAGAATATCAGTGCAGGCCAGATTGGCACTTCTGAAAGCCACATGCAGTGTAGCAGTGAGGGCCAGATTGATGTCAGCACACAGAATATTAGTGCAGGCCAGATTGGCACTTCTGAAAGCCACATGCAGTGTAGCATTGAGGGCCAGATTGATGTCAGCACTCAGAATATTAGTGCAGGCCAGATTGGCACTTCTGAAAGCCACATGCAGTGTAGCATTGAGGGCCAGATTGACACTTTTGATGTCAGCACACAGAATATCAGTGCAGGCCAGATTGGCACTTCTGAAAGCCACATGCAGTGTAGCATTGAGGGCCAGATTGACACTTTTGATGTCAGCACACAGAATATCAGTGCAGGCCAGATTGGCACTTCTGAAAGCCACATGCAGTGTAGCAGTGAGGGCCAGATTGATGTCAGCACACAGAATATTAGTGCAGGCCAGATTGGCACTTCTGAAAGCCACATGCAGTGTAGCAGTGAGGGCCAGATTGATGTCAGCACTCAGAATATTAGTGCAGGCCAGATTGGCACTTCTGAAAGCCACATGCAGTGTAGCATTGAGGGCCAGATTGACACTTTTGATGTCAGCACACAGAATATCAGTGCAGGCCAGATTGGCACTTCTGAAAGCCACATGCAGTGTAGCAGTGAGGGCCAGATTGACACTTTTGATGTAAGCACACAGAATATCAGTTCAGGCCAGATTGGCACTTCTGAAAGCCACATGCAGTGTAGCAGTGAGGGCCAGATTGATGTCAACACACAGAATATTAGTGCAGGCCAGATTGACACTTCTGAAAGCCACATGCAGTGTAGCAGTGAGGGCCAGATTGATGTCAACACACAGAATATTAGTGCAGGCCAGATTGGCACTTCTGAAAGCCACATGCAGTGTAGCATTGAGGACCAGATTGATGTCGACACACAGAATATTAGTGCAGACCAGATTGGCACTTCTAGAAGCCACATGCAGTGTAGCAGTGAGGGCCAGATTGACACTTTTGATGTCAGCACACAGAATATCAGTTCAGGCCAGATTGGCACTTCTGAAAGCCACATGCAGTGTAGCAGTGAGGGCCAGATTGATGTCAGCACACAGAATATTAGTGCAGGCCAGATTGGCACTTCTGAAAGCCACATGCAGTGTAGCATTGAGGACCAGATTGATGTCGGCACACAGAATATTAGTGCAGACCAGATTGGCACTTCTGAAAGCCACATGCAGTGTAGCATTGAGGACCAGATTGATGTCGGCACACAGAATATTAGTGCAGGCCAGATTGGCACTTCTGAAAGCCACATGCAGTGTAGCAGTGAGGGCCAGATTGATGTCGGCACACAGAATATTAGTGCAGGCCAGATTGGCACTTCTGAAAGCCACATGCAGTGTAGCAGTGAGGGCCAGATTGATGTCAGCACACAGAATATTAGTGCAGGCCAGATTGGCACTTCAGATGTCAGCATGCAGAATATAAATGCAAACCAGAATGACTCTCCTGTTGGCAGCATTGATATTCTGCCTGCTGCCAAATTTGACTCTCCTGTTTGCACAATGCAGAATATTAATGCAGGCCAGATTGACCAGGGTGTTTCGGGAGAAGCTAGTAATCAAGATGACTATGTTACTGGCAAACAACATGACTCTGTTGCCAAAGGAGATGGCTGTTTTAACTCATCGGGAGTAGAATCTGGTACTTCTACTGGTATTCAGTCTAATGATCAGGCCAAGGTGTGTTTTGAGGGCAAAATTAAACTGATGAGTAGAAATGTGATGTATAAAGCATATTGTGGAAAGATATTCCTGTCATTGTCAGTTTTACTGGAGGAATTGCAGCTCGAAAAACATATCAGAGTTCAAGGTTATAGTTTCATAGACAAAAGAATTGAAAAGTTAGGTCTGCAGAAAGTAGACTGTTTTCTTTTTAATGATCATCCTCTCAAAGCAAGAACCCATATATGGATCATGGCTATGTTTAAGATTCTCGACATTATGAAAATGGGTAATAAACAAAAAAAGATTCAACTCAAAAATGATATCCTTGCTGCTTTGGAAAACATGGCCATCTCAAACTGTGCCTATCAACAGAAATATAGAGATAATGACACCAATAAATCACAACTACACAAGTTTATATCCAAGGAATATGGCAAAAACACTAAAATGTTTTTTGATCACTTTTCTAAACTTATTGGAAAAGAAGTCAGTGGTGATATATTGTTCACAAAAGAAGACATAATGTACTTTTTAAGTGGCAAAAAACACCAAAAGACAATTTTAAAGGAATGTGTGATGGATATTTATTGCAATTTGTACTCTTTATCTGCAAAAGACATTGTGTATCTTGAAGTTAATTTTAGTGGTACACGTCTTATGGAAGAGTTGCGCAAAAAATTACCAGGAATATTTCCATCTCAAAAAGCAGAGAGACTTGCAAAGAAATGGTATGCAGAAACTTTACGTGCAGTATTGCTTCCTCGTCGAATCTCCACAGGATGGTATATCAACCCATCTCGCTTGTTGGATGTTCTTATGTTTCGTTACCCCTGGCTAGCTAGACCACTAAAAATCAAGTTGTGTGGAGATGGTAGAGAGTATGGTGGAAGACACAGTGTTTTCATTGCCCTGTCTCTACTCAATGATGAGTTGGCATTAAATAATATTTCATACCAATCGCCCAAAGAAATTTTTGAGGTGGCTTTATTTTATGAGTCTGACTCAAGAGACAACCTTGAGCAAAATCTCACAAAGCCAAATTTCCTTGAACAATTTATAAGAGAGCTCGGTAGATCTTCAATTGACAGCACATGTACATGTGATGACAATTTATCTTCCTCAGACTCTGATATGCATGGCCAGGTTTCAGAGTTTTATCTAACAGGGGATGAAATGTTTAACATAAATATTCTTGATGGTGCAGCAACTCTAAGTCCATTATCACCAACTGGATGGAATCTCTATGGATATGCAGACATTGGTCAAAAAGGGTTGGTTGCCAAGTCTGGTTTCCGTACCGACTTGACACCACCAATGGATCGCATTCATAGAGACAGTATACTTCCATCTATTCCTGTGTCAAACATATTATTTTGTATTCTGCATGGCCTTGCCAGATGTGTGGAGAAGCTTCTTAACCTAGAAATTGGAAATATAATGTCTGAGAAAAATAAGCTGATTGAGATTTCTTCTTCACTTTCTGGTAACGATTTAATAAACAACCTTGAGACAAACATAAACCTTCGTGGAGTGAAGCAAAGCAATTTCAAAGTTCAATTTGATAAGTCTGGAAAACCAGAGCCAGTTTCTCTCAACAAGGACAGTGCATTTGTAGTTATAAGCCCTGTGCCTTCAGATCGTGGAAAAAGCATTCCTCATGTGTTACATAATGTTCTATCTCACAGAAATGTTAGGAACACTCTCCCCAAAAATGTGTGCGAGAAACTTGAAATCCCAGCTGACCTTACAGAATTCAGTACAGTTTCCACGATTTGGTTATGTCTGTACAATATGTTCTCAATTTTAAAGACAGAACCAATGACTCCACACGAGAGTAGAAGAGATGGAGCACCTGAGGGTTCCAAGCTAATCCAAGATTACATTTGGGGATATACCAAGACTCAGATAGATACATATATTCATAACGCTGAAAGGTTTTATCAGCTGTTTTGCTTGCGCTATTCATCTCGAAATTTGACGCCATATATGCTCAAATTTATTGATTACGGGCCATATTTTATGAAATCATTATGTGTGCCTTTATGTAGGTTTCAGGCAGAGGGTGCAGAGCACCTGAATTATGAACATAATGTTTTCTATTTTTCTCATACTACCCGCCATGGTGGACAAAATAAGACTGATCCACTTTTGGCCTTGTTTAATAACACTTGGAAACGTGTGGCATATGGTATTGAGATTAACTCTGATGAGGAAACATCCCTTGCCTTTACCCAAATGGTTGCAAAACACAGAGCTGCCAGTGTAATACAGAAATATGTCAGAGGGTTTCAAGTGCGTCAGAAACTGGGACCTCTGTATACTATGGATCCATGTAATAAAGAGCAAAGATTTGTAAATTATCGCATTATAAGTGACCTTTTGTCTCCTGTTGCTGTATGTGTTGTAAAGCCTGGCTTATTCAGTGGGAAGACCTTTATTATTGCTGGAAATGTTCCAAAAATGGGATCCAAAAGATTGACCCATGCTGATGTTGAAAAAATCATTATACAGAAAGGTGGGAAAATCAGTAAAACTGTACCCGGTAAAAAAAAGGGAAGATCTACGAAACGATATATTATTCTTTTTGATAAAGGGGGCCCTAAAAGCAAAATCCCCATGGTTATCAAGGACTCCCTTAAAAGAAATTATCATGTGGTGTCTTATAAATTCATTTTTGACTGTCTTGACATGAATGCAGTCCAACCTTTTTCTGATTATATTCCCAATTTATCTAATCTATCGTCAAAAATATCAAAAGTTACACCACTTCATAAGCAGCATTTTAATAGGGAAAAGTCAATGGTATCAATTGTGAAAGGTGCACGTAAAAAAATAAGCAAAAAGAATAAAACAATTGAAGGAAAGCGCCATTGGCCAAGAACTGCTGCAGTAATGTATGCTTTAGAGAAAAGAAGACATTTAAAAAAGCAAAAAACCTTCACCTTTAAAGAGAGTTATCAGGCATTTAAATATTTTATGCACAAGTGGCGGGAAATGCCAAATGACTGTGAAGAGAAAAAGGTATTTTTATTGAAATGGGCAGAGGCTAGAAACTTAAATACACAACAATTGGCCAAGATAAAGGAATTAAAAAAATACAACAAACTCACAAAACCAAGTTATGATGTTGTGATGAAAAAAATGTCTGGAGGAATTTGAATCAATGATTTTAATAGCGTTTTAAATGATAAATAAAGGTATTTACCCAATCTTATCACAAATTTTGCTTCGTAGGTAGACTTTCTCCACGTCCTTGACCTTAATGTAAATATGGTACGCAACATGGGGAGAAGCTCTTTTTTTTGGAGCGAAACAATCAGAGTATTAACTCGCATTGAAATATTAATATTGCACAAGGATGGATTCCTGATACTATGTAACTGAAGGTTTGGATACAAAGACCTAGTCTTATATCCGAGAAAATATGGTAATTAATTTATTATGAAGAATAAGTATTAGGTCCATTTTGTAAAAGATTTTGTATCATTTCCATTGCAAAAGAGGTTGTTTCTTCGAACTCCTAAATTTAGCTAAGCATGTCTGCAATATGTTCAACAATGACACTATACAGGTTTAAACCATGAAATTCTGAAGGTCAGTTCTATGAAATCAATACAATGGTTATGCTGGCACCCAAATATCCCTTTTGGTTCAAAGTGACTTTTATACCTAGAAAACATTTTAAGAATATGAGGAAACCATGCTTCCAGTGATGTGTCCCACTGCATCTCAGACCTATATTTATATTTGCTAATTTCACATGAGTGGGAGTTTCAAGGGTCTTGATGTGTCCTATAATTGCTTATTATTTGTAATATTGTGAATACTAATGATATTTTAAAATGTTAGCTGTATTTTGTATTGCATACATGTATAGCAAGTTTCACCATGATTAACCACATATTATCTTTAAATGGTCTCTGTTAGGGTAATTTTTTTAAATGCACACATCGTATAAGGACAATTGTTTGTTCCAAGATTTTATTGTGTGCTTAAATACATAAGAAAGGACTATTCAAGCATAACATGAAATACTGATTTTTGTGTACCAAACAGTTAAAAATAATATTGTGATTTATAAGGACAGTTATTTAAACATGTTGAGACAGTCAAAGAGAATTCAACAAATACAAAATAATTAATTCCTGTTTGCAATTCTGGTGAATAGACCTCCAAGTTACAGAAGGCATTGTAAAAAGTTTAAAATCTGTTATAGCACATGCAAAAAAAAAATGTTATGAAGCTTAAAGTAAGTAGAACTTTGCACACAATGTACACATCAGAACATAACATGTTTTATTTGTTAAATAAATATTTTGTATCAACTTAGCATTTATAAGCCTAAATGATGTGCTGACTTAATTATTTTTCATCAAATTGTGTAATATTTTGTTTATTTGGCTCATGCCTAGTTTTAAGGATGATATACAAGGACTGTCTGCAACATATTTTTCTACTCAGTATCGATGTAGTCTACAATCATTGTTTCAATATATGGGATTGACATGGGTAATTTGCCAAAAGAAAGAGTTGCAGGTTTGAGAGGTGGGACAAGGATGTAGAAGGGATGTTTGTTTAATATTTTGAACATTTCAAGAAAAATGTAGATTATTGTGACAATGTCCATGAAAGAAACTCATAAAGTTTGCAATAATGTACATATTAAGAAGGGAATAAAGGGTAATGACTCATAATAAATGGAAAATCAAATACTGTATTCTTAGAAATAAATTTTAAACACAATGTTTTGTTTTTGTGTTTTATGTTTTTGTCATATTCCCATTAAAGAAATCTAGGTCATTTACAATCTTGAGGCTGTAAATCAAAAAAGTTATGGCCCCACTTTTCCTCCCTACAGCAAATTACCTACTAAATATGATTTTCTGGTCTTTTACAGAAAGTGGAAAGAAATAGTTTTTATATTTCCCTATCAAATATCTCCTAAGTTGCACTGCCTCTTGTACACATGTAAGTCCTATCTTGTTGGCTTGTGTCCCATTGTATTGTAGAAGAAAATTGTAGAACTCTTGTATTACTAGTCTTATCATTTAGAGGTCCACATAAGAAGTTTTTTTATGGTGATTATTTTATCAGTGTCTTCCCTTCAAAATTACTTCACAATATTTGAAGAGTTATCAGATAGCTATTTCCTGTAATATTATTCATGCAAAATAAACTCACCTCTTCAGTCATTCATTTTCAAATTTGATGTTTTTAAAGAAATATAAAAATAATTTCAATTAATTGAAATTATGATCTAATCTTCTCACTGATAAATCAAATTATGAGGGATGGTATTAAGTAATTTCTAGTGCTAGCAGGAAATCTTAAGACAGCAGAATAACACAAAATTAAAGACTGAAATTTTCTAAAAATATTTATGTCTAAGATGGTATCACTATTAAGGCACATAAATAAAAGATAAGCTAATATCTTCAATTCATATTTTCCACAAACCTCTAAGATACCATTTTCTAGTTGATTCTCTACAGTTAGGTTTATAAGCTGAGCATGGATCTGTACACATTGAATATGAAATGTAGCACATTACATCCAGGCACATTATGTATATATTCAACTTGAACTTTACTCATACTGAGCAATAGAAATGGTATCAAAACATAGAAGTTCAGTTACTGGAGTGGTGCATATTTTTCTGGAGAAGTCATATGGAAAGTAGTCCGGTAGGATGTTAGTTTCATAGGAAGCTAATGTGTTGATATGTACTCAATGCATCCACTCATAACATAAATCAAGATGGCCGAATGCTGGTTGAGAAAGTGCTTGATTTCTCTTAAGGGAGGTACACGTCATGCATATTTATATAACAAATCTCATTCGTTGCGGGAACATTTTAGCTTTTTAAACTAGATCAATGAGCTTGCGATGGATAGTAGATTAAAAATCTCATCAGTTAATGTTTGCGTGCTTTCGGCAGATATGTGTCGTCTTCAGAAAGAAAATGTGGCTGTCATGAACGAAAGCAAAACCACTACTTATTTAAACAGGAATAGCACAGTTCTTCATATTTCCGATCCAAACTTTTGTTAGTCTAAAAAAATTGATTGTCAGTTTTGTGTTTGGAAATCTATACCTACCCCTGGGAGAGGCAGACATAGAATCTAGAAGCTTTCCTATTTGATACAATGTTTATAGAGACATATCAATTTAAGCCATTATGATCAATGGTGAAGCCCGAGGGTCCAGTTAGAACCAAACCTTTTGAAACTGTGCAGAATATCCAGGTGGACGCTTCTGTGTCTTATAAATGTCTGACTGTGTGAACACAAGATTCGTTTAACCGTCTCTTTCCTGTGTACAACTGATGCTGTTGTCATCCATTTCACTTTCATCTGACAACTGTTTCCAATCAAATATGAATGTCAAACAATATATGCATATGCCTTGCAAAACCATTTTTTGCTTATTTTCTCGACAGAGTTTGGTAAATCCTCATTTTTCTAATTTAGCTGATCTAATGCGAAATGTAGAAATCATCTAATTAGAAATGTAGAAAGCACCTGATGAAGAAATATACAAAAAACTTAAAAATTAATTGAATAATATAACAGCCTTTGTGTTTATTTCATCCTTCAAAGGAAAGATAATTTAGTCAAATAAGGTATTTCCATTTAAATCTTATCTCTCAGATTTCTTTCCTTAAAGATGATGAAAAAATGCTGAGAGATGCATAAGAGTTGAGGGATCATTTGGTTTTCTCAAGCAATTAAGCATAACATAAATTGACTCGTTCTCGGTCCATGATCCATCATAAGAACTTCTTCTGAGGACTTTTCACTCACCAAATTGAGTTTAAGCTTTTTTTGTAGCTCTCTAAATCAACATGCTTAAGTGCAGTAAAACGTGAGAGGCAAAATGATATGTGACGTGCAGCCAAAACAGCTCAAGTAAAAAACAGTAGGAGGAAAATATATGAGTGAACTTCATGAATGTTTTGTCTTGGATAATATGGTGAAAATTTGCATCACTTCTTGCCACTCCTTTTGAAGACAAATTTGCAAATCTTTTTTTTCTTACATTCCATTGAGTTAGGTTTCCAAGAGGGATGGCATAACAGATACAAATTCTTTATATCTTTTTATACTCTACGTTTAAATTAATCTTCCACAAATTATTGTGATAATATGAAATTGTAAAATTTACCAAAAATGTTGCCCACAAGTACAAAACAAAAAGATAACCTCTGAAACAAAAATCTATCCCTTTTTTCATAAGTCTTCATTTAGTGAGATCCAAATCAAATCACAATCTCTCCTCCAGTTGTGAAGAACTCTCCCGACATTTGAGCAATGCCCCGGCCCACCCTTCCCAATAACAAAATCTGCAGCTAAACAATCAGAAATATGAGGCTAATTTTATCAAATCGGAAACCTAATGACTGTATCTATGTTGTAATGGCATGCCACAGGAACCCTGCATTCCAGCACACAATTTTCACTCATTAGGTTAATTGTTCCCTGCGTACATGTTCGAGTAACCACTTGCAATGCTTTTTCTCCTTGTTTTATCAAGCATATTTCTTTTTCTTGCAATCTTGCAGCATTTAATTTTGTGCTAATTCTCTCTAATATGATCAATCATTTTGTTTATATTTCAAAAATGATGTAGCTTTAGTTATAGGATAATTCTCTGAGACTGCTCCTAATGTTGCATCAGAACTGCATTTAATCTTACTCATGATTTCCATGTCGTCAAACCATCAATCCTCAAAGACGTTTTTTTTTTCTCAACGACATCCGCATCTATACAAATTGTAACTTCCGTGAAATGTAATTTGTTTGAAAAAGTCCAATTCATTAATTTTGACTTGAGCAGAAATTTCTAAACTGTAAAATTTGTGCGTGACAAATAAGCAAAAATGTGTTTCCACATTATATGGTTCATAAACATCTAAATTTGAAATGATTGTCTGATTATTTGAAGCAATGTAGTCTCTTCCTCAGATGGAAATAAGTTCATTCTTTACAGGTCCCGAGGACTTTAGGTTTTAATCAATCAAAAATAGCAAATATCCTGTCACAATCAATTATGTCATAACCTGGAGAAATGTAAATAGTGGTTGACCAGGGGCACTGAGTACGGCTGACTAATGCATAGAATGACTCCTTCAAAACCTTTTACAAATCATTCACTTTCTGACAAAGATGTTGACAACTTTTTGGTTATTGTCGTCGTCGCAAACAATCCGAGTCCATCCATCACACTTGTGTGATATCGTGATTACGATGTAACATAACCACCCCGATATGCAAATGAGCCTCTCTGAGTGTGTACACACCGGCACCCTGAACCAATCAGTTTGACCCCTAACCAATCAGTTTGACCTCGATGAGGCACAAAATGGGTTTTATGCCACCAAATCATCTTGCCATGAAATGAATTAATCACAGCTTGTGAACCACAGGGTTTTTTTCAGGTTTAAAAAAAAAGCAACTTTATTATGATTTGAGTTCTGTATTCAATTGTGGGAATGTCTCTGACTCCACTAAATCGATTTTCATAACTGAAGAGCTCCACTCAATGAGAAAAGACCATTTTATGAGTCACTGCTAATAAAAGTTCTATATGCTGAATATTTCAGAGATTCGTATTGTTTTTATCATCACGTCTCGTCCTCACATCTCAGGTACGCAGGCCATGACTGCTTCAATAAAATAAAATGCTTCACTGATTGCGAAAGGCAATAAATAACTCTGAATCACCTTGAATACCACTTTATTTTGCCATCAATTTCTTTGATGATAATCCAATGCTTAAATGTTAAACAATGTTGAGATAATAAAGCTTTTAAGGAGTGGTGAAAATTAATACAGTCAAATGGGTTTCTTTGGAGTCCTCAAATCAACCAAATATTATCTTGAGAAGATCTTCGTCAGAGGAGATAAAAATAAAGGTGGCATACGTACATCGGAAATTGACATGAAGTTTCACATTTGCAAGACACTTTGACATTTGAATTGTGTTGTATTACTTTTTAATTGGGGCTGAGAAGTGGGAGGTAAGATTGGTTTAAATACTGCGTCCTACTGAAAAAAATGGTCTCTGTAAAAGGAATGGCTTAGATGTTACAAATTATGTTGCCTTACCGATGACCTTGAGATGCACAGAGTAGGGAGCGGATCGTTTCTGTCCCGTGGCAGGGTTGATGGCCACACATCTGTAGGCTCCTCCATCGCTCTGCTTGACCTTCCCGATCTGCAGGTTGCCGGATGGTACAATCTTATGCCGACCTGAAATTACACACAATAGTGCAATTGTAATTTCCAATATTTGTTCGTTTGTGAGGTTTGTTAGTTTGTGAGGTAAGATCAACAGAAAAATTGGCTATGGTCTGAACAGTTAAGGTCAAATTCTTATTGGATGTGACTAATAGTGACTGTATGGGGCATCTCTTTTGGACATGACTATTACATGACTCCATGTGTTCACCTTGCCTAGTTTTTATTGACCTTTCAGGATACCTTCAGACCTGGCAATTATTATGACCTTTTTGCTAAACATATAACTTGACCCTAACAAAATTTGCACAATAAAATATTAATTTGTGTAATATATTGAAATCTAATAACAATAATGCCAAAAACTGCTCACATTTTACTTTTTTTTTTTCTTTTTTTTTGAGGGGGGGGGATGACTATCTACAAGACTGGGCTTTGTCTCAATCTTCCCAGAAGGAATAGACATAATCATGATTTAGCTTTGGAACAAGAATAACAATCTGCAAGATCTTTTTTCAAACATTTGGGCCAAAAATATTCTTATTCTTCTTATTACTGTAATCAGATTAAACAGAGATAGATGTTTATGACCACTTGTAAAGTTAAGATAAAAAAACATTAATATTTTAAATACCATGATTTGACATTTTTACATATTTTCCAAAGTTCTCACACTGAACCCAACAATTGGTATATCATCCCCAATCTGAGCCCTCGCCATCCCCCCCCCCCCCCCAAAAAAAATGATAAGTCTTCTGTCAAGATTTTGAGTAAATAAGTGGAGAAAGTCTTGATGTTTAAAATTGGTGGCAGATAATATTGGTTTCCTCTCTGAAAGGTACGAACAGTGCGTCTTAGTTAACACTAAGATTCTCTTTAGAAACCATTGCCTCTTAATGACAGATAATGACCATGTACCTGAATTACTACAGGTCTGTATTTGAGTCAATCTCCAGTAATTTAGATGCTGTTTTGACAGGTGACATTTTACATAGACAAAGGAATGAATTCTAAGTGTGGTACATTGACATTCCAATAGCTCAAAGGTCTTACTTTCACACAAAAACATTTTTGAAATTTTGACATTTCAAATGTATAATTTCTTTTCTTTGTCCAGCAGCATAGAGGTCAATTTTTTCATGAATTTAGTATATAACAACTTATACAAGACTTTAAAAGCTCCAATCCAATATGAATATTTTCATCAATAAAAAACCCCACATTACCTGCATTCATGAAAATATTATAAAATATGAACACGTCCCTATCTTTTAAAGAAATCTTTTAATATGATCAAAATATCAGCACATGATTCGAGCTATTTTGTTGATCAAAATAATGGAAACAGACACTAGATTGGACCCTCTATCTTCTTACAAATGTATTGAGCTGAAATAGATTGCAAAAAGAGGATTGTCAGAACGATGAGCACTGACCAGAAATATAGTCCTGCCTTGTGACACAAATATCCAGGGGTCATGATCAATTTCTATCTTTTCTGTAAGAAGATGGAAAAATTTCCAAACAAAACATGGGTGAAACCGAGAAAACTAAAACCCAGAATGATTAAGAGTGGAGCCTTAACATAATACTGTTAACCTTGCTTTGACTCTGACTTTGTTTTAACACTCTTCTGCTTGATTTGTAAGAACAATATTTTGGTATGAATGGTCATCTGCCACCATAGGTTGCCTGTTGTGTAAAACAACAGCCTAAACTGAACTGCTCCATTGTCAGGTATGGCAGTCAGGGACTGGGAAGGCTGGGGGGGGGGGGGGGGGGGGGGGCTTGGGGGGGGACTCTGATTTCTGCATCTCTCTCACACTGTGCATTTAACGCTCTTGCGTTATTTACACAAGACAAGACAAAGACTTTTGCAGTGTCCCTGCGAAATATTCTCATCAGAAAACACATGCAGTGTTTTGTAGTTGTGACAAAAAGTTGGCATTCTGAGGTCATTTGAAATAGATAACTCACACAGGAACTGATACGCTTTTCAAAGAAAATATCTTTCATCTTTCTCCATTTGTTACAAATATGAACTGTAACTAATAACATGCACTATACCCATTAGTTATCAGTCATATTTTAATATTTCTATTGCCCTTTGGACCATGACCTAGTGGCCCTCTTTCTTATTTTCTCTTACCCTACCCCAGCTGTAGCTTGTCAGGGTCTGAGTGGGAGGGTAAGGTTACGCCAGATTGACTTGTTTTTTCTCCGCTTTCATTATAGAACCTACACGCTTTCCATATGCCTCTAATGAGTATGGGATTACACCCCAGCCATTCTAGACCTCTCAACTTATGGCTTACAAGTCCATTATGCCTCCACACAAAACTACTTTTTCTTCATCGCAATGTTTCCCCAGGAAAAGGGCACTGGCACCTGAAACGTTGAGTTGAAGGGGACTGACACTAGGTGGCACCACATTAAATAGAGCTAAGAATGCCCGCTCAGGATGAGAATGAAATAAACAGATTCTCTTAAACCAAAGGGCATGTGACGTATTTGCGCAAATTCTTTTTCAATACATTTCAAGAATGGTCTCTAACAGTGCATGAAATATCTTCTAATGGTGGATTGGAGTAGGTGAGAGTCGAGGGATTTAGTCTGGGCTCAGGAGGGAATGACTTGGCCGTCCTCCCTGGTCTGTCGAGCTGGTTTCTATGCTTCATTGCACCCCTGCATATCCTCCCCAGGAGCATCCGGGACCAAATTGCTACTCCTGCCTCTAACCACCTCTCTCAGGACTTGAATCGAATCCCAGCCAGCACTCCCTGCCATATCCATCCTGGCCATGTGAAATTAATTTCAGCCTGGTCTGAGTTGGGATTTAGGATTAATAATTGTGAAAGTCTGTGGGCAGGGAGTACCTCAAGGGTTGTTGGCAGGTCTGGTGCCAAAACCCACACCCCTGTACACCCACTAGGGGATTCCCATCAATCGGGTCTCCTGAGGCAGTGCTGACCTCTAGTGGCGGAGGTCAACAGGGCAAATATGGCTGCAGACTGATTTATACATAAATCAGCAGTGATTTGACCTTCCCAGAATCTTCCAACTCATAACAAACATCTTTCACCTCGTAATTAGGAGGCTACCAACTCCACTGAGTAGTAGAAAGAACGATAGGTCCTGCATTAACTTCTGCTGGTTGTTGTTGTGAATAATTCTGGACAATTGCAACTGCAGGGAAAACATATCCAGCGGCCTGCGAGGTGGCATTGCCCTCATCTCATGCCATTTTCAATAATAGGAAGCCATGGCCATCACAAGGTGTGCCGGGAGGCATGCCCTATCTGCCCTGCACCTCTCCTGCAGATGCCAGGCGCAGAACAGTCTGCGATTATCACACAATAAATTCCTGCACTGCCGACAGCCTGCCATAATTGTGATAAGTTGATTAGGGCTCCCTCTACAGCCAGCCTGACTTACTTTGCCGCTTGTCGAGGTCACAAGAAATGAGAGTTGTTGCCGCCATCCGATGTCCCCCCACTTAACCCAGCCTTGTTGTGAGGGGCCCTCCCTCCGTTCCTGTGTGCTCTTTAGGGCTGGACAAGCTCTCGCTGATTTGATAGAGAACTTCTGTGCCAAGCAATCGCAAACACACCAATGTCAAATTTGTTTGTACCCTGATGAATAGCCTGGGAGAAAAAGTAGCATTTCCTCTTGACGAATACTGGCAGTGTGGCATGTGGCAAGACTACAAAGACGCTAAATCTGCAATTGTGTCAAGACGAAAACTTCATGCCTTGTTACACTGCCACTTCTTTGAACCGCAATGTTTTGCCCAGCCACGGCCACCCAGTCAAAGACGTAATTTGCTTGCAATGTCCACTCAAACTTCCGCGCAAATCACACGGAAAAAATGCACTGGCAAGACATCATGAAATCGGCAAATATATGAAGAAATTGAGTGATATAATTTGACCCTGAAGTGACCTTGACTTACTATGATTGATCTAATAATCCCTGATTGGCTGGATTTCTATCATACTAACAATTACTTGCATTTTATCAATATTCCCTTATTTTCTTGGCCATGGTGAGGAAAAATGATTTTCTTCAAAAAAAATAAATAAAAATCTGATAGATTGGGATGTTCTGTTCGGACAGCTTCAAACAAGATGGCTTGATGGAAACGTTGACTCTATCAAATTATAATCCTGACAAGGTCACAAAGTTTCCAAAACTTTCTGAATGAGATCAGTTGAGCAGAAGGCCCTCCGATACATCAAAAAACCTTTTTTTCCTTCATTTTGGTTCACCTTATCATCCAAATTCAATACCTTTGTGATATTTTTCATGTCCTAAGTTGATTACATATGGACTGTTGTGCCACATTTCCCCGCTTATCTTGTCTCATATTGGCAGAAGCATCCACATGGACATAATTAATCTCTGCCATTTTGTTGTTTTTTTATCACAAAAATATCATCTTGACAACACAACTGACTGATTACATATCAATTTGATAAAGTTTCTTTTGATTCCCTATATTTTCTATCATAAGATCATTTTTGTCTCTTTCTGCAATTATTTTTGTTGTTGTTGATGATGAATTAAAAGTAGATATGGACGGCTGTACATCACAAATGATTTTATAGATATCAACAGCAATAGACGGTTGTCAGATTATATTTTGATACTCACTGCTGCTTTGGTCGATGGTTGTTGAGTTGACTTCAAACCTGGTGATGGAGGGTGGGTCACCCCTGGGAGGGCTACAGGGGATTAAAGCAACGTTGCCCTCAGTCGCATTCACATACTTGACCAACACCGGGCTGTCCTCAAACTGGTGAATCACTGAAAATAGCCAGCAAAACATTCAAATTCTAATATCACATCTTTATATAAGTTATTTTAAATAAGAGTTGTACCGAAAGAAAAAGTTTGTTTGAATATTTTTGTTATCATTGTTACTATTGAAATGGTGCGGTTATGAAATATTGTATTGTGCTGCCATCTAGAAGTAATAAATGCAGCCATTTTCTGAACAGCCATTTAATAGATACCAGTTTTTTGTTCTTGATTGTCACTTTGACTGAGATATTATCCTTGAAATTTTAAATTTGCTTAATCTTGTTTTGTATCTATTTGCGAAATATGAGCGACTTTTATCTTGACTTTCCTTTCACAAAAAAAAGAGTCCATTGTAAATCAGACGGTAGTCGCATATTTCTGCGGTTGACTTTTTCTTTGATGTACATTTGCCCCACTCTAATATGTTGTTAGTTTGTGTGTTTCTTTACAGGAGAGCACTATGCAAGATGTATTGATGTGTATCGTAGCAACAAGCAGGCAGAGGGGATCGTGTTTCTGAGGCCGTTTATCATTTGGGAGGTTCACAAGGCCTTTGACAGGCTGGACCTTGAAGTAGGTCCCCTGCCACTCCTTACGGGTCAATGTTCAAAGGATGTGGACAACACTCTGGGTGCAAAAGACACTTCTGCGGGATAGGGTACCTGATGACAATGTCAACCTTTAATTGTTACCGTAGAAGAATGCAGTGGCTTTTTTTTCTAAGCCACAAACAAGACAATTAGTGAACTAGGATCAGATTTAGCAGAACCAAGTTAAGTGAACCGTGCACAATGAGGGTCAGGCACTACTTAGTAAGCCATAACCCAACACATATATAAAACAACTTGTGTATATTTACATTTCTATTTTCGTCTAATGTGTTCCAAGCTTTTTCTCATTCCAAAAAATAGTCTTTGCCTTTGTAGATTTTTTTTCTATCTTGTCACATGCTCTCGTTTTCCCCCTCAACATAACTAACAACATATCTTTTGCATGGTCGTCAGTTTTTGAAACAGTCCGTGAAAGTACCATTCTGTTGTCTGTTGAGACAGAAACCTGGAGGCCGTCCCCATCAAAGGGGACATGTGCTTTTGCACTGCACATAAAAACTTCATTGAGACTTGTAATTAAGAGACCCATATGTTATATGTCAAGTAAATATCAAAGTGTTCCTTGGGTACACTCTGGCTAAGAAGTTGCGTTGGTTGCCGAGGGACGTTGCCATGACGGCAGGTGGCAACACAATGGCGCAGTGTTGTGCAGGTCTTATCTGCACCATTGTAGCGTCGCCACCTTGCCTGGAGGCAATTTCTTCACCTATGTCTCTATCGTAGCTATCCTCCCCCTCCCGGCTTTTCCGTCACACCCTACTTATTCCAACACTATCAACTTTGGAAAACCACCTTCAAAACACCACCATACCCCCCTCCTCCTGTCTACCTTGCAAAATAGGTCAACACCAGATATCATGACAAACAATTGTCGAATTTTATCTGATTACTACATCTTCTGTCGCCTTTTTCTTTATGCTTACTGATAACACATAACAATATTGAAATGACAATCATGGTAAACAACCTTTAAAAGTTAATTTTAAACATATCACTTAACAATGGTACCTAACAACAAAATCTGGATGTTTCTATCTTTATATGAACAACATACCTGCCAAAACAACCACAATGTCACTGTTTTATTATACTTTTGAAAAGACTTTTAAGAACACATTCTTTATTTCTACCAACAGGTATGCATGGCAACTATGATAAAAAGAACCTTTTTATTAACGTCCTGATAACAAACAGGACATTGGCAAGTGTGTTATGGAATGTGGCTTTTCACAAATTTATTGCTCCACTTTCATGGGTCCTTTCCTTTCCATTGCGAGCATTTTATTCTGCCTCTGATACAGAAGTGCATTTTGAATGTCGCAGTAGGGGAGATTCAATGCCCATCTCTGATCTTTGTGTGACATCCTTCACCCTCTTAACACCATACTTTTACCTAACAATAGCACAACTCACAAACTCTGTATTTTCCTAGTGACTTCAGATTCATTAATCTTGCCCCAAATGTTTCATACAGGATAAACAAAACTTTTTCTTTTTTTGGTCAATGATCTATTAAACTAAATGAGATAGGTATTCTTTTAAAAATTCATTGAGGTTCTTTACTTGGAAGAGTATGATTTTTAATAATGATAATGTTATTGAAGATACTTCACCCTAAATAATTTACATATGTAATACCTAATTTATAATTCCCATCAAAGCAAAGATTTCAAATAATATATCTATTAATATGGACCTCGTGAGAAAGAGATTAAAATGTGTATTGCATTAATAGTGTCAGTCTATCCAGAAGAACCACAATGGTAGAATCAAGGTGTTGGTAGATCATGATTTATTTTTTCAGGTTCAGAGCTCAGGGTAGGTTAAGGCTTGCTCCTTCTCAATTTGTACGCTCTCAATGTTAGGACTTTATTTTGCCAACGGTTTGCACTTAGTTGCATAGCCCTTGAACAAAGCAATGAGAGAATTGCGCTGATATGCATCTTGCCTCACCGACAAGTGGAATCCAATGAAAAAAACTCATCACCGTATGTGCACAGATTCTGACAGCCATCTAACTGTAAATGGGACGTTATTTGAAATCTAAATACTAATGGCGAGAACACAAAAAAACTTTCATGAAGTTTTTTTACAATCTATTATCGCTAAGTTTGCATGTCGATGTGATTGTCAATTTCGTCAAAGTGGCATGGACGAAAGTTATTATCCAAAATTCACACTTTTTCCCTGTTGAGAAATTGCTACATTTCGTCACATTCCTGCACAATGGTTTTCATGGCAACAATGAGCGAGATGATACCATTGTCGAGGAAGCTTCTCTGCCAAATGACACTCATTTTGCGATATTTGCATTTGGGCCTCTCGTCTCCCGGAGTAATTTTGATTTGTGCGGCAGCATGCATGCCTAAAGTGTTTAATGTTATGTGTCAACATACGGTGTGATTGTGTCCTGCATATTGTGCCAATAACACTGTTATGCCATACGATTTGCGTCTGAAGCAATCTATTACGGATGAACCGAATTCCGGATGATTCATCCTACTCCCTCGTCCTAAAGTGATATCCCTAGTGTCCATATCTCTTCTTAATTGAATCTCACATTTATAATTTATCCCCGAGCATTTCCTTCTTGAGATCAAGTTACACAGAAATGAGTTCCGTCATTTGTCCGGAGACATGACCCAGATGAAGGGTTTTCGTGTGCACTTATGTCACTGACATTTGCATAATTTCCAATAAGTCGTACTTTGTATGTGATCTATCCTTGCAATGATACCCATCTGGAACTCTCCAGGGATGTGGATCCCGGAGCAGGGTTTCCAAAGTGTCCACTTGGATAACTAGTTGGGGGTCATCAGCCCTGAGACCATGAGCATAGCTCCTCACTAAAATAGAGACCACAAAAGCCACTTGTCCTTTGACCAAGTCAGCAAAATTGATCATAATTTGTTCTGCTTCGACTAAGAAACACCATCGCTAGAATCACTGTCTTCACGAACTGCCAATTTTGGTATAATTGGCCTCAGATTGGCAGACCTAACAGCGTTTGCGTGACACCGCTCTTGGAATAGCCATCAAATGCCAAAGTGGAAACTTAAGAAGTCTTTCCTTCGGGAAACACCTAACTTCTGTACCTGACAACTACACCTTAGAGGTCGATAGTATGACTTTATTCCGTGTTAAATCTTATCTTGCTTGAGTTTCAGCTTATTGTTGATTCAAATTATTTTAGGCCTATTCTCTTTCGTGAATTTCAATTTGTAAAGTGAGTTCAATTACTTTCCTTGTAATTAAAACTAAATAGAAATGTGATATATTTTTTTTCTTCAAGTCATTCTAATCAAGTAAAATTACTTCTTTCAGAAAACCTACCAGCTTTTTCTAAAGTTGCCTCCCTACTGACGATGGCTCCATCAGATGTCTCGGCTATACACTGGTAGGTCCCAACATGGGAATCATCTTTAGGTTTATATTTGAAGGAAGGTATCCTCAGCTCCCCTCCGTTTATTATAACAGATGGATTGGTTACCGGGGCACCATTGAACAGCCATGAGAGGCGGGCGTTGCTGGGATCCGTCCTGCATCGTAACGTCACTGGAGAATGGTGGGCGACTATCTGCGACCTCGGCTCCTCAATGATCCGTAAAGGCTCATCTACAAACAAACAAACAACCAAAATTATCTTAAACTCTATGTTATCAATAGTTTAGAGATGAAAAAACAACAAAATCACTCAGATAAATTGTAATTTTTTTTATCCAAAGGCTACTTTTTATATTTAAGAAATAACAACAATATCACATAATTAGTTTGTAACTTTTTTGAAGATCTGAGGGCTACTTTTATTCCTCAAGAAAGTGAACAAATTAATTGTAAAGAGGACAAGCATAATTTCTATAAGTCAGAAATATGACCTCAGAACATCTTTAATTGACAGTGTAAAATCGACCGTTACTTTGCCTCCAAAATTATGTCAAGGAAAAATATGACTGGTGACACAGGTTAGATTAAGCTGCCAGTATTTCACCTTCCATCTATTTCAGAGCCTCCAGAAAGGTCATGTCAGAATATGAACTAATATTCATCATAACACGTTTGTGACAGATTTTCAATAATGCGTGCTGTCAGATTTATGTCCGTGTTTAGCCACTCTACATGCAGGCCAGACCCCGGACATGAGGCGCAGGGCCACGCTTGGCCAGATCTGGAGGTGTTTGCTCGGCCCAGAGTTGCAAACTGGCCTGGCTTTTTATGGTTTCTCTGGCACCTGTTTTGGGCTGATGGTGGCTGAGCCTTTCCTACCGCCTTCTGCCGCCAGTATCGGCTCATTAGCTACCTCGTGCCTACCACTTCCTGTTCAATATATCACTCTCGTCAATCTACTAATTAGCACGAAGAAACACTGTGCATCTCTAAATTATACATACCCTGTTTATCTGAAAACTACATATCTCTAGGTGTCATCTGAATATGAAACAACTCATTGAATGGATACCCCCAGACAATGAAACCTTATGCATATTTAAATTTGCAGATTGGAAGATACCCTCTGATGCTGAAACCCTCTTTAAATTGGCAGATACCCTCTAAAACACTATTTATCTTTGACTTGGCAGATACCCTCCAAAACACTATTTATCTTTAACTTGGCAGATACCCTCTGACAATGAAATACTGTTTATCTCTAACAAATATAATAGACACAATCACAAATGACTGAAGTATTTATGCTCACTCCTCTTTAGATTAACAGACATTTGGAAGGAAAATATCTGCCAACATAATATGGCTGTGAAAAAGTTAGTTTGGCCTATTGCTGGCTTGTCATTTGGGGAGAAAAGTGAACATAGTTAGATATCCCAAATGTCAGGACCATCGGAATAGGTCTTGTGCTGTATTATGAAACACTATCAGTCCAGTCCATGACCAAATAGGGTTGTTTGTAACTTTCGTATTGAGTTGATTAAAATAAATCGTTTTGTTCACATATACTTATGAAATTTAGAGGCCACATTAAATTGTGTTTTCTCTCTAAAACTGGGTACTTGAATGACCCAAAATGGCCCACTATTGAACACTGCAGTCATGATATGATAAGATGTTGTCAAATTTTTTTCAAGCAAATGCTCAATCCAAATTAAGCTTATAAATGACATGTATAATCACAGGGATGAGGGGTGCAACATAAAAGGATGCTGAGATGAAAATTTTAGATCATAACGAGATGAAAATTATGTGTGACAACGTAAAAGGATGCTGAGATGAAAATTTTAGATCATAATGAGATGAGAATTATGTGTGACAGCATATGTGCGTGGATCGGACTGGGCACTGCCTGATATAAGCTGGTGTCGTGGAGAGTCAGCGCTCACTTTCTGCCTGTCTGCACTCAGTCAATACTAATCTGCTCAGCCATGGTCCGTTATGATGTTCACATGGAAAAAGCCTGTCATTTTGGGGAGATGCTTGTCCTGACAAGCTTAAATCATGGCTCTTAGAGTTACCAAAAACTTCAACAAAAATCTGCTGGATCGAGTTTGTAGGTGACTTTCCTGAGTTCAGAACTGCGATATTTTTAAATATATTTATTAATATGTGAATAAAAAAAGTTCTTTTGCCATAAAGTCTGGGTATTTGAGTGTGGCACCTGATTCGCAGTTGGTTGTCATGGCAGGCTCCCTGCAAGGTGCTGCCACCTATATCAGCTCTTTCTCCTCCCACACACAGAGTCTAATCAACCAGGGGAGACGTGTTTGCAAATCAAACATGTGCAAGATGCTCTGTTGTACATACATCCATCCTTATCACTATATCAAGAATGACTGAGCTTATTCATGAGTAATTTTCTAACATCGAAAGGTCATTTCTTTCATGAGGGTGGATTTTTCACATATATAGATTGGACCTTAGAGTAATATATTACTCTAAGAATGGACACAATAATTGTTGTGTCTTATCATATATATATATTTGGAAAATTAGCTTTCGAAGTATTTATTACATACCAAAATCTACTTTTCCTAAAACTATATGTTCATTTAAAAATACCTTGTTAAAATGCTATAATTTGGCAAAGCTAATTGGGTTGTCTGATTGCCATAGTCTCAATCTATATTTATTCAATCTGATAATGTCATCACAAATTATTTATAACCATAGATTTAGAGACTCTATGTACATAAAATCAGTTAAATATTAATGACTTTGGTGCAATGCTTGCAGTGTGCCTACTTTGTGACCTGGCATGATGTCAATAATTACCCATGATGCTCTGCTTTTAGAAAAAAATTAACTGAACAATTGCTCCCATAGTCCATCTTCTATTTCATATCAATTTTACTCTCCATTTAGGAGGTAATAAAGCTTCCGTGCAAGAAGCAGCCTATTGAAACAAGCCAGAATCAAGCCCCTCGCTTACCCCCTCTGGTGATTGAAAAACGATGGATGTGTCAGAAAGGCCCTAACTTTTAATAGCAGAACAAGGCTAGCTTGTCCTCATGTTTGTCATTTTGACCTACCGGTCTTCACAAAATGCTGCAAAACGTGAATCATTAAAGGTGCAAGAGTAGACTGCCAAGTGCCTTTCATGAAAAAACCTTCGCTCCATCTGAGGGACTTTGTCTTGTCATACAAGGTGTTTGACACCTATTAAATCTTGTGACTGTGCCAATGTGTGTCGTGTGAGGTGTGAAGGTGTGATATGTGATCGGCTGTGGTCAGCCCTCGTGTGCCAAGTAGGCTCCAGCCCCCACCGCTAGCCCCCACTTCCAGCCTCCACCACTAGCCCCCACTTCCAGCCCCTACTTCCAACCCCCACCGCTAGCCCCCACCACCAGCCCCCACCTCCAGCCCTGCCAGCCCACCCCCAGCCCCCACCAGCCTCCCTGATGAAGCGCTCTGTGGCAGACATACACATTAAATAACATGCAATTTACCTCGTCTCTTTACTCTTTTATTTTTTAATGTGACGAGACATGTGATCTTTACTTTATGTGATGATTTTTTTCCAGACTTCCCATTGATCGCTCTGCATCTTTTCATCCAACATATATGTTATTGCTGACTATATGTTATACATAAATAATATCAATGCTCTATGTTGTCATACATGCTTTAATCTTCGTAATTGAGTCATAAATTGAATATGTCTATACAAAAATATTTGATATACTATTTGTAAAGCAGCTATCTATAAAATCTGTACAATTTGTAATCTTTAAAAATGCAGAAATATATTTCATCCAAATTGATGGCTCTAAGGTGTTCTCATGTGTGCTAGTGCCTCGTCTTTCATAATCATTCAAACATGACAATCAATTAACATATGCGGATTCTCTCATGCATCACGTAATGTCAATGTTCTTTGATCTAATTATTTATCTTCATGCTTTAACTTACTGACCTTTGATTTAACTACTCATCTTAATGCTTTAACTACTCATCTTCATGATTTAACTGCTCATCTTTCATTTAACTATTCATCTTTATGCTGTAACTACTCATCTTCATGTATTAAGTACACATCTTCATGCTTTAGCTACTCATCTTTGATTTACCTACCAATATTTATGTTTTAACTACTCATCTTCATGATTTGCCTGCTCATCTTCATGCTTTAACTACTCATCTTCATGATTTACCTACTCATTTTCGTGCTTTAGTTACTCATTTTCATGCGTTATTTACTCATCTTGATGAGTAGATGACAAAATTTCCTGGGTAATAATGATACACCCTTCACAGATGTTCACTTTGTGGCCCAAAAATAACTATCTGCCAATATGGCTGCCCGTCAATAGGGAACAGGTTGCTATGGCAATTGGTATTCCATTTACAACATACTTCCCTGTCATTCAGCAAACCGGCCCAATTAACTCAAATTAACTATTTACACTCTGGAATGCAATATCTATAATTTTCTCTGGTTAATATTTCTAAACATGCAATAATACTCTGAAATATTTCATTCTTGACATCTGCTTGATGAAATAATAATATGGTGGACCATGCACCTCTTTAATTTTAAAATGCAATGATTTTGTTCTGATAAGGGTGCTCAGTCATTTTTTTCACTGATTCCTTTCTTGTGAATTAGGAGAAGTGGTCCTTAATATGTAGAAAATTTGCATAAATGCCAAGTGAATTTCTGCCATTTCATCTTTTTTACTGGTAGAAAATTAACCTGTGAGAAAAAATGTTATAATCGATTGACTTTTAAAAAGAAGGTCTTTCTTTCCACCCAAAATAAACTTCTGTATCCTAAACCAGGTTTCTTGACACCAGACTGGGGTGGGGTAGAAAAATTTACCCTAGTTGTGGCTTTTTCTGAAGCACCTTTTTCCAGTTTTGGTGGCCGATTTATGCATAACAATAGTGTCCCATTTCCACACGTGTTTAAAGTTGCCTCTGCAAATGTAACCACAGATATGCATTCAAGAAGCCCCCTCCAACAATATCAATGTCGACTCTCGACAAAACAATCGCTTGTATGGTCTCCAAACCGAGCCCTCTGGGCTTGGCAAAAACTTTAAATGCGTCTCTCAGGTCCACTGTTTTTATCAGACTGTGTAGTTTTGTGGAGAAACAATTGGTCGCAACCAGAAATGTGAGCTCTCCTGGTCCTCTGTTATCTTTCATTATTTGCCTGAGAATTTACACAGTTGCCATTTTCAAACCCCACAATTTGCAACCCTCCATACTGTGAATGTCCTGAATCAATAGCCAGATATGGGAAACTGAAATAGAATACTTTTCCAATTTTCAATGTGTTTTCACAGAATTTGAATGTCAATTTTTCAATCTGCAAAAAATCCTTTGTCTGTCATTTCATTGATGATTTCTTTATGTTACTCTGCATCAGAAGCAAATATATTGAAATATCTCCAATGCCTTCAGGCAAATATCTCTATTCCCTGATGTTTTCCTTACCACAAACAACATTTTCATTCGTTAATTGGGTTTTTCATGCAAACAAACACAACAAAATAGTGGCATTTCTTTTTGACATAATAATTTTCACCAACCTTGCCCCGATATTCTCCAGTGATGTCGCTAGAGAAAAGGTCAACTATGCGTTTGTCTGTGGAGATCATAGAATCAGGAGAAAGGTCCATGACAACTTGACATTTTCAGGAGCAATTTCTGTCTCTATTGTTACATACAAACTTATCCAACTTACAGCTTTTTTGTCATTGAACATGATTCTATTTCTGTCCTCATTCATGGATCCAACCAACAGAAAATATTTTCAATACCTTTACTCTCTATCAACATGAACTTTTGTCAAAAATAAATAAATAAATAAAAAATAAAATAAAAAAACATTCTCGCTTGCCACTTCTCATTAGGTTTACAATTGCAAAGATGAAAAATGAAAAATTTGATGATATGATGATAAACAGTATTTTCTTTCCCACTTGACTGCTTAAAACAATCCCCACGGCGAGTTATTTTTGTCTCAACAGTAAATTGAAAGCAATTGTTTTGCCACTTTTCTTTAAATTAAGATATGCATATCTGTAGTATTTATTTGGCATGTTCAGTTGGGCTCCTTGATGTTCAATTTTAATAAAACAGAAATAATAATTGATTCATCTGACACTGTACATAACCACCTATCGAATATCCCATTTAAGAAAAGGTCATATTAGATAAAAAGGTCATTTAAAGATGTAATGACAGTATTTTACAAGGTATTTTGATATTATGTTGGTTTTACAACCAGAAGGCTGAGATATGATTCTTTACTTTTTGGGACTAATTTCCTGTTTGGCAATGTGCTTTAAAGGAGAGAATTTCAACATTTCAATTGACCTTTTTTATCATCCAGCCTAAGGACCTATAGATGGTATTTCAACCCAAAGTCCTGACAACTCTCACAAATCTCCAAACCTCCATTCAATATCACAGTGCCCCAGAAGAATAAATGGGCTCATCTTGATCTAGCAGCTATCAATACAACGAGTCACAATGCCCCCCACCCACGGGCCACAGCTGAGATTGTACATGGACGCTTTCAGCAATTGTGCCGACTCTGGGCATCTGATCGTCCCATTTCCGGCCAGGTTTGCAAAGCTAAATTGCAGCAATATATAGAGATGTACAAGTGTAGTTTGGCAGAATTAAGTCTCTCTCTTGACCCGAGCGCAGGGGTGAGGAACGTCTACATAAATCTGACATCCTCAATGCAAGTGTGTCTAACCTCTGACCCCCAACTACAAAACCTCGGCAGCGGTTGCCAATGTAAAGGTGGGCGGAGGGTCGCAGCTGACCATTCCCCAGTCTCTATTGTGGAGACCGGGTCTGAACCATTCTCTCTCATGGATCAGTGCATAAAACATGACGGCTGACCTCCATAGGCATTCACATTCCTTTTGATAAAAAAAAAATATAGTTCCTCCACCAAATATTTTTTTGCCACTGTATTAAACAAAGAAACAAAATCATGTATTATAAGAGAAAGTTTGCTGCCATATTTTCAGTATTGTTCAAATCAATATACCAACATCCTTTTTGTTTGTGCACATTTCCATCATAGCATTACTCCCTATTTCTGCTTGTACAAACTGCATGGAAATATTCTGGAAGCATAAATCTGCTCCTCGTTCTATCAATGGGTTTGCCCCCTTTCACAAACGGAGTTGACAACAGTGTACTCTCCCAGGGACATGTGACCACAAAATATTCGCTTAGTTTAGCCTTTCTACCTCAGTCTCCATTACTCCTCATCCAAACTCCTGATTACATTACACATGTCCCCGCCATCTTGTGTGACCCAATATTCTCTGTTTACATCAATCTTGAAAAAGGACGGACGTAAATCAGAAAGAATGGCCAGTGTTTCACCTGGTCCGCATTAAAACATATACTCAGTTGTGTTTTTATGGGATGTGCTCCAAATCAAAAACAGCTCGGCAACAATCAAGGCCGACCATAAGAATGATCGGCAATCTCCTGTGATTGACGACAGGCATTCGCATAACAGACATTCGTTTTAACATGGCTGACCTTCCCACTGATGATAAGAAATAAGTTCACATCAAAAATGAACAAGACTTGGTCAGGACATTATCATATCAATATTCTCCTGCAGGCAATAACATTGACAAGGAATTCTACTCCTGTTTCACATATCATTTACTCATTACCTCTCTCAGATTTAAGTCTTAAATTTTCGGTTATCTAGGTCTGTTTTCATGATGAGATTTCCAGAGCCATATTTCAAATGTGATTGTTCAAATGTTTTAAACGTGTCATTTACTAATTCTATTCTTCTAAAAAAAATACTTCACATCATCAATTAATTTTGTTTCTTTTTGAAATTGTCCAAGAGCAAAATAATATAATCCAATCTTTTTGAAAATGAGAAAAAAATAATAGAATAGAAATAAAAGGATAAGATTGATAGAAAAAAAACAGGCTTTCTTGACAAAGTGGCTTTATTTCAAGATGGGAGTCATAATGGCCTCAGTTTGTGTCACACCTTCTATCGAGGTCTCATTGTGCTCAGCTTGTATGGCGTTTGCAGGCTGCTGGTTTTGTCATGGTGACCCTCAGTGGGTCTCTCTCACCTTCCCTTCAACATTTGACAACCATCCGTCTTCACTCAACCCCACCGATAACAACATGACCACAACTGGCACAAACGAACATTGTCAAATTATCTTTCCAATTCACTTTAAAATGCAACTTTAAGACCCTGTATCTTTGTTTTATCAACATACAAAAATGGTTACTTCAAAGAGTTAACCTAAATGTAATTCTTTTAAAGAAAATGGTGATATATTTGGGGTGATAAATTTGACTTGTGCCCTCCCTTCAGCAGCTTTGCACCTAGGCGACCCCTACTGACCTGACCCCTACAGTCTAAACCAGACAGTCTAGTTTAGACTCAGTTCCACAAGACTTTATCTTCATTATCCAAACTATCTGATAAATGAAAGATGACGAAACCAATTATTTTGAAACATCGCACTGCAATTGGATTTCCCATCAACATATAGGTCATGCGTCTATTTCAAGATGGCTCCACTTCTAAGGAGACAATAATAACTAAAACATATGCAGAAACCCACTCTTCTTGCCCTGAGCTAAGAAAGCATATATTTCTCCAAAGTTAGTTGGAACTTTGAGTGATATACTATATTACTCTAAGGTTGGAACTAAGAGTAATATATACCTGTATTACTCAAAGGATTATATAAGAATCTTATATTATATAAGAATCTTATATTAAATAAGAATCTTATATTAAATATGAGACCATTTAATGCCAGCTTAAATTGACTTGATCAGATATATATTTTTTCTTTTGAGTTGAAAATAACTTCTAATTGCATTATTCCTCAAAATAGTTACACTAATTGTGAATCCTTATCCAGGAAAAAATAATAAGGTAAATTTTAAGTTCCGTGATTCTTGTTTCTATCCCCTTGATATTAATTAGTGGTATTCATTACAGCCCTCAAGGTATCCCTGCAAAGTTCACAAGATTACATATGCAGTTTATAACCATACTTATAGGAATAGCGGTGCAAGTGTTGGGCGGACAAAAGGAGGGTGTAATAATGTTTGATAACACAGCTTGAGCTGGGAGCAGAGTAGATCCTGACGCGTATGATGTAAAATAAAGCACCTTGCACCACTCAATAGAGAGTGAATGCGAGTGGTAAGGGGGTGACACGTTCATATGGGTTTGTTTATTCAAGGTTTTTGTGGGTGCAATATGCTTCTCAACACATCCACTAAGAGGTATGGTGTAAACGTTGGAGAGGGGCCAATGTTTCCGGAATTCCCTCTCTTCTCTGCCAGGGCATCACCTTCAATTACCTCCTACGCCGCTCTCTCCCCCAAATACCATCCTTCCCTTTTTCCCTGACGATATGTGCCAATCCTACTTTTGCAAGTGCCAAAAAAAAATGGCACTTTTCTCAACTTTCTTCCTTCCAACAGTCATTGCCACCCTCAGGGCAGAAATGGTAAGTCACTCTCAGGAAACACAAGAACTCGCTGAAAATCATATCAGAATTGTTCATATTTGGAGATATTGATCATGATGATAATTTTAAGCATGGATGCCATGCCAGTGTTTAGTTTTAACCACATGATGATCCTGGTCATAGGAAGTGGGGTGTTGGGTTGGGGAGGTAGGGTGTCAGGGGGGTGCATATCTAACCCCCTGTCATCACCCTTGCTCACACAGAGACACCCTCCATCACCACCACTGCATCATACTCTGGGGTACCTGTGGGGGGGGGTGCCATGTGAAATTAGGTCATGGTAACCAAATTGAATACAATTTGATTTTCAGAATTGCTTTTGTAATCATGATTTATATAGTTATATAGATAAAATCTAAACTGAGACATACATCTGTCCAACATATTACATTCCAGAATATATATTTTTAGATGTGGCCCATATCTGTAGATGCTTTTCAAGATTTTTCAAGATATATATATATATATATATATATATATATATATATATATATATATATATATATATATATATATATATATATATATATATATATATATATATATATATATATGTGTGTTCAGTAATTTATAAGAATAAAGCTGGAGCAAGATGTCCACCTGGGCACAATGGTGTGGCACCGTGGTGACTTGTTGCCGATGGCAACGTTGTGGATGTAGGAAGCGAGCCTGTCCCCGGTTACAATGTAAGTTGCAGCCATTCATGTTAGGGGCCCTTATCAGTGTGTGAATCCCTGCCTAATGGCCCCGGGGACTGACCCGGCCCTTACCTATATCCATCCTCTTGACAACATCCACAAAATGCTCCACAACACAATTTCCTACCACAAATAAACAGATGTTTTCTCAAAGTTGAAAATCAAGACTTCAAAAGAAAATGGAGAACATGATGTAAATTGGTGAGGATGTTCTTTCAAAAGATGTGGTAATATGTCAAACAGCACAATTGCTTTCAAAAGGATCTAGGTCTACACATGAGGACTAATGTTTCTTTGTTGGAACCATCCATCAGGATTGGTAAGCCAAGGTGTGACATCACAGTGGAAATGGTGCTACCTTGATGAAGGAAAATAGCAGTCATATTATACTGTATATATGGTAGGTAGAGCAGCACACTGTGATAACAGAGATATATATGCAAGAATCACAGGAGCAAATATGTCTGATGAATACCAGACATCACAGGGACGGATGTCTGATAAATACCAGACATCGCAGGGACGGATGTCTGATAAATACCAGACATCACAGGGACAAATGTCTGATAAATACCAGACATTGCAGGAGCAAATGTCTGGTAAATACCAGAAATCACATGGACAAATGTCTGGTAAATACCACACATCACATGGACAAATGTCTTATAAATGCAAGACATCACAGGGACAAATGTCTTATAAATGCAAGACATCACAGGGACAAATGTCTTATAAATGCAAGACATCACAGGGACAAATGTCTGGTAAATACCACACATCACATGGACAAATGTCTTATAAATGCAAGACATCACATGGACAAATGTCTTATAAATGCAAGACATCACATGGACAAATGTCTGATAAATACCAGACATCACAGGGACAAATGTCTGATAAATACCAGACATCACAGGGACTAATGTCTGATAAATAAAATATTTTATCACATGGACAAATGTATTTCTGATAAATCCCAGACATCTCAAGGTGATATTTGAGTATATTCCTGGTCTGACAAAGATTTATGTGGGCAAGTCTCTGTCACATGATTGTCTGGGACATTGCTACAAGAGGTACTAAGAAGCGTGGCGCTGAAGGGACGTTGTCCAAGAAAGTGGCCCACAAGGTTGGTGGAAGTAGAATATGTATGTACATGCAATATGCATGAGAAAGGTGGTCACCAGAATACCAGCTGACCATACCAGCACATCAACACCTCCCCTCCATCTCACTGCCACCACACATTAATACAAGCCACACATTAATACAAGATACCTATTAACCAGTATTTACTGCCATCAGAGATATATAGATACCACCACATACTAATGTTGTATTTATATCACCCACATCCACCCAAAGAAGGAAGCTGCTCATAATTTATATCATATGAAAGTAATCAAAGCTTGTAAAAAACTGTATTTAGTTCATGTCTAAACATTATATGTAAAAATACAAATATCTTATATAGTTCATGTCTAAACATTATTTGTAATACATGATGTAATATCTCATATAGTTCATGTCTAAACATTATCAATATGTAATAATACATAACCTAATATCTTATATAATTTATGTCTAATCATTATATGCAAAAATATATGACATGATATGTCATATAGTTTATGTCTAAACAATATATGTAACGGTTGTAATAAATGACATAATATCTTTATTTGTTGATTCATCTTTCCTTCTTTCTTTTTTTAGTGAAATCAGATGTGACTATTCACTATCCAGCCAAAACTACATAATCCCAGATATATTGGCTGCAGGTCTATTTATCAGTATAATCATATTTATTGATTGTGTTATAAAAGCTATATAAAGCTACTTCACACAACAAAGACTTGAACGACAGTTTGAAAAAAAGAAATCTTCCATTCATACATATTTCACTTGAAAGATAAGATAACCTTTAAATCCTCCTCACAGCATTTCAGCTAATGCTCTTCATGTGATTTTGATCCATGACCCCCTCCCAGGGCCCCCCTTATCCAAGTGTCATCCACCACACCTCTTTGTTTCCCTTTCTTTTGTCCCCGGTTCATGTCCATGCAGGTGCCATTAGCATACAATTAGTAATCACACCCAAGGTCCTCCTCTGATGTAATTGCAATCTGAAATCCTCAAATCCTTGTCTGTCAGTTTTTAAAATAACTTGATGGCAATCTCCTGCATAAATCAATTGGGATCTGATATAGACTGCCTCTGAGCATGATATTGGCTAATTTTTCTTCTGTCCACATTGGCCAGGAGTGACAGTGCATATCTACCCAGCCATCCATCTGGCCTCTCATTTAGCCCTGCATAACAATGTCACTGCATTTTGATGCCTCCCCTTGGGTCATCGTGCATATTTCTATGCAAATATTTCATAAATGTATATTAGATACCCTGTAATTATGCGGCAATAATTTGTCACCTGCTCACGGCCATTGTGACCTCTGGGGATTTTTTTCTGCGGCAGATGGAGGAGTACTTTATCTATTACAAGGAAAATCATCTGATATAATTTGAAAATCAGTAATGTAGACCAAAATCTTTTTGCAAGTATGATTTCAATGCAATCTCTTCCCCAAATTCTAAGGTTTATACTTTCCTCTAAACATCCTGGATTCCATTAATTAATTCCATGTTAGTTCTGCCCACATCGTATTGTATGTTCACTTCTTTCAAAATACATAAGAATTAAGATAAAAACTATGCTTTTCTCATACACTTCCCCACAAATTTTGACTTTCATACTTTTATCAATCCAACAAATACAAGCCTGCTGCCAATCTTTTAAAAATGACCTTTGCTTGACCTCAGTATTGTATTTTGGCTTCTGTTTGCCTTAAATCCCTCCCAATATCTCAGAATTAAGGCGATGAAGTCTGAGGCTTCATTCACTGTTCATTAGGAGCAGATCCACAGAGGATGAGAGAATATATCCAAATAAGACAGATAGGAATATTGATTTTATCACTTCTTTCAAAAACTGGTGTAAATAAGGAAAATGACCTGTCAAATCCCTCAGTATCCAATAACACACTGGTAAAAAAAAAAAAAGATGGATTGTTTTAATGATACCAAAAATATTTAACTCACCTCTTGGAGCTGCTGTTGTTATGACAACCAGTGTCAGACACAAATAGGTAAAACTTCCTGTTGTCATGGTAATGGTATCCATAGGAACAACTTGTGGTAGAAAAAAAATCAACAATCTAGGGTATATATATCCTACATAACATTTGGTAATATCCCCAAACTGCTACACTTGCAGGCACTTCAGATTTCTCATAGGTATTTCCATATTGCTTGGTAATTTTCACTATTCACTCTCTTGGCTGCATCATTCTGAAAAAAAATAAGAATCCAAAATATAACATCATATTTCATCAAGCTTCATTAAGTATTCAAAAGAAGTGAGAAAACAATGCCCAAGATGCAAGTGGAGAGAAAGAATTCTCATATTCATGCTCGAGATCTCCCAATGACATTTGATATAATGTAATATTCATTACTGAAACATTGTGCCTCCTCTTGGTAATGCAAGAAAAATGCCAGTTTCCGTGGCATCTCTACAGATATGTGGTGGAGCTTAACAATAGATATTTTGGTCTCATTATATTACATCCTTTACCTGATCTGTTCTTTAGTTCCAAACAAGAATAGAATTCACTAAATGCATGCTGAACTGAAACAAGTTGTGCCCCATGTGAAGGGTCTATATTAGGAATATGAATCAGGCAATTAAAACCTGCAAAACGCAATTAGCACTCACACACACACACACACACACACACACTTAGTCCTTGGAGCCCCCCTCCCCCCATTTGGTCCCCACACAGAACCTAAATGCTAAAACAATGGACTTCTTAGCACAAATTTAACCCTCTTTTGCCTGTAATGACCCTTTGTTCCCTCATATTTAATCCTATTCGCTCCCACACTTTTGGCCTCTATAACCAATCCTGAAGCTTTAGCATCATTATTGACCAAAGAGATTGCCAAAATTGAATTCTCTCAAAATATTGCCACAAAAGACTAACCCCGAGTTTTATGGCATTTCTATCCCCTTAAAATAAACACAAAATCTGACACTGCTGAGATTTACTGTTAACTGCCAACATCGCATTTCCAATATTGCTGCCATATAATTAATTTAGTTTAAAAACAAAAAAAATCAAAACAAAAAAAAAACAATAAGATAAATGAAAACAGATTATTAATATTGATCCAATTGTATTCTTAGTTGAGGAATCATCAACTCTACCACCTGTCCCCTGGGATCTGATGATAATTATATTTACTGCAGAATAAACCACATTCCTCCATTATTTGGCTTTGTTGTTCATGCAACCCACTGTAATCATGGTAATAATGTATTTACAATGTCAGGTGAAAAGGGTTAAATCCAAAGAAAACTGGGGGATAAGGTCATCCACACCTGCACGAGTAAGTGTTGCTTTTTCCATTACCAAACTCTCCAAACATTCTCACATTTTCAAGAATGGAGAACAATAAACCAATCAACAATTTTAATTGTAGCTCAAGGATGAAATTGGTTTATGGAAATTTGCCCTTGATTTTGTAAACAGGACAAAAGTATGTCGCAGAATCAAATGGAATATGATTGGCATTCCACTGAAATACATTTATTTCATTGTGAACTACCGCTTCAATTAATTAACGATTTCATCTTTGCTCAAACAATTATTTCTCACAAAGTAAATGTCACATAAATCTATTATTCTCGCTGTAAATTGAATTTAATCTGTTGATGAATTTAGTTCGATTTCCCAAAATTTCCGGTCCTGATAGGACTTGCAACGTTGTTGAGGTCCAGGCTTGCATGAAAGTTCCAGGGCATGATCCAAATATAAACAATGGGTGCAATCACCCGCCATGCACAAAACAAAAGTTTCCATTTGCCTCATTTGCCAATTTCTGAAAAACAACTATTTTTCCAATTTCAAATGGCATTATTTCTTCATTGAAGCTATTGTTTCTGTACAATTTGGTTGGAAGTTGAAACTGGCACTGGGTAAACAATATACATGTACAGAATGGAATTTCTAAACCAACCTGGCATGGAAAGCCTCAATTTCTGCCCAAATCTGCCATATGCATGTTGGATGACAAATTTTAAGTTGATCTAAACACAAGTTGAGACCTCTTTTTGATCATAATGGACCTCAATCAATGGGCTCATTTCAATGAATAAATTACAAACGCTTCCCACAAACCAATCACGTGCTTTGCCTATCTTTTTGTGCCAAAATCACAAAAGTGATCGTCGACAGCAAAAGTTTGTACTTTAAAATTATCCCCACTGGCAGAGAGTGGCAGAGTTGAGTGTATTCTGGCTGCGGTCTCAGATCAGAAAGCTTCTCTACGGCCCTGCGCACTCATTACAGAAACACATTACCACCACTGTCTACACTCTGTGATTTGCAAAACAAAACCTGCCAATTCATTGATTGCTATTTGATCTGCTTGGGGTGAAATAAAAAGATGTAGTTAGCGAGGGTGACAGCTCTGTCACCGTAGCCGATGTAACACACAGCTCAGGTCGTTGCCGTGGTGACCTCAGACTTGACCTTTGTTTGCACATCACTGGGCATGACTCTTGGAATTGCAAATTATGCAATTTGACTTGCAAAGCTGACGATTGACTGAAAAACTCTTCCTGCTGATTTCAAAAGGGCCACATTAGCTTTTATGGGCACACGACTGGGTCCTTACAATTTGTTTGCAATTCTCTGTGATTTGGTCTCCATTTTGACCCTTTTCTGATCTCTCACCTGACCATTATAAAGTGTGTGGATCCGACTGATCACGACACATCAAAGCTTCGGAATATGCCACACATTTCCATAACAAAAGCTCTTGTAACAATGCTTGCAAATCAAAAACTAACAAACATGACCTGAATCCCATATTTATTTGATAATGTACAAAACAACTTTAAATTCAGTCAGTGTTTTTTTTTTTTTTTGGACATGAATAATTTTCAGAGCGTCGATCTGCTTAAATTCCAACTGACATTGAACCAGAGACACAACAGCTTGTATTTTATCTATATGCAAACATTGTGTTTCCTTTGTTTGACCTTTGCCTGACATCTATTGCCTGATGCAGTAACATCGATGCAACATGATTTATGAATAAAAGTTGTCTTTTTATAAGCCAGGACAAGTAGAAAATCAGGCCATTTCACAATTAAGCCAGAGGCAGAGGGTTAATCACTGCTCCTGTAGTTGTAAAAGGGTGTGACACAAGGTGGCATAAGGGTTAATGTTTTGTGTCACACGTGACCTTGGCCTTGAACCTTTTCGCCAGTCAAATGACCTTATGATTAGCCAAGTACACATAAATAGCTATTAATATGCCAAACGTTATTGCTCATCAGCTGAGCACAGACCATCTGGCTCCCTTTCCATTTTCTGATTGAACTATTGATTTGAGAAGAAAATCACCAAATTATGCATAGTGATGGTTCTAATTAACCAGATATAACTTTAAAACATGTGTCCCATTATTTCTGATGAGAAAACCTCATAATTTCTTCCATGCATATTCTTACGTTAATTCTAAGCAGTCAAAAACATTGGAGAAAGCAGATATCATTGACGTATTAATTTTGGCATTTGGTTAAGCTGTAATTGCATGATGATACAAAGTTTGTAGTGTAACTCTGTTCTCATTATTGAACTGTTGTAGTTTGTCGTCATGACATATGCCATGACCTTTGGCAATTAGATGCTGCAACATGTGACTTCTTAATAGGCCAGAATCCGGTGACACCTTATGACTAATAAAAGAACAATGACAATAGCGTGACTAGTGATATCTTGGTGTAACCGCACGGTGCTGGTAAACTATTGTAGCATCCCACTTGAATAAGATAAGTCACTTGCTACAGATGAGCAGAACATCCTCTTTCTATTATCTCATGACAATTTGTCGTGTCTTTTGAGATCGGTGTCCTGTGTTACAGAGATTTGTTTCTGAGACAATAGATCTTTAGAGACAAGCAGAGGATTATATCAAACCTCAACGTTTTTGTTGCCTTTTTCAACAATTTTGTTGGGAGCGTTTTGCACGACCACATGACTCCCGTTGGGACAGGTGAAAGGACAAGTTCATGTCAGTTACCAGCCAATCAGAGCAAAAATGCCCTTTTGCTCTTCGGTGACTGAGGGCGAAATTCTACACTCTCATTAGCACAAAAGGTTTTTAATAATTAACTTGCTGTACCCAGTGATTTGATGCACCCTTTTAATTATTAGCGACCCTGAAATTGACCAGGGATATTAGCTGAATTAATGCTAGAATCTTGTTTCACGGATGGTAGGTCATATTTGTCATTATAAGAATGTGGTGGCTCTTCCCAATGTCTTTTCACCCATTCATCTCGCAGATTAGTAGTGCAATCCTGTATGCAAATCTCCAAATTACCACATTTACACACTACTAAAAAAAGTCTCTGTCCAATTGACTGTTCTATGTGCATGACTGCGATAAAAATGAGATAAATCAGAGAAGAATTATTGTGAATATTGTCTCTTCTGGCCATTTCCTAACTCCATAAGGCTTTTATCACAATTAGCAATTGCCGATTTTCACACCAATTCCCAGCAATTCTCTTGATTGCCTCTGCCTGTCCATGCCCCGACTCAAGCTTCATTAATATGATCACTTGACATCACCATCATATTCTATAGGGGAGTGTGAACATTGACAGCCACTGGCACACTCACTCCAACAGCCACTGGCGCACTCCGGTCCAGGGAAGGGTCATCTGACACCTTCCTGCCCCTCGGTCACTCTGTGCCTCAAAGCATTTTGGTCACTTTACATTTTCAACACATTTATTGAATTGGCACCTCAATGTCTCCTCAGTTATCTTGGTTTACTATGATCTCTACTAATCCAAATGACCTTGACCTCAAATGTGACAATTCATCAAATTATCTTGTCACTCCCACCTCCCTTCCAATGTCAATCCCCAAACTTAATTGACAATGGGAAGATGCTTTTCTTGTCTTCTCCAAATTTGTCACTTGTTTTTTGTTTTGAGCTCTTTTCACTCTAATCTTCCTCAATTTAGTCAAACTTTTTTTTCCTTGAAACTCAAGCTCACTGCACAGACCTAGCTTAATGATTTTCTGTCTGTTTTGAAAAAAAAAACTGCAACAACTTTGCATTTTACTGCCAGACATTTGTATTATTCAGTACCTTGTTTTTCCACTACTGCCCCAGATCCTTTTAAATAGAATCCCCCTTTAATGGCTTCCAATGAGGTCATCTCCCCTTCTGAGTGTCTGATTGAAGTGCAAACTTTGCTGGTGACCCTGACACTGATAGTTTCTGTTGGTGTTTGACCACTCCTTACAGTTAAGTTTATCCAAGCACTAAGTTTATAGAGTATTTACTCCCATTTCTATTTGACCACTCCATCAGTGCTAGTTAAACATATATAGAGCCAGAGATGGCTATTAGCGCCTGAGATGAGTATTTGAATATTCTGGTCCCTCTCTGTCTCCCTCTTTCTCCCTCATATCATCGGCAAGTATTTGTGCCTCATTTCGCAGTCGGTCTCATTGGCCAGCTCACTATGATCATCCATTGAGGCTTTCACGCTACGATGACAAACCAACACAGCGGCCCCACTCTTGTATATATATCTTCCCGCCCCTACAAACAACACCCTAATGCAAAATATACACCACACAGATAACTGTATTATCTCTGTGTTTGTCAGCCGCCATTGCTATTCATTATTTCAATATTTGGCTGAGCCAAACTCAATCTTAGCTGGTGTGAAACCTGGCAGTGTGCAACCCCATTGTACCGCCACATAATCACAAACTCAGCACACTACCAAATTGGCCGTCCACTTGCCACAGCATTGTGACTGACTTGGAGATGACTGAGCAAGTGTAAAATTGGCACAAAACATGCTCACACGGACCCATGGTACCTCAATCAATCTTTTTTTCCTCTTCACTGTGAGGTATACAAAAAAGACATGTCTGCTAACCTACAATGGCCAAACTGGGCTTTTTCGCTCCCACTCAATCAATTTCATTCTTCCCACAGCCAAAAAAGTTTTCAAAGAAAATTTCTATAATTGCAAAATACTCTGCGCTACCAAATGTGTCAACAGTTTTTTTTTTCTCTCTAATTATTTTGAAATCTCTTAAACTGAAATGTGTTCTTATTCCAAAAACATTAATGTAAGTAACTTGAAGCTCTAAGTGGTATTTGGAGCACAATTTGTGCAGTGATATACATAATATAGCATATCTGGGGGCGTGGCGTGAACCATATGACTCTCCAGTCAACAATACCCTCCATATAAAGTACTGCAGTTCTCCACCACCGGCCGATTGGGTCTATATTTATAGGGGGACATCAAGCTGAACGTAGGTGTTGACTCACTGCCTTCCTCTGTATCATTATGTCTCACTACCTTGTCATTTCTGACCATCTATTTCGCCGTTGTCCTCGCTGCACTTTACAAACACGCCATTAAATCACGCAGTTTTAACCTGGAAGGTGTTATTACTTCTGCGTGGAAATATCTCCTAATGTTGGGCTGTTTTGTTCAAACTTGAATACTGACTGTGGTTTGAAGTGGGCAATGCCTGGTCAGGGGGAGCTAAACGGATCACTTCAAAGCTAGCCGATAATATATACACACATATACACCCTCAGCAAAGCTGTATTAAATAACAGCTTCAATAATTCCTTCTTTTGATGTAAAACATGCATTTAAACTGGATCGCAATGCAAAGTATATTAACAGCTAATGTAATGATTGATAAACCAGTTGTTAATCCAAATGTTTTTTATAAATCTGATTTTCTGGGCAACATTTGAAGGGTTAAGCTGTGAGGTGATTTATATGTCACCTCAGTGCAATTAAGACACCACCTTATGACACCTGAGGAGGCTTGATCAAAGCATTCCTTGGTCTAATCAGTGCCCTCTACTGGCAAGAACAGGGGGCACTTCTTACCTCACTTATCAACAATGAAAGAGCAATGCTTCATGCTGTATGGTCAGAATGAGTAATTCTTCACTGTGTCTACTATGCAATATATATTCCAGGAGGATCTCAGGTCAAAATTTGACATCAAAGTTGTCTGTGTTTTATCATATCAACCACTTTAATTTTTGTTGCCTCCAAATTTTTCACTCTGCAGAATGTTAAGATAACTTAATAAAACTATATAAACTAAATATTTTGCTGCTTAAAAACTGCGTAGCTGGCAATGAATGTGGTTTTGATAGAAATTTTAAAAACACATATTGACAAAAAAGGGCTTTTCCAAAAACACATATTGACAAAAAAGGGCTTTTCCAAAAACACATATTTACAAGAAAAGGGTTTTCTGTGTTTCTGAAATTTGTAATCTTCAATATCATGATTTGCTTGGGAGAAATGGTCTGTCCTCACGTTTTTGTTTATAAGACCACCTTCTTCCTGAGAGGGTCTCGCTCTGAACACCACAAAGTGAACACTCGGTCACAGCTTTGTGCGAGTCAAGTTGCTTTCTATTATCAAATGTCTGATGCGACTTTGTGTCTCCTGTATAAAGACCTTTGGCCACTTACTGGCAGCTGTCTGACAGGGCAATGTGTTAGAATCACCACTTATGACAGTTTACGATCTTACACAATCCTAAACACTGTCATCATTCTATCTTAAAATCTAACAGCTTTCTTTGGTGATATTCACATTTTTTCTCTACTCAGAATCACATTCTTGATCTTCAACAATAGTTATCTGTGAAAACAAAATAACCTGTTAAAAAAATTATAAAAAACACCCAAAAAATGTACCTTAAAAACTATTGACAATATATTTCCACTGCATAATGGTATCACCTGTGGCAATTTGGTATCTTTTGTTGAGTGAAAATGCAACCATATTTCCTGAGGCTGGGAGTATAGTTTTCAATTTGGCAAAGTTGTAACTCCGTTTGTGTTAATCCTGCCTAAGTAATATTGCATTCATTTGCAAGATTCAGGCTGTGGCAATTTGCATGAGTTTTCAATATTTGTCCATTGAGAGACCGGCTATTAATTCTGCGAGTAAACACCTGAGTGTATGTAGTTGAATACGCCGGCCACCTGCGGGTGACAATAAGTCCCTGCTCTCCCTCTCCGTCCTTTCAGTTGGAATTTCTGCAGTCATTCTTCTGTCATTTCCGCCGCACTCACAATGCTTAAGTATCCCCCTGCTACACCAGGCCTGAATCTTCTCTGTGCACAAACGACACCTTTTAATAATAATAGCACCCGGTAACTGAAGGAATTCGCTAAATACTGGTCCAGACCAAGTCAACCCAGTTGAAAATTGTCAAATACACTTCTCACGAAAACAGGACCTCGCATGACATAACATCCCGTCAAGATAATTGGGAAAACCCAAACTCTTTTATAATCCAAATGAAGTGATTGCTGCCTCCCCGCTGCTGTAATTTCAAATGGTCAGCCATCTATTTAATGTCAATTGTCTCGCAGGATTGTCCCCCTTGGCTGGAGCCTTCACAAAGTCCTATAATAGAAATATCTCCATCCACGCTGATACAAAATACCTCCACAACAAGCAGCCTGTTTATTGTGATGACCGATTATTCTGCTTCCCATATGTCATTCAGGAAGCCATCGCAAAATGGGGACGGCAAAATCGATTCGGAAATTAATTTACTAATTTGCGTTCAGCGTGGCAGCTTTGGCTATCATTGTTTAATTCATATCATGCTCCGTGATGAATTATGAATAAGATTTTGATTCCAACTGCAATTTGATAAAACATATAATTATCGCCAAAAAAAACCTCCTTGCAGTGCCTCTAAAGAAGATGTTTGTTTGGTCACTTGGGGAGCATTTGCATGGGAGTGAATTGCAAGGTGTTTTACTTGGTGTGAATCAAGTAGTCATCTTGGAGCACTCAAGTGAACACTTCAGCAAGTCTAAATGACCACGCTAACTATGCCGGGCTGCACCCTCCCCGCACCTCTGCCCTCAGTATTCATACATACATGCATACAGCCACTGCCAGCAGGTGCGTCTTTACAAATACACTCAATAGACCTGCATTTTTGCCTGATGTGTCTGTTCTGTCAGAAGACAAGAAAGGTGGGAGAAAATTGGCCTGCATCATGCAATTTTCATGACATGAACAGGAGTAGAGAATATGTGAAGCTGAACTCGCGACCCTAACATCTTGTCGGCTTATATCTTTGTAAATCTTTACACAAATGGCTTTCCCCTGGAATGGGTAATTCATTAAAAGGGTGGGTGGGGTTCTGAAGTTGTTTTTTGGGATATGTATGGCTGGTCATTTTTCTGAGCATGCATGCATTTATATAAATTAAAGCAATGGATTTCTTTTTAACAATTTTGTGATCTCAGAGAATGACTTTGTTTAAAAATACCTCCATGGCTTTTAATACCTCAAAATGCAGGACGCTTATTTGATGTGTGACATCTAATTATGTAACTGGTTATCTATTGTTATGTGCAATATGACATCTTAACACATTATTACGTATTAACTAAAGATTGTATACAACGGCAGAGTTGGTGGACCACCATGGTCGTGTCAAAATCCCCTTACCCAAGTAAACTATACACAGAACAAGCATGATATCCTCAAAACAAACAAGCAATCCCTATAACACGGGTGGGTAAGACTGCATCATCTCCTGTTTGTCTTCATGTAATTGATGGTAACAAACCACTTGTGATTTGCAATTTGGCTCAGCAAGTCACTCTCGCTTGGCACAGGTTTGTATTTAATTGTAAGCGCTGGGCTTCATGAAGTGTTTGTAAATGTACAAAGTAGGGAACCAGATTTGCCATTTGGCTCTGCCGTTCTGCCCCTGACTGGTAGGGGACCAGATTATTTGCATTACATTTCCAAACACTAATCAGCAGGGAATCCAGATTAACTTTCCTCATGCCTATCCGGCTGACACTAGAGTTTTATACTATTTTTTTTAATAAATGTGATTTTTGCCTGAAATCTTCCTCGGACATGATGAAAGCTTGAGTCATGGGTATTATAATTTTTGGCTATTCTAATATAGAATTGCTCAGTTGAAAGTTAGTGAAGTACCTTCAAGTGCAGTTTGTCCAGTTTTCAAGTGGTTCAAGCCTACTCCTGTTTTGTCCCAAATCAAATCCCTCGGAGTGTCCCTCCATTAAAACGTCATCTGTCACAAACAGACAGAGGCAAAACAAGCAATGTGCCTCAGAAACAAATTCCATAAAGCTGACCAAAATTGATCGAAAAACAACTTGCTTTACTGAGCAGAACCACAACTGGTGCCCAAAATATATTTTTCAAGATACCAGGTACTATTAAGATCTGACCGAGGTGTCGGTAATCACCTAATAACTGTAATCACATCCGGTAGCAAATCACGACCCAATCATTAAGAAAGGTGAACGAGATCAGAACGACCCTTCTAACCGTCATCCAGCTTACAACTCTTATAGGAAGGATTTTGGAACCAGCATTGCACTACTGGCACCCAGCAGAACATGCATGCATGAAATTGTACCCATGTGATTTAGTGTGTATGAAGCACACTTATCTGAGTATATTAACTGTGGAATGCTGCGTGCAATTATTGCTGAGATAGGTGTGCTACAGTCATGTTGGTCAGAATGCACCCAGTTTAGAGGTGGGGAGTGTTCTGGTGCATAAAATATCACCCATCAAAACCCCTAAAAACAAGTACATACCCGCACGCCATGAATCACGGATAACATAAATCCGACTGATAATCCAATCCAATAATCCAGTTTATCACGACCATTTTTTTCGCAGATGTAATTGTATCTCTCATCAATCTGTTTTTATGGGATAATTTGTTTGTGTGCCATACAATTGAACACACAAACATTTCTGAATCATTAAGAGAATCTTGGAATAATTCCAGTTTGCATCCGCTTGTCGCAGGAGATGAGCTCCTCAGAGACTCTTAGTCACTTATTAGTAATATCCATATTGTCTTTATGGCGAGGATCTCACGCCACATGGCATTGCTTATCAAAGTACGCTTTATAAGATGCAGTGTTTTGATGGCTTCCATTGGCAGACCATGATCTGGTTAGATGGTCTCTGCCGTATCCGACCATGTTGCCAGCCAATTTGTACTGTCTTCTGGGTCCAGGCCTGCGGATGTTAGCCCAATAAGGCAAAGACAGGTTACTTTATAAGGCATCTCAGGGCTCAGCTGTATGTCCAATCTACGATGCAAACTACTCTTCTACCCCAAGTTGTTTACTGGCAAAATCTATAAAGTTACAGGCAACATACTTTGGTTGCAAATTTGGTAAATTTCTCACCATATGATCTTCTTGTGTTTTGCCCCTGCATATGCCAAAAGGTCAATTTAAGATGCTATATATTTCAAAACGAGTTATAAGTTTGGTTTGGTTGATGCTTGAGGGTAGGTGGAGTGGTCAAGTTGGCAGTTATGATATACTGACCAGATGTAGGGGGCAGTCAGGGAGTCTGGGGTTGTCAGGACACATGAGGGAATGTAGCCATCACCACGGCAACAAACCCTTGTCTCCTGCTGCTTGGCAACCAACCTGTACCAGCCTCAGACTCTCCTCCCCACACCCTTTACCCTGCTCTAATCTCACCACTAGGGGCCGCTCACATCAATGTTCCGACATGTTATGTTTTCCCTCCAACCCGCTCCAAGTGTGCCTCTTTAAACTCCGCTCAAGTATGAATCCACAAGGAAAGTACCACCAAAACTTCAACACATGTGATCTAAGATGCATGTTCTTGCATGTAGGATGATTAAAATCGCCTCTAATCACAGGAGAATGGCCGATCTGGAGTGTTGTTTTGGTGCGATCCCGGGGCTGAGCTGCCATTATGGGTACCCAGCACCATCACAATGCACCCCTCTCCTCACTTCACCTGACCCCAGCTCGCACCCCTCAAATATACCCCCATTTCTACAGCTAAACCCCCTCGTAACACCCTCAAATCACTGACAACCCCTTCCTAACATTGTTCCACATGAGTTTAGCAACTTACCTGCCGAGTATATATCCACACAGTACTTTAATCAAGCCATGTTTCGCAAGTACTCCAGTCTATACGTGCACTCTCTCTCACAGTTTGGCCGCTATTAAGTTACACACTGCCTCTTTCTGGTCTCCGCTGCTGCCAGATAGGAGAGCTCCACTGTTAGTGGCTGGGCTGTGTGGTAGTAGTAGTGGTGGTGTGTGCAGTGAGCGGGGAGAGATCTCACTGCCTCTCTCTCTCTCTCATGCCTGGCCTGCTCCGGGGGCTAACCATAATAAAACTCACACAAAGCAGAGTCCCAGCTATAGTATGCTGTAAGATAGAAGGAAAGACAAGTCCCACAATGACAGCATAAATAAACCCTGCAAAGTGCCGGGCTTGATGAACCCTCTTTTTCACCTCACTATGGATATGTCAAGTGATCTAACTAATATCTTAATATGATCCCTGTATGGATCATCTGACAAGTCTTAATATAACATGATATAACTTCCTATCCCTTCTCAGACTCTAATCATGTTTGCTTTGTCATTGAGGTAAATGCAACTCCAATAATGCTCCTCCTAAAAATTCACAAGACTACTGCAGAGATGATGGCAGTTTTAGATGGTTAACAGACAAGCTCATCAGAACACTTCAATTTATTTAAATTCTTTTAAATTTTGTTTACCGCAGGGAATGTTTTAACAATGATATTCCACCTGAGTTCCGATCTAACCAGAGAGAAGTATTTGTGTGAAATGTTAACAAGTTCATTAATGCGATCAGATATGAGAGGTGTAAAAGATGTATAATGGTGGCCCTACCTGGGTATTGACAGTTGTCACATGGTAGGCACAAAGGGGCGAGAGGATGAAAGAGGGTACAGGGGGCGTTAAATGAATCTGTCTGCACCCTATCCTCACAATCACCCCCACAGCTGGGACGGTTTGTACACGCTTTTTGTACACCCCTTCTACGGATCTGGTGAGGTGTAAAAATGCGATTAGCACATGAATCAGGGCACACGTTCACTGAGTGGAAATGAAAATGTCATAAAGTTTGTGCGGGAACTGTCAGGAGGTGCAAAGGAAAGCAGGTCACATCCGTACCCTCCCGAGATCCATCCTGGAAAAGCAAAGTGCAATGAAACTACGTCCTGTTTTCAGTAGTCTCCAGACAACCAATCACTGTACCTGAGGCCGATTATTAGAAACGTCTGTGTACCCCGAGGTGCTCCTCTCGCGGCCAAACTACGTGCGGACCTTTTGTGACCTTTACAAGCAGAGAGGGGCAAGATGGCTGTGTCTGCGGCTGGAATGCCCCGCTGATATGTGCCCTCCTTGCCACATCAACCAACCACTCACTTCACTTCCACCTCAGGCAAAATCAAAATGTATTTTTCTTTGTATTAAATGACAATTTTTTTTTTTTAAGGTCAGTGGAATTTTGCTTCTTTAACTTTTTAAATTCTATATTTGTGTTTAGCAGTTTCCATATTGGAAACTACCCCTCAACGAACCCCATTAAAATATTGATGTGAGGTCAGTCATATTAATAAAATTGCATAAAAGTGACACTTGTTTCTGATGTACACGTTGAATGTTGGAAGTGATAATTGCATGATAATTATGAACATTTGCAAACAAAACTCATTAGAAGAAGGGAAACAAAGACAGAAAAGAAACAACAGGGGCAATCGTTTCACTCGCGAACTATCATCGATTTCAACAATTGTCAATATTCATTATCAATTTCAACTATTGAATTTCTAATTGACTCTAACTCAGATGGCAAATTGCATTTGGAGTAGATTTTCAAACCCTGGTCAATCGTCATTAAGCGCAGCATTGAGACTTCAAAGTGTCTGAGGCCCTGATGTGGGGGGATGTGGGAGGGGCCCCCTCCTCCGGCAGGAACACCACAACATAATGACCATATTGCAATATGATTATAAGGGGCTTATTCAGGCATGGAAACTTTACAAGTTTGAAAACAAATATGCAGTTTTCTCGTAATTTTAGGTGCACATTACTGTTAGATTTTGGAATTGTTTGGAATATTCAAATGTTTCTACAATATCAAGGATTGTTTGTTTTGTTTTGTTGGCGTTTTGATGATTTTATCTTTTAAAAGAAAACTATTTATTCAAAACCTGTGACAGCAAAAGATGCAAATTGTTAATATGTACTATTTGTGATAGCTAAAATTTGTTATAAAAGCAAACTTATCATGTCGAGAAACAGTGCAAAAAAATATGAAATGTTAATTTATACAGACTGCTAAATTGGGCAATCATGTTGGACACTGTTGGACAAGCCGTGGGTGTCATTCAGGTAGTTTGGTGGTGTTGGCTGACCATATGGTGGACAATGTCCAGTTGTTGTGAGTGACGTTGAGCACTGAGACACGTGCAGAGAGCAAGCTAACACCTCATACCCTGACAGGTGTGGCGGTCCACTCCACGTCTGCCCGTCACTATTGTCTCCGTGCCGTCTGGCATGTCCCAATGTATCGTCACCATACATCACTCAACGCTCAAGCAATTAGCATGTAGTCTAAGCCGCTGTATATCTCAATCTATTGTAACAATACCTATGATTCTGTCACAAAGAATCACAAAATTGTATATCGCTCAAGGGCACATGACTTTGTCTCTAAAGGTAACAATTTCCGTTGTCGAGTTCAGCAATATGGCCATGCTGATGGCTTTTGATGTTTAATTGTGAAGGTATTTGAGCAAATTATTCTGTCCTGAGAATAGCAGGACATCACAGATGTCAACAAGCTTGAGGAACTTTTGTGAATGTGTCATCACCTGGTTATGCCACAAGACAATATCACCGACCTACACAAGGACCTTGACACAAAAGGTCATCAAAATGAACAAGACAATATCTATGACCCAACAAGGACCTTGACACAAAAGGTCATCAAAATGCACAAGACAATGTCGCCGACCTTAACAAGGACCTTGACACAAAAGGGCATCAAAATATCACAGAATTTAGGAGAGTGGCCACAACTGAGGGCATCAGTACATCAAACAGTGTGAAGGACCTTCACCAAAGGAGTAAACAGACAATAGTGAAGGGCACTGACATGAGGGAGGGTGAGGACTCGGACAAGAGGTCTCACAGATGACAACAAAAGATTAGTGATTTTGTCTCACCCGGAGAGTCCCATCTGACTAGATAAACCATGGACCACCTATCACCAATTCCACCCCCGAAAACAAGGGGCGGACACCTCATCTTAATTTATGAAACAAACTAATTGGATTCTTTCGCACAATGTCCCATTTTTCAATCCCTAATCAGAATATTCACCCCAGAAATGACTCCATTCTGACCACAGAATCAAGCCATAAATGGCTCCTCCCTGCTCCCGACACACGAACATAAATGTCACCGCATATTTCGGACCGTGATACTGAATGGAACGGCACCTCATTCATTTGGAGAAGATCGTGCAATGTGTCCTCACATTTGGTTATCTCGGTTTTTAAAGCTTCGATTTATTCCCATATAGACCATATGCCCACAAACCTGGCCCTCACAAATTCACACAATGGCTCGTTGAATACCAGATTCACCTGTGCCCTGCGAGTGAGGACTTCCCCACCCTGTCTATAACATCCACTTTTTATTCACCCACTTTCATCTCCGACTGTGATTGTCATAGCAACAATGACAACATTTTTCAAAATGCCCATTTTCTGTGTAGAAAATTTTTCTGGTCATGAAATGGATGGGCTAAAAGTGTGCTTTCAATGCTGGGGGCTTAACAAATATTTTTGTAAGTTTTTTTTTTTCTGGCCTAGAATTTATACAAAACTAGCACTTGATACTGTCTCATTGAAAGTGCATAAATAACACCAGAGAATTGCGATCTATGCTCATCATCTGTCAGGTTTGTCCCCTTTTGGCCTGACAGAACAATGAGAAATATTTCTATTTCAATCCAAGCCCTCACCTCTCCACATCTTTTCAACCATTTCAAACCTTTTTTAAAGTGTTTCTGCTCTCTTCTTACAAAGCATTTAAAATTCATCGAATGATTATCATTCAAATTTTTTATACTGGAACTTAATTTTCCCATACTTTCAATTGAAAATCGCCAGAGTAAGTACTTGACGTTACATTCATAATTTTCTAGCACCATACAACTGGCTTCAGTGGTATTTAAGCGATATCTTGGAGCATATCTCATAAAACCAAACTTTTTATTTGTTCACAATGTGGCAAAGAGACATTTTTTTCCACTGTATTTCGATAATTCTAATAAATCTAATACAAAGTATCGAAATAGAAGTATTTATCCATCATTTCAAAGAGAAAATTGGAATTTATTACTCTGTCTTATTGGATATTATCATATTCATGACATAAACAGATGTATAGTTTCAAATATAATGAAATTGTTTCAGTCTGAGTGGGCAGACAAGGGCTGACCATATTATATTTATGGGGTAAACATATTTTTATTTGAAAAGGATTTTCAAAATATCATTAGAGGATTTATACGATCTTCTTTTATGTTTGACTATAAATGTTTTTTGTATTTGTTCTCTTTGAAATCTTTCTTTTTCTTCCAATCAAAATGAGTTAAGACATATCTTGAATACAGCAATAAGAAAAATACGAGAAAACCTTGACCCCCATAAATCCCAATTTTAATGGTATGCCCTGTATTTTTTGTGAGTACCATTCTGCAGTAATTGGATCTTGCAGTGTGAGACAATGCGACATGGTGCAGATTTAAATTTCATTTTCTCTAAATATTGGGTCAAGCATTTTTTGAAAGGGAAAATTGATCTTGTTTTGAAAGTAAACAAGCCTTTTACCACGTATGCCAAATGACTGACAATGGCTGGGGGTAAAAATGATAGGAAAATGTCTTTCTGTCATTGCCACTTGATTAAATAATCTTTAATGGATTGAAAGTGTCCTTCATGCAGCCCACACATTGGCATCCATTTTAAAGATAATTTGCACATTCTTGGAAATTTTGTGTGCAGTTATAATGTATGTGTGTATGTATGTGTGTGAGTGTGTGTGTACGAGTATGTTATAGACCTATCCACTAGCTGCATTAGCACAAGTGCATATGTTAAGATTATCCACTGCCCATAATTGATAAGTTCAAGTACCGGACACTCTTATAACTACACTCTTAAAAGCAACTGAATAAATCAAATTAGTACTTTATGTCTTAATATGTGACTTGTATACAAACTAAAGAATTTAAATGAAAACTTGTAAATCAGTCACACAGAGTACACTCTGGTCTGTTTGATTCACATAATCAATTTACTTTTTAATCAAATCATATTTTTCCAACAAACTATAAGTCTATCTAGCCACCTGGTGGCAAAAGCCAGTAAATTATTTCCCAATCAGAGAGAAGTGATAAGTTATTATTCATAAATCGGCAAAGGGTGAAAGGTATCAAGTGCAGAACCATAATGCCACTGTATTTCTATGATATTAATTGGTATCAGATGTCCGCGCTATCTGCGGTTCTGCTCATTTGTCACTCTGTCCTGGGTCACCTTATCGGGGTTAGGCCTGTCAAAACAGCACAGCTGACAATACCTATTTTCTTACCCCACTTTGCCTAACAATTACAAACACCAGTCACAATAGACATAACACATATCGATATTTGAGACAAATGCATTCCGCATTTATTAACATTTCTGTCATTGCCACGTAATGGAATGATAAAACGTATGATGGGCGGATAGTATTACATATCTGAGTGATTGAGAAAATCAAAAATAGATAAAGAAGTTTCAGTTATCAAAAGAATCTTTTTTATTGAATATGTTGGTCAACCATGTTAAATTCGCACTGAAATGTACAAAGAAGATGTTTTCTTTTAAATAGTTGGTTTGAACCATAAGGGAAATGTAATAAGATCAAATTGATTTCCAAAATTTGATAATGGAAGATTATGTGGTCAAAGCATATATTTAGTCATTCAACATTTGATCTTGTGCTTGTTCTTATTGTTTGTATTTTTTGTCCATCATACGGTAACAATCTAATATTTAGGATTCTTCTTCACAATTCTTAAATGTTTTAGTAATTATGAATAAATCTGTGACAACCAAAATCTCTATTTGGTTATGCAAAGATAATCATATGGTATTTGTTGGGTTTTGATACAACTGCTCTTGCCAAATGCGTTAGGAATTGAAGCTAATGTCCATTTAGTGGAGGTCGACCATGTTATGACATGATACGTGCTCCTGTTGCTCAATACATGCATTATAAGAAGGTGAATTAACAGGACAGGAAGTGACAGGACAGGAAGTGGCAGTACAGGAAGTGAATGGTACCAATAGGATCCTTGAGTGACACCAGGACATGTGTTGACTCTGCCCCCTGGTGGTAAGGTCTTGTATGCTGTGAAAGTGCACCTAGCAGTAAAGTTATCCAAGGTCACCCCATGCCATAAAGCTTAGTCTCAACCAAACACATGTTCAGTGGAGTAGATGATGAGGATATTAAAATTTGCTTTGAGAAAGTTGACATGCCATAAATATAGATTATATCTCAATTATATTCCCTGCATTCCTAACTTTTATGAGAAATTCTATAGTTAATAGAAGAGGTTCATGTGAGATGATCAACTTCTTTCAGGGATTCTCAACTATTGAAGGTCATTGCATATATGAAAAAATCATTACAGAAATGATTTTTTTTTAACAGAAAACTAGATATATTCCTCATAATATTTGCTGATGGAGAAAGTCTTCCATGATTTTGAAAACAATCATCACTTCTTCTTTGAAAATAAACAATAGAAAAGGTCATCGAATGACCTGAGAGTCATTCTTGGTTATCAAAAATGTTATACAGCTAAGAAATCAACTTTCACATCTCCAGGGGTGCATCTATATAGAACAGTGCACATTACTTTAAATGTTTTACCCTGACTGAGATTGTGTTCTGCTAGAACCATATGTCATAGAGTATCAGTGGTATGTCATTGTTTAACGCAACAGCATCCTGGTATTTTTTCTCACTAAAGTGCCATCTGGTGGAAGACCTTTGGTGCGATTTGTGGCATGTTGTGAAATTGTAAACCTTTCAGCTCTCTGGCTCATCCACAAAGTCTACAAGTGGTCAGAATATCTCTATGTTCTCTGAACATGTTCAACACAATAGACAGACAGTGAAATTGAGTGTTCCATCAACAAGCCTGAAATACAGTGAGGTGTTTTACCATGCCATTACAGCATGTAGCCACTTCAACTTAAAATGCTACCAAGGAGGCTTTCAGGGAGAACCTCAAGAAAAGAGGTCTTCATTCCATGGGTTATTTTTTTAAAACAAAACAATTATTCCTGTGAAACAGAATACTTTCATATCTGGTCATATTTTTTTAGCCATATATCATCATATTGTATTTATTATTTTCAATACCATAACCATGTTTCCTAGAGAACCACTGTCAAGCTATCGTATGATAGGATATTTCCATGGCAACTACAATGCAAACAGGTACTTGTGTTTTGTTTGTAAATAAATGCATAAACACCAACAACTGAAATGTGGGTTACTTTGGCAGGGAGACATGGACAATAGATAATCAGGTCTAAATTATGCAGAGAGAGAAAAAAAGTATCTGAACACATATTTCCTATATATGCACAAAAGAGCATTTGAATATATGCAGTCACGCAATAAAAAAAAAAGATTTTCTCAGCACCGAGGCACGTTACTTTTTCATTCACTCATAATCCCATTGTATTCTGGCGGAAAAACGTAGGTGTATCCTCGTAGTACGAGATGGGAGGAGATGACTTTGGGACTAATAAACCACTTGTAAAAAGTGGCGGGAGTCACGGGCAAGAATGCCGGGGATGGAGCTGCATGCCGGGGCAATAAACAGGAGCTGTGTCAGGTGTCGTGGTCACATACCACCTGCAGAATCTGACATTGTTCCCTGGCCTCGACTCCAGCTTCTCAGTGTCAGCATCCACTCACCACTGTGTACTCTATAGTGCTCTCCTACACCCCTCAAATACTTTTTGTCTTCTTATGTTGATACTCCTACCTGTTTTACAGAGCATCTGGGAAGTGTCTCAGCGTTGCATCTGTGAGATCTTAATCGAGGTGGAATTGCTCACTATCCTTCTTCATTTATTAGGGTAATTTTTTTTTCTAATTATGTATACTACTTTTCAATGTTGTTGATGATTGGATGATGAAAGTGGCAGCCATCTTAGATTAGCCTCATTTTGGAATAAATAATCCATCAGCAGACAACTGAGTGACTCTACCACACAAACAAATGTACTAAGTGGCTACAATACAAACTAATTCATCAAACTTAAAGTCTGACAGACACTGAAGATCCCAGAAGACATTGGGGTCAGCCATTAAATGGAAGGTGACCGATGCTAGAGTGAAGCATTCCAGACACACAAGTAATTAGACGTCTCCTCCTCTTATGCAATATTTCTGATGTCAACAACTATCCTCCTAATGGGTCATCCCTGCTAGCTCATGCAAAGTCAACACATGGCACAGAGGCATCACTCCCATACAACCCAGCTTAATTAAACAACATTACTGGTGGACCTACGCTTCTAATGCAGACAGACAAATGTATATATACATTTGAGGTATATCCCCAAAAGGTCAATCTATGAAGTTCAGAGACATGAAAGTATGCTGGGAAAGAATTTAGACAGCTCATTTATTGTACAGGGAATATATGACCCTGGTAACAAAAGAAGAACAGTTCACATTCAATTAAAGGCATGTAAAGGTAGAATTTTTGCAATTGAAGGATGCCAAACTCCTAAATGCTGCATAAATGCTGACTATCAATATGGTCAGCATGCTAAGCCTCGGAATGTTGTTTAAACATGATTAATTTTGGGCTACCTTGCCTGAAAAAAACAAAAACAACTAAATTCAGTCATGTACATCCCATACTCAATTTCCTTGACTCACCAGTAGAAGGACATAACATACAGGAAGGTTTCCACCATGTTCTGGGTATGTGGCAGCCATCTTGTTTTAGTTTGTCTGTGGCTATGTTGTGGCCAGGTCACCTTCCACTCTGTCAGTACTTTGATCCTTTCTCCCTCCAGCATTTCCTGGTACCGCCAAACTTTAATGATTTCCTAATCGATTTATAAATCGCTACACTGACCAAAGTCAATCACAGTGTGGTTTCTGCTTTCAGTGCCACCTGTGACCTTTGACCTTTTAAATTTGGGTCAATGAATAACCTTTGACTTGTCCAGAAATGCAATATATAGGTCAAAGGATTTAACCTTAGCAATATACTTCATGCAGAAATAAAGTTAAATAAGAATGATACTTCATTTATAACACTATGTATGAATCTTCATTATTCAACACTCAATTCTCAATCATGATTGGATATGATCAATTTGAAGATTTATTCCCAATAATTGATAACAGTTTATTATTGATAAATAAGTGTCTAATGAATCAGTACATGTATTTTTCACATAACCCTGTTTAACAGAAAGGATTTTACATTGTTTTCTTTCGTCCTGAAAATAAGGTTCTCTTCAGAACAACAAAGACACAGTTCACTTCAGTTCAATTCATGAATGCAGAATGATCCTGAAGCTTCACCTGAGCAGCCATCAACAAGGAGACATACAATTTAGATCTATTAGCATTGATTAAGTACAATTAATCAATATTATCAGATATTGAGCCTTAAATTGTTATAATTATACACAAAATCTGCATTGCCACACCCAAAAATGAATTAAGGCTCATGATATAATGTTCACCGGAAGCATTGCTCACAAATTAACCCAAGGCTGTCCTGTTTTCCATTTTGTATGTATTATTCCTGGTTTATAGGATGTGAAAATGATAATCCTAACAATGCTGAGTGATATGATATATGGAGGAATGAAAAGATACTTGGGTAAACCAAGAAACGAGACTCACTGGATAACAAAAATTACTAAAAAAAATTAAGCCAAAGGCTGTCTTGGTTTCCTTTTTTCATGTATTTTTCCTGGTTATTTTGTATGAAAATCCTAACAATGCTGAGTGAGATTATACATAGAAAGATAATGGGGTAAACCAAGAATGAGACACACTGCAAGGTCCAAACATATATGACATCCTGATCTATCATATACAGTGGTCAATGTTGTGAGAGTGTGATTGTCTATATGTTTATACATACAGGGAGGATACTTTGAACTCAACTCTTCTCATCAATACTCTTCTTTCATCTTCCCTTGAAGCCATTATCCTTCACTTACACGCTGTCTGTGCCAATATCAACTGTCAACTCGTATCATCTAAAGGTATATATATATATATATATATGGAATGTATATTGTATATTCAGAAAATATAGTCTCTTTCTTTCCATATTGATGTCAATATTCCACACTGTGCGGTGTCAATTTTCCGCACATCAGTTTCATTATATAGCAGAGTGATAAAGTTTTCACCTAAATCATGAGAAATATAAGACATAAAACTTTCAAAATTGGCTTAGGAATTAAGTAAATGTATATTTGACAAGTTAAACCATCAAACACAAAAAGATTGTATGCAAACAAGTCTATATAGCACAATATTTATGTATTAAAAAAAACAATTCCTTATTTTTCAAAGATAAAATTTGATCATACAATGCAACACTGTACATCAGGTTTTTACCATAGTTCAAAACAACTTCAGAAATCTTGAGATTAGGCAAACTCCACATAAGGGTTTAATTTTTCAGTGTTTTGTGCATCTGATTTTTGATGTGACTGTAAAGTATGGAGATGAGAAATATCTCTCAAATTAGCTCTCTGGAGCATGTACTAGCATGTATATTAGTGTTTGAAACTTAGTAACAAGTCGGCAAAGTGTGCATCTTATTAATGAGTGATTTTGTACTAGCAGGGCAAAAAAAAGGTGAAAATACTCTCAGAAAAACATAGAGAACCGCAAAACAGACTGAGGGGAAAATTCAGGTCAGGAAGATGACGGACATACCTCGTCCATCAAACTGTCGTAAGCTTATTATTATCAGCCCCCTCCTGTATATATAGGCTCAACCTCTCCCAAAAACGATGCTCCAACATTGTGTACATGAAAACTACACACCTCAAATGTATGTGTACACTGCAAACAAGAAAGCGTGCACAAAACGTAAATCATACACTGTTGTTGCCCATCAGAAATGTTACCCCTCAGCACATCACCAGTTATGGCCCTATTGTTACAAATATTAATGATTGTTCTATTAAAATAGTTATAAAAGAAAAAATGGGCCTAATAATTGTTCTCAAAGTTTAATAAACTTTTAGAAGTGACTGGGTGATGAAACTTTCTCAAACTCACAGGAAATTATTTCTCCTGTCAGCGACTCACATGTGTGCCAGTGGTGTTAGAAAGAGTAAAAAAAGCTACTTTCTGAAAAAGATACGTTGATGGGTAGCACATATGAAAGTGTTTGCAGGTTTTTTTTCCTGCTGCCAGGGTGTGTGTGGAAGTCTGGTAACATCTGCCTGGCAGGCAAACTCACTGAAAGCTTCTGTCAGCCACAAAATGCATGTGACACTTTCTCCATTCTGCCTGCATTGTCTCACCAGTTTCCTCGAGTCTGTTCATAAACTACTACCTTTTTTCCTTGCCACGGCAAGTGATCCCAACTGATAAGAAGTCAACTGGGTGTTCTATATTGGTGATAATATTTCTATTAGTCCCTCCCTCTCGTAACATTTCCTCACCTGGGCTTGATGGCCCAACTTGTCCACAGACTATTAACGTATCACATACCTGTTCACTCACAACTGTTTCTCGGAACTCTTAATCTGCTGCCAATAATCCACAAGTATCACTCCTCAGACAATGGTCGTCAACGGAAACATTACAAGTTTCAGTTACCTTGGCAACTCACTTCTGAAAAGCCACTTCCTCACTCACTTAGAAAACAGAAATATCACTCGGGTTGCTATGGCAACCAAGCATCAGATTTCTAGCCCATAATTCATCTTGTTGAGTTGAGGTTGCGAAAAATGTAATTTGGTTGTGGAGTGTGGAAGTCTGCACCTCGAGATAAGTGGGAAGGTTGTGGCAAGATGGTGAAGAAACTCGGGCAAACTATGTCTTGTTTTCTAGCATCTACACCAATCAAGCTATTGTCTTTTTTAAATGATCTACCCGGAGAACCTCTATTCCCGCACATTCCTCCCCTTATTAACAATGGTTTATGACATGCTCAGAAACTATGAAGGCAGATATTTTTTTCGCATCTTGCAAGTCTTTCATGAATTCTAATTTTAAATAGGCTAGTACATACCTGGCAGGGAATGGTGTGTTTCCAGTATACTAGTTGAAGGGACCTAGAAAAAAAAGTTTTTAAAAATTTATGCAGATTCAATCAATACTTCTTTCTCTATTACAACTTAAATGACTCAGTAAATACTTCACCATAACAACTTTACACACTCAATAGATACTTCACCAATTAAACTTTACTCTCAATAAATATTTCAATATTACAGTCTTAGAGTTTCAATGAATATTACTACCCATAAAACTTTACAGGCTAAATAAATACTTCGCCAATACAAATCTACACACCAATACAGCTTTACCAAGCTCAAAATATGCAAAACACAACTTTGCAGTGTGTATAAGATCATACTGTAAAGTTTGATCATAAAAACATCATATACAGGACAAACATTACTGACTTTGAAACTATGCAGCATTTTATCTTAGTCATTTGGATATCACTCTCTGCCTCAGCTATACAATAGATGTAAAGCAAAATGAATTCCCAGAGTGAACTATTGAACTTAGAAGGTGGTGTGGGTCTGAGGAATACAGGGACCATAGTGAGTGGTGGGCTGTGTGGTTGGCCACAATTCAGATGCAGAATTAAGAGGGGGATCAGTGGATAGCCTTAACTATATCTCTATCACCTATATATCCATATATCTCCATCGTTTACCATATTCCATAAGGCACCATAGACCACAGTACCACTTATCTACCCAGAACAGGGTAAAAGTCTGCCAGGAACGTGCCACTGGGGATTTTGCCCAACCTTTGAATTGCATCTGCCATAGAAAATTATAAATAATTTCTACTATGTTATCAATATGGAAGTCTATCTTTCAAACGACTTTATAGAATATATTTTGTCCTCAGATACAAAATATTACCAAATATTTCCTTCATTTGGTTTACTTTTTTTTCCTTTAAAATTTGGAGAGCCATGAAGTAATAAATTATTTTTGCATATTAAATTCACTTCTGGTATATATTGTCTGGTTTACCACATATTTCTTCATAGCATCAATCAAGTGAGTGAGGTCTGGGGATGCCAGACATCAGACGACCACCAGGAGGCAGCACACACAGCTCACAAGATACCACATGGTCTGTGTTGGCAGCATAATTGGCATCTAAGCTCTGGGGCAGAGGTCAGGTCCCCGATCAAGTAAGGATCAACTCGGGATGACCATTACTTCAGTCCCAAACATCTCGGATCTACCCAGATACATCCTTGCCACAAACAATGTATATATGTCCGAGATTTACGTCTCTCAAAGCCTGTGTCTAACTTAATCTATCTGACCTTTCCTTGGTCCCTGCCATCTTGTTTTCCCAGAAATAGTGGCTAGAACTCAAAGCCCTTTCATCGCCAACTAAAGCATTGGGCATTTTATAAAGACAAGGGTTATTGCTGTGGGCTTATATAACAAATACTGGCTCAGAAAAAAACACCAAATATCCTCGGCAGTTGACAACACCACAGCCTAACAAACATCCAGAATGTTCAGTAAAGTTGCCTTCAAACCATATGAATAATATATTGATATTACATCATATATATTCTGATGAATGGCAGAATTTACTAATAAATTGCCTCTCTGGACTTCTGGCATATAAAATTCAACAGGGAAGGTTTACCTGAGTTCAAATTTATTCATTGCACTCTCTTCCTCTGTTCAAACGACATTGATTCAAATGACCTCACCGTTACCACAAAATATTTTTTGAGAGAAAAAAATCTTGATTATTATTCAACTGGACACAAGAGTGTCATTAGGGACCACACAGACAGAATGGAGAGAGGTGAGCTATTAAAGCTATTAAAGCTAACCCACTTGTGAACCACCGTTGCCTCGCTCACCTCTTTCAGCCCTTAATTGTGCCGCAATCAGACACAAAGGGGTTAAGAGTGTGTGAATCAGATAGAGGAAAGGGTTAAACGTGTGTAATGATCTATCATAAGTGGTCTCAGGTGGAGACACATATTCTCAGCCGCACTTCTTTTCTAACTTCTCCAGGAGAGAGGTCCTATTTTCACCGATGCATACCTTGTGTGGCGAAATTGCAGTTTCCAGACACAGAATAGTAAACCTTAATGAAATAATAACATTGCATAACTATCTGGCTGAAACTAATTTTTGCTTGTATTCAGGGTCTTCATAAAATATTCATTAAAAATGTTATACTATTATGTAACCTCATGAACTGATAAAGAGACAGAGAGACAGAATTTTACTCTTTGAAAAAAGCCAATCTTGACCATCTTTTGAACTCTTGTTTGAATATGATGCTAATTAAGAAAAACAAATTCTATCTTTGCTTATTTCAATCTTTAGAATGATTATTTTAATCATCTTGAGGAAAGTGATATATTTTGATGAAGTACTGCAGGTTTGTTTGGTTAAGAAAACATTTTTTAAGGCGGAAGTAGGTATTATGTGTTGATTATGAGCAAATGTGCACTTTAACATCTTATTTCAGGGTGATTTCATCATAAATGCGTGGCAAAACTCACGTAGCAATCACTGGCTTTTATCAAAGACACCATGATAACATCCTCTGGTTAGACAAAAAAGTGAAGGTTAGGCAAAACCACTGCTCAAAAACAGAATCTGATCCCACCACAAGCTGCAAACAGAGAATGATATCTGACTTTTATGCACACACCCAACAAGGTGCTCCTCAAAAAAATATGGTTAATTTTCTCTTTTGTTTGGTGCAATTAAAAATGGGTACTTGCAATGCTTTCTTTTCAAATCGATTAAAACATTACTCTAAAAAATGTCATCTCTCCTAAATGTATGTAGAATATCTAAAAAGAACTCCATGATAAGCAGAGAAAAACAAGCACTGGTTACTAGAAATATGAAAAAATTGAAATTCCTTATTTAAAAATCTCACTTTAGCTCACTGATCCACTTCTTACGCGACTTTACCTCGTCAAGGCAGGTAGCACTCTGAAACTACCTCCCTAACTTATTGTAAATAACAAAACATTGACTGACCATCTAAATATGATACTCCAAATCAAAGAAATCTTATATACATTGTCAGGGCCAAATGTTTGTGATACATAACAGATCAACACCTGTTTGCCTATCAAATGAACTTCAACTTTTCACACCTTGTTAGGTGAAATATTCTAAGATGTAATCCAGACCTCATCACCTTTTTTGGTTAGCTGAGAGGAGGGTGCACAGTTTGTTTGACTCTGATGTAACACAGGACCCGAATGCTTTGATGGGAAACATGTATTCATTACATTCCCCATGCTAATTGTGACATAAATTAGACATTTAATTATCTAAATCACATTCCAGAATTTAAATCTTCTAAACCTTGTTCAAGGTTGTAATCTGAACACAGTCTGGAGGGAATAATTGTTGATGAAGAACATACAAACAGTTTTGATACAATACCTTGTTAGGGGTGTGATTGTCACAGAATCTGGAATCAGTCGAAAGATTGGAACAGTAAGGTATAATACCTTGTTGAGGATTGTGACATATTCAGAATCATTGGGCTAAGCCAAAGGGAGATCTGAGCAGCATATGGTATGATACCTTCATGGGGATCTGTGCCTGTGATAAAGCTGGAATCACTGAGCTGAGGAATATATGATTATTTTACAATATGATATCTTGTTGGAGGTGTGACACACTCCAGAGTCACTTATTAATAAAGGGCTCAAGAAATTGTCCAATATAATACCTTGTTGTGGGTGTAATATATTCTAAAATAACAGAGCTAAGAAAGATCTGAACTGTAAATCCGATATGATACCTGGTTATGATTTGACATAATCTGGAATCACTCAGTTGTTAAAGGGATGAGAAAAATCATATCTTACGATACCTTGTTGGGGGAGTGATACAATCCAGATTCACAGGGCGAAGGAAGATTTGAACCATATATGAAATGAAACCTTGTTTGATGTGTTCAAAAACCTGGAATCACTCAGTTGATAAACTGATCAGAAAATTGCATTATACAATACCTTGTTGGGGGTGCGATTGTGACATAATCCAGAGCCCTCACCTGCATGCAGTCGGGGCCAGAGACCTCATTCCAGCCAAACTTTGCCCATAAATCCCAGTTAATGTGCGAGTACGGCAGAGCTATGTCACAACACACTGCACTGATAACGCTCATCATCTCCGCAAACAACACGCCAAATATGTCTAATCTACACGCCTACATTTGTTTACTTTAATCAAATGGTGAGGAATATTTAAGGCATTTTGAGGCAAAAGAGAAATGTTTACCAGAAAATATTCTTTGTTTTAAAATGAGTGGGATTCAAAATTGCATTGCTTAATATGACAATCACAATAAGACGGAATCATCAAACTAACCATAATAACCAAAATGCACCTACTCAAATATATATATATATATATATCAAATTTGTTATTTCTGATTGCAAAGATATGGATATAGCAGAAAAAGCAATCTCAGATATAGAAAAGAAAATAATGATACGAATATCTTTTGCCTTTTCCAAATAATATGTGATGAAATCTGATGTTATCATTCACAACTGACATGCTGATCCATATCTTAATGATCTTGGCCTCCATATATCTCAAAGTTAAGTTGTAGCAATCAAGACACAATTTTTAGCTCTCACTCAGCCCTATACAATTTATTAATGTCAACCAATGAAAAAATCAAAACCAAAATCTGTGGTTTCTTCTTTCGGCTTACTCCCATTTTATGTCACCATGGCGCTGTGGCACAGCGCGCCATGGTGACATACAGAACACTGGCATAAAATACATAATTGTCAATGTAGTAGGGCCAGGTAAATGTCTTAATGGTAAAAAGCAGAAATATTGTGAGCTTGTAAAATTATTGACAAACATCTAAATGTCTGAAGTTCGTGTTTATGTGGTATACATGTGGTGCTGTGGCGCTGCGCCATATGGCGTAAAATGGGAGTAAGCCCACAGATTACATTTGTAAGTAATTCCAGTCCTCTCATTTTGTCAATTGCTTGACTTCTGTCCGGCCATGTTGTTTTCACATAAACCAAAGCTCTTCACCTCTGATCATAATCAGCATTTTTTTTGGTTGGTATATCTGAATTCAGCTAAATATAAATTTGACATATATTTACTAACTTTACTTGATAATAAGCTGGAGAGTGCAGTTTCTGTTGTGTGAATCTACAACATGTTATAAAGTACAAGACCTTTTTTGAACTCAATGTTTAAGATATCTAAAAATAAAAATTTAAAAAAGATTCACAACTAGGAAAGTGTACATAAAACATGGCATGATTTACCCTGCAAATGGTGCATCAAAAGGATCAATCTACAATATAACAGTGATTTATTCACACTGAAATAATTTATGTGATCAAGATTGGTTCTGGCTGGGCGTCTGCACTTCATTCACTTGAAGGGTCCTTTTGTGTCCTTGTGGGTCAAATAGTGTATCTTCTGTCCCCTACTACGTCCCCTTTGTAATGCAAAATTGGCATTCAAATATAATTTTGAAAGCTTTTAATGCCACAAAATGTGAGTTTCTGGAGATGATCAATCCCAGATTTCTATTGCAGGTTAAATGCAGCCTTTAACCTTCACAGCCAAATATGAATAATTTTCTTAAAATAGTTATCATTTTTTTTATTGTATTTTCAATAGCAACATTGATATGCTATATTCCAACATGTTCGAGAGGTGCCATTGAGAATATTTAAGATTCAGTAACTGAATGATAAAATTATGAATACAGTTATCTCAAACAAGATAATCCAAATTTACTGGGTACAAAAAAAAAATATTTCTACAATAATGTGAGAAATTCTCATGAATTCTCATGACCTGTTGTCAACTAATCAATGCTACAAAACAATTTTGAAATGTGACTTTAAAGCATAAATCTTTTGTGGAAAAGGTCGCGAAGTCAGCATTTGAATAGTGCAATATCTAGACAAGAATAGGAATTGTCTAAAAACAAACTCTTGTCCAGAAAAAATAGCTGTTTATCATGTTTCATGTGGGTTGAGCACAAAAACAATGAATATGGAATGGGGTGAGGGGCAATGATTCATGCAAATGAGGGACAACAAGGGTCCCTCAGAGAAAACTCTCCCTCAGTAAGTTTTTACATCTCTGTAGCAATAACAGCAGACCTTTATATATTGCATAGAGCACCAAGAAAATGAACATGCGAACATAAAAATTACAAAAAATGATTTTTGTAATTACACCCAAAAACATTTGCATATTTAATGGAACAATACAAAAATCGGGAATTGTAATTGCAAGAATTACGATTGGCTTTGACTGAGGTAGACGTTTTTCATGGATGAAGAAATTTCATGTGAATCATCCTTAAAACCACTAGCATTGTTTTGTTGTGAATGTAATTCATTAGGCAAAAATCAACAATAAAAAGTCTGGCCACAATTGGCCAGAATGGAAAGGGCCTCGATCTTTCGAAGATGAGGGGTATGGGAAACATAATCGTGGGATAAAAAAATGGGAAACGGTTGAGCAACAACAATCGCTAGTCCCTGGAGGGGGGGTTGATTATCAGAATCTAAATATCATGAATATGACACGAGAGCAGCAAATCCATCAATGTCAACCCACGACAATTTAGTAAGGACTCAGCGAGACTCTGACAAAACATTAGAAAGTCACCCCCTTGACAAGATCCTGCAGCGCCTCTGAATTCTTAATGCAGTGCATTTTCACTCATCGTAATGTAAGGCTTGGTTATTTGTATTCATTATATGAGAGGATGAGAACAATGATTTGTGATCTAGTTATGTCAAGCCATAATATTCCACTATCTGTCACTCAGTCATTAGTCTCGTAATTTGCATTAAATACACAACTCACCACTCTTCACTTATTCTTCTATGTCTTTTTCATGAAGGAGATTTAATTTAAATTGCATGTGATTTTGTTCTGAATTGAAATCATTGAAACCCTATTAATAAATATATATATATATATATAAACAGAAGGTTTTAATCATTTCTCATAGATATGCCCATTGCCAATGGTAAAATGAACTGACTCTATCTAAAGTTTGTATTAATCACTCAAATTAGAAAATATCTTTTTTTTAAATATTGAATTTTTTTTTTTTAAGTTGAAATGAGGAGCTAATTCTTAATTCATTTGTTTGAAATTAATTAAAAATTGCACTAAATAAGACCATTTCCTCAATATTGCAACCTTTCCGTTGAGTCACTCCTTTTTGGTTGTTCTCTCTACTGAAAAAATCTTATTTCTGAAATCTGACTCTTTTACTCTGATAATCTACCAATCAATTTCCCTGTTAAGATAATCCTGTTATCTCCCACAATAACACCACTAATCTCCACACAAAAATCTAATCCTGTTTTCGCCAAATTTGTCACATTGTGACCTATAATTTTTCTGGGTCACTAACCAGTTTTCACTTTTATAATTGGATTTCCGTCTTTAAAGCAATTCTTCAAAATTGCTGTTTTCCTTCCATCCTGGCTTGTGTGTAATATCTGTCAGTATATGATAGTATATGTGAAATCTAAAAAAATAGCCTCTTATTCACAACAAGATTTAAGCATAAAATCATAAGGATTTCAATAAGTATCTATTCATTGAGAAATTCACCCTATTAATAGTATACAGAACAAAATTTTCCAGAAAAAAACAAAACATTGAAGACAGAACCAACATTATCTCTAACAATTCCTGCAGTAATTATGCCAGCATGCAATAATATCACGGTATGAAATATGAATTGCCATCATATGGCGATATCATTATAGTGCCCACTTAATGCTGAGAGCTTTACAACAGTCACTTCCCAGTGGAAACCTGTAATGATGAAATATCCAAATAACCATGTACTGTCACCACTGCTTGTTCCAGAAAACTGTGCTTGTTCCAGAAAACCCTGCTTGTTCCAGAAAACTGTGCTTGTTCCAGAAAACTCTGCTTGTTCTTGAAAACTCTTATTCCAGAAAACTCTGCTTGTTCTAGAAAACTCTGCTTATTCCAGAAATTTTTTTCTAAACTTGCGTCCATCAAATAGTTATTAGGATTTCTGGAGTTTCCTTAGAAGTCCAATTCAATTTAATTTTAGTCCCTCAAAAGTCATAAATGGTTGTTGATAATTAATGATAATGATAAATTAGTGAAGGTGAGGCATTTGATACTGGCTGAAATAGCTCAATTGGTAGAGTATTCGCCTTGAGATCCAGGGGATCTAGGTTCGAATCCTGGCCAGTTACTATCAACCGCTATGAGCAGAAATTGTCTGGTATCAGCGGTATATAAATGTCAGCTTTACTTTACTAACAAAACACCTCAAACTGGATCTATTAATTACAACAAAGCTACCCTCATCAAAATCCTCAACAAGGCTACACTTATCAAAAACCTTAACAAGGCTACCCTCGTCAAAGACCTCAACAAGGCTCCCCTCGTCAAAGACCTCAACAAGGCTACCCTTGTCAAAAACCTCAAAAAGGCTACCCTCATCAAAATCCTCAACAAGCGTACCCTCGTCAAAGACCTCAACAAGGCTACCCTCGTCAAAGACCTCAACAAGGCTACCCTTGTCAAAAACCTCAAAAAGGCTACCCTCATCAAAATCCTCAACAAGCGTACCCTCGTCAAAACTCTCAACAAAGCTACCCTCACAATAACCTCAAATATAACGCATTGAAGTCAAGATACAACATTACCTTGGAGTGTTATTGGAAAACTGGAATAAATCCTCCTGTGCCTCACAAGTGTAGCAAAAAAGGTTTGTCAAATTTGGACTCATCCATTAACAAAATCTACCATATAACTATCTCCTGGACATGCTACTGGGCACCATGTATTATTGGACTCCCCTGGACTAGCCCCTGCACTCCTATCACTTAATACAACAATAGATATTAAATGCCTGCCATAAATTGCAGACACAGCGGTGGCTATATGGAAAGTCATCAAAAGATATGATAAAATCCTCCCATTATTTTTTAGCACTAATGACTCAAAATTTGTTAATGGTGTGGTATAAGATGCACAGTTTTAGTAAGACTAAACCATTTTAAATTCAAGACAAAATTTGATTCTGTTAAAGTAGATATGACTCAGATAACCTTGAGAATTGAGATTTTGTACTGATGTTATTCATCTGAACTTGGTGACCTTGACAGTGCCAATATGGTGCATGGTGTGAGATATTTTGTTTAATTATATTCAACAGTGACCTTGGAAAATGTGTCAAGGTCATCTATCCTCAAAATTGATCTGTGGGATGAAGGTGATGCCGGAAGGTTCCTTTGTTCCTGAGAAATAATTTTAATGAAATTTGAACAGAACAATGACTAATTTGACCTTTGGGACCTTTTGAATATTCACCCATTATTATTTTATTCAGAAATAACATATAACCTATACACTTTTTTTTCCATTTCTGAGATGTCACGTGCCTGTAAATTGTGGCAGAATATGAATATGAATACAACATATCTGCGTTGAACATTTTGCAAACATTACACAGGTAATAACTAAACAGGGCATTCTTTTTTTTAAATACACATAATAAAACCTGTTGTTGACTTGGTACTGGAAGAGAAAGCATAGAGAAAGCATGGGCCTATAGACAGAAGAGTAGCAGGGGAGCATGTATTGATGCTAGGTCCTCCACTTCATGGGAGCATCTCTTATCTAATCACCTCATAAAAACACAATCAAGCACAACAAACCTGTCCTCACTCAAGCACCACTCCTCAGTCTGTCATATATATACCCGCTCTATCTAGCACAAACTCTCCTTATCCTCCCAACATCTAACCTATATTTCCCTCATACAAACTTTTATAATCCTATCAAGGCCTGTGAGTGCCATCGTAATTATGCATTCTGTTTGTTTTTCTGCCACAAATTGATTGTTGTGATTTGCTAATGTTTTATGGCACCATTTGTAAATTTCAAGTTGTAAATGCATATATAATACCGGTATATGCAAAAATGTCCCAAACTTTTTTGTTACTGCTGTTCAGTGGATGGATGTATGTTACATTTTACATTCCGTTTGTCACAAGCAGATTTGATCATTCAAAACTTTTAACAATTTTTTTCATGTTTTATGGAGAATGGATATTTAACTACGGGTAATGGAAATTTTAAAATCATTTTTACACCTTAATAAGTATTATTTGTCTGACAACTTCCCAAACTGAAATAAAATACGAAAAAAGGCAATGCTGCACAAGAAGATTGACAACGACCACAGTCCCAACCAATACCAACACTGGTTTCAATCTTGTTAGATCTCGTCAGTTGTTAAAATAACTTGAAACAATTGCAAATCTCGGAATACCTAATATAAATATTTTCATGTTGCGAATGTCCACATCAAATTATATATATAAGAATTTATTTCATACTGTACTACTGAGGTATGTCATAATTCACCTTGCAACTTGTCCTTACTTGGTATTCTGTTTATGCACATAATTATGTTCTTGTCCATTCTCTACTGCCCTATATTAGTTGACAAAGTGTGGTGGTCTCCATATTAAGAATATGATATGATTATCATGATGTCCACCAAATTGGCTGGCGATCATTTTACATTTAGGCACAAACACTTTCAATTACTGTGTACACTTTTGCAACAATTTTGCTCAAATTCTTTATTAGCCAAAAAAGCTAATATTCTGTAGATCGAGTTCCAAGGGTTAATCTGAAGTTCTGCCTCGAAATCAGCAGTTAATGTAGAAAATACGGCTCCCATGCCCTCACAGAATCGCGGGATTGGTGCCAGAACATTCTGGAATACCTTAGCAACCAGATGATCTCTAAACACTTGAGTGATAATTGGGGAAGATTCAACCTGTCTGGAGCAGATGGGACACATTTCTTGGAATCTACTGTTTAATCAGTTTAAGCCTCAGATAATCCATTTGCTTTTTTACCTAATCCCATGATGCATCTACGAGTTTCCTGTCAAGTCTGGTACCCTGTTACAGCTAAACGTTCTTCTTCACTCTCCATGCTGAGGTTAATTGACTTCACGGTTCGTGGACCAAACAAAGATTAAAACGTCACCTATTGGGCCATATTGAATTAACATCCATGGCAACCTGGTTAAGTGCTCCATAATTCAACTGAAAAACATTATGGAGCAAAAAGTGTGTGCCCAGCAGATGACTTCCAAAACCAAATTGGATTATTCTGGACAGGGTCATTGACCTAATTGATCCAATAAACGCAGCCCCAATGTGACATCTCAGCTTTTCCAAGTAACTACAGTTATCTGCATCAAGTGCCATCCACATTTGACCTGTGACCTCTGCCCTTTGACCCTTCCCTTATCAAGTGTATACATGTTTGACAACACTTAAAGATGTTTGTAGTCAATAAACTTTCTTGAAAACATCAAGCTTGATTCGTGTATCTGAGTGTAATGATTTTTATCTTTTTGTCCCTTGTCTCCCTGGAGTTAACATTACATCTAGATCACCTAGTGCATATTTAGTGATAACACACATCTCCCATCCTTCAAACCAGTACTTAACCTATTAAGAATATTTATCTCTAATTATTCTGTGAATATATTTTCTTCACAATAAAAGATGCTCATAAAATATTTGTTTTTTTTTTAAATGGTATTGTACGACAGTCATAAAAGTGAGATTTTTTTCAAATCTGGTATGATCATAAACATTCTAGTTTGAAGTATGATACTTCTATCCTTACGTGGCCTTTCATTTAGAAAACAAACACAAAAGCTTGTCTGTTTGACCAAGCTAAGAGAGCGCTACAAGGCTACAACACTGAGAAACGCTTAGAGCACAATGTGCGGTTAACTCCAGCGCATCCACAAACACAATACAAAAGTGTGAAAATATTTGTCTTCAGGGTCTGGATGGAGAAAGCCGGAAGAATCCGGTCGGACTTCGTGACTTTCTTGGTGTGTAGCTTGCTAATAATCCTTCACATCCCATGTATAAGTCACACCGCCGGTTTCACCTTCGCCCGCTCGGTGTAGACGTACCACTTTTATAGGGATGTTTTATCCACTGAATTGGCCCCGGTTCACAAAGCCGGATGAGAGATTATTGATCTCGTTCTCCCGAGATCTGCTGTCTTGGGATGCCTCTTTCCTAACATTATAGGCGTGGATAGCCATTCTATGAAGTCCCTTATCATTTTTCTCACTTCTTATTCCTATCCAATAAAACAAGTTGTGCTCCATTTTCTGGACAAAAACATAAACAAACATAAACCTTTTACTCTATGAAAATCATCTTTAGTAGATTTCCATGTGTTTTAGAGCTGGAATATGTATGAAAAGACATGCTTTAACGTTTTCTCAATATATACAAAAAAATGGCCGAGTGTGCTGTTGAATATTTCTCTACTTTATGGCGATCAGAGTAGACTTGTGAATGGCTTATCCTAGCGTAAGGTCTTGTGAGAGTTTTATCACACCATTCTGATCCCAGCAGCAGGTCATTCCATCGTGGATATTCAAATGATATTCTCTCTGCTTAAATGTGATCACACCAAACGTATAACCTTCTTAAATCTCAAACTTCTAAAGGCAGATAAATAAAATCTAAATTCTGCTTCATTCAACTGAGAATGGAGATGTCTGTTTTTAAAAAAAAATTAACATACCTAATAAAAAGATAATTTTAAATCATAAGTAATTTGATCAAATCTGTCATTTAGATTTTTCTTTATATTGTTGACATACTCATTTTATTTTCAAAATATGGGATTTCAATGTGATATATTGCATTTCAGGAGATGTCTTAATCAGTTCCCTAACAAGTCCATCAATCAGCACAAAAGATGCCCCCATTCAGGGAAAGTCTATCATCAGTAACGAACATTTGTCTGTCGCCAATGCATAGGGTTAGATCTGACCTGCTTACAGTCCATGTCACCGGGGAAGGAGGGGGGGGGGGGGGGGGGGGGGAAGGGCCATATCGCACAACAAGCAAGGAATAGATGGGGAAACTTACCCCGTTCCCACCTGTCCCGCGATGTCTTCCTCAGCTGATCAGAACAGCTAATTCGCACATCAACATCACGGTGAACACCTCCACTTTTTATCGGCCCTTCAAACTTGCCGATAGCCGCAAGCTAATAATGTTTCTAGTGTATAAAGTTTGCGGAAGAATTATTCCAATGGGTGTGCAAGGCTAACTGTTACAAAAGTAGGTCTCTATCGGTGGTGTTGGGAAGAAGGAGAACTTGGTGAAGTATGTATTTATCAAGCACTTGCCACAAGTAGCCAGGCTAAGTCAGCATAATACCAGGGGTGGCAAACTCAACTATCTCAAACTCTGAAAATAAATAGGAGTTCTCACTACAAAGACAGTTACCACAACATGGCTTGTTCTTTATCTTTCAAACATTTTTCTGTTGCCTGTCTTTCTTTATCTTTCAAACATCTTTTTGCCTATCCTTCTTTATCTTTCAAACATTTTTCTGTTGCCTGTGGTAACTAGTATTTATTTATCATTCAAGTTTTTAAGAAATATGACACCCTTTGAAAACTATGACATCTAATTAGTCATTCCTGGTGCTTTTGAATTGACTAATATAAACTTCTATTATCTTTCTTGTCTCTATTTCTTTCCTGTTGCCTTTTGTAATTGTTTTTTATCTTGATCTTTCAAGTGATGAGCAAACTTTGTGATCTAATTGATTATACATTTCTGATGCTTTTCAAATGGACTTTTATTTAAATTTCTGATAAAACAATAATTATACAAAAATCTTAAACGAAATATTAATAGTTGTATATCAAGATTGAAACATTTTCAAATAAATTAATTTTACATCCCCACCCCTGGTGAATGTAGACAGAAGTTGGGGTGCAGATACAGATCCAGTGGGGTAGATAGGGAGAGGGGGCAGGGGGTAAAAGGGGCGTGGTAAGGAAGGGTAATGAGCAGTTGTGACAGGTGAGCCAGGGGCCGCCCCACCGGGCTACCTGCTCATTAGAACTCCACCAAAATGTCTGGTATTCCTCAAGCAAAAAATCCCGAGAGGTCCTGACAGGAGCAATATGTAAAGATCAAAACATGGGGCCTGTGGGGGAATCAGATATATACACAGAATATCTTATGATCAAAGAGAGCTTGCTACAAGATACATTTTAAGGAATGGAATATGTGTACAAATGGGTCAAATCATTCTTATATCATTGTTTGGAAAATATCAAATATCAATCAAAATATCAACAACAAAAAATCTCATTTGCTTTTCTTAATATCTTAAATTTAATTTAAAGATGGCAAATCTGTTTAAAATACAAATGACGTTTCAAATTACTGCAGAAACCATGTTTATATCTTATGCTTCAAAAGCCTCCTAACAATAAATGACTCAATTAAAATCTTTTCATCTAATTTAAAATCCAATCAATGAATGATAAATAGATCTAATTAGAATTTTAGCTCAATCTTGATACAATGAAATGTGGCAAATATTTAAACGTATTAAAACAACTTGATGAGTCTGACTTTTCAGGGCTTCACTACATGCCAGCCTCTACTGACAAAGTAAATATATATCAGTCAATCCCGATACCTCTACTTGCAAATATGTTTCTCATTAGAGAATTTTTGCTTGATATAAATATCAGATGCAACCCCCATGGTCTTGGAGGAATTTCGCATGATTCAGTTTAGCTGCTGATGCTAGAGGAAAGAATCTAGCTCTCTGCTGGATCACGATGCTCCACTGACCACCTGGAATTCTACCACTAACAAAATGTCACTACTCACAGCGCAAAGGCCAAAATATTATGCTGCCATGGGGTGATTCCTCCGTTATTAATGTATCTTGTTCACCAAATATGTCTCTTTGTCTTACGCATCAATGTCATGAAACAGTGCGATGGGCTTCGGACCTTTGTCGTGACGTTTTTTTTACGAAATAATTGCCATTCATGCGCAGGAACAAAGAAAGGCGTAACTTGATCTGTCGGCCCGCAGGTCAAATGGAATATTTGATCACAACTTGATGATCAATAACAATTATCTAAGATTACTAGGAATGGATTGTATGCTACAAGGAATGGCTCTCACCTCTCAAAGAACCACAAGTCTTTCAAGTTGAGAACAGAGAGAATGCATACATCAATAAGATATTAAAAATCCTGAGCTGCCCTTACCTGTGTCTTAAGAAACATGCTTAATTAACAGAGATAAGGAAAACGTAATATTTGATAAACCACAAGAGACTGTTGACAAAATCTGTTTAACCTGTTCGAATGTTCAGGTACTGTTTAATCTAACTGTTTTTATAATGATAGTTTTGTGTTTATATTTTTGATTATTTTTACTGCTGTGAATATTTTTAAAACAAGGATCATAAAAAAAGAAGTCAAATTGATTTTCTTCTATTAAATGATTAACACCTGGAAATGTTTCAAACACAAGTGCATTACGACTGATATAGAAATTTATTAGGCAAAAAAAAAAGATGAGCTTGCACCGGATAGAATCGGGTATTAAGTAAACATCATCACTATCTGTACAGAACAAAGGTTAAAATCATCAAACACATAGCAGTATAATGATAAATCTATGGGGATCAAAATGTTTCGAGGCTGAATGTTCAGGCTGTTAATGTACTACCACTTCGCTGACAACTTCAATCATCCTGCCTTTGACACTCTCAACCTTCTCCGGTTTACCTGTGGGCTTTGGCGCTGTAAGCTTAGATCTCACATACATCAATCAGGGATGGACTTTTTTTATACTCTCGCTTCAACCCATTTTATCATTATAGTGTTATATGTCTATTTTTTTTCTGGATAACCAGCTCAGGTGATGTAGCTATAAACTGTGTTTTATGCTGATGGGAGTTCGAGTTTACTTCCTAAGCTTAAGTGATGTATTAATGATAATCAGTCGTTAAACTTCATGATATCAGTCATATTTATTAAATATGTATCTTTAAAATAATAAATCATTACAAACACTTATTACATGCATCCCTCACTGAAACAAAACAAAAAAAGATTTTTAAAAAAGAAAGAAAGAAAACCATTTGGTCCTTTTTATTCTTCAAAAATAAAATGTGCTGCCAACCAATCAAGGCTCTTCCGTCTCAGAAATGTGTCCCACATGAACCGAGCATAAGAACCTGTGTAAAATGGCCACCTCTGTAACCTGTGTTTTTTTCTTGCTGTATGTCCATCCGTTTTCCTTGTTGAGGGTGGGTAGATAATCAGGTCCATGCCAGCCCCACTTATCTCCTACTATCTCTCCATACTACTCCTCCATGCTTTTTACTTTTTCTTCCCGGACTTTTCTCCCCAGTGCAAATGTAAACAGGCCATTTCTCCTCCACAGTGTTTCCAAACAATGCAGACAGTTCCCATGCTAAGGTCTATATTAGCCACACATACAATTTTATATAAAGATTTTGTGTACTGCCTATGAAGAATATTGAATATGTTGTTATTATTATTATTATTATTATTATTATTATTATTATTATTATTATTATTATTATTATTATTATTATTATTATTATTATTATTATTATTATTATTATTATTATTACTATTATTATTATTATCATCATTACCATTATCATTATTATCATTATCATCATTATTGTAAAAAAACGAAAACAAAAGCAAAAATAGAAAGCCAAAAAAAACCCTTTAGAGTGAGTATGAGACATTATCTCTATAAAATGTTTTCTTCTATGATTATGGAAGTTTAGTCCAGTCCCTCTCAGATTATGGAAATTTAAAAGGTTTATCTCAAAGGTTCAAGCAATTCCACCAGGTTTAAAATTCAGTTTATTAAATTCTGAGGAATTCTACTTCCAATTCATATCAGCGTTTAAGAATCTCTATTGAATGTTTTTATGGGAGCACAATATGAAGACATGACCTTACCCCTGAGGACATGCCCTTGGTATCATCTCCACCTTCACCTGTCTACACAAAGATCACAAAATTCATCAAAGCTTTGCAATCTAATTTCAATTCATGCCAAAGAGTATTCAGGGATAGGTGTCAAATCCGACCATTTGATGGAGTGATTGTCAATAAAAGATACATTGCAATATATTTCATATTTGGCTGCCTTTGTTATGGTGTTCATACTGACATGTGGACTGGTTGTCAGCTGCACTGCTAAGTGGGAACAGCTTCTTCAAATCACAAAACTAAAACCTGGGATGGTACTTCTATCACTATTCCTAATTTATTCAAATTTTTTGGTCAAAATGTGGTTATTTGACTAAGTATTTACCAGTATATTCTTATTGTAGTCTCCTTTGCCACACAATTTATTGAAATGTGGACAAAGCTGTGGCAGCTTTCTATACAATTCAATAAATTGTGCATTTTGATTTTTATCTAAAACAAAATTAATTTTACCAAACTTTCCCTGGTTATAAAGCATGTGGTTGATGAAAAAAGATCATAACATGTTTTTAACTTCCTATTTGTATCGTTTGACTAAGAAAACTTTACTTCTTTCCTGAGGACATTAGTACTGCAACAACATCTGTCGATGCAATAATTCACCACTTTTTTTCTCAATAATATAATAGTATGTACAGAAAAAAAGATATTTTTAAGTCATTGTTAAGGCAGCATTACAAAGTTGAAGAATATTTGTTGGTTTTGCCAAAGGGTGAAATATTATCTTGAATATATAATGCAAACTGCCCTCGGCCCTTTCCCCTTTTTCTGGGTGCCCGTCCCAGGGATTAGTCAGTACCCGGGTAGCAATCCTCCACAGGTTTTCCTCTGCACACATGAGAGCACACTTCTTAGTTTGACTTGGCATCCAGTATGTTTGTTTTCCTGTTGCAATTGGCAACTTTTTTCTCCCTGTCCATCAGGCGAACCCTGACCCAGCAGGAATGAGCATGTTTTAAAGCAGTAACTTCCAGTTCACGTGAGAAAAACTTTGGCCGAGCCCAACAACCCACTATTGCCAATAACCACATCTTGCACTAACAAGCCGGTATATATATATTAATTTTATAAATTTAATATTAAAAAAAATAATGTTATTAAAAAAAAGCTACAATTTCATACTTTTATTGATTCCAAAGTCTGGACCTTCTTCCGAAGGTTTATGTTGGTGTTTTAACATCTGGAAGACCTCTCCTGAATGAAACATTTGCAAGCAGTTGGGAGCTGGGTAAAGTGCAGTGAGGCCGATCCGACCAAACTTCTTCCTGATCTCTCCTCCGCAGATACCAGTCTTTTTGAGTGTCTGAGCTAAAAACAGTGGCAAAAACTTGTGCATTTTGAAATAATTAGAGGCTGATGAATGCTCTAGTTTCTGTGTTGTGTCAGCCAGCATATGGTTAGAGGTACTGATGTCGTAATTACAAAAGGCAACGATCGCTCAGCAGAACTTCTGAGGCCGCCCCAAAACACCTGGAAATGTTAGCCATCTCATATGCACCAAGCTTCATGACCTAAAGTCTATCATTAACAAAGACACGCCTTAACCCTTTCCAGATAGCCTGCTATATCCATTAATATCTTCTTTATTAGATGATTGGGAGACGTGACTAAGAGCTTGTGTATGACTGAGCAGTGATCAAGAGCAATGAGTAAGAACAATGAGCAGGAGCAATGAGCAAGAACAATGAGCAGGAGCAATGAGCAAGGACAATGAGCAGGAGCAATGAGTAAGAACAATGAGCAGGAGCAATGAGTAAGAGCAAGGAGCAGGAGCAATGAGCAAGAACAATGAGCAGGAGCAATGCACAAGAACAATGAGCAGGAGCAATGTGGAGTGGTAATGAGTCGGAGCAATATGGGGCAATGAGCAGTGACAATGAACAGAAATAATGAGCATCTATTGATGCCAGGATGACAGATGCAATGAACAGTGACAATAAACTGGAGCAATGAGCAGGAGCAATAAGGGGGAGCAATGTGCAGAACCAATGAGCAGGGAGCAGGGCAAATCTTAGTGAATGGTCATACCATTTGATTTACTGTTTGATTTCATCACAGTATTTTTTTCAAAAGTAACCAACAAATGGGGAAAAAACCAAAAAACACATTCAAGTGATGCAGTATCTTTTTTTGGATGTCCATTAAACCACCAAACCAGCACAATCACATCGTCAATCTCACAGCCACTCTCCCTGTCCTAAATCCCAGTGCAGATTTCACATTCAAACCCTGGGCCTGTAAGTTTCTCATGAGTGCTGTCACCTTGAATTTATTACGTTTTATTTCCACCCAACATGAGAGAGACATCAGTGAGCGAAAACAAATGGTTGAGGATGCTGCAGACGCCCAGTCTTGAATATGAATTACTTTTTATACAGCATTCTGACAGCTGATGGAAAAGTGCTCTGGTGTCTGCTAACTTCTTCCATTTGTGTATTTCTCCTGCATATATATGTACATAAGGCCTGATGATAAATCTGATGATAAATTGGGCATCTGGAGATAACGTAAATCACACAAAGATGTTGAAAGCGGAAAATGAGCAAAGAAGTTTGCACTGTGAGATAACTTGTGAAAAGCGACCTCAAAAGTGTTGAAGAGGTCACTTCTTCCACAGGTTTGGCTTCACCTTCATCAGAAAATAATTACGGCGGCTGAGAAGTAAACACAGAAGACTCAGGGCGAGTGATATTTGTAAATGATAGAAATGTAAGAAATGCGGAGATGTGACTTAAATAGGCCACACCTTTTACCCCAGGGTGAGTGAGGCAGCGAGGAAAAGGTTAACTGAGTGGTAAAGTTACGTTATGGCCATCCTCAGGGTGTAAACGGGATGAATCTGTAGATCATTAGTAAGCCCTTCCCGCTATGTCGAGGGACAACTTCTTCCAGTAAACATCATCCAAGGTGAATCATTCCACCAGAGGTGACAGGGTTGAAATTTCATCCAGATCTACATTTTCATAATTTGTTGTAAAACGTTTGTTTTTGTTTTTTTATTTTTTTATTATTTTTTTTCACTAACAATTTCCCAACAGTCTGCAAAGTCATAGGAATAACTGTTTGACACTTGTCTTATAAATCATCTTCAACAACACTGTAAAAGAGACCATAAAACCTGTACACCACAATGAGTGAATGCACCGATAATGGATGCCTCCTGCCCCAGAAATTCCATTGTATGACCTATTCTTGGCCCCCTTGCCCCCACCCCTCAAGATGTGAGAAGTATTCCTGTTTCAGAGGTTAATTGTGACTCTGATGTACAGGGATTTGGATGTCTTGAGCTCATTATATGTGCAAGGTAGGGTACCAGAAGTGAGCTGCGAGTGTCTGCAGTAGGGTACCAGTCATAGGCCTACCATGGCAACAGTAGCCACCTGGTGGCTTGTATCAACTCCTCTAACAAGGTCCACAGATAAAACAGCAACTACCAGTGTGATTCTGGCAGTAGGTTTTCTACAAAATCTTGAAACTTTTCCAAACAATCTTCATCTGACCCCATCTTTACTTCCTATCTCTTTTGGAAGGAGAAAAATCTGCCAATTTTCCCCAGATGATGTCTCCTTGAAGGAGATGAGGCAGGCCAGCTAAAATTCCAATTTTATCATTATTTCTTTCACGATAGAAACTTTTTACACCATTTTTGATGGTGTGTTTCTGGCTAAAAATGTGCATATGGGGGATTTGAAATGGCTAAACAAGGAAAGCTCTGCCTATAAAAAGGCATATCTGAATGTCATGTCATCCTCCCTTACTTATCTATATCTATATCTATATATATCTATACATATATAGTGTCAAAGTGTTATCTGAGACATCTTGCTCATATCATATTTCTTACAATATCTTTCTCAGAAATGTACATTAAGCAATTCATGGAAACCAGTCTTTTACTGAACAAAATTTACAATATGTATTTCACTTTTCCAACATCATTATATCACAATCTGATGTAACATTTATCAAGATATCAAGAACTCTTAACCTTGATTTTATCTGCATTGGAAATCACCCTAAAACCATGGTGAATCTGAATCAATATCACACATAATAGAAATAAGGTTTTATATTTTTTTGTAATGATCTACGTTTTTCCCCAATTTGGATGAAAATAATTGGACAAAAACAACATTTGACAAAAGGTACAAGCATCAAATTGGTATCTATCAGACATATTAATAACATATATTCCACTCTAGTCTGAGACCTGTGACCTCTCCTTAACTTTTCTTCTTGTTTCTTCAGCATCGATCGCTGACTCAATTTTGTCTGCGATTCCAGCAAAATTTTATTTGGTTCTAATGAGACAGAAAGCAGAAATCAGATCATTTAATTACCAAACAATCCATCATAGCAAGCTGTCATAAAGCATACACATCCACGTTTGTTGTGTCAGTCTGTCTCAGCCATTTTGCCGGATGTTGTCATAAATAAGCTTTTGCTGCTGTTATTTACACTGGTTAACAGATTCAGAATTTGCTTGTGTCTGGGTCTCCCTTCCAAGTAAGTAGTCTACCTCAGGTTTCTTCCACCAAACTTAATTTACAGAGTATTGAATGTGGAAATATTTTACACACGATTAAATATGCAGATATTTGAGTACTAGATGGTACCAGTCTGTGTCGAATAATACTTCTCAGTCCATTGAATACAGAAAATGTCTTTTATTACCTTCACCATGTCATACAGGGTTAAAGAAATAGTTTGAAATAGACAATTATATGAATGCTTGTGACTTTCTAGATAACTCGCATACCTTCAATTTTATACATTAAATTAAAAAGATCCCCCCCAAGAAAAAAAAATCTCAATTTCCATCTAAATACTGATAGTTTCTGTCTACCTGTCTATATATTAGTATTTAATAGCCAACAAAGTTTATTTGACATCTAACACTCCTGGATACCAACTGGTGAGGACTCTGATGAAATTATTTTACCTTATTATCCTGGATAAATGCAACTGCACCATTCATTCTGAAAGTAAATGCGTTTTGGGAATGTTATCTCCTCCATAAAATCACAAATATATATGGAACAAAGGTTTTTTTTTCATTACAAATATGTACAAGAAGAGCTCAATATTAGATTATTGGTGTCTGGATATTATTTTCCTCACAAAAATGTGCTTCCTATCAGACTAAGCTGATATATTCTACTCTATACGAACCCTTCATGACAGTCAGTTTTCATAATTTCAACTCAAAGAGAAAATTGCTCTCAAAAGCACTTAACAGATCAGGGACAATTTCCATTTATGAGAGTCTGGGTCTGTAGAATGGCAATGTATTCTCTGGTGTGCTAACATTACAGGACCCCACAGGAGACAGGCATTCTACCTGATTAGGGTTCAAACCCCTATAATTAGATAACAATACCCTGTGCTTTGAGAACATTCTGCAGCCAACTGATCTGGCTTGCATCATAATTGTCATGGTCATTTGTTACAACAGCTGAGGATATTTTATCATTAGAGTTAGTGACTTATGATTAAATCTCCATGTTTCTGGAGATGCCATTTGGTTTATCTCAAGAAATTTTGAAAGAAAAATTGTTGAGTTTATGTAATTCATTTGAAAAATCTAACTATCTAAATAAATATCTAAATTAGAATTGCAACTATTTCATTCAATATTAAATAATTAGGATTGAAGACAGACACAAGTTCACTTTCATTACAAAAATTACTAAGATTTGTACAGTTACATTGTTGTCTTCAAATAGTGATCAATCAAAAATAAATAAATAAATAATTATAAAAACAAAACAGTTATCAAAAGTACTTATTATAATTAAAGCTTTGACAAGTATTCAATGTTTCATTTCTGAAAAGGTCAAATCTAACCCTCAATTTGTTAGTCTCGTTAGCTGAGGGTTACGTGAGCTCCTGCTATTAACCAATCCCATAATATTCAGCCATTTCGAGCTTGGCGTGGGATAAGGAGACAATGCTTGGCGGGTTTGTGAGCGAGAGCCACTTGTAGAGGGCGCTTATGTTACGGCCATCTGTTGAAATTGAGGCACCCAACAATTAAAACAAGGCCACAAATTGCCAGGAACATTATGAGTCATTTGGTGGAGAGACCCTTGACATCAAAAGGCACACTTCCCCTAGAGATGCACACATGCGCCAGTAATATTATGGCACAATAGTAAGAATATCACAAGGCTTCAGGTCTGGGTAAGGCACAGTTAACGAGTACTCGAATGAATTCTCAATTATTTCATTTATTTCTACTTACTCAAAAGAATTCTCATTTATTTAAGTTATTACTACTTACTGAAAGGAATTCTCATTTCCGATTATTACTACCAATGGATGCACAATTTTCTTCCTAAGAAATGTGGAAGTATTTTGAAGTGTAAAAAATGGTTTTGATATTGAATATAATGATATGTGTATATATTTTTCCAATTTTGATAAACCATATCTTGATAATGCAAACAAAACCTTTATGCATGGCTTCAGTGACTGAATTTTATATGTAGAAGGAAAGTTCAACATCAAAGTTTGATCAATGCAGATTATTACATTGTTCACATCAAATTCTAAATATCATTCAACTTTGTGTTCAAAATGAAACATTTCACATCTCACCTTCTTGTGACTGACCCAAACATAATTTGAAAGATTAAAGATTCTGACAGTCAGCAAGTCTTTCACCCGAATTTCTTAAATAACATAATATAAAATAGCTCCAAAAGTATATAAACACAGACTAGTGAGTATTACAGATAGAAGGTTTTTGATTTGAATTTGTATGAGTGAATAATGGATGAAAGGCATGAGTCACATTGCACAGGTGACAGAAAGCCATAATGGTGACAAACATACACACATGTGACAGAAAGCCATAATGGTGACAAACATACACACAGGTGACAGAAAGCCATAATAGTGACAAACATAAACACAGGTGACAGAATGCGATAATAGTGACAAACATGCACACAGGTGACAGAAAGCCATAATGGTGACAAACATGCACACAGGTGACAGAAAGCCATAATGGTGACAAACATAAACACAGGTGACAGAAAGCCATAATGGTGACACACATGCAGACAGGTGACAGAAAGCCATAATGGTGACAAACATGCACACAGGTGACAGAATGCGATTATAGTGACAAACATAAACACAGGTGACAGAAAGCCATACTAGTCATAAACATACACACAGGTGACAGAAAGCCATAATGGTGACAAACATGCACACAGGTGACAGAAAGCCATAATGGTGACAAACATGCAGACAGGTGACAGAAAGCCATAATGGTGACAAACATGCACACAGGTGACAGAAAGCCATAATGGTGACAAACATGCAGACAGGTGACAGAAAGCCATAATGGTGACAAACATACACACAGGTGACAGAAAGCCATAATGGTGACAAACATGCACACAGGTGACAGAAAGCCATAATGGTGACAAACATGCACACAGGTGACAGAAAGCCATAATGGTGACAAACATGCACACAGGTGACAGAAAGCCATTATGGTGACAAACATACACACAGGTGACAGAAGGCCATACTGGTGACAAACATACACACAGGTGACAGAATGCGATAATAGTGACAAACATAAACACAGGTGACAGAAAGCCACACTGGTCATAAACTTGCACACAAGTGAGACAAAGCTATATTGTTGACAAACATACACAGAGGTGACAGAAAGCCATAATAGTCACAGACAGGAATATTAGTGATTGGATAACAGAAAGCCATACTAGTGAATAACAGGCACCTGTGTGTCAGAAAGCTAAACTGATGATAAAAAGGCACACAGATGACTATGTGACAGTCATATTGGTGATAAACAGGCACATTGATGGCAATGAGACAGAAAGTCAAACAGGAAATACGAGATAAATATAAAAGTCCACATCTTGAAAAGGATTTGGGAAAATTATCAGGATGTTAATTGGGATGACTGCATCCTACGGAGTATCAAGTAACATCATTTGTCTGGAGACCATCATTAAGAATTAACAATCTCATTAGAATATAACAGAATATTTTTTTCGAAACAGAATGCTTCAAATTGACAGAATACCTCATTTGTTTCATAGAACTAATGATGAAAAATATCTGAAACTATTTCCTTCCATTTTCAAGAAAATTGATCTATCTATATTTCAAAATTCTGTCAATATATATATATACATTTAATCATGGCCTTAACTACAAGAATCTTTTGAGGATAGAAATGACAAAAAGTTTATCTTAAACTGAGCAGAAAGCTGAATGTTGTGGTCAATCAAGCAAAGGTTAAACAACTGTTAATGGCCAAATCCAAACATATTCAACCTTAAAGGTGAAATTAATCTATCCTACTACACCAAATTGATGAAAAAAAAGAAAGAAAATCAAACTACAACTGTGAAATAAGAACCTGCATTCACCAAGTGCAGACATCTGAAATTGGGCAAAGAAATATAACTGTTTCAGATAATAATAACCAGAAAGAAAAGCTTGCTTTTAAAATACTAGCCACAGTATTGTCACAATTCACGCAGCTGTGAAAAAAAAAGTTTATTAAGTTCAAATAGGGTATGAAAATACCATTTATCACATCAAGCAATGCTAATCTGCCACCTAATGTAAAAGTGTAGCACTTTTATCCCTGTATCTGGTGCCATTCTCTTTAATCTTGCTGTCTTTGTTGTTTGTTTTACCTCTGGCGGGGAGGAGATAGGTACATATGGTTAGAGGGCCTATGTCAGGATAAATAAATGTATGGTAATAGTGTGGTGGGTATGTCAGGGCATCATTATAGACTGGTGGGTATGTCAGGGTATCATTATAGACTGGACTGGAGGGTATGTCAGGGCATCATTATAGACTGGTGAGTATGTCAGGGTATCATTACAGACTGGTGTGTATGTCAGGGTATCACTATAGACTGGTGAGTATGTCAGGGTATCATTATAGACTGGTGAGTATGTCAGGGTATCATTATAGACTGGTGAGTATGTCAGGGTATCACTATAGACTGGTGAGTATGTCAGGTTATCATTATAGACTGGTGAGTGTATGTCAGGGTATCATTATAGACTGGTGTGCATGTCAGGGTATTGGCGAGTATTGTCAGGGTATCATTGTAGATCGGTGTGTATGTCAGGGTATCATTATAGACTGGTGGGTATGTCAGGGTATCATTATAGACTGGACTGGAGGGTATGTCAGGGCATCATTATAGACTGGTGAGTATATCAGGGTATCATTACAGACTGGTGTGTATGTCAGGGTATCACTATAGACTGGTGAGTATGTCAGGGTATCATTATAGACTGGTGAGTATGTCAGGGTATCATTATAGACTGGTGAGTATGTCAGGGTATCACTATAGACTGGTGAGTATGTCAGGTTATCATTATAGACTGGTGATTATTGTCAGGGCATCATTAAAGACTGGTGAGTATTGTCAGGGTATCATTATAGACTGGTGAGTATTGTCAGGGCATCATTATAGACTGGTGAGTATGTCAGGGCATCATAATAGACTGGTGAGTATGTCAGGGTATCATTATAGACTGGTGAGTATGTCGGGGTATCACTATAGACTGGTGAGTATGTCAGGTTATCATTATAGGCTGGTGTGTATGTCAGGACATCATTATAGACTGGTGTGTATGTCAGGGCATCATTATAGACTGGTGAGTATTGTCAGGGTATCATTATAGACTGGTGAGTATGTCAGGTTATCATTATAGACTGGTGAGTATTGTCAGGGTATCATTATAGACTGGTGATTATTGTCAGGGCATCATTAAAGACTGGTGGGTATGTCAGGGTATCATTATAGACTGGTGAGTATTGTCAGGGCATCATTAAAGACTGGTGAGTATTGTCAGGGTATCATTATAGACTGGTGAGTATTGTCAGGGCATCATTAAAGACTGGTGAGTATTGTCAGGGTATCATTATAGACTGGTGAGTATGTATATATAATAGACCAGTATATGTAGGTATGACAACAGAGTGGCTTATATATCAGGGTATGACAATAGAGTGGCTTGTATGTCAGGGTATGACAATAGAGTGGCTTGTATGTCAGGTTATGACAATAGAGTGGCTTGTATGTCATCAGGTTATGACAATAGAGTGGCTTGTATGTCAGGTTATGACAATAGAGTGGCTTGTATGTCAGGTTATGACAATAGAGTGGCTTGTATATCAGGGTATGACAATAGAGTGGCTTGTATGTCAGGGTATGACAATAGAGTGGCTTGTATGTCATCAGGGTATGACAATAGAGTGGCTTGTATGTCATCAGGGTATGACAACAGAGTGGCTTGTATGTCAGGGTATGACAATAGAGTGGCTTTTATGGAGTCCATATCGGGTCTTGTCGGCAGTTTGAGGTGTGAGGCATTCATATCTAAAGGGTGTTTACAAATATAGGTAAAGGTATTGATCAATGTCACAGAATTCACTGATCTGTATTTATATATCACTAACTGCTTGTGATGTCTGACTTCATTATATCAATAATTTATGGTAATTTCCACCCACTTATGTCTCTGCAATTAGCATGATTATATATAGCATACATACAGTGCATTATTACCAATATCACCATATTTCCTAACTTAGGTGTGTTTTAATTTTAATTTTCATTTATGTTTCAACCATGTTTAATATTCTGTATTTTGCCCTTATATCATAGAAACTGATTAAAAGCATTAAGCACAATCAGATATAAATGTGGAATTCAAAATTAATCACAAGAACCTCAGTTCTTGAACCGTGTTTTACCAAATTATCAAGCTTTCATCTAAATATGAAAGGTCTCAGTGTTACCATCCCCTTTGGAGCCTTTTAAGCTGTGAGGATCATTCATGAGGGATGGGCCTGAAGCTCATTCAAACCAAACGTATAGAATGTTTTGTTTGTGCTAATTGCATTAGAAACATTTAGTTTATCTAACAGCTCAATGCAAAGTCCAAAATAAACCGGAACCTAGAAATAATTATTTAATATTTTTTTTATTTTGGATATTCACACATTGGCCATCATTCTTTGTGTATTTTAAATGCAGTGACAATATTAAAATCTAACGACTGTAGTATATCAAAGTTGACAAAGCATTAATTCGATTAAGGTCTGCCTCGACATGGATAAATAATCTAAAATACACACATAAAAGCAGTTCCATTAAAGAAATCCTGTTTTGGAAATTTATGTTCATCTGTGGCATAACTATTTGGGATGACGGATAACACCCATACACACACCTGATGAAAAATATGTATGTAAACAACAAGTGCATGATTTCACAAAACTTAAACCTATTTTACCACATTCACTCATGCTAATGTTTTTTGGCATTATCTAGAATTATTAATGTAAAGACACGGATGTTCACAGCAAAAAAAGATCACTCAAATGATTGAGATGACAAAATGTTTTTCAAAGAATATGTGCCAAGCATTTCTATTTTTGCATCAGAAGATTGCACTAATATTGACAAATACGGTATTCCCTTATGATCCTGAGAGGTACGTATATTACTGAGGTATGGAAAACTACAAGTCCATCTGTTATAATATAAATCAATTCCATAATTCTCATGCGATTTTGTTATCTTTTATGGCAAAAATCAAATTTGAATCCATCAATATTACACTGCTTTTACAGAAATGGTTCCCTGAGGAATTAAAGACACGCAGGTTGTCGGAGTGACATATCATAGAAACTGATTGAAAGTCAAATTAAATCGAAAAATATATGCAACCACTTACCTATTTTAATGGGGCCTCTAATTTGTTGTATCCCATCTGAAAGAAATAATTTTCCATTAAGTAATTGGTTGGTACATTACATTGGAAAATTCCATTAAACACCGTTGAGTATAGAACAACATTCACAATGGTGACATGTGTATACTTATGCACGAGACAGAACCTAAACATGACAAATATACGCAATGTGACCTCACACTCGTAGCATTAATGAAATTATGCACAATGCAGCCAATAGACGTCAACATAGGCTTCTGATGTGTATTACAACAATGGCTGAAATTGCCATCATTTGGGTTATGTAATATATGAGACAAGTATAGTAATCTACTGGGAAACTATCCGAGGGGAAATCATGATGCACTGTCACACACATGTATATATGGGGATTCCACATCCTGCCTTTCAGGGTAAATTTTGAAACTGATGTTATGAAAAGGTAAAGCACAGGACTGGCTGAAGGACAAAGTTAATATTGTAAAAACAGAGAATATCAATGCAAATATGTAAGTAGCCACAGATTACTTACTAAACTAGTCTTGGAAAAAATATGAAAATAACAATGCTATATTTTTCTGACAATTGAATGAGGTTGGTTATGAATAAGCGGAATATATCATGATATGAATAGAGAAAAATAGAATTAGGACAACTATTCATTTGCTATGTTGCTGAAATTGCCTGAGGAAAGAATGGCATGTACTAACATTGCAATATGCTATCATAATCCTAAAATATATAAAATAATATTAATCAATCATTTTTGTGATATATATTTTTACCAATGACAAAATAAATCACAATGGCTGAGAAAAATACACATCACTTTTCTTTCTTGGTGAAAAAATTAATTGTGTATGCCTAATTGTTATTATTGATTTTATCTATTGATTTTTAACATTTATTCTTTGTTCTCCATGAATTGTTCTCAAATGTTGTTATTTGTTACAATCTTTGTCAAATTTAATAGATCTTTCAACATCAAACAATTTTGTTCTTCACCTCATGAGTATCATTGACACACAGCTATAAACTCTATCAATAACAAGGGGCATGCGAGCAAACCAGAGTTTAGGCAATTTCGTGAAATGATCATTTTACTGCTATATTGTGCAAACAGGCTGATGTGATGGGGCTGACCATTGGCATAAAGTGGTCAAGTCCCCCACTGCACACTCATAAACCCTCCCCAACATCACAGCAATAAAACCTCTTATTCCACATCAGCAACAACCACAATGCCAAAATCACACATCTATTCTAAATAAAGTGCATTGTTTAGTAGTAATATAAAACACATTATGTGACTAAATGTCCAACACCAAATTTATATTTTTATTGAGGTCATAATGATATTGACGCACATATTATCTTATAAGAAAGAGAACAATAACTCATTGAGAGCTATATGTATTGGACAGCCAATGGCCAAATTATAGTTCATTTTGATAACAAGAGTCATTACTGATTAACAAATTGAATTCCTGATGACCTTAACTGAATACCCAATGAAACTGTAACCATGCCAACTATATCTGGCTTTTATATGGTTGCAACAAGTTTATACATATTTATATACATCTCCAATGTAATGTCTATATATATATAATGTGTGTCATTTCCAACCTTAGATGACATTGTGTTCCAATATTATAGATAATTTGTGATTAAGTCTTCTAACTAGCAAGTCTGATTTGTTTCTGGTCTATTACTGGTGTAATATGAACACCACTGACTTTAACTATGAAAAATAAACCTGACAGAAGATCATTAACCAGAGGAATTTCATGCCTAATTTGATAAGTAATGGTTGGCAGTTTCTCTAAAGATTTCATTAAGCATTTTAAAATAAAACCATTAATCTTTAATCTAAAAAGGATTATGTCATCATCTGTAGTAGCACTCCTCCATCTCATGCACATAGTGTGGTAATTTGGTAAATAAATCCTAGAAGTTCACTGATTTTGTTCCTTTATAGGCTGGGATATAAGGATACGTATGCAGGGTGCCCCATAAAGAGGCTGTAACGAAGGCTGAGCCGGGCACCTACGCAGGTTAGGCAATGAAGCATTTAGCAGGCTGATTGGCCCACTTGTGTCAGTGCATAGCCCCTGGGGGTGTTGACTCCCCGTATGCCCTGCCTGCGTGTCCCATACCTCACTAATCTAGTTATTTCACCAGTATTACTCCTCACCACCTTGTGGGTCTCACCAATACAACTTTAATCCCTCATGCACGGCATACACTACTGTAGTACTCTGGCAATGCTAATCTGTACCATATTTTGCCATAATTTTGTGACTGAGTGGTCATTGTGGTTTGTCAGTTATCAGTGGGTTGTGGATTCAATTTGTTTTAATTTGCTACTTACACAGCAATTAGCACAATTTATAGATATCTTATATGTAATATTTTCCTTTTATGAAATATCTTATATGTAATATTTACTTTTTAAGAGATATATAAGACATAACATATTGGCCAAATATCCTTGGGATGAAAGCATAGGCTCTCAGCAAGTGGACTGGTAGCTCCTAGAATGAGGGCTAAAATCATTTTTATTATTGATATAAATAGTTTATCATAAATATTCCTGAACATTTCTAGCTGTAAGAAATGGAGACATTTCAACAAGTTGAATGAATATTACACCAAAAAGTCTCAAGATCAGCACCAAGAACAAAGTCTTATTTAGCTGATTTTAATAAGAGGCTTTTATGAATTTTCAATGTAAAATACTGGAGCAGGTATGTAATGGCATGCACTGTCAAAAGCCTGATAAGGTTGCTTTTGAAATATGGCAACAAAATCATATTTTGCAAGTTCTATCCAAGCGTTTTCACCTAATGCAAAAAAAAAATCTGGTTTCTTGGGAAAGATCTAGTTTTCACAAGTTTGATCATCAAAGCCTTGCTCTTTATCCACATTAAATACCATAACCCAGATGGCCGGCCAAATCCTCTCTACCAACAGACATGTAAGGCTAGACGTCACCTCATCATCTGGCCAGTGGATACAGTTTGACCTTGCGCTGTCCTTCACTTTGAGTCGGGTGTCACTAATGTGATCAGAGCCCCCTTTCTCCCACACCAACCCCACCGTTCCAAAGACTGCAAAGTTTGATCTTGTGATCTTTTTTCTGCTCATCATCAATTCTGACAACATCTTTGAGCTATTCAGTGTGATCTCTCCGGTGGCTTGCTTTATTTCTCGCCGCAATCGATATGACAACTCCCATGAATGCTGTTCCATCTTATCACGTATTCAGAGTCTGTAAAGTTTTGAATCTTATTGTAGCCACCAACAAATTTCTGAAATTTCTCATCCTGATGTCTTGATTGTGTTGGGCACATTTCATTCCCAAAGTGTCCCTCAGTTTTGCCAAATATCTAAAATTGACCTTTCTGTCTGACATTGAAGTTGCCTTTTTCGGCTGATATTTATGTTTTTTTTTTGCAAAACATTAATCTGTGCAGTAATTGGTATCTTCATGGTATCTAAATGATGCGAGGTACAACTTAAAAAAATATTTGATTAATATGATAAAAATAATGTGGTTTTGCCTGTGATATTAGGGAGATTTTAAGCATATTTTTTGTGAGAAATTATTGATTCAAAACAATAACATCAAATCCTTCAATTCTTTGACTGACTATGATCAGCTGTGTTATATATCTGAGCAGACAATGATTAAGACGCAGCTCAGACTTAGTGTGTACTGCATTGCAATAATCTCTAATCTCATAAAGCTGTTATCCTTTCTGAACCGCAATGTGTCCTGTTTAATTAGCCAATCTGATTAATCCAGTTATATCATGATCGCTTCTCTTGGGGAGGTGTTGGTCAGCTGTTACATTTACAAAACTTGATGCTAAAATATTCATTTCAAGCAGAAACTTTATTTAATTTTTTTTTTAAATCGTATTTGAAATCATTTTTATGGTTGTCAGGAGTAATCCCCTGTGATTTGAGGACCTGCCACTAGGGGGCCATTTATGACATGTGGCACAGATGCATGGTCCTGAGGGAGCACCAGGCATACCCTCGGGAGGTGCTTTTTCAGCCGGCTGGTTCTCTCTGATCCCCTCTCTCATCTCCACCCCATCACAAACCATTGTTTTACACCTGAGCAGACAAGCATTGATCTTCCATAGCAACGAGCCACCAGCTTTTATCAAGGTCGTGACCTTTCCGGCATAAGCACTCACCTCCTGACCTTGGCATCCCGGATTCTTGTGCAATTCATCCGTGATTCTTCCCCTTACTTCCCAAATCTCCAGACCCTCATCCCCTATTGTCTCGTATCACACAATTTCCTTCACTTCCAAGATTATCTACAAATGGATTCCACTACAGATATTCCCATGGGCGGCCATTTCCTTTGCTGGGAATATCTGGCTAAGAGAGTGGCACTTTCCAATCAATACATATATGATAAAGTCTGGTTACAATTCTGCGAGAGCCAATTATGGCTGCATTCCAATATACACTAAGCCTGGGGTTATAATCTGCAATTGCTCAAACTTCAAATTTACCCACAAAAAGTATATAAAATATGCTGTCTATTCAAATATGATAGTTTCTGTTTTTTTCTTTTCCCTAGGGCTAATTTTCATAAAATATATGATATTAAATACCCGTGGGTGTGAATGTTTATGTGTAAATGTGTATGTGTGAATGTCAAAGAGAGCAATTTATTCAACTCTGGAAGATTTTCCAAATTTCCTTTTTATTATATTCAATGTAAATGATGAATCTTCTCAACTGAGAGAAAACCTATCATTGTTGCTTACAGAGGCTCTGTTCCATGAACAAAGTTCACTTTCCTGTTTGATGCAAAAGATGCCTTTCTTGCATAATATGATAGCGTAATATACAAGTAGACATTTTACATGGCATATTTATTGTGTGGTATGCTGCAGTCACTTGTGTCATAATAACTGTATTGTTGGAGGCCCACTTCAGGTATTTATATAATGATAACAGTGTTAAAAAGTTACTTTCAAATCATTGTATGAGATATCAACAATATTGTATGAGACATATTTAAAACATTGGTACCATGAGGATTAGTGTGGTACACTGCAGTCCATGATACCATGATTATAATACTGTGTAATATACTGAAGTCAATAATATATGATTATAATGGTGTGAGGTACACTGCAGTCCATGATACCATGATTAGTGGGGTACACTGCAGTCAATGGTATCATGATTATAATACTGTGTAATATACTGAAGTCAATAATATATGATTATCATGGTGTGAGGTACACTGCAGTCCATGATACCATGATTATAATACTGTGTAATATACTGAAGTCAATAATATATGATTATCATGGTGTGAGGTACACTGCAGTCCATGATACCATGATTATAATACTGTGTAATATACTGAAGTCAATAATATATGATTATCATGGTGTGAGGTACACTGCAGTCAATAGTACCATGATGAGTGTGGTACACTGCAGTCCATGATACCATGATTATAATAGTGTGTAATATACTGAAGTCAATAATATATGATTATCATGGTGTGAGGTACACTGCAGTCCATGATACCATGATTATAATACTGTGTAATATACTGAAGTCAATAATATATGATTATCATGGTGTGAGGTACACTGCAGTCCCTGATACCATGATTATAATAGTGTGTAATATACTGAAGTCAATAATATATGATTATAATGGTGTGAGGTACACTGCAGTCCATGATACCATGATTATAATAGCGTGTAATATACTGAAGTCAATAATATATGATTATAATGGTGTGAGGTACACTGCAGTCCATGATACCATGATTATAATAGTGTGTAATATACTGAAGTCAATAATATATGATTATAATGGTGTGAGGTACACTGCAGTCCCTGATACCATGATTATAATAGTGTGTAATATACTGAAGTCAATAATATATGATTATAACGGTGTGAGGTACACTGCAGTCCATGATACCATGATTATAATAGTGTGTAATATACTGAAGTCAATAATATATGATTATAACGGTGTGAGGTACACTTCAGTCCCTGATACGCTGGCCGCAGTGTGGCCGTCCCATCCAGTCACCAGGGGTCTGGATCACAGTAATCGAGTGCAGCTTTTAATCTTGCATGCATTTTTCATGTAATGCCATCATGTTTGCTTTGCCCATTACTGAAAATATGGCACAAATGAATGACTCACTGTGTCAAATGTTGCGTTGCTTCCCGTGCACTACTCAAAACATTTGTCAAATGCAGGTGATACATTTCTATACAAGAATCATGCTCAACTGGGTGCAAACTCAGCATTTGGTTTCTCCAAAAAGAGCAGAATATTTAAAAGGTTTTAAATAAAAAGTTGAAAGAAAAGTACAAAATATTCAATAAGTTGACCATAGAGTTCTACCATATCACACACCAGCAAAATGCTTTTATCATTCATAATGTATGTGGCAACCATTAAGAGTACAGCATGCATGAGAATGCCATTGCTTACAATTACTGAATCAAGCCTTTAGTTTCTCTTTTATTTTACGACTGAAATTTGGAACAATGAGAGGGAGATGAAGGTATGGCAACTGATTTTTGAGTTTACTTATAGATGAAAAAGTCCTGAACAACATGTGTACTACAAAGAAATGATATAAAAAAAATTTATAACATTTTTATAAACTGGGCCATCCATAGCTGCCTAAAATTGTATATGGATTACCTCTAACTTTTAAATGACCAGTTATTGTCTTGACCATATGCTACTTTTTTATTAGTTTTGTGATGTTGAAATGCAGACAGCTCCATCTCCCACCATTGTGACATTGAAACCAACTGCTCTCTGATTGGGCAAAATAATTGCTCTTTTCTCCCACCATTGTCTCAGCTACTGTGGTTGGTCAATAAACCAGATATGTGTATGGTGCTCAACAAATTACTATTAAGATATCCATTTAATTCAATAACTAAAAGTTATATTGTTAATGCTATTGGAATATATTTGTCAATTTTTTATCAGGAATGTACGAATTAGAGAGGAAAAGGTGTAAAGCAAGGCACAAATTAGCCTGCTTCTCATGTTCAATCTTCTCAATGTGGCATCTTCAGGATGGAACATGGAGCTCAAAATATCATTCTAATAAATGTCAAATAATAACTATCAATTTTATGTAAGAATATAAGTAATTAATTGTTATTAGTATGTTGACATAGAAGGGTAAGCACAAGACCAAGGTTCACTGCCATATAAATTGTTTAGGAGACATACTCAGTATCTGATAACCTTCTATTGTGCGAGAACATTTTACGACTTTATTTCGTAAGGCCAAACTCATTTCAATATTTGCTTTGTAGATTTTTGCATAACATTTCTTTTTTTTAATATCATATTATTGTTGTTACATTTAATTAGAATTACTTTGATGGGGGAATTTTTTTTCAATAAGTCTGTTGCCTTATATCTGAGAAGGCTAAACTTCAATCAATAACATTTTGACTTTATTTTCATGTAAGCACATTTTAGACCATTGAACCCATGAAACTTATTATCTTATATGTCTGGCCTTATATTCCATACCTTCATTACTCAAAGCCACCGATAACAATAAATGTCTATTTGATAGCAATATATGAACTAATGTCTGTTGTTCCTGGCTGATGTATTTCACACCTATTTCCTTGTGTGAAGCACCTGCATACTTTAATCATACAATCCATTACCAGGTTTCTGATCAAAAGCATTCATTGTTATATATGATATGAGAAGTGAAAGGTTGTGACATGGGGCACAATCTGACATCATAACAATGATTGTTTTATGCCATTATGCTGTATATACATGTATAAATTCATTTATCTGAGTGCAATTATCATCCAATATCTGATGACATTAAAAGGGATCAACTGTCTGTTCGGTATAATTTGAATTTTGATATGAATATAATCACAATATTATTGGTATAAGCACACTTTGTCCCCAACACTTTTAGTGTTAAATGCAGATGCAAAATCATAAATATGCTCTGAAGAGGAATACAAAAAAAACATGGTAATTTATGGCTGAAAGAATGATGTAGAAGTGAGCTAAATTCTGTAGATTTGGGATGTACAAGCTTTGGAATTGGAGCTCTGTAGCAGATCTTGTGGTATGGTATAAGCTGCCTTGTCATCCAAGAAACTTCTCCACATTAAGAAGATTAATAAAGTCCTGGTGGTACTGCTTTCTTATGTTCAGGTTTTTCTTATTTTCACTTTTATTTTTTATCTAGATAAATGCCTAAAGGCATATTTTCATATTGTGTTTGGTTATATAAAGTTGTGTTTAATATCCCCAATCATTTCAAGGAAAATTATCCTAATGGAAAATTAGATGTACCACATATTGGTCATAAGATCCTGTCTTAAACTTAAGAATGAAAAATCAATTAACATGTAATTCCACTTAAATAAGATTGTTAATTCTTAACCAATGTGATTTAAAACTTCACTGTAAAAGACATTATTATTATTATTATTATTATTATTATTATTATTATTATTATTATTATTATTATTATTATTATTATTATTATTATTATTATTATTATTATCATCATCATCATCATCATCATCATCATCATCATCATCATCACCATCATCATTATTAGTATTATTATTATCATTATTATTATTATTATTATTGTTATTATTATTATTATTATTATTATTATTATTATTATTATTATTATTATTATTATTATTATTATTATTATTATTATTATTATTATTATCATTGTTGTTATTATAACAAGTGAACCGACAATAATATGAAATGAAATGTCATAGTGAAATAGTGACCATATACTGACAAAGTGAAATAGTGACCATATATTGCAATTGATAAAGTGAAATAGTGACCATATATTGACAAAGAAGCATATGTGAAAGTTTGTCAGAGTAAAAGGATACATCCATTTTTATTAGGGTATATATCCTTTTATCCTAAGGAATACACATTTTTGTACATTTATAAAAAAAACCCTCAAATGTCCAATATACAATGTCAAAAGAACTACATGCTCATTCCACTAAATATCATATATACAAAGGACCACAGCTTTGTTAATAATTAGAGTAGAAAGATGAATTAACCTGGAGTGAAGTCGTCTTGATGTTACAGGGTGGTTTCTTGCTCTAAAACTGTGTTGAATTTGCTGGCATGATTGTAAGCTCCTCCCTCTGTACTGCTTGAAATACCAGTTTTTAAAATACCAGTTTTTGGCTATTTTGACTAATAATAAAAGGAATTTATGCTGTGTCCCTTCCACCTTCCAAGGTCAAGCCAATCGGTGCAGCTGATGTCGTGTATGAATTAATTAATGACTTTATCATTCCTATTCATATTATTGATAATTATGTATTTTTATAACTGGAAAATTTTAAAATTAATACAAAGTATTTTCAAATTATTTACTCCTATTGTGATTGGCTTCTTCTCATATCAATTACACTTGAGCTATAATGGTATTATTTTATTTTTCTGTACTCTGATATCAAAATGATGTAAGATAATGGTTATATGATATCAAAACTTATCTATCACATGATTTTGACTCAGTAAAAAAATGGAAAAAATTAACTGCACTGACAGTTGTGAATGATACAATTCTATTCAGTGTTACCCAATCATGTTAGTGAAGTTCAGTGTCCATGTTTAGTGGCATTTTGTGGCTTGTCGGCTAACATTTAACATTTAGTTGCCATGTCCCAACCACGAGTTCTCGCCTGGGACGCTCAGGATGCATTGCGTGTTGTCATGCCAACCCACGCCCGGAATACTCACAGTGAAATTACGGCCAAGTTCTGCCTCGCTCGCTTTAAATTGTTTGGGGAAAATGTTTCTTAAATGGGTCCATGTTTTAAAACATGGAGGGTGATTGATGTGTCATTCATATATCATGGAATAGGATGCACAAAGGAACACTACATTAAGCCAGCAATGCCAGTTTAATTTTCAACATTACTTAAGCTTCTACTTGGGGCCGGGGTTTCCTTAATATCATAAGGACAGGCAGAACAAAATCATTTCCTATAATAAATTTAAGCCAACATTCATTTCAGACCAGGATTTAGATAGGTATAATGATACTGTAAATAATAAAAAAAACTACATTCAAACTTGTTGTTGACATTCATCACCAGCTTAACCAATACTCAGAGCATGAAATATTTTGACTTAAACTTAATGATAAAATTTGTTATGTCATAATTGAAAATGGTAGCTTAATTAATTACGTTTGACTCATTTTATGCTTTGGTGTTTCTACTAAAATCAAATCCCTTAAGAGAGATCAGACTAATTAACTAACACAAAAGGACAGACAGTGCAATTTCCATCACACATTGTTACACGCTAACCTCTCCATATTCCAAATCATTGATTCAAATAGGTACAAGTTTAACCTAAAAAGGGGTGGTTCTATCCATCTCCACAAAACACCTCTGTAGAAGATCCTGCAAGTCTGACACTTTCCCAAAAGAGCGGTTCTCCATCACACCTATCTGGCTGGAACAGACACTGCTTCTGGGGCTCCAAGCATTGATAACTATTGTTCAATTGGCACCACAGTTGTCTTGATCAATTCTGACTTGTCAGCCCCGTTTTCTATGTGGAACTGGCTAATATGTACTGACTGGTATCTCGACCGAGTCTCATCGCGGGGTTTAACCCACCTTTAATCCCCTTCATCATTCATAATCCCGGACCATTTTTGAACTCCCACCTCGTAGCCGGGCGTGAATAATTCATGTGATATTGTCTTGCATGATCGTGATAACGTATAATCGCCACTTTCGCTGGGGATGTCATTCTCAAACGCCTCGCCATACTAAAATGGACACAGAATAGCCCCAAAATTGGCCATTTTCTGCACCATCCAATTAATGATTGGTCCCTCATGGCTTCATCTCAGTCTATCAGGACACCATTTCCCTAACACTTCTCTGCCCACATTTTATGAATATCCAATCTTACTGCAATTGACCGCACAGGAAAATGAAATGAATGTGAATATGTGAGGAAGTTTAACCCCCTGTCGTAAAAAGTCAAAAATCTGATAAGAAAAAATGACAATACACCAAATTTATGCACATCATTTCTCATAGCAACAACTGAACTCATAGAGGCTCATAATCCTTGTGAAATAGGATAGCATTTTCCCACTCGCACAACTCATTCCTTATAATACACCACAGAAACGAGCAGTCTGATGAGCAACTCAAACCGTCACATGATTGACAGGGCAACACCAACAAGGTTAGGGATGTCCTATTGTAAATGACGACTTCTGAGATCAGTTATCGTTATCGTTGTTTTAACACGCATCCTGGGACCATTTAAGTTGTCCATTGCATGTAGATTTCTCGCATGAAACATCCCAGCGATCTCTACTCGTACCAAGTGACAAAAGTTTAACTTGAGTCATCGTTCAACTTCTGCATCAATTTTCCTTCGATGTTACATCATTAACGATATCTGACCTTTTTTCACTTTTTAGGGCATAGAGTCATTCTATCTTGTCATGCAATGATTTTAAGGACACAGTGCACTAATCAGCAAACATCAGACACTCATGTCCTACCATATCTTCCCTAAAACAACACATTTATCTTTATTGTGTAACTTTCCCCTTAAACATAAAATATCGTTCTGGTGTATTTTCAGTTCACATGATAAATTCTTTCTTTAAAAAAACAATCCATATTTAACTGTAATAAATACTACAATTTCCTGTAAAACAATCTTTGGCTGCACCATTATTGATGTCAAGCTAAGCGAATACGGTATTTCACCCGTCCTGGTAGAATCTCATTTTTGGAGCTGCTCATTTGAGAGGCCATGGCATGAGTCTCAGCATGAGTAACTCAGGTCCTGACACCAGACTGCAAACATCTGCTATCTATTTCTTTCATTTTACCAAAATTGACTTGGAAATTTTACTTTGGTATCCACAGATTAAATGAAAGCAATTTATTCCATTTCATATTGGTCTATAAATCTTCACAATGAGTCTTAACTTGAGGGGAGGGGATATACTGCACATGTCTGCATAATTAAACTACTTGAGATAAAATTTGCAGACCATAAAGGAATTTGAAACAAAGAAATCTAATATGGTACAAATAAAAGTTTTTTTTAAACAAATTGCTCCATATAAATGCAGGGCATGGAGTCAGAGGGTAAGTCGATGACATCATTCCACTTAATCGCCATATATTTTGCAACATTGCCTGCAATAAAGCCCAGGAAGTGCCCACTTTTGGCATTTCTACTTTACGACCTTGATGACTTGGAGTGCCATCGTCACAGGAAACCACTTCTCACAGACAATATTCTCCCATTTTCCAGCTTTTTGTATTGCAAGACAATGACAAAACCGTCCAAACATGAACAGTCAGCCAACATGCGTGTCTCAATGTCATAACTGTCTTTCTTTATTCAAAGTAAACTTTTGGGGTCAACAAAATCTGATCATTTCATTGCTCAAATTAATCGCTGATCCCTACCACACAACTTAAGGACAATTCCTCATAATTGGAGACAATGGGTCGACATCCGAATTAGGGAAATGGCCGTGGTACCCAACAAAGGATAGGGTACCTGATGACAAAAAGGCATCATAAATTGGCAAACATCGTAATAAAAGGGGAGAAAAACAAAAGAGCGTGTGAATGATGGTTGATGAGAAAGACTGATTGCAGACCATCTATCATAATGGATCCGTGGATCGCGGGGTCAAAATGACCAAATCACGCCATCTTCTCCACAACCAAAACAATGGGTCATTATACTGTCTGAAGCCATTGTGAAAACAAACCCCAATTTGTGGTGGAAGCCAATGGTGATATGATTAAGCCGACCGATAGATGGAGGATCAAATTGGAATTCCGGGATCAAGTGGAGAAATGGACAAGAGAGATAAAGTCGCCACCTGCATGAGGCAACCATTTATAACACAAACTCCTGACACCTCTAATTGGGTAATAACTCTGAATGCTAAATGCTAATGCTTCCATAAAGGGATAAAACCAAACTTTGTCTAACTGGTCGATTCCCAGATCTGGACAAAGTAATTAAATCATCATTACAAACATCTTTTACAGTTCTAAACAAAACAGAACGAACAAGTAAAGCATTAATTGTTAATTTCAAATCTATTAGAATAGAGAATTAATTTTAATTTCAAATCTATTAGAATAAAGAATTAATTGTTAATTTTATTTCAGTTCACGTATTTCAGGAGACATATGTCTTGGGATTGCCAGTTTTGGTGATTTATGTCTTCGTTTGTAAGCTTCAGAATGTGCATGTATGGGGCTGGCTGGTGACCAGATCTTGTACTATATCAAGAGTCCGCCTCGGAGAGATTAGTCGGTCTGCGGCGAGATGGCTGGATGGACAGACGTGATCTCTACATCACCCCAAGTGACACACCATCAGCATCACCAGCATTCATGGCCATGCAGACAATGGTGGTCATGTGACAGATGCAGAGAATCCATACATAACAATGGAGTCTGGTATCCATGACGACTCCGGTCAACCTATGTGTGGCTTTACTTATTAGCCTGGCTATGAGCAGCCATATTTCACTTTGCATGGGGGTTAAGCATCATCCCAGGTATAAGCTGTGATTTTTTTCTTGTACATATCACAAATCATTTTTCTTTATTCATAACTAACCAATATACTAAACCACAAATATATACTTTTTTCTTCCACATTTTACTTTCGGTCCAACATGAACTCAGGCAGTATTTGAATGTCTATGTCGGATGATATCAAATATGTTTATAAAAAAAAACACCATAAACCTCTTCAGTAACTTGAAAGTCTGATGCCAAACCTTGTAAAAATGTTGAAAAAAGAAAGAAAAAGGCAATTTGTGTTGGAATCAAAACTACTGTGCTAGTGGTAATGCCTGGTTTAGAGGTCCCTCCTGGCTGGGCTGTCTATATGTACAACTTTATTAAACTTTATAAACGTGTAGCCGGTGAATCCAATCATCTCAGCCACCTTGCAGAGTTACAAATGCTGTCTCTATATTATCTGCAGTTGTGATCGATCCGCCATCAAATTGCCATCCAGACAGACCAAAAATGTGATCCATCATTTTGACCAGTGCAGTGCTTTGGGACTGTAAAGCTGTAGTTTGGTTCTGTGGCAAAAAAAAAAGATGGAGAGAAAGCCTTTATAAGCCTTTATGGAGGAAGTGCAGTCGGCTCCTTGGTGTCACACGGACAAGTGTATACCTTAGATAACATAACGCTAAGTCCCAACAAATACTGCACCATTCAACATCACCACAAAAAGCTGCTTTGGAAAAAATCGGGAGATCTGCACAAAAAGTCGGCGGATTGGTTAGCATAGAGGAGGTGGCAGAAATGCCAATGTTCTTTGCTAGACCCACCTGATCCCTTGTTTGCAATTGTTAGGGTGCTTGATTTGTGACAGGCTGAAAGCGGCTGGACTTGATGGGATAAGACCCCATGCAAATACCAACCATTTGATTCTCATGGGGGATGCAAAAGGATAAAATCACTTTTATCCTTATTAAATTATACCATTCAGTTATCTGTTGAAATTTTCATCATGTTCCTTATATTTCCCCTCTAAACTGGGACAGGATATTAACATTATGTCTCATTCTGCATGATATCTAAACAGCTCTGGTCTGAAAATATGGTCTAAATAGAAAAAAAACCATATTAAAAGTAATATGTAAAACTGGTACCCCTCTTTCAATCCTCTGTCATCCCTTCTAGAAAATTCAAATGTTTTAGTCCTTTACTTGCCAGATAATGGGAAAAGATAGAGGCGAGATCTTAGCATGGTAGCCATGTGCGACCAACTTGGCGAACCAAGCGTGCAACTCCCCCATCATTTATCACCCCCTCCCCCCTTGCTTTACCTGACGGAGCAGCAAAAAGTCCCTGCTAACTTTACGCTCCTGCAGCGACCCTTACCCTGTCACCTGACTGCGCATATTAATGATGAAGAGTCAGACGTCACCTGGTGTCAAGATTTCCACGTTTTCCACTACAGCCGTAACAAATCTTGCCTCGACCTGAGGGACACAAATTGAGATCTCACGTCTTAACTGTGACTGCCATTTAAAGATCGGCAACAATAACGCTGATGCTCTGCTCTAATTAGCGCCATCTATGAGACCCTTTACGCAGTGACACAGACAAGTGGCAAAACATTGAACACACTAAAGAACTGTGCCATACCTGTGGTAAAACACACAAAGGCTTTCACAATCCTCAACCACCGCCATTCTGACAATCTAAAAGGCCACAACGGATAGATAGGATAAAAGCCATATATTTTATCTATAAACGTATTGAGTGAGGCATACGATGATGATCTGTCACCTGGACACAAAGTTATCGGAAAATGTCCGTTGAAAACCACAAAGTGCTCTGTTCAATTATATGTATAAGATGAAAGTATGGAAGTGCACTTTTATTTCCTATAAGCTTTGAGATTTTAAAGGACTATGTGAAATGTATCTCCCAAATATGTGGTTATATATTCTTATTTATTAAACAGGATCAGACAGGTTCATTTATTCCAGTGATGTATAATGGCCAATGTCATTTACAAACACAAGGCTATCCAATCATATTTGTTTCTCGTCAACAAGAGGATCTGAGGTCCAAATATATATATATAAATAAATATATGTCAGCAGTGAACGTTCTGTTATCTCAGCTGATCTGATGAACCAAAAGAAAACATCATTTCAGTAGTATGGCGTCAAAGGATTTATTTAATGGAAATATAAATATCTTTCCACAGCGGTATGATTAGGAATATATTATTGGTCATAATAAGTGTCCATGACATAGATATCATAATAAAATAACAATATCTTCACCATCAAGGAAAAAGTACCCATCTTCAAAACTATGGCTACATACCTGGGTCAGAATATGAAATTTCGTGCTGTCTTATGAGGTTGGAAAGTACTGATTTTTTTTCTCTCTTATTCTAAATTGGAAGAATGCAATTATAAAGAAACAAAGGGCAGTGTCCTGTACAGTTATTGGCTGACAATCAAGTTTAAAAGGTCACAGCTTGAGAGAAATTGACTCAGGAAACTGGCATGATCTCTTGAGCGGCCAATAAGATAACTCCAAAGAGCGTGGAGATGAAGCGCGCTGGTTGTAAAGGAAAGAGCCTGCCAAGAAAGTGACTGACAGAGCTGTTGGTGTTCACTTTGTAGTGTGGCGCTGTAAACTAAGTTCTAACGAGAAGGGGCCAGCTTTTTTTTTTAGCAAGAAACATGGTCTTCTGAAGGTCTGTTGTGATGGTCGTCTGTCATCGTCTGTCAGATTCTTTCTCTGATCTCTTACTGAAGTCGCATCTCTTAGAAGTCAGCTGTGTTATACAGTGCAAGTATTTTTTGGGCCGGGAGGGACAGGTCATTACTATTGTTTTTAGAACACAACATTCCTCCTATTTAACTATCAATTTGTCATCCTGGTGCACTTTTTCAATCCTGGGAAATTTCAACATTTTTTTTTTAAAACAACGATAATCTTAGCAAATATCTTGGCAGAGACACAACATCATTTATCAAAGTAATGTTATAATATTTCATCAGGCACTCTGGCAATTTTTCTGATGTCGGTTCCCAAATTAAGCACATGTTGACTTCAAGAAAAAAACGGCAAGGTCTTGACAGGGATATGTTAGCATGGCTATTAGCTGGAATGAGAGGAATCAGAGAGGCAGGATGAGACAAGTCAGGATGCTAGTTGACCCCGCCCGACCTCAAGCCTGCTGCCGAAACCACTGATGAAAGAGAGATGAAAACGGGACTGATAACAGGGTGTACTCTACAACCTGGCAGACTCCCTCCTCCAGGGTCGCATTATATATATATATATATATATATATATATATATATATATATATATATATATATATATATATATATATATATATATATATATATATATATATATATATATATATATATATATATATATATATGTATATATATATATGCCTCAGATACTATTATTATGTTCAACATTTTATATAGTTTAGATCATTTTCTTCAGTTTAAATCAGTTTAAGTCAAAATGATTTGAAATTTTGAAGCAATACAATGAACTCTTTTAGATGGTAATCATCAAGTTATTATTTTGACAACTTAACATGATTTCTGTATTCATCTGCAATGTGAATCAAATCAAACCTACTTTTATTGGATCTAATAATGTTAGAAAATTTTTTTCATGGGCAGACAACTATTTAAAAAATACAAGAGAGATTCCATGATAAAAGCACTTAATAAAATCATAAAAAATAAATAAGATAGGAACACTCCATCAAGAGACCATAATACAACCTTATCACAACAGCCGGACTAGTATTATACGAATGCCATGCTTAATACCAGCTACTTGAGTCTTTTAATTTCAAAATGACTATACCTCATCAAAATGTCAATCATGACAAAAATAGTGACATCAAAACTTGAAATGTTGCCATCTATAACATTAGGGCCTGTCCTCCTCCACGCACTGAAAGGCGAGGAGACAATTAAGCAGGGCCCCATCTGATAGCAGAATGTTAGAGAGGACATTTTAATGTACTTGACGCCAGGCCGCACTTTACCCACAATGCATCACGGGGTGCATCCATACTTTCCACTTTAAACGGTTGTTGTTTTGGTGTCGTATGTCAGTTTGGTATTTATTTAATTTATCAGCATATTAAATGGGCCCTTAAGGAGCGTACCAAATATCAAAAGCATCCCACCACACCAAAGTGCAAAATGACCTACTTGTTGCCATTAAGTTATATTATGTACTAATTACATATTATAATTATATAAAGTTATGTCATATACTAATTTCTCAGGCATTTATTAATATTCTCCTATTTGAACGTGTTTAAAATGCCCAAAAGCAAAATATGTAAAGCTAAATGTTGCATGTCTAGTTAAGTGAATACCTTGACACAACATGTGAGAAGGTTTACTTTTCTTTCACAGTTTGTTTTTGTAATTCACACACTCGTTTACCTGCCGATACAACTTCCCAGCTGATTTTCTCAGACTTTTAGTGTTTAGTGTGTGGGAAACTACAACTCCTCACATATATCACAAATATTTGATAATATATGATTTCTTGGGGCACCGATCTGACATAAGTTTTCTCAGTACCCAACTGCACATATTTGACACAGCCCACTTATTCATTCTAATATGATGTTAAAATTCTCTCGCAGTATTTTTGGGTCACTTGTATTGTGTGGAGTCTTGCACAAAGAGCACTTTCTTTCTGGCAATATGCAGTAAAAATCCCCCAACTACTAAGACTAGTCCATACCCCATCATTACCGCCAAGTGAATCCCACTGGGTTGACAGTACCCTGTTATTATGCTACATAATTCTTGCACGGATGGGGGTGCGGTATGGAGCTACGGCGCGGCATATATGTCCCCAGACACACATAATGGTACGGTCAGCTCCCTGCTGATGCTTATGACAGGCGTACAAACTACGCACCCTTTATTCACAATGTGTGATCCCCATGGCTTTAACTTGTTCTCACTCCCCCAAACCAAAGACCATCCACGACCTTTCAGATAACCTGGAGGAAATTAGCCTGGATAATAACGGTTGAGCTTTACTCAAATAACCAAGGGACAAAGTATTAAACGAAGGAAACATCTCAAAATCGTTGTTATGCTTGTGTCAGGATTTCCCAACACACATAAAAGACGTGTACAAACATGTAATTACTGACTATCATTGAGAAAATATCTGCAAGAGTTTTCAGCCTTTTCTCATGTGATTAAATGCATATATTGACAGACCATAACCTCCTTTACATGTTTTGTGTCTTACCTGCTAAATTGAAAACAAGATGGGCTGAATTAAGATTTGACAATCCCGCTGTGCAAGATTCTATAAACGAGAATTGCAGACCACCAATTTTCTGGGCTATATCGGACCTCTCTACATCAAAGACGTTCTTGTCGGGTATAAAAAGCATGACTGCTGTTTTGTAGATCCACAGTGCTGCCCCCTGGCGGTAATCTAATTATGCTTGGCAATGATGAAGTTTGGGTTAACAGAGGCAAATGACAATGTTATAAGGATCAAATAGGGCCCAGAATTCATGGCACCAGATCAGAGGCCAGGCTGGAATATACTGGTCTCCTACCGGGCTGCTATGAAGCCTCAATGACCTCAATATACATCACTGTACTCGTCCTAAAGTGCATGTCTTCATAAACTTTTCACATCTTTCTGATCTCAAGTTATGTTGAGGTTAATCATGGTAATCAACAAATTTCATCAATTCCTTACACATTATTGGCTGGTTCTCCAAGACAAGATGCAAATTCTCTAATAAACACCAGGTGCCATTTATGAAGAGAAGTTTGCTCCATTCATGCCACAATGGTGTGAAAATCCTTTCAAACACTTTAACATCAATATATGTGAAATAAACTAAGATTTGATGAAAACAAATGCAATAAACAAGATATTTAAGCTGTAATTGAAAACCCCAACAACTTTGCATTTTCTTTTTGGTCTTTGCCCATATATAATATATATTCTTAAATCAAATCTTAAGTTAAATGCCATTTGAAAGTTGGAAACATGGAAAATATAGAAAACTTTTTTTTAAAATTTAAAACATCCCCAGAACATCCCCAGAGAGCATGTGGGAAAAAACTCTGATCATATTTCTGACAAATAATTGGAGCTGCATCTTTATCTTTACCATCATCACCACCATCTTCACCATCATCCTTGGGGCGAGAACATTAAGGTGAGGGTTTGTTCTTGAAGGTGAGGGTTTGTTACTGAAGGTGAGGGTTTGTTCTTGAAGGTGAGGGTTTGTTCTTGATGGTGCGGGTTTGTTCTTGAAGGTGAGGGTTTGTTACTGAAGGTGAGGGTTTGTTACTGAAGGTGAGGGTTTGTTACTGAAGGTGAGGGTTTGTTCTTGAAGGTGAGGGTTTGTTACTGAAGGTGAGGGTTTGTTCTTGAAGGTGAGGGTTTGTTACTGAAGGTGAGGGTTTGTTCTTGAAGGTGAGGGTTTGTTACTGAAGGTGAGGGTTTGTTCTTGAAGGTGAGGGTTTGTTACTGAAGGTGATGGTTTGTTCTTGAAGGTGCGGGTTTGTTCTTGAAGGTGAGGGTTTGTTCTTGAAGGTGAGGGTTTGTTCTTGAAGGTGAGGGTTTGTTACTGAAGGTGAGGGTAAAGGTATGTTCCTGTGTCTTTTATTTTTATCATAAATCCTTCATACATAGGCATAAACTATCACATATAAATTATATATATATATATATATATATATATATATATATATATATATATATATTCACTTTTATTATCAGCTATAAACCTGTATATAGTCATTTGATTTCATAACATAGTCTTATATTTGAAGAACTTCCAGCAATTCTTATCGCCAGCTGAATTCCAAGGAGTCAATTTAGCAAAACATTCACTTCGGACATAAAACCTCCAAGATGAAGAGACCAATATTGTGAAACCATTTTCTAATATGCCTAAAAGTCATGCCACACGGAGACAATCATGTCATCTAGTAGCAGGGTGGCTGCGGGGGACGTCCCAGTAGATTGGATCCCGTTATGGACGTCGGGTGCAAGCTGGACAATGGTCATCTGGCGAGCAAGTCTCATTTAGACCCCACACACTTAACTCCATTAGCTCAAAGCATTGTGGATAAATGGCTGAATATTCCAATGTTTACCATTAGCGCTTCCTTGGCACTTTCATTACTGGGAAACATACTTTTTTTTGTTTGACAGATTGCTTCTATTGTACTTCCAAAAATATATGTGAAAAAATACTGCTGACGATGAAACTTCCTCAGTTTCTACATTTATTATGTAAAATGATTTACAGAGGCAAAATGACACATGCACTAAAAGATAGAATCAAAAGTAAATGCAATTAAAAGAAGCATGCTGTATTGATGTGGTCTATACAAAAACATTTTTGCTGGCAAGATCAAATTTCAAATGGATAAATTGTACATGAATAAATCAGCAAAGGTCAAGGTCATAATGAGAAGGTCAAATCTCAAATGTCCAATATTGCAGCTCCAGGCACGGGTTCATGCAAATGTCAATTATAATGAACAATTATAATTCTATAAATCATAAAAAAGCAAGATGTGAAATAGCAATTTGCAGAGATGTGTTTGTTCATTGCTCTCCTGACCTTGACCTTTTCAGCACTCCCACACTTATAAATCTAATTTGTAGCTAATTTTCTGGCTTCTGTTATGTGGTGATCCTGCCAGACCACAACACTACCACTAACATGTAGTGTCTTGCTAACCAATAAGGAATTGTGTTGATTAGCCTTGTCCAAACGGACCACCCCTAATAGTGTGCTACAAGCCCGCTCGCCCACCAGGCACCATCTGGCTTAGAGTACTGGACGCCCCGTTATGGGTTGTTATGGCCAATATGTGACCGCTCTTCTGTCGTGACCGGCATTCTCATCTGGGCCCTGAACCAGTTATGTCAAACTCGGACAAAGCTACAATCACTGTCAATATACCACTAAACTTCGCGCTGACAATTTTGGCCATTGCCTTCATCCCTGTTTATATGGCTCCGTTAATGCCAGCCAATTCAGCTGGCTGCACGGTCAGATTGCGGAACAAATATAGTTGTTCCAAGGTTGGATTAACTGCGATTAGCTTAGCAGGACACAATATATGAGGAAGATTAGAGTGTGGCCAGCCTGTCTGCCAGATTGGGTAATGGTGGCACCGTGCCCACCCCCTTCCCCTTGCTGGTGTCCCTCCGTTACTATCTCCCATCCTACTTTACACTATCAAATCTGCACAGTAGCTTTAAAGCGGATTGCTTTATGACCATTTGTTTATTATTGTTACATAAGTGCAAGTAGGAAAATATTTTATGGTAACAAAACAGAGAATGAGTCCAAAAGAAAAAGAATATAGATAAATAGATATCAAGTATAATGTTGATTTCTGCAGTGATCACTTTCATGTGAAAAGGATGTTAACTAAATTATTGCTTTAGGAATGATGTCAATAACTGATTGTTTCTAGAATATTATTGCAGAATCCAATGGGTGACAATTTTAATAAAAATAGTTGATGACTGTTAAATGAGTATCAATTAATGAAGTCCTCAAGAGAAGAAAAAGTACTTATTCCAAAAGCATAAATGACTGTTTCCCGAGTACAAAGTACCATTTTCTTTTTTACAAATGATGATGTGCAAACATAATTGGTCATTGTAATTATTTCAAGAACACCAAAGAAAATTGTTTTTAGAGAAAAATAAATATCTGCAACAAACAAACAGAAATGTACCAGACAATTTTTCCAATCTATCGCTGAAGACTTATTCTTTTAAGTGTGCAGCTGGTGATTGCAAATAACAAGAACAGACATTCACTCCTTTTCCCAGTATTACCTTCCATTATATATATACATATGCGAACATTAGGAAGCCAAAAAACATGATCAATATGCTAAAGGAGGTGCCATATTTTGATTTCACCAAAGATCTTGGAAGCAGTAAGAGCCATTTTCTTCTGTCAACATGTCCTGTCTGTGTAGTGCTCCAGCCACCAGTTTTACTTTGTCTTGTAAGACAAGTGCCAAAAGTCATTATTGTTATTGAAAATGCTCTTTGTATGCTCATAAAAGGTTTCAACGTCCATAAAGAAAAATCAGTAATGGAAGAGAAAAGAAACTTTTACACAGACTGGTGCATGTCATCCCAATATAAGCTTTCATCACGAGTTAATGACTTGATAATAACTGGAGTCTTGACTTGATAATAACTGGCATACCAAATTTTGTATAAATTAATTACAGGTAATTCTCCCTCAAGGACAGGTATAAATGATTTCCCCATGTTTCACAGGAGACATTTCTTTTCTTATTTTCCTTATAAAAGTAAGTATGGTGGTCATCTAGCAAACTTGTATGTGTCAAACTGAACAATGTATCTGTCACTTGCTGCCACAGACACAATGGTCTAGTCGACCCTAGCAACTGTCGCTAGGGAGCTGGGAGTGGTAGCCATTGTCCTGTGCTGCCAAAAATGTGGGTGTCTGGTGTCATTTCTCGCCGGTACATGGCCACACGCCGTCTATCAAGCTGCTAAATCATCACTCTTCACTCGGCCCTTTCGCCAAAAGATGCAATTTTCTGCCAAATTTGCTGTCATGAAAACAAAGGACTTGACATCAGTGTAGTATGTGGTATTGCATTGTGCTGACGGAGGTCCCGCTATCACACCCTGTCCTCCACCTCCCACACTCCATTCAGTGGGGCAGAAAAATTTATCTTTCCTTCTTGCTGTCAGACATCCTGTTCTGCTTGCGTCCTTAAGTCACTCGCGACTTAAGATGGGAGATACCACTTTTTCCCATCTACCAGCCGTGACATTCTTCCGAACTAAGAGCTTGGCCCCAGCTCATCACTCTTCTGAATAGCCCTCGCAGCCTCGGCCTGCCCCGGATTATTATTAGCGAGTGTTCATCGGGAATAATCCCGCCTTAGTGAGGTATGGCAGGTGGCTGACCTCCGCCTATTGAGTGCTGAGCCAGATAAGTCTATAGTCCTGCAAGTGTAGCCACAATCTTAGTGAAAGACGACGCAATGTCACATTTCAAATGTGCTGACATGTGCGCCATCTTGTGGCCATCTAATAGTTGATTTCAGACGTCAATGCAATTTCCTTGCATGCAATTGTCAAGCCAGTACAATTTTCAACAGCAGATATTTATATTTTGTGTTTGAATTAAAAATTTGCATACAGAATATCTTTGTTTAATAGTCTTATATATCTTACATAGAAAAAATGTCTCTCCTTTAAAACTTTTTTCATGATTCTTTCTTCACAAAATTAACACTTCCAATAGGTTCCATTTACCCGAGAGCTACCAAAAGTTGTTTACTATAGCGTAGATCTAATCTATATGCAAATATATAAATGAGAACTCCCAGTGGCATTCTAAGAACAGACACTGTCAATATTGACTGAACCATTTTGTATCATGCAGAAACTATAAATAACAGTTGATGCCCAATATATATTTGATCATGTATAAATGTGATCATATGAGGTCACAAATGGGCAACGACTATATGACAGTATTTCTTACAGGTAGAGATACCCAAATCCATTAAATCAAGAATTTCTAATGTCTGGTATGACTTGAGTGTAGTATTCTCATTTGATCACAATAATGTCTGACCGAAACATTGTATACATCAATCTTCTATTGTAAATTACCAGTGATCGTTTTTCATACATTGCATGGAAGGCATACATGTACATTACTAATGCCTCAGTCACATTTGCACCGATTTCAGTAAAGATGCCCGGCCGATGGGTATTTTTCACAAAAATCGGCAGGCAGTTCAGATTGCCGTGCGGGCACCGGGAGATCATCGGCCACAATTGGGCATATTTAAGACATCGGGCGGGTCATCGGGAACTTTTATCTGGAACATAAAAGTTGCCGGCGTTTCCCCGATGTCTTATCAGTAAATATCATCTTAAAGGGATTAAGCACCGATTTTGAAAAAAATGTTTAAATTTCACATATTGGTGATAAATGATGTCTATTTTGTTGTCTATTTTCTATTTTATTGATGCATCCCCATGTTTGCCTGTTAATTCTATTTTAACCAGACCCTAATCTATTGCCCCTTTATGAAAGCACACTTCATTCTTGGCATCATTTTTATGTGGAGTGTGACCATAGAGGCACTGAAAGGTAAAATGACGTCATCAGAGTATGGCAATATGCTTATGACGTCATCAAAGTTATTGTCCTTTGAATAGTGCCAGAATGACGTCAAACAGTGCTACCCTGTTTTGAGCCTCAATTGAGGTCAAACAAAGTTCACGCTACCCATGTTTACCCGTCACGTGCAGCTTATGGCCCAGACAGACCTGTGCTGGGAGTGCAACTCTTATGTCTTATAGTAACTTATATCATTACTCTATTATAATTTTAATTTATCATGATGTTCATATGTGGCTAAGCTTTCAATTTCACCGAATTGTAGAATTGGTGCTTAATCACTTTAAAGTACATGGCAGGGTCCCTGCAGTGTCCCGCAGGAACATCGGCAGATTATCTTAGGGCTGCCGGTGGCATCGTGCGGTGAAAATAGGATTTTTTTTATTTCATGTCTTCACAGGCCATCGTCAGATGATCTACTGGGGTCCCTACGGTCTCATATAGACGTCTTTAGGATGTCCTTCAGACGTCTGTCAAATGATATAGACGTCTTTAGGATATCCTACAGATGTCTGTCACATGATACAGACGTCTTTAAGATGTCCTGCAGACGTCTGTGTCATTTTTTTGCGGGTACCGTGCAGTGCCCTTTAATAATGTGACCACAGCTACAGCATCTCTTAGATTGTTGCTGATCAACTCCCCGGCGACCGGCAGACTGGGTAATCGGCCGATTGTTACTTCCCGACCGGCGCCCGGTGCAAATGTGACTGAGGCATAAATGTAATGATCAGTACAGCCATCCTATATATTCAATGTTAAAACTGTGTTCCAATGAACTTCATCTAAATGCCACCCTCCTGCATATATATTGAATCAATATTTCCCTCTTACAGTTCTCATATGACCCCTGCCTCCCCACATAATCTGCAGGAGGGGTGAGTATTTCCCTCTTACAGGTCTCATATGAACCCTGCCTCCCCACATAATCTGCAGGAGGGGTGAACATTTCCCTCTTACTGGTCTCATATGAACCCTGCCTCCCCACATAATCTGCAGGAGGGGTGAGTATTTCCCTCTTACAAGTCTCATATGAACCCTGCCTCCCCACATAATCTGCAGGAGGGGTGAATATTTCCCTCTTACAGGTTTTATATGAACCCTGCCTCCCCATATAATCTGCAGGAGGGGCGAGTATTTCCCTCTTACAGGTCTTACTAGATATGAACCCTGCCTCCCCACATAATCCGCAGGAGGGGTGAATATTTCCCTCTTACTGGTCTCATATGAACCCTGCCTCCCCACATAATCTGCAGGAGGGGTGAATATTTCCCTCTTACATGTCTCATATGAACCCTGCCTCCCCACATAATCTGTAGGAGGGGTGAGTATTTCCCTCTTACAGGTCTCATATGAACCCTGCCTCCCCACATAATCTGCAGGAGGGGTGAGTATTTCCCTCTTACAGGTCTCATATGAACCCTGCCTCCCCACATAATCTGCAGGAGGGGTGAACATTTCCCTCTTACTGGTCTCATATGAACCTTGCCTCCCCACATAATCTGCAGGAGGGGTGAGTATTTCCCTCTTACAAGTCTCATATGAACCCTGCCTCCCCACATAATCTGCAGGAGGGGTGAATATTTCCCTCTTACAGGTTTTATATGAACCCTGCCTCCCCATATAATCTGCAGGAGGGGCGAGTATTTCCCTCTTACAGGTCTTACTAGATATGAACCCTGCCTCCCCACATAATCCGCAGGAGGGGTGAATATTTCCCTCTTACTGGTCTCATATGAACCCTGCCTCCCCACATAATCTGCAGGAGGGGTGAATATTTCCCTCTTACATGTCTCATATGAACCCTGCCTCCCCACATAATCTGTAGGAGGGGTGAGTATTTCCCTCTTACAGGTCTCATATGAACCCTGCCTCCCCACATAATCTGCAGGAGGGGTGAATATTTCCCTCTTACTGGTCTCATGTGAACCCTGCCTCCCCACATAATCTGTAGGAGGGGTGAATATTTCCCACTTACGGGTCTCATATGAACCCTGCCTCCCCACATAATCTGCAGGAGGGGTGAATATTTCCCTCTTACTGGTCTCATGTGAACCCTGCCTCCCCACATAATCTGCAGGAGGGGTGAATATTTCCCTCTTACGGGTCTCATATGAACCCTGCCTCCCCACATAATCTGTAGGAGGGGTGAGTATTTCCCTCTTACAGGTCTCATATGAACCCTTCCTCCCCACATAATCTGCAGGAGGGGTGAATATTTCCCTCTTACATGTCTCATATGAACCCTGCCTCCCCACATAATCTGCAGGAGGGGTGAATATTTCCCTCTTACGGGTCTTATATGAACCCTGCCTCCCCACATAATCTGTAGGAGGGGTGAGTATTTCCCTCTTACGGGTCTTATATGAACCCTGCCTCCCCACATAATCTGCAGGAGGGGTGAATATTTCCCTCTTACGGGTCTCATATGAACCCTGCCTCCCCACATAATCTGCAGGAGGGGTGAATATTTCCCTCTTACGGGTCTCATATGAACCCTGCCTCCCCACATAATCTGCAGGAGGGGTGAGTATTTCCCTCTTACAGGTCTCATATGAACCTTGCCTCCCCACATAATCTGCAGGAGGTGTGAGTATTTCCCTCTTACATGTCTCATGTGAACCCTGCCTCCCCATATAATCTGCAGGAGGGGTGAATATTTCCCTCTTACAGGTCTCATATGAACCCTGCCTCCTGATACAATCTGCAGGAGGGGTGAGTATTTCCCTCTTACAGGTCTCATATGAACCCTGCCTCCCCACATAATCTGCAGGAGGGGTGAATATTTCCCTCTTACAGGTCTCATATGAACCCTGCCTCCCCACATAATCTGCAGGAGGGGTGAATATTTCCCTCTTACAGGTCTCATATGAACCCTGCCTCCTGATACAATCTGCAGGAGGGGTGAATATTTCCCTCTTACAGGTCTCATATGAACCCTGCCTCCCCATATAATCTGCAGGAGGGGTGAATATTTCAAGTGGTGCCGATTTGTGTGCCTGTCTGCAGTTTGTGTACAGCTATATCCACTCGGAGCAGCGTGTCTGGGGGTTTAACTGTGGACAGTGCGGACTAATGCGTCTCCTGATATTCTGCCGGACACTGCCGAATGACCTTGTGTCACATCAGCCAGACGCTGGATTAACAAGAAATATGGTGCGAGGGCAAACTCACACAAACCACCACATTCATTCTGTTTATATTAGTATGGACTGTCACAAAACTGTCCTTTTAGATAGACAATTCATCTTGTGATCATGTCTTTTGGGAAATCTGACTCCCCATGCAGCGGACAATAATGCCGACTGCTTATCTAAATGATCAGACCTTCTGGTTTATATCCTGTGTGTGTTGTTTGAGCTCACTGTGTGTGTATATCATGTGGGCATCTGCAGCATATCTCAGGCCAATGTTTAGGCCAAGAGTAAAGCCTTTGTCATTTTTGTTTGCATCGCAAAGATGGTCAGATTAATAAAGAATCGCATTCCAGTCTTGTTTTATTTTAATTTATATTAAATCTGTTGTAAATTGTAATGACTGTTTAGGCTAAGAAAAAAGCAATCATTCATTTTTTGCATTGAAAAAATTATCACAACAAGTAAGAAAGCATATTAGAGTTTGTTTGTTTTTAAAAATTTGAATTCATGTTCAATTTGTTGTCTATTAGAATAAATACAGCACAGAGCCCAAAAACCATCACCATTGTATTTGATGTCATGATCTGGTAAGAGAAAGTAAATATCTGCTCCTCTGGTCACATAACAAAACACATACCTGGTATTAATTTTAATATAAGTGAACCTGGTATTTCATCTGATAGAGCATTTACATCAATCCATGGACAGATGGACAGACACCCAGATGTTAATACCCTCCCACCACGCTTTACTGGGCGGTATAATTGCTTTCTTATAGAAAAGAAAATATTTTCGCCTCAGAATTATATATATGCAGAATAAACCTTTCCAGTGTAATATTCCATCTATTGTTTGTCATAATTTGGTAACGCATATATATTCTGTAGAAATGAATAGATTTTTTGCAGCTTAAGATGTAGCTTTGATAAATAAAACTTCTTTTGCCTTCTTATATCTGCTTACATGACTCTGACGGGAAAAGTTTTGATGGAATATGGCATCCAAATGAGATGAAATGATATTTGAACATGTCTCAAATATAATGAGGCTTTATAAAAGTGAGGCTTTTTTAAAAAAGATGCAATATTTCCTTTGTGACAAATGTAAATATTGGCACTATAAGTTTAATCTGTGGATATTGAAATAGGATCACAAAGTATGCCTTAACATGTTGCCTGAAAAGGTCAGAATTATTAGCATGTTAAGTGTGGGAAAATATTAAAAACTTGATGAAAATTGGAACTTGCAAAACACAGCTCAATCATAATGGATTCTTTGGAACAGACACTTTGGTAAATATTGGCTCATTGTTTGCGGGGCAATCTGGCTTTGTGAAATCGTTCATTGTTGTGAAGATTTCATAATGAAACCAATGATTAGTCAGTTGTGTAACCTCGGGGTTCCGCCGTCATCCGTCGCCTCGGCGTGTCACGGATCGTGATCCGAGTCTTCCGACTTGACATGCCACAATTGAAAATTGCATGAGCCTGAGAAGACAGAGGAAATGATAAATGGCGGAGTTGGGAGTTTTTTGGTGATATTTGCCTGTGGGCACAGATGTGTGTTTATTTGAGGGGGGGAGATGGGGTGAGAGTGTCTGTTCTACCCCTGTGGGATTATCACGCATGGTCTGGGATTATCCCACAGTTGACCACCCTCCAAAATAAAAGGGATCATATCAAAATGCTTAAATAATGAAAGGAAAAACATAGATGAACATTATTTTATAAACCTACTTTTTTGTAAAAGAACTCTACTACAATATAAAATATCACAGTCTTTGTAATGCACCAAAATGTCGGGCAGTTTACTGCTAAATCAAATATACAATAATTGTGAAAAATTGCTTTACACATGTTTTACAAAATATATTTTACAAGAACAATCTTTAATTATTGACAAATTAGAATTGGATTCTACCACAACTGGGAATTAAAATATCAAAAACATTTTAACTGAATAAAAGGTCCGCAATTTGAGCTGATCGTGAGCAGAAGCTATTTGTGTGGATTTTTCCCGTCCGCCTCCAGCAGCCTGGCACTTTTATTGCTGGATAGATTCATCTGTTTGGGTTATGAGTGCAGCCCCGAGAGATTGCTGGTTGGTTTCGTGAATGATACACAATTAATTCTCATCTGCATATCTTTGTTCTGAGCTAATTACCCATAAATACTCATCACCCATCCAGCCAATTGTTCTTTTTTGTCAACTCCTGTTTGTAACATCCCCGTCTTTTTATTAACTCATAAATAATTCTCAAATTTCAAAATGAACGATTTGCAAGGAATGCAAAATTAATAAATTCCAGGATGTAACGTCCTTGCTCAATATGGACGCCTTTTGTAAAAACTTCCTGCCAACATCCTTTTACTTAATTTTCAAAATTAATATCCATGTTTAGAATGTTCAAATTGTGATTTAGCCCAATGCCGACAAAAAGCAAGTATTCCCACTGTGGGTGATTCTCACAAATTATGGGTCCCAGATGCGAGTATCTTGCATCCTAATGCATTGTTAGACATATCTATAGCTTCACATGCTGGTCGTAAATTAATATCTTCTCCTAATACGATTAAAACCCTAAAATATGATGCAGCATACAAATGCATAACGCTCAATCAAAACAACTCATTTATCGCTTTATTCTAAATAAAAGCAACTAATATTTGTGGAACTGTGTGATTTAGTACAAAATAACTTCATTAAAACTTGATCATTGCAAAACAAAAACACTCAATTTATCACTTTGTAGAAAATAGAACAATAAATTACTTGTATTGGGTATAACGATCCAGTAGACAATTCAGATGAAACAGGAAGACGCCCAATAATCTTATCAAGTTCCATGTGCAAACATTTCCCCATATATTCCCTGCTTGACCCCAATAAAGAAAATCACGACTTTTCCACATAAAACACAGGGAAAGACCATCAGCACAATTCAGTAGCGATTATAAGCTTCTTTCCGTCGTAGTATCAATCATATTAATGTTTGCACTGCAGAGCTAAAGCGTCAATATCACGTCTTGATGAATTAGCTCCATCGTGCACCAAGGGTTAAACCACGAGTCACTCATCATCTGCTCCTCTGCCTCCCAAACGCAGCCTTCTGTCTCTTTAATTTTTTCATTACGTACCCAGACGTAACTTTGTGTTTCCTCGTTACTTTATTGTGGGAATGCCTGCTGGGTGTCATGCCACTTCACACATGCACTATTTTTCCTTCATAACAACTCCCGAAAAATCTATTTGGAACTCTTTATCATTATTTTTTTTGTAATTTTATAACATTCTATTTTCAGACAAAAATGATACATCTATATCGTTTGACATTTCTTGAAAAGAAACAATCAAGAAGAAAATTTACACAGTAAAATAAATGTAGTACATGAACAGATGGACAAAAATTGCATCTGATGTTCAGCCCCATTAATTTTCTGGACAACCTATTTGAATTAATTTGAAGGAATAAGGTACGATGGGAGGTACCACACAGCCTGAGGCAAGAACTGAGACAGACTTAGCTCTAATTACACATGTAACAATTGTCTGATGATATCACCACATTATCCACAGGGCCTTATCAAATTAGACCATTGAAATATGGTGTATTTGCCTTGGAGAACTGTTATTAAAATGAAAACTACTTTTAACTAATGGATAAATGGTCAAACTATTATTTAAAAATTATTTTCTCTTTAAGAGACTAAAGTGTAAGGTTGCCTAAAATGTGATGCAAATATTGTTGAAGTTCACAGATATTGCTGAAATTATGCAAATTTAATAACACTAAAGTTTCAAAGAATCTAGATTTTGACAAATACCAAGGATCTAAGATTGTAACAAATACCTTATCAATTTTGCAGAAGTTATCTATTCATTATAATACCACCATTTTATAAAATAATCACTCAAGTAGCCAATGAGATCTCAAGCCACTGTTATGCATTGTGTCCCAGTAGCAGGCTTCTATCTCTGACCCAGTGAGGCCTAGATTATGCGAACATTCATCCTCAATGGAAAGCTATTCATTTTTTTCAGATGATCTTAAAATCTGTCAGGAGAGCAATTTCTTCACAATAATTCTATCAGCACCTAAAGACTAAAGTTCACACATAGAAGCCTCTTTCATCTGCAAAACACACAAAGATAGCTCATCATAATCACCATAATTATCGCATAACAAAAACCAAATAAACTCATCCCCAGAACAAATATTGGTCACCATCAACCAGTATTTTATGGTTATTTTTTCATGGGGGATGATGTTTTTTTAAGGCACTAATGTGATTTATTGACGAGGGAAAGAAGCGATTAGCTATTGTCTCAGCACACAAATTGGTCGACGAAGCTAGGCTTAGCACATCTCATGACAATTTATGGCACTCTTCACATGATGTGTGCGGTGTTCTCGCCATGCCATATACATCAGACACTAAATTATGTCTATCTCTTGATACAGACTGGAATTATCTACAACACAATTCTGCACCATGTCTCACCAACACGTAATTATCTCATCCATGCATCATGATAAACGAATTATGCCCAGGAAAGATCTTTTTATTATCATACAGCATAAATGTTGATCTCATGCGCTTTGCCTGATGCATTCAACAATAAGGGTAAATCCAGTAAAATGTACAGATCAAAACCAACCTACTTTTGGGCAATTTCAAATCAGATTCACAGGATATCTACATTCATTTAAAGGATAAAAATACAAAAAGGATCAAAAGTTGTAAAAACATACAAGCGTTTGCTTTGGAATGGAGGACTTTAAGAGGAAACTTAAGTAAATATGGTTCAAATCATTTTTGTTATTTGGTGACATTAATATAATTCAAAAAGGAAGTTTGCTAGACAAATGGTTTATATCTTTTTTGACATAATTCAATTTCATAATCACTTCTTATCAAAATTATGGTATAATTACAGTAACCATTGCATTCTTGTCACTTCTGATTAAAGTTTCTTTTTAAAAAACTTCCCTTGACTTCCCAAGTCATGAGATCCCACTTGCATAACACACAAAAAGTCTGCATGCTCTCAAGATCAAAAACTCTATCGCATAATATTAAACTCTGTAAGGTCAAAGGTCATGAGCAGGGAGCCTACCAATGAGAGGGCAGCAATGAAACACCTGGTCTGTTGTCATGGTAATTGCTTCCCTTTGGCAACAGCCATTAGAACACATGGAATTTAAAGTTTGACTCAGACAAGAAGCAGACATTATTGTGAGATGCAGAAGTCAAAACATGAGTAATCTTTATGGATGACTCAAACCCACACGTCAAAATATCATGTGAAGAAAAAATAAAAAAGTCTGTTTTTATCTACTTGTCTTGAGTAGCTTTCCTGCCTTTAACATGGCAGGCATCGCAGTATGTTAACTTTCATAAAATTTGCAACAAAATATAATTGGCAATGATATTGTGAGAATAATGAATGAATTTATTTACAGTAATTAATTCATTTAAGTAAAAAAATACTTTCTCATAAATTTAGAAAACAATTTTCCAAGAGAGATTTTAAGTTGCACACCAAGTATTCAACTCTCCTGTACTTAGGTTATTTTTCTTGCCTAATTTTCAATTTTACAATTAAATCATATTTAATTTTAATAAATCTCATACATACATTTCACACCCATTCTTTACTTGATTAAAGAGCTAAAGGGTATTTTCACACATCCAAGTACTTTGGTCAAAATTAACATTGCAAATGATTTTTTTACACAAATTCCTATGAGCTTCAGAAAGTCATCGATCACCTAAAAGTTTGGAAGTTTTGATAAGGGGACTTAGTGTGTGCCCCCCACAGCTCTGCAGGGCAGGAAAGGAAATTGCCCTTTTAGCTTGGCAAAGCAGGCTGCAATGACTGTGTGCAAGAAACCAACTTCTACGCTTTATTCTTTGTTATATATAAATGGACTGAAGCAAAGCTCGTTTGTTTAGGTCTGATGACCACACTATGGTCAGACTCGTGTGGGCTCAGCTAAGATTTGAAGCAGAATTTGGTGAAAAAAAAAAAAATATATATATATGTAGTGATATATGTAGTGAGTTCAATGCAGCTGAAACACTTGAACATACCCATGAGAAAACTGTGATATAGAATTGCCTGATCTAAACAGAGAAAAAAAACCGGTAGGTTATATAGAACACTTCAGTAGAAAGATACAAATCTGATCAAAAACTGAAATCTGAAAGTGTTGGATGAGTCTTATTTCCTAGAAAACGACAGTCTGTTTGAATGTGTATTTATATATTTGGAAATATACTGTAAAGCATTTTACAGACATGATGTGGATGGTGAAATTGGATCATTGATTTTTTGTGTCATGATTTTGGGTAATGCTGTGTGTATAGTCAATGAGTTTTTCAACAAAATACACCCATTATTGGAAAATAATGGGGATAAAATTCTACTTTATGTCATATTCTCCATCAATGTTTCCCTGAACAAAAACATTGCACGATTTATGGACAAACATAAATGCCGCCTTGTAGAAAGTCCCGATCACTTGACTTGCGATTAAGGACATGAAATTGTTTCCACAACACAAAGTAGCAGCCATTGCAAACCCCAATTTGACTTCCTGGACAAATTGCCACCAAATTCGTACAAGGAAACCAGCCATTTCTGTGGAACCTCTGGGCTCCAATAAAAAATATGCTCAAAAGCAAATTTGTTCTGGGAACATCATAAATCTGGTGTGGTGGGAAAGTTGGCAAGCATTTTTGCCCATGGCCAGAAAATCCTGTGATTGTTTTGTTTGACCGTAAACCTATCCCTATTACTTTGTGGCTTAAGGTCCATATTTTGTGATTATGTCCTTGTGAAAAGGTCTGTATAAATCTTTGTGCCATCAGCATAATTGAACCTCAATTTGTTACCTTTCTGTGTCACCATTACCCATTAGTACGACTCATTGCACCATGTCGAGAAAACGCAACTTATGGGCGGCGTGTGACATGTTAGCGCCATCGGAGGCCGTGTGCATGGTGTCAATTCTACAAGCTTCAATAGCGAGCCACGCCAGGTCACTGAGGCGATCACTCTTCCGTCATAAAATGACCGCAATGCGTAATGCCACAATTGGCGGTCGGCATGGTGACGCCCAGAAACCACAATGCACCGAGACAAGCCTTATATCATGCACTGTTGCCACGGCGACCGTCATGACAATCTATGCCCTATACATGGATACATAGCATTGTTCATGAGGTCACATTCTCATCTGCCCCGTCCACATGTATGACCTCAACACTGCTTGTCATCCACGACTTCTTTTCACTTAGGGCATTTCTTACGATCGCCAACATCCCAGACATTAGTGCGTGGACTTGCTGATAAGTGATTTTATGTCGATACATTCTAGCTTTGCACCATACATCTTGTGAAGATAAAAAGTATCTATTGTGCAACAACACCGAGCAAGCTGTCAAGGTCATGACCAAGATGAAAGGTCACCATCATTCCTCAAGGTCAAAACACTTTCTCTTCCTTTATCTCCAAGATACCCCCATTTTTCATCATACTTATTTCAGCATTTGAGAGTGTCCAGTTTATCCATGTGACCATCAGCCAATGTATTGTTGTAATGTGTTCAATAATGCTTACTTATTATTCACAAATGTGATGTCCTTCTATCCAGACTGCAGCTCCTTTTGAGGAAAGACACCCAATATTATTCAATGGTAAAATTTCCCAAAAATTTAGTTGCTTTAAATCTAAATGCAGACAAATTACAGGTCATATTGTTCAAAAATGCAAAAAATGGTGAGGTGTACATTCATCTTAGTAAAGCTTAAAACTGTTGAACACACCAAATTGACCAATGTCACGTGCTTCCAATTCTTTGTTAAGTCTAGTGATGTAGTACTTGCACAGCCAAAACCTTCCATGGCTGCTGTTGTTCACAAGACAATCTATCCAAACATTCTGTGCATAAAGAAAGCCGCATCAGCACAATTAAAAAAAAACTGTAATAACTCATCACTTCCATAGACTGACTATAGACACAAAGGCAAAACGTAACTCTGTTTTCATGTAACTTGTCAGACAATAGCTAAAACCAGACAGAAAACGATCCATTTTATAAGAATTGCATAAGACCTATTGTTGTGAAAAATAAATCTACCTGCATTTTTCAAGACGAGACTGTATTTCTTCTTATATGAAATTTGATCAGGCCTACATGGTATATATGAATAGTAACATTTTTATGTTATAAGCTCAAAGAAACACTTGACTTTTTGGGGGCCAAATAAAATTCAATGTTTTTAGACATTACTATTTGTTCCAAAGTTTTCGTAATCTTGATTACAAAAACATAAACCTTGGGCCTTATAGTTGGTGCTGACCATTATCTAGAAATGCCTGCAAATTGCTTTATAAATGATAATATAAAGTATTTATCCAACCATATAGTTTAAGAACTATCAATGTTGCAAAAGTAGTGTATATTAATGTACACTAAGGCATGTTTTTTTTCTCTAAGCAAATATATCTGAAGTGAAACACTGGAGTAAGGAAGAGTCAAGGGGATTCAACAGTTTAGTAAGATTTATTTAAAATTTGGGCCTCACAGAAAAGATATAGGATTCATTTCCTGACAAAATTGCATGTTACCTGCAAATAGCTTTAAGTAATCCACCAAATAGTTTCAAATTTAACAGACAGACAGAATGACAGAAAGTTTCTCCCTCTCCCTGAAACAGTCAGCATGGCTAAAAATGATACTTTCAAGAAAACTGAAATACATATGAAATGAACTTTTCTGCAACTTTTTAAATGTACATTGTTAGCAAATGTTTTATGGTCACTTTCATTGAGCCTTCTTCTCATTTCCTTCATTTTCCATGTTGCGTGAAATTTGGGACTAAAGTGATGCTCATCCCAGGAAAAAAATCAATAGTGCAAAGTTGATTTTTTATTGTATAGAGGAAAGCTTCCTTTTTTGTGTGGTGACTTATAATTCTAACATAGAGAAAAGGACTGTGTCTGTTTTGAAACCTTAGCAAGGTCAAGGTCATGCCACAGAGGGGCATGATGGGAAATCTATAGACTGGACTCCACAATGAGGAACGACAGATCCACTCCAACAAGTGCCGAAATATCGCCATTTGTGTCTTCCCATGATGCATTTGCCTCTCATGAGAATTTACCCAAAATCCCCTGTTCTACACAACACCCGACAGTATACATTAATATCATGTTGCAACTACATTTTTATCATCTCAGCGGGCCAGTTGGGTTTTATGTTTGCAGGCAGAAAGACGTTGAGAGAGTTGTCCAGTATGGGAGCTTGGAGGAGGGGGACGGGGCTCATGTGGCGATACACACGGCTAAAGTTGGCCGAACGCGAGATGGTATCGCTGGGATTTCACTGCATGGTGTAGAGGAATTGTTGATGCAAATAAGGAGTGATGAGGGGAGAGGGCAGGTCGGCCGGGAAGGAAATCAAACGAGCTTTTATCTCCAGTAACGGGCAGGCCGTGTGTGCAGTCATCTTGTGTACACACGTCTCAGAGTGTACTCTCCATTTACAGAAAGCCACACACATATATATATATTCCTGTACTATCTTTCCTCCAGATGGACATCAAGCTGAAGCATCAAAAACTCAAACTAAGTGAGGAGGGAAGGCTCACAATTTTGACTTTGGGGGGGGGGGGGGGGTGACAAAAATAAAGAGGTCATTCAAATTTTGAGCATATATGTAGATGAAAGGTTTTAGTTACCTTCGAGGAGTAATCATTTTGTTAAAGATATCAATATTGTCCTTAGAAGATCTCAATATTGTCCTAATTAACAAGGTCTATAAAACAGAAGTCCACTGAGATATTGAATTTATCAATAAAATTCAAGGCTTTTCTTACTGTCATTTATATATTTGGGAACTTCTGAACATCATCTTTATTGCATTAACCATTCAATGTACCAATTAATAATTTGTGGGTGTGAGGATTTTACAAGCCCCGTTTCTGATATGATCTGCGTCGTGCCCTGTCCGGTATGACAACATTGATGAAGTCTATCACACCGATGTGACAAGCGTATTTAACAGCACTTTGAAAAATGGACAAGCTGAGGCCTAGACTTCATTATGTCAAAATCGTGCGGCACTCCAAGACGCTTGCACGGCTCTCAGATATTGCCCTCGGATACCGCCCTCCTTTATAAGGCCTTAAGATGTAATCTGCTTGAATTATGGCAGCTTTAGACAATGGCTGACGATAATCTTATTGCTGGCATAATTAAGTCTTTGTGTTTGGTGCGGGTCTGGGTGGCGTTGCCGCCATAAATGAGGCTATAGGGTTTTAGCAGCTCACCAATCTGTCTCAACATGCAGTATACCATCACCACAATGAAGGGTACAGTTCATCTATTATGCAAATTTGAGCACTTATCAAGCATAGGTAGAGTCTATCTTGTACTGTGGGGTGAGTTCTTGGTTATGCCACATCATATTATGTATAAGAGATTATGGAGCAAGTTTCAGCCTACTAGTAGCCATCTTTGGTTCAGTGATTTCCTAGTTTGGCTGCCACAATCACAGTTTATTCTGCCCCTAAAATAATACCTGTGAATGCACTCCTGACAAAACAGCATTCAACTTTTAATTCATGGATTACATTTGAAGTGAGGCCTCTCAGAGATTTGCTCTTGAGGGCAAAAAACTTAATGATTGGATATTTTACATAAGTTAGAGATTAAAACTTGTATTAGATACGTCACATCATTTGGGAAAGAATTATGCGATGATTAGTGTTAAATTTATTTTGGAAAAATGTTACATGATCTAATTTCTTGAATATTTCACTAAATATACAGCAATCCTAATATGTCCAAGTGATGATTATAAAACTTCAAAATGGTTGGAATTCAATCTGTATCATTCCTTTTTCCCTTAGCTAAGAATGAAGTAGCCATGATTTATTGCGGTCAAGAATCGCGCAATAAGGGACCTGTGAAAGCTTTATGTCACTACATATGTGAGTACCACATGACTGCGAGAACGATTGATGTAAGAGGGTCCAAGTGAGCACATTCTATGGCAGATGAGTGGAGAGACGTCCCTGGATGGTCATCTCATCCCCTAGGTCAATACAGACTGACAAATGACTGCCATTTCTACCTGCTCAGAAGTTACGTCCAACGGCCTCCTCCGTGCCTCTATGCGGTCAGTGCGCAGTCCCGTCCAGACTCTGATGTGGTCAGGTTAGACTTAATTCTGATTAATCATACTTGGTTCAATGGCTCAAGACTGTGAAACATGCTGATTATGTGTTACACAATGATTCAATAAAGGTTGTGAAAACGCCTAACCACCAATATAAACTTTCAGTATGTATGTATCAAAATATTATCACTTCATTAAAAAAATGAAATAAATAAATAAATTTGAAGATAAATGTTAATATAACAAAGCAATATATCAAACAGGCAGAACAAAATTATATATAAATAAATGGTGCAACATTACTCTCGAAACTTAAAGAACCAAGTCAGACCTCTGAGTGATTTATCAAGTGATTCTTCTTAATGTCTCATTGTGGCATTCAGAGTGACCATACTGACGTGTGTAGTGGAGGTGTGACTGGACAGGGAGCATGTGGTTCAGGAGGTCAATGTCCAGTTTGGGAGTTGTCAGGGAGGCAAAGGCTACAAGATGGCCGTCAGTGGAGCAGTCAGACAGAGTTATGGTCCCAGAATGGGTGTCAGGATGTGGTGTAGCACCCGTCTATCATGCTGGGGACCAGTCCATCATGGCTGTCTTCTGTCCGTGCAACATCGACGTAGAATACCAAATATGCTTTCATATGAAGTCTCAAAGCAGCCGGCCGACATGAGATAACCAATGTGTCGCCTGTTTACCATTCCTTCAGCATAATATGCTTACTCTATGGACAAACCATGTTTATTACTGAGTCTAAATGGAGGAACATCCTGTGAGCTGGGCTGTATGCACTGTATTTAACTGATGCTAGGTGACAGGTATTTCATAATGAGTGGTTCTTAGTCTCGGGTCAGTTCCCTAGCAACAAATTAAGAAAAGCATTAAATTTACAAGAAACATGATGTGTCTTTTAAATTTGTTAGCATATAACTATTTCAATGAAAGAGAGTTCTTGAGAACCTAAACATTGATCAAAGCTTCCCAGATAACACTCTATATAATTAAAGGTTTCAAACTATTCAGCCAAATGAATGAGCAAAATTCTGTTATTGCTTAATATTATTACTCATTAGAGTGCAGAGAACAATTGGGTGGGTTAATGGCAAATAATTAGTACTTACATCCATAATAACAGGTTTGAGCCCAGAGTCTGGGACTGAATGTCTAAGCTCTAAGGATAATGTGATCCACAACAAATATTATAAAAACTAGCACCTTTCAAAACTTCAAATAGGTTTGTGATCATTACTTGACATGGTTTTTCCATAAGCGAATATACCTGAATTCGGAGGTTAAACACTGGAGTGAAGAACATTTATGGAAATTAAAAAGTTGAATAGGGTAGAGCAGCAAATGCATTTGGACATATTGCATTACCATGAAAATCATTTGTTAGAAGATTACATCAAAATCTCTCCAGGTTCACATAATGAACCTTGCACAAGAACTTGGCCATGGTGAATATGGAGAAGATTTCTCAGTTTTTTAAAATCACTTTTAAAAAGTATTTGCCAAACTTTAGCATGAAACACTCCAAAAAAATAATTGACCCATCCCTTTATGGCAAAACATATGTGGAAACGGATTTCAGAGTGAATTGGCATCTTTCCCCCAAAAAATGATATAATTTGCTCTTTTTTTTATAGAATTCAAGGACTCTTTAGTAAATTATTATCTTGAATAAGTATTTAAGCAACAAGTTATGGTCAATATTAGTGCATAATATTGATTAAATTCAGAATTTTGTAACAATATCAACAAGAAAACAGGTGACCTTGAGACCTTGATTTAGGCTCCTCCAGTAATCATGATGAAATATATATAAATGTTTTGGTCTATAAAACTTCACTTGAAAAAGGACCATTATAATAAACATTTTCAAATAAATGACATTAAACCTATGAAGGCACAAGGACCCATGACGAGCCTCATTCTGGTGTTTTGCGGTGGAGGATGACACAAGGTCATTGGTATAACTTATACAGGAGGCAGAGGACACGGTGGCCACACCTCATACATATGGATGTCTCTACACAAACAAGGCACGATGGAGAAACACGTCGCCAGGTAACCATTAATCAACAGCTCACTGAATCTCATTTACACATTACATACCTATATCTATAAACTCTCTGAGTTTAGTATTCTTTTCACTATTTTTTCATGTTTGTCTTCAGATCACGGGATTCACCACAGTGTGGACTGTTTTACTGATACCAACCCGGCAAAGTTTCTAAATATGTCAGTGCAAGCAAACCAATCTATTTATGACTCAAAATTCCACATTTAAAAGAGAGATTTTGGCATCTTCTTGCTGGTTTTGATCCTTGCAACAACTGGGCGAAATGTTACAATTTTCCACCAGGTCAGTCAAAAATTCAAATGACCCATATGACTTATTTCTTCCTTCAGACCAGATAAGTCTCTATTTCACCTTGTTACCTGGTGTCTCTATCTCATCCCATAGACCAGCATCTCTATCACATCCTTTGAAATAGAGAATTTATCCGAAAACAGTCTCTATCACATAATGTGAACCAGTGTATCTATGCCACCCTTTGAATCAGTGTCTACCTCACACCACAGTTCAGCATCGCTATCATATCCTTTGAAACAGAGTATATATATTGAAACAGTGCCTCTATCTCATCATATGAACCACTGGCTCTATGAATCAGATGGGATGATCTAAAGGTTGTGGGTTTGATTCCTGGCCATTCTGAGATTGCATTCATTTTATAATTTTGCATATGAGCTGAAGGGCGAGTTCACCCATTGTCCTTGTGAATTTGTGACCAGGAGGGTTGTCATGTCAAGGACCTGCGACACAACAATTCAGTAAGGCACACACCAGTGTCTCTATCCCAGCCTGCACACACCAGCGTCTCTATCCCAGCCTGCACACACCAATTTATACCTCAGTGATGCGCGTATTGATGCGATTTCGAATGAATACGAGCATGCCGATTATTTGTAAAGTATTGATTAGCCATCTTTAGACTGGTTCCCCATCGAGTGTCAAGAACATCGTGTATATACACAGATGGCGGCAACCAGTCTATGGCTGTACGCGCCATTTTCGGGTCACGTGACGGGGTCAAATGAGGTGCGCTTTGTTTACAAATGTTTGTAACGATAAATATCTTGTTTCATGTATCATTTTTTTTAAATACAGTAGTTGTCTGAGGTATAAAAACAAAACATACCTCGTCGGTCAGCTGTGTGAGCGGATTCAGTTCGTTGGTGATGGCTGACGGATACCCTTCGCCTTCGGCTCAGGGTATCCGTCCGCAATCACCAACTCACTGAATCCGCTCACCCAGCTTCCCGACTCGGTATGTTTTGTTATAGTCTTTATCCCAGCCTGCACACACCAGCGTCTCTATCCCAGCCTGCACACACCAGTGTCTCTCTCCCAGCCTGCACACACCAGTGTCTCTATCCCAGCCTGCACACACCAGCGTCTCTCTCCCAGCCTGCACACACCAGCGTCTCTCTCCCAGCCTGCACACACCAATGTCTTTATCCTAGCCTTAGACTATGCAGTCCAATCTATATATAGGACTATCAAGGACATCTCGTTGCAATGGGTTTGTGCAGCGGGCGAATAATGTCACTATTATGGAGGGTTTGCTCTGATTGGTTGACATAAATATAGAACAGGGAAACCCTAAACAACAACCACAAGTTCCAGTGACGTGTGACCGGAATTCCGGGCAAAGGCATACGGGCACCTGCGAGCTGGTTTATTGTCCATATATATGGACATGTTATTGTCTATCCTAGCCTGCACACACCAGCGTCTCTATCCCAGCCTGCACACACCAGCGTCTCTCTCCCAGCCTGCACACACCAGTGTCTCTATCCCAGCCTGCACACACCAATGTCTTTATCCTAGCCTGCACACACCAGCGTCTCTATCCCAGCCTGCACACACCAGTGTCTCTATCTCAGCCTGCACACACCAGTGTCTCTATCCCAGCCTGCACACACCAATTTATACCTCAGTGATGCGCGTATTTATGCGATTTCGAATGAATACGCGCATGTCAATTATTTGTAAAGTATTGATTAGCCATCTTTAGACTGGTTCCCCATCGAGTGTCAAGAACATCGTGTACACAGATGGCGGCAACCAGTCTATGGCTGTACGCGCCATTTTCGGGTCACGTGACGGGGTCAAATGAGGTGCGCTTTGTTTACAAATGTTTGTAACGATAAATATCTTGTTTCATGTATCATTTTTTAAAAATACAGTAGTTGTCTGAGGTATAAAAACAAAACATACACTCGTCGGTCAGCTGGTTGAGCGGATTCAGTTCGTTGGTGATGGCGGACGGATACCCTTCGCCTTCGGCTCAGGGTATCCGTCCGCAATCACCAACTCACTGAATCCGCTCACCCAGCTTCCCGACTCGGTATGTTTTGTTATAGTCTTTATCCCAGCCTGCACACACCAGCGTCTCTATCCCAGCCTGCACACACCAGTGTCTCTATCTCAGCCTGCACACACCAGTGTCTCTATCCCAGCCTGCACACACCATCACCTCTATCCCAGCCTGTATATTACACTGATTGTGAGAGTTTTGATAGGAGTGGGGAGCACAGCTGGCACTGTACCATTACGTGTTTTTCCCTTAAGCCAACATACCTGACAAAAAGAGGAAAGTCTCAGGTAAGGGTACCGTAGGTAGAGATTAAAAATATGAGCTGGCGTCCTGCTGGGAACACTTGCTTACTGAGATTAGTACTCAGATTAGTGGGGTGTGTAGTCACTTTCACATGTCAAAAATAGTGGGCAAATCACTGTACACATATCTGAGCATTATAACTACATATGTTTCTTATGCAAATTGTGGTTTTATTTGACAATTAAAATAATGATTGCCATATTTGAATTTATTTCAAATATAGAAATTCTAATTCTATATTGTTAGTAGTGTTTAAACAACTGTGAAACTAGAGAACTATTTTAGAGGTATCAACACCATTTCCAAGAAGTGATCTTTGCACATATGAGTACATGCATTGTTGGCTGATCTCACTGGACAACAGAGAAATGCACATACAGGTGACATGTGACCTGTTGATTTCCATCCTGTCAGTGACTGATAGGGTCAAATATTGACAACTACACATTTTGAAGATCTTGAAAATTGTTTTGGAATATATAATATACCAATCTGATTCAATGTATTTAAGAATGAGCATTGTTTGCAGGTATGTTTTAAGTGTTGATGAATTGTAACAACACCTTAGATAGGTACAGTCCATGTTTATTTTTAAATGTGAATCCAGGCGAAATGTTGAGTGAGCAATCCTGCCATGAGAAAAGGTCAAAGCATATCATCAGACCTGTGAAACACATAATAATGCTGAAACATTGGGAACTATTGCATCGCACTGGATTTATTCAGAGATGCTCAAGGTTGGCCTCTTGATCAACTTACTCGAAGTTTAAAGTCTATGATAAATTCTTGAAATTGGATCCATGTTATAATTCATTTTTTTTCTAAACTGAAATAAAATTGGAATATGAAGATTTCATATTTGTTTTCTGCATATAATTACTATTTTTTATATTTTCTATGTTGGCAAAAACATAATCAATTCTATATGTTCTGACATGCATATTGCTCAAATATTACCCCAGTATGAAGATTTTATATTTGTTCACTATATAAAGTCAGTATTTTTCATATTGTCTATGTTTGCAAAATAAAATAATAAAAATTATATTCTTCTGATATACAAATTGCTCAATAAGAACTTTAATATAAAGATTTCATTTTTGGGAGGTATCAAATCATTTCTATTACTTTATATTCTTCTGCATTTGCAATAGACAAATCAATTTATGTTTCCTGAAGTACATATCACTCAAACAGAACCCCAATATTAAGATTTCACCTTCAGCATGAAAATAATACTTTTCCCAACCAGGATTCGAACCCTGGACCTTTAGCATAGAAGACAGACATCTTAACCACTGAGCTATGTATCACCCTGTGTCAGTACTGTAGAAAACTTGTCACAGCATTGTATGAAAATTGAAATTGTTCCATTTCTTTGCTAATAAAGACATTTTATTTTATTTTTTTGTATTTTCTCCATTTGCCAAAAAAAAAAAAAAAAAAGAAAAAAAAAAAGAAAAAACACATTTTATGTGTTCTGACTTTCATTCTGCTCTAAAAAGACCCCAACATGAAGATTTCACCTTTGAAGATTTCACCTTTGTTTATTGTATCGTCATTATTTTTTATAATTTTTATCAAAATAAGAAATGTTTCAATTCTATATGTTCTGATGTGCATGTTGCGAAAATAAAACTTCAAAATGAAGATTTCAGTTTCAGCATGAATAAAAAAAAAATATATTGTTCCCGGTGGGAATCGAACCCCAGACCTTTAGCATGGGAGACAGATGTCTTACCCTCTGAGCCATGTTGATTCGTATGTTTTGACCTTCTCAATGGTAAATCACACAAATAGTCAACATCTTTATCACTTGATCAAATTATTTTTATAAAGGAATATTCCGTTATTTCACACAACAGCCTAAATTAAATTTATAGAGTAAAATTTTCCAAAAATATGTTTGTCTAAGATGATATCAATAGAAATGCAAATCGATAAAAAGAAACAGATATCTATAACTCATCTCTCATTTAAATCTAACCATTTTCTAGTTGATTCTCTGTAGGTAGGTATATAAGGTTAGCATATAATAATTTATATTGAATATGAGGTGTGTCATATAATGTCTATACACCTTTTACATATTTAACTCGAACACATAAAACAGAGAATTGAAATTAGCCAAAGAAATCAGTTACTGGAGAGGTGCACATTTTTCTGGAGAAGTCATATGGAAAGTAGTCCGGTAGGATGTTAATTTCATAGGGAGTTAATGTGTTAATATGTACTCAATGAGTTTACTCATAACAGAAATCAAGATGGCCGAATGTTGGTTGAGAAAGTGCTTGATTTCTCTTAAGGGGAGTACACGTCATGATTCTCAACATTCTGTGTTGTCTAATCACCCTCATCCCATGTTTTGTGTAACATCCACATCTTTTGCAACATTTACTCCCAAGCAGTGTATCCATCAACAATGTTAAATAAATGAGCTACAAGTTAATAGTTTTGAACATGTCCACATAAAAGTGATCCACATTTCCCCCTGTTTGAATGACATTCTGACATGAAGACATCCTGTGGAAGTTTGACATGAAGATTTCTTGTGGACTTTTTATGCATGTCTTAAGTATTATTCAACCCTGTAATCTGTAATAATAAAGTACCAACATGACACCTAGAAGACATGTCAAAGTATTACGAATCTATCAGAGTCAAATGGTTAATACAGTGATGGTGTATTGACCATCAGAGTCACATGGTTACAGTGATGGGGTATTGACCATCGGAGTCACATGGTTAATACAGTGATGGTGTATTGATCATCGGAGTCACATGGTTAATACAGTGATGGGGTATTGACCATCGGAGTCAAATGGTTAATACAGTGAAGGGGTATTGACCATCGGAGTCACATGGTTATTACAGTGATGGGGTATTGACCATCGGAGTCACATGGTTAATACAGTGATGGGGTATTGACCATCGGAGTCACATGGTTAATACAGTTATGGGGTATTGACCATCGGAGTCAAATGGTTAATGCAGTGATGGGGTATTGACCATCGGAGTCACATGGTTATTACAGTGATGGGGTATTGACCATCGGAGTCACATGGTTAATACAGTGATGGGGTATTGACCATCGGAGTCACATGGTTAATACAGAGATGGGGTATTGACCATCGGAGTCAAATGGTTAATACAGAGATGGGGTATTGACCATCGGAGTCAAATGGTTAATACAGTGATGGGGTATTGACCATCGGAGTCACATGGTTAATACAGTGATGGGGTATTGACCATCGGAGTCACATGGTTACTACAGTGATGGGGTATGTGACGACAAGGTGCTGCTGCTGCCCATCAAGGTAAGAGCAGAGCAAAGTGGGATGTGTTTGATGTGTACAAGCCACTCACGCTGAAACCAGGCAGCTTGGACTGACACTGAACAGCCTCCTCGCTGACTCCTTACACTCCCTGAGTGAAACCACTATGTTAAAGTCCCTGAATGAAATCACTATGTTAAAGTCCCTGAATGAAATCACTATGTCAAAGTCCTTGAGTAAAATCACTGATTCCTTACACTCCCTGAGTGAAATCAATATGTTAAAGTCCCGAAGTGAAATCACTGACTCCATACACTCTTAAAATGAAATCACTATGATAAAGTCCCAGAACAAAATCATTATGTTACACCCCCTGAATGAAATCACTGCCTTGTTAAATCACGATATGAAACTGATGCCTTGGTACATCACTAAATGAACTGATGCCTTGTTACATCATGAAATGAACTGATGCCTTGTTACATCATGAAATGAACTGATGCCTTGTTACATCATGAAATGAACTGATGCCTTGTTACATCATGAAATGAACTGATGCCTTGTTACATCATGAAATGAACTGATGCCTTGTTACAATTCCTCAATGGCACAAAAGCCTTGTTACACTCTTTAATTAACATCAATGCCTTGTTAACCACTTGACCAGAATAACTTTCTTGTTTAAACTCCTTGGGAGACAACTACCTTGTTACACTACCTGAATGAAATTACTGCAATGTTACACTCCTTCAGTGGCATCACTGCATTGTTTCACCCACTGGATCAGATGACTAAATGGTATTACTCACTGGATGCAATAATTTCCTTGTTGTACTCCCTGAATGAAATCTTGTTACAGTCATTGAATGACATCACTAGCTTGTTAAGTTATCCTATTGAAATCATTACCTTATTACCTTTTTCAGCATCACTGTCTTGTCATCAATACCTATTTACCTTCCATGATTGACATCAATGCTCTGTTGCACTTCATTATTGACATCACCGTTTTCCAATATTTCCTGATTTAAACCATGGGTTTGTCACGTTTTTGTATTGACATCAGTGCCTTTGTGTATTTATGTGTATATTCTAATCTAAGAAGTGTATTTTTAGTTCCTATTATCGAAAAAGACCCCATTCAGGCTTGAATTAATATGAAGGAAAAGGAGCCAATTAAATATATAAAATATTGCATTTTTTCCTATTATGAGCATGATGAGTGTCTCAGGAATGTTTGTCCACACAAAACAGCCCCCTGGAAGCTTCATGGGGGACATTATGCTTCAGCAGCTATCCTTTTCTCTGACACACTGTTTTGGTTGATCGCAACACACGCATTTAAACATTTAAAACAAATTGACATGTCATGACTATATTTTTGTCACAAAAGTTTGGAAAATTAAAAATATAAAAAAAAAACCAGAAAGATTTATCCTGTCCAGGTGTTCTGTGCATTATGCGAGCGGCGGAGACCAGACTAAGCCCGATTTGTAAGCCGCTAGCGCAGTGATCCACGTCTGATGCCTTACGCTTCGTCTGGCCTGCAACACAAGCCAAGGAGCACACCAAATTGGCCAATATTGCATCCCTAAGATTTATACATTCTCGACATAAGAGTCATTCATGAATGTTGTTTTGTCTGCGATTCCCATCTCAGTATTTTTTTTACCTTTTTTTGAAAAGATTCTAGTTTGAATTATGTGAACTCTTTTTATTCTCACTTGAACATGCCTATTTTCATATTTTGTGTCCATAAAAACCTTTCCATAGATACCATCAGTAACAAGGCCACGGGCCGTGGCGCAGTTGGTTAGAGCGCCAGCTTATTAGCACCAGTTCCTCTGTGGTGATCCAAAGATCGTGGGTTCGAACCCCGGCCGTGCCGAGATTGAACTCATGATACAATTTCACATATGAGCTGAGGCCCGTGCCTAAAGGGTTAACCCGTTGTCCTTGTAAATCTGTGACCGGGTGGGTTGTCATGTCAAGGACCTGCGACATGACAATTCAGTGAGGCAGCACTATATCTGCTACAAGTAGGTCTCATCACGAAATGACTGAAATAATGTTGAAAGTGATGTAAAACCCCAAACAAACAAACAAAAACCATCAGTAACAGGTATGTGTCAGATATAATGATGCTGAATTTCCTCTCACATTTCACTCATATGAAGCTAAAATGAGGGAGGTTTTAACGTTATAACAAGGATTCTGTTGTGAATGTGTATTCCCATAAAGTTAAAATGATTATTTAAAATTATGTACCAAAATTAATAATATTCACTTGGGAAACTTGTCAGATGCATGATGTATGGCAACTTTTAGTGAAAATTTTTCTTTTGCACAGAAACTATAAATTATGGACAGTTGGGCTGCCACTGAAAACAGAGCTCACAGGTGCAGAGTGCAAAAAGAAACACAAGTTACATGGTTAAATACCATTGCAAATGATACCAAATAAGGCAATTTGGAAAGCCATTAGATTCCTAAATAGGCTTAAACACCTCTTTAAAACCAATTTCCCAAACCAGGGTCACTCTTTGCAAAAACCGTCCAAACAAAAAGTAAGTAGTTTACAGTGAAAGTGACAATGGCCTTGTAGGATATTTGAGAGTCAATTTCACTGAGGTCATGACCTTCAGACTGATTGTCATAACTCTTATGTAAAAAATTGAGAGCTTGGTGAGAAAAGTCTGAATTCAAACAAGCCAGAAAACAGCTGAGATGAAAGAATAACACACCTATGTTCACTTTTGAAGATCCTTATCGATAAAATTGGTTATTCAATGTGTACAATTTCAAAACTACACATTAAGATGTTCTTTTCAGCTCAATCATGAGAGATAATTCCTATTATATTTCAAAAGAACAAAAAGGTCACATGCTCTTTTCAAGATTTTATCCCACAAATTGATGGCTATATATTCCTACCATATTTTATGATTTACAAAACAGCACATTGTGTGGCCAATTTATAAGAGATACAATAAATAAAAAACTACACCCATATCTTTTATATAACATTTCAGCCATTTAATATAAAAAAAGATTTTACTTACAGGCTTTGTCCATTCCAAATTCAGAATAAGAGCGTGATAAATGCATCCAATCTCTGGAAAAAAAGAGAGAAAAGTTTTCTTCACAGCAATTTATTTTAATTGAATGAGGACTTGATGCTACACTGGATTACAGCGTTTTTTTTGGTCCAAATAGAAACTTGTGATAGATTTTAATTCTGGGAGATTTCCATGGTTTTAGTGGCGAATCTTCACTAAAGTAATCACAGTTAAATTTAATCACCAAATTTTTAAATGGAAAGGATAATTTGTTGAAATAAGAAGAATTGAAGAGGGAGTGTCATCCCGGGGGCTTTATCCAGGCAGTTTATAATTAGAGGAAAGAGCTACAAACTGGAAATTACACCCGAATGAAGTACAATATTTTCAATGTTGATAAGCAACTTTATAAAACATCATTACAACTCGTGCCTTTTAACACATTTTGTGTTCATCTTCTGGCAGGGAATGATAGTCTAAAGCCTATATACTGGGTTGTTGGCATTTCCGATCGTTCCCATGTTCGACCATGGTATGTTTAACAGAGGAAAAGAATCCTGTCCCCCTGTTTGACCTTGGCTGGAAGCAGAGACCCAACAAGAAATTGGCTGCAGTTAAACTGTAACACCTCAATACATACCAAATATCCTTCGAGAAGGCTAATTCACCCTGAATGCCAAACTTATGTTGAAAAAAGTGGAAAGTAGGTAATTTGATCCATAATGTATGGTTGAACCGGTTATGGTCAAACAGGGGAATAGTTGAATAGGAGATTGGTTGAATAGGGACATGGTTGAATTGGGGAATGGCTGAATAGGGGAAAATTTGAATAGGGGAATGGTTGAATAGGGGAATGGCTGAATAGGGGAATGGTTGAATAGGGGAATGGTTGAATAAGGGAATGGTTGAATAGGGGAATGGTTGAATAGGAGATTGGTTGAATAGGGACATGGTTGAATTGGGGAATGGCTGAATAGGGGAATGGCTGAATAGGGGAATGGTTGAATAGGGGAATGGCTGAATAGGGGAATGGTTGAATAGGGGAATGGCTGAATAGGGGAATGACTGAATAGGGGAATGGCTGAATAGGGGAATTGTTGAATAGGGGAATGGCTGAATAGGGGAATGACTGAATAGGGGAATGGCTGAATAGGGGAATGGTTGTAACATCCAGTCACCATACACTGCATATGCATCATATGAGATGTTGTCTACTCATCCTCCAGTTCAGTGGGGTGTGGGTGGCTAGTGCCTGGCCAATCTCAATCCTCCCTCCCATCTCTGTTGCAGCATTCATTCCCTTCTGAACACATTCAATTTGCCGTCAGTTGCAGTGTAACAGGTTTAATTTGTCCCAAACAAGCGGCAAATTGACCCGGTGTCAGAGTAATTGTGGCCAAGTTGGACGGAGAGTCCGGAGCCAGGATGGGAACGGGACTGGTCAGATGTGACCAAAATGCTGATTGCCTTACCTGTGCATTTCATACATTTTGATAACAAAGCTTAGTTGCACAGCTTAAGTGCCCTTATTGGCTGAGTCTGTTGCAAACTCGACCTCAGATCTTCATGTTTATTGGCAGCTTCTTAGCAGTACATGTGAGCAAAATTGACAACTTGGATGCTCTTGTATTGCTTAATTTGGTTCACATATGGGTGCAGCCAAAACATGCAGAGAGGTTCTGATGGGTGCAACTGATGTGATGATAAAACGTGCAGAGAGGTTCTGATGGGGGCAACTGATGTGATGATAAAACGTGCAGAGAGGTTCTGATGGGGGCAACTGATGTGATGATAAAACATGCAGAGAGGTTCTGATAGGGGCAACTGATGTGATGCAAAGAGGTTCTAATGAATGCAGTGGACATACGCAGGAAAGTTTGATTAGTGTCCGTAAGACATTCTGAAACATTCATGCTTCTAAACCTGGATAGGTTGTTAATTCCTCAGTCTCTTATGGTATAAACATCCATTCCACTGAGTTAAAGCACTTGATTAAAGTATGCTGCATCAACATACCTGCGGATCAATTAGATAACTCTGGGGGATTCTCAACTCATTACCGGTAATTCACACTTCCCGGATAAATCTCAACAATGCCAATTTTGTGGTATCTCTGGACACAGGAAGAGTAATTTCTCTTTCCAGCAATGTGCTTTACCGGGTAAGGTAAAAGGCATTTGTTAAAACCCTATTTTGGAGTAGAGATATTTTTTTAAGAGTTACAGCTTTCAAATGTTGCGAGAGGTCAAAAAAAGCAAACACAGTTCACTTTTTATATAATTTGACCATGCATCTCTTGGGCACTGTGTTGGTCCAACTGTATCATGACCTTTATCCTTATTACATTCAAAGACCTTTTTGAATAACTTTCAGTGAAATTTCATTAATCTACAACTCATATCTGGACATCTCTTTGCTTACATATCAAAACTAATACCGGTAATTGTTAAAGCACTGAAATATGAAACCTTATACAATGTGTTAGTTGGTTATTATCTTTTTGCTGTGTTAAATGTGAAACAAGCATATCACATACACATCCCTAGCCCTGAGATAATGTCAAGTCTGTGTTAAGACATCAGTGTGATTTCAATGGCCTGTTTTACAGGTGGTGATGGTGCTGATAATGCTTGAACCTGCCACTTAAGTCATCTCCAGTTTCACATGGTCCCTTAACTCCCGCACCTCTCCACGGTTAAAATGTGCGATATAAACATTTGCGTCTAACATTACAACTCAATCGTCCAATCACATTTCGCTCCCCCCAACCCTCAAAAAAAAAGAAGATGATTTCAAGATTCTTTTGATAGAACCCAGTATCTCTTTGCACAACTGCAGCCTTGTATGGTCGTTAATCAAGTGGTGTAATAATAGGGTGAATGGTTGGGTGGCAGTCATGGCAGGTGAACACATACTGGGTGTATAATTACACCAGACACCCTGTATATACCCAGCTTTGTCTATGCAACTTTATCCTACTTTGAGCTCACGAGGGGGCGCTGCGACTTCTTTTGGTGGAAATGACCCTGTGTCTTAAAGGGTCAAGAATCATCATGTTTTACCAAGTTTTATCTCAAAACTGTGCAAAAATGTCTGAATTGTGTTGCATCCATAAAAATGCCATTGAAATGAAAGCAGCCAATACCACAAATATTTTTTTTCTGAATATTCCAATTTAAAAGAGTCCATTGATAAGAGAGAAAACCTTTGGCACAAAACAAATTCTTGACTTGTGAAAAGTACATACTTAACATTTGGAGATATTATTCTCATTCCAAATAATTATGATTCATATCTTGCACAGGCAGAAATCTTGTATTTGTTCAAACTGTCTGGGAGTTTAACAAACAGATTTATTTTTAATCCAAAATTAGTATGGCCAACATGACATTTCAGAATATCTGCATTAACTTCATATTTTATCAGTCTATTTACGGCTGTGTCACGTACCTATTCCTATGATCTCAAGTACATTTAGTCACATTTGTGCCACGTTCCTATTGCCATGATTGCTAAGATTTCAAGTCAGTCTTGTCACAGCTGTTCCAGGTACCTATTGCTGTGACCACAAGTCAGTTTTATCATAACAGCTGTACCAGGTACCTATTGCTGTGACCACAAGTCAGTCTTATCATAACAGCTGCACCAGGTACCTATTGCTGTGACCACAAGTCAGTTTTATCATAACAGCTGTACCAGGTACCTATTGCTGTGACCACAAGTCAGTCTTATCATAACAGCTGCACCAGGTACCTATTGCTGTGATCACAAGTCAGTCTAATCATAACAGCTGCACCAGGTACCTATTGCTGTGATCACAAGTCAGTCTCATTATCACAACTCTACCGGGTACATATTGCTGTGATCACAAGTCAGTTTTATCATAACAGCTGCACCAAGTACCTATTGCTGTGATCACAAGTCAGTTTTATAATAACAGCTGCACCAAGTACCTATTGCTGTGATCACAAGTCAGTTTTATTATAATAGATGCACCAGGTACCTATTGCTGTGATCACAAGTCAGTCTTATTATCACAACTGTACCAGGTACCTATTGCTGTGATCACAAGTCAGTTTTATCATAACAGCTGCACCAAGTACCTATTGCTGTGATCACAAGTCAGTTTTATAATAACAGCTGCACCAAGTACCTATTGCTGTGATCACAAGTCAGTTTTATTATCACAGCTGTACCAGGTACCTATTGCTGTGATCACAAGTCAGTTTTATCATAATAGATGCACCAGGTACCTATTGCTGTGATCACAAGTCAGTCTTATTATCACAACTATACCAGGTACCTATTGCTGTGATCACAAGTCAGTTTTATCATAACAGCTGCACCAAGTACCTATTGCTGTGATCACAAGTCAGTTTTATAATAACAGCTGCACCAGGTACCTATTGCTGTGACCACAAGTCAGTCTTATCATAACAGCTGCACCAGGTACCTATTGCTGTGATCACAAGTCAGTCTCATTATCACAACTCTACTGGGTACATATTGCTGTGATCACAAGTCAGTTTTATCATAACAGCTGCACCAAGTACCTATTGCTGTGATCACAAGTCAGTTTTATAATAACAGCTGCACCAAGTACCTATTGCTGTGATCACAAGTCAGTTTTATTATAATAGATGCACCAGGTACCTATTGCTGTGATCACAAGTCAGTCTTATTATCACAACTGTACCAGGTACCTATTGCTGTGATCACAAGTCAGTTTTATCATAACAGCTGCACCAAGTACCTATTGCTGTGATCACAAGTCAGTTTTATCATAACAGCTGCACCAAGTACCTATTGCTGTGATCACAAGTCAGTTTTATTATCACAGCTGTACCAGGTACCTATTGCTGTGATCACAAGTCAGTCTTATTATCACAACTGTACCAGGTACCTATTGCTGTGATCACAAGTCAGTCTTATTATCACAACTGTACCAGGTACCTATTGCTGTGATCACAAGTCAGTTTTATCATAACAGCTGCACCAAGTACCTTTTGCTGTGATCACAAGTCAGTTTTATAATAACAGCTGCACCAAGTACCTATTGCTGTGATCACAAGTCAGTTTTATTATCACAGCTGTACCAGGTACCTATTGCTGTGATCACAAGTCAGTTTTATCATAATAGATGCACCAGGTACCTATTGCTGTGATCACAAGTCAGTTTTATTATCACAGCTGTACCAGGTACCTATTGCTGTGATCACAAGTCAGTTTTATCATAATAGCTGCACCAGGTACCTATTGCTGTGATCACAAGTCAGTCTTATTATCACAACTGTACCAGATTGTCACAGCTGCTTTAATATCAAGTTAATCTAGTCACAGCTGTGTCATGTTTTCTATATTATCATGTATATTTGTAATCTCTAGTCAGTCCAAATTTTACCTAATAAGATTTTTTTTTGCAATTTTTTAAATGCAAAATTTGTGACCTAGCACTGAGCAAGCAGGGCCGTCGAGACACTGTTGTGTGGGTGTCAGTGCTGTGATCGCAGGTGGTGGATTTATGCGTTCTTCTCATCAACCACATTTCATCCAAGGACACCAGCCTGTTTGCCGGGGACACTGACAACTCTACATCAACTTGTCTATGTAATTACGATCTGAATACAGCCCAGGTGTTGCACACTACACCAAACAGCTCCACGCTTCTCGACCTCACTCTCACCAGTTTACAACATCAAAAAAACTCAGTGATTTACAAATGTAATTGAATTTGAGTAAATTTACATAGCCATGCATTTTAAAACACAAATTATACAACTGATTTAATCTTATCAAATTAACACAAGGTACACATATTTTATGCAAATCTTACTAATCTAGAATAAAATTTTGAGTTAAAATGAAGTGAAACAGAATTTGTTTGTCACAAAATGAATCTGCAAGAAATTGTAGATCATAGCACATGCTCACATTTTCGGATCTAATCTGATTAATTATTGAGAAAAACAATGGATTTCTTGTTGCCAATGTGGCTGCTAATATAGCGACATGTTTGACATGTTAGATGCGCATGTCTTGTGTGATCAGTGTCTGCCAACCCTGATCAGTTCTGATCAGTCCATGCCAGGGAGGCCACTTCCTTGATTGCCTATTGTTTCTGATTGGTTAATTGGTCAATTACTTGCCCTCTTGCTCACATGCCACAAGACTTCAGATATTCCATTTGGATTTTGTTGAGCATTTATGACACATCTCCTCGCTGGATTTCCTCACATTTCCAAAGCACTGCATGAAAAATCCTATGGTTTGGACTCAACCAAAATAATAACATGGCATAGAATTTTGTGGACAGGGAGAAGTTATTGTGGTCATTTGAAAACAATTATTTTAAGCAGTATTGGCACACATATGTTTATTTATTGATAATCATTATTCAGGGTTTCATTTGTGAAAATATGTACCTTGTAAACAATAATTTGTCTCTCCTTTATCTATAATTGAACATTTTAGATAGAATATTAATCAATATAATACAAATCATCTTTCCTATCATCCAATATGACATTTTCTTGAGCAAACAGAATGCCAGTACACACTGGCTTGACCTTTTCGTCTCAATTTTATTTTGATCACCTCTGTTGACTGCCCCCTAGTGGTATATTCAGAACGCCCGAAGGTCAGCTGGGCCCATTGATTGCTGATTGTTTTCCAATGTTTATTCTGATTAATTCCTGTTCATTTCTGCCACCTCATTAGCATGGTAAACAACGGCATGGATGAGTCTTAGTTGACAACTAAATGATGTCCAGTGTTGTCCAGCAATTGACCATCTGGGGTTCAATTCGGATACAATCCACTCCTGTAGTCCGAAAACAACAGCCCTAATAATGGAGTGCACACTCCATTTCCTACTCCATTATACACTGCTGACCACACTCCTCAAACTGTCATATTTTGTCTCATCTCAATGGAGAGGTACTCTTAATCTTTCAAGAGGCCTGCAACCTGTTATCAAGTTTGCAACCAGCAAAGTACTTCATTTTCTGTTGTCAAACATACTGATACTGTATATAAGATGGAAAAAAAATTGTTTCTTGTTTTGTTTGATCGTTTTTTTCCACAAAGACTGTGTAATAGATTCAAATCAGAATCCAATGAAAATACTCAAATAAAATATCATCGCATTGGGCCTGACAGGTGGTCAGACAGGATTTTATATCTAATTTTCTCAAGTATCCCATGTCAAGTGTTCTGCTCATCAAACTTGATTGTCAAGTGAACTGTGTTTGTGCTTCTCTCAAGCGTCTGTTGCCTCAGCCGTTTCCATCCATTTGTCACAATTATAGGGAACATGCACTCGTAAAAATGATTGCCATCATACACAGGCAGTATCATATCTTAGATGTATTATGCATTAAGAGAGTCAACCTATTATGTACCACAGCAAAGTGTCTGGAAATGTTTAAAATTTGAGATTGCCTTGTTATACCCCAAACAAGCAACCTTTGGCCAGGCCCAGCAACTGTCTTCTATTTTCATTAATTTGACTGATAAAAGCAGGTCATGATGGAAAGAGAAATTTTGATCCATATTTGATACACTGCTTAGTTGGTGAAACGTTTATATATTGTGTCATCCAATAATCTGTTTATGTGTGTAGTGTAAATAGCTTTATTTTATATAATCCAATATTCAACTGAAAAGCAATTTTAAAAATTACCTGAGAAGACCTTTCACAGAGTTCAATTCAATAAATGTAATTAATGGAATTAAAATAAATGCAAGAAATGAATCAGAAGGTTCACTGCAGTGGTGCAAATCTGTAAACATGTACACATAAAAATGTTCATAAAATATCCAGTTCCGGGAATATTCCCCTGGACTCATGCGGATGTTGGCCATTTTGTGTCATGCATGAAGGCGGGGCAGGGTAGAATGCTCCCGGGACAGACCAATAGAACACCTAACAGGCTACGCTTCATTTCCCACCGAATACTCCCAGCGCATGTGTTCCCTTCAATGTGTGAAGCAGCCAGAACATCAACAATATTAATGACATAATTAATAGATGTCTGTCTGCGACCTTCATTAAAATTGTATAGTAAATTATCTAATTGGTCTGAAGCATTCAGGAGGAATTAGTGTTGGTCAGTGAGCACTGGACATGTTTGGCAGGCTGTAGGGCAGCTGACAGGACAATAGAGAAGTCACATGGGGCAAGTGCTTCGGTCGTCATGTCCATAACGCACTCATAGCAGTTTCATGCTCTCAAGTTTACATGACTTTATTTTGATGGCAATTTTCAGTTTCAAAGTGTTTAGTGTATATTTCTGTTTAGTGTATATTTCTGACCTTGGGCGCAACTGGAGGTTAATTGCAGAGCCAAATAGAACAAGAACTTTGTGAAATGTAAGAATTTAGAATTACGGGAGTAGCTCTATTGTGAGTAGTTCTCGCATGAGCACCTTAAATGTATCATGTGAGTAGCAATAATTTGAGCAGATAAATTGCGAGTAACTCACACGAAGACAATTCAGATGTGGGAACTCAGAATATAAAGAATTCCCTCTGACTGTGTCACTAAAACATATATGCACTTCTCTGTCTCTGCCTTCAGTCTCTTTCACATTTTCACAATACTATTCCAAAACTTGTCCATACCTTGCTGACTGGGTGTTTGTTCTGAGCAACATATTTAAAATCACAAAGATTCTTCTCCAATCCTGCTGTCTGTCAGTTTCGTCCATACTTTAGACTGTACTTTTTCACACACCTCTCCATCCTTGCTATCTAGCAGTGCATCAGGAGGTACCATCGTAAGGTAACATTTGTGTTTAATCTCTGTGTACAAGGCGTACGTAGCTCCCTCCTCCCACCGCCTGCCCAGGCCACAAATTGAGACGTGCTGGGTGCTTTGACAAGTCAGCCAGAAAACCAAACCAAACCTCCTTCATATCCCCTGTATTTACCTTCCACCAAACTCCCTCCCACAGACGACCATATCATGGTACAGGAACACACCAGAAATATTCTTGGATGTAGTTTTTCTCCAGTATTATATTCAACTATTTGTCAGAGCAAAAGGGAACATTTGTATGTCTTCATGCTGCAAACGCTCTTTAAAATATAGATGTCCCACAATGGGTGGAAATCTCATATGATTTATTATTACTGAATGAAAATGTATTTTATATAGAACATATTACTAAGGTTTTTTAGAATTCTTTTCTACCAAAATAAAGAAATATATTATAGTATTTTGATAATTTCACAAAAGGTGAATAAACTTCACCTCAAAGATTCAGATGACTTTCTGGTCATTTAGTGGAACAACTTTTTACTTTTATTTATCAATTTAAGACAAATTTATAGGCTGTTTATGATTTGCCTTTGATGTTTTTCTTCCGGTTTGGACGTGACACACTTCTCCCCTCCTGACCTCCTGACCTCCTGACCTCCTGCCTAACCAGCTGTGAATACCATCTCTATCATATAACTGTGGGAAATTTGTTACCCAATTCAATCCGTGTGATGTTTTCTGCTGGTTGGAGCAAGAAAGTTTGACAAATACAATTTTGCAGATGGAAAGTCACAAACAATTCATCTTCAAAACTGTATCATCAAAGACATTCAAATTGAATTTAACGAAGAGATTTATATGTGATAAATCACAGACACCCAATGTACATGATACAATATATCTTGCTAACACTCCGCAAGGTTTGAAGGATATGACCTGAAGAGAGTGAACTGGAAAAAGTGACAGAGAGGTAGAAGTAATCTGGATGATCTGATATACCAGAAAAGTCCTGGAGGATGTGACCTGATAGAAGAGACCTGGAGGGTGTGACCTTGAGGGTGTGACCTGGAGGATGTGACCTGATGGAAGAGACCTGGAGGATGTGACCTGGAGGATGTGACCAGGAGGACGTGACCTTGAGGGTGTCACCAGGAGGATGTGACCTGGAGGATGTCACCAGGAGGATGTGACCTTGAGGGTGTGACCTGGAGGATGTGGCCTGGAGGGTGTGACCTGGAGGATGTGACCTGTTGGAAGAAACCTTGAGGGTGTGACCTTGAGGGTGTGACCTGGAGGATGTGACCTGATGGAAGAGACCTTGAGGATGTGACCTGGAGGGTGTGACCTGGAGGATGTGACCTGATGGAAGAGACCTTGAAGATGTGACCTGGAGGATGTGACCTGGAGGATGTGACCTGATGGATATGACCTGGAGAAGAACATAATCTTGAAGACATGGCTTCAAGAACATGAGCTGCTGGTCATTTGCACTGGGTACCTAACCCTGACTGGACTGGACTAGTCAAATTAAGCTTATTGGCCAAATGAATAATTTTTTAACCAGAACAATCATTTTATAATAGGTTGAATGCAGGTTGCATCTTGCCCCATTGACTACAGACAGGAAAACGGAAGTGCACAAGAAATTATAAAAAAATGATGGTAATCCACAATCACATTATTCATAACCAGTGAACCATGCTTACTTTCTTGGTCAAGCTGGGAACAGAGGTCAAAAGTTCATGACATAATTACTGCATAACAAATCTTCACATTGTAAATCAACTAAATCATAATAACACTGAGCATTTAATATGAAGGGTTTAACATAAATATACAGTTCTCTGTTGAGGGTTTGAACAAGTAGTCTACTGGAGTCCCCCTAGTGTTTCACTAATTTAGATGCACCACCTTGTGGCAATTTCATTTCCACCTGTGTTGATTGCAAATGATTGCAAGGGATGGTTCTCTATTTTTTGACATTCTAGTACAAGACGTCAAACTATAAGACTTTTGCACAAAACATGTTTATGTTTCAATACATCATCAACCTTCTTAAGTTGCTCCATATCTGTAATCACTTCACTTTCTTTCCTCTTTAATTTTGTTGGCACTGGACCCCAGAATTAAATAAAACCTCAACACTGAGAGGCAATCAGACTGCAAAGCTTTCCCTTCTGGCTTCATCACTCTTATTTGTATTCTGTCTGTGTTTCATGTTTTGCCAAATTGAGACAGATAAAAACCCTAATGCCACAGATAACAAAGAAAGATCTATTAACGACCAATAATTATATGACCCCATTCAGCTCAAGTTCAAGAGTTTATGTCTTTGAAAAGAACTGAAAGTCCAATGATCTTTTTAATCGATTTATATTCGGTTTTAAAATACTATTCATACATTTAATGGATTCAAAATAATCCGTGAAATGCATGACTTTGAGAAATATGCACAAATATCTCTAAAAACAGTAAAAACACTTCATGCCCTGTAAAAACTGTTTTAGATCTTTTTTATTGTTTTTTGTTGTTTTTTTGTTAGGGCATAATTATTCATTTCCATCCATTTCGTCCATGATATCTACATCATTCATCATAATGAATCATCATACCTTGGAGTATGTTTAATGGAGTTGTGACGCCATAAGATTTAAGAGGCAATAAGTTAGCCATTGTGTCTGTTGATATATGAGCTGAAAACTTTTATAATATCATTCAACTTTGTAACAATTTTCACTCACCACAGACAGCAATTAGGGCATTTATATCATATACTGATCATGGAGATACAAATTCAATTTTTCTACTCTAAATGGAGACAATTCTATAAAGCTTTATGAAAAGTCTATGTCAGGGATTTCCACATCATATACCCAATATTACTCTTTATACCTCAGTGATGCGCGTATTGACGAGATTTCCAATGAATACGAGCATGCCGATTATTTCTTAACGTATTGATTAGTTGCAAACTATTTTGCGTCAGCCATCTTTAGACTGGTCCCCCATCGAGTGTCAAGAACATCGTGTATATACACAGATGGCGGCAACCAGTCTATGGCTGTACGCACCATTTTCGGGTCACGTGACGGCGTCAAATGAGGTGCGCTTTGTTTACAAATGTTTTTAACGATAAATATCTTGTTTCATGTATCATTTAAAAAAAATACAGTAGTTGTCTGAGGTATAAAAACAAAACATGCCTCGTCGGGTCAGCTGTGTGAGCGGATTCAGTTCGTTGGTGATGGTGGACGGATACCCTGAGCCTTCGGCTCAGGGTATCCTTCCGCAATCACCAACTCACTGAATCCGCTCACCCAGCTTCCCCGACTCGGTATGTTTTGTTATAGGATTTCAGAGTTAGTATTCAATTACTACCTCTGCAGTCATTGCCCTATATTTGATACCATTTTAAATTTGGAGTTCCCCAAGTTATAAATACTTGCTTTGCAAACAAAAATATCATCAAATCTGAATTGACTAACATCCAGTCATAAACTGTAATCAGCTGTCTGACACATAAACTGACCAATCAGTACAACTGCTGGTACAAAACAAATTTATTTTTATTCTTTCACCAATCAGTTCACAACCAGATTTTTCTGAATACTGATGACTTGCGGTCAATTCTGTGCGCACGTTTATAGTTTTGGTGGCAGGGACTGATATGATAGAGAAGACCTGCTATGAAGGGTAACCCAATATATAAAGAGCTCAAAATGAATACATTCCTCTTTTAAAATGTCAGGCAATTCTATCAACTTCCACAATGTTCACATTCAGTTCACACTATTGATGCATTGATTGACAGGCCTTTATTGTACATAATCATTTTCATACCTCAAAATACCTTCTGATGTGGATAACAAATATGTGAATGTATGCAGTGATTCCATTTACATAGCATTTGCCAGCAAGGTGATTTAGCATTGATGAAACATTTTTACAAAAAAAATAAAAACTTGGATATTTCAACAAAGAAACTTGCATTACCAATAAGGAATTTTACAAATTTTACAAAAGTATTCACCATTTTATATCAACATACGTGAATGTAGATCAGCGAAATAAACCAAACTCAATCCTTTATAAGCATAAAACATTATACAGCAACACAAAAGAAAACTCAAACAAAATGGTGGATACAAAAAGGGAAGCACAAGGGTAACCGGTGTCTCCACCTGGTGGCCAGCAATTAGATGGTGCCTTCTGCAGGCTCTGTAATAATAAACTACTACTGCCACACTGGCACAACTTTTTTCCTAAATTTCTTTTTTTTTTTATACTGTTTTTGTTTTTGAGCTTATTGCTCCTTGATAGTCTATATCAGCTTCTTGACCTTTCGGCTGCCTTTGATACAATTGATCATCAAATACTGCTGAGTAGATCGGAGACACGTTGTAAGGTCAAAGGTCATACCTTGGATTGGATTGGGTTATACCTCATGAACCAGAGACAATGTGGTAAGGTTGGGCACCATAGATCCTCACTGATGTCAATTAAGTATGGAGTCTTTCAAGGGTCGGTAGGACCCCATTCTTTTTACAATCTACATGTCCCCTCTGGCAGACAATTTTGCAAGGTAAGGGCTCAGTTATCAAATTTATGCTGATCATACCCAGATTTACATTCCTGTTGATCACACCAGTGGACATCAAGTAGTCACTGTCCATCCAGTCAGTCACTGTCCTAAGTGATCCTCCCTATGAAAGCCAAAGGCAGTGTCAGGGGGGGGGGGTCTGGGGTCTCCGGAGGCAAAAGAGGGTGTGAGACTCTGCTGAGCTCTCTTCAGGAGATGCTGCTGTACTATATGAGTTTCCTCACATTCATCATCTGATACATGAGAACTGGCCTTATTATACTGGTATTGCAACTTCCCCACATTAATATCAGGCATTACTTTGTAACATTCATCTACATCTACATATGTAACTTTACTCGTACACATCATCTGCTTGTCGCCAACCTTTATGCTCTGGCAAGGGAGTTCCTGAAGGATGCCGAGCTCCCTGTTTCAAATGTAGTTAAATGAGGGGGAAGGTTATTCCAGTCAGTCACTGTCCTTGGAAAATAGCTGTATTTATAAGGGTCACAGCTTGTCACTATTTTGATATAGCTATTTCCATGGTTTTTCCTTGTAGGAGCTGATTTCATTTTGACATGATCTGGAGGTTTCAAAGCTATTTCACCATTTATAGCCTTGTACAATAAAACCAGCGAATCCCATTTTAGGTCTTCCAGGATTGAAAATGGGAATCTAGCGAATCCCATTTTAGATCTTCCAGGATTTTTGTTACAGTGCCTGTTTCTCTCTTCCAGTTGCCAGCCACAAATCTAGCAGCTCGTCTCTGAACTGATTCTATGCGGTCTATATCTTTCTTGAGGTAAGGTTCCCACACACTTGATGCATATTCTAAGTGGGGGTGCACCAGTGTATTGCAGGCAGCCTCTTTGATATTTCCTGGGCACATGTTGAAATTCCTTCTTACAAATCCCAGTACTTGATTTGCTTTGCAGACAATGTTGTTAATATGCTCATCCCATTTCATATCTGTTTGGAGCTCGACTTTGAGGTCAGGATGATGTTCAACATGTTCCAAGATGTGACCATTTAATGTATATATTCTTGAATCAAGAGCTTGGTTTTTTTTCATGCGGCTCAGGGTGTAGCATTTCTGAGCATTGAAGCCCATTTGCCACTCATTTGACCATTCCTCCAGCATATTTAGGTCCTCATTTTCAACTATTCTATATAGAAGGTTGTCATCTGCAAAGGGCCTTATGTTCGAAAATTTTAGTTTCTTTTCAATATCATTAATATAGAGTAGAAATAGAATTGCCAAGTACTGTACCCTGAGGCACTTGAGATTTAACATGGACAGGGTCAGATTCATCACCGTCAATAACTACCCTCTGTTCACGGTTTGTAAGCCAGTTTTTTATCCATGTACCGACCTGCCCTGAGATTCCGTAATGCTCAAGCTTGTGATTCAGCCGCTCGTGGCAGACTGTGTCAAAGGCTTTACTAAAATCGAGAATGAGCATGTCAACATTTTGCCCATCATTTCTAGCCTTGAGTATGTCATGTAAGGTTGTGATTAACTGAGTTTCACACAAGTGGCCTGTCCTAAAACCATGCTGAAAATTTACCAGGATATTGTAAAGTTCGCAGTGATTCATCATGTGTCTGACAATTATATGCTCCAAAATCTTACAGGAGACAGATGTCAAAGAAACTGGCTGTAGTTAGCGGCACAACTTTTATCTCCTTTTTTAAACACTGCCACTATATTTGTTGTGCGCCATGCTTTTAAATCTTCTCCTTTGTTGAGTGAGTCTTGGAATATTTTTTGGAGGATTGGAGCTATTTCATGTGAACATTCTTTCAAGACTCTTGTGGGCCATTGGCTTTCTTGCAGTTTAGGTTAGAGAGCAATTTTTCCACACCAGCAACTGTGATGGTAATTGGCTCTATTTGTGGAGAAGTTGGATCACATTTGTCAGGAATATTTTCCATGTTTTCAGTAGAAAAAACAGATTTGTACTGATGTGAAAGAACTTCTTCCTTACCTTTACTGTCTTTCACTTCAATGCCATTTTCTGTTTGTGTTGGTATACCAACAGTATCTTTGCACCTGGATCTAATAAAGTTCCAGAACCTTTTTCCAATTGATGATCTACTGAATTCAATGTAAGATTAATCGAGCAGCCCAAGGATATATTCATTGTGGGATTCTCTCAACTTATGTTTTATGTGTTTCCTAAGGTTTCTGAACTTTCTATGGTCAGAATCCTTTTTAGCTTTTTCAGCCTTTTTGTATAGTCTTTGTTTTCTTCTAATTTGTCTCTTGATTTCCTTTGTCATCCATGGCAGATCATATCTACCAGATATTTTTTTAATAGGAATGTATTTATTGATGGACTCCATAAGCTTGGCTGTGAACTTATTGTTCAGAGCTTCAACTTGGAGACTTGAATCCTTAACTTCATCTTAAAAAAAGACATGCATGTCTTGTTTTATTGCATTCATGTCTCCTTTTTTGTACAGCAATAGGTTTCTTGGCTTTTTCTTAGCCAGTGTGCCTTTTGCACTGAGTTCTGTTATCACCACATCATGGTCACTCATGCCTGGATGGAGATCCTTTATTTACTAGGCTAGGGTTTGTTGTAATGACCAAATCTAATCTATTGCCTCCCTGGTTGGGTGAGGATTTACTTGTGTGAGACAGTGTTCACTAAAAGTATCAACCATTGCTGTATTTAGGTCGATCCCATATGCAGGGCTTGGCTTATAGGACATATTCTCCCATGTGATATCTGGTACATTGAAATCCCCTGTTAGTAATATATTAGGGGTGTTTGTGTCAGACTGGGGAATCTTTCCAAGAGATGCATTTATTTCATGGACGTGGATATATTTCTGTCTGTTGGCCCATAGTAACATCCTATGAACAGTGGTTTTGTTCCAGTTATGTTAAGTTTTCTTCATTCAAGATCAGTCAGTTTTTAAACTCTCCTCCTTTGGGTCTGACAGCCACCTTTTATGGATAACGATCAGTACCCCACTACCACCCTTGCATCTGTCTTCTCTCCCTATATCATAATCAGGGTGGATGACACTGTCCACAATACTGTGGTCAATGTGGGATTCTGTTATGCATGATATATCAGGGTAATTATGCTCAGTAATTAGTTCCTGTAGCTCCAATTGCTTTTGGTTGAGTTTAGGCTTCTACAGCTCACTGTCATAACCTTAATTTGGAATGTGAAAAGGGAACTATCCGTGTTATTCTGTGATCGGTGCGATTGTGGGAAATGGGTAGTCATTTCCTGTGGGTTGTAATTCGGTTTTTTCTGTGGTCATAATTGTTAAAGCAACTGACGCCACTGTGGAGTGTTCGTCGAGAGCTTGCGAAAGATTCCAATTCCAAAAAGAAGTGAACAAAAGAAAAGAAGTGCGTCATGTAAACAAAGCCGAATGTTCAAAAACAATGTCGTCATGCTCGTCTATCGTTGCATAAAATTATCCCTTTAAATTGCTTGGAAATGCTTCCCAATCGATAGAACAAAGAATTTTAAGTAAGTTTAGTTCAAATCTGGTGTAAATCGGACAATTAGAACAGAAGTGACATGCAAAAATCGGATCGATGATTTGCGATAGCACCTGAGCGATAATAGAGAAACTTATGAAATCGAGCATGAAAAGGCACATCTTTGCAAACAGTTGTGCTAAAAAAATCGTTCATATTCCAAATTAAATGTTTTTAAAAGATGAATAAAAATAATTTCAACAACCCCATCCATTTGCAATGATCGTTTATGTTTAAATGATTTTTTTGATGTTTATTTAAATTTTTGTTTTGTTTGTTGTGATTTTTGTTTTGTTTGTTGTAATTTTTGTTTTGTTTATTGCAATTTTTGTTTTGTTTGTTATTTATTTCCCATCTGTGTTACATGTGGAGCACCACTTTTTCTTGTTAACTAAGAATGACACATTCAGATACTCTGCGACTACTCCACCATTTTCTGACTTATCAAACACTCCTTTCTACTCGAGATCAAAAACCTCTCTTGAACTTTTCTTTGGCATATTGCTGTACCATTCATTTACACTGAGGGGGTGGTAATGTTCCCTTCTTTGCCTCAAATGGGCCTGATGCCCCATTTTAACCTTTGAAGCCTGGGTCAAACACATGGTCATACTGCTCATGAAGAGTCTTGAATGGTTTAATGTTAGGTGATAAAGTATTGTCAAGATCTAGCCACACTTTATAGGAGTGTAGGTCTTCTTAAGTGATACAAGCCTTGACTGATGTAACTCTCCGTGAAGGAGATACAATGGTAGCAGTATCCATGCTCAAGTCTGTAGCTTCTGTAATGGGGAGGATTTGATAAAAATGTTCATTTCAACATAGTTTTTGTGAATTTGTAGTGTCAGTTGGGACTCATATAGTATCTCGACCTTACATTGTGACACTCTATTCCACCATCTCTCCAAATGGCCCCAAAACACTCTTGTTGATGAACATAAGAACAGAAAATGTTCAATATCATCTATAGCATTGCATGTATTACATAAATCAGAATCAATGGCAGTCAATGTGTATAACCATTTTCTACATGGTAAAATTCTGTGTAGTATTCTATATTGGAATGCCTATAACCTTGTGTCTCTTGTACCTGAATATGGTAGATAAAATATACTTTTCCAGTCATCCTCAATACCAAAGGTAACCTCCCATTTATGCAAGGCAGTTGGCTTTTCTACCTTTTCTTTTACAAATGCACAATATATATATTTTGCTTTTATATTAATTAAATCTGTACTGGTGTGTCTAAGATTGATTTGCAGTGACGAAAAGGGTGGGACTAAAGCATTATGTGGTAATAGTGATATAGCCTCCACCCATTCAGTTGGAATTGCCTTCCTTAATTTATAAAATCTTAATACATCACATTTTACATTATATCTGTCTACAAATTGTCTGTAATCCATAAGTTCATTCTTATCACTAAACAAATAACCCACTCTGATAATACCACTTTTGTAAAAATCAGACCACAGTAAAGATTTAAGGTTTTTACTCCTTGTTTTTGCACTTTTTTGACCCTTTTTTGATTTCTATTGGAACAGTAATATATCTATTGGACAAAAGTATCTCATTCTTAAACTGCAAAGCATTGTCTGGCTCCGGTTTCAGTTGATTCCAGAATAGAAACATTTGATTATAAAAGGGTATCTGGATATTATCTATCACTTCATCAGGTAAATTAGAATAGGTGAAATGTTCAATTGACAAAGGTTTCAACAAGCACAGTAATACTGACTTCCATTTTCCATTACTTTCTAATGCCCTTTTTACCCACATTATTCTGTTGGCCTTAACCATGCTAAGAAAATCTGGTACCTTAATACCACCATCTTTTATATCCTGTATTACAAAATTTGTCTGTGATAATGTCCTCAACATTTGCAATAAAGGAAGTAGTTCTGGCAAATTAGAAGCATGATATTGAAATTTTGGTGTAATCAATGCCTTCAAAATAGCAACCCTTCCTTTCAGTGATAATTTTCTTTGTTTCCATATATTGAAAACATTAACAGCATTTGGTAAACATGGAACAAAAGATGTTTCATGGACAATATCTGGGTCACTATTTATTGTAACACCAAGAGTTGTAATGGGACCATCTGTCCATGCTACACCAAACGTTTTGTCTGGCTTAAAGCTTTTCAAAGAACCAATACCAACAGATGGTTTTATCTAAATTCAATTTCAATCCTGATAGTTGATAAAATGTTTGTAAACAAGTTAGGGTATTTTCCATTGAATTTATGTCTGATACAAATATAGTTGTGTCATCAGCTAGTGGTGACAGCTTTATATCTGTCTCATCGACCATTATGCCTCTGATTGATTGGTTGTTTCTTATTGAGATAGACATGATTTCGGCAGCTATTATAAACAAATAAGGAGAAATTCGGCATCCTTGCCTTATTCCTCTTGTCAATGAAAATTTTTTGGAAAAATGACCATTATTAATAACCACACTTTCAATATTATTGTATATGGCCTTTATCCAATGAATAAAACTATCACCAAAGTTAACATATTTCATACTTTTGAGTAAAAAAGACCATCGAATGGTGTCAAAGGCCTAGGTATATCTCTTAAACTTGAAATCAATTAAATCTGAGATTGTCCTAATATTTTCTCCTATATACCTTCCTCTTATATAACCTGTTTGATCAGAATCGATAATTGTGGGCAATCTCACACTGTTGTCATTACACCTGGTTTAGGCCACACCTCTGAGATGGGTTTAGACTGTTTATTGTAAGCGTCCAAGCGGGGCTAAAAAGCTAGGGTACTGTCTACAGGCACATCACATGGAATTTTGATTTCCACAAACTCACCTGGCCAGACAGTCACTGACCTGGAAGGAGCTCTCAGAACATGAGCGTGTGGGCGTCGCACCATGTGAGATTTGGGTTGTGTTGCAGTAGGACCATACTGGTATACTGTGTTATCAAAAAGTATAAACTGAATTGAATTGTGTATGGTATTGCATGACATGTTTTTCCATAAGTAAATATACTTGACTTTGAAGGTGAAACACTGGCGATGTTTAAAGAATATGTCGCCTGAAAATGTTTGTTAATTACTGATTATAACAGTAAAGTCAACATTGAGCCCAGCTAAGCTAAGAGTAAAGAATTATTTTATTGTGAAATAATATAGTTCACTTCCTGGTATAAATTTTAATCACCTTGAAAGTAAATATTTCCTAAATATATTTTCTGTGTGTTTTGAACACTTTCATTTTTTGGGAAAATTCTTATGAAAGTTTCCCAAGACTCACAATTGGTGTCTTAGACATCAAAAGCAGGTTGCGCAATAAAATTACAGATGAATAGAAAGCAAAAACATATTACCATAAAAATTGGTTTCTCATGTGAGAGTCAATATTCACATATTTGATACAAGGCAAAGAATTGCAGATAATTGATTAATGTCAGCAAAAGAAAGTGAAAATTAAAATAAAAACTGGGATGAAGTGATTCTAATATAGCATCAGATTCTAATATAGTATCAGATTCTAATATAGTATCAGAAAGTTTATATTTTAGTATCATTTTAAAATGAATCTGATACTATGAAATGAAGATTTTATTACATTTACCTTGGAGTCCATCAATAGAAACAAAATTTGTTGCCTGTTTTTCTTCAAATTATTGTAGGGTGATGTTTAATGTTGAGACATGATAAATCAAAATGGGAGAAAATTTCATCCTGGTGGATGATGGTATAATTACCACTAACGGATCAATAAAAGCTTGCACTTTTGGAATAATGTGATGGGCGTCCTGAGGCAAAACAGTAACAAAGAAGCAAAAGGCTGATGCATCATATTTTCATATATGTTTGACAGATTTAGATTGTCATATGTATTGATAAATATTTCCACAAAAGTCGTTCAATGAATATATAATGATAAGATATATTGTTTAAGGAATATATTTGCATCAGCTATAATCATCTTCAAGACAAAAACAAACTCAATCAAACCCAAATCCTTTTATCCTGACTGTATGGCCTGCATTTCTAACTGCACATTGGAGAGAGAAAAACTGCACCTTTATGGTGATTTTTGGTTGTCACCAACCAAGATGGTCATCAATTCAGAAAATATGAATAAAGGTCAATGGTCTGAGTATTATTCCCAGAAATGTGACAATTTCATATTATTGCTATTGATAGATGTGATGATGACTAGGGTGTTCCAAAATATCACTTTTTCGTCATAGAGCTAAGCACATTTGGATTCCCATTCCAATTGACAACAAAATAAAGTTCTGAAAATTACAACTCTCTACATAGATGGCTCCCTTCTTGGAATTGACCCTGAAAAATGGCTCAAAATACTGAAAATCGCTAATTTTCGCCTTTTTTGTCATATTTTTGAGTCAACATCTTCAGTAAAGATGCCCGGCCGATGGGCATTTTTTACAAAATCGGCAGGCAGTTCAGATTGCCGTGCGGGCACCGGGAGATCATCGGCCATAATTGGGCATCTTTAAGACATCGAGCAGGTCATCGGGAACTTTTATCTGGAACATAATTGTTGCCGGCGTTTCACCAATGTCTTATCAGCAAATATCATCTTAAAGTACACGGCAGGGTCCCGGCAGTGTCCCATCGTGTGGCATCATGCAGTGAAAATAGGATTAAATTTTTTTTTAAAGCCTACCCTGACGTCTTAAAGACATCCTGCAGACGTCTGTGTCATGAAACAGACGTCGTAAAGATATCCTACAGACGTCTGTGCTATTCAGTTCTGCACATGCCGTGCGGTGCCCTTTAATAATGTGGCCACAGCTACGGCATCTCTCTGTCAATCTGCACATCAAAGCATTCAATCATGAGCCAAGATCTTTCTCCAGCAAACTGACTGAGATGAACATCACCTGGCGGTCTATCTAAAAGTAGATGTTCTACGACGATTTTGAGTATTTTGAGCCATTTTTCAGGGTCAATTCCAAGAAGGAAGCCATCTATGTAGAGAGTTGTAATTTTCAGAACTTTATTTTGTTGTTAATAGGAATGGGAATCCAAATGTGGTTAGCTCTATGACGAAAAAGTGATATTTTTGAACACCCTAATGATGACATATTTATATATATATTCCACTGATATATAGAGATAATATTTGTGGAATGTATGGAATGTTAAGGGATGAGTCAATGGCTTAAACCAGACTTTAGACGGAATATCCCTCGCTGATCAAACTTACTTAAATCTCACTGATTGGCATGACAAACTAAACTAATCAACAGGCCCATTCCAGATTTCAGACTAAAATTCTGTGATGATATTTATTTTAGCATGTCAACCCGAAACACATCTTATGAAAAAGTATATCATTATATTACTTCTCTGAGGTTATTTGTATGGATAAAAAAAATGACAGAGTAAAAGATATGGTTTACTGAAGCAAAAGGCTGATGCATCATATTTTCATATATGTTTGACAGATTTAGATTGTCATATGTATTGATAAATATTTCCACAAAAGTTGTTCAATGAATATATAATGATAAGATATATTGTTTAAGGAATATATTTGCATCAGCTATAATCATCTTCAAGACAAAAACAAACTCAATCAAACCCAAATCCTTTTATCCTGACTGTATGGCCTGCATTTCTAACTGCACATTGGAGAGAGAAAAACTGCACCTTTATGGTGATTTTTGGTTGTCACCAACCAAGATGGTCATCAATTCAGAAAATATGAATAAAGGTCAATGGTCTGAGTATTATTCCCAGAAATGTGACATATTATTGCTATTGATAGATGTGATGATGACTAGGGTGTTCCAAAATATCACTTTTTCGTCATAGAGCTAAGCACATTTGGATTCCCATTCCAATTGACAACAAAATAAAGTTCTGAAAATTACAACTCTCTACATAGATGGCTTCCTTCTTGGAATTAACCCTGAAAAATGCTTCAAAATACTGAAAATCGCTAATTTTCGCCTTTTTTGTCATATTTTTGAGTCAACATCTTCAGTAAAGATGCCCGGCCGATGGGCATTTTTTACAAAATCGGCAGGCAGTTCAGATTGCCGTGCGGGCACCGGGAGATCATCGGCCATAATTGGGCATCTTTAAGACATCGAGCAGGTCATCGGGAACTTTTATCTGGAACATAATTGTTGCCGGCGTTTCACCAATGTCTTATCAGCAAATATCATCTTAAAGTACACGGCAGGGTCCCGGCAGTGTCCCATCGTGGCATCATGCAGTGAAAATAGGATTAAATTTTTTTAAAGCCTACCCTGACGTCTTAAAGACATACTGCAGACGTCTGTGTCATGAAACAGACGTCGTAAAGATATCCTACAGACGTCTGTGCTATTCAGTTCTGCACATGCCGTGCGGTGCCCCTTAATAATGTGGCCACAGCTACGGTATCTCTCAGTCAATCTGCACATCAAAGCTTTCGATCATGAGCCAAGATCTTTCTCCAGCAAACTGACTGAGATGAACATCACCTGGCGGTCTATCTAAAAGTAGATGTTCTACGACGATTTTGAGTATTTTGAGCCATTTTTCAGGGTCAATTCCAAGAAGGAAGCCATCTATGTAGAGAGTTGTAATTTTCAGAACTTTATTTTGTTGTTAATAGGAATGGGAATCCAAATGTGGTTAGCTCTATGACGAAAAAGTGACATTTTTGAACACCCTAATGATGACATATTTATATATATTCCACTGATATATAGAGATAATATTTGTGGAATGTATGGAATGTTAAGGGATAAGTCAATGGCTTAAACCAGACTTTAGACAGAATATCCCTCACTGATCAAACTTACTCAAATCTCACTGATTGGCATGACAAACTAAACTAATCAACAGGCCCATTCCTGATTTCAGACTAAAATGCTGTGATATTTATTTTAGCATGTCAACCCGAAACACATCTTATGAAAAAGTATATCATTATATTACTTCTCTGAGGTTATTTTTATGGATAGAAAAAATGACAGAGTAAAAGATATGGTTTACTGGCCATATGCTATATTGATCACATAAAAACTCAACTTGGGTCTTAGACACAGGCCTTCTGACCTTATATTCTGCTGAAATGCTAATACAATCATAAAGTCCAGGGGTCTTGTCTTCTTAGAAAATATATTTCAATGTACATACAAATACAGGAGGTTGTCAATTTATTTGAAAATATTTTCCCTGTAAAATAATGAAAAAGGAAAATTTATGATCTTAATTTGTTTCCAGACTCGGAGATATGAAGCCTCTTTTCTTTCATCTGCTTTGCATTGGCCTATGTTTGGTTGCAATGAATACCGATTCAGTTAGTGCAATTGTTCCAATGTCAGGAAACATTGGATTACATGCTCACAATCGGAACCAACGAAGTGTTGCAAAACAATTAAGGTATGATTTTAATCAATATAATTGAATCCAATGACCATTGAATTCAATAAAAAATGGGATTTTGGGGGCAATTGTTGTGCAATTTTTGTGCATGTTAACATTGAAATTATTTCATTCTTACATTGATATCATAACAATTTTCAAAATGATGCATAACTTGATGTATTGCACCACTATGAACAGACAATGTCTTATATACGTGCTGCATAAAATTAATTTAGTAATTACTATTATAAAATTAAGGTAGGATGTCACATTTACACATTAATATTTGTCCTTATTGCTGATTCAGGTTAACTACTTTTAAGAATGAGGTACATGAATCTACTTGATGCTGGGTTTTCTTTTGACACCAAATCCGGGTGACTCAGGACAAGAGGATCTCTTATCTGTTACATTAAATGGATCTGATTAAACAATACGTGTTAGTATTTTGTGTTATCTAAGAAAAAGAAAACAATTGAAATAATGTTGAAAGTGATGTAAAGCCCCCAAATGATGTAAAACCCCAAACAAACAAACAAACAAAAAATCAACAACAAAACAATTTGTTAATTTGGCTGTCTGGTGACTACCAAACAACTTGGGTGGCCATGGACCGTGGCACAGTTGGTTAGAGTGCCAGCTTTTTAGCACCAGTTCCAAAGGTCGTGGGTTCGATCCCCAGCCATGCCAAGATTGAATTCATGATAAAATTTCACATACGAGCTGAGGCCCATGCCAAAAGGGTTAACCCTTTGTCCTTGTAAATCTGTGACTGGGTAGTTTGTCATGTCAAGGACCTGCGACATGACAATTCAGTGAGGTGGCACTATATCTGCTACAAGTAGGTCTCATCACGAAATGACTGAAATTATGTTGAAAGTGATGTAAAACCTCAAACAAACAACAACAAAAAACAAACAACTTGCCACTTTATTCTTAACAAAAACGTAATCACACAAAAGCCAGAACCTAGAAGAATGGCCCAAAGCTAATACTGCAGCAATTACATGGGTGGTATTTTCCTACCTCTGCAGTCATTGCCCTATATTTGATATCATTCTAAATTTGGAATTCTCCAAGTTATAAATGCCCTGCTCACAAAAATATCATAAAATCTGAATTGACCAATATCAGGTCATTAACTGTAATCTGGCAGCTAATACATACGTCCTCTACATAGACACCACTACCCCAAAAATTCACAGATCCAATGAAAAATGTTGATTGAAATGTCATTTAATTTCAATCAATTAAATAAACCTACAAGAGTTTTTCTATCTTTTAAATAAAGATTCCTAAACTGATTTTTTTTCAAATTACACACATTTGTTGTATTTCCTTTACAGCATGTAGACTGGTAGTCATCTCATCATCTGGTGTCTCAACAAATCTATCCCAGTGTGCATTGTACATGGCACACTAGAAAACCTGGTGGATCACAAATGCTGAAACTCAATCAGTGAGAATTCAACCACTTCCAGGCTGCTCTGCGAGTCTTTTGTAGCTTTTTATTAAATAAAAACTGAACAAATGCAGAGGATAGTAAACATCTTGATGTATACAGATGTTATTAGGAAGGATAATGTGTTGATACATTGAAATATGGCTCAGCAGCTTTTTTTCAAACTGCACTTTCTCAAACTATGTGAAACCAAACTGTGCTATCTTGTATATTTTCAACAAAAGTGAGGTTAACAACAGTTCTGTGCAGATTATTTATTTTCAAAAACTGAGACACAAAGCATAAAAAGGCAAAGAAAAATTGCATAAGTATTGAAGTTAGTTGAATTTCACTTGCACTACGAAGAAGGTAAATGCAGTTATGCATAATGAAGGTGTACTCAAAGCTTGTTAAAAGGAAAAAGTTAAAAAGATAATTTTCCTTTTGTGCAAATTTTATGATTCGTGCCAAAATGCCTCAAAATGCTCTACAAGTAAAGAATTTGAACACTTTGACCTTACAATTAGTAAATAATGATAAATAACATCATGTTGCCACTAGTCAAAATTGTTGTTCATATGCCTGTCACAATATTAATCTTGTGACCACTAAATGTAAACCAAAGTTGGATAGAGTAACATCTTTATACAGTGTAAATATAGGAATCAACCAGTAAAACTTGTAATCAAATTGTTTTGTTTGTTTTGTCATGGGGAAGCAGCGTTTTCTGGTGAGGTATGGCAAATATGCTATAATGTGCAAATTAAATTTCTCATGATGGTATAGTGCTGGTAGTACAAAATATGTTATAATCATCAATCATTCAGAGATTGACTTCTGTCAATTGACACTAAAATGTATTCTGCCATATGAATATAAGCACATGCGGGACATTATCTTAAAAAATGCCTAATCGTTTATTTTGATGTGTAATCCATATTAGAACGCACTTGAAATGTGCTATATACAGGTATGTTGACAATTTCCCATCCTATATATATATTTGATACTTGATCCTGTTGTTGAGTGAAAACTTTTTCGAGCTTCCAGCCAACTTAGTTGAAGACTGAAGGGGTACAGATACTTTGTTCAAGTAACGTATTAAGGTAAGTATATAAATACATATGATAGAGAATTTCTTGTGTTGCACTAGATAAAAATGCAGGCTTCCGGCCAATCTTGCGTAGACATAGGAAAAAAGGTTTGGTCAAGGAATGAAGTTCTCCCTTCATGATCAACACTAATTTGTTAAATTTTGAAATACCAATGATATTTTATATTTTTTAAGTTTAGACAAAAAGAGGTATGGACATCAACAAGAAATATGCTCACAAGTTGCTTCAGGATGTTCTTGGTGACATCACAAGTGGAGACCAAATACAAAACGTCACACTGAACAATTAAGTTTGGTTTGATTGTGGTTTTCCTTGTTATTGATTAATGTGAAAATAAGTAAAACTATTTCATCAACAAACAAATGGAATACAACAATATCTAAACAAACGACTGGAAATAAATACTAAATATCACTAAGAGGCAAGCCTGGATTAACAAAGTCAATTTTAACTGAGTTTGAATCTAAAGACACAAATACAAAGTATGATACACAAGGAGGAAATTAGGGTAAACAAGAAAAACACAGGAATGAATGTTACACCATAAGTGTCATTGTATGTCACAAACTAAAGGATCATAAACAATTTTAAAATAACTGTTTAAAAACAACACAGCTTGTTGACAATTCATATGGTAATATATACACTTGACCTTGAAGGAGGTACAGCAGAGTTTCATATTTACTTAACTTTGGGTTGGGTAAAGCATTTGCCATGTTGTTCACTATACTGTGCCTCTTCAAACCAAACAATTTTAACATATATATGCCCAACTTAAAGTGTCTTTGAACTCAATCAAAGAAGAATGATATCCTGCCTGGATCCTCCCATACTTAAAAAATAAGAACTGAATCAAATCATCACTTTCTTAAATAAATAAACAAATATATGATAATTTCCTTTTATCTAGAGATATGGAACCTGTCTTCTGAGGAAATATATTTCAATAAAGGTATCAATTCATTTGAATGCAGTGTTCTCCTAGAAATAATTTTTTTTTCACAATTACGTCATCTTTATTTGTTTTCAGATTTGGAGATATGAAGCTTCTGTTGTTCCAGCTACTGTGTATTTGCCTATATATGGCCGCATTTCATATTGATTCGGGTTGTGGATTCACGGCAGTTGGTGGTAATATTGGGTTAGGGACTCGCAACCATCATGCCAGAAGTATTGCAGAAAAATCCAAGTAAGATTTCAGTTACTTTCTAAATAACTCTAAACTGTCCTTTGTTTTGCTCATATGATAACTGCTAATACTTTCTAAAAAAACCCATGAACACCATACATTGCCCATTAAAGAATTTTAGCTGCTTTGATAAAATTGAAAAAAAAAGTTAAATCATTTGTTAATCTTATTGCTTTTTCAGGAAAACTCTTGTTGGAGGTGAAAAACATACTATTACCTGATGTGTGCAAGTTCCATTATGATGTTGAATGAAGGCTTTCAAGGACAAGACCGATTATTATGGCACATTTAAAGAATATTTGGTGGCTTGTTAATATAAAAATAATTTGCTAAGCAAGAAAATTGAAAAATAAAACATGGATTTCTTTTGCAATAAATGCAATAAAAGTTTTCTTGGGACACATATGTTATGACTAGTTTTGTTTCTTGTTGCTGCCTCCCACTATCTTGATTCACATGCCACTTCCAAAACAAAGAGTCTTCTCAGCCTGGCTGTGTCGCCTGAAAATGTTTGTTAATTACTGATTATAACAGTAAAGTCAACATTGAGCCCTGCTAAGCTAAGAGTAAAGAATTATTTTATTGTGAAATAATATAGTTCACTTCCTGGTATAAATTTTAATCAAATTGAAAGTAAATATTTCCTAAATATATTATCTGTGTGTTTTGAACACTTTCATTTTTTGGGAAAATTCTTATGACATCAAAAGCAGGTTGCGCAATAAAATTAAAGATGAATAGAAAGCAAAAACATATTACCATAAAAATTGGTTTCTCATGTGAGAGTCAATATTCACATATTTGATACAAGGCAAAGAATTGCAGATAATTGATTAATGTCAGCAAAAGAGAGTGAAAATTAAAATAAAAACTGGGATGAAGTGATTCTAATATAGCATCAGATTCTAACAGATTCTAATATAGTATCAGATTCTAATATAGTATCAGAAAGTTTATATTTTAGTATCATTTTAAAATTAATCTGATACTATGAAATGAAGATTTTATTACATTTACCTTGGAGTCCATCATCAACAGAAGCAAAATTTGTTGTCTGTTTTTCCTCAAATTATTGTAGGGTGATGTTCAATGTTGAGACATGATAAATCAAAATGGGAGAAAATTTCATCCTGGTGGATGATGGTATAATTACCACTAACGGATCAATAAAAGCTTGCACTTTTGGAATAATGTGATGTGCGTCCTGAGGCAAAAACATATTTTCATATATGTTTGATAGATTTAGATAGTCATATGTATTGATAAATATGTCAACAAAAGTTGTTCAATGAATATATAGTGGTAAGATATATTGTTTAAGGAATATATTTGCATCAGCTATAATCATCTTCAAGACAAAAACGAACTCAATCTAACCCAAATCCTTTTATCCTGACTGTATGGCCTGCATTTCTAACTGCACTTTGGAGAAAGAAAAACTGGTCATCAATTCAGAAAATGTAAATAAAGGTCAATGGTCTGAGTATTATTCCCAGAAATGTGACAATTTACTATTATTGCTATTGATAGATGTGATGATGACATATTTATATATATTCCACTGATATATAGAGATAATATTTGTGGAATGTATGGAATGTTAATTGATCAAATTTATGTCAAGCCAACCTGCAGCAATTAATTGTAAAATGTTTCTGCAGGTGTTTTTCAAAGGGACCCATGCCTAAATAATAGTTGCTGTTTACAATGATCACTGTATTAGGACTTCCTGAGGACGTGTTCTCTATTCAACTGAGATAAAAAGGTACGTGAACAATTATATGCAAACAATTTTCAACTGATCATATGTTTCATGAAATGGATATTTTTTTTCACAAAAGGTGTCAGAACAGCTATCTTCTAATTTGACTTCCAAGAATAACACTGAGGGATAAGTCAATGGCTTAAACCAGACTTTAGACAGCATATTCCTCACTGATCAAACTTACTCAAATCTCACTGATTGGCATGACAAACTAAACTAATCAAAGGGGCCATTCCAGATTTCAGACTAAAATTCTGTGATGATATGTATTTTAGCATGTCAACCCGAAACACATCTTCTGAATATGTATTTCATTATATTATTTCTCTGAGGTTATTTTTATGGATAGAAAAAATGACAGAGTAAAAGATATTGGCTGTACACAATTGGCACCTGCCGTCTAGCCGGCGGCGAGAGCGGCAGATTGCCAGATCCTCCATTTTGTCCCGCTGAATTCGCCGAGGGTATTCAGAGGGTGGAGGTCGGCGTCCGCCGCCTTCCGCCACCCGCCGGCTCAATCGTGGAGAAACAGGATAACCCGGGCTAACTTGCCGGACCCAATCGTGTACAGCCATGGTTTACTGGCCATATGCTATATTGATCACATAAAAACTCAACTTGGGTATTAGACACAGGCCTTCTGACCTTATATTCTGCTGAAATGCTAATACAATCATAAAGTCCAGGGGTCTTGTCTTCTTAGAAAATATATTTCAATGTACATAAAAATATAGGAGGTTGTCAATTTATTTGAAAATATTTTCCCTGTAAAATAATGAAAAAGTAAAAATTATGATCTTAATTTGTTTCCAGGAGATATGAAGCCTCTTTTCTTTCATCTGCTTTGCATTGGCCTATGTTTGGTTGCAATGAATACCGATTCAGTTAGTGCAATTGTTCCAATGTCAGGAAACATTGGATTACATGCTCACAATCGGAACCAACGAAGTGTTGCAAAACAATTAAGGTATGATTTTAATCAATATAATTGAATCCAATGACCATTGAATTCAATAAAAAATGGGATTTTGGGGGCAATAGTTGTGCAATTTTTGTGCATGTTAAAATTGAAATTATTTCATTTTTACATTGATATCATAACAATTTTCAAAATGATGCATAATTTGATGTATTGCACTACTATGAACAGACAATGTCTGATATACGTGCTGTATAAAATTAATTTAGTAATTACTATTATAAAATTAAGGTAGGATGTCACATTTACACATTAATATTTGTCCTCATTGTTGATACAGGTTAACTACTTTGAAGAATGAGGTACATGAATCTACTTGATGCTGGGTTTTCTTTTGACACCAAATCCGGGTGACTCAGGACAAGAGGATCTCTTATCTGTTACATTAAATGGATTTGATTAAACAATACGTGTTAGTATTTTGTGTTATCTAAGAAAAAGAAAACAACTGAAATAATGTTGAAAGTGATGTAAAACCCCCAAGTGATGTAAAACCCCAAACAAACAAACAAACAAAAATCAACAACAAAACAATTTGTTAATTTGGCTGTCTGGTGACTACCAAACAACTTGGGTGGCCATGGACCGTGGCACAGTTGGTTAGAATGCTAGCTTTTTAGCACCAGTTCCTCTGTGGTGATCCAAAGGTCGTGGGTTCGATCCCCAGCCATGCTGAAATTGAATTCATGATAAAATTTTACATACGAGCTGAGGCCCATGCCAAAAGGGTTAACCCTTTGTCCTTGTACAGTGATCGGCAGTCATATCCGGACATTTTCATGTTTTTCAGTCCCGATTTTCACAAACCTTTCAAAACTGGGTAAAAACTGTTCACACCGATAGAAGATCGTTCACTTTATAAGCCTGTGAAGTAAAAATGATGCCTGTTCAATATGTACAGAAATATCGGGAAATTGACCCTTTCAGCAAACCGGCAAACTGTCCGTGATTACATTGAGTTATACGGTGATGTCTGGTCACGTCACCACTTCTGATGTCATTTGACAGTGACAACATCACTCGTGCCGTGAAAACAAATAAACACTTATAACATTTTGAAAAGCAGTGGGAATACGAGATAGCGTGTGAGAGACAATACTCAGTCAAATTGCAATTAGTACAGGCAAGGTTTGCTTGATGTTTGACTGTGCTAAAAATGTCCGATTTTCAACTGCCGGTTTCGGACAGTTGCCGGTCACTGTAAATCTGTGACCGGGCGGGTTGTCATGTCAAGGACCTGCGACATGACAACTCAGTGAGGTGGCACTATATCTGCTACAAGTAGGTCTCATCACAAAATGACTGAAATAATGTTGAAAGTGATGTAAAACCTCCAACAAACAAACACAACAAACAAATTGCCATTTTATTCTTAACAAAACTTAATCACACAAAAGCCAGAACCTAGAAGAATGGCCCAAAGCTAATACTGCAGCAATTACATGGGTGGTATTCATTTCCTACCTCTGCAGTTATTGTCCTATATTTGATATCATTCTAAATTTGGAATTCTTCAAGTTATAAATACTTGCCCTGCTCACAAAAATATCATAAAATCTGAATTGACCAACATCAGGTCATAAACTGTAATCAGGTGTCTGGCACATAAACTGACCAATCAGTACAACTGCTGGTACAAAACAAATATTTTTATATTCTTTAATGCCTCAGTCACATTTGTGCCGATTTTAGTCAAGATGCCCGGCCGATGGTAATTTTTTACAAAATCGGCAGGCATTTCAGATTGCCGTGCGGGCACCTGGAGATCATCGGCCACAATTGGACATCTTTAAGACGTCGGCCGGGTCATCCGGAACTTTGAGCTGCCACATAAAAGTTGCCGGCGTTTCCCCGATGTCTTATCAGCAAATATCATCTTAAAGTGCACGGCAGGGTCCCGTCAGTGTCCCGCAGGGACATCGGCAGATTATCTTAGGGCTGCCGGTGGCATCGTGCGGTGAAAATAGGATTATATTTATTTCATGTGTTCATAGACCATTGCACGGGCTCCCTGCGATATATCATAGAAGTCTTTAGGATGTCTTTCAGACGTCTGTCAAATGAGACAGACGTCTTTAGGATGTCTTTAAGATATCCTGCAGACGTCTGTGCCATTCAGTCTTGCACGTGCCATGCGGTGCCCTATAATAATGTGACCACAGCTACGGCATCTCTCAGATTGTTGCTTATAAACTCCCCGGAGCCCGGCAGACTGGTAAGTCGGTCGATTCTTACTGCCCGGCCGGTGCCCGGTGCAAATGTGACTGAGGCATAACCTGGTTCATAAGATATACAGAACATGTGGCATAAACATATTTAAATAGACCAATTTTGATTCACAGAAGGGGAAGGAAATAATGTCAGCAAAGCTTCTGCAGTAATGACTTTGTGTGCATACGTCCTCTGCAAAGATACCACTCCCCCAAAAATTCACAGATCCAATTCCCACTGCTCGAGTGGACCATGATGCCACCTGGTGTGATAAAATCTGTCTACATATGGCAGCCAACCAAACTGATTATTTTTTTCAAGTTACACTCATTTGTTGTATTCCCTTTACAGCATTTAAACTGGAAGTCATCTCATCATCTGGTATGTCAACAAATCTATCCCAGTGTGCATTGTACATGGCACACTAGCAAATCTGGTGGATCACAAATGCTGAAACTCAAGCAGTGAGAATTCAACCACCTCCAGGCTGCTCTGCGAGTCTTTTGTAGCTTTTTATTAAATAAAAACTGAACAAATGCAGAGGATAGTAAACATCTTGATGTATACAGATGTTATTAGGAAGGATAATGTGTTGATCAGTTAATCTGTTTCATTGAAATATGGCTCAGCTGCTTTTTTCAAACTGCACTTTCTCAAACTATGAGAAACCAAACTGTGCTATCTTGTATATTTTCAACAAAAGTGAGGTTAACAACAGTTCTGCGCAGATTATTTATTTTCAAAAAACTGAGACACAAAGCATAAAAAGGCAAAGAAAAATTGCATAATTATTACAGTTAGTTGAATTGCACTTGCACTACGAAGTAGGTAAATGCAGTTATGCATAATGAAGGTGTACACAAACACTAGAGTTCATCTAAATTTTTTCAAAACTTGTTAAAAGGAAAAAGTTGAAAAGAAAATTTTCCTTTTGTGCAGATTTTATGATTCGTGCCAAAATGCCTCAAAATGCTCTACAAGTAAAGAATTTGAACACTTAAGCTATTTGACCTTACAATTAGTAAATAATGATAAATAACATCATGTTGCCACTAGTCAAAATTGTTGTTCATATGCCTGTCACAATATTAGTTGTGTGACCACTAAATGTAAACCAAAGTTGGATAGAGTAACATCTTTATACAGTGTAAATATAGGAATCAACCAGTAAAACTTGTAATCAAATTGTTTTGTTTGTTTTGTCATGGGGAAGCAGCGTTTTCTGGTGAGGTATGGCTAATATGCTATAATGTGCAAATTAAATTTCTCATGATGGTATAGTGCTGGTAGTACAAAATATGTTATAATCATCAATCATTCAGAGATTGACTTCTGTCAATTGACACTAAAATGTATTCTGCCATATGAATTTAAGCACATGCGGGACAATATGTACATGAAAGTTTCCCGATCTGACTGGCAGATGACAGAACAAACAGGCAAAATAAAGTGATTATCATAACTCTGATTACAGATAAGTATCTTTAAAAATGCCTAATCGGTTATTTTGATGTGTAAACCATATTAGAATGCACTTGAAATGTGCTATATGCAGGTATGTTGACAATTTCAGATCCTATATATATATATATGATACTTGATCCTGTTGTTGAGACAAAACTTTTTTGAGCTTCCAACCAACTTAGTTGAAGACTGAAGGGGTACAGATACTTTGTTCAAGTAACGTATTAAGGTGAGTATATAAATACATATTGATAGAGAATTTCTTGTGTTGCACTAGATAAAAATGCAGGCTTCCGCCCAATCTTGCATAGACATAGAAAAAAAGGTTTGGTCAAGGAATGAAGTTCTCCCATCATGATCAACACTAATTTGTTAAATTTTGAAATACCAATGATATTTTATATTTTATAAGTTTAGACAAAAAGAGGTATGGACATCAACAAGAAATATGCTCACAAGTTGCTTCAGGATGTTCTTGGTGTCATCACAAGTGGAGACCAAATACAAAACGTCACACTGAACAATTAAGCTTGGTTTGATTGTGGTTTTCCTTGTTATTGATTAATGTGAAAATAAGTAAAACTATTTCATCAACAAACAAATGGAATACAACAATATTTAAACAAACGACTGGAAATAAATACTAAATATCACTAAGAGGTAAGCCTGGATTAACAAAGTCAATTTTAACTGAGTTTGAATCTAGAGACACAAATACCAAGTATAAGATAAGATAAAGTTTTATTTTGAATCAATCATTTACATAAAAACACTAGCTAAAAGCTAATTATTGATTATTGATATAACAAATAGTATTTACAAACAAAAAATGAGATATATACAATGAATGGATAAGCACAATATTACAATATGAATTGACATAGGTTACAGCTGCAACTTGGGCCATCCCAGGTAGACAGCAGTTCTTTAAAATCCTTTAATTTTGTACAGTTTTTGTATTCATTAGGAAGCATATTCCATAAATGTGCACCATAATATGAGAATGTACTTCTCCCATAAGTCATTTTCTTAAAGGGTTTCATTTCTAATTTGTGGTCATCTCTGAAATCGTATTTTGATTCTACAGGTTTAAACAAACATTTCATGAAAGATGGATTCAGATCATTTAGTGTCTTAAAAACTTCAGTTATCATAACTTTCAACCTTCTTAAGTGCAACGTTTCGTAACCTGATCTTTCTAACAATAAATTATAATCACTATTTTTATCATCATATAAAAATCTTAAAGCACGCTCCTGGATTTTTTCCATTCTGCGCATTTGAACAGAACCACAAAAATGCCATGCAACTGGACAATAATTACAAGTTGACAAGATAAAAGTATTATAAATAATCTTTCTGTCATCACCATTAAATATTTTCTTGAATCTGTACAATACATTAAGCTGTCTTGCAGCCCTAACACACATCTTTGATACTTGTTTATCAAACTTCAATTTGTCATCTATTGTGATTCCCAGTAAATCCACAGAAGATTTAATATCAATGGTGTCATTACCAATGGATATATGAGTAGGTAATTGTGTGGTACAATATGGACTTTTAAGAAGCATTGCCTGGAACTTAGTGGGATTCACTTCCATAAAATTGTCATTGAACCACTTTATGGCATTTTCTGCATCAAGCTGTAGGGCAGATATGACAAGTTCAATGGTTTTCTTAAAAACATCAAGTGTGTTGTCATCTGCATAGTTACTTAAATCACATTTTTCAATAAACATAAAAAGATCATTTATAAATATGTTAAAAAGTAGAGGTCCAAGACAAGAACCTTGAGGAATTCCCTTTTTTAGGGGCTCCCAAGAGCTACGTTTATCTTCAATTTTAACTCTCTGGAGCCTGTCTGATAAGTATGAACTCAAAAACTTACAAGCCTCATCACTAACACCATATGCTTTGAGTTTACATATTAAAAGACCATGTGGGATACAATCAAACGCTTTGGACAGGTCCATAAGTAATGTGCCAACAAACTCATTGTTGTCAATGGCCCACTTCCATTTGTCTATTAGGGAGATTAAAATATGATTGCAGCCATACTTCTTTCTATATGCACATAGCAAATCATTAAAAATATGTTCAAAGTAGCCTGAAAGCTGATCAGCAATTATGTTCTCAAATATTTTGTCTAATACTATCAGAATGCTTACAGGTCTATAGTTATTTTTCAACATATCATTGGCTTTCTTAAAAATTGGTGCAATCTCAGCTTTTTTCATATCGCTGGGAAAACAACACTCATCTACACAAACATTAAAAAGATCAGTTAAAACAGGACAAAATTCTTCGGAACATAATTTTATCAGTCTTCCAGGCAAGTTGTCATGACCAGTTGCCTTCTTAACATTGATACTTTGTAGGTGTTTTAATACTGTGTCACTATTTACCTTGGAAAAGATGAAAACATCTTCAGGGTTACATGTGGCCATCATCTGCCTAATTGCTGTGACACTTGGGTGACTACTATGTCTTGATAGCACATCTAATAGGTAGTCAGGTTCATGTATATCTATGGCATCATAAACACCTATTGTGTCAGCCACTGTACAAAAGAAAAGATTAAAAATAAAGCAGATTTCTTCTTTATCACTTATTATAATACCATCTTCATTTAATATGATATTTGCATGATAAACACAGTTCTTGGACAGGAAAGGTTTTATGATGTCCCAGAAATCTTTTGGGCACTTAGCATGCTTACATTTAATTAAAAAGTAATTCCTGATGGCTTCTCTTCGCAGTTGTGTTGTGAGATTTCGCTGTACTCTATAATTTTCAAAATTTATATGACTGCGCCAAAGATAAAAGGCATTTTTTAGCATATTTCTTTTATACATGTTTTATCTTAGGTCTGATGTCATATAAGGTATCTGTTGGGATCGTATGATCCTTTTCTTCAGTGGGGCATGCTCATCCACAACATCACTATATAGGTTAGACATGCACCAGTATCTATCACTCACGTCGTCAAAAATTTCACTAACATGGAAAGGAATAGAACCAACATCTCTTTTAAAATCATCATCATTAAAATTCTTGTAAGATCTATAAATTACAGTACGTGGTTTTTGTGGTGGAACCTTAAGTTTTGTCACACAACCAACCATATTGTGCCAGTCACTGTATCCAAAAGTAACATTAATTGGTGACTGAAACCTGTATTTATTCCTCACAATAATAGGATCAATCAGTGTTCCTGCTTTACTTTTGAAACAAGTTGGTGTCTTTATAAGGTTAGTCACATCATACACTTCACATAGATCTGTATGCAAAACATTCCCATTCTCTAACATATCGATATTCATATCACCTAACAATATTATCTCCTTTGCACTAGTAATGGCATTGTCATAGAAACCGGTTAAGAGTGGCATAAAAATATTGTTAGATACTGCAGGGTTTTTGTAGCACCCTAAAACATACCATGTTTCCTTATTAATAGTGATAGAGAATGCCATTGATTCAATGTGATATTGTTTACTAGTGAACTCAAGGTGATCTAGTCTCATGTGTGGGAGGTCTGCCCTGATCCATGCAACTAAACCTCCAGACCTAGATGACCTATCCTCTCGATAAAATTTAAATCCTTCAACATGAAAATCCTTATAAACATAAGAAATATTTAGTTTGGTTTCAGATACATAGAGCACATCAACAAAACCCTTTGTGAGTATATCTAGGACATATTCTCTCTTGTTGCCTAGGCTATTAATATTGACATGTGTGAAAATAAGATTTTTACCAAACTTTTGCCTGTTATCTTTTAAACATTGAATTACAGGGTCCTGCATACCTTCAGATTCAATAGATATCTCTGTGACCGATGTGGTGTTCAATATATGATCTGTATCCTGAGATATACTTGTACCCTCTCCATTATTACTTGAAGGCAAGACATTGTTATTGATTACAGAAGGTGTGGTCAATGGGTCAGTAAACATGCCCTCATTTTCACTGTCTGACCCAGATTCACCAATATACAATAACTCCTGAACAGCTGTGTTATTATGCTGGTCACTGGTAATACTATTACATAAGTTCTGACCTCTACCAATGCAGGGCTCAACATTAGTTCCTGAAAGGGTAGTCAGTGACAAACAATCATCATTATCATTATCATCAAAGCTGGGTAACAAAGTATACATATTAAAATCACAAAAATGTACCTGGTTACAGGCATTAGAAAAGCTATCATGATTATCTTCCTGGCTAGTGTTACAGTTTATATTAGATATTCCTGAGTTACACTCGGCCTTGTCTTCTTGGCCAGACCCCTAATAGTTATATGTGTTCACATTCTGCCCATTATCTGCCACAGGACAAAACTTTTCTTTGTGTCCCTGAAAGTGACATCTGAAGCAGACCAAGGGGACTGTGTGTCTACAAGATTCCACAGTGTGAGATGGCTCTCCACAGTTATGATACACAAGGAGGAAATTAGGGTAAACAAGAAAAACACAGGAATGAATGTTACACCATAAATGTCATTGTATGTCACAAACTAAAGCATCATAAACAATTTTAAAATAACTGTTTAAAAACAACACAGCTTGTTGACAATTCATAGGGTAATATATGCACTTGACCTTGAAGGAGGTACAGCAGAGTTTCATATTTACTTAACTTTGGGTTGGGTAAAGCATTTGGCATGTTGTTCACTATTCTGTGCCTCTTCAAACCAAACAATTTTGACATATATATGCCCAACTTAAAGTGTCTTTGAACTCAATCAAGGAAGAATGATATCCTGCCTGGATCCTCCCATACTTAAAAAATAAGAACTGAATCAAATCATCACTTTCTTAAATAAATAAACAAATTTATGATAATTTGCTTTTAGATAGAGATATGGAACCTGTCTTCTGAGGAAATATATTTCAATAAAGGTATCAATTCATTTGAATGCAGTCTTCTCCTAGAAATAATTTTTTTTCTTCACAACTACGTCATCTTTATTTGTTTTCAGATCTGGAGATATGAAGCTTTTGTTGTTCCAGCTACTGTGTATTTGCCTATGTATGGCCGCATTTCATATTGATTCGGGTTGTGGATTCACGGCAGTTGGTGGTAATGTTGGGTTACGGGCCCGCAACCATCATGCCAGAAGTATTGCAGAACAATCCAAGTAAGATTTCAGTTACTTTCTAAATAACTCTAAACTGTCCTTTGTTTTGCTCATATGATAACTGCTAATACTTTCTAAAAAAACCCATAAACACCATACATTGCCCATTAAAGAATTTTAGCTGCTTTGATAAAATTGAAAAAAAAAGTTAAATCATTTGTTAATCTTATTGCTTTTTCAGGAAAACTCTTGTTGGAGGTGAAAAACATACTATTACCTGATGTGTGCAAGTTCCATTATGATGTTGAATGAAGGCTTTCAAGGACAAGACCGAATATTATGGCACATTTTAAGAATATTTGGTGGCTTGTTAATATAAAAATAATTTGCTAAGCAAGAAAATTGAAAAAATAACATGGATTTCTTTTGCAATAAATGCAATAAAAGTTTTCTTGGGACACATATGTTATGACTAGTTTTGTTTCTTGTTGCTGCCTCCCACTATCTTGATTCACATGCCACTTCCAAAACAAAGAGTCTTCTCAGCCTGGCTGTGTCGCCTGAAAATGTTTGTTAATTACTGATTATAACAGTAAAGTCAACATTGAGCCCAGCTAAGCTAAGAGTAAAGAATTATTTTATTGTGAAATAATATAGTTCACTTCCTGGTATAAATTTTAATCACATTGAAAGTAAATATTTCCTAAATATATTATCTGTGTGTTTTGAACACTTTCATTTTTTGGGAAAATTCTTATGAAAGTTTCCCAAGACTCACAATTGGTGTCTTAGACATCAAAAGCAGGTTGCACAGTAAAATTAAAGATGAATAGAAAGCAAAAACATATTACCATAAAAATTGGTTTCTCATGTGAGAGTCAATATTAACATATTTGATACAAGGCAAAGAATTGCAGATAATTGATTAATGTCAGCAAAAGAAAGTGAAAATTAAAATAAAAACTGGGATGAAGTGATTCTAATATAGCATCAGATTCTAATATAGTATCAGATTCTAATATAGTATCAGAAAGTTTATATTTTAGTATCATTTTAAAATTAATCTGATACTATGAAATGAAGATTTTATTACATTTACCTTGGAGTCCATCATCAATAGAAGCAAAATTTGTTGCCTGTTTTTCTTCAAATTATTGTAGGGTGATGTTTAATGTTGAGACATGATAAATCAAAATGGGAGAAAATTTGATCCTGGTGGATGATGGTATAATTACCACTAACGGATCAATAAAAGCTTGCACTTTTGGAATAATGTGATGGGCGTCCTGAGGCAAAACAGTAACAAAGAAGCAAAAGGCTGATGCATCATATTTTCATATAGCTAAGCACATTTGGATTCCCATTCCAATTGACAACAAAATAAAGTTCTGAAAATTACAACTCTCTACATAGATGGCTTCCTTCTTGGAATTGACCCTGAAAAATGGCTCAAAATACAGAAAATCGCTAATTTTCGCCTTTTTTGTCATATTTTTGAGTCAACCTCTTCAGTAAAGATGCCCAGCCGAGGGGCATTTTTTACAAAATCGGCAGGCAGTTCAGATTGCCGTGCGGGCACCGGGAGATCATCGGCCATAATTGGGCATCTTTAAGACATCGGGCAGGTCATCGGGAACTTTTATCTGGAACATAATTGTTGCCGGCGTTTCACCGATGTCTTATCAGCAAATATCATCTTAAAGTACACGGCAGGGTCCCGGCAGGGTCCCGGCAGTGTCCCATCGTGTGGCATCGTGCAGTGAAAATAGGATTAAATTTTTTTTTTAATCCTACCCAGACGTCTTAAAGACATCCTGCAGACGTCTGTGCTATTCAGTTCTGCACATGCCGTGTGGTGTTCTTTAATAATGTGGCCACAGCTACGGCATCTCTCAGTCAATCTGCACATCAAAGCATTCAATCATGAGCCAAGATCTTTTTCCAGCAAACTGACTGAGATGACCATCACCTGGCTGTCTATCTAAAAGTAGATGTTCTACGACGATTTTTAGTATTTTGAGCCATTTTTCAGGGTCAATTCCAAGAAGGAAGCCATCTATGTAGAGAGTTGTAATTTTCATAACTTTATTTTGTTGTTAATAGGAATGGGAATCCAAATGTGGTTAGCTCTATGACGAAAAAGTGATATTTTCGAACACCCTAATGATGACATATTTATATATATTCCACTGATATATAGAGATAATATTTGTGGAATGTATGGAATGAATGTTAAGGGATAAGTCAATGGCTTAAACCAGACTTTAGACAGAATATCCCTCACTGATCAAACTTACTCAAATCTCACTGATTGGCATGACAAACTAAACTAATCAACAGGCCCATTCCAGATTTCAGACTAAAATGCTGTGATGATATTTATTTTAAGATGTCAACCCGAAACACATCTTATGAATAAGTATATCATTATATTACTTCTCTGAGGTTATTTTTATGGATAGAAAAAATGACAGAGTAAAAGATATGGTTTACTGGCCATATGCTATATTGATCACATAAAAACTCAACTTGGGTCTTAGACACAGGCCTTCTGACCTTATATTCTGCTGAAATGCTAATACAATCATAAAGTCCAGGGGTCTTGTCTTCTTAGAAAATATATTTCAATGTACATAAAAATACAGGAGGTTGTCAATTTATTTGAAAATATTTTCCCTGTAAAATAATGAAAAAGTAAAAATTATGATCTTAATTTGTTTCCAGACTCGGAGATATGAAGCCTCTTTTCTTTCATCTGCTTTGCATTGGCCTATGTTTGGTTGCAATGAATACCGATTCAGTTAGTGCAATTGTTCCAATGTCAGGAAACATTGGATTACATGTTCACAATCAGAACCAACGAAGTGTTGCAAAACAATTAAGATATGATTTTAATCAATATAATTGAATCCAATGACCATTGAATTCAATAAAAAATGGGATTTTGGGGGCAATTGTTGTGCAATTTTCGTGCATGTTAAAGTTTAAATTATTTCATTTTTACATTGATATCATAACAATTTTCAAAATGATGCATAACTTGATGTATTGCACCACTATGAACAGACAATGTCTGATATACGTGCTGTATAAAATTAATTTAGTAATTACTATTATAAAATTAAGGTAGGATGTCACATTTACACATTAATATTTGTCCTTATTGTTGATTCAAGTTAACTACTTTGAAGAATGAGGTACATGAATCTACTTGATGTTGGGTTTTCTTTTGACACCAAATCCGGGTGACTCAGGACAAGAGGATCTCTTATCTGTTACATTAAATGGATTTGATTAAACAATACGTGTTAGTATTTTGTGTTATCTAAGAAAAAGAAAACAACTGAAATAATGTTGAAAGTGATGTGAAGCCCTCAAGTGATGTAAAACCCCAAACAAACAAACCAAAAAAAAAAAATCAACAACAAAACAATTTCTTAATTTGGCTGTCTGGTGACTACCAAACAACTTGGGCGGCCATGGACCGTGGCACAGTTGGTTAGAGTGCCAGCTTTTTAGCACCAGTTCCAAAGGTCGTGGGTTCGATCCCCAGCCATGTCAAGATTGAATTCATGATAAAACTTCACATACGAGCTGAGGCCCGTGCCAAAAGGATTAACCCTTTGTCCTTGTAAATCTGTGACTGGGTGGGTGGTCATGTCAAGGACCTGCGACATGACAATTCAGTGAGGTGGCACTATATCTGCTACAAGTAGGTCTCATCACGAAATGACTGAAATAGTGTTGAAAGTGATGTAAAACCTCAAACAAACAACAACAAAAAACAAACAACTTGCCACTTTATTCTTAACAAAAACTTAATCACACAAAAGCCAGAACCTAGAATGGCCCAAAGCTAATACTGCAACAATTACATGGGTGGTGTTTTCCTACCTCTGCAGTCATTGCCCTATATTTGATATCATTCTAAATTTGGAATTCTCCAATTTATAAATGCCCTGCTCACAAAAATATCATAAAATCTGAATTGACCAACATCAGGTCATAAACTGTAATCTGCCAACTAACACATACGTCCTCTGCATAGACACCACTCCCCCAAAAATTCAGAGATCCAATTCTCACTGCTCGAGTGGACCATGATGCCACCTGGTTTGTTGAAATCTGTCTATGTATGGCAGCTCTTTGTAAACATTCTATCTCAGCTTATAGTAATGAAAAATGTTGATCGAAATGTCATTTAATTTCAATCAATTAAATAAACCTACAAGAGTTTTTCTATCTTTTAAATAAAGATTCCTAAACTGATTTTTTTTTCAAGTTACACACATTTGTTGTATTTCTTTTACAGCATGTAGACTGGTAGTCATCTCATCATCTTGTGTCTCAACAAATCTATCCCAGTGTGCATTGTACATGACACACTAGAAAACCTGGTGGATCACAAATGCTGAAACTCAATCAGTGAGAATTCAACCACTTCCAGGCTGCTCTGCGAGTCTTTTGTAGCTTTTTATTAAATAAAAATTGAACAAATGCAGAGGATAGTAAACATCTTGATGTATACAGATGTTATTAGGAAGGATAATGTGTTGATCAGTTAATCTGTTTCATTGAAATATGGCTCAGCAGCTTTTTTTCAAACTGCACTTTCTCAAACTATGAGAAACCAAACTGTGCTATCTTGTATATTTTCAACAAAAGTGAGGTTAACAACAGTTCTGTGCAGATTATTTATTTTCAAAAACTGAGACACAAAGCATAAAAAGGCAAAGAAAAATTGCATAAGTATTGAAGTTAGTTGAATTGCACTTGCACTACGAAGTAGGTAAATGCAGTTATGCATAATGAAGGTGTACACAAACACTAGAGTTTAAATTTTTTCAAAGCTTGTTAAAAGGAAAAAGTTAAAAAGAAAATTTTCCTTTTGTGCAGATTTTATGATTCGTGCCAAAATGCCTCAAAATGCTCTACAAGTAAAGAATTTGGACACTTAAGCTATTTGACCTTACAATTAGTAAATAATGATAAATAACATCATGTTGCCACTAGTCAAAATTGTTGTTCATATGCCTGTCACAATATTAATCTTGTGACCATTAAATGTAAACCAAAGTTGGATAGAGTAACATCTTTATACAGTGTAAATATAGGAATCAACCAGTAAAACTTGTAATCAAATTGTTTTGTTTGTTTTGTCATGGGGAAGTAGTGTTTTCTGGTGAGGTATGGCAAATATGCTATAATGTGCCAATAAATTTCTCATGATGGTATAGTGCTGGTAGTACAAAATATGTTATAATCATCAATCATTCAGAGATTGACTTCTGTCAATTGACACTAAAATGTATTCTGCCATATGAATATAAGCACATGCGGGACATTATCTTAAAAAATGCCTAATCGTTTATTTTGATGTGTAATCCATATTAGAACGCACTTGAAATGTGCTATATACAGGTATGTTGACAATTTCCCATCCTATATATATATTTGATACTTGATCCTGTTGTTGAGAGAAAACTTTTTCGAGCTTCCAGCCAACTTAGTTGAAGACTGAAGGGGTACAGATACTTTGTTCAAGTAACATATTAAGGTGAGTATATAAATACATATTGATAGAGAATTTCTTGTGTTGCACTAGATAAAAATGCAGGCTTCCGGCCAATCTTGCATAGACATAGGAAAAAAGGTTTGGTCAAGGAATGAAGTTCTCCCTTCATGATCAACACTAATTTGTTAAATTTTGAAATACCAATGATATTTTATATTTTATAAGTTTAGACAAAAAGAGGTATGGACATCAACAAGAAATATGCTCACAAGTTGCTTCAGGATGTTCTTGGTGTCATCACAAGTGGAGACCAAATACAAAACGTCACACTGAACAATTAAGTTTGGTTTGATTGTGGTTTTCCTTGTTATTGATTAATGTGAAAATAAGTAAAACTATTTCATCAACAAACAAATGGAATACAACAATATCTAAACAAACAAATGGAAATAAATACTAAATATCACTAAGAGGCAAGCCTGGATTAACAAAGTCAATTTTAACTGAGTTTGAATCTAGAGACACAAATACCAAGTATGATACACAAGGAGGAAATTAGGGTAAACAAGAAAAACACTGGAATGAATGTTACATCATAAGTGTCATTGTATGTCACAAACTAAAGCATCATAAACAATTTTAAAATAACTGTTTAAAAACAACACAGCTTGTTGACAATTCATAGGGTAATATATGCACTTGACCTTGAAGGAGGTACAGCAGAGTTTCATATTTACTAAATTTTGGGTTGGGTAAAGCATTTGGCATGTTGTTCACTATTCTGTGCCTCTTCAAACCAAACAATTTTGACATATATATGCCCAACTTAAAGTGTCTTTGAACTCAATCAAAGAAGAATGATATCCTGCCTGGATCCTCCCATACTTAAAAAATAAGAACTGAATCAAATCATCACTTTCTTAAATAAATAAACAAATATATGATAATTTCCTTTTATCTAGAGATATGGAACCTGTCTTCTGAGGAAATATATTTCAATAAAGGTATCAATTCATTTGAATGCAGTCTTCTCCTAGAAATAATTTTTTTTTCACAATTACGTCATCTTTATTTGTTTTCAGATTTGGAGATATGAAGCTTCTGTTGTTCCAGCTACTGTGTATTTGCCTATTTATGGCCGCATTTCATATTGATTCGGGTTGTGGATTCACGGCAGGTGCTGGTAATGTTGGGTTACGGGCCCGCAACCATCATGCCAGAAGTATTGCAGAACAATCCAAGTAAGATTTCAGTTACTTTCTAAATAACTCTAAACTGTCCTTTGTTTTGCTCATATGATAACTGCTAATACTTTCTAAAAAAACCCATAAACACCATACATTGCCCATTAAAGAATTTTAGCTGCTTTGATAAAATTGAAAAAAAAAGTTAAATCATTTGTTAATCTTATTGCTTTTTCAGGAAAACTCTTGTTGGAGGTGAAAAACATACTATTACCTGATGTGTGCAAGTTCCATTATGATGTTGAATGAAGGCTTTCAAGGACAAGACCGAATATTATGGCACATTTAAAGAATATTTGGTGGCTTGTTAATATAAAAATAATTTGCTAAGCAAGAAAATTGAAAAAATAACATGGATTTCTTTTGCAATAAATGCAATAAAAGTTTTCTTGGGACACATATGTCATGACTAATTTAGTTTCTTGTTGCTGCCTCCCACTATCTTGATTCACATGCCACTTCCAAAACAAAGAGTCTTCTCAGCCTGGCTGTGTCGCCTGAAAATGTTTGTTAATTACTGATTATAACAGTAAAGTCAACATTGAGCCCAGCTAAGCTAAGAGTAAAGAATTATTTTATTGTGAAATAATATAGTTCACTTCCTGGTATAAATTTTAATCACATTGAAAGTAAATATTTCCTAAATATATTATCTGTGTGTTTTGAACACTTTCATTTTTTGGGAAAATTCTTATGAAAGTTTCCCAAAACTCAAAATTGGTGTCTTAGACATCAAAAGCAGGTTGTGCAATAAAATTAAAGATGAATAGAATGCAAAAACATATTACCATAAAAATTGGTTTCTCATGTGAGAGTCAAAATTAACATATTTGATACAAGGCAAAGAATTGCAGATAATTGATTAATGTCAGCAAAAGAGAGTGAAAATAAAAATAAAAACTGGGATGAAGTGATTCTAATATAGCATCAGATTCTAATATAGTATCAGATTCTAATATAGTATCAGATTCTAATATAGTATCAGAAAGTTTATATTTTAGTATCATTTTAAAATGAATCTGATACTATGAAATGAAGATTTTATTACATTTACCTTGGAGTCCATCATCAACAGAAGCAAAATTTGTTGTCTGTTTTTCCTCAAATTATTGTAGGGTGATGTTTAATGTTGAGACATGATAAATCAAAATGGGAGAAAATTTCATCCTGGTGGATGATGGTATAATTACCACTAACGGATCAATATAAGCTTGCACTTTTGGAATAATGTGATGGGGGTCCTGAGGCAAAAACAATAACAAAGAAGCAAAAGGCTGATGCATCATATTCTCATATATGTTTGATAGATTTAGATAGTCATATGTATTGATAAATATGTCAACAAAAGTTGTTCAATGAATATATAGTGGTAAGATATATTGTTTAAGGAATATATTTGCATCAGCTATAATCATCTTCAAGACAAAAACAAACTCAATCTAACCCAAATCCTTTTATCCTGACTGTATGGCCTGCATTTCTAGAAGAATAACACTAAGGGATAAGTCAATGGCTTAAACCAGACTTTAGACAGCATATTCCTCACTGATCAAACTTACTCAAATCTCACTGATTGGCATGACAAACTAAACTAATCAAAGGGGCCATTCCAGATTTCAGACTAAAATTCTGTGATGATATTTATTTTAGCATGTCAACCCGAAACACATCTTCTGAATATGTATTTCATTATATTATTTCTCTGAGGTTATTTTTATGGATAGAAAAAATGACAGAGTAAAAGATATTGGCTGTACACGATTGGCACCCGCCGTCTAGCCGGCGGCGAGAGCGGCAGATCGCCAGATCCTCTATTTTGTCCCGCTGAATTCGCGGAGGGTATTCAGAGGGTGGAGGTCGGCATCCGCCGCCTTCCGCCACTGGCACCCGCCGCCTCAATCGTGGAGAAACGGGATAACCCGGGCTAACTTGCCGGACCCAATCGTGTACAGCCATGGTTTACTGGCCATATGCTATATTGATCACATAAAAACTCAACTTGGGTCTTAGACACAGGCCTTCTGACCTTATATTCTGCTGAAATGCTAATACAATCATAAAGCCCAGGGGCCTTGTCTTCTTAGAAAATATTTTTCAATGTACATAAAAATACAGGAGGTTGTCAATTTATTTGAAAATATTTTCCCTGTAAAATAATGAAAAAGTAAAAATTATGATCTTAATTTGTTTCCTGACTCGGAGATATGAAGCCTCTTTTCTTTCATCTGCTTTGCATTGGCCTATGTTTGGTTGCAATGAATACCGATTCAGTTAGTGCAATTGTTCCAATGTCAGGAAACATTGGATTACATGCTCACAATCGGAACCAACGAAGTGTTGCAAAACAATTAAGGTATGATTTTAATCAATATAATTGAATCCAATGACCATTGAATTCAATAAAAAATGGGATTTTGGGGGCAATTGTTGTGCAATTTTCGTGCATGTTAAAATTTAAATTATTTCATTTTTACATTGATATCATAACAATTTTCAAAATGATGCATAACTTGATGTATTGCACCACTATGAACAGACAATGTCTGATATACGTGCTGTATAAAATTAATTTAGTAATTACTATTATAAAATTAAGGTAGGATGTCACATTTACACATTAATATTTTTCCTCATTGTTGATTCAGGTTAACTACTTTGAAGAATGAGGTACATGAATCTACTTGATGCTGGGTTTTCTTTTGACACCAAATCCGGGTGACTCAGGACAAGAGGATCTCTTATCTGTTACATTAAATGGATTTGATTAAACAATACGTGTTAGTATTTTGTGTTATCTAAGAAAAAGAAAACAACTGAAATAATGTTGAAAGTGATGTAAAGCCCTCAAGTGATGTAAAACCCCAAACAAACAAACGAACAAACAAAAATCAACAACAAAACAATTTCTTAATTTGGCTGTCTGGTGACTACCAAACAACTTGGGTGGCCATGGACCGTGGCACAGTTGGTTAGAGTGCCAGCTTTTTAGCACCAGTTCCAAAGGTCGTGGGTTCAATCCCCAGCCATGCCAAGATTGAATTCATGATAAAATTTCACATACGAGCTGAGGCCCGTGCCAAAAGGATTAACCCTTTGTCCTTGTAAATCTGTAAAGGACCTGCGACATGACAATTCAGTGAGGTGGCACTATATCTGCTACAAGTAGGTCTCATCACGAAATGACTGAAATAGTGTTGAAAGTGATGTAAAACCTCAAACAAACAACAACAAAAAACAAATAACTTGCCACTTTATTCTTAACAAAAACTTAATCACACAAAAGCCAGAACCTAGGAGAATGGCCCAAAGCTAATACTGCAGCAATTACATGGGTGGTGTTTTCCTACCTCTGCAATCATTGCCCTTTATTTGATATCATTCTAAATTTGGAATTCTCCAATTTATAAATACCCTGCTCACAAAAATATCATAAAATCTGAATTGACCAACATCAGGTCATAAACTGTAATCTGGCAGCTAACACATAAGTCCTCTGCATAGACACCACTCCCCCAAAAATTCAGAGATCCAATTCTCACTGCTCGAGTGGACCATGATGCCACCTGGTTTGTTAAAATCTGTCTACGTATGGCAACTCTTTGTAAACATTCTATCTCAGCTTATAGTAATGAAAAATGTTGATCGAAATGTCATTTAATTTCAATCAATTAAATAAACCTACAAGAGTTTTTCTATCTTTTAAATAAAGATTCCTAAACTGATTTTTTTTCAAGTTACACACATTTGTTGTATTTCCTTTACAGCATGTAGACTGGTAGTCATCTCATCATCTGGTGTCTCAACAAATCTATCCCAGTGTGCATTGTACATGGCACACTAGAAAACCTGGTGGATCACAAATGCTGAAACTCAATCAGTGAGAATTCAACCACTTCCAGGCTGCTCTGCGAGTCTTTTGATGTGTTGATCAGTTAATCTGTTTCATTGAAATATGGCTCAGCAGCTTTTTTTCAAACTGCACTTTCTCAAACTATGTGAAACCAAACTGTGCTATCTTGTATATTTTCAACAAAAGTGAGGTTAACAACAGTTCTGGGCAGATTATTTATTTTAAAAAAACTGAGACACAAAGCATAAAAAGGCAAAGAAAAATTGCATAAGTATTATAGTTAGTTGAATTGCACTTGCACTACGAAGTAGGTAAATGCAGTTATGCATAATGAAGGTGTACATAAACCCTAGAGTTCAAATTTTTTCAAAGCTTGTTAAAAGGAAAAAGTTAAAAAGAAAATTTTCCTTTTGTGCAGATTTTATGATTCGTGCCAAAATGCCTCAAAATGCTCTACAAGTAAAGAATTTGAACACTTAAGCTATTTGACCTTACAATTAGTAAATAATGATAAATAACATCATGTTGCCACTAGTCAAAATTGTTGTTCATATGCCTGTCACAATATTAGTTGTGTGACCACTAAATGTAAACCAAAGTTGGATAGAGTAACATCTTTATACAGTGTAAATATAGGAATCAACCAGTAAAACTTGTAATCAAATTGTTTTGTTTGTTTTGTCATGGGGAAGCAGTGTTTTCTGGTGAGGTATGGCTAATATGCTATAATGTGCAAATTAAATTTCTCATGATGGTATAGTCCTGGTAGTACAAAATATGTTATAATCATCAATCATTCAGAGATTGACTAATGTCAATTGACACTAAAATGTATTCTGCCATATGAATATAAGCACATGCGGGACATTATCTTAAAAAATGTCTAATCGTTTATTTTGATGTGTAAACCATATTAGAACGCACTTGAAATGTGCTATATGCAGGTATGTTGACAATTTCCCATCCTATATATATAAGATACTTGATCCTGTTGTTGAGACAAAACATTTTTGAGCTTCCAGCCAACTTAGTTGAAGACTGAAGGGGTACAGATACTTTGTTCAAGTAACCTAATAAGGTGAGTATATAAATACATATTGATAGAGAATTTCTTGTGTTGCACTAGATAAAAATGCAGGCTTTCGGCCAATCTTGCATAGACATAGAAAAAAAGGTTTGGTCAAGGAATGAAGTGATATGTGTGCTAAGTAAAGCCCAGGACCTAAACATCCACCTCGTACCAAAAATATAGAAATTGGTCATGCTAAAGTAAGGAGTCTAAAAGCAATGATTGATATTCCTACAGACCCGGTTTCAAAGGTCTCAAAATTTATTTTGATTAAAAATCACATTTTGCATCAAAAATATGACATATTCGGTATATCAGAAACATGGCTTGATCATTCAATCACTGATAAGGACTTGGAAATACCTGGTTATTGTAAGCCAATAAGAAGAGATTTCTCAAGAAATCAATGTGGTGTTATGGTTTATGTGTCCAAGGACTTACCAGCTAGTAGAAGAACCGAAATAGAACCCAAAGATGCAGAAATTATCTGCATTGCCGTGCAGGCTGGTAATCATAAAATATTAGTTTGTAATTGTTATAGAGCACCCCATTTTGATACTGTTAATTTTTGTGAAGAAACAAGTTGCATTGTTGATAACTACGGTGCTGAATTTGATGAAATAGTATTTCTTGGTGACATGAATGGTAGAAATGATTTATTCTGGAATGAGGATAGGACCAACACTGCAGGTCGTATATTGTATGCTTCATTTAAGTCATATGGCTTTGATAATTTAATTCATGAACCAACGAGAATTGTTGGTGATACTAAAACTTGCATTGATCTTTTATTTACCAATAATCCATTTGCCTTTTCTAAAGTTGATGTTCATGATAAGATTGTTGATGTTTGTGATCACTGTCCAATCTATGCTACTTTACAGTATCATTATAACAGACCTCAATGTTATAAAAGGTGGGTTTGGAATTTTGAAAAAGGTGACTTCAATCTTTTTAGAAACACAATATTAAATGCTCCTTGGAATTCTTGTTACAATGATTATAATGTGGAAAACACAGTTAAAAACTGGATGGATATGTTTTTTTCTATTGCGGAGTCCTGCATTCCACATTATCAGGCCACCATCAGGCCTGGTGATAAAGAATTTATGAATTCAGATATCTGGAAACTCATGAAACAACGTGACAGGCTTAAAAAAGAATATAATGAGACCAAAGATGAAACAATTGGCACTTTATTTCGACAATGTAAAAATTTGGTTCTTTCTGAGTGTAGGAAGGCTGATGCAAAAATTAAAGCAGATAAAGCTGCTGAAATATCAAGTGCTAATGTGTCTTCAAAGAAATGGTGGAAATTAATGAAAAACTCATTCTCTACTCCTACACCAGGAGCCGATGGGCCTATAATAAGTAACGGTATCATTACCACTGATAATAATATTAAAACTGAGTTATTTAATGATTTCTTTGCCTCACAAGCTACCTTAGATGAATCATCTTCTAGTCTACCTGTTAACCAACATGCTAGTAGATTCAAAATTGATCAGTTGGTCATACAACCTGAAGTATTATATCTTTACCTCAGAAAACTTGATATAAGTAAGGCTACTGGACCAGATGGTATAGGTAATAGAATAATCAAAGAAGCTGCAGTTCCCTTAGCTTAGCCATTATCAAATCTTCTTAATTACTGCATTAGCCTTGGTCACTTTCCTGATATATGGAAAATCGCCAGCATAATGCCTTTGTTTAAAAAGGATGATCCTTTGGTGTGTAATAATTATAGACCAATCTCACTCCTGCCATGTATATCAAAGGTTTTTGAAAGAGCACTATTTAATCATATTTTTGAATTTCTTCGCAGAAACAATATTATAAAAAGGAACCAGTCTGGTTTTACCCCGGGAGACCGCACCATCAATCAATTAATTGCTATATGTAATAAATTATACAAGTGTATTGATGACGGAGATGAGATGGTGGCTGTCTTCCTGGATTTAATCAAGGCTTTTGATAAAGTTTGGCACAAAGGCTTATTGCACAAACTGGAAAAGTGTGGAATCTGTGGTAGATTGTTGGACTTGTTAGCATCATATCTCACAAATCGGAAGCAATTTGTCACAATTGGGGGATCTCGCTCATCATTGTTAGACATAAAGGCTGGAGTACCTCAAGGATCTGTTCTTGGTCCTTTATTATTTCTCATTTATATCAATGACATATCTGATAATTTGCAGAGCGACAGTTTCCTTTTTGCTGATGATACATCCATTTTTCAAAGAATTCATGACAACTCCAACACTGCTATCAGAATATTAAATAGAGATCTTGATATCATAAACAAATGGGCTATGCAATGGATGATAACAATTAATATTAAAAAAATAAATACTAAATATTACTAAGAGGTAAGCCTGGATTAACAAAGTCAATTTTAACTGAGTTTAAATCTAAAGACACAAATACAAAGTATGATACACAAGGAGGAAGTCCTTGAAATACGGGTAAACAAGAAAAACACTGGAATGAATGTTACACCATAAATGTCATAGTATCTAGTCAAAAACTAAAGCATCATAAACAATTTTAAAATAACTGTTTAAAAACAACACAGCTTGTTGACAATTTATATGGTAATATGCACTTGACCTTGACAGAGGTACAGCAGAGTTTCATATTTACTCTCCCCTGACAATTTTTCTTAACTTTGGGTTGGGTAAAGCATTTGCCATGTTGTTCACTATACTGTGCCTCTTCAAACCAAACAATTTTGACATATATATGCCCAACTTAAAGTGTCTTTGAACTCAATCAAGGAAGAATGATATCCTGCCTGGATCCTCCCATACTTAAAAAATAAGAACTGAATCAAATCATCACTTTCTTAAATAAACAAAAAAAATTATGATAATTTGCATTTAGATTAAGAGATATGAAACCTGTCTTCTGAGGAAATATATTTCAATAAAGGTATCAATTCATTTGAATGCAGTCTTCTCCTAGAGATAATTTTTCCTTCACAAATATGTGATCTTAATTTGTTTTCAGATTTGGAGATATGAAGCTTCTGTTGTTCCAGCTACTGTGTATTTGCCTATGTATGGCTGCATTTCATATTGATTCGGGTTGTGGATTCACGGCAGGTGCTGCTAAAATTGGGTTACGGGCTCGCAACCATCATGCCGGAAGTATTGCAGAAAAATCCAAGTAGGATTTTAGTTATTTTCTAAATAACTCTAAACATGTCCTTTGATTCGTTCATACCATAAATGTTAATATTTAACTGTTTCCTTCTAAAAAAAATCCATAAACACCATACAATACCCATTAAAGAATTTTAGATGGTTTGGTGTAACTGAACAAAATGTTAAATCATTTGTTAATCTTATTGTTCTTTCAGGAAAACTCTTGTTGGAGGTGAAACAAGTGTTGATTTTAAAAAATCAAGCTCGCGTAAGTTTGCAAAATCCCAAAATCCTTGAGGCAAAATCCTTGGCAAAATCCAAGTAAATCTTCTTACTCTACTACGCACTCACATATCACTTCTCAAACAAAAGCGACATCTGACGGTGTAAGCAGAATTATTAAGCCAAAACATGGCCGCCATGGACCGATAATCGGGGTAAGCTCCATAGACTTACGGCTTAATCATCTTGAAACCTCGAACATCTTGCCCTAAAGTCAAAACAAACGCCAGCGAAAATATTCTCTTACCTGATGTGTGCAAGTTCCATTAAGATGCTAAATGAAGGCATCCAAGGACAAGACCGAACATTATGGCACATATCCAATGTTATTTTAAAGAATATTTGTGGCTTGTCCAAATAATTTGCTAAACAAGAAAATTGAATAAAAAACCCCAAAGAAACATGGATTTCTTTTTGTTATTAATAATGCAATAAATATATTCTAGGGACACATTTCATGAATAAAATTTTGGCTAAAATTTAAGGCCCCAAAGATTATGTCTAAGCATAAATTCTGCAAAGATTCTCCATAAGGGAACATTCTTAACAGTAGAATAGTTCTGCCAGTTAGTACATTAAGTGTTTTCCTATTAGGCCTGGAGAAAAGTCTTTGTTTCACATCACTGCCTCCCACTATTTTGAGGTCAAAAAGATCCACATGCCACTTCGAAAACAAAAAGAGTCTTCTTAGCCTGGCTGTGTTGACTGAAAATGTTTAATTATTGAATTATAACAGTAAAGTCAACATTGCGCCCAGCCGAGCTAAGAGTAAAGAATTATTCAATTGTGAAATAATATAGTTCATTTCCTGGTACATGTAATAACCAAATTGAAAGTAAACATTTCTTAATATATAATTTGTGTCTATTTTGAGCACTTTCATTTTTTAAATATTTTGTCCTGTATGAAAGTTTCCAATGGCTCAAAATTGGTGTCTCAGACTTAAAGCAGGAAAGGTTTTGCATTAGCAAGGTTGCACAATAAAATTACAAATGAATAGAAAGCAAAAATAATGTATTACCACAAAAATTTGTTTTTCACATGAAAGTCAATATCGACATATATAATTCAAGGCAAAGAATTGCACATAACCGATTAAATGTCAGAAAAAGAGAGTGAAAATTAAATTTAAAACTCTTATATGCATGAATGGTATTGGGATGAAATTATCAATGTGTGCAGACCTCTATGATTCTAATATTTTAGTATCATGATGCAAGGCATTTCAAAATGAGAATCACTGAATCTGATACTATGAAAATGAAGATATTTTTGAGGAGTCCATCATCAAAACAAGTAAAATCTGTTGTCTGTTTTTCCTCAAATTATGGCAGGTGATTCTTAATGTTGAGGTATGATAAATCACAATGAGAGAAAATTTCATCATGGTGGATGATGGTAAAATTACCACTAACTGATCAATAAGAGCTTGGCACAATAATGTGATAGGGGTCATGAAGCAAAAACAATACTTCAAAACCACTACAGACATTCTAATGGCACACATTTTTGCCCACTTCACACTGCACAAAAACTCATCTTTTCTCAATTAAGAAAGAAGCAAAAGGCTGATGCATCATATTTAGATATACTGATCGACAAATTTAGATTGTCATATGTATTGATAAATATTTCAACAAAAGTTGTTCAATGAATATATAGTGGTAAGGCATATTGTTAAAGGAATATGTTTGCATCAACTATGGCCATCTTCAAGACAAAACTGATCGTAACTGATTTATGGTTTATGGTCAAAGGATATATAAATTTCATTTTTCTCTGAGTACAAAATGGAAAGATATGGGTAAGAAATGATAATATAATATATGAATATCTTCATTAATTAGTTTATCTTCATCAGCTTTTCAAAATAATTTTGAAGATAACAAAATATATTTTTTTCTGATAATTTTGCTGTATTGTAGAAGCCTTGTAGGTGTGAAGCCTTGATAAATCTTAATTAGTACATTCCTCACATAATCAAGTTCACTTTAATACATCTCAAATAAAAATAACTGCTCCCAATAATTCTTTGGTCACAATCATTTTGATTTTCATTTTGATACATTCTGTTTGGTAGAAGATATTACAGAAAGTTACAAACCCTAAGAAATAACAAAAAAATTAGATGTGATGATGACTTATTTCTGTATACGCCACTGATTTATAGAGATAATATTCTGTTGAATGTATGGAATGCAAATTGATCAAATTAATGTCAAGCCAACCTGCAGCTGTTTATACAGGTGTTTTCAAAGGGACCTATGTCTATAAAAGTAACAGTTGCTGTCTAGAAATATTATTGTCTCAGGACTTTCTGATTTCTTAGTTCCAGAAAGGAAAAGTGTTCTCTGCGCAAAGGAGGTAAAAAGATAAGTGAACAATTATATGCAAACAATTTTCAACTGATCATAGGAAATGGTGGATTTTTTCACAAAAGATGTCAGAACAGCTTTCTTCTAATTTGACTTCCAAGAATAAGATAAGGGATGAGTCAATAGCTAATACCAGACTTAAGACAGATTATCCCTCACTGATCAAACCTACTACACTGATTGGTCTGACAAACTAAACTAATCTTCAGGACCATTCAGATTTCAGACAAAATTGCCGTATTTGGACTATTCATTGTCACAAACTTTTTCACAGTGGCTTTTATTATAATATGAATCTCTCTGCTTTGCATGTTTTGAAAGATAGGAATAAGTCAGATGTCTTACATCAGACCTTAATCTGATTATCCCTCACTGAACAAACCTACTGAGAGACAAAATAATCTGTTCTAATAGGACAATTCTGCTTTCAGACTAAATTGCTGTATTTGGACTATTCATTATTAAAAAGGTGTCATCATAGCTTTTCATCTGGTGTGACACCCAAGTATGGACCCAAGTAATTTATTTGAAAATATTTTTCTCTATGAAATAATGAAATGACATAAAAAATATGACCTTAATTGTTTCCAGAGTTGGAGATATGAAGTTTCTATTCTTTTATCTACTTTGCATTGGCCTGTGTTTGGTTGCAATGAATATCGATTCAGTTGGTGCATTCTACGCAGGAAAACCTGCATTACATGCTCATAATCGGAACCCAAGAAGTGTTGAAAAACAATTAAGGTGTGTAAGAATTAAATTCAATACAAAATTGGGATTTTAGGGGCAATTGTCCTGCAAACAATTAAGTCCTAATTTTGTTCATTTTTTACATCATGTTAAACCCAAAATATATCATTTCTACATATCAAAACAATTTTCAATATTATGCATGACTTGATGTATTGCAGCACTATGAACTGACACTGTCTGGTATAAGCACTATATAAATCTCATTTATTGATTATTGCTATGTATTAAAATAGGATGTCATATCTGCACATTAACATTTGTCCTCATTGTTCATTCAGGTTTACCACTTTGAAGAATGATGTAGTTGATTCTACTTGATCCTAAGAAGTTCTCGCTTGACACCAAATCCTGATGACTCAGGACAAGAGGATATCTACATTAAATGGAATAAAAAAATGTAATAACAAAATCCATTTAAAATGGAAAAAAAATAGGTCCACCTCACTCTAGCAAAAGTAAATCCCCAATACTTAAATTTACAAACACATAAAACTTCTTCACGAATTTATACTTAAAAGCATAAAATTTCACCCAAAACACTACAAAGCAGTCCTAAAAGGAAAATAATCTGATTATTCCTATGACCAAACCTTACATACTAGTAATACCTGCCAAGGAAAAAAACTATAAACTCATAAACCACATTTCTATACCTTTACACACAGACATAAAGGTGAGGAAAATAAATACATTTAATTAACATTTTATTTATTAGAGAGATTAAGAATTGATTACCATGGTGTCATCAGTAAAACTGAATATATGTCATTAGATGCATGACTATTACTTACTTATTTACCTTCATTTTTATGGACACTACATTATTCTCAAACAGTTTGGCATATTTCTAATTCTGCCTCATTTAATTGCATAATGTATATTTAGTTTTGGTATGCATTTCCAAGGGGTTTCTTTGGTCAGCATCATGGCATGTGAAAATTGTGAAATGGTGTTTTTACGACCCTTTCAGCAACTATGGCCATATCAGGTCGACTTTCGAGCCTTTTAACCAGTGTGAAAGTAACACTGCCGGCAGTGGGAGTCGAACCCACCACCTCCCATCCTCCACTTATATAACCATTAAAGGCACATATCCTACACTCTACCAACTGTGCTAGTGGGGTCGGTTAGTCATGGCATGTGAGTCATATGTATGTTACTTGAAATGTGTTACTCTGCATAGCGAGATAGAGTCAAATACAACCTCTGCCTCCATACCTTGTTCTTTGCACAGAATTGTTCCCCACATATTAGCATGCAATTATATGTTATGTAATTGTCCAATTGGTTTTTACATCACTTTCGATGTTATTTTAGTCATTTCATGGTGAAGTCTGACATATTAGCTTTGCCCAAGAAGAAAAAGTCAAGATTTTTTCCTCCTCTTCCCTTAAGGATTAATGGCCTGACTATTTTTGTCTGACTATTTTGGTATACATGTACCCTCCATAGCAGGACTTCTCTATCATATCAGTCCCTGCCACCAAAGCTATAAATGTGCGCACAGAATTGAGCACAAGTCATCAGTATTCAGAAAAATCTAGCTGTCAAATCATTTGTGAAAGAATGTAAATAGATTTGTTTTGTACTGGCAGTTGTTTTGATTGGTCAGTATATGTGCCAGACACCTGGTTACAGTTTATGACGTAATGTTTATGGCCTAACCATGGAGTAATTAAGATTACTCCATGGCCTAACTTATGGTCAATTCAGAGCTAGGTGATGATATTTTTGTGAATTTAATATAAACATGACTGATATATTTTACCAGATATTTTATGTGTTTTCAGAGGAAGCTATGTGCTCAATTTCTCCCTATCTGCTCTACCATATACGCTGCATTTTTAGAGCACTGCGATCGTATTTGACCCAATTCTTTGCACACAGCACATCCGGGATCAGCAGCAACAGCCTGTTTGGGGCTTTGTCGCCTCTGCCTTTCATCTTTCCATCGTTGTTTTTGTCAGTTTTGCCTCCGTAATGTTGACATAAATTACGTAGATTGCAATATACTTATATAATGATTACACAACAAACTTTAACGCTGACATTAGCGTGTCAATGTACGATGGCAGTCTGAAATTTCCCTCCCATCTTGAAGCAAGGTGGGCGGAAGTTTACAAAGCAACATCTTTCCCGTCATGCATCGCTCTCTCGTGCCAATTTCATCATTTTTTCACAGACCAGCCGGGAGAGCAGATAGCGAGAATATCCTTGTGTCCACTCACTGTGATTCTCTTTTTGAATTTGCTACCAGAGGGCCCTCTGTTGGAAAATACTGGTACTAATTGCCATTGCTGAACCAGCATTGGGCCAATACCATTAATTCTGTAGACAACCTGTACCTGAACAAATCTTATAACTAAATGCCATTATTGGACCAGCAGTGGACCAATATCACTTTCACTGTTATAAAACCTGAAGCCACCAGATGGTGCTATTCCACTAGTGTGACATCTATGAATAATCCTTTTCATTATCATGCCATTATCGGACCAGTATTGGTACAATATCAGAAATAATGTTTGCTTGTGTATAACTACCGCCACTATTGGACCAGTTCAAGACCAATACCGATTGCCAATATAACTATGTGTACAGTATGAGATCACAAGACAAAATGTACCACAATCTTTGTATTTGTCTTGCAAACTGACAAATTAAGAAGGTCAATATTATAGAAATTTAATCAAATTGGTTTCCTTGACAACCGACTTCTCTTGTAAATAATCTTTTTTGTAAATCATTTATGTGTACATGTGTGTTGATGATCTACACATTCATGCCAAATATCTTATTAATTCATTAAATATCAAAGAAATAAGAGACATGAATAGCGCATTCCACAATTTTACATTATCTCTGATTAATGGTTGCCATGGCAACAATTATTCTATTTCTGCCATGGTCTCCATTTACACAGAACAATGGTTACATCATAAGATGGCAAGATAAAAAGGGTCATAATCAATGTATCTATTGCACCAACTGATAACTTAAGAAGGTTGCTTTGAAAAAAAAGTATAGAAATTTGATTAAGTTGGTTTCCATGGCCACCAATTTTCTTTCAAAATGAGTTTTTTTGTATTTTTGTGTGTGCTGATGACCTACACATTCATTCCAAATATGATATTAATTCCTTTAAAATCAAAGAAATTTAAGACATGAATATCTAATTTTGAGAGCAGGCTGTAGCTTTACATTGTCTTATTAATGGTTGCCATGGCAACAATTATTATTTTATTTATGCCATGGGCTCCATTTATGATCACACTATAAGACCACAAGACAAAAAGTGCCACAATCAATGTATTTATCTCACCAATTGATAAATTAAGTATGTATCTTTGAAAACAAATGTGGAAATTTGACTAAATTGGTTTCCATGGTAACCAATTTCTTTTGAAAATAGCCATTTTTGTAATTCATTGGTATGTGTCAATGACCAACACATTCATGCCAAATATAAAATTCATTCACAAAAAATTTCTGAATATGGACACAAAAATATGTAATTGTGAGATTATTCTGAAACTTAACTTGATATGTTAATAATGGCTGCCATGGCAACATACACCATTAGAATTTATATCATGGTCTCAATTTGTTTAAAGCATGAGCATGGTATTATGTGACAGGACAAAAATTGTCAAAATCTATACATTTGTGTCATCCTCAGACAACTTCTGAAGGTCAAATTTTGAAAAATAGCTAAAAATGTCCATTAAAAATATTTTTAATTGACTAATTTTTCCTCTGATCAAAAGTATGTTATGGATTGCATGTGTATGCAAAGTTTAGGATTTGTAATCCATAAAATATAAATGTTATGGGGAAAAGTATATTTATTTTTAATATGCTATAAAAATGATTTGGTTACCAAGGCAACAGTGATATCACAAAATCTAACAAACAACATATTTTTTTTTTCATGAAAAACTGACCCCCAATGTATCTTCTTCCTTAATATACTAAAATTAAACCATGCATTTTTGGGGACCAGAATAAGCAAAATAAGCATCTTTCCGAGAATGGCTCCTTACTACTCACCCTTCGTGTAAAGTAATCAATAAAACTCAATTATTTTTTAATTCATTCCTCAAACAGAATTTTTTTTAAATTTTTTATTTTTCAATAAGATATGTCTCATATTGTTTACCAAAAGGTTCTACATCCCCCCAAACTGAATTAGGACGATTGCAGATATATACAGATATATTGATTTAAAACTTCAAAAAATCAAGAGTTATGCCACCAGGGTGGGCCAGTGGGATCTCTTGTACTTGACAAACAATTGACAAGCCCCAGATGCTTTTTTTTCAAAATCGATAGACGAGGATGTAAATATGTCATATTTGCAAAATTGTTTTAAAAATGTCACTGGGATATATTTTGATGATGATGATGATGATTTTTTTAAACTTTTGTCAAGTGTGCACTTCACATCAGGATTAATCAGGATTATGAGGGTTCAAATTGTGTCCATTTTTGGTAGGTCTCTTTTACCACATGTGGCAAATACACATCACACACATTTCAATTTTTCTTGGCCTGACCTGAGCTGGTCAATGTCATGCAAAGGTCAAAGGCAAATATTGCTGATCCCGCTTGATCCACTTGTTGTATGACTCATAGCTTCTCCCTCAGTAATTGTCCCGGCAGAAACGTAATCTGACCCTAAATTTGCGCCTGATTAAACCAAGCGAAACCTCATCAAGATGAGCAGGGCCATTTGTCGGCGTAACAAGTTGACATCCGATGCTGTGGTGAAAGCATGATGACACCTTGCATCGGTAGTCGTCGAGTGTTTTTAGGTCTGAGAATAATTAGGCATGACTGATGTTATTTAGGCCTACAAACTCGGAGGCCATGGCTCATATTAGCACTCAAAGGAAAGTAGCAAGAAGATGCCATCCACCATCAACACACCCTGCTCAAAAATGTGTAACCAGGATTATATCTCTGAGAAGATTGAATCCATTACTTGTGATTCCTGTTAAATGTTGTCATAGACATTGCCCTTTCTACTTGAACTTTGTGGATGATTTTCTTTTTAATTTTCCTGAAATGAAGTATGTAAAAGGGACAAAGGGGCAAAGGGACAAAGGAGTAAGGTGTGTATCATTGCAAATTCATATATCACAGTAAAAAATCAATCTCCAAATGGCAGGAAAAAGTGTGGTAATTTTCCGAGAAACTGCTTCAGGGACAAAGGAGTAAGGTGTGTATCGTTGCAAATTCATATATCACAGTAAAAAATCAATCTCCAAATGGCAGGAAAAAGTGTGGTAATTTTCCGAGAAACTGCTTCATAAAAGATCATTTAAATCCTTAACGAGAGCAGACTTGTAAAAAAGATCATACACAATGGTAAAATTCAGTAGCTTTATAACACAGGGCTTAAAACATTTTTCACAGTTGCCTAATGTTACCCAACATGGCCATATTTTCTCCGACAAGGCCAGAACTTTCACTAATAAGAGTTAAATGTTTGGTCAGGATGGCAAACTCCTTCCTCAAAATATTGTCAAAAACGGCCCCATGAAAGTTTGTGTTGGGAATGAAAAAAACTGAAACATTGGCAGTATAGCACAACAAACTTCAAGTAATACTTGTTCCACACTTGTTCCACAGAGGAATATGTATGTTTTATAGCATGTAAATACCATGTAAACACCATGTTAACAACATGTAGCCCTGCGCCTGATCCAGTGCGACATGCAGCGTGCCGTTCCTGCCATTATCAGTGGGACGAGGGTGGCCTTAATGGCTGCAGGACGGCCGTCTCATGAATCATAATGACATTACTATACCCACCTTGGATCAGGCAGGATACAAAGAATAATCACTCAAAAATGCTCAGCAGTCAGGTCTGCTCACTTATATACACCCTGCTTTGAAATCGAAGAAAAAACATTGCATTGCTTACACCCAAAATAGAAGTCTGCAGCAAATATGGTATAATAATAATAATAATAATAATAATAATAATAATAATAATAATAATAATAATAATAATAATAATAATAATAATAATAATAATAATAATAATAGTAATAGTAATAGTAATAGTAATAGTAATAGTAAATGTAATAGTAATAGTAATAATAATAATAATGATAATAATAATAATAATAATAATATTATTATTATTAAAAATAATAACAATAATAATAATAAAATTTATATGTAATAATAATAATAATAATAATAATAATAATAATAATAATATTATTATTATTATTATTATGAAAAATAATAATAAAATTTATATAGCGCTGACACCTGACAATTCTGTTCATAGTGATGTAAACCAGGTAAACCCTGTTACAAGTAAAGATGCATTATTATAAGAAAGGAAAGCAATCAGAAGGATTGATCTTTAAAAAATTAAACATCAATAAATCCAGGAAAGCTATACGACATCCTTTCAAATAAAAAATACAAGACCGTTATATATATGCTTATATCAGTGCTTATATCAGTGGATCATGACCATATCTTTGCTGGAAGGGACTGTTTTAGGCAAGTTGTACTGAAAACTTCAAACATGACACCAAACAGCACTACTCAACATGAAGTCATTATATCTCAAAGTGCACAAACTTTTATCATACTCTACACCAAACAGGGATTGTAGAATCTTGTTTATGGCTCTCCCTCCTGCGAGATAAGTGGTTACATATATGTACTCTTCCATGCTATGGATATTAGGGCTCAGCAAGTCATGTATATAAAGTGTGGCATTGGTGATTATCATGCACATGAGGCACACACTAGATCATACATACCCTTACATCACTCAGATCATGTCTCAATGCCGTGGGGCTCACAATATGCTCCAAAATAAAGGTGAAACACAGCAGAAAATGGTTCTGTTTTGCCACATGTCTCAGTGAAAATGTTTAACTTATGGGCATGATGAACAAAACTAGCTGATCACAAGAGACTTGAGTCTTGGGAAACATTGATGGCATACCTAATCAAGTCCTCAATGGAAAATGGATGAGACCAAGAAGTTTGACTTGACATATTGATAGGACACAGTCTTCAGTCATAGTACGGCAATGGGACACCAAATTTATTTAGCCTTGATTGGACACAGAATATGCCCCTGGTATCATAATGGCACACAGAATTTACCCCTGGTATCATGATGGCACACAGAATTTACCCCTGGCATCATGATGGGACACAGAATTTACCCCTGGCATCATGATTGCACACCAAATTTACCACTGACATCAGGATGGCACACAGAATTTACCCCTGGTATCCTGATTGCACACAGAATTTACCACTGGCATCATAATAGCACAAAGAATTTACCCCTGGCATCATGATGGGACACAGAATTTACCCCTGGTATCAGGATGGCACACCAAATTTATCCATGATGTGACATAGAAATTACCCCTGGCATGTGACAAGACACAGGAATAAATGTATGTATGTTGACACCAGACAAGTAAGAGGGAGACATTTGTTAGATGAAAAGGGCACAATGGGACATGTCTTATAATCTTAATGGGAAATGATCTGTGAGTGATGAGGATGATGTTCATACTCTGGCCACTCTATACAGTGTCAGTGATGAGGATGAGGTTCATGCTCTGGCCACTCTGTACAGTGTCAGTGATGAGGATGAGGTTCATACTCTGGCCACTCTATACAGTGTCAGTGATGAGGATGAGGTTCATACTCTGGCCACTCTGTACAGTGTCAGTGATGAGGATGAGGTTCATGCTCTGGCCACTCTGTACAGTGTCAGTGATGAGGATGAGGTTCATACTCTGGCCACTCTGTACAGTGTCAGTGATGAGGATGAGATTCATACTCTGGCCACTCTATACAGTGTCAGTGATGAGGATGAGGTTCATGCTCTGGCGACTCTATACAGTGTCAGTGATGAGGATGAGGTTCACACTCTGGCCACTCTGTACAGTGTCAGTGATGAGGATGAGGTTCACACTCTGGCCACTCTATACAGTGTCAGTGATGAGGATGAGGTTCACACTCTGGCCACTCTATACAGTGTCAGTGATGAGGATGAGGTTCACACTCTGGCGACTCTATACAGTGTCAGTGATGAGGATGAGGTTCACACTCTGGCCACTCTATACAGTGTCAGTGATGAGGATGAGGTTCATGCTCTGGCCACTCTGTATAGTGTCAGTGATGAGGATGAGGTTCATACTCTGGCCACTCTATACAGTGTCAGTGATGAGGATGAGGTTCATGCTCTGGCCACTCTGTACAGTGTCAGTGATGAGGATGAGGTTCATACTCTGGCTACTCTGTACAGTGTCAGTGATGAGGATGAGGTTCATGCTCTGGCCACTCTGTACAGTGTCAGTGATGAGGATGAGGTTCATGCTCTGGCCACTCTGTACAGTGTCAGTGATGAGGATGAGGTTCATGCTCTGGCCACTCTGTACAGTGTCAGTGATGAGGATGAGGTTCATACTCTGGCCACTCTGTACAGTGTCAGTGATGAGGATGAGGTTCATACTCTGGCCACTCTATACAGTGTCAGTGATGAGGATGAGGTTCGTGCTCTGGCCACTCTATACAGTGTCAGTGATGAGGATGAGGTTCTTGCTCTGGCCACTCTGTGCAGTGTACAGTGTCAGTGATGAGGATGAGGTTCATGCTCTGGCCACTCTATACAGTGTCAGTGATGAGGATGAGGTTCATACTCTGGCCACTCTGTACAGTGTCAGTGATGAGGATGAGGTTCATACTCTGGCCACTCTATACAGTGTCAGTGATGAGGATGAGGTTCATGCTCTGGCCACTCTGTACAGTGTCAGTGATGAGGATGAGGTTCATACTCTGGCCACTCTGTACAGTGTCAGTGATGAGGATGAGGTTCATACTCTGGCCACTCTATACAGTGTCAGTGATGAGGATGAGGTTCGTGCTCTGGCGACTCTATACAGTGTCTTTGATGAGGATGAGGTCCGTACTCTGGCCACTCTATACAGTGTCAGTGATGAGGATGAGGTTCGTGCTCTGGCCACTCTATACAGTGTCTTTGATGAGGATGAGGTTCATACTCTGGCCACTCTGTACAGTGTCAGTGATGAGGATGAGGTTCATACTCTGGCTACTCTGTACAGTGTCAGTGATGAGGATGAGGTTCATACTCTGGCTACTCTGTACAGTGTCAGTGATGAGGATGAGGTTCATGCTCTGGCCACTCTATACAGTGTCAGTGATGAGGATGAGATTCATACTCTGGCCACTCTATACAGTGTCAGTGATGAGGATGAGGTTCATGCTCTGGCCACTCTGTACAGTGTCAGTGATGAGGATGAGATTCATACTCTGGCCACTCTATACAGTGTCAGTGGTGAGGATGAGGTTCATGCTCTGGCCACTCTATACAGTGTCTTTGATGAGGATGAGGTTCATACTCTGGCCACTCTGTGTCATGCGGGCTTGTCTGTTGCCCTTATCACTTAACAGTGTCGACCATGCACTGCATGCTGGGATATAATGTCCCGCAACAGGTCATTAAGAGGGCGCTGCTGAGCCCTCACCTTTACTCATTACCATACTCCATCCACCATGTCGTCCTCTCACCCTGCTCCCAGGGGGCGCCATGCCCATCAAGGTCACATAATCAACTTATCCAGCCGAGCTTAACCTTCTCCCACTTAAGCCATTCTGTGCCGTCCTGGTTAACCCTTGCTTGACCAGATGATTCATGGCAGACATTGAATAAAAATCTCATAGAATATGCAAACCGAAAGAGACGGCTCTATCAATTTCAGTGTTATGCTAACTACACATTTACTCATGCAATCCAATCAGGAGTAAATTACTGTCACTATGTCCATCACGCATCTGATAAAGCCCCGTGAAACCTTCCTTAATCATATCTCCATAATTAACACTTATAAAGCGACACATTACTTCACTCTCTATGAAACCAAATACGTGCCATTTTTTAGGAATTAATGAGTAGTTTGGGAAGTATTCTATTCAGCCTATTCATTTTATTCTAGTGACAGTCCGTAAAACAGATGGTCCAGGATGAAATGTCATAAACTTAGTTCTATTCTCTTCTGTTTCATCTGCCTAAAATTTGATCATTAGTGTATTCGTAAATTCTAAGGGTGTTCTCCTTGGCCAGTCCACTACCCAAAATATATACCGGTACGCTGTGTGCATCTGTACAGTGGGTTCGACTTTTTACACAAGACCAGAAAACCACTGATCATTTAAAATGTGTCTGGGTGGGCTGGCTTCATCAATGGCTCCCGCACCGCCACCACAAGACAACAGACAAATTACACAGCGTCTTTTCCTCTCACCTTTGTTTCTCCTCAGCCACAAAACACATTTACAACTGACACTGCAAACTTGTTCTGAATGCAATGAATGCTATCCTTCCATGTCTCACAACACCCATCTCTACACCACACCACACGCACTTCAATGCAGGCCACAACTCAATGAAGCCCCACTCAACTTTTGTTCTAAAGTTATTTATCCATTCTCTCTTGCCTCTATTTCTTGGCGGGATGCCAATTGGTTTTGCCGAGAAAACTTATAGATGTAGATGTATCCATTCAATGCCTATTAATATATGTTAGCCTCCTATGTCGGCTGAGTAGGTCATTAATTAAAATTCATTGCCGTCAGTTATTAGGGCCCACTGACAGGTCTGTAGTTCATTGATCAGTCTTAAGTTTAAGTCAATTGGTAAGTCTGTCGTTAGGGTATTAATAGGTCCAGGTCTTCAGTCTGAGTATATTAAGCTTATTTAACCCACATTTCAGAATGATCACCAGTTTTGGAATGTTGGCAAAAACAAACTGCAAATGTCATATTCCTTGCCAGTACTTTGATGTATGATGATTTTTGTCATAATTCATGATGGCCACCATGAAAAACCTAAACTGAAAAGATGAGATGTCTCGGTTAAGATATTGAAATCAGACTTCCAACTGCCTTGTGGTTTAGAAGAAAGAAAACATTTTCACGTAAATTGAAGATGACTGGCAACATTGGAATGTTCCAAGAATGCCATAAATCAAGATGGCCACCAACTTTCATTGAATATGCAGAATATTTTTAGGTCAGGGTCACTGATGACTATAACAAGAGGTGCCAATGTCATTGATTTGTTTATGCTATTTTTTTTTTGTTTCAAATTATCACATTCAGAATGTTTCCAGAGATCAGTTCATCTAACCTGAAAAAGGACAATCAATGCAATGATGAGCCCACCCCAGTCCAAAACCTCATTTTATTCATCAAGAAACAAAAGATATTTGTTCATAACTTATCTTGTTAATTAAATGAACAGATGACTAGTTTTTTTTGCTTTTTGTTTTTTGTTTGCAAATTTTGTAAAATGTTCTCTTTTAATCTAGATCACAACTGACAGAGAGTAGATGGATCCTCTCGGGACCCGGGTGCACCCTCCCAGACTATTGAACCCCCATCCCTCTCATCATCCTCCTCTGTGATTGACTGTTATTTACCTCTTATTAAGAGCACCTTGTCTTTGGACTTGGTTGTACATATCAATTGCATGACTCTCATCATCATTTCATCTTCTCTTACAAGGTACAAGGCCCTGGTCATTTGCTCAAATTAACCCTTTTGATGGCATTGCTCGTCAAATTATATCGACCCTTTACACTCTATATGTTCCTATGTCCATGATGATTATTTTCCTATTTCCATGTTAATCAAATCTGACTATTGATTTGGTATTTTAATTCCTTTATTTCAGTCATAATGACCTGTGAGACATTTTTCATTTTAGATGACAAACAATTCACTAGCATGTCAACAGGTTAACCCTTCGCCTTAGCATGCCACCATGTGTTCTTAGTGTGCTCATCATACATTAACCCTTATCATGTCAGTGACCTTTTTTCCATGCATCACAGTCCAGGCTATGGTTACAGGTGTGTGAAGCATTAACCCTTTCCACCAGAGGTCACTGCATGTCCAATGACCTCTACTATCACTTATGATTATTTCATCATGAATGCTCTCAGCAGCATGCAAAAACATTGACATAACAACAACTGCTTCAAAGTGCATTATTGATTGTTATTAAGCAGGAATGTCAATTTGCTGTCAGAAAATATCAAAAGGACAATTTCTGTCCTGCTGCATTAATGTATGGCTACTTAGTCTTCAATATTTGCCTTTAATGTAGAGTGACCTTTGACCTGATCAATTGCCTTTGCAAAGCATTAATATGGACCAATGACCTTTTAGTGTGTAAGGGTTTTCATACATAACATACCATACTTTTACTGACCTGTGGCACAAAACAAGATTTAATTGAACAATATCTAATTTTCTTTTTAAATCTCATTTATATGATCAAAAACATAACAATATGCATGATTTTGTCAATTCTAATTTTGTCATTTGTTGCAATGACCTAGGAATAAAATTGTAGATATTGTCAAGGCAGCATATGGGTATCCATAGATTTCTGTGTTTCCTGTAGCTCTTCAAAAAACCATTGAATATCAAAGTATTAATCTCATTTGAATTCTAACCTCTTACTTACGAAGCAACAAAATAGTTCATTCTTGCAATCTTAGTATTTTACATTTATAAAAATAAAAATTAAAAAAAGTGTCATATGTTCATCAGAGATTCAGACATTCATGTTAGCAGTTGGTCATCCAGTTATTTCTCGGAGCTGAATGTGATGTGTCCGGTATAGCTTCCGTCCTCATCCAGAGGGGCGTGGTCCTCTAGAAGTGCCACCCGGGTGTCAGCAGCCTGCACACAGATGTAATCTCCATATCGGCACCAGTTGGCAAAATGCTCACAGTTGTGTTTTAAAAAATTATAAGGCCACTTCTCACCCACACGACTCTTGGCTCTATCTATGATATCATCTGTTCCGAAAGGTGTGATCTGCTTATCCAGAACATTATAGATTCTTGTTTTGTCCAGCTTCGCAACATCCCAGAAGTGTTCTGTTTTGATGATGACGAATCCTACAGAATCAAACTTGCTCTGGCCTTTCAGAAACACATCCAGATCTGTCATGAAACGGTCATAGTCAGGAAAAACGTGAACAATCATCCCCTCTCCGATGTGAACACCGACGTGTCTGTAGAACTGCATCTGAGACTCTGGCAGGTGTAGACCATGCCTGAAGCTAATGATGTCACCTGGTCTCATTGATTCATACACCTTCACATTCTCTTCATAATGTGGTGTCCTTTGCTGGTCACTGTTTGGTTTTCCTCCTGTTGGCGGGAAATCAAAGTTTATAAAGTTGAGGGTAAGAGTGCTGAAAAGCCCTTTCATGAATCTTGTGTGTCTCTCAGAGGCCTTCTCCGTGTCCCCTCTCGCCATGTCTATAACAGATGCCACTTGGGAAACGATAGGGCACCTGGCAATGAAGGTCTCCTGAGTCCTTATGGCCCCTTCCACATCACCACGCTCAGCCTGGTCCCGAGAACGCATCTGGGACACAATAGGAACCCCATCCCAGAAACTCATCCTTATTGTGTTTTTTTAATGTTATATGCCTTGAATCCAAGAATGAATTTGATCTCCCTTCGGCTGATTCAATAAAGTTCCTAGGACTATTTCAATGCAGTACTTTTCACGTTTCCAACACAATTTCTTGACAAATCAAATAAAGTGATGCAATAATCCACTCCAATCCAATATCAGCGTGCCTATTTGTGTGAAAATACAACAACTGTTTGAGGTTTACTTGTTTAAACCTGAGAAAATGACTGACTCAAAATGTCAGGTATGATTACAATGTAAATCTAGCAGAGAGTGAGTTGCTGCAGCAGTCAATGGCATCTATATATATATTGAGGTGCAGGTATTCCCAGCCAGGTTATATATAAACAATGATGAGGAGTCTATCAGAACATTGGACCTTGCAAACTTCACCACAGGGTACAAGCTCCACATGGTTCATGGTTCACGTATATGTGACATAATGACAGATGCCTAATTTCCTTAGTTATCATCCATATATCAAAAGAATCAGCGCAGACACTTAGTATCACTTGCAACACACAGAGAGATTTACTCAAACACAGTTTAAACATTCTACTGGTTAAGATATACTTATGTTTTCACAGTGTTATTTTATAGGCCAGTAGAATGTGATAAAATGGACAGTGGGCCAGTTTTCAAAATCCTGAATGCAGAATAAGAAACTAAAATTAGGGTGGTTGGACGAACCCAAAGGATCTTCATGCATGTCCCCTTATTACACTATGTTCATTACATTAATTCATTATTATAAATAATTTTTTAAAAAACAACATTGATATCAAAACTTTATCCACGTATTGTTCTTTTGCTCTTATGAATCATCGGCTGAGTGTCATATATCAATCACCTAGGATTCACAATCCTAACTGGGTCATCACAGACCTGATAAGACCCTGGGTGTTTATCATGCGAGGAAATTCCAGACCAAAGTGCAACAAAAGCGATGACTACTCAGTGACGATGTATTTGCCACGTAGGACTTTGACTTATCTCAACGTTTCTGGTGTAAATTGTACTTTAAGAAGGAATAGAAATGTTACTGTGGAGGGTAAATGATAACTAGATTGATATTAATCTTTAACGATCTGGCATTAATTTCCACCTCAATTCCATGGAGATTCGGATCTCTTTTGTTTGCAAACAGCTTCCGGATTTTCACAATCATCTCTATGCAATCCAGGCAAACAGTCAATCATAACAAACCAATTTCCCAGGATTTAAATCAGTTTAAATTTAATCTGGTTTAAGATTCTCACATTGAGGCTAATGCAATTTACAGCATGTGTGAAAAAGCATCGTGGCACATGTTGCTTCAGCCGGTAATTTGCATGAAAAATTAATGTCACTGGGTATTCATCATTTAACTTGTAGTGAGTCTTGTTTAGAGAGCATTGTTTGAAACAAACATTAAGAAATCCTTCCATTTGCATTATGAACAAATATTCAATAATTTTAGTGTCTCAAATATAATTTCATCCACATGATTGATTCATAACCCAAGAAATATATGTACTCCTTTGTGATAAGAATAGGTGACAATAATTCATGTTACTAAAAAAAATCATATTCTATCGCAATCAACACCTCTAGGTTTGGGAGAATGAATATGAATTACTGCATGTCAATGTATTTTTCCATGTCAGATGTAATACTAAATAACAAAGAATGAATCAAAAAATTTTGTTTCATCTTAATCAAAAACAGGTGACAATGATTCATGTTGCTAAAAAAAATCATATTTTATCTCAATCAACACCCCTCAGTGTCGAAAATGAATATGAATTACTACGTGTCAATGTATTTTTCCATGTCAGACCCTGAAGAATATGCCATAAAAATCTGGTAGATGGGTAATGTTGGTGATCTGCATAATATTGAATAACGGCAATGTTCATGTAAGTGACAGGTGTCATTCAGTGGTTTAACACGGCGATCGCTGCCCGGCGAAGCCCCTCAAGGGGCACATAATGACTGCATGCGATTGTCAGCCCCCGTCAGTGCCCCATTTACTCGTCTGATGTGAGCCGGTTCACACAATACAAGCTGTCGTCTTGAATGACATGTGATCAGAGAGTCATGAATACAAAGTGTCTGAGCTCTGATCTTTCAATGCAGGAACGTGACGATTCTTTCACAGTAAGCGGTCGAGCTGATGAGCTGATTGAATATAACGATCATTATCAGGGACTGGGCATGAGAATGAGTTGACATCCACCTACATAATGATGTTTTTCACACATGACAATACTCATTTTTTTCCTCATAGAACGTCTCTCACTTTTCATCTGGACATGATGTCTATAATATCTGTTTTTGTTCTGAGACATAAAGCTGTGTATCTAAGAAAAGATCTTATGTACAAGGCCCAAACAAGCTTGAACAATGCTAAAGTTGGTGGGTGGGCTTAACACATAAGCCTGCGGAAAATGTCCCGCAACAACTGCTGAATAGTGACATTGTCAAAGAGGATCAGAATGCATCGCTATGGATACCCACAGCACCTGAGTGCCACCTGTTAGTCATGTTGAAAGCTGTCAAAGGATTAGTGGCGATATTTCTGATCTTGAAGGTCCACATCTCCACCAAGCATTGGATCATGCAGTTTGTTTGCATTGGTATTGAACACATATTTGAGGAAATATCTAAGGCTCAAATATATTTGATTTAAAAGCATGGATATTGTCTCTTGGCCAATCACAGGTCAGAATTTTATTGAGTTATTTCTCATTATGAGTCAAAAGTAATTCTGATCAACACATTATATCCCAACCCCATTATAATTTGTCTGATGCTCTATAATATGGCACAGCCCTAGCAGGACAAAGTGTCAGCTATCCATTAATATGATAGTGGTGATACTACTTGAGCGTGTGAAAATATGAGACAAACATATACACATTACATAATGTCACAGAGTATGAGAAGGTATATTTAAAAAGACTATCACAACCCACATTGTGTGTGCAAATTGAATATAATTCAAATTTTAGCATTCTAGATTGAGATATAACAAAATCTAAGTCTCAGAATATTTGTTTTGTTTCCAATGAAACTGTAAACGGTGTCAAAATTAGTATTCCTGTACAGGGATAATGCCAAGTGTTAATTTGGCACAATGATGTCAGTCAAGAACAGATTTACCACTAAACCACTTACCACTAAATATCTCATACCACTAATCATTGTCTTTATAATAACAAGGAAATGGTTGCAGAACAAAATATCAATATTCACCATTTATTTCCAGATACTAAACCACAGGCTCAATGCATGTTTATATTCCAGGCCATTATTTCCATGTACATGCACAATGATTTACAATGTGATTGAGTTTGTAAAATGGCAATATAATCACAAAACTCACTCCAAGTCACTTTACACAAATGACCACATCTTAGGTAGCATCTCATTATCTGTTTTGTCAGAGGCTACCCACGTGCATCCAAGTTTTAATATTGTATTGTGAGTTTTTGGTGCTAAGCATTGATATATTTTTCAGTCAAGTGAAAATATGTGAAAGCTTACCTCTGTGTTCTGTGAAGTGTCTCCAACTCCGGGCATTTCCAACATGCTCATCCAATTTGTCTGAAAAAAGGAAAGTTTCTTCAACTTTAGAATTGAAAAAAAGATTTTCTATTCTGTATGCAAAATGAACTAACTTTCTAAAATAAAAACCCTACTCAGTCAGTCAATGTGATAAAGCACTGATTCCCACCTAAATGTTTGAGAAAGTTGGTTGATGAGAACGGCGGGCACTGAATGGTGTGAAGTTTGGTATGGAATATCTGTGGTGATCTGTAGGAGGGAGGAATCACGGGCAGACTCAGGCCAATCAGACCTCACACGCAGGCCAGCATACCAACACTGCTACGCAGGCCATGGGAACGGCATCTACGCAGGCCATTGGACCGGCAGGAGACACTCCCCAGGACAGAGGGTGCCCTTCATAAATTACTCCTCACAGCCTGCCCTGCATGACAATGTTGAGGGGACGGAGAAGGCTACAGAGTAAATTGATAAGATATGGGGGAATCGGAAGGGATGCCCTTATCTGCTTAGCTGACACCTAGACTCAAATAATGCAGCTTCTTTATTACCTTATTTACATCAAGAGGCAATTTAAGTATAGTTTAACAACATATCTAACACAAAGATATATCTTGTCAATACAAACATGATTTCAAAGTATTTTGAAATCGTAATTCTGATTTCTCAAAAAGCATATACATGAAGAGCATTTCCAACCTATTTTGGTCCAAATGACAAAACAATGATTTGTTGCATGTAACTTATAGAGCAATAATGAATATATGTAATAATATAGACTATATTATAACAAATTGCAAATATAGTTATCAGAGAGGACGGTGGTTAGTTTTTGCTTTATATACAACAAATTGACAAAACTTTTCTTTATTTTTATCTGAATTACAAACTATTAGACGTTGCTCTGCTTATCAATTCGTACGATAAAATATCATAGTACAACAGTTATTATATCAATGCCATTTGGGAAACTGGGTGCATTCCATTGAGCTGCATTTAGAAAAAAACATATGATGATATTTATTTTCCATAAGAGGAGAACCATCCCAGCCTTCTGAAGCAGTAAATTTCTGCATCCACAAGACTTGCCTGTCTGATTGCCAGTAGAGCCAATTTCACTATTCTCAGATGTCTAGATTTCAAAGAGAATCTTTGGCTATTGAAATACACAGCACTGTGTGAAATGAGCATCCAAATTTGAAATGGAAATATTGTGTTGTCTGCTAAATGGTATGACACATCTTACAGTCAATATTTTATTCCCAATTACAATGATTGGAGCACCAGTGTTCTTTCTTGATTTCTCAAAGATGTTTTAAATATGTTATAGTTCAAAGGGTGATTATATACAAACATTTTTTTGATATGCCATATTTTTTATGTCATCTCAATTAGTCGCATCAGTCTTTTTTAAATTATTTAATCTGTCATTATATTATATATTTATTAAACTTGAAAATATAGTGTACTTTAAATTTGGCTTTCACATACTCACAAAATAAGATCTCCCTTTAATTTTCTTTCCATTTTCTTTGCTAAACATTGGACTGGTTTGTTATTATGTGTCAATCCTTCCCAGAAATCAAGAGTTGTCTATGAGGCAACCATCAACTCATGGCTCTCACTCTTTAAAAAAGAAATAACGGCACCATATTTGATCTGTGGCCTAATTTGTCACTAAGATCTGGCACTGATCCCGAAGACGTTTAGATCCCCACGCAAGATCAGCAAATCCCCGGGAATGATGCCCTGGGGAGGACATCCTATCTTGTCTCATTGTTCCTGGGATCTTTCATAGATCACTGAAATCGACGCTCATATTTGAGTGCAATGAACGCAGGATATAAATTGACCCCCGCTCCTCTACCCGTCAGATTAAAGAGAGTGGAATTAATTAAGGGGGTGTTTTATGGATGACTTTGTTGTTTGTTTGTAAACATTCTGGGTGATAGGCCGATTACCAAGCACATATTTGACGCAAACCTATGAGTCATGCAGAGTGAACCTTGAGAGATGACCAGTCCGAAATATCCTCACCTATCACTCTCTGTATTGTACCACTGGACATAATAATGGACATCAGGGTAGTTATGATGCATACCAAAATTGGAAAACACTTAATTGCTAAAAGCAAAAGCAATTAAATCATAAAGCGAAAGCGTTTTAATAGTAAAAGGTGAAATATACGAAATGGAGTTAACGTGAGGTCTGTAAAGTATAAATTCATAACAAACAATGTCTAATTGATTTAAAATTCTGGATCAAAATATTCAATAATTTTTTATTACTTGTGACTCAAAAAAATCATTCATCTTTTCAATAATTGGAGCACAACCATTGTGTGCAAGGCATATTTGACATTACAAAATCACATAAAAAAGCAAAAGACCTCATCTTACAAGGCTTTTAAATAATTTGCAATTTGAAATATTAATTCTCTAAATATTAATCACACAGAGAAACACATGATGAATGCCTGATAGTTTAAATGACAAACGTGTGACACGATCTAATAATTTCCCATGATCAACAGATCTGAACAAATTGTCAAATGCCATCACAAATTTACAATGCACGGGCCGAGGACAATGCCAGAGTGTGACTCATCAAGGAGGAAAATTTAATTTGCGGTGAGTAGCTTTGGGCGGGGACCGCAGAAAACCTCCCTGATGCCAATACAGGACCGATTCTTACATTACTACAACATTGTAAAATAACTCTCATACTTTGAAAATTTCTTATTTTAATGGATATGTTTGTAAATAATGTACATGCACTGTTCCAAAGGAATCCTATGAACAATGATGACCTTTTGTCCTGATCCTGGCAGATGCTCTTTTTTACATGGTCCTGTCTCTTGAGTAATATTCACTTTCCAAAGGAGAGGTAATGAAAAGCATGAAAATGACCTCAGAGTAAGAAAATAAAGTTAACTTTTCAAGGTGTCTTTATCTCTTCTTTTAATTTTTAATAAACTGTGGATAATATGAAAAAAAAACATTTTCTATTCAATTATGTAATAAATTTTTACATGACCTTTTTTTCTTTTTTCTTTTTATGAGACCATATTTTTCCAAAGGCAACGGCTCTGTCTATGTTGACTGAGCTGTGAGTGGGTCTGGGTTATATCTCAGTAATTTAAATGGATGAGCGACCAACAGAGCGAACAAATAATAGTGAACAAATTAGTGAACAAATTAGTGAACAAATTCCTTTGGTTTATGCCATACCCTCAAATAATTTCCAAAGTTTAATCCTGAGAGGTTTAAACCATTTTTGACTGGGAAAAATTAAAGTGTCGTGTCCAAAAAGGTTTGACCCGAGTCACCCACTTTGAGGCAACATTATGGTAAGCCATAGAGGTTATAAAATACACAAAATATAAAATGTCTGGTCATGCAAAATACAAAATATAAAATGTCTGGTCATGCATTATACAAAATATAAAATGTCTGGTCATACATTATACAAAATATAAAATGTCTGGTCATACATTATACAAAATATAAAATGTCTGCTATTTACAATTCAAGAGATTTTTAACCATTTTTAACCATTCACATTAGGTAATTATAAATATGATCCTGCACTGGTTTCTTAAGACAATATTCTACAATAAAAATGAGGTACCTCCAATTTATAGATTGTGACAAAAAGCCTAAAAAAATTTCAAGGTAACTGGAGCAAGATAACTGGAGCAAGGTCAAAAGTCAGAAGATCAAATTAATTTGGTTGCTAAAAAAATAACCCAAATAAAATACAAAATTGAACAAATGGGCATAACCTTGAAAAAGGGCAAAGGTCACTTATCATCTAACTTATCTTTCTAGTGCTGTGTGTGTCAGATATGCAAGAATTACGTATACATTCACTTTTTCAAAGGAAAGCAAACGAACAAGGTTGGTATTTTGATAAACTAAGACCCTCTTATACACCTCAGCCAAATACAATTCAAGTCGATCATGAAAGGCCACACCTGATACTGTCTATACCCTATATATGCAGTACCTGTCATTTATGATTGCCAAATTACACCTGTGGCAAACTCCAGAAATGGTTGGACAAACGCTGTAGGCTTCGATTGTACACCTTCGGCTGAAGTTAGCTGATGGGACAATTATATCAGAATCATTGTGGGCTAATATTTCAAATTTGATAATTTTTTTGCTAAAGCTTATATTGTATTGAAGGAAATAAGATTTTCATTGAAAGTTAGCTTCATAAACTGTTGGTCTCATAGATGGCTAGTCTAATGGCCTGTTCGCCTCATGGCCTGTTAGCCTCATGACCTGATAGCCTCATGGCCTGTTAGCCTCATGATCTGTTAGCCTCATGGCCTGATAGCCTCATGGCCTGATAGCCTCATGGCCTGATAGCCTCATGGCCTGATAGCCTCATGGCCTGTTAGCCTCATGGCCTGTTAGCCTCATGGCCTGTTAGCCTCATGGCCTGATAGCCTCCTGGCCTGATAGCCTCATGGCCTGATAGCCTCATGGCCTGTTAGCCTCATGACCTGTTAGCCTCATGGCCTGATAGCCTCATGGCCTGTTAGCCTCATGGCCTGATAGCCTCATTGCCTGTTAGCCTCATTAACTGTTAGCCTCATGGCCTGTTAGCCTCATGGCCTGATAGCCTCATGGCCTGATAGCCTCATGGCCTGATAGCCTCATGGCCTGATAGCCTCATGGCCTGATAGCCTCATGGCCTGTTAGCCTCATGACCTGTTAGCCTCATGGCCTGATAGCCTCATGGCCTGTTAGCCTCATGGCCTGATAGCCTCATTAACTGTTAGCCTCATTAACTGTTAGCCTCATTAACTGTTAGCCTCATGGCCTGATAGCCTCATGGCCTGATAGCCTCATTAACTGTTAGCCTCATTAACTGTTAGCCTCATGGCCTGTTAGCCTGATGGCCTGTTAGCCTGATGGCCTGTTAGCCTGATGGCTTGTTAGCCTGATGGCCTGATAGCCTGATGGCCTGTTAGCCTGATGGCCTGTTAGCCTCATGGCCTGATAGCCTCATGGCCTGATAGCCTCATGGCCTGTTAGCCTCATGGCCTGATAGCCTCATGGCCTGTTAGCCTCATGATCTGATAGCCTCATGATCTGATAGCCTCATGGCCTGATAGCCTCATGGCCTGGTAGCCTCATGGCCTGTTAGCCTCATGGCCTCTTAGCCTCATGACCTGTTAGCCTCATGGCCTGATAGCCTCATGGCCTGATAGCCTCATTAACTGTTAGCCTCATTAAATGTTAGCCTCATGGCCTGTTAGCCTGATGGCCTGTTAGCCTGATGGCTTGTTAGCCTGATGGCCTGTTAGCCTGATGGCCTGTTAGCCTGATGGCTTGTTAGCATGATGGCTTGTTAGCATGATGGCCTGATAGCCTGATGGCCTGATAGCCTCATGGCCTGTTAGCATCATGGCCTGTTAGCCTCATGTCCTGTTAGCCTCATGATCTGTTAGCCTCATGATCTGTTAGCCTCATGATCTGTTAGCCTCATGGCCTGTTAGCCTCATGATCTGTTAGCCTCATGATCTGTTAGCCTCATGATCTGTTAGCCTCATCAACTGTTAGCCTCATGGCCTGATAGCCTCATGATCTGTTAGCCTCATGGCCTGATAGCCTCATGATCTGTTAGCCTCATGACCTGTTAGCCTCATGATCTGTTAGCCTCATTATCTGTTAGCCTCATGACCTGTTAGCCTCATGGACTGTTAGCCTCATGATCTGTTAGCCTCATGATCTGTTAGCCTCATGATCTGATAGCCTCATGATCTGATAGCCTCATGGCCTGATAGCCTCATGGCCTGGTAGCCTCATGGCCTGTTAGCCTCATGGCCTGTTAGCCTCATGACCTGTTAGCCTCATGGCCTGATAGCCTCATGGCCTGATAGCCTCATTAACTGTTAGACTCATTAAATGTTAGCCTCATGGCCTGTCAGCCGTATTGCCTGTTAGCCTCATGGCCTGTTAGCCTGATGGCCTGTTAGCCTGATGGCTTGTTAGCATGATGGCTTGTTAGCATGATGGCCTGATAGCCTGATGGCCTGATAGCCTAATGGCCTGTTAGCATCATGGCCTGTTAGCCTCATGTCCTGTTAGCCTCATGATCTGTTAGCCTCATGATCTGTTAGCCTCATGATCTGTTAGCCTCATGGCTTGTTAGCCTCATGATCTGTTAGCCTCATGATCTGTTAGCCTCATGATCTGTTAGCCTCATCAACTGTTAGCCTGATGGCCTGTTAGCCTCATGGCCTGATAGCCTCGTGGCCTGATAGCCTCATGGCCTGATAGCCTCATGATCTGTTAGCCTCATGACCTGTTAGCCTCATGATCTGTTAGCCTCATGATCTGTTAGCCTCATGACCTGTTAGCCTCATGGACTGTTAGCCTCATGATCTGTTAGCCTCATGATCTGTTAGCCTCATCAACTGTTAGCCTCATGGCCTGATAGCCTCATGATCTGTTAGCCTCATCAACTGTTAGCCTGATGGCCTGATAGCCTCATGAGCTGTTAGCCTCATGGCTTGTTAGCCTGATGGCCTGATAGCCTGATGGCCTGATAGCCTCATGGCCTGTTAGCATCATGGCCTGATAGCCTCATTAATTGTTAGCCTCAAGGCCTGATAGCCTCATGGCCTGATAGCCTCATTAACTGTTAGCCTCATGGCCTGATAGCCTCATGGCCTGTTAGCCTCATGGCCTGATAGCCTCATGGCCTGTTAGCGACAGGGCCTGATAGCCTCATGATCTGTTAGCCTCATTAACTGTAGCCTCATTAACTGTTAGTCTCATGGTCTGTTAGCCTCATGATCTGATAGCCTCATGGCCTGATAGCCTCATGGCCTGATAGCCTCATGATCTGTTAGCCTCATGGCTTGTTAGCCTCATGATCTGTTAGCCTCATGGCCTGATAGCCTCATGATCTGTTAGCCTCATGATCTGTTAGCCTCATGATCCGTTAGCCTCATGGCCTGATAGCCTCATGGCCTGATAGCCTCATGGCCTGATAGCCTCATGGCCTGATAGCCTCATGATCTGTTAGCCTCATGATCTGTTAGCCTCATGGCCTGATAGCCTCATGGCCTGATAGCCTCATGGCCTGATAGCCTCATGGCCTGTTAGCCTCATGGCCTGATAGCCTTATTGCCTGTTAGTCTCACGGCCTGATAGCCTCATGATCTGTTAGCCTCATGATCTGTTAGCCGCATTAACTGTTAGCCTCATGATCTGTTAGCCTTATTGCCTGTTAGCCTCAAGGCCTGATAGCCTCATGGCCTGTTAGCCTCATGGCCTGATAGCCTCATGATCTGTTAGCCTCATTAACTGTTAGCCTCATGATCTGTTAGCCTCATGGCCTGTTAGCCTCATGGCCTGATAGCCTCATGGCCTGATAGCCTCATGGCCTGATAGCCTCATGGCCTGATAGCCTCATGGCCTGATAGCCTCATGGCCTGTTAGCCTCATGATCTGTTAGCCTCATTAACTGTTAGCCTCATGGCCTGATAGCCTCATGATCTGTTAGCCTCATGGCTTGTTAGCCTCATTAACTGTTAGCCTCATGGCCTGATAGCCTCATGGCCTGATAGCCTCATGGCCTGTTAGCCTCATGATCTGTTAGCCTCATTAACTGTTAGCCTCATGGCCTGATAGCCTCATGATCTGTTAGCCTCATGGCTTGTTAGCCTCATTAACTGTTAGCCTCATGGCCTGATAGCCTCGTGGCCTGTTAGCCTCATGGCCTGATAGCCTTATTGCCTGTTAGTCTCACGGCCTGATAGCCTCATGATCTGTTAGCCGCATTAACTGTTAGCCTCATGATCTGTTAGCCTTATTGCCTGTTAGCCTCAAGGCCTGATAGCCTCAAGGCCTGATAGCCTCATGGCCTGTTAGCCTCATGGCCTGATAGCCACATGATCTGTTAGCCTCATTAACTGTTAGCCTCATGATCTGTTAGCCTCATTAACTGTAGCCTCATTAACTGTTAGCCTCATGGTCTGTTAGCCTCATGATCTGATAGCCTCATGGCCTGATAGCCTGTTAGCCTCATGGCCTGATAGCCTCATGATCTGTTAGCCTCGTGGCTTGTTAGCCTCATGATCTGTTAGCCTCATGGCCTGATAGCCTCATGATCTGTTAGCCTCATGGCCTGATAGCCTCATGGCCTGATAGCCTCATGGCCTGTTAGCCTCATTAATTGTTAGCCTCATGATCTGTTAGCCGTATTGCCTGTTAGCCTCATGATCTGTTAGCCTTATTGCCTGTTAGCCTCAAGGCCTGATAGCCTCATGGCCTGTGAGCCTCATGGCCTTATAGCCTCATGATCTGTTAGCCTCATTAACTGTTAGCCTCATGATCTGTTAGCCTTATTGCCTGTTAGCCTCATGGCCTGATAGCCTCATGGCCTGATAGCCTCATGGCCTGATAACCTCATGGCCTGTTAGCCTCATGATCTGTTAGCCTCAATAACTATTAGCCTCATGGCCTGATAGCCTTATTGCTTGTTAGCCTCATGGCCTGATAGCCTCATGGCCTGTTAGCCTCATGGCCTGTTAGCCTCATGGCCTGTTAGCCTCATGATCTGTTAGCCTCATGATCTGTTAGCCTTATTGCCTGTTAGCCTCATGGCCTGTTAGCCTCATGGCATGTTAGCCTCATGGTCTGTTACCCTCATGATCTGTTAGCCTCATGGCTTGTTAGCCTTATTGCCTGTAAGCCTCAAGGCCTGATAGCCTCATGGCCTGTTAGCCTCATGGCCTGATAGCCTCATGATCTGTTAGCCTCATTAACTGTTAGCCTCATGATCTGTTAGCCTTATTGCATGTTAGCCTCATGGCCTGATAGCCTCATGGCCTGATAGCCTCATGGCCTGATAGCCTCATGGCCTGATAGCCTCATGGCCTGATAGCCTCATGGCCTGTTAGCCTCATGATCTGTTAGCCTCATTAACTGTTAGCCTCATGGCCTGATAGCCTCATGATCTGTTAGCCTCATGGCTTGTTAGCCTCATTAACTGTTAGCCTCATGGCCTGATAGCCTCATGGCCTGATAGCCTCATGGCCTGTTAGCCTCATGATCTGTTAGCCTCATTAACTGTTAGCCTCATGGCCTGATAGCCTCATGATCTGTTAGCCTCATGGCTTGTTAGCCTCATTAACTGTTAGCCTCATGGCCTGATAGCCTCATGGCCTGTTAGCCTCATGGCCTGATAGCCTCATGGCCTGTTAGCCTCGTGGCCTGTTAGCCTCATGGCCTGATAGCCTTATTGCCTGTTAGTCTCACGGCCTGATAGCCTCATGATCTGTTAGCCGCATTAACTGTTAGCCTCATGATCTGTTAGCCTTATTGCCTGTTAGCCTCAAGGCCTGATAGCCTCAAGGCCTGATAGCCTCATGGCCTGTTAGCCTCATGGCCTGATAGCCACATGATCTGTTAGCCTCATTAACTGTTAGCCTCATGATCTGTTAGCCTCATTAACTGTAGCCTCATTAACTGTTAGCCTCATGGTCTGTTAGCCTCATGATCTGATAGCCTCATGGCCTGATAGCCTGTTAGCCTCATGGCCTGATAGCCTCATGATCTGTTAGCCTCGTGGCTTGTTAGCCTCATGATCTGTTAGCCTCATGGCCTGATAGCCTCATGATCTGTTAGCCTCATGGCCTGATAGCCTCATGGCCTGATAGCCTCATGGCCTGATAGCCTCATGGCCTGTTAGCCTCATTAATTGTTAGCCTCATGATCTGTTAGCCGTATTGCCTGTTAGCCTCATGATCTGTTAGCCTTATTGCCTGTTAGCCTCAAGGCCTGATAGCCTCATGGCCTGTGAGCCTCATGGCCTTATAGCCTCATGATCTGTTAGCCTCATTAACTGTTAGCCTCATGATCTGTTAGCCTTATTGCCTGTTAGCCTCATGGCCTGATAGCCTCATGGCCTGATAGCCTCATGGCCTGATAGCCTCATGGCCTGATAGCCTCATGGCCTGTTAGCCTCATGATCTGTTAGCCTCATTAACTATTAGCCTCATGGCCTGATAGCCTTATTGCTTGTTAGCCTCATGGCCTGATAGCCTCATGGCCTGTTAGCCTCATGGCCTGTTAGCCTCATGGCCTGTTAGCCTCATGATCTGTTAGCCTCATGATCTGTTAGCCTTATTGCCTGTTAGCCTCATGGCCTGTTAGCCTCATGGCATGTTAGCCTCATGGTCTGTTACCCTCATGATCTGTTAGCCTCATGGCCTGTTAGCCTCATTAACTGTTAGCCTCATGGCCTGATAGCCTCATGGCCTGTTAGCCTCATGGCCTGTTAGCCTCATGGCCTGATAGCCTCATGGTCTGATAGCCTCATGGCCTGATAGCCTCATTAACTGTTAGCCTCATTAACTGTTAGCCTCATTAACTGTTAGCCTCATTAACTGAGCCTTGATGATTTAGATAAATGTTTTAAAAGACAAGATTTCCTGTATACACTTGTTTTTGATCAAACAAATCAAACTGTAATAAAAAGAAACCAGTCAATATCTCATAATTGGTGGTTCATGATAATGTTCTGCAGATCAATAATGTGGTGATCTTTTTTTCAGGGGCTCACAAACTTTTCTTTATTTATTAACTCTAGGATTTGAAATCCACTATTTCCCTGAATACGTAACCATATTAACAGGTAACCTACAATTCCATGTGAGACACATGCTTCCTGATATATCACTTGAAAATATTCTTTATTCATCTTACATCACTTCAATATCACCCTTGCATGGAATACATCATGTTTTATCAACTGCAAAATCTACAAAATGTGCAAAGGGGAAATTAGTCTTGATATTTTGTCAAGGTTTTTCTTAAGCACAAATATGTCATTTATCTCTAGATTATGCATGGTGCCATGCATGAGGCCAATCTTAACTCTGTATCATTATATAACTGGCAAGATATTTCAAAATAAAGGATTCTATAGAGTTGTTGAAACTTTGTGGTAAATGCTCTCCTGTGGAGGCATGATATGGGAGGAGATCAAAAATTCTGTGTACAACAATGTCAACTTACTTACATCACAATTGTCAACTACCTGTGGGGGTAGATATACTGTAATTTTCACCTCCTCTATGTTTGTTTGTTTGTTTTAGGTTTTACATCACTTTAAACATTATTTCAGTCATTTCATGATGAGACCTAGCTACTTGTAGAAAAAAACTGCTGCCTCACTGAATTGTCACGTCACAGGTCCTTGACATGACAACCTTCCCGGTCAGAGATTTACAAGGACAACAGGTTAACCCTTCAGGCACGGGCCTCAGCTCATGTGTGAAATTGTATCATGAATTCAATCTTGGCACAGCCGGGGATCAAACCCATAACCTTTGGATCACCACAGAGGAACTGGTGCTAATAAGCTGGCGCTCTAACCAACTGCGCCATGGCCCATGGCCACCTCCTCTATGAAATATCACCAAATTCTCGCTATCTGCTCTCCCGGATTTTTAGTTGGTCAGTGAAAAAATGACGAAATTGGCGCAAGAGAGCGATGCATGACGGGAAAGATGTTGTATGTAAACTTCTGCCCGCCTTGCTTCAAGATGGGAGGGAAATTTCAGACTGACACCGTACATTGATATGCTAATGTCAGCGCTAAAGTGTCTTTGTTGTGTAATCTTTATATAAGTTTATTGCAATTTACGTAATTTATGTCAATATTACGGAGGCAAAACTGAGAAAAACAACGATGGAAAGATGAAAGGCAGAGGCTACAATGCACCAAACAGGCTGTCGCCGCTGTTCCCGGATGTGCCGTGTGCAAAGAATTGGGTCAAATACGATCGCAGCGCTCTAAAAATGCAGCGTATATGGGAGAGCAGATAGGGAGAATTAGCTGACAGTGGTCATTTTGAATACAGAGTATTCCAAAAATAGATACTTAAATTGCCCTCCCTGGGTCGGTCTCGATAGTTCCCTTGAAGTCTATGACATCACAATAACCTTATTATTGATGTCATATGTTATTGGTTGCGACCAACTCTGAACTCACATGTTGTTTCACAGTTGCACTCTGCATCTTTAGTAAAGTTAAGTATTCAACCATCTCACAACCTCTGCCTACTTTCTCTACATCATACCCCAAAAAATATTAATCCAATCAGATCAGACCAGCCTCAGGTCATGTGACCTGTGATCAGATGACTGATATAGATACTGATCAATTACTACAAAGTAATATTGTTATGTATATTCATTTAATATTTCACCAATCACTGCAAAACAAAATTTTTATTTGCAATTTTTTTCCTGGCCCAAAAATGAAAAATTGTGAACTCACTGTCAATGCACATTGTCATTGGCCTCTGAACATGTAGGTCTATACTTGAGTAGTCGGAGCCAAATTTCTATTTGGTCATGCACAGTTGTGACCTTATAAGATCATCTCATTACTTCATCTGGTCACGCAAAGCTGATGTGTGCCATTACATGGTCACGCTTTTGCATGACTACTCATCAATGCTAGGTTTTCTCTCTGGCCCAGCGCTTATTGTCTTTATCGCCGTTCAAATTGACCACTCATTATTATGTAATCTAAGAGCTATATAGCTCGCAGATGTAATCGATTGTCCATGTTTTGTTGGATAATATAACGACTACCAAAGACCAAAATGTGCGAAATTAACAAGTTTCAGCTCTAATCTTACCTTTCAAACTCAATGAGGTGAACTTTTGATGCGCACTTTTGATGATGACCTCATCTCAGATGCCATTGAAAATGGCCACCAGACGGCATTGCATTAAAGATTCCCAGTAGGTGGCACTGCCAAATCTACATCACAATACTCAACCTTGGACAGCATTGTCCAATTAACACATTATCTAAAACATCTATTTATTGCTTGGTATCTGACGGATTAATGGCGTCTTGTCATGCTGTTTTTATTTAAGCTAAGCTTTCGAGTATGATGTTTGAAATTAATGTCACAAGAACAGGTGTACTACCACAGACGTTAAATAAAAATCGAATTGAAGGCAAGATTTCCGGTCTTACATTATACGCATTATGTAATGGTTATGTTGAATGTAATGAAAAATGTAATATTTTGGTGTAAAAAGCATGTCAATCAGAACAGTATTAGCAAAACATCTGTTGTTTATGTTCTGTTATGTAATTTTCAAGTTGGGTTTTGTAAGCTACATGGTCATGTAACTAACTAGCTTTGGGAAAAATAGATCCTAAATCCACCAATGAGAGCAGATCCCACACTGGGGTGAAGTATTAATGTGAACAGATCCCACACTGGGGTGAAGCATTAATGTGAGCAGATCCCACATTGGGGTGAATGAAGCATTAATGTGAGCAGATCCCACACTGGGGTGAAGCATAAATGTAAGCAGATCCCACACTGGGGTGAAGCATTAATGTAAGCAGATCCCACACTGGGGTGAAGTATTAATGTAAGCAGATCCTACACTGGGGTGAAGTATTAATGTGAGCAGATCCCACACTGGGGTGAATGAAGCATTAATGTAAGCATATCCCACACTGGGGTGAAGCATTAATGTAAGCAGATCCTACACTGGGGTGAAGTATTAATGTGAGCAGATCCCACACTGGGGTGAATGAAGCATTAATGTAAGCATATCCCACAGTGGGGTGAATGAAGCATTAATGTAAGCAGATCCCACACTGGGGTGAAGCATTAATGTAAGCAGATCCTACACTGGGGTGAAGCATTAATGTGAGCAGATCCCACACTGGGGTGAATGAAGCATTAATGTAAGCAGATCCCACACTGGGGTGAATGAAGCATTAATGTGAGCAGATCCCACACTGGGGTGAAGTATTAATGTGAGCAGATCCCACACTGGGGTGAAGCATTAATGTAAGCAGATCCGACACTGGGGTGAAGCATTAATGTGAGCAGATCCCACACTGGGGTGAATGAAGCATTAATGTGAGCAGATCCCACACTGGGGTGAAGTATTAATGTGAGCAGATCCCACACTGGGGTGAAGCATTAATGTAAGCAGATCCCACACTGGGGTGAAGCATTAATGTAAGCAGATCCCACACTGGGGTGAAGCATTAATGTGAACAGATCCCACAGTGGGGTGAATGAAGCATTAATGTAAGCAGATCCCACACTGGGGTGAATGAAGCATTAATGTGAGCAGATCCCACACTGGGGTGAAGTATTAATGTGAGCAGATCCCACACTGGGGTGAAGCATTAATGTAAGCAGATCCCACACTGGGGTGAAGCATTAATGTAAGCAGATCCCACACTGGGGTGAATGAAGCATTAATGTGAGCAGATCCCACACTGGGGTGAAGTATCAATGTAAGCAGATCCTACACTGGGGTGAAGTATTAATGTGAGCAGATCCCACACTGGGGTGAATGAAGCATTAATGTAAGCAGATCCCACACTGGGGTGAAGCATTAATGTAAGCAGATCCCACACTGGGGTTAAGTATTAATGTAAGCAGATCCCACACTGGGGTGAAGCATTAATGTAAGCAGATCCCACACTGGGGTGAATGAAGCATTAATGTAAGCAGATCCCACACTGGGGTGAAGCATTAATGAGAGCAGATCCCACACTGGGGTGAAGCATTAATGTGAGCAGATCCCACACTGGGGTGAAGTATTAATGTAAGCAGATCCCACACTGGGGTGAAGCATTAATGTGAGCAGATCCCACACTGGGGTGAATGAAGCATTAATGTAAGCAGATCCCACACTGGGGTGAAGCATTAATGTAAGCAGATCCCACACTGGGGTGAAGTATTAATGTAAGCAGATCCTACACTGGGGTGAAGTATTAATGTGAGCAGATCCCACACTGGGGTGAATGAAGCATTAATGTAAGCAGATCCCACACTGGGGTGAAGCATTAATGTGAGCAGATCCGACACTGGGGTGAAGTATTAATGTGAGCAGATCCCACACTGGGGTGAATGAAGCATTAATGTGAGCAGATCCCACACTGGGGTGAAGTATTAATGTGAGCAGATCCCCCACTGGGGTGGTGCATAAACATCACCAGATGTTTATAAAGGCCAGAGTGACGAAGGGTAATATTCCCCAAATCAAACCACCCATATTTTCCAACGTCAAGTTACACTGTGTGCTGAGTCAAATTGAGAGTAAAATGCAGATAAAGGAATTAAGCACCAATTTTGCAAAAAAAACGTATAAAATTCACATATTGGTGATAAATGTATTTGTCTTGGCATTTATTGTCTTTTTTTATTGATGTATCCCTATTAGTGTGTGCGAAATCTATTTGATGAAGACCCTAATTAATTAAAATGCACTCAGAGAGCGCAGAACAATGCCCTCCTCCTGCATACCCCTGTGGCCAGTGCCGCCTAGTGGCCAGTTTGCCCCGCACCTCAAATTCACAGAATCAGCATCCATTATGTAGAATCAAACCCCAATGTTCTGGAGCATTGAAATGAGGGCCACTCTAAATACTAATGGGGATGTCGATTTTCACCTGTAAAGTAGGTCGCACTGACCCAATTACATAAATTAACATTTTTGCAGCTTATACCAATTGATAATAAGTAATAATGTTTGATATATGTGTATTCTGCAAAGAATTAACAAAATCGGCATGTCGGCCATTTTGAAAAATGGCTGCTGTGGCTTCAAAATTTGGTCAGTATTATCCATCATCGAACTTAGCCTAGCCCCTCATAAAATACACCTGTACACCAACTTGTGTCAAAATTGAAACATTTCTACAGAAGATAGAGCGCTCACGGCCAAAGTTGACCCGATGGTCACTGCGACCTTGACCTTGGTTGGAAAAATTCCATGGAATCTTTTTTTGGGGTCTTTAGTTTTACAAACATTATGTAGAATCAAACCCCAATGTCCTGCAGCATTGAAATGAGGGCCACTCTAAATACTAATGGGGATGTCGATTTTCACCTGAAAAGTAGGTCACACTGACCCAATTACATAAATTAACATTTTTGCAGCTTATACCAATTGATAATAAGTAATAATGTTTGATATAAGTGTATTCTCAAAAGGATTCACAAAATCGGCACGTCGGCCATTTTGAAAAATGGCCGCCATGATTTCAAAATTTTGTCAGTATCGCCCATCATCGAACTTAGCCTAGCCCCTCATAAAATACACCTGTACACCAATTTGTGTCAAAATTGAAACATTTTTATAGAAGTTAGAGCGCTCAAGCCCAAAGTTGACCCGATGGTCACTGCGACCTTGACCTTTGACCTCGGTCACCAAACTTTCATGGAAAATATTTACTTGGACTATATTGTTGTAGGCATATGTAGGATCATCCCTGTGGTCCAGCCACTTTCGAGTGTTGGCCATTCCAAATATTGTGACGGACGCACGGACGCAGGGACACATGGACGGAAAAGTGATTACTATATGCCCTCCCTCGGAGGAGGAGGGCATAATAACCCCATTTTAAAAGCACACTCTTTGCTTGGCATCATTTTCATGTCGAGTGTCAGCACAGAGGCACTGCAAGGTAAAATGATGTCATGAGAGTATGGCAATATGTTGAAAGGTATTGTCCTTTGAACATTGCCGATGGTCACTGCGACCTTGACCTTTGACCTCGGTCACCAAACTTTCATGGAAAATATTTACTTGGACTATATTGTTGTAGGCATATGTAGGATCATCCCTGTGGTCCAGCCACTTTCGAGTGTTGGCCATTCCAAATATTGTGACGGACGCACGGACGCAGGGACACACGGACACATGGACGGAAAAGTGATTACTATATGCCCTCCCTCGGAGGAGGAGGGCATAATAACCCCATTTTAAAAGCACACTCTTTGCTTGGCATCATTTTCATGTCGAGTGTCAGCACAGAGGCACTGCAAGGTAAAATGATGTCATGAGAGTATGGCAATATGTTGAAAGGTATTGTCCTTTGAACATTGCTACAATGACACCAAAGTGCTATCCTGCTTTGAGCCTAATCTGAGGTCAAAGAGTTCACTCTACCTGTTTTACCCGTCACGTGCAGCTGATCGCCGAGACAGATCTCTGCTAAGAGTGCAATTCTTTGTCTAATTGCAACTTTTTACTTTATGTTAAACTTCAATATGTCATGATGGTCGTATATAGATATGCTTTTTATAGAGAAAATAACAGGTTCAATGCTTAGTACCTTTAAGGGTTAAATATAGAAATATCAGAAATTTCGTGGACAATTTTGGAGAGTGGGCACCCTTCATGTGTATTTCATTTTATGAGCCCAGCCATGTGTCCTTTATGCAACATAATGGCACAGGGAGGGGACTATCTCAATAATCTGATACTCAAGACACCTGCATAGATTATGATGTATTATACAGAACAGTTTGTAGAGGCGGGACAATCCTTAGAAAAAATAAAACATCAAATCATCAACAAAACGTCTTATGTGCACATCCTGTGCATGCTAACTCATGAGGCTAGATAAAGAAGAATAATTTAAAGCTATTTGGATCAAATTTATTCCAACCACTAAAATATACATATTTGTATCAAACAACATAAAGTCAATCTTATTAAGAACATGAAGATTAAACAAGACTTAATTTGACTGATAACATTTCCTGATACATATTGCATGAAGCACTTACATTCTCATTTTGTAAAGAAACTGACAAAATTTTGTCATTTTACCCCATATTTAAAAAAAATTTGATGGACAACATACCCACATTTTATTTTTAAAAATATGACTTTGAGACATACTATCAAATATATCATAAATAATTAAATAAATCATACCCAAAATGGTGTACAATGATCCTTTAAATAAATTACTTTTTGTTCTTGACCAGATCAGAGGGCAACTAGCCTATCTGATTTTTCTAGCCCCTGATATTCACAGAATATTTACAATATTACATTTACACATCTTTGTGTAACCTCATTCAAAAAATATTTTTCGACAACAGGACATACTTTTTTGAAAGTAATATTTTGTTAATAAAATGCTTTATTTAATATTAAAGACTTTATTTAATATTAACCTTAAACCTTAAAGAGATGATCATTCTCTGATGATCATGCTCATTTGTATCCGTCAGCTTGCCAATTTGTGCAGAAAATATGCAGCTTTAAGTTGGCTTTTTATATATTTATATATATATATATATAAAATGGACATCTCTGAGTTTCAAAGAAAGCATAAGAGGTATATAATGTGTCAGCAATCAATAACTGAATGGTCGACTGAAAAATATCACATCTGTTTCAAATCCTACAGACTTCAAATAAAACTTTAAAAGTTATAGAATGTCATGTTTCCTTCAGAGGTATCAGATAAATTAGCAAGGGCAAGTTCAGGTCGAGTGTCTGGGTCAGAAAAGGTCATGTCCTCCGACCCAGGCGCATTGTCAAGCCACCCAACTAACATACTCAGCACAAAAGATATTAAAATCAGCAATAGGGGGCGTTGTAACAACCAGTAGAGGACAGGTCTGCCTAGTCATTGGCTGCCTCGGCGCTTTATGTAGGTCAGAATGCGCCTGATGGCCTGCAGGCGATCCGTGAGTGAGGTCATGGCCACCAGGGAGAGCTGTGCGCGGGGGTCCAGAGGCAGAACGGCGATCATCCACCAGGACCATGCTGGACCGTGAGGGAGATGGGACAGGCTGGGCTCGCGCTCTGGAAAGTCTCCAAAATGCTGACGAATCCGTCGTGCCATCATCGGGGTGCAGCTGTGGAACCAGTCATATGCTTCCTTGTGAACCTCCGCATGTAACTTCTGCAACTCTGTAAAACAAGAATATTTTTATTGTGAAAGATCTATACAGGAAAAATACAATTGCTTCAAATTATCAGGTCAATTATCAGATGCAGTTTCCATCTGTGGCTGATTACTCTTAGTGACACTAACCTTCTCTTTCTGCCCCCTGCGGCTGCGTCTCTTCCAGGAATTCTACTTTAGCTGTGTAATATCCATCCCGTTGGCCTCTGGACAGAACTTTGAAGCGACGACCTCCAACGGCATCTACCACTGACCGTCCATCCGGAAAATACTGGACATCACGAATCTCCAACATGCATCCATAATCAGCAAAGTTCTGTCTAAAATGACACAAACAAACAATCATGATCACATTCACAGAATAGGGGAGAGAAAGTTTCAATACTCTTAACTGTGCAGGGCAGGAAAATTCAACTTCATAAACCTAAAACCAAACAAATGCTTATGACCAAGATTGATTGCATCATGCATCATAATGAATAATTCAGTTATGTAGTGTGATTTCCTCTGTTTAAACCCCCTGCTGCATAACCTTTGGTGTATTACTGTCTAGATAAATGACATCTTAGTTTTATACGTGATCAAAAATAAACACTGACCTCGATAATATTGAAATAAACTAGATATTTAAAGATAACAAGGACCAGATTAAATAAAATAAAGAGGAAGATCTTTTATGAATATCTTGTGTACTTACTCATCATCTTCAAAGCAGACACACATGCCAAACTGGCGTGACCCTGATTCCATACACTGCCGCACCATGAGGCGGTACCGAGGCTCAAATATGTGCAGCGGGCAACGAATGGTCGGGTAGGCCATGGTGCACACAAACACTGGAATCTCGTGACGATTATCACTTCCCATTCTGAAATACCATTAACAATAAGTTAATAAACAAAGAATCTGAATGTATCAAAGGTTCTTAATATTTTGCAGAGATATATTTTCAATGCTTAACAGATTCTTCAAAAAAAATAATGAGGAGTAACTGAAGTGAAGCAGGAGTTGACGTACTTTGCCAGATCAGCGAGCTCTTGTTCATGGATGACTTTTCTTTCAGCATAGTCCTCTGGGAAGTAAGCTTTGATGATCTCCTCTACAGCTTCTGTGGTGGCCTGTCTTCTTTCTGCCAAATGCTGCAAAACCAAAGAACACTGTGAATAGATTTATACTATGTGTTCAGTATATAGATTTATTTCCTTGTTATCCAGTGGAGTGTATATCCTCCCATATATTCCATTATTTTGACAGAAAGTAGTAATTTTTTTTATCTGTTACAGGAAAAAGGAAAAATAGAAAATTCATATCTCCTTCCTGTGGTTATGTCAAAAACATTACGATCGATTTGTTTAACTTGAGACATTCAGGGTGCTGGGAATCTGTTTAGTGTTGATAAAACTCACATCAACTAGACTGGTTTTACACAGAGGACAGTTAGTGTTGTGGTCAAGGCATCGGTCTAGGCACTGTCGGCAGAAGGAATGGCCGCACACAGTGGTCAAAGTATTGTGTAGAAGCCTACAATCACAAAAATCAAATTTATACCTTACATTTTACTGTAGATGAAAAGATTGCAAACATTGCTTTATTGCAAAGAATATTTTCAATGTTTTTTTATATTTTTTTTATCTATTTATTTTTTTCTTTAATGTTTTAGCTTCGCATACCTGAAGCATAAACTGCATTCAAAATCCTCTTTCTTAAGCAGTTGGCTGGGGACGTATCTCAAGTCGGTAGCAGTATCGTTAGGTCTTGATAGCTTAGGAAGAGAAGCTTGAGTGGGGCTTGTGGCACCTAGGTGCAGATTGTCTCTTGATCGTTTTCTGGAGCCCTGGTGCATGCCCTCCTCTTGTAGTGAGGTACTGGAAGGGGATCGGGGAAGCCCCGCCAGCTGTGTCGTCGCCAGGTTGGGTGTTGATGAAGCTGAATATTACAAGCGTCTTCCATTACAAATATGGCAAATGATTTAAAGCATTTTATATTACATGAAATAGAATACATATATGTGCCTTTTAAAAATATTGGAATATCAAATTACGATAAAGGTTTTTCAGGGTAAAATATACACTAGCAAAAATATTATCATTCAGAAGGGAGTTGCTAAAATATCTTTACCATTAACTATGAAAAAAGAGAAATTATAATCTTGGCCTGAGCTAAGTTTCACTGCTTTCTAAGCATATTAAGGGTTGTTTCGACTTTCTTGATCATGTACTTACATTTTTCCAATGAGAGAGGTGAGGTTAGCAAAGGGGCCTGGTTACTGACTTGACACTGAAACACAAACAGCAAAAATATCATCTTTTGTTTCATAATTCAGGGAATGTTGTGATATTTCCCTTATAATCATAATAAAAACAGATCTCAATGACTTTGTGATCTTCAGATTTGCAAGATCTAAATATTTGATCATATTTCCATTATTATCGAAATTACTCAAAAAAATCAAAAGCAATCAACTTGATTGTTACAATAAGAGAAATATTATAAATCATATTCAGATTTGAGGTATTTCTTATAAGCCTTAGGATTCAATATCATATTGTTTTTTTAATAAACCCTTTCATAACCATACCACCCATCTTGACAAACCAAATTAATTAAATCAGGATATTGGACAAAGCAAGATTATTATTATATGGTGTGGAATGTAATTTGATGCAGGGTAAAGCATGATATATTTTGTATTTGGATTTTATCTATGATTACTCATTTGCATAAATAAATGTTGTGAACAGAGGTTATGGACACAGATATCAATCAGGCCTAGACATTTACAGGAAGATGTTGGTAGCCCAGGTGGGGCATTGATAGTGTGTAAAGTGGCAATCAGAATATTCAGATGATGTAAATTTGAAGCAGTCAATCTATGGTTTAAGTGGGAGGGTAGCATTATATCTTTGTACAGTATGAGGTAATAAAAGACCTAAATTCTGGTGCCAAACTGGGCCACCACAACACAGAATCCAATGGCCCAAACACAGGATCGGGTGGGCTTGGGTCACTGGCCAAGTTATAACTTTAAATGAGTGGCACTTGTAACATTCGATTTGATTTGATTTAATATGTCGGCCACTCTACTTATCTCTTGTGGGCACTCAGCGCCTATGCAGTATAACTACCCTTCGAAATAAGATCCTATATGCACCATCCCCAATCGGTGTGTAACTGTCAGACAAAAGAGAATCACATATGACTGACCTGTTGCATGAAGTCTTCGTCAGATGGCAGCACCCCAGCATTCCTGAGGGTTTCCCTGAGTGAGAGTTTGATCTGCTGAAGTGAGCTCTCAGTGAGTACGATCGGCATCATGCCTGGGTCATGTAACACTCGTGACAGTGGTGAAGGTTTAAACACACTCTCCAGCTCTGCCCTTTTCAGATTTTTTGGATGTACTGGAGACAGTAACTTATGTAATGTCTGCAAAGATACGCAAACATTAGCAAATGTGTCAAGTTCAATGTATTTAGTTTTCACAATTCAAAATAAATGAATGTACATCAAAGAATATCACTTGTCAAACAAGTTACAGATCTATTTATATTTGAATGGGGCTTGCTGGACCATGATAAGAGAATAAATCATCCACTGAAACAAAATCTGGCCGAGCAAACATTTATTCAGAATGTAACTCCAACATATGCATCCCCAGTCAAATTCACACCCATTGGTTGGAAACCTTGGAGAACAGAAGTCCTGAATTTATGCTCATATCATAGGCAGACCGACTATGACGTGTATCAGGGAGGTAGTGTCATGTGCTCACCTTGGCGAGGGCGGTGCGGGCTGATGTGATGGAGGGGTCCAGTATGAGACACTGAATATAGGCCATCGCTGCCTCCTCATGCTGCTCCAGACCGCTCAGGGCTGAACCCTTCCGGAAATAACCCTGAAAATAATCAAATAATCAAAACCTCAATCATATTCTCCCAAAGTTTGTCTTGAATATCAGCCTGAAAATTAAATAACCAAAACTTGATTCAGATTTTGCCAAAGTTAATATCAAATATCAATTAAATTTTATTTATTTGAATACAAATTTTAATTTTTTAAATAAAAGATACACACATTAAGAATAATATTGTCTTTGTTCAAATATGTCTCTCTATTAATACTCACTTTTGGCCAATCAGGTCTTATTCTGACAACTTCCTCTGCATCTTTCAGTGCCTCCTTGTGGAAATCTAGGCACGCATATGCATAGGATCGGTTGCTGATTAATAAATGGTCATTGGGTGCTGAAAAGAAAATAAAAACAAAAAAGTTAGTCAGTTTTTTTTTGGTCAAGTCCAGAAATGTACATATCTATTTAAGTGTGACAACTCCACATTTTGAAGATCTTGAATGTTATTATTTTGATAATAATGTGCTGATCTCATGGACTCAATACCACTTTGAATATTGTTTGCAGGTATTTGTTGAGGATTGTTAAAACATATCTGATAAGTACAGTTCATATTTGTGTGGAAATATGTGGATCCAGGTAAAATGTTGAGCGAGAAATCTTGCCATGAGTGAAGGTAAATGCATATTTATAATCAGATCTGTTAAACACAAGCTTTACGATAAAACAATTGGATTATGGCATTGCACTGGGCATTTTCATAACTATAGAGAAAATCTCATTTTATCAATAGCAAAATTTTCAAAATGAGAAGAAAAAAAGTTGGTTTTCAATGGTTTTCTTTATTGATGATGTACTGCAAAATAATGGATTCTGTGGAGTTGAAACTTTGACATAACAGCTCTTCGTTGGAGGCATAAAATGGGTTAAAATCAACAATGCTATGCCATGAAGAACAAATCCATGTTAATTTCCCCACATTAGAACCTCTATAAGCTCATAACATAATAGGTTCATCTCAATTGAATAACAATCGTCAACTAACTGTGATTCCAGTGAATCAACTTGAGTATCAACTTATTCAATCATATTTACATAATATGTAATTACAGAGATATTGGGCAAAAAAAAGAATTTCACAACAGGTGATCACATGTTTTAGTGTTCACGTCATATTCAGGCTGATACCAAACTAAGCATAATCAGAGCTTTCATTTCAGGTAAACTGGAGAACAATGACTTAAGATATTACACAGTAATACTGTAACTAACAGTAACTTTATTGAAAAATATACACAAATGATCAATATGACATTTTGGAGTCGTTATTAATATCTCCACATAAATCTAACATGTTTGATGATTGATTAAATGAAATATATTGATCAGCTATATGATATGTTATGAAGATTCTATCAATGATTAACTACATTCATGAATAAGAAATAACAATGGTCACTGAACTTGGTGGTGGTTGTCACTGGTTGACCTGAGACCTTAAAGTATGAGGACAACATGATTGTGCCAAGCTGATAGTGCTTCCATCATGAGGAGCTTACTCATTTCACTTTGTTCTCAAGACTGATTATTATCATGATCAGAATGATTACAAATGAGTACTTTTGATGTTCTTCTTAAGGTCAGTGTTACATAGATACATAAATTTGTCAAAATTGGTAACCGATTTGCAATACTCAAGTGAAGTCATACAAGTGTTGATTTTTTTTAAATCAAGCTTGCGGAAGTTTGCAGTCATCAACTGTGATCCTTTTTTATCAGCAGGTGGTAATGTATCAAACTAAATTGATCAATGTGTGGTGGGTTCAACCCATATATTATATAATGATAAGACACGAGGTATTATACAAGCTCAATATGTCTCAGGTCATTTTAAGTCTCAATTTATTCATCATGTTGACTATTGATATGATCTCATATATATAAACATGAACTTGGTTGAATTTTTTTCAAAATTGATCAAAAAGATGGATTACGTGACTTTTGAAAGAAAATAAACGCATGTAAACAATCATTGCTGTTCACTTGGGCCTCTCTTCAAAAGACCTTGAACTTGGCTCTTCTATTTATGTTACTGCACACACTTGCACACTATCAAACCATTTTGTCCATTTCAAATTTCACAAAGATAATGTCAGTTAAACCTTAATTTTGATTTACTCATCATTGCATTGAAATGTCTTGGTAATTTGTTTTGAGACTTTGTATAAATATAGAATAAATCATGAGTCCAAATACTGTTTTAGAGGGGGTGAAATCAATGAATGTAACAGTATCAACAGCACAAACCAGGGGTACTGAAAGGTGCACTACTTCCTTTATCAATTAATTAACTTATATTCTCAATTTATATCTTACATATTTTGTTTGAGAAAGAATCTACATTGTAATTTTTAAGTTTTCACGCCATCTACAAACTGAAAAGTAAGTAAAGTGTCACAATATAGATATTGGGGGAAGGGGTTACATTCTGGGCATGGCCTTCCTTCACTGCACCTCATGGGTGACCTGGCCAGGGTCACAAGCTTGCAAGACTTACATAAAGGTTTTACTTTGTTCTCAACAATGCTCTCATATTCGAGGCTAATTTGGCTTTAAAATATAATCATCATTTTACTCACCATATTTATAAGATCTGGAGTACGCTTCGATTGCTTCCTTAAACTGTCTTTTCTCAAAGTATCTATTCCCTTGTGATTTTAACTTGCCAGCCTCCACTTCTTGTGGAAACCACTGTTCTACCACAGTTGACAACAAAACATTAGTTCTTAAAGAGGAAATTTTTATATGCGTCATTTGGTGACATTGTTTACATTCTTTTGACTGTGTTTTTTCCAAACAGTTTCTGCAAAAAGTGTGTCCACATGTCAATGTGAGTGGTTCCTTCCAAATTGTCTTGCATATATAACAGGCAAAAATGTCTCCTTTTTCTTTCGAGCCAGGTTTTAATTTATCCTTTTCACTCATAGTGTCTATTAAAGAGCTGACAAGATGTGAAAGTTTGTCTGGTTTAATTTTTCCAAGTCTGAAAGCATTTGAGTAGGCCTCAATAGCTTTTTTGAGCTGACCTGATTTCGCATAACTATCACCCAGTCCCAGGTAAAGTTCCTTTTGTGGTCCGTTCTCTCTGATATTTCTCTCGTATATCTCCGTCGCAAGATCAAAATTCTCGGTGTTAAATGCCTCTACTGCCAGATCCATCATTGTGAGCTGTCTGTGTTTACAATACCCCAGAAAAAAACGTCTTCATCACCGTTTATACATAACGTGATTGGCAATATTCACATCTGTATTTCAACAATGATTGTATAAGCTTCTTGTAGTTAATGGCGCGCATCGCTGATGCGCATTTAGTTATCGATTAGTAAGGACTCGGGCAAAGTCTTGAGACAGAAAATAGTCCCTGGTGAAATTTTGTGTTAATTTATAAAACTCACACAAATATGTGTTCACTGATAGGTATATGATAATATGTATATATTGTTTTCCATTCTAAAATCGTGGAAGGTTATCCATGCGGCGATACTTATATTCTTCCCGGACACTCTTCTACGCCAAATCGCCCTCTGGTGAGAAATTGTCTCATGAGACCGTGTGGAGTGAGAGTCACCTGGTGGAGGATTGTCAATGGATAAATAAATACATTTATGTAGTTTACTGGTCAGAACGACCTTTATTGTCAGTTTTTTTTAGCGTTTAATCAATACAGGGATTTAATTTGTCATAATAAATGTTCCGTGGAATTGACATCGGATAAACAGAATAAAGCAATTTTCCAAACAGGCAGGAATCAGGCGTTTCACTTTTTTTGCATCATTTATCCCTACGCGTCAGCCAAAGTAAGGGATAAGTAAGTTCGAGTATACGCACTTTACGCGTGTTCGTATGCGCGATGCGCTTCCTACCAAAAGCTGCACTACGAGCTTGCCAGTGCCCTTAGATTGACCAATCACAACGCGTTCCATTAAGTTGGCAAGTGACGATTGGTCTTCGGAGGTCATGACCTATTTATACAACAACATTATGTAAGGAAGGCGTCTGCTAATTTGCAGGAGAGATGTTGTGTAACAAACATAATTTGAAAACAAGTTGATTGTTACAGTTATTTATAGTATCTGAGAGCAATAATAAAGAGTAGGCTGTTGATTTTGGACAACAGTATCTGAATATTGCAGAGAACAGTGATACTATTCATTCAGGTTTTTAAATTGTGTTTGTTTGAAATCAACCTTGTTCAGAGCCACGGGCACTCAAAACGACCCAGTCCTCAATCAAACTCCCAATAAGAATTGCAGCGGGAAGAAAACAAAAACAAACACACACACGCACACGCACACGCACACGCACACGCACACGCACACGCACACGCACACGCACACGCACACGCACACGCACATGCACATGCACAATCCAGACCTTGACATATGCACTGGACCAGTGGCCCGGGGCCACCAGATCCTCTGTTTGGGCCAGTGAACGCTCATAGAGAACCGCATCAGCTTCCAGCAAGCTCTCACAGCACGTAGGGGGGGGGGGGGGGGGCCACTGCACGTGCAGCATAGAGAACCGCATCAGCTTCCAGCAAGCTCTCACAGCACGTGGGCCACTGCACGTGCAGGGATACCCATGCGTACGCAAATATGGTGATATATCAAGAGAGGAAACAAAAATCTATGCATTTCCTGACCTTTGGAAGCAGATGATTTTGTAAGGTGTGCAAATGAATACTTCCCCTCCAATAGTACATTTGGCCATCTTCTAAAATGAATTATCTCTGGTTCCATGATTGCAATATTCCAAAAAGATTATCCAAACATTGGTTTACTTTGATCCAAAGTCTGCAAAAGGGCTACGGAAAAAATTCAGATCACTTTGGTGCCCGGAAGTAATTGGTTGCTCAAAGAGTTATGTAACGTCACAATACATTTTCACGAGGGGTCAATCAAGACAATACCCACAATATTCAAATATGTTAAACTCACCAATCGGGATTTAGCATGCACGTGTGTAGGCCGACTTCCGGGCACAAAAGTGATCTGAATTTTCTGCCGATAAGAAGGTTTACAAAAACATGGAATATATTTAATATTTTGGAATATTTTTCTCTGGAATTGTTTTATCTTTGTATTCTGCGTCTGCTGTCCAATGCACACCATTCATAATGCTCTGTATGCTCTACGGTGAGAAATTCATGAAAAACTTGTTTCATCTCTTGAAGTAAATCATATTTACACCTCGTGCACGTGCCAACCATTGACATGACGTCATTGACCAGCACGTGCAGTGAGAAAAAACTGATGCGGTTCTCTATGTGAACGCTCTGTTGTAACCATGTGGGCAACCATATTTTTGGTCTTTTAGTGGCCCACTAAAAAAATCTCATATCATGATCATTGGACTTTTTGATTGGGACAGGCAACCCCTACTGAGACACTAATCATTATACAGCCTTATGTTAAAGTGTTCTTTATCACACATCCTATTATCCTTAAAACTTTGGACCACCACTTTCCTTGCTCTGGTGGCCCAACTGGGCAACCAACATTTTTCTCTTTTTGTCAAAGCCTGCACATGCACACAAAATAACCGGCAATAATAATAATATTAATCCACATGTAACACGGATGAGAAAAAAATAATAAAAAAACAAAACTTACAACAAGCAGAACAAAAATCAAAATAAGCAAAACAAAAATTACAACTGTTGAAACAAAACCCTTGCAAACTGATGAGGTACATATGTAGTTGAAATTATCTTTATTCATCTTTTAAAAACATTTGAAGTATAAAGCATTAAAGCATTCATGAAACCTGGAAGGTTACAGGCGATTTTACAGTGGATTAAGGTATCTGAAAACAATATATGATCTTAAAATTGACATACATACAGGCTATCTGTCTGAAATCCACAAAAGAACATCTGCCCTGAGAATTATGATTTTTCGTGACACCAAGTACTGCCAGTACTAAACAGGAAGTGTGTTGTGTGACTTTGACCTTTGAACTGTCAGGGGGCTCCGTAAGTCACAGGAGGTGTTGTTTACCAATTGTCAAAATTGGAGCAACACATTTTTGGCCATTTTTTCCACTATTTAGAGAATGAATTGGAAGATAACATGATGATAGTGCCTTTTCTTGGCTTTCTTTTGGTGGTAAAATGATTAAAAACGGATGAATATTTATGAAGTTATAAATGAAGAAAAATCATTATTTTTTATATTATATATGTTTGCAAAAAGAAGTTTAAAAAAATTCTATACAGCCCAGCTTTTAAGGTGGAATCCATGCAGCCTTTGATGTCTTCCCATTCAGTGGTGTGAAAAACCCCAAATTTCATCAAAGAGGGTCAAATCATAAATTTTACTGATACCAATTATCACTGAGCATTCACAGTATTGCCATTCAAAGTCCTTGTGATTTAAGGCCAAACCAGTGATCAAAGTGTTTAATGTCACTTTTTCAATATCACAGCCTTTAAGTTAAGGGGGATTCCATGCAGCCTTTGAGTCATGTCTTCCCTTTATGACAGAAAGGTTTTCACATGTATAAGATACTTTTCAAATAAATAGTATACTTTTCCCATAAATGATATATCTTTCACAGCCATAAGATATTTGTCACAACCATGAGTTATTTCATTGATTCTAATAATATTAAAATAATCTTATGTTGTTCTGAAGTATACTCCTGGCAATAAATTGATAAATTGTACAAAACATCTCCACCCTGTTTCCCAAGCTGGACAGGTGCCCAACTGGTAACTCATTAGGTGTTTACATGAGATCACAGACCAGCTAAACAAAGCTTGTTGACAAAGTGTTCAATTGCTAGTGTAGGTTTCAGCAGACAACAGATCAACTTTCAAGTGCCACAGAAAGTTGTTAATAGGGAATATTTTGGGTACTACTACATAAAAGCACTGTTTAGGGTATAAACATTGATGTTATGTAAAGAAAATGTGTCTGAAAGTCAGGTTTCATGAATGCTTTAAACCTGTAAATTCGTGTGTGAAGGGCACATCTATGTGTGAACATCATGACATATTGAAGTTTAACTCTACTATGATAAGTGTTAGATGTGTTGCAATAGGACATACCAGAGACATTTAACACATCTCTGGATATACATGTAGAAAGTTGCACTCTTAGCACTCTCGTTTCTCTATGTCTCAGCCATAGAGAACTGCATTAGCTTCCAGCCTTTCACAGCACGTGCATGAGTCGATGACCTAATTACAGATTTAAAAAAAAAATCAAATCTCGTCACCCTTCCTCTCTGATCACGTTCATTCTTTTTTATATATGTAAGTAAAGAAAAAAAAAGAAGAAAAAATAGTGTTGAAATGTTCAGACACACAGAGTAACAGCATGCTATTACTCTGTGTGTCTGAACATTTCAACGTTATTTTATTATGGCACCCTCCCTCTGCCATGATAGTGAGCAATTATTTCCAAGGGAAGGTAACAGTCAAACAAACTGTATTTTATCCAGCTTATTCTCTCCGGTAAGATACGAAAACTACTATAATTATATATACTAATTCTTACTGAAATTTCAAATACGTTTCTGGAATGAGACTTGTATGTCTCTCATTTCTATTATAAATAAAGAATAGAATAAAATCTAATCTCAGTCAGTTTTGCCCATGGTCAGATTTAGAGGTGACACAAAAATATATCAAACTAATTCTTAAATTGGTTTGAACAGAATGCTGTTATACAATAACGAGAAAAACAAAGTAAGAGCTATCCAGCTATACTATAGCGAGGCCTGTTCTCTCTCCTCTTCAATACAGGTGTTTTACTTATAGTGAGCCCGATGCAAAGGAGGGTAAGTCAGAGCTTCAAAAAGTAGATTCATTTTTTTATACGTAGAAATCATGACCTGGACTGTCATAATTTGTTTCTCCGTTAAAAAAGGTCAAATGGGTCCGGGACTATTTAGGCTGACGTTGAGTATAGCAATGTTAGTGAACAATCCCGGGGCATTTCAAATGCCTGTGGTCGGTCCAGATCACTACAGTCACATGTTGTGTGAAGCGGAACGACTCGTGTTTGTCTCTCACATGGCCCAAGTTCAATGTCAAACAAGTTCAATGTCAAAAAATAGTCAAGAGATCAATGTATATCTGCACCCATACTGGCCACTCCAAATCAAGTTATATCACACTGTTGATCCTACCCTTATATAACATTAATATGGGCCAAGTTCAATGTCAGAGGGCAAGTGGCCAAAACCAGACATTTGTCACGAGCGTGAAGTTCTTTTGATATTTGATATTTGATATTTGACGTTTTTTTTCAAAAGGTGTCAACAAGTATGTATCAGTGTACCCTTTTGGGACATGGTGAAAAAAGTTGTGTAAAAGGATATATATCCTGTCAAAAACGGATATATCCCTTTTCCTGTGACAAATGAGTTTTTCAGTATGATTAATGGCCTTCTCAACCTTGTAGCACAGTCTAAATCATTTATTATCAATATATTAATGGAGAATAACTGTATACACCTTCATACCCTTTTGGTATTTGGGTAGAAACGTTATGTAAAAGGATATATATCCTTTAAAACTCTAAAATGTACCTTTAGCAATCGCAAACACATTTTTTAGCATGATAATGATTCACAAGCATTGTTGCAGAGCCTTCCCAAACATGGATATACTAATAAAGGATTAGACATACTTTCTAGGCATGTCTAGAACACATCTAGATACATTAGAAGGCGAGGAAGAATATATGAGTAGGAGATATGGCCCTTTTCCCTTGGCAAAATGTGCATATCCAATACGGCACATTCTAAGAGTTGTCGCAATGTCTTTGCAGATTTTGAGGGACTAATGAGGGGTCAGACATACTTGCTAGGCATGTCTAGAACATATCTACTGACACTAGAAGGCGAGGAAAAATATATGAGTAGGAGTTATGGCCCTTTTCCCTTGGCAAAATGTGCATATCCAATACGGCACATTCTCAGAGTTGTCGCAATGTCTTTGCAGATTTTGAGGGACTAATGAGGGGTCAGACATACTTGCTAGGCATGTCTAGAACATATCTACTGACACTAGAAGGCGAGGAAAAATATATGAGTAGGAGTTATGGCCCTTTTCCCTTGGCAAAATGTGCATATCCAATACGGCACATTCTCAGAGTTGTCGCAATGTCTTTGCAGATTTTGAGGGACTAATGAGGGGTCAGACATACGTGCTAGGCATGTCTAGAACATATCTACTGACACTAGAAGACGAGAAAAATATATGAGTTGGAGATATGGCCCTTTTACTCTGCTAAAATTCACATATTTCAACATTTCTTGAGTTTTCAAATGCGAACATTCTAAGAGTTGCAACACTGTCTTCGCAGATTTTGAGGGACTATTGAGGGGTCAGACATACTTGCTTGATCTGTATAGAACATATCTAGTGACATTAGAAGGCGAGGAAAAATATATAAGTAGGTGATATGGCCCTTTTCCCTTGGCAAAATGTGCATATCCAATACGGCACATTCTAAGAGTTGTCGCAATGTCTTTGCAGATTTTGAGGGACTAATGAGGGGTCAGACATACGTGCTAGGCATGTCTAGAACATATCTAGAGACATTAGAAGACGAGGAAAAATATATGAGTTGGAGATATGGCCCTTTTACTCTGTGAAAATTCACATATTTCAACATTTCTTGAGTTTTCAAATGTGAACATTCTAAGAGTTGCCACACTGTCTTCGCAGATTTTGAGGGACTAATGAGGGGTCAGACATACTTGCTAGGCATGTCTAGAACATATCTAGAGACATTAGAAGGCGAGGAGAAATATATGAGTAGGAGATATGGCCCTTTTCCCTTGGCAAAATGTGCATATCCAATACGGCACATTCTAAGAGTTGTCGCACTGTCTTTGCAGATTTTGAGGGACTAATGAGGGGTCAGACATACTTGCTAGGCATGTCTAGAACATATCGAGTGACTTTAGAAGGCGAGGAAAAATATGTGAGTAGGAGTTATTGCCCTTTAACTCTGCTAAAATTCACATATTTCAACATTTCTTGAGTTTTCAAATGCAAACATTCTAAGAGTTGCCACACTGTCTTCACAGATTTTGAGGGACTAATGAGGGGTCAGACATACTTGCTAGGCATGTCTAGAACATATCTAGAGACATTACAAGGTGAGGAAAAATGTATGAGTAGGAGATATGGCCCTTTTCTCTTGGCAAAATATGCATATCCAATACAGTACATTCTAAGAGTTGTCGCAATGTCTTCGCAGATTTTGAGGGACTAATGAGGGGTCAGACATACTTGCTAGGCATGTTTAGAACATATCTAGAGACATTAGAAGACGAGGAAAAATATATGAGTTGGAGATATGGCCCTTTTACTCTGTTAAAATTCACATATTTCAACATTTTTTTATTTTTCAAATGTGAACATTCTAAGAGATGTCGCACTGTTTTCGCAGATTTTGAGGGACTAATGAGGGGTCAGACATACTTGCTAGGCATGTCTAGAACATATCTACTGACACTAGAAGGCGAGGAAAAATATATGAGTAGGAGTTATGGCCCTTTTCCCTTGGCAAAATGTGCATATCCAATACGGCACATTCTCAGAGTTGTCGCAATGTCTTTGCAGATTTTGAGGGACTAATGAGGGGTCAGACATACGTGCTAGGCATGTCTAGAACATATCTACTGACACTAGAAGACGAGAAAAATATATGAGTTGGAGATATGGCCCTTTTACTCTGCTAAAATTCACATATTTCAACATTTCTTGAGTTTTCAAATGCGAACATTCTAAGAGTTGCAACACTGTCTTCGCAGATTTTGAGGGACTATTGAGGGGTCAGACATACTTGCTTGATCTGTATAGAACATATCTAGTGACATTAGAAGGCGAGGAAAAATATATAAGTAGGTGATATGGCCCTTTTCCCTTGGCAAAATGTGCATATCCAATACGGCACATTCTAAGAGTTGTCGCAATGTCTTTGCAGATTTTGAGGGACTAATGAGGGGTCAGACATACGTGCTAGGCATGTCTAGAACATATCTAGAGACATTAGAAGACGAGGAAAAATATATGAGTTGGAGATATGGCCCTTTTACTCTGTGAAAATTCACATATTTCAACATTTCTTGAGTTTTCAAATGTGAACATTCTAAGAGTTGCCACACTGTCTTCGCAGATTTTGAGGGACTAATGAGGGGTCAGACATACTTGCTAGGCATGTCTAGAACATATCTAGAGACATTAGAAGGCGAGGAGAAATATATGAGTAGGAGATATGGCCCTTTTCCCTTGGCAAAATGTGCATATCCAATACGGCACATTCTAAGAGTTGTCGCACTGTCTTTGCAGATTTTGAGGGACTAATGAGGGGTCAGACATACTTGCTAGGCATGTCTAGAACATATCGAGTGACTTTAGAAGGCGAGGAAAAATATGTGAGTAGGAGTTATTGCCCTTTAACTCTGCTAAAATTCACATATTTCAACATTTCTTGAGTTTTCAAATGCAAACATTCTAAGAGTTGCCACACTGTCTTCACAGATTTTGAGGGACTAATGAGGGGTCAGACATACTTGCTAGGCATGTCTAGAACATATCTAGAGACATTACAAGGTGAGGAAAAATGTATGAGTAGGAGATATGGCCCTTTTCCCTTGGCAAAATATGCATATCCAATACAGTACATTCTAAGAGTTGTCGCAATGTCTTCGCAGATTTTGAGGGACTAATGAGGGGTCAGACATACTTGCTAGGCATGTTTAGAACATATCTAGAGACATTAGAAGACGAGGAAAAATATATGAGTTGGAGATATGGCCCTTTTACTCTGTTAAAATTCACATATTTCAACATTTTTTTATTTTTCAAATGTGAACATTCTAAGAGATGTCGCACTGTTTTCGCAGATTTTGAGGGACTAATGAGGGGTCAGACATACTTGCTAGGCATGTCTAGAACATATCTAGAGACATTACAAGGTGAGGAAAAATGTATGAGTAGGAGATATGGCCCTTTTCCCTTGGCAAAATATGCATATCCAATACAGCACATTCTAAGAGTTGTCGCAATGTCTTCGCAGATTTTGAGGGACTAATGAGGGGTCAGACATACTTGCTAGGCATGTTTAGAACATATCTAGAGACATTAGAAGACGAGGAAAAATATATGAGTTGGAGATATGGCCCTTTTACTCTGTTAAAATTCACATATTTCAACATTTTTTTATTTTTCAAATGTGAACATTCTAAGAGATGTCGCACTGTTTTCGCAGATTTTGAGGGACTAAGGAGGGGTCAGACATACTTGTTAGGCATGTCTAGAACATATCTAGTGACATCAGAAGACGAGGAAAAATATATAAGTATGAGATATGGCCCTTTTACTCTGCTAAAATTCACATATTTCAACATTTTTTTATTTTTCAAATGTGAACATTTTAAGAGTTGTTGCACTGTCTTCGCAGATTTTGAGGGACTAATGAGGGGTCAGACATACTTACTAGGCATGTCTAGAACATATCGAGTGACACTAGAAGGCGAGGAAAAATATGTGAGTAGGAGTTATTGCCCTTTTACTCTGCTAAAATTCACATATTTCAACATTTTTTTATTTTTCAAATGTGAACATTCTAAGAGTTGTCGCACTGTCTTCGCAGATTTTGAGGGACTAAGGAGGGGTTAGACATACTTGCTAGGCATGTCTAGAACATATCGAGTGACTTTAGAAGGCGAGGAAAAATATGTGAGTAGGAGTTATTGCCCTTTAACTCTGCTAAAATTCACATATTTCAACATTTCTTGAGTTTTCAAATGCGAACATTCTAAGAGTTGCCACACTGTCTTCACAGATTTTGAGGGACTAATGAGGGGTCAGACATACTTGCTAGGCATGTCTAGAACATATCTAGAGACATTACAAGGTGAGGAAAAATGTATGAGTAGGAGATATGGCCCTTTTCCCTTGGCAAAATATGCATATCCAATACAGTACATTCTAAGAGTTGTCGCAATGTCTTCGCAGATTTTGAGGGACTAATGAGGGGTCAGACATACTTGCTAGGCATGTTTAGAACATATCTAGAGACATTAGAAGACGAGGAAAAATATATGAGTTGGAGATATGGCCCTTTTACACTGCTAAAATTCACATATTTCAACATTTTTTTATTTTTCAAATGTGAACATTCTAAGAGTTGTCGCACTGTCTTCGCAGATTTTGAGGGACTAATGAGGGGTCAGACATACTTGTTAGGCATGTCTAGAACATATCTAGAGACATTAGAAGACGAGGAAAAATATATAAGTATGAGATTTAGCGCTATGAACAGACTTGTCTGGTATCAGCGCTATACAAATTTTATTATTATTATTATTATTAGATATGGCCCTTTTACTCTGCTAAAATATATAAGTATGAGATTTAGCGCTATGAACAGACTTGTCTGGTATCAGCGCTATACAAATTTTATTATTATTATTATTATTAGATATGGCCCTTTTACTCTGCTAAAATTCACATATTTCAACATTTTTTTATTTTTCAAATGTGAACATTCTAAGAGTTGTCGCACTGTCTTCGCAGATTTTGAGGGACTAATGAGGGGTCAGACATACTTACTAGGCATGTCTAGAACATATCGAGTGACACTAGAAGGCGAGGAAAAATATGTGAGTAGGAGTTATTGCCCTTTTACTCTGCTAAAATTCACATATTTCAACATTTTTTTATTTTTCAAATGTGAACATTCTAAGAGTTGTCGCACTGTCTTCGCAGATTTTGAGGGACTAAGGAGGGGTCAGACATACTTACTAGGCATGTCTAGATCATATCTAGTGACATTAGAAGGCAAGGAAAAATATGTGAGTAGGAGATATGGCTCTTTTACTCTGCTAAAATTCACATATTTCAACATTTCTTGAGTTTTCATATGCGCACATTCTAAGAGTTGTTGCAATGTCTTCGCAGATTTTGAGGGACTAATGAGGGGTCAGACATACTTGCTAGGCATGTCTAGAACATATCTAGAGACATTAGAAGGCGAGGAAAATATATGAGTAGGTGATATGGCCCTTTTCCCTTGGCAAAATGTGCATATCCAATACGGCACATTCTAAGAGTTGTCGCACTGTCTCCTCAGATTTTGAGGGACTAATGAGGGGTCAGACATACTTGCTAGGCATGTCTAGAACATATCGGGTGACTTTAGAAGGCGAGGACAAATATGTGAGTAGGAGTTATTGCCCTTTAACTCTGCTAAAATTCACATATTTCAACATTTCTTGAGTTTTCAAATGCGAACATTCTAAGAGTTGCCACACTGTCTTCGCAGATTTTGAGGGACTAAGGAGGGGTCAGACATACTTGCTAGACATGTCTAGAACATATCTAGTGACATTAGAAGTCAAGTAAAAATATATGAGTTGGAGATATGGCCCATTTACTCTGCTAAAATTAATATATTTCAACATTTCAACATCCAATACGGCACATTCGAAGAGTTGCCACACTGTCTTCGCAGATTTTAAGAGACTAAGGAGGGGACATACTTGCTAGACATGTCTAGAACATATCTAGTGACATTAGAAGTCAAGGAAAAATATATGAGTAGGAGATATGGCCCATTTACTGTGCTAAAATTAATATATTTCAACATTTTTTGAGTTTTCAAATGCAAACATTTCAAGAGTTGCCACACTGTCTTAATTTTAGGTCAGATGTTATTCCCAACAGTTCCCGACCTTGTTTTTTGTTTTTTTTTTGTTTGTTTGTTTGGAGTTTAACATCACTCAACATTATTTCAGACATTTTGTGATGAGATCTACTCACTGAATTGTCATGTCGTAGGTCCTTGACATTACAACACATCCGGTCACAGATCTTCAAGGACAACAGGTTAACCCTCATATGGGAAATTGTATCATGAGTTCAATCTCGGCACAGTCGGGGATCAAATCCACAATCTTTGGATCACGACAGAGGAACTGATGCTAATAAGTTGGCACTCTAACCAATTGTGCCACGGCCCTAGGTCTTAATGCTTTGTTTGTTTGTTTGGGGTTTTAAGTCATTTTATGATCAGACCTACTTGTAGGAGATATAGTGCAGTCTCATATATATTATAGTGCAGTCTGAATTGTCATGTAGCAGGTCCTTGACATGACATCACACCTATACACAGATTTACAAGGACAATGAGGATCTCAACTCATATGAGAAATTGTATCATGATTTCAGTCAAACCCATATCCTTTGGATCACCACAGAGGAATTGGTGCTAATATGCTGACACTCCTACCTAACTGCATCAAGGCCCATGTACTATACTACTGGTAGTTTTGAAGATTTTAAAAGAAATATAGACAGATGGACGGACAGACATTTTCCTCACTCCTAAATCTTTAAAGACGTCAGCAGAGCTCACAAGTTGTAACCATTAACTAGTTGTATTGATAATATGATAATAATAAAAATATCTGGATGACTTGGAGATGAATAATTAAAAAGCGTTCATTTTGGTTTTTAGAAACTGATGCTTCTTTTATTGTACAAAACAGTTTTTCATATAGCTTGACTAAGTATGGCAAGAAATTACTTTTCACTCTAAATATTTATTGTGTGAGAAAAAATGTCAAGAGTTAGTTTCAGATTTATAATGTTTTTTGTCCATATTGTGTAATTGTAGAGGCTGTCTCTCTGTCTTGTCACGATCATACAGAGCATTGTTTCCTTTTTAACTTGATTATGGATATATGGTGTATGGATCAACACATCATGCATTAACATTCCAATCCAATATAAAGGTTTGGAACTTTGCCTTGGTGGATCACTTGCAGATAGTTTGGCAGTTGAGGGAGATGAGCTGTCTTTTGATTTAAGAAGTTTTCTTTCTTTGAATGTGGTTGTGATAATTTTGACGGTTGGGTGTTTTTGTGTTCAAAAATAATCTCACCATTTCAGCTGCAATTCACAAGCTGGTCTTGACATGTGTTTAAATAATTCCATTTGAAACTCAGATGAAATCATCACTATGAAATCACAGTCATATACTTTACTACAATGTATGGTGTATACAAATATTGTTGCTGAGTAACAAAGATTGACCAATCTAAACTGTTACATCATGAATAATCTTCACCCTAAGGAAAACATGTATGCTAGTGATTAATGCATTCAAATTTGCATCCAATCTATCAACTTTAATAGCAGTCCTTGAGGCCATCATAAAGGCCAATGATGGGTTAAATGGGAACATGTACGAAGAAATGTGCATGTTCAAGGATTTGCCTCAAAATTCATACACAAAAAGACATTTTTTAATTCAACTTTAACCTACTATATGGCAAATCTTCCAGCTCCAAACCTAAGTCCAAATAGGAATTCATTAATTAAATTTATTAGTTTCATGATCTAAATAAGCAGATAAGGTAGGAGATATTCAGATTTGCAAACCCCCAACAGGACTTATAAAAAAATAAAATTGTCCACCGGCTATGTGCAAATTTTAAACAAATATATCATTGCATAATAAAGTAAACAAAATATATTTGAAAAAATTTTATACTTTGATGTGGAAACGTCTAGACATTATCAAGTCTTGTCTAGCAAGTATGTCTGACCCCTCATTAGTCCCTCAAAATCTGCGAAGACAGTGCGGCAACTCTTAAATGTTCTGTATTGGATATACACATTTTGCCACGGGAAAAGTGCCATATTTCCTACTCATATATTTTTCCTCGTCTTCTGATGTCACTAGATATGTTCTAGACATGTCTAGCAAGTATGTCTGACCCCTCATTAGTCCCTCAAAATCTGCGAAAACAGTGCGGCAACTCTTAGAATGTGCTGTATTGGATATGCACATTTTGCATAAAATGGGCCATATTTCCTACTCATATATTTCCTACTCATATATTTTTCCTCGCCTTCTAATGTCACTAGATATGTTCTAGACATGTCTAGCAAGTATGTCTGACCCCTCATTAGTCCCTAAAAATCTGCGAAGACAGTGCGGCAACTCTTAGAATGTTCTGTATTGGATATACACATTTTGCCACGGGAAAAGGGCCATATTTCCTACTCATATATTTTTCCTCGCCTTCTAATGTCACTAGATATGTTCTAGACATGTCTAGCAAGTATGTCTGACCCCTCATTAGTCCCTCAAAATCTGCGAAGACAGTGCGGCAACTCTTAGAATGTTCGCATTTGAAAACTCAAAAAATGTTGAAATATGTGAATTTTAGCAGAGTAAAAGGGCCATATCTCCAACTCATATATTTTTCCTAGCCTTCTAATGTCACTAGATATGTTCTAGACATGTCTAGCAAGTATGTCTGACCACTCATTAGTCCCTCCAAAATCTGCGAAGACAGTGCGGCAACTCTTAGAATGTTCTGTATTGGATATGCACATTTTGCCACGGGAAAAGGGCCATATCTCCTACTCATATATTTTTCCTTGCCTTCTAATGTCAATAGATATGTTCTAAACATATCTAGCAAGTGTGTCTAACCCTTTATTAGTATATCCATGTTTGGGAAGGCTGTGCAAGAATGCTTGTGAATCATTATCATGCTAAAAAGGTAGATTTTAGTGTTTTAAAGGATATATATCCTTTTACATAACGTTTCTACCTAAATACCAAAAGGGTATGAAGGTGTATACAGTTATTCTCAATTAATATATTGATAATAAATGATTAAGACTGTGCTACAAGGTTGAGAAGGCCATTAATCATACTGAAAAACTCATTGGTCACAGGAAAAGGGATATATCCGTTTTTGACAGGATATATATCCTTTTGCATAACTGTTTCACCATGTCCCAAAAGGGTGCACTGATATATACTTGTTGACACCTTTTGAAAAAAACGTCAAATATCAAATATCAAATATCAAAAGAACTTCACGCTCGTACATTTGTCTGGATTTTTTTTCACTGAAAAGAAAACTATAGAACTGACATAAAATAACTAATGGATGCTTTTTGGTATTTGTGATTCGCTATATTTATACTGCACATGGTGGAAATATATTTATTATTCTTAATATCTTTACATCTATACGCACTGATACCAGTCAGGACTGTTCATAGCGCTAAAATATATACAAAGACCACAAATATATACAAAGACTTAAAATAAACAAATATTGGTCTTTATATCACATTGGTCTTTATATCACCAAAACTATGCTTGCCAGGACCCAATGACCCCTGTACTTTACAATAGATACTAATAACATGTCCATAAGTAATATTCTGCTCGTCTGATCCGAGGTTTATGCTGATATTGATCTCAGGTTCATACCCGGCTCTGCCAGTATTGACTGGTGACATCTGACCACGCACAGCGCACAACTTTTTTGTTTAACTAATAGAGTATCTGCTGATATGCAAATCAGAACAAAAAAAACTCAGGTCAACTTGACCTTCATTGAATAAGGTTGCCAATGTGATTCAATTTTGTATACGGTATGATACTGATATTTCCCTCCTGTGGGTTTCACATTGAGTTTATTGTGTGTGGAAAAAATGTGTGGATATACTGTTTTCTTATAATCCCAAGCCCATCTGTCTTTCTGCGTGATGCCATCATCTCTCTGCCATACTGAAGAGCATTATAAATAAGTCGATTAATGAGCCGCAACTCCTCTGTCCATAAAATAACCTTTACCACACTGTCTGGTTTGATTTTATTTCCCAGAAGAAAATAAGCCAAGAATATACAGCATGTTGTCAATTTCCCTGACATGAATATGAGAGCCCCACTCTGCCCTTTAATGCCAGTAGCCTGTTTGACATATTCCCTGAAATATATTAGAAATATGGAATGCAATGTTTGTAAAACATGTTTTACATTTCTAGTGTAATAATTGTTCAGTGTACTATCAACTTATCGTCTATTTAATTTACACTTTCTTTGACAAATATTTGTTTCAAAATCTCATAGTTAAATAATGATATCATTGTGACACCCATGATGTTTTGATTATCATGGGCTCTTAGATATCTGTATCATAAACAGAATAATGCATCTTGACAAGGAGAAATGAATGAATGGCAGAATCAAGCGATAGAAACAGCCTCCCTCATTGCTCACAGTGCCATCTGTCACTCTGATAGTTACTTTAACTAAATCTTTGCTTATTTGCTAAATTTTGCCAAAGAAGAATTGATTAAACTGCGAGGGTAGGAGAGTCATGAGCTTCGGGCAAGAAGGTATCATTATTTTTGTGTATGACCAAATCAATGACCTTAAATACTTTTTTCAGGTCATGTTTTTTTTATTCAGACGTTAAAATGGTATTATACCTATTTATTTAAGTATTGCACAATTCCTTATCAATATGAAGATTATACTTGACCATTTTCCTCTTGAGGGAACCAGTTTATCCATTAGGGATGTTAATCTATTTTCATAATTTTCCACCATGTCAGATAGGGATAAATTCTCCCAACTAGAGGAGTCATGCATTACAGATCTCAGGTCATCCTTTAATGGTTGGAATGGGATATAATAGTCCGAGTGGGATATAATAGTCTGAAAAGGGATATAATAGTCCAAATGGGATATGATAGTTAAAATGGAATATTCCGTTGAAATGGGACTTAATAGTTGAAATGGGATAAAGTAGTTGGAATGGGATATAATAGTTGGAATGGGACATAATATTTTGAATGGGATATAATAGTTGGAATGGGATATAATAGTTGGAATGGGACATAATATTTTGAATGGGATATAATAGTCGGAATGGGATATAATAGTCGGAATGGGATATAATAGTTCAAATGGGGTATGATAGTTAAATATAACAGGCTTTAGCTCTTGTTATTCGAAATTGGTGCAAATTGTATTGGTGCAAATTGCTTTTTTGCACTCATCATTAAACCAGGGTTTTTCCTTAATTTTAGAATTTGCCTTCGATTTGGGAATACCCCCATCAGCAATATTATACACTGTATCTGTAAAACCTGAAGAGGATCATCTACATCTTAAAAAATTCATGGGGTTATTTTATTAAAACAGGATGTTTGAAATTTTGCCCAATCGGCTTTATGAAATTTCCACTTGGAGATTCGTTCTTCTGGTTGAGGAAAATGGTTTAAAATAATGGGGTTATGATCACTACCCCATTGATCTTCCTCTACTTCCAAGGAATAGTCTAAAAATAAATTTGGAGTGCACATGGAGAGATCTGTTGATGTTAAAGAGCCTGTAGCAGGATGAAAATATTTTGGAGAATCATCATTTCAAAGGCATAAACTATTTTTATTTAAAAAATCTTCTATAATTATACATCCTTTGGCATCAGTATTATTTCTGCCATCCCAAAGATAGTTGTGAGCATTAAAGTCACCAACAAGCATATATGGTTGTGGCAGCTGAGTTATTAAGTTATTTAAATCTGTAATATTAATTGGTTCACTTGGTGAAGATATTGTCAATGTATTGTGCAAGGTAACCCTGACTGCAGAAGCTTGTAAATTAGTATTTAAAGCTACTTTTCTTTGGGGCATACAGGATTTAACAAAAATACTCTGCCATGTGCTCGGTCCATTGCATCTATTGAACCAACTTTGGTATGAGGTACATATCCCTTAAATGTTGTTGAGTTATCTTTAAAATTAGTTTCCTCTAAATAAAATAAAAGCTAAAAGATACATTATATTTTTGGGCTAATAGCTTCAGTTCTGACCTGTTTGCCTCAAATCTCCTCCAGGCCTACTTGGCAATTCACACATTTGAATATATTTGAAGAACAATCTTCTCCACTATGCTGAGCGGTACATTTTGGGCATGTTACATTACCTTTACATTGATCAGATCCATACCGCAGATGGTTTGGAATAAATACATCAACTCAAACATTTAAATATCCGACTTTAATAGATGTTGGAAGCTGTGCTGCTTCAAATGTCAATATAAACGTATTGAAAGGAATTTTGACACCATCCTTTTTTAAAAATAAAAATCCACGTTCAAATATCCAACTTTAAAGTCTGTTTCCGTATCAGCCCTTTGTCTTTATTGTTTGTTTGGTGCCATATGTGTTTTTTATTATTCATTGCCCATGTTCCTAAGCCTTACTCTGACTCCTATTTTAATAATAGGGAATTGTAGATATGGGGCAGAGCCATCATCACACATAAAAGAATACATAAAATGTAACCCAGATTGACCCATTTCAGCAGTTAAGCTCCACACATCTGTTAAGCTATTCTTGTGGAAATTGCCATAATATTTCAATAATTTATCATTGATGAGAATTTATCATATTTCTAAAATACAACAAATTCCTTTAAATCCCTTGAGGTCACATATTTTGTAATGAACATAGCTCAGCAACCACTCATAAGAGGAAATAAAAACTTGGTATACAGAAATGACTTATGTCATAGCTGTGCCTCGTCATAATTTTAGTCATGTGACATTTGATGTTGACATCTTGACCTTGAATTCAAAATTTGTGTACATTTCAACCATTAAAACTGAATAAAATGGAGTTCATATCTGTTATATATCAACACTATATCAAACACCATATACATCTTTTACAGATATGACCTTTGACCTTGATAATGTCACCTTGACCTTTGCATTATTCTGCAGGCCATATCTCATAAACAATGAACTGGAAATACTAAATATTGGGCATGCATGGCAAGCGCAAAGTGTTGTCAGTGTTCGCCAAAAGATTTTGACCCACATCAGACAATATGTCTGACATTCAGCCAGCCAACGTCAGAAATTTATCTTCAACATCAGACATTTCAATGCATATGCCCCTCATTCAATTGTCACAAGTTACGGTTTGACTGGAACCCTATCGTAGTTGTGATTTTGTAACAGAAAAGAATAAGGTCTGCAACCAGAGAAATGAAAGTCTGAAGCACCCAGTGTTTCTCAGGAGGTGCACGATATTATAAATAGGTGAAAAGCGAATGGACTGCCCTGCAGAGCCCAAAGAAAGTTTGCAACTTACACAGTTCATGTGTTTCCATGGGGTTATGTTTACTTGTTTACTTATGTTTATACCCATTTGTACTTTTATAATGTATAGGTCAAAACTGAATATGATTATAATGATATATATATCCTGATAAAACAGATATAGTATTTTTTAACAGTAAAGTACATTTTGAAGGGACATAATATGTATATATATATACATACATACATTCTCCCTGTGTGTTAAATACCTTTTAAATGGTGTCTAGTGCAAATCAAGGTGTATTATCCTGTTCTCATGAGCATACTTTTGAAGAAGAATATTGGATATCAATTGGGAAGTTACTTGCATATGATCAGAACGCACAGACATATTCTCTCATAATTTGTTTGATATACTGTTACAGCAGCACTTTTGAGGGGACATCAGTTGATTAAACAGCATGTCATCTACTTAGAAACTGTGCCAGGGAAGTTAAATCATTTTCATCATTAAGGCAATATCACACAGAGGTTTGCCAGACATTAAACGTTCTCTCATGCCCAACTTAATTGTTATTCTTTGTTAATTGAAATGTGATTCGGTATTCAGCTGTTTCTCATTCCAAAATGTTCTATAACTGGATTCCAAAGGTCATTGTTTGTCTTAACTTTTCTTTGGCTAAAACTGATACAAGCAATACAAAATACCTTTGTTTGTTCGTATTAACATCCTCAAATGTCAAACAAAAGCCTGTTACTCAAAGCGTTACTTTCTAAAGAATGACTAGGGCCTTTTATGCTACCATGGCCTTTAATAACCAGTCATGATGAACTGTGGAGACAAATATCTCAGAAGCTGATACCCATCTCTCTCCATGAACCTGATATATGTATTTTGCATTTTATTAATACTCTAAAAGAGAAGATATTCTCTTCATGTTTATGTAAGTATGAACTATTTGCTATCTCAGATATATCTTTTATTCTCTGGAACTATGTGGTTCATAACCATATGGTTCACAGATGTTGACATTCGTGTGCTTGGCAATTGTGGATTGTGGATATATTTTGGGTCCCAGTATTCAGCCTGGTGTATAGTGGTTCTCATCACAGAGTGATACATTTGAATATATTATCCACTGAAAGCTTTGTCAATGTGAAAAATGTGAAAATTACATTAGTTGCTTTTTCTATCATAGATTACTCATTTTCTTACAAGGGGAGTGATAGAAAAGGACGGTTACAAATGGTGTGATGGTGTTGGTACATTTTCTAGATATGTTGATGTTATATGGTCTATTACCGACACTGTAATCTATTCATTCATTCCATCACTATACACACTTATATTTAATGGTTTGGAGATTTAATGGTCTGGAGATGTTTTTTTAAATGCCGAGTTTCCCTCTCATAATCAAAAATCTGCATGTGGTAATCAAAAAGGAGGGTAACTGTCTCTCTCTTTTGTGTATCTTTCTGTTTCCTGGTTTGCACACTTCCTGCATGTGGACTAAACATCATCTATACCCAAAGACATCGGCAAAATAGACTTGAAATCCACTGTTTCTAGAAACACTACGCACTGACCATCATATTGAAGTTTCCCCAGTAGATCAAGAAAAAACAAAGAAATATTTGATTAAGTTGATTTAAACAGTGCATAATTCTTTGGTTGTTAGTCGCTGGAAGTCGAGTTCTTACATAGTCGGGACTTAAATTGGATGGGCAGTGCGTGTTCTTTCTGGAAACAGTGGATTTCAAGTCTATTTTGCCGATGTCTTTGGGTATAGATGATGTTTAGTCCACATGTTTGACCTGGTTTGCCTGTTGCAAACACTTGTGGCCGAGGAGTATTGAGCAGCAATACTGCCATGAACTGCTTGTCTTCCACTGGTGTGAGGTCATCAAATAGTGACAGAACTACTAGTTCAGGGCATAAGTACCATAGATGGCGTCGGACACTGGCCAGTGCTGCGGCTGCGATAACTTGGTCATGCTGGCGGTACCTCTGCAGGTCATACCACAGAGTAAGATCATGACGCGGGGCTGCTGTCGCCAGAGGAGCACTGAGGAAGTAGCGGCCATAGAGGTGAACTACATAGCCAACCAATCTTGTGATCTTTCCTTGTTCTGCCGGAGTGAGGGGGAAAACATGTGAGAGCAGAATGATCTTGAGCAAGTAGATACTCTTGCCCATGAAACGTGCATGATGGTAGGCCCCTGGGCTGTACATCTCAAAGTGCTCAAAGATTTCTCCTCTGCGTATACGAATAGGCTGAAAAGTGTAATGATCTTGACCTTGAATTCAAAATTTGTGTACATTTCAACCATTAAAACTGAATAAAATGGAGTTCATATCTGTTATATATCAACACTATATCAAACACCATATACATCTTTTACAGATATGACCTTTGACCTTGATAATGTCACCTTGACCTTTGCATTATTCTGCAGGCCATATCTCATAAACAATGAACTGGAAATACTAAATATTGGGCATGCATGGCAAGCGCAAAGTGTTGTCAGTGTTCGCCAAAAGATTTTGACCCACATCAGACAATATGTCTGTCATTCAGCCAGCCAACGTCAGAAATTTATCTTCAACATCAGACATTTCAATGCATATGCCCCTCATTCAATTGTCACAAGTTACGGTTTGACTGGAACCCTATCGTAGTTGTGATTTTGTAACAGAAAAGAATAAGGTCTGCAACCAGAGAAATGAAAGTCTGAAGCACCCAGTGTTTCTCAGGAGGTGCACGATATTATAAATAGGTGAAAAGCGAATGGACTGCCCTGCAGAGCCCAAAGAAAGTTTGCAACTTACACAGTTCATGTGTTTCCATGGGGTTATGTTTACTTGTTTACTTATGTTTATACCCATTTGTACTTTTATAATGTATAGGTCAAAACTGAATATGATTATAATGATATATATATCCTGATAAAACAGATATAGTATTTTTTAACAGTAAAGTACATTTTGAAGGGACATAATATGTATATATATATACATACATACATTCTCCCTGTGTGTTAAATACCTTTTAAATGGTGTCTAGTGCAAATCAAGGTGTATTATCCTGTTCTCATGAGCATACTTTTGAAGAAGAATATTGGATATCAATTGGGAAGTTACTTGCATATGATCAGAACGCACAGACATATTCTCTCATAATTTGTTTGATATACTGTTACAGCAGCACTTTTGAGGGGACATCAGTTGATTAAACAGCATGTCATCTACTTAGAAACTGTGCCAGGGAAGTTAAATCATTTTCATCATTAAGGCAATATCACACAGAGGTTTGCCAGACATTAAACGTTCTCTCATGCCCAACTTAATTGTTATTCTTTGTTAATTGAAATGTGATTCGGTATTCAGCTGTTTCTCATTCCAAAATGTTCTATAACTGGATTCCAAAGGTCATTGTTTGTCTTAACTTTTCTTTGGCTAAAACTGATACAAGCAATACAAAATACCTTTGTTTGTTCGTATTAACATCCTCAAATGTCAAACAAAAGCCTGTTACTCAAAGCGTTACTTTCTAAAGAATGACTAGGGCCTTTTATGCTACCATGGCCTTTAATAACCAGTCATGATGAACTGTGGAGACAAATATCTCAGAAGCTGATACCCATCTCTCTCCATGAACCTGATATATGTATTTTGCATTTTATTAATACTCTAAAAGAGAAGATATTCTCTTCATGTTTATGTAAGTATGAACTATTTGCTATCTCAGATATATCTTTTATTCTCTGGAACTATGTGGTTCATAACCATATGGTTCACAGATGTTGACATTCGTGTGCTTGGCAATTGTGGATTGTGGATATATTTTGGGTCCCAGTATTCAGCCTGGTGTATAGTGGTTCTCATCACAGAGTGATACATTTGAATATATTATCCACTGAAAGCTTTGTCAATGTGAAAAATGTGAAAATTACATTAGTTGCTTTTTCTATCATAGATTACTCATTTTCTTACAAGGGGAGTGATAGAAAAGGACGGTTACAAATGGTGTGATGGTGTTGGTACATTTTCTAGATATGTTGATGTTATATGGTCTATTACCGACACTGTAATCTATTCATTCATTCCATCACTATACACACTTATATTTAATGGTTTGGAGATTTAATGGTCTGGAGATGTTTTTTTAAATGCCGAGTTTCCCTCTCATAATCAAAAATCTGCATGTGGTAATCAAAAAGGAGGGTAACTGTCTCTCTCTTTTGTGTATCTTTCTGTTTCCTGGTTTGCACACTTCCTGCATGTGGACTAAACATCATCTATACCCAAAGACATCGGCAAAATAGACTTGAAATCCACTGTTTCTAGAAACACTACGCACTGACCATCATATTGAAGTTTCCCCAGTAGATCAAGAAAAAACAAAGAAATATTTGATTAAGTTGATTTAAACAGTGCATAATTCTTTGGTTGTTAGTCGCTGGAAGTCGAGTTCTTACATAGTCGGGACTTAAATTGGATGGGCAGTGCGTGTTCTTTCTGGAAACAGTGGATTTCAAGTCTATTTTGCCGATGTCTTTGGGTATAGATGATGTTTAGTCCACATGTTTGACCTGGTTTGCCTGTTGCAAACACTTGTGGCCGAGGAGTATTGAGCAGCAATACTGCCATGAACTGCTTGTCTTCCACTGGTGTGAGGTCATCAAATAGTGACAGAACTACTAGTTCAGGGCATAAGTACCATAGATGGCGTCGGACACTGGCCAGTGCTGCGGCTGCGATAACTTGGTCATGCTGGCGGTACCTCTGCAGGTCATACCACAGAGTAAGATCATGACGCGGGGCTGCTGTCGCCAGAGGAGCACTGAGGAAGTAGCGGCCATAGAGGTGAACTACATAGCCAACCAATCTTGTGATCTTTCCTTGTTCTGCCGGAGTGAGGGGGAAAACATGTGAGAGCAGAATGATCTTGAGCAAGTAGATACTCTTGCCCATGAAACGTGCATGATGGTAGGCCCCTGGGCTGTACATCTCAAAGTGCTCAAAGATTTCTCCTCTGCGTATACGAATAGGCTGAAAAGTGTAATGATCTTGACCTTGAATTCAAAATTTGTGTACATTTCAACCATTAAAACTGAATAAAATGGAGTTCATATCTGTTATATATCAACACTATATCAAACACCATATACATCTTTTACAGATATGACCTTTGACCTTGATAATGTCACCTTGACCTTTGCATTATTCTGCAGGCCATATCTCATAAACAATGAACTGGAAATACTAAATATTGGGCATGCATGGCAAGCGCAAAGTGTTGTCAGTGTTCGCCAAAAGATTTTGACCCACATCAGACAATATGTCTGTCATTCAGCCAGCCAACGTCAGAAATTTATCTTCAACATCAGACATTTCAATGCATATGCCCCTCATTCAATTGTCACAAGTTACGGTTTGACTGGAACCCTATCGTAGTTGTGATTTTGTAACAGAAAAGAATAAGGTCTGCAACCAGAGAAATGAAAGTCTGAAGCACCCAGTGTTTCTCAGGAGGTGCACGATATTATAAATAGGTGAAAAGCGAATGGACTGCCCTGCAGAGCCCAAAGAAAGTTTGCAACTTACACAGTTCATGTGTTTCCATGGGGTTATGTTTACTTGTTTACTTATGTTTATACCCATTTGTACTTTTATAATGTATAGGTCAAAACTGAATATGATTATAATGATATATATATCCTGATAAAACAGATATAGTATTTTTTAACAGTAAAGTACATTTTGAAGGGACATAATATGTATATATATATACATACATACATTCTCCCTGTGTGTTAAATACCTTTTAAATGGTGTCTAGTGCAAATCAAGGTGTATTATCCTGTTCTCATGAGCATACTTTTGAAGAAGAATATTGGATATCAATTGGGAAGTTACTTGCATATGATCAGAACGCACAGACATATTCTCTCATAATTTGTTTGATATACTGTTACAGCAGCACTTTTGAGGGGACATCAGTTGATTAAACAGCATGTCATCTACTTAGAAACTGTGCCAGGGAAGTTAAATCATTTTCATCATTAAGGCAATATCACACAGAGGTTTGCCAGACATTAAACGTTCTCTCATGCCCAACTTAATTGTTATTCTTTGTTAATTGAAATGTGATTCGGTATTCAGCTGTTTCTCATTCCAAAATGTTCTATAACTGGATTCCAAAGGTCATTGTTTGTCTTAACTTTTCTTTGGCTAAAACTGATACAAGCAATACAAAATACCTTTGTTTGTTCGTATTAACATCCTCAAATGTCAAACAAAAGCCTGTTACTCAAAGCGTTACTTTCTAAAGAATGACTAGGGCCTTTTATGCTACCATGGCCTTTAATAACCAGTCATGATGAACTGTGGAGACAAATATCTCAGAAGCTGATACCCATCTCTCTCCATGAACCTGATATATGTATTTTGCATTTTATTAATACTCTAAAAGAGAAGATATTCTCTTCATGTTTATGTAAGTATGAACTATTTGCTATCTCAGATATATCTTTTATTCTCTGGAACTATGTGGTTCATAACCATATGGTTCACAGATGTTGACATTCGTGTGCTTGGCAATTGTGGATTGTGGATATATTTTGGGTCCCAGTATTCAGCCTGGTGTATAGTGGTTCTCATCACAGAGTGATACATTTGAATATATTATCCACTGAAAGCTTTGTCAATGTGAAAAATGTGAAAATTACATTAGTTGCTTTTTCTATCATAGATTACTCATTTTCTTACAAGGGGAGTGATAGAAAAGGACGGTTACAAATGGTGTGATGGTGTTGGTACATTTTCTAGATATGTTGATGTTATATGGTCTATTACCGACACTGTAATCTATTCATTCATTCCATCACTATACACACTTATATTTAATGGTTTGGAGATTTAATGGTCTGGAGATGTTTTTTTAAATGCCGAGTTTCCCTCTCATAATCAAAAATCTGCATGTGGTAATCAAAAAGGAGGGTAACTGTCTCTCTCTTTTGTGTATCTTTCTGTTTCCTGGTTTGCACACTTCCTGCATGTGGACTAAACATCATCTATACCCAAAGACATCGGCAAAATAGACTTGAAATCCACTGTTTCTAGAAACACTACGCACTGACCATCATATTGAAGTTTCCCCAGTAGATCAAGAAAAAACAAAGAAATATTTGATTAAGTTGATTTAAACAGTGCATAATTCTTTGGTTGTTAGTCGCTGGAAGTCGAGTTCTTACATAGTCGGGACTTAAATTGGATGGGCAGTGCGTGTTCTTTCTGGAAACAGTGGATTTCAAGTCTATTTTGCCGATGTCTTTGGGTATAGATGATGTTTAGTCCACATGTTTGACCTGGTTTGCCTGTTGCAAACACTTGTGGCCGAGGAGTATTGAGCAGCAATACTGCCATGAACTGCTTGTCTTCCACTGGTGTGAGGTCATCAAATAGTGACAGAACTACTAGTTCAGGGCATAAGTACCATAGATGGCGTCGGACACTGGCCAGTGCTGCGGCTGCGATAACTTGGTCATGCTGGCGGTACCTCTGCAGGTCATACCACAGAGTAAGATCATGACGCGGGGCTGCTGTCGCCAGAGGAGCACTGAGGAAGTAGCGGCCATAGAGGTGAACTACATAGCCAACCAATCTTGTGATCTTTCCTTGTTCTGCCGGAGTGAGGGGGAAAACATGTGAGAGCAGAATGATCTTGAGCAAGTAGATACTCTTGCCCATGAAACGTGCATGATGGTAGGCCCCTGGGCTGTACATCTCAAAGTGCTCAAAGATTTCTCCTCTGCGTATACGAATAGGCTGAAAAGTGTAATGATTAGATTAGATTATGAATAGCTAACATCCCAGTTTAACACAATGATGGCAAAATCTTAAGGTCACCTACATGGCTTTACTAAGTTAAGATATAGATGTAGATGATACAAAATTAAGATACATTTAGTACAGGAAAATATCATTCAGACAAAAACTTACATCTCCCCCAAGGATGACGTTGATTAGCTCACACAGCTCTCTATAGTCCCCTCTGGGAAATGTATCTGCTCGTAGCTGGTCTTGAACCCAGGTGAGTGTAGAGCATGCCAACCAGTTCACCTCACTTTGGTATGGGCCTGATGTTTCATCATTTTCCCATTGCCATTTTGCAAATATACCAGGGACTGGAAATTGCCCTCCATTTCTCCTGGCCTCCTGTTTCCTTGCAGTGTACCAGGCTTTGAATCTTTTGAACAGTGGGTCATCCGGACCTCTCGTAGCACCTTGCAGACGGTCATACGGATGTTTTATATGCAGTTCTGCTATATGATGGCGGCAGGCAAGCCACAGTAACGCACGCCCCAACTGGTTTTCAACATGAACTGAGGCTCCCTCTTGAGCTCCTGTATTGCTTGATGTGGTGTCCCACACGGTAGCAATAATGCTATCTCTTGCCTCCCAGGCATCTACACAGTGCATGGCTGCTGCCGCCAACTGCTCACCAGTTGCTGGTTCTACTACTGGGGCTCCTATAAACTGTGGTTTCACCCCGCTAAGAGGTATACTGAGAACAACTGCATTACAATCTTGGAATACCAATCCTTGCTCATCTAGGAACTGGGTGATCTTCCCATCCCAGTGTAATGCCTTTTTGTAGTCTCTGAACTTGGATATAAACTTCTCTTTTATAACACTACCTTGTTCTATTTGAGCGGACTTGCGGTGGCGTTTGCTGGTGGGCAAGCTTGCCACAAGCTCATCCATGTTCCCTCCAGCAGCATTTATAGTACTGCTAACCATGCCCAAATGTGCCGCACTGGAAAGACCCCACCTTGTTGCTGCGTCAGTTGTAGCAGACAGTAAGCCTTTCCTGCTGACTCCAGGCAATGGGATTATATCAGGCTTTTTTTCCTCTTCCCGCTGGTGTCGCAGTGGTGGAGTGTACACCTCATGATCAGAAACACCTGCTTCAGCTTCTGAGTCTGCTCCTGTGCTGGATTCAGTAACAGTACTGCTGATTGGTCTTTTCAGTCCTCCTTGCTCAATTCGAGCTGCCTCACTGTCCATCCGTGCTTTTGCCTGCTCCTCTCTCTGCTCACGCCTTTTCTGGCGGGCTGTAAGTACCTTGTCTTGCCCAGTCATACTTCCTACCTGAGGCACCTTTTTCTGGTCTTCATAAAACTTCCAGTCATTTTTCCATTCAGGATTTCCAGAAGCTGATAACTTGTGGTATAGATCAGGTGAGGAAATATCAAACAGGTGATTCAATGATTCAGAAAATGACATAAGTGGGTCTTTATTTGGCTTATGGCGTGACCAGTTCTTCATGATGGAACTAAGCTCATCCATCAATGCCTTTAGCTGACCCTGAATTTTATCAATCCTTTTACAGGGAATTGCTGCTCTTTCCCATATCATCAGCAGTTCACCAGCAATAGTACGGGCAACTTCCTTGTCACTGATATCACCTACTGGCGACATTTGCCTATTCATTGTACTTTCATTGCGAAGATGCCAGGCCCTTTGCAAAACTACTCTTCTGGTGGGCAGCTTGGAAGTTGGCATGACTTCCAAGGATTCACCAACTAGAGCTTTCCGGAATTCATTTTGTTTAGTATTCCCACGTTTTAACATTTTGAGAATATACTGCTGCAGACATCTGCAGATCTCCTCACATATGAGAAACTGCCAGTTGTAACATTTATGTGTATTGTTTGATAATTAGGTCAGTAGTACTCAGTACTCAACTACTCATGCAGGAATGTTCAAACACAATTACATTGTATTATATGCTAATAACTAGGTCAGTGCTCAGACTCAGTGCACTTATTATAAAAGGTTATGCCATTGTGCCATGATGGGTAAAATCATAGAATATATTTCACCAATAAACACCCATGTTTAATAATAAGTAGGAAACAATAATAACATATATATTTGTAATAACAGGGTGATAAAATGTGTTTTATACATTCTAAATTTGAAACTTAAGTCATTTTGTTGTGGATTCTGCCATAATATTCACACATATAGAGATTTAAAGAAGGCTGATACATAACCACTTTTTGTCATTTTTTGCCCAAATTCCCAAAATTGAGGGGCTGTGGGAGACCCCTAAAAATGGTTCAAAAATTTTTAGTTTACATTTAAACTGTTACAGTTGTTAATTTAAAGTAATATTCTAATGTTTTCATCCATAATATGCATAAATAAATGAATATTAAATGATACAGATACATCACAATTTATTGTCATTTTTGTGTAAAATCGCCAAAATACGTCAAATTTGAGGGGCCGTGAGAGACCCCTAAAAGTCTTTCAAAAATTTTCAAAAAAATTACCTGACTTTTTTAGCCCAAAAGGAACACCGATCCACCCGGGGAGGTTAACATTTCCAAAAAAGCGTTTTTTTGAGCCACCCTACCCTTGTTATGCAATCTTAAACTGGGGCACATTCCTTTTTAAAATTACACAAAAATCTCGTTCAAAATCAGTTTTATATGATCATGTACCTATATATGTAACTGATGAGCATGTTATTTTCTTCAACATTTGTGTATGATAGACGATATATAAAGATTAAAGAACGCAACTTTTTCAGTCTCGCCATTATCCACCATACAGCAACGGTCAAATACCAATCAGATTGGCTGTGATTTAGTGCACAGATTGTTGCGAGTGCCAAGAACGACGCCATTTAGCGCCCAGATCAGTTGTGAGCGCCCAGAATGACGCGATTTGACCAGATTGGTTCAGATTTACTGCACAGATTGGTTCAGAGCATAATTACTCCAAGGGTAAACTTACTGTGCTGTCATCTTTCCCAGTCATAATGTTTCTAAAAGCCAATGGAAGAAATGTTTCTATAAAGGCTAATGGAAGAAAAAGTCCCGTCGCCAACAGACGGGTCCTAGGAAAAGACAGGTAAGTACTTTCATCTGAGACACCTATCACTCTGTTTCACTAGGAGTAGATTGCGCAGGTAAGGAGGTGCCTTACCATTTAAGGCCAGATCTTAAGGAGAATATTGAAGTCAATCCTGACATGCACAGGGAGCCAATGTAATTCCTTCAATTTCAATTTCACTGATACATGATCAATTTTCCTGATCTTTCCTACCACACGTGCTGCAGAGTTCTGAAGATATTGCATCTTCTTATCGTCTAATTGTGGAAGACCAGCAAGGAGACCATTTACATAGTCTAGAGTAGACGTAACAAAAGCATAAGTTGATGTTCAGCAGTCTTCTCGTCTAGACATTGTCTAATGGCTGCCGAATTCCTAATGTGGTAATGTCCCTTTTTACATATTTTCCTACAGACAACTACAGACTCACTAGGTATGATATCAGTATCACCCACTCTGACAGTGTCAGAGACATGGTTTTTGTATATCAATGTATTTGAATATCATGAAAAGAATGGATTAAATTGTCTCCAATCATCGATTACATTATTTCATAGTTATTTGTTATTTGATATTTCAGAGCTTTGAACTTCATGAAAAACTAATAGAAATATACTGAGATGTAAGAAATGTGTGTGTCACCTCTATCAATTATCACAAAGTTCAAATCCTTTTTTTTCTTGCAAAATACAACCCTGAAAAAGCATGACGAAAATTAAATACATGTGAAAACAAGAAAAAGTGGTGATCCACATGTAACACGGATGAGAAAAAAAATAACAAACCAAAATTGACAACAAACAGAACAAAAATTACAACAAACAAAACAAAAATTACAACAAACAAAACAAAAATTACAACAAACAAAACAAAAATTTCAACGAATGACGATGTTGTCATTTCGGCGGGATGCCTATTGGCTTTGCCGAGCCAGTAAACTTGTAGATGAGCATTTTGTCATCACTCACTTCGTAATCTTTGTTGACAAGTTATAGGAATGTATATTATCGATCAGAATTTCATGATAACATTACTAAGCAATGTGAACTGATAATTTCGCACATCGATGGGCGATGATGATATTCCCGTCTTTCACTTTTTGTGAATGAATGAAATCTATGCAATATTAAATTGCAAGAGGGCCGTAGCCTGGAGAGGCGGCCCTGCAGTGTGATTGCTGTGAATTGCAATCATGTCTTGTTAAATTTGGTCATTGATTATTGCTATTGAAAAATGGACTATTGTTGTTGTGAGTTGGTTGAGACCATTCACACCGGGTTCCCCCTACTCTTTTCGATAAGTGCTACTGGGTTCTTTAACATGCTCTGGGATAGGGTCAGATACACTGTACCACGACGTTTTACGCCCAATCCGAGCGGGCAAGCAATAACCTTGCTGGGGGACAATTTAACCAGGCATTGTAAAAGGGGGACCTACCCATAGTGAGTTTAGAGGTGGTTTTATGTTGTGTTCAGATTTTGTGTGTGGGTTGCATATATGAGAAGTTATGTAGAAATTTTGATTAAAAAGTAGTGAGAATTGCATTTTACCCAGTGGGGTGTCCATAGGCAAAAGTGAACTTTTTGTGTTTACGCTTGTTTTGTTTGCTTTTGGATTACAGAATAATTCAGAAGATTCATATTATTATGTGTTCCATTTTATTATGGGTATAAATGCCTAATTATAGTTTATTTGAAATTGCTATGGGGTGGGTGGTGTGTGATTATTGGTGCAAATGGCCCGATTTGGGGCACTGAAAGCCGACTATGGGCAGGATATACACTGAATATCTCTGCAACCGCTGTTGGTCATTCTTGTGAAACCAAAGCAGGCAATCTGTGACCCAGGCCAGGCATTTTCACTATTATGGGTGCCATGTGTTAGTAATGTTAGTAATGGTTTATCTACCCTGGCTGTCAATGTAGGGATGTAGGGCATACATTCCATCATTGCAGCCAGTGATAGGATCAGGTTCGTTTCCATTTTAATTAGTCAATGTGTCCTCGGGGAATCAGCTAGTGGCCACTGTGACCTGATCTCTTAAGTGACCATTGATTGACCATCCGCAGTCAGTCAGTCATGCGGGGCTGCCTACTTCATGGGTTCTAGTGGGATCTTTTCCAGTTCCTATCTGGGCACAGGATACTGAGTCAGGATATAATGCAGATCCACAAAGTTTAAGGCATTATAGACCACCTCAGCTGCAGCCTGGGTGTGGTCAGCGCCATCTTCCACATCATATACTCTATCGTCATATTGTCTAAGAGGCATTGTGTAAAAGCATTCTAGCAGGTAGTGCCATAGTGGTTTACTGGTGGGCCTACTGCAATGCTCGCAGGCTCTATCCATATCTCCTAACAATTCCCAAGTGCACTTGTAGCCTCTAAGTCTATGCATGGTGACCTGTAGGGATCTGTGGTTCTCAGCTAGTCTGGGGAGTGGCTTGTATCTAGTGGCTATGGCATACCATCTGGCAGTTCCTGAACCGGGTACACTGTATTTGTGCCTGAGATAGTGCCTTTCCTTTGAATCAGAGACAAAAAGTCGTCTGGTCTGGCTAAGAGAGGGGAGGACATGGGCTGATATCTTGGATAGCTTGGAGCCTGCATTCGCAGCCTCGTCTGCCATATCATTACCCTCAAGTCCAATGTGACTGGGGATCCAGTGTAGCACAACAGCCCTATTGTCTGATTGTAACTTATACAGGGCAACATAAACTCCCGTGATGAGCTTAACATTGTCTAAGGGGTGACCTTTCTCTAGTGCTTTGAGGGATGACTGTGAGTCTGTGATTACTAGCACTGGACCTGTCTTGTTGTGAAGGACATCTAGGAGGGCAAATGAAATGGTAATGAGCTCAGTCTGCAGGGTTGAGCAATTGTCACTATTTTTCCATAATTCCTGTCTACCTTCCTGACAATAACCAGAGCCTGACCTGCCATCTTCCTGAACTGAGCCATCAGTGTAGTACACTGTTGCTCCCTGGGGCCAAACAATATCTATGGATGCATGAGCCTGTCTGAGCATGTCTGCCCTATCTAGGTCTGATTTCTTGCTGGCCATAGGCATGTATGTAATGCTATACGGGAGTGGCTTCCAGGGTGGAGGGATGACATAGTTGGAGGCTGGAGTGTCTGCACCTTTGTGTAATACTAGTCCATCTCTGAACCCTAGCACTAGGGAAGCAGCCCTGGTGGCCCAGTGATTTCTTCTGGAGGGCATTTTGCCACCATCACCGAGGGCTATCTTGGTACTTTTCTACATGGGAGTGCATAACCTTGGCTAAGAAGCATGCTGTGGTCTGAGCTATTCTAACTCGGACAGCTGGGATGCCTGACTCAAGTTGTAAATTCTCAGTTTTAGTCCATAACGGGGCACCTAATATGAGCCTGAGGGCTTTGTTTTGTATGACCTCAACCTGCTGTAATGCAGTATCTGAGGCAAATGCTAACAGTGGTGTGGCATAGTCTATTAGGCTACGTGTAGTGGCTAAATAGTAGAGTCTGAGAATCTCACTTTTGGGGCCTATCTTGATGGAAGAAAGGGCTCTCATGACGTCTATTCTCTTTTGGCATCTTTCCTTGAGGTAATTGACCTGACAGTGCATGTTAAAGGCACTATCTATCCACACCCCCAGATACTGATACACAGGGACCCAATCCAGGGCATGGCCCTGTATTTGGAGCTGTGAGCTGGGTGTGTTCATTTTGATGCACATTGCTTGTTTTGGAGGCAGATATTTTGAGCCCTAAGTTTGTGCATTCTCTAGATAGGATGTCTAGCGAGTTCTGAGCTTTGAGGGTCAATCCCTTACCTGTGACTGTCAATACCAAGTCGTCAGCATAGCAAAGCAGCTGTACACCTGGGGGGAATTTGAGGGAGACTAATCTGCTCATGAGGATGTTGAATAACGTGGGGGACAGGACACCACCTTGGGGCGTGCCGTTCTCGTGAGCATGATAAGCACTATAAGTTCCCTGATAGCGCACCCTACTTTTCCTGCCTGTGAGATAGGAAGCAACCCAGGCAAGTAGCTTGCCTTTGATGCCCTTGCTGGCTAAAGTGGCTAAAATTGCTTTTGGGCTGGCTAACTCAAATGCATTCTCAAGGTCTAAAAAGATGGCAATGCTTTGACCTGTCGTGATGATGGAAAGCAGTGTTGCTATACTGTGGGTGGTGCTGACTGCCTTAATGTACCCAAAGATGTTGTGGTGAAAGGGCCCTAGTTCATACAGCAGCCGGTTTAGTACTAATCTCTCCATTGCTTTGCATATGCAACTCGTGAGCGAGATTGGCCTAGGTTTGGTGGGTTCTTTGGGCTTGGGGATGGGCTGTATGTCAACAAGCTTCCACTTTGATGGGAGCTGGCCAGCTTGATATGAGGCATTTATGAGATCTAATATCATCATTTGCCCAGCTGTGCCTGCGTTGCGGATTATACTGTACGTGATCTTATCTGAACCTGTGGCAGTGTCTCTACCTTTCTTCCTAGCATTGAAGAGTTCTTGTATTGTGAAGGGAATGTCTGCTCTGTGTGTTGCCTGGCAAGTTTCACTAATGATTTTGTCCCTGCCACTAAGCAATTTGTTTTGTTTGAGCCTAATGCTTCGTGACAGATTATCTGACAAGGCCCTGCTGGCAAACATGGCTGCAAGTCTTTCTGATTCCATGCTGGGATTGGGATGGTCTGGAATGGGAGAGATTTTCTTGCCACTAGAAATTTTCAATTTCTTCCAGAGCTCAGTGAGAGATGTGTGCTCATTGAAAGATTTGCACTACTCTTCCCATTTACTACGCATGGCACCCCTGCAGATCTCCTGCAGGTGTTTGCTAACCTCCCTGAGCATTTGCCTATTGTTAGGGGTGGGATATTTTCTATATATCTTCCTGGTCCTATTTAGCCTATTCCTATACTCAGCTATTGTGGGATTATAGTACCAGTAGTTTGTATGATGGGTACCTGTTGCTTTCTTTAAAGGGATGGCTTCATTAGCCACTAATGTGAGAGCCTGTGTGACTGCCTCTGAGTGTTCATCTATGTCCTGTGGTAGGACAAATTGGTCATACCAGTCAGATATTGTCTTTTGAAACTTGTCCCAGTCAGCTTTCCTAACGTTCCACTTGGGTGGGGGTGGAGGAGGGGGTGGAATGTGTGGAATGTCAAGCAAGAGAGTGGTACCATAGTGATCACTGGTTAGGGTGGGGTGTACTCCCCATTTAGCAAGTTGGGTAAGGGCTGAGGACACGAAGGTAAGGTCTAAACAGTGTCCTCTAATGTGAGTGGGCGTACCATCATTTAGCAGGGACAATTCATCAGTGTCATTGAGGAGGGCATTGATGTGATGGCCATTATGATTGTAATATTTGGAATACAAAATGGGGTGATGGGCATTGAAATCACCTAAAACAGCAATAGATTGTGAGCTTGCAACTCTTGCCAGTTTGGTGAGATCTATTTTGCCCTGGTGGAATGGGTTGGGATTGGAGTATATATCATATATAAGGACAGGACCTGTGGAGAGGGTGATCTCTATGGCTAGCACTTCTATACTTGTCCCACAGTTAAGAGGATCAATTATCTTTTTGGATGGAATTTTGTTTCTAACGTATATTGCGAGACCTTTCCTATTATTTTCACTTTTTTCAGTGTAGGGTGTGTATCCATTGATTTTGGGGGGAGAATCTTTCTTGTCTGAGGTTTCCTGGAAGGTAATGATGTCTGGATCATCTGTCCCAATGCAGGCTTTGAGGGTGGCAATTTTGGATTTTAGTGAGAAGCAGTTCCAGTTAATGATTCTCAGATTCTGACTTACTTCTGTGAATTTAACTTGGCCAAAATTTCTACGAGGAGGTTTACTATTGATTTAGATATGTCTCTGGCCTCTTGAGTAACTGTGGCTAATTGTGACAGGGCCTGAACAAGGGAGGCATTCTCCGTATTAACGGGAACCGCACACAGCGGTAAAGGATTGTGTGCGGCTGATGATGTGGGAGGGATGCTTTGAGTCAGTGGAACGTCAGTCCTATCATTTTCTGGTAAGGGAGAGTCAGATGTCAGGAGGGAAACTGTCATTTTGCTGGGCCCTGGGGTGGGTTCAGGGGTGAGGGTTGGGTTCACACGAGAGTTCACAGTTGGGGGGTTCTTGATTTTGGGTTGGGGTAGGGGTGGGGGTGGGTGTAGGGGGCGTGTGGGGGTAGTGTTTTTTGTGGACTTCTTGGCAGGGTTTTTGACCTGCTGGCCTTTTTGGTTGGCCTTTTTGGTTGGCCGTTGGGCAGGCAGGGGGGCAGGCAGGGGGGCAGGCTGGGGGGCAGGCTGGGAGGCAGGGGGTGAGGTCCTAGAAGGAGGGTGGGTGGTAATGGTCATCAGGGGGCGCACTTGTTGAGGTTTTGGCTTGTTTTGCGCATAAATTCTGTTTAGCCTCTCAGGACATCTTTTGTTCCAAGCATGATGCTTTTTGTTACAGTTTGGACAACAAGGAGCAACCTGTTCTTTATTTCTGAGTTTGACAAGGCACTGTTCGGTGTTGTGTTTTTTGCTACAGATGCCACAGACTGCTGAGTTTCTGCAGAAGGTAGCTATGTGTCCAAAAGATTGACAATTTCTGCACCTACGTGGCTCAGTCCTAAACTGCTCGAGATTAAAGGTACCAAGATGATTGAGAGTAACAGAGGCAGGGGGAGGACCTTAGAAAGTGATCTCAACTTTTGAAGTGGGCCTATCTTTGAAAGTGTATCTTTTTGCATGAAGTACGTGGGGAAGGTCAAGGAAAGCATCAGTGGATATATATATGGGAACTCTCAGTGCTACTGCCTTAGTGGGCTTCGTGTTGGGATTCAATTCACTTACATTGACAGCTTTGCGATTGAGATGAGTGATGCCTCCCATCATAGTTACTGTACTGGGGGATTTGGGGCAGATTATGAATTCGCCTTTTGCGTTGGGGTGGGCAGTGAACTGTAGGCCAGGCCTAACGTCATCCAAGGCTTTGGTCAATTGATATGTGTCGGAGATATTACTAGTGTTCAGCTTGAACTTGGGAAGAGAGCTGGTAGAGGGTGTATTTGTTGTTTTACGAGTAGGGGTAGGTTTTTGGCACAGTTCGTGTGGCTGGGCGGGGGGTGGAGGTTGTGGGCTTGGCAGGGGTCTTGGAAGGAGTCTTTTTTCCTGTATCAATAACAAGTTCTGGATGGGCAATGACAAGAGGGGTGGAGGACTTGGTGTATGGGGATTTGCTAGCAGTAATGTGGGGAAACTCTATCTCAGAAAGGTCATCTGTGGTAACTGTTGTTCCAGGGGTGAGTGAGAGTGATTTGGACCTCTCTGTTCTGACTGAGGAAACCTCATTATCAAAATCGTAGTCCTCTACCTCATCAAAGCAGCTACTGCATTGCAATTAGGGGTCAGTCTTTCAAAATGTAGGGCCTTTTTGGGCTGCTTAGCTTTTTTACGTGTTTTTGGCAACTGCCAAAATCCAGACACTTCCTCTTCTGAAAAGGACGAGAAGTCTGTTATCCTTTTCAGTGGTGTTTTAGTGGGAGGGGCAAGCTGAACTAATTTCATCTTTGGGGGGGGGGGGGAGATAGTGAGTGAATGGTATGGACTTTTCTTAGCCTGTGGCGGGGTTGTTTCTACTGCAGGCAGTTCAGCGGGTTTGTCCTGAGAAGGACTAGCCCTCAGAACTGTCATCATGGCCTTCTCTGGGATAGAGGAGGACTTCTGCAGTAGAGTGAACTTCTGCAGTAAAGTGAGGTTAGGTGAAGTGGCTGAGGGGGGAATGCTAGATATTTCCATGTTTGGTCTGTGTGTTGGTGTGAAAAACTTTCAAGTTTGATTAAATGGGGTCAATTGCCTAGTGTAACATGTTCACTGAGTGGGTGTGAAAAACTTCCAAGTTTGATTGAATGGGGTCAATTGCCTAGTGTTGCATGTTCACTGAGCCGTGACTAATGGCTTGAAATAATCAAGCCACCAGTTCCAGCCATTCTGCCTATATACCTATATGAACTGCCTATTTCTATGTGAATATGTGAAAATCACTTCTTTATCTTTGTTTACTTGTTATATGAACGTATTCATATGCTAGCGCATGTAGACTGGTGCCACCCTCTGTGTATCCACATGATGTTCTTGACACTCGGCAGGAGACCAGTCTATAGCCCATGCACACAATGAACACTCCACAGTGGCGTCAGTTGCTTGAACCATATTGACCACAGAAAAAACCGAATCACAAACCACAGGAAATGAAAACGCATTTCCCACGATCGTACCGATCACAGAATAACACAGATAGTTCCTATTTTAGACAATGATTGCCTGTTGGCAATCATTGTCAAAAAAGGAACCATCCGTGTTACAAAAAATCTGAATGTGTTTTAATGGGGGGGTACTCTCATAATCAGCGTTACCGGGGAAGCTGGGCTAAATAGGGTCCTTTTCGCTGATATTTTCCCTAAAACAGGTTAAGATATTTCATCATTTCCCCTAAAACAGGGTACTGTTTTTCAAATTTATCCCTAAAACAGGGATCACAATCCCCCTTTCCAAATCTCCCCCTTCTGCATCATCCCTAAATGAGGGTATCAACATTTCAGCTAGTCCTAAATCAGGGTACCAATAATGATAGAATATTTCCCTAAATCAGGCTCTGGGGTTTTCAGTTCCATCCGGGTTAAGATATTTTATCATTTTCCCTAAAACAGGGTACTGTTTTTCAAATTTCTCCCTAAAACAGGGATCACAATCCCCTTTTCCAAATCTCCTCCTTCTGCATCATCCCTAAATGAGGGTATCAAAAATTCAACTAGTCCTAAATCAGGGTACCAAATTTCGGCTAGTCCTAAATCAGGGTACCAATAATGCTAGAATATTTCCCTAATTCAGGCTCTGGGGTTTTCAGTTCCATCCCAGCCTCCGCGGGTTAAAATCATGAGAGTACCCCCCCCCCCCCCCCCCCCCCCCGGGGTTTTAATTGAATTCAATCTTAAATGAGGCTCTAATGAGCTTAATTGTCTGTCTTGTGATATCTGCAGTGTTCTGTTTCCTTTGCAGTTACATCATTCTGAGTAGACAATGTTGTATATTGTAAAGCTCATATTTCATTTAACATACAATTTTACATATACTTTATGGAATGAATGAGAAAGGCAAATGTTTTGGTTCAATGTTTTGGCTCAATCTATATTCATATACTGTGAAAATGGCAGCCTCCCTGATAAGTCAGTGATCGCTATTAAATCAACTTTATATCAACATCAGTTTCTATTGATTCGCTGACCAAGACAATGGTAGGGTTGAAGAGCGATTTATTTACCAATCAGAAAACAACTCACAGAATGTTACAAGTTTCCATTTCCGAAAAAAAGTATAAACATAAATTATATACTTCACAAGGCATTTAACATTTTTGCTCCAAACTCATCCTTCTTTGCTTTCTTATGCAGTGTGTTGACAGGAGTTATCTATTGACAATATGTAATCACAAATGGATATCACTCGAATAGATGAACAACAGTGAACCTTTAATTTAAAAAAAAAAATAAAGTAAGTAAGTAAGTAAATTTTTATTAAAGTGACATGTGTACATTTTAGTTCAATATAATATATCAGCATATGCATTCAACATCAAAGTATTCCTTGAACTAAGTTACACCCAGCCCGAATTGGGCTTATAAGTCACTATAAGCTACATATAATAGTCATAATAAGTGTGCTGTTTGTTAGTTGTACAATGTATAACGTCTCTTAATAAATGATTTATAAATATATTCAGCCGTATCTTTAACAAAATCAGGACTCATAAGAATTCTAATTTGTTCTTGCTCATTGATAAAAGAGAAATTTACTCCATTATTTATCAATTTGAGTATCAAAGATGATCTATATTCACTATAAAATGTGCAGTGTAACAAAAAATGGAATTCATTCTCTAATACACCTTCATCACAAAATTCACATAGTCTATATTCCAAGGGAGTATCTGTATATCTGCCTGTTTCAATTGCTAATGGCAGAATACCACATCTCATCTGTGCCAGTAATGATCGTTGATTTCTATCTTGTACTTTATATAAATAGGATTCAGTTTCAAATTCATCTTTAAATTGAATATAGGTTCTTAGCTTAGGCATATTTGAAATCTGTGTTTTCCAGACTTCTTTCCAATTATCAATCAACATATTTTTTGCTTGATTCAAATTTAACAATGTTGTATCATCAAATATATCATTTAGATCAATTTCACTCAAAATCCTAGATATTTCATTACTCCAGTTTCTCTTATTCAGTTGTTTATCCCACATAAATATCTGTTTAGTCAATCTACTCTCATCCATTAGTATTAATCTATTCCAGTATCTTAACATTTCTACCTTATGTCGTACTTCTGGGCAAATCCATCCCATATCACCAATAATTGCATGGTTAGGGGCAAATCTGTGTACACCTAAAAAGTATCGTATTGCCCTATTTTGAACAACTTCTGCTCTAGAATTATTTCGGTAACCCCAGATCCCAGCACAATAATCCATTATCGGTATTACTCCAGAATTATACATAGTAGTATATGTCTTATAGCCTAAACCTTTTATTGAACTAAATTTATTTTGAACAGACCCCAATGCTCTTCCTGCAGAATTAGCTAAAACTGATGCAGTTACATCAAAGTCTAAATATTGATCCATAATTATACCCAAGTATTTATATTGTTCAACAGCATCTATGTTATCTGCCCCATACCTGAATTCATATTCTGTTTTTGGTAACCCTTTACATCTAAAATGGACAATCTTTGTTTTTTTAACATTAACTTTCATCCTCCATTTTTTACACCAGGAATATAATGTTGAAATCATAACTTGTAAATCTTGCTCTGATTCTGCGACAAGTGCCAAATCATCTGCATACAATAGTATACTTAGTAGTAAATTTTGTCCAAATTTGACCCCAAGGCCTGTATCTTTAATGTCAGTAGCCAAATCATTCAAGAAAAATCCAAATAGAGTAGGAGATAGGGGATCACCTTGTCTGACACCAAATTCTGAGCAAAAATTACCCGACACAAGCTCATTCACGTTTACACATGCCATTGGACTTGCATATATTGATTTCAATGTACTATATAATTTACCACCAAACCCCATTCTTCTTAATTTGTAAAATAATAGATTCCTGTCGACTCTATCAAAAGCTTTCTCCAGATCCACAAATGCTACATATGTGGCTAGTTTTTTGTTTTTCCTGTTTCTCATAATTGATGTAAGAGAAAACACATGATCAGCACATGACCTTTTTGGTCTGAATCCATTCTGTTCATCTACAAATAGATTATTACTTTCAGCTGTCATTATTATTCTATTATTTATAACTGATGAATAGAGTTTATATACTGTTGAAAGCAAACTAATACCTCTATATTGCATTGGTAATCTAGCATCAATCATACCACCTTTTGGTATAGGCTTTATCATTGCCAGATTCCAGGCACTGGGTACAATACCATAATCAAATATTTTATTGAATAACATCATCAAAATTGAATCTGACTTTCTATTTTTAAATATTTCATATGGTAAATTATCAATTCCAATTGCTTTGTTTAGTTTTGCGTTTAGTACAACCTTTCTTATTTCAGCCTCAGTAATAGGATAATCTAAGTTAAAATTTACAGGAGCATTATTCTCAATGTTTGGCAATTCGTTCATACATTCATTATAGAAGTCATCATCAAATGTAAATGCATTCCCTTGAGTTCTGTCATATGAAGCAATGCTCCAGTTCCAATCAGTCTATCATCTAAAAAGTATACACTATAATTCTGCACACTGCACAATGGAAATGAAAATACCACCATTCCATATACCGTGTTTTCCATCTTTCTCAATAATGTAACATGATCAAATCTCCTTGGACAGACTCGCAATACAGATTGGTAAGTTCAATGACTCTTATCACACACACTTCCTTGGACCAGCAGGAGCACAGCACACATCTTTAACACTATATGCCTTAACATCCCTATACACCAGATAAAGTACCAGGGCACCTAATATAATGCCAACAGATGGTCCAACTAGGAACATTATTATTTGTGTTTCGTTAAAACCCAATATTTCAAATATTTCCATCACATTTTTTGGATTATAGAAACAGTCAATAGTACTGTTCACTGTATACTTTTTCAATTCTTGTAATACCCTTTGGTAGTTCTCGCTCTCGCTTCTGTCACAAAGTGGGTGTACCGAACACTGCAAAACATGAAAATAAAACTGTCACAATAACAAAATATTACATTGTGAAATAAAGTATGCTTTCTTTGATTAAATTTTATTTTACTTCTGTACTAATCATAACAGAGTCACAAAAATGATTCTGAAAATGCCAAAATATATATTTGCATATAATCTTTTTGTCACCAGATGTTGTCTACCGGTGTAACAAAATAATTTCAATCTTTGGAAAGCATTTGAAAAAATTAATCCCGTATCTTAAAGACATTTTATTTTAAAAAATATTGATGAATAGTTTAGACTTTGCTCTTCCTGAATATTAAGTATTTTTTTGGTTTGTTTCTTTAGAATATTGTGCTATCTTTAGTCTGCAATTGGTTAAGAGCAAAATGGGCATTCTCTCATATGTGGCTTTATTAAAAAACAATTGCAATTATTTAAATATATTAAAAGATAGAAACATATACAAACCGCTGATCCTAAACCTGTGTGTTTTATGGCAAGCTGTGTGTTTGCTAGACTTCCTGGAACATCCACTAACGTCACCCTAATCATTGAGCAGGGAAATGACGATCTTAAATATATAAATTACATGCCAATTCAGCTTGTTTGAATTTCTTATTATAATTGCTGCAAAATACGATTTTGTATTAATTGTGATCAGAAACTTTCGTTACAGTGTAATAAATTTTCATTCCCTCTTCACATCCAAATCCTAACATCTTCTTTTGCAAAATGAAGGTTGTCGATCCTTCATCTATTGACAGAGGTGTCCAGGTGGGGGGCTTTGGGGCTGAAGCCCCCCGGGGGTCAGTGGCTTTTGGGAACTGGAGCCCCTTACTCTATGGGACCGGAGCCCCGTACCATAGCACATTAGAGCCCCCCGGGGTAAAAGATCCTGGATCCGCCCCTGACTGTAGGTAGAGTATTATCTGGCATCCATACATTTCTCTAGTGTGAAACAAAATAGTCCTGCATTGGACCAACAAGCCTTGATATAATAACCTCTATTTGTTGTCTATCTCCAGCCCTTTATCATATTGTCCTTTTCTGTATATTGATTTCTCACCTGTCTTTACATTCGTCACCCTTCAAGTTATTAATAAGTATTGAAAGACTTCAGCCTTAGACTAAATAATCAGGTTAGCAGAATTTATGAATCCCTGTGCACAATACAGAAATAAACAGAATCTTTGATACAAATCTGAAGAAAATGGAATTGGTAAATTGATATAATTGATGATCATTTGCACAAATGAGGACATTAGTTGACCATTAAAACATATATAATAAATTTAATGCATAATTTAAAGTAGATTATAAGACAATGGATTTCTGGCATGTGTGCCTCATCTGATGATTTGTTTAGACTAAAATCTGTTCCTCCTGACCAGTATGTATACCATTCATACAGAGCAAAATTATTTCTGGAAAATCGCGGTGACCCAAACTTGATTTTACAAAAGATTCAAATTCAATCCCCAGCAGTCAGCCACCAAAACTGGTAATCAGGTTAAAACGACTGTTAACAATGGAGGCTGTGCTATTTGTAATTATCCTGGAGAATATTCTCTCAGTTCCAATCAATTTTTTGAACAATAGAATTGTCTCTTGGTTTTTATTGGTTTTATGAGAAAGCACACACAGAAAGCTCTGTCAGCTGCTCTGTTGATTATTTTCAGTGTTATATGGAATTGCTTTCTCGATATCATATTATTTCATAGCTGGCAATCAATCATTTCAATTTTTATCATTTACCTACATTAACAATAGATTTTAAGACATATTTTAATGGCACTGAACGACCTTGTCGTTAACAATATATTCATTCATTCATTCATTTTGACTGATTTGTTTAGCTGTACAGAACCTATGCTGCCATCTGTGTACAATAAACCACAACGAATCTTTCAAACAAAGATCGCATTTAAAATGTAGATATTAAACTTGAATTCAAATCGGCAACATTCTAGAGTTGGGAGAATATCAATACACTATATTACCACAAACATATTGAATGTTAATAACAAAGGTTATTTCTATGCGACACCTACCGACAGTTTTTACCACAGGAACAACCCTTTGATCCCTCAATGATGTCTGCGAAATTCACCGTGCAGTTAGCTTCAGAGAATGTTAAAGCTTTGTAATATGGGGCTGCAATGCAGGCTCCAAATGCAATTAGCATGCCAACTGAAGCAAGGAAAATGATGATAAATGTCCACAGCAAACACCGATGGCAACGCAGGGTACAAAAGGTTTCCTTTCTTTCCTGGGCTTGAACAGGATTCACTCCATACTGATTGGAAGTAATTATAACTGGTGGCCCTGAAACCACTGCAACCCCATAGCCTTTGCTGGTCATCCCGTACTGCTCAACTGCTGGGTTTCCCCCGTATTGTGTATGGTATCCATGCATGGCTTATTATTTTCCTTAAATGATAAAATAATTAAGAATTATATCAAAAGAGATAATATGTAACTAATTGCTTTATTAACAACACAAGGCGTAATGTCTTTGATGACTGGCCTGCTTGAAAGATTACTTACACCATAGGATTATTTACACCATAGGATTATTTACACCATAGGATTATTTACACCATAGGATTATTTACACCATAGGATTATTTACACCATAGGATCATTTGCACCATAGGATTATTTACACCATAGGATTATTTACACCATAGGATTATTTACACCATAAGATTACTTACACCATAGGATTATTTACACCATAAGATTACTTACACCATAGGATTATTTACACCATAGGATTACTTACACCATAGGATTATTTACACCATAGGATTATTTACACCATAGGATTACTTACACCATAAGATTACTTACACTATAGGATTATTTACACCATAGGATTACTTACACCATAAGATTACTTACACCATAGGATTACTTACACCATAGGATTATTTACACCATAGGATTATTTACACCATAGGATTATTAACACCATAGGATTACTTACACCATAGGATTACTTACACTATAGGATTATATACACCATAAGATTACTTACACCATAGGATTACTTACACCATAGGATTATTTACACCATAGGATTATTTACACCATAGGATTATTTACACCATAGGATTACTTACACCATAGGATTACTTACACCATAGGATTACTTAAACCATAGGATTATTTACAGCATAGGATTAGTTACACCATAGGATTACTTACACCATAGGATTACTTACACCATAGGATTACTTACACCATAGGATTATTTACACCATAGGATTACCTACACCATAGGATTATTTACACCATAGGATTACTTACACCATAGGATTATTTACACCATAGGATTACTTACACCATAAGATTACTTACACCATAGGATTATTTACACCATAGGATTATTTACACCATAGGATTACTTACACCATAGGATTACTTACACCATAGGATTATTTACACCATAGGATTATTTACACCATAGGATTATTTATAGATAGACTCTGCTGATCATTGCTATTTTGTATTTGTTTATGAACATTTTCTGGAATCTATGTGTGATAGCTGTTGGACTCTTGAAAAAAAATCATAACAAAATCAATATAATTCTATGGAGCCTATGGAAAATAGATTGAATTGATTCCCTGAAAATACACCATTTTGCGACCAATAGTTTCGAAACAGAGGCCCTCTTCTTAGCAGATGCTGGGTTTATGGGATACCAGTATAAAGATCATAAATGGGTTTTCGAGTCAAACCTGGATGACCACACGCAGGTTCAAATATTTTGCACATATTGTAATATTCGGTCTCTGACCAAGTCCAGCATGCATTGCAATTGAAAGAACTTCCTGTTAATCCAAGATGGCCTCCACTCAATAAGATGTGTGTAATTCCTCTGGCTTTTGGCTCAGATAACATGATATCAAAATGGGCTGTCAAAATTACCGTTTCAGTACAGTATTCAATTCATTGCAGGATTTAATTATAATGGGAACGGATTTCTGTTAAGGCTAACTATAATTGAACGTTTGGCTTATCTAGAAGGAACTAATAAAGAATATTTATAATTTGGCTTGTTCAGATTGTCACACCTATCCTTTGAAGTGCAGTGGATACCTCCCACTGCCTGAATGAACAGGAAGTTCTTCCAGATGTATTGATGGGTCCCTTGGGAATAGTTGTGGAACCCCGATTTACGTGAGCAGAGCTCTGGAGGCTACGTCGGGTTGTGAGGTGTGTCCTATCTCTCCTGAAGAGACAGTGTCGCGACCTCAGTGTGAACAGCAGACACTCTCTACACTTATTATTAAGATATCTCAAATATCTTACACATCTAATCTTGCTTTCTTGTGAGTTTTGGATTCAAATTAATTCATTTGCAGAAGTTATTTGGAGTTGCACTTCAGAGGCAGTGAATACCTCCCACGGATGAGCCATCGTAGGTGTTTGGAGTGTGCATCCTAACACCATATTAGTGTTCTCCAATCACCCATCGGCAAAGCCCAGATAGGTGATCTGGAGAGGTCTGAGATTTTTGCTTTTCCTACATAATCTCGTTTAGATGTGATTTTTTAAATACCCAACTGTTTAAGTGATAATTCATATTTTATGTATGATTACGTCTAAAATCTCACAAAAAAGCTTGATTATTTTTTGGATAACATTAAATAAAGAAAATATAAATACTTGATAATAATCGCCAGCTGCAAAAATTGAATAAAACCCGTTTTAACGGCAGTTGAAACGGGTTCAATTTTGACGTTTAAACGGGTTTACCAAAGTTTTTGCAGCTGGCGAGTTTTTACTTCACTAGAGCTCAATCAACTCCTGCAAACTTTTCTTTGGTTGGAGTTGGTAGAGACCATGGACGTTCGACAAACCCCTCCAGATCACCACACTGTCCACCAGAGGCACACGCAAACTATTACCTCTGGCCAACCCAGATTAGTATTCATCCGGTCCTACTTTTACTGGCCATGTGCTCAAGAACTGTCAGTGTGTTGTAAATGTGATTGATATATTAACATCTCTTAATATCAAATATGAATTTGCCTTGAGATGTATTAGAATTTATTTGTTAATATTTGAACATTTTTTGTTGGTTAGATTAACCAAAAGTATAAAAGATTAAAAGAATTCAAATTGTAAACAAAGCGGCCATCTTTGTTGTGGTTCCGCCTTATCACTACCCCAGGAAATGGCTCCTCCGGTTGAGAAAGTAGTTCCAAGTTTTATTTCTCTTAACAGTTGTTTCTATATGCACAAACTTTTGTATTAAGGGTGAAATATATCATAATATACCCAATCTAAGTACAATTTAAGAAAAAAAATAAGTAAGACGGACAGTTACATGAAAATTGGTGGATGTGGTGAGCCAGCACAAAAAGGCACCTTGTACAGCACACTGTCCACCAGAGGCACACGCAAACTATTACCTCTGGCCAACCCAAATTAGTATTCCTCCGGTACTACTTTCACTGGCCATGTGCTCCAGAACTGTCAGTCTGGACTTATATGAAAAACATGATAACATGCTTTAATGTTGAATGCAAAGTTGCCCTGAGTTGTATTAGACTTCATGTATTTACTTTCAAACATTATTTCTTGGTTTGTTCCATCAAAAGTTTGAAAGGTTAAAAGAATTCAAAATTTAAACAAAGCAGCCATCTTTGTTGTTGTTCCGCCTGATTACTACCCCAGAAAATGGCTACTCCACTGGAGGAAATAGTTCCGTATTTCATTTCTCTTAAATTATATTTATATTTGAAATAAACTTTATTTAAAGGGTCAAATATATCATATTTTATCAATCTGAATACATCTGAAGAAAAAAAAATAAGAAAGATAGTCAGTTACATGAAATTAGGTGGATGTGCTGAACCAGCACCAAAAGGCACCTTGTACAGAGGTGATAGGTTCACCACAACGCCCTCTGGTGGAGTTTGCTTGTACAGAGGTGATAGGTTCACCATGTCGCCCTCTGGTGGAGTTTGCCAGATCACCTATCTGGGCTTTGCCGATGGGTGATTGGAGAACACTAACACCATATCAACACCTACGATTGGCTGCATCGTTAGTAGGTCAAGGAGAGGCCCCAAGTTTGTTGCACATGTAAAACAGTATTCTGTCAGAAATTTAGTTGTATCGAGCTCCCGTAATCTAAACAAATATAAAACCACACCAGGTGATCAGATTTAAGTACCAGAAAATCAACTTTTTCATTTGTCACCTCATATCTGTCACGAGAATGTCACACTAGGTGGTCTAGTGGTTAGGATTCGGCGCTCTCACCGGGGGTTCTGCGCAGGCGCTGAGAGTGAATGGGGGCTTTCATGTGAGCTCCGATAAAATCGTCCTTCTTGGTCGGTTTTCTGAGATCTATTGCCAGCTTATCACCACACTTTCTCGCAGTGAACCCTGTGTACATTGAGGTCTATCTATTAACAGACTTTTAGCAAGCTCTGACGGCAGTTTTGATTGGAATTTCGCTTGCGAGGGCGGGATCATACTGTGTTGTCTTTGCGAGGCACCGCGCTCACGAGCATCCACTCTTGGCTGCCCGTGTCGAGTGCTGGTCTGATATATCTAGTACCTCTTGTGCAGTTTGATTAACTGGCTCTTAACTACTGGTTATAGTAAATATCACCCAGTTGTTTTCCAGTTTATCTTCGCTCAATCAGTCAGGACCTGAAAATCCTGCACCCGACCTCAACGGTGGCATATTTAACCACCTTGAACTCCCGAGATAGTAACCTATCACTGTACTGTGGCCACAAGCCAGCGAGTACAATATCTGAAGACACTATACAACGTAGCAGCTCTCATACTGTTGTGTATATATCTTCACTACACTTCTAGCATCAGTGTGAGGCATATTTAACCCCACTTCTAGCATCAGTGTGAAGCATATTTAACCCCACTGAAACCAACCTCTCCACAGATAGACCTAACCTAACAGGACACTAAATCCTGTTCGCAAACTTCAACGGTGGCATTAAACCCCGATACAATGAAACAATATCAAACAAAATTGATCTTGAGCTGCCTTGTTTGCATTTGGGTGGCAAGCATATCCCACCCAGGAAATCCTGGCAATACTTCCAACAGACCTGGAAGTACTGCATACTTCCTGAATAATGGCTCAATCAAGAAGCAAAGTATGATCCAGAGAAACCCAATACTTAGCATTGCTATACACAAAGCCAGTATCATATATAGGAAAGAAAATCTCTGCTACTGGGATAAATCAAATCAAAAGAAAAGATGCAATATCTACGTGCTACTTTTCCTAATATCCCTACTACTATTATGTGGTGATGTTCACCCACATCCAGGGCCTGTCCAATTTCCCTGTGGAGTGTGTGAACGACCAGTTGCCAACAATCACAGAGCCATGCAGTGTGATGAATGTGACACATACGTACACATCAAATGTGATGGGCTCACAAATAGAGATTATGAGTTATTCAATAAACAAAGATGGCTGTCATGGGAATGCTGGAAATGTCGCCTTCCTAATATTTCTGATGCTTTCTTTGAAAATGAATTTGAAACAAATAATCTCTTTGAAACACTTTGTGATGAAAGTGTCACAAGTGAAAGAACAGAAGATCAATCTGTAGGGAAAACCTGCACCACAAGACCAAAGCAAGGTAGAAAAAAGCAAAAAATTCAAAAGCTAAAGGTTATGACAGTGAACTGTAGAGGCCTAAACTCAACCAAAAAGCAATTGGAGCTACAGGAACTAATAACTGAACATAATTACCCCGATATATTATGCATAACAGAATCCCACATTGACCACACTATTGCAGACAGTGTCATCCACCCTGACTACGATATAGGGAGAGAAGACAGATGCAAGGGTGGTGGTGGGGTACTGATTGGTATCCATAAAAGGTGGCTGTCAGACCCCAAGGTGGAGAGTTTGAAAACTGACTGTGAACTTGTATGGAGAAAACTGAACATAACTGGAACAAAACCACTGTTCATAGGGTGTTACTATAGGCCAACAGACAGAAATATATCCAACGTCCATGAACTAAATGCATCTCTTGGAAAGATTCCCCAGTCCGACACAAATATCCCTAATATATTACTAACAGGGGATTTCAATGTACCAGATATCACATGGGAGAATATGTCCTATAAGCCAAGCCCTGCATATGGGATCGACCTAAATACAGCAATGGTTGATACTTTTAATGAACATTGTCTCACACAAGTAAATCATCATCCAACCAGGGGAGGTAATAGGTTAGATTTGGTCGGCACAACAAACCCTAGCCTAGTAAATAAAGTATCTGTCCATCCAGGCATGAGTGACCATGATGTGGTGATAACAGAAATCAATGCAAAAGCCACACTGGCCAAGAAAAAGCCAAGAAACGTACTGCTGTACAAAAAAGGAGACATGAATGCAATAAAACAAGACATGCATGTCTTTTATGAAGATGAAGTTAAGGATTCAAGTCTCCCAGTTGAAACTCTGAACAATAAGTTCACAGCCAAGCTTATGGATTCCATCAATAAACACATTCCTATTAAGAAAATAACTGGTAGATGGGATGTGCCATGGATGACAAAGGAAATCAAGAGGCAAATTAAAAGGAAACAAAGACTATACAACAAGGCTGAAAAAACTAAAAAGGATTCTGATCGTAGAAAATTCAGAAACCTTAGGAAACACATAAAACATAAGTTGAGAGAATCCCACAATGAATATGTCCTTGGGCTACTCGATTTACCTGACATAGAATTCAGTAGACCATCAATGGGAAAAAGGTTCTGGAACTATATTAGATCCAGGCGCAAAGATACTGTTGGTGTACCAACACTAACAGAAAATGGCATTGAAGTGAAAGACAGTAAAGGCAAGGCAGAAGTTCTTTCACGTCAGTACAAATCTGTTTTTTCTACTGAAAACATGGAAAATATTCCTGACAAAGGTGATCCAACTTCTCCGCAAATAGAGCCAATTACCATCACAGTTGCTGGTGTGGAAAAATTGCTCTCTAACCTAAACTGCAAAAAAGCCAATGGCCCAGACCAAATACCCACAAGAGTCTTGAAAGAATGTTCACATGAAATAGCTCCAATCCTCCAAAAAATATTCCAAGACTCACTCGACAAAGGAGAAGTTCCAAAAGCATGGCGCACAGCAAACATAGTTGCAGTCTTTAAAAAGGAGATAAAAGTTGCGCCGCAAACTACAGGCCAGTTTCTTTGACATCTGTCCCCTGTAAGATCTTGGAGCATATAATTGTCAGACATATCATGAATCACTGCGAACTTTACAATATCCTGGTAAATTTTCAGCATGGATTCAGGACCGGCCACTCGTGTGAAACTCAGTTAATCACAACCTTACAGGATATACTCAAGGCTAGAAATGATGGGCAAAATGTTGACATGCTCATTCTCGATTTTAGTAAAGCCTTTGACACAGTCTGCCATGAGCGGCTAAATCACAAGCTTGGGCATTACGGAATCTCAGGACAGGTCGGTTCATGGATAAAAAACTGGCTTACAAACCGTGAACAGAGGGTGGTTATTGACGGTGATGAATCTGACCCTGTCCATGTTAAATCTGGAGTGCCTCAGGGTACAGTACTTGGACCAATACTATTTCTACTCTATATTAATGACATTGGAGAGAAGCTAAATTATTCAAACATAAGGCTCTTTGCTGATGACAGCCTCCTATATAGAATAGTCGAAGATGACGATGATGCAGTAAAACTGCAAGAGGACCTAAATATGCTGGAGGAATGGTCAAGTGAGTGGCAAATGGACTTCAATGCTCAGAAATGCTACACCCTGAGCAGCAAGAAAAAAGGCCAAGCTCTTGATTCAAGAAAATATACATTAAATGGTCACATCTTGCAACATGTTGAACATCATCCCTACCTTGGAGTTGAGCTTCAAACAGATATGAAATGGGATGAACATATTAACAACATTGTCTGCAAAGCAAACCAAGTACTGGGATTTGTAAGAAGGAATTCCAATATGTGCCCAGGAAATATCAAAGAGGCTGCCTATAATACACTTGTGCGCCCTCACTTAGAATATGCATCAAGTGTGTGGGACCCTTACCTCAAAAAAGATATAGACCGCATAGAATCAGTTCAAAGACGAGCTGCTAGATTTGTGGCTGGCAACTGGAAGAGAGAAACAGGCACTGTAACAAAAATCTTGGAAGACCTAAAATGGGATTCACTAACAGGGAGAAGAAGGACCCAGAGGCTGGTTTTATTGTACAAGGCTATAAATGGTGAAATAGCTTTTAAACTTCCAGATCATGTCAAAATGAAATCAGCTCCTACAAGGAAAAACCATGGAAATCGCTATATCGAAATTGCAACAAGCTGTGACCCTTATAAATACAGCTATTTTCCAAGGACAGTGACGGACTGGAACAACCTTCCCCCTCATTTAACTACATTGGAAACAGGTAGCTCGGCATCCTTCAGAAACTCCCTTGCCAGAGTATAAAGGCTGGCAACAAGCAGCTGGTGTGTACCAGCTGCACCCCTTAGTGCAATCTTGCACTCTCGGCGGGATGCCAATTGGTTTTGCCGAGTAAACTTATAGATGTAGATGTAGATGTGTGGTTTGGAATCTCTTCATGTGTGAATGGGGGGACACTGAAACGGTCATATTGCTCCGACCAGCCCAGCTCAAAGAGAATAAGGAGAGAATAAGGAGGACCAAATGACGTTTCTCTTAAACTACCTTGGGAATGAGCCAATTGGTGTGACGAGAAAGTGAGAATAACAACAAATGAGTTAAGATTCCTATGACATGTATACCTGAATAGTCAGATAATCAAGGGATGGAGCATTAATCTTGAGGGAGGGGGGATCGAGAAAAAAAAGATTTTCGCTCGCGTCTGTTTTGCCTCAAGGCTAGATGGCAGCCATGCATGTTTTGACCCTGATTTCCTGTTTACACCATCACTTGGCCCTTGAAAACATGCTTGATTGAAAGTACATTGGATTTGTTGGTAGACACTTGCTAATAACTGTCCCGTATACATAAAGGATATTTGGACTAGCATTGTCCAATTTGCTGGAAAGGCTGAAATCTCGTTCACATTATTATTTGCTTCGTGCACTATTTTGCTAATAGTGCACACAACATTCTTTAATTTCTTCACATTTCCTCATCATGTCTCTTTGTAATAAAGATTTCACAAATTTTTGTTAAATTTTCTGACAAATATCTTGAAAAGTACCTTACTTCAAAAACTTTATTATGATTTACTAAACTTATTCTCTTCAATTCGCGAGCTTGATTATTTTAAATCAGCACTTATTTTTCTTGAGGGGAAGGCTGATAAATCAGGTCTCGACATTAAATGACTGAAATAATGTTGAAAGAAATGTAAGAACGCCAAACAAACTGATTTCTGAATAATATACTTTTACAACTAGATATTTCCAAAATACCCCCCCCCCTTCCCCACCTAATTATAAATGATCCATTCTAAATTGCTTGTGGACATATGAAACATACAACCTTACCTTACACCAGCCTTGAAAGAAGTAATGGGGTTGTGATCCCGCAGACGATAATATTTGTATCAGACCTCACTGACAAGTATCCACATTCCAATGTATGACTACCAACAGAGACATTTAAACACGTTTTAAATGTCTCTCCTGCCAATGAGTCACAACCTCGCGAAGCCGAAATCTCAATTCAGTCAATTTGTTTGAGAATGCTGTGACCGATCATAACTTAATCTCGGGAACTGAAGCTTAATGCAGCGATGCTTGCCAATCTGTGCCTATGGATATTTACGGACATAAGGGAATCTGAAAAATTAAGAGTGCCGTAATTGCTTGATCAATGCAATGTCATTACTTCCCTCGGTCATCTAGTTTTTATACAGGAATACTATATATAGATATTTTAAATCTATTCTTACCATTTGGTTTCCAGACCGCTCATGGACTGAAGGTTTGCGTATAACTTGATTTGTGGCGAGTTTAAACTTGTTTGTTCTAATTTTAGTGTCTTAAATATATCGATATATTTCATTCAGTGCTTGCAAACATTTTTACATTTTATTATTCATTTCTACCTGCCATTTACCCAATTTGGACACAATTTTTTTATATACAGAATTGTGAAACACCTACAAAATGACTCTCATATTTGAGATATTTTCATTTTGATTAAAGATTTGGAATGTAGAAAATAGTACATAACAATCATTTAATGGTATTAAAGATTTTTCATGCATTTTGATCTTCTGTTTTAACCATTTTTACTGGAAAAATGTAATCTATGCTGGGTTTTTTTTGTAAAAAAAATCGGCTTAAGGGATATAATATAATGCTAAAATGATTTTATATTCATTAGATTTTCTATTCATTAGATTAAAAGCAAAAACTTGAGTCAGTATGTAAATTAGAGGAATAGGGAAAAAGTTATAAATTTTACAATGGTGGTACTTTTTAACCTTCGTAACTTATCCTCTTTGATATCATTCTGGTAGTATTCAAAGGACAATTAAATTGGAGTACTTCTACCCAAAAATGTAAGATGTGAAAAGCAAATACATTTATCACTAATTTATGATACTTATTTGACTGAGTAACAGCCACCTCCCTCACAGCAGAAGTTTCCTGGGGGAAGGTAACAGTCAAGATACTTATACATTTTTTTTCTCAAAATCAGTGCACCGTTTCTTTTAATTCATGGACACTATGATTCAAGCTAAGGAATATCAGTAAGCATACTAAATGCAGGGGGCTTTGCCAGGTAATGGCACATTGCCACTAATCAGAACTGTAAGTTCTAAACTAAGCCTAGTGATTCAGTTGAATGACTTTACTTCTTACAAAAAGATATAAAATCACAAACTGTGTTACAGTTGGGTGTATTAAAGTGTGTTGAACATGTTGATCCCCATTAAAATATGCATCCAGTCAATCTTATGATAAATGTCACTCATGTATTTTTTTTTCAAAATAAGATTGAATATAAAAATGGGGCATTTAAATTTGAAAGAAAAAATCTTTGTAGGCTCTGAATTCTCGCAGCCAAGCCCTGAATTCAGGCAGTAAGGCTGCTGGGGGCACTGTAGCAAGTGGTACAGCCATATTCCCCCAAAGCAGAAATATTTTGCATGATGACTGGAAGTTAAGCTCCCTTGTTCTTAGCACTCTACCAATGAATAAAAAAAGGAAGTAAAAATATCAATTTTATTATCAAAATATATACAACTTTCGTTCATATGTACGCTATGCTCTCCAGCAGGAGGATATGACAGGCTTCATGGCTAAATCAGCCATATTACTTTACTAGCAAATAAAGCAGATGTAAAATAATGGCATAATATATACATATATATATATATGGCATTTCTCTGTTCTGGCTTTAAAAGGAAATTCTTGCATTTAAGGGAGGTAACCCCATTTCCCTCTATTTGACCTCAGCAATTTGTGTCTTGCCACCCCATTTATGTCCTTTCCTCTCCCATCTGTGTCCCTCTGCCATCCGTGCCCTCTGCCATCCGTGCCCTCTGCCATCCGTGTCCTCTCCCATCTGTGTCCCTCTCCCATCTATGTCCTCTCCCATCCGTGTCCTCTCCCATCCGTGTCCTCTCCCATCTGTGTCCCTCTCCCATCTATGTCCTCTCCCATCCGTGTCCTCTCCCATCTGTGTCCTCTCCCATCCGTGTCCTCTCCCATCCGTGTCCTCTCCCATCTGTGTCCCTCTCCCATCTGTCCTCTCCCATCTGTGTCCTCTCTTGAGAATAAGGGAACCCAGAACATCTGACATGTCACTGACTATAGGATCCTATAATATCTAACAATTCAAAGATGAAGGGAACCCTGAATATATGACAAGTCAGGAATTAAGGGAACCAAGAATAACAATGCACTTGAGATAAACTCTGACAACACTGCAAAATTATGTTAAAAAGCATTTTTCCTTGCGAAAAAATAACACTTTAGATTACATAAATGATTTTAAGATTTGTTATATCTAAATATCATTGTCAGAAATCGTAAATACTTTATTGAAATAAAACTTATTCTCACACATCAATGAAATTAGATCTCAATTTAACTTATTGAAATTGTGATTTTTTTTTTCAACAAACAAACTTTTTTTGTTGACTGACAAACTTCTGAATACCTAAAATAACAGTTTTTCTATTTTAATCTACTGCATCACCATATCCCATCAAATGCAATCTATGTGTGACAAAATTTGTAAAATAAGATCTGAGGTTTTGTGTAGTTCTTGACCAAACTAATTTAAAACTATACATAATTTAAAACTTCATAAATGCTCAGCTTTGCTTCTGGCTGATGATACCATCACCCATTTCCCACAAAAGGCAATTTGGTGCCAAAAACTATTTGATAATGCATTTTAAAATGAGAGTTAATACAATAATTGGTGTACATGTCATATATCCAAAATAAGCTGTAGGGGATTGCCATATATCCAATACATGACTTGTCAAGTCTAGGTACAGCTAACATAGGTTTTCTAATAACTTTTTAAACATGCAACATATAAATTTATAATGAGCTACTCAAATGCAACATCAAGTTGTCAAAAAGTAAATATTTTTTGTTAACAATTGCATGACCTCATTTTGTCAGAAGTGACCATGTATGACATCATTTAGAAGTGTCTGGGATGAGATCACACTCATAGTTTGCTCACACTGAGGAGGAAAAACTCGTTCCTTGATATTAAACTCCAAAAGTTAACAAAATCAACTTTTAAAAGATCATCAACTATTAAATACAGTATCTAACCAATTTTAAGAAACCTGACAATTTCTTTCTTAAATAAATTATTTAAAGCTAAGCTTGGGAAAAGGTAATTCAAACCTACAGATATTCAGGAGTATATAAAATAATAAGCACAACAGCTTCAAAAGCTTAACACTTGACAAGGATTTTTAAAAGTGGACGTCTTTGTTTGGTCACCAAGATTTGTGACATATTGTTAATGCAACTTCCTCTGTCTCCATATGATGCCATGCCTAATATAAGCATCACCAATTCGTCTCTAAACATCTGTCTGTGAACTGACAGACATAAGGACAGGGGTGTTCAAGTGACCAGATTAACTATTCATAGAGTGCTATGCAATGCGTCAGAGACATCCACAATGAAATTCTGTGTTATTATCCTTTATGGAATCGTAGTGACATCCGACGCATAGGGCATGGTACCATTCATCACAATCGTCACACTGGACCTGAAATACATACAAGGGCAGGTCCAAAAATATTCTGTCGAGGAGATCATATATGTCAAATGTTTATCTTTTGTTTCTAAATGTCAATTCAATTTGATGTTGAATAGAAATATACAAGTCTATATGGCCCTAAATCTGATATACCGGTATGTCATAAGCAAACACGCCAGTTGGAAATTTCCTCATTTTTAAAAAATCTATTGTGGTTCAAAAAGTGATCTGCCACACAGAATGTCCAATGATAAATTCTATAAATTGATATCGACTTTTAAATACTATACATTAAATCTATAGATTAATGTCGACTTTTATATACTATATATTAATAACTTTCAAATGAATAATGAAAACTGTGAGACAAGTCTATACTAACAACTTATTGATCATAACAGTTCATATGAAGTACAACTTACCCAATCTGTATTGATCATTACAACTTACCCAATCTATATTGTCCACTGTAGGTCTTATACAGTCATACGAGTGGCATTTATCTCCGTCATTGTGGAACTTATACTCCTCATCATCACTGTCCATCTCTAGTAACCTTTGCCTCTTGCCACTGCTTCCAGGTTCCTCACCTGAATTAAGATGCATTTACTGAGTGACCACTAATTTGTGAAATATCTGTTTTTCAAGATCATTTTATACATTGATTATCAATTTTCAACCATACTTTTAAATGAAGTAGTATATTTCTAGCCAGACTTAAATACCATTATTGAATTTTAACCCTCCCCACCACACTTTTCAGAGTGACTAGTAAACAATATAAGTAGAATCAGAGGCTTACCCCATTTTCGTTTTCCTCGACCCCTGCCCCGACCTCGGCCGCGTCCACGTCCGCGGCCTCTGCCCCGTCCCCGACCCCGGCCACGGGATGCGAGTTGAGCTCTGCCTGGTGGGGGTTCTGACGCTTGTCTGGAAGGACCTGACTGCAGGAGTGCCCTTTTTGCTGAGCCTGGCTGTGGGGCGGACACTCGTCTGACAGGACTAGGCTGAGGGGATGCTGTGGGAACAGTGGGGGGAAGCGGGTGTAGAGTGGCCCGTGGTGAACTCATGCTGCCACCTGGTGGCGAACTCATGCTGCCACCTGGTGGCGAACTCATGCTGCCACCTGGTGGCGAACTCATGCTGCCACCTGGTGGCGATACCATTGGCTCTTGCAACATCTTTGCCAGGACCGACCCTCCCATGATGTCCTTGACATTGTCAGCTGGAAAATTTATAACATTTTCAGCAATATATCATATTTTTGACCTCATGAACTTGCAGAACAAACATAAAGAGAAATATAAGCTTTTATACCATAAACAATAATACTATTGTCTTTTTTAAGAATTCAATAATTTTATTTAGATTGCATAGGTTTTATCTGGATTTTATCAAGAAATTCACATGTCGAGTTCAAAGTACTCACCACCAACATCTTTAGGCAGATCAAAAACATCTTCCTCGCTGTCTGATACACCAAATTTTCCTGCAGCATGTACAGCTTGCAGTAGGATTTCATCCTGACCAAATACTAAAAATTCAACCAGAATATGTGGTTTGCTCAAATAAGTTCCAACAAGAGCCTGGCATGATGGATCTTGGATGATCAACCAATAGTCAACCACTAAAGCTGTTTTCAAACGTGCAATCTGAAATGTAGTGTGCAATGCAGTGCGTCATGTAGAGTGTCATGAAGTGTTCACATGTATACATTAGTTTTGTAGCATTTTCATAGTCATTTGAACAAACAAAATTGAGTCAAACTTCTAATTTGGTGCCAAAATTAGATTTCCAGACTATGCAAATCCCATCTGTCACTCTATGTGCCAGATTTTCAATTGCTAACCTATCCGAAAGGTTATTTGCCAATTTGCATATGGACTTCATTATGGACAGCAATACACACACATGGAAACACCTGCACTGCTTATTATGGTGTGTGAAAATTGACACTCTGCACGACACACTGCATATAACACACTGCACATGTGGAAACAGGGCTTAACCATAGATCCAAGCAAAACTCTTTAATGTTGATTTGGGGTGATCAAATTAAGTCAACCAACAACCTTTTATAACAACATATATCCATGCACAAGCCTGGAATAATCAAGTAAATTAAAAAAAGATACTGGCAGTATTAAATAGTCACGCTATCCATGACCTCAATGAACTTTTACAGCGCTCTATTTGACCTAAGTACTAGAAAGGTGAATCTCACCATCTTGTGAGGCTTCCAGACCAGCATCTTCCTCTTCATCAACTGTATGTCTATCTGTGTATTTCCGCCCTCCACCTGGCACTGAGGGTCCGGCCAATGGAAACGTTGGTCTCGGAGGTGGGAGTTGTCCCGATGGGGCAAATGCTTGTGGATGTACAGTTTGCTGTGTTGTGAGGGATTCTTGGTACCCTGGAACTGATTGTAGCTGTCCTGGATCAGAACCGGAGTGTGATGGATTGATTTGCTGGTGCCCTGTTGTAGTGGGTTCCTCTCCTGGAGTTAAGACACGCTGGCGGACTACAACATTTTGTCCTGACAAGGGTAGAACTTGATGCCCTGAGCTCGCTAGAGACTCTGGAATCAGGAGACCTTGTACCGGACTGGAATGACCTGATGTGGTGTGAATTATTTCCTCAATGGATTGAACTGATCTATCCTGGAATATATTGCTGGATTGAACCAAACTATCCTGGCTTATCTCATCAATGGAAATGAGCCTTTGTCCGCGATTCACACTTTAAGAAATAAAAAGATACCAATGATATCAATGCACAAAACGTTATTTCAGTCTGACAGTGCTATCATATTCTTCATTCATAAGTAATACATACAGTCTAATTCAGTACTGGATTGATAAACAGGTATTGAAAGATTACAATGTGCCAAAACAAAAACATAAGCCAAAGGCTGAAGAAATTTGCTGATCATGTCTTTTTTGTAATGTTGGTGAATATTTCATGGAAATGCCAGCAATTTGCCTTATAAATGAGAACAAACTTTGCAGGTCGAGAACAGACAATGTTGTAGAAAGAATGTATCCAATATGATAGTTCAATCCAGAACTGATGCATTGCTTTTCTAAAGAAGTTTCAATCTGAGGTCAGATGTAGATTAGTAGAATGAGGCACAGGATGTTCCTATTCAAAAAACATTCACTGCAAGCATTTTATTTAAGTAATTAAAAATCATTATAAATTCAAAAACAATCTGAGTCTCATTGAAAATATGAATAGGACTAATCTCCTGAAAATATTAAGTCTAAGAAATTTTACATCTGAGAAATCTACTGATTAGTTTTAGATAAGAATAGGTTTTACAGACAGACAGATAAATTCTTGCTCTGCATAAACTTTACTGGCTAAGACAGCACAGCTTAAAAGGTTAAAAAGAGGCTTGTCTTTCATATTTTTAGGGGAAAATTCACACATGCACAAATGGCCCTATCAATAAAAACACATCAATGAAAACCTTAAAATATTCCAACTTTTAAATCTAGCAAAAAAAAATGATTACATGACGTAATTTGCATAATTTTACATTATGAATAATTTTTTTTTTATTCTTCTTTTTAAGTAAAGTAAGTTATCGTATGATATTTTGATACTACATAAAATGAATACGATGTTATTTTAATTTAAAAAAAAATTAAATCGGACAATAAGACACTTGTCAAAGGCACTTTAAAAAGTGGTTGGAGCCTAATATATTAAATTAAAGCTCGGCCCAATATTTCAAGGGCAATTTAAGCAATAAATAATGTTTTGACTTTCACATATGTAAATTATGAAACCCAACTTGAATTTTATGCTCTTCCTCATAAAGAATTCAGATTATAAGTTTCTATAAAATTTAAAAATTTCATACTCTAATGAATCATCAATATGTTAATCAAGTCATTTTTTCAGAACTGAAATCTCTTAAGCTTTCAATAGATGTATCAAACATGTTGCTTGGACATTTTCTTTTGTAACGTGATAAAAATTATCTTGACTAATAAGTCTTTCAAATTGAGTTTTATCACTGCATCATACTCTACCTGGTGTTGGAAATATCCTTGAGAACTAAGGTTCCTGATTCAGTGGACAGCAGGCGTCTGGAAACGGCAGTGACTGGCCTACAATCTACCGTTGGGGTTTGTTGACTAGACAATATACTGAGGCTGTCCTCTATATCCTCTGGTTGTGAACAGCCCACAATTAACTCATCCTCAATGCTACCAACTCGCTCAAACTGTAATCATTTGAAGTTCAATAATTTAATATCACTTTATGTTTCTACTTTGACATTCAATCTCATATGAGAAGGTAAGCAGAGACAATAGTCCCTCTCCAAGGTTCATCTCTGGACAGATGCAGGGAAAGAATGTACCCGACACAAATCTACAAGCACAATGGGTTAACCATTCAGGCACGGGCCTCAGCTTATATGAGAAATCGTAACATGAATGCAAACTCGACAACATTGCCGGGAAGAACCAGTGCTAATAGACTTGAACTCTAACCAACTGCACCATGGCCCCCACCCCAAGGATCTGCCAAGTATGGGTGCAGGGATATGTCATCTAATGGTTAAGATCAAAGTTTCAGGACAGTCTCAAGGAAAGACAAAGAGATTAATCAATGTATATCCCCTTCCTGAAGTTTCTGCACTTTCGGTTTTCCTAAGAGTCCGGGTATTACTCTCAGTCAGTTCTGCGGTTTTGTGATTCTCTGAACATAGCTGCACATTGTGATTCTGTAAGACCTTGTTTTACACAAACTACTCACCCTAAAACAGAATTCTGATTCATTCTGAATGGCGATCTCTCCTGGTTTGATATTCCTCCCATTTGAGTGCCCAAAATATAGTGAATCACCTTCAGCCAAAACATGACTGCCCTTCACCTGAAAAGAATAGGTTTATTGTTAACAAGAATGAGTTCAAAACTGAGAATCCCTCTGCAGTGCACCACTTTAACACAAGTACCAAGCCAAAATAACAGTACCAAAATATGAAAATAGAAATTTCCAAGGTAAAAAAAAAGAAAAAATGGTAAATATAGGTATGATACAAATAATTTTTTTTTTGAAAACGTGGCATACAAATTCTTTTATGGCCTCTACTATCTAAAATAGCCAACCCACATGATACACCTTTAGGCTTTACCCATGTGATTTGAAAGCACGTAAGTATGACCTTGGAAATTGGGTATCCCAAAATGCATTTCTAAGTTAATTGACAGGTTTAGCTGCAATTGTTAAAGAGAAAATATTGTTGAATATTCAAACCCATCAATCATAATCTACAATGGTCATCACAAAAATACAACGCTCATAATGCTAATGTATTCTGAGATGATCATGGTAAATGCTTCTTGACCCTTTTCAACATACATCTGAAAAACACTTTTTAAAGATAAATATTAAGATTCATAAATAATTGAAATGATATGAAATAGTTTGCAAATCCTGTTAAAGTGACATCTAAGATAAAACCTTAGTATGAGCTCATCTTCTATTCAGTCATGCATAAACATAAAACCAATTAGTTCGCATGGACATCAAGGTCATATTAAGCTGTAACAAGGTCAGGGTGGCCACACTCTGACGAGAAAAAAATTCCCTGACATTTCCCTGACTTTTCCATGACTCAAGAAATAATTCCAGGTATTGCGGCCTGCATCCTCCCTACAGCCGCCCATTCCATCCTTTACCTGGATGATGGTTTTATGCATAAATGTACATTACTTATAAGCCTGTGATTATGGACATTATATTTAAAAGGTACAATATGCATCTTCAAACTCTTAAAATGAGTTACTTTTGTTTTGGTATAATTTGTGTTCAACACATCAGCCAGTTCATCATGACTGATGACTTCAAATCAAATCGCAAGTCAATGTGGTCAATGATTAATCTAGTGCACTGCAAGACCATCACAGGCTTATTAATAATTCCTTTTATTACTTTTTAGTTTGCAAGAGAAACGAAATATCATCACTACAGATACTCGGTCTCATATACATCCTGAGGGTATAGCACTTAACATTACTTTCAAAGCAATACACTTCCTGCAGGATACTACTTTGAAAACAATACACAAATATATATGGCCATGTGATCATAACTAAATTTAATATCATTTTAGTGAATAATGCACATTATTCAACAATTTTCTTTTTTTTAATCAAATACATTTCAACACATTTTGACTTTGTCCGAATTGGAAGAAAAAAAGTTTTCTTCACCCAGAGTTTTATGTGTTCCGCCATTTCTGCAATCCAGTTCACATGCTTGAGATTGAAAATCAATTTGGTGGTGTGACCCAAAAAAATAATAATTCATCTTATAAATGTGTTTAACATATATCTAGGTGTTTGGGACGCATAATTACCATTCAACTTATACAAGAGTCATCTTGTACAGGAGTATATATATGGTACATTGATTAAATATTGGGGCCTCCCATGCACACATCACACTAAATTTCAAGGTATGTTCCTGCTGAATGCCAAATTCAGGGGATGTTTATATTCATCATGCTAAATGACTCAATCCTGCAATCTATGCAAGTTCAGAGGTTCTGTCCTGTTGAACACAAAATTTAGAACCATAAATTTCCCTGCACAGAGAAATATATATAAATTTATATTTATATATGTAGGGCTTGGGAGGCCACAATATTGGAATGATGTCTACTGAATAGAACTAAAATATAAAAAATAAGTAAGACAAATAACAACATCATGGATATTTGAGCTTCAACTTGGAAACTTTAATTCTTGCTATTATAGTATTAAAGCCAAAGGAGCTCATTTTATTCCCTCAGTTATTCTTCATCATGAATGTTTGTTTTAAACCCATCAATGATCTAAAAGTACTCAATGATTATGAAAATGAACAAAATTCTCTGACTTTTCCCTGACATTTCTGTCAATCAGAAATTACCCTGACATTCTTTAAAATTCCCTGACATTTCCCTGACCTTGAAAAAAAAAAGTTTTTCCCTGACTTTTCCAGGTGCGTGGCCACCCTGAAGGTCATGTTAAGCTGTACCCTAACTCTGCATGGTCATGTTCAGCTGTACCATAATTCTGCTTGGTCATTTTAAGCTGTACCCTAATTCTGCATGGTCATGTTCAGCCGTACCTTAATTCTGCATGGTCATGTTTACCTGAGATACAGTATTTTGATGGCCTTGTATGACTTGGCTCATATGATCATGTAAATACTTGAGAAATTTGATAATTTTTCAGAGCTATCAAACTCATTCTGGTCTTATGGCAGTACTTACCCGCACATGGTTGACATAGGTGCCATTTAGACTGTTGTCTTTCAGGACAAAGCTTGTAATGCCTTCAAGACGAACACAGTGGATTTCAGCATGCCAACGAGAAATAAAATGCTTTAATGTTGAGGAATCCAAAAAGTGATCATTTTCTGTATGACGTCCAAATTTTGTTACACCATTCTTTAATCTGTAAAGGTAAAAATAAAATTAATAATACCACATTCTCAGTTCACATGGTTAAAAAGAATAACATCTTCCTGGGACAATAACTTACCTACTTGTGTAATTTTAACTACTTTGAATTTAAAATAAAGTTGGAATAAAATCTTTGTATTTCTTCATTTTACACACAAGTCTTGACATTAAGGAATTTGGTCAGAAGCTTGATCATTAACATAGACCAGTGGCCTATGAGCTGTGCTGATCATTGCTTTTTTGTAATGTTTGTGAATATTGTGAATAATGAGATAGTTGCAGAATATTGTGAATAATGAGATAGTTGCAGTGAGACATGAGTAATAGCTGCACAAAGTGAGTGATAGTTACAACAGTGAGAGATATCTATAACAGCGAGAGATAGAACAGTGAAATAGCTGCAAGAGTGTGATAGCTCCAAGAGTGAGAGATAAAATTTGAAACATATATTACTGGTAGTTTTAGAGAAGATTTTCAAACATTGTATTGGTATATATCAGATATGAAGTACTTTCTATATTGACTTCTAATGGTTGAGATGTGGCATGTACACAAATTTTTATTTCAAGGTCAATGTGTCAAGGTCAAAGATCACACGACTAAAATTGTATGATGAGGAACAATTATGACCCAAGACATTTCTGTATACAAAGTTTGAATTTCCTCTTGTAAGTAGTTGCTGAAAAATGCTCTATACAAAATTTGTAAACTCAAGGTCACTACACTGAGGTCAATGGTGACATCACTTAGATTTGAAGGAATCTGAATCTTCATCTCTTTACAGCCGACGACAACAGAGCTGTAGACGACAACAGAGTTGCGTTTCAGTTTATCAATTGATTGCCAATGTTTATCACACCATTGGACATTGTTGGCTCATGTAGGTGTCAGAGAATGACCTGATTTGAATATTTTTGAGAGTACAGATGTACTTTAAATGCTTTGAAAATGGAACCGCTGATCTGTTGTCGTCCAGAGGTCAGTTGTCATCGGCTGAATCTCTATCTAAAATATGAAAACATATATTACTGGTAGTTTTGGAGAAGATTTTAAAAGAAATGTTGACAGATGGACGGACAGACATTTTCCCCACTCCTAAAGCTCTGCGACTTCAAGAAGTCAGCAGAGCTAAAATAAATAAAAACCAGGCAGAAATACAAATATAATAAAAAGTTGCATTTGAATTAACAATTGTTTCAATGATACTGAAACATGTCTACAATTTTTAATGTGACATATTACGTGTGATATGAGATAGTGTACTGAAATTGGCAAGTCAAGATTAACGTAATTTGGAACATGATGTATCTCCATCTCACATGTCAATACCTCATCACATCTTTCACACCGATGACTGTTGCAGGATTTCCCGTCCTTCTCAAATGGAAATCTGACAATTCAGATTCCATATTCAGATCTAAACTAAATTCTTATTGGTATTTGACTGATATATCCTCATCTTCTAGCCTTTTAAGTCTTTATCTTTCTGAAGATATATCAAAACACATCTTTAGTCTGAACTTCATCTCAAACTTTCCCGCAAAATAGTTCCTGCATCTCGGCAAGATCTCGTGACATATCTCGTATATATCTTTCAATTCTGGATATTTACATGGAAATTTATTTGATCTTATATATTATTTTCAAATATTTTCTATGGTATTTCATTATTCAAGTCGTGCTTTGGAAAATGATAAAAGATTTTTGCCCACTCTCAAACCAGTGGCTAACGGAAGTGCTTCTCTTTGCTTTTCATAAATGAGAAGTGCGCTCTTTGCTTGGAGTGTCCAGAGCAAATGGAGGAAAATAAACAACAGAACGGCACAGGGAGTGAAAGTAGTGGCGGTTCGGGCAGCATGTCTAATTACCCGTTGTTTACAGGTGATCGGATAGATCAGGAGAAGAATCGGTATCCACACAGCATAGTTTGGACGCCCATCCCTTGTATCACGTGAGTAATAAGCTCAAGTGGTCTTCCATCCTTCCCCTCCACTCATATGCACTGTCAGTGTCACTGGCACAGTGTCAGTCCACTGCATGACTGGCCTCCAGTACTAGGCTCCAGCCTCCACTGGCTCCAGTATTGTGGGTGAATTGCCTTGTGGGTCCCTCAAACTTTAAAGCAGGATCAAGCACAAGATATGACAAAAGTATCTAAACTAGCAGTACATTTGATGTGTGAAGACTCCCTCAACTTTTAAAGGTAGTGCTGATAGAGTGACAATTTTTAAGAGCCAATTCTGCTCATATGTAAGTTTTTGTGAAGTCATCAATGATACCTACTTCTATATTCATCGTCAAAATAGACTTGAAATCTGGTGTTTCCACGCACTGCCAATCATAATTAACTCATGACTTCAGTAGATCGCGTTCTCCAGTAACAGGATTTCAACAGTGTACTTCTTCTTTCAACATCAAATGCAAGGCTTGGCAGAAAATATTTCTTTGTTTTTCCCGGATCTCAGCATCGTTTCGCAAGTAACAGGATTTCAACAGTGTACTTCTTCTTTCAACATCAAATGCAAGGCTTGGCAGAAAATATTTCTTTGTTTTTCCCGGATCTCAGCATCGTTTCGCCATTGTTTACGAGTTTGTGCAAAGAAATGAAAGTGGGTCAGTTTATTCAGAGGAGTGACAGCAATAAAAAGAAACTCCACAACACTGTGGTGCTTCTCATGTCATATGAATTTTCTCCCCATTTGTAGCCTTGAGGTCATGACATGGACTCTTCTAAATGTCATTTCACGTATTCAAGTGTGATATAACAATAATAATAATAATATAATAATAATAATACAGGCCTCGACATTAGCCAGTTGCCCGCTTGCCCGAGGTATATTTCACACCTGTCGGGCAAGTCCGGGCAAATTGATACATCTGTTCCACTTGCCCGGTGGTCAAGTACTGTAATCTGTCCCCAATCAAAGTACCCCACAGAGAACAGAGAGAGCTGCTGACCACATCACAGGGATGACACCTGATTAGAGATAACTTTGTGTCCAAGCTCCGTTGCCCTTGGTATTACCCCTGCCTCCCAAACCCTGACCAAGATAAAGTTATGGCATGCTGCTAAATATATATATTCCTCAAGATGGTATTTCACACAAAGCACTGTATCGGGAGGTAGAGCTTATCAATTTCGCACATTTTGGTCTTTGTCAATCATTATATTATCCAGGAAACATGTACAGTTGATTTTAAGTATGATGAGTAACAGTGGGGTATATCCATCAGTAACACTTGACATTACTTAATCTTATAAAGTGATAATTGTAGGTTATATTCTTACAAGATTGACAATTCAGGGTGACATTTTTACTCACAAGCTCAAAGTCTTCATGTATTTCTCTGCTTAAAAATTGAACTCCTGAGTTAGAAAAGGCCCTATTCCTATTGTTTCTATATCCAAGGAACTAAAATAAGAGTTATCAATGATATAAATTGGTCAAGAATTGACTGAGCATTGCCAATTTTTATGTTTTCGTAAAAATTTGGTACTTATGCATATGCACAAAAAATTGTAACAAACTTGAGGGCACTGCATGCTATTTTAAATAAAAACATGTACTATTCATTTCAACTTTTTCAAGCCAAATATTGTGTATTCTATGGGTTATATGGGCATTTTTTCTAATTATCAGCCAATGTTTGAATGTACAAATCCTATAAGCTTTAGTCCTATACCGTATTCAAATATTGGGACAAAAATTCAGGGCAAGTGAATTGTAATTCAGGGCAAGTAGATTTTAAAATTTACTTGCCCGGTGGGCAAGTGGATCACAAATGTTAATGTCAAGGCCTGTAATAATAATAATAATAATAATAATAATAATAAATTATTTGTATTGCGCATACATGCACCGAGTAAAACTTGTTCGCAGCGCTATATCTGATAAAGAACTGAAGAAAGGACATTACACGTCAACTTTCCTTGATGTGGATCAGTGAAAAATAACTTTGTGCTTATGAAATTGGATCATGAGGTATATATGGATTATGATAATGTAGATTGAGACTTCATATGGTCATCCATGGGTGAGAGTAATAAGTAATTTATCTACTTCCTTGGACTGAATCTGGTGGTTCACACCTTTTATGTATTACACTTACCCGAAAATGAGGGATGGTTAACAACAGAAACAGCCAATTTCATAATGACTTTACTTTATTATATAACAAGGTTTGCAGTGTAATTATGGGCCTAATAAGGGTTGAATGAAAATATAAATAAATATTATGTATAACACAACCCAGTGAGGTGTCCCTGTTGCTTGGTGCCTTTCTAATTAACCTGCCACAAAGCCCATAAAGTTAACAGGAAATTGTTGTGTAACACATAATTGTGTTAATGCTATAATGAGGTGGATTAATATTAGTGTCAAGAGAATGGAAAAATAAAAGACAAGCAACATAAATTTATCTTTACATAGGAACAAGTTGCAGTCACAGTGAATAATCATAAAATTATGTAATTTTAACTTCATTCAGTTGGAACAATGTGGAAATAAATGTCCTTACTGTCTATTGATTGTTTGATGGCCTTCCTAATCATTCTGGGTTAATTATCACACATTTTACTGAGAACTGTAATCATTGGCCTGGTTTCCCCAACACTGATACCTTGTTTGTTTTGATCAAGAAACTTACTTTTCTGACTGGGGAATCAGTGGGAACTTGAATACATGGGCATTTATAAATTCATATTAAATGTTGAAAGATATACAAGAAAGGTTTTGAAATGTCTTTTATTATCTAATTTATAAACACATGACCAGTATTTTGTGATGAAAGATTAATAAAATAAAATAATTTTTTGTTTAATATACATGTATTAGTGGATATAACAAATTTGCTTGTCATGAATCCATGTACATTTGTTGAGTTTGTTCCTTGCAGGTGGTTATTTCCTATCATTGGACACATGGGAATTTGCAACTCAGCTGGAGTCATCAGAGATTTTGCTGGGCCATATTTTGTTTCAGTGAGTTCTTTAATATCATCAAAAATATTTATCATTTTTAAAATTATAATTACAATCTTATTGATCCCTTAAACATTTAAAAAAGAAAACTATCATTGACATTTATGTCCTTCTTGGGTCACATGTTTGGGTGATTAAATAGTTCTTACCATACCAACTGATGATCTGTTAGTTTCAATATGATTAAAATATCTATCAGCACAAATATCTATTTGACTGTGTATAAATATCATCCGGAGAAGTACTCCATGGCCATTATACCTCAATATACCTTGGTCATTTAGCTGTTATTTGGTGAAAGGACCTTGGGAATGGCACAATTTGACCAGATAGATCTTTGACTCTGACCAATAAATACAAGAAACATATATTTTTATAAATAAAAAGGTCCAGTTAAGGCATATGTCTTGACAAACTTGTTCCAAAAAGCTGACTGTTAAGTGACTTTGGGTCAAATGGAATTTCTGGCCTTTTTTATACATTTTGTAATTTCTTTCTTGAAAACAAACATATTTCTGTATTTTAGGAGGATTGTATGGCCTTTGGTGATCCTGTCAAGTGAGCATATTTACATTTATTTAGATCTTCAAATTTTAAATATTTTCATATCAATATGTAATTTATAAATATATTATTACAAAAAACATTCTTTTACTCGATTAAAAAATCCTGTTTATATATTGTCATGTTTATCACAAATATTTATTTTCATGGTAGACAAAATGATAAATTTTAGATAATTTATTTAGATTTATCAAGGTACTGGATAATCATCTTGCAGTCTAACTGTTTTTTATGGATTCAGATATTGGCAGTTACCACTCAATAAGATACCAGCAGAAAACACGAAAGATGTTTGGGACAGAGGCGTATATGATGCCTCAGAAGTTTACAAAGGAAGAATTGTGAGTGAAGTGTACTCTTTCTTCTCAACTAATCAGTGATGAAAGTGTTCAAGAAATAACCCGAATTCAGGTTTTTTTCTTCTAATGTGAAATTCAAAATGGTCTGAACTCAGTCTGAAACATCCAAAAATAACATTTCTGAAAGGGGGTAGGGGTATCTTCAGGTTAATTTTTAAGGGTTTCAGGTTTTTTCCTGAATGCTGGCTTTCATCACTGACTAATAAACAGCAGATAATAAAAAATAATAAAATAAGGAATTGTATTCTTTGAAATAAAATACATTATGAAGTAGTATTAGTCAGAAGAAATAGAAGTAGAATACAATGATATTATTGATTTGATATTTATTTTTACAAAATAAGAATATGTTTAATTCATTTTTTTTTAGCATAACCTCTTCTGTGATAATTGCCATTCCCATGTAGCCTGTGCTTTAAACAAAATGAAATATGATCAAAGTGCTTCATGGAATATGGTGAAACTCTGCTTCTTGATGGCTCTCCATGGAAAATATATCAGGTAGGACATATATTGAGTATCTAGAAGGGCCAACATGGGTGCATTAGGTAGGGCAAAATATTGGGAATACATGACAGATAGTGGACAAGTATGGCAATACATCTAATACAAAAATATGGGGGATAGTTTGATGATTACTATTTTGCCATTTATATTTGGCTTTAATCTTCCCAGAAAATGTAGCATATTTGTCACCTTTAACCATAACAAAAACCTTTAAAAAGGAACACTTCTGCTTACTATTCACACAAAAGTTAGAAATAAGCATTTCTATTTAATATATAATATATTAAAAATCTAGAGAAAAGATCAATCCACTCCCAAAGATAGAAAATGAAATTGATTTTTATAGCATTAGATTGATGAAGATGTGTTTGATTTCAGTGCTGGAGGATGTGTGAAGACGTGGCTGCCGTTTCTCATCTTAATGGCCATCATCCTGGTGGTAGTGCTTGTCGTGTACCTTTAGACAACAAGGCTCAAATAAAACACGAACTCGCAAAGCAGGAGCTCATTTTGAAATCTATGGTTTATGTAATGGCCGCACCAGCTTCATGAGGATATGAGATGGGATTTTTGTACTTGTCAGCTGATACCGGGTGTGATCAATGTTAAATGAGACCTGGTGTGATTGTGTTGAAATCTTGGCACAGTTTGACTGATTATTCTGCCTTAAAAAAACTTTTGCACAGAGATATTGATCTGTAAAATGCTTTCATTTGTTGAATCGTGTATGAATAGGGCAGAATTATCATATACTAATTCAAATATTAATATTTATTGTATACAAAAATATTTATTGCAGAAAGTCAGTTTTGTAGTCTTAATACATTGGGATTGGGATGTGACATGAGTAAAGCTGTGATGTATATAATATAGATGAAGGAGAAGAAATGACTTTTCATGATATTAAACCAGCCATATCCCAGTCAGTCATGAGCTTGAAGATTATGCTCATAATAAGGGAAATAAAATATGATAAGAAAAAAAACATAGTTCAACAAGACATCAGTAAATGTTCTGAAAATCTCCCAGGAAGTCCAAAATTTTACAAATTCTGATTCAGTGAATTCCCTGGTTCATAACTTCAGATCAATGGAATGCTCTCATTGAAAAAATAAATTGATATTTTCATATATTTTTAATCATACTTGGTAACACAGAGTTACTAGAGTTTTCTTCAGAAAAAAAAAACAACTAATAAATATATATTCAAGTAATCTAACTTTTTTACACAAACTTTATGATTGTATAGTGTAAATGTTTGTTTTGTTTACCCATGTTTGGTAAGAATACAGATAAAATGTAACGATTAATAAATAAAACTTCTTTTTTGACATGAACAAAATCCTGAGAATTTACTGTTCACATGTATATTTTGTAATTGCATTTTGACTCGGATCAATATTTGTATGTCAGATTTAAGTCTCTTGTGTTAAAGTTACATGTTTGTAATACTATTTGCTGTAAATAAAAGTTAAAAGGTTACATATTGGGTAATTGTAAATTATAATTTGTCTTCAAAGGAATTGCAAAATACTGCATGACTAAAACATCAGACTTCTTTATGATTCAGAAAAAAAGTTAATGTTTCATTAATAAAATCAAATTGCATTGAAAAATGTTGTACAGCAGATATCTGTCTTCTAAAGTCAGACACTGTCTGGTTTCCTTTATTTTTGATGACCAGGGAAAAAAACTGGTTAATCAAGGAAAAAAATTCTTGGTTTCTCCTCGATGCCCACTTTATTTCTATGAAATGATCAAATAATTTCCAGATAAAGAGTAAAATATCTCACCATTACTGTGATTTTTGTTAAGGTTTAATTGTTGCCTTGGAAAAGGTATCTTTGAACTCGCATTACAAAAGCATAAAAATCTTGATTTGTCTTTAATAAACAGCTGCTGTTGACATGCTTTTAGCTGTGCTGATGATTTCAACACACTGAGCTTGTGCAGTGTGGGGGATTTTCTGTCAACTTTGATCTTCTCTGAAACTACTGGGAAAAGTTCTTAGTTGTGTCTTTGTTACCTATTTTCCTTTTTAGCTCTGCTGAGACTTTAGCTCGCAGAGCTTTAGGAGGGGGAAAATGTCTGTCCGTCTGTCTGTCCGTCCGTCCGTCCATCTGTCAACATTTCTTTAAAAATCTTCTTCTCCAAAACTACCAGTACTACATCTTTCATATTTTATATAGAGGTAGATATATAGTTGAAGTTTCAGATTTCTTCAAATCTTAGTGATGTCACCATTGACCTTAGTGCAGTGACCTTGAGGTCACAAATTTTGTACTGAGCATATCTCAGCAACCACTTATTACAGGATGTTAAAACTTGGTATGCAGAAATGTCGTATGTTAAAGCTGTGCCTTGTCATACAATTTTAGTCATGTGACCTTTGACCTTGAGACATTGACCTTGAATTCAAAATTTGTGAACATGCCACATCACAACCATCAGAAGTGAATAAAAAACACTTCATATCTGTTATATACTAACACTATGTTTAAAAATCTTCTCCAAAACTACCAGTAATATTTGTTTCATATTTAATACAGAGATAGATAGAGAGTTGAAGATTCAGATTCCTTCAAATCTTAGTGATGTCAGCATTAACCTTAATGCAGTGACCTTGTTGTCACAAATTTTGTAAGGAGTATATCTCAGCAACTACTTATAAGAAGAAATTAAAACTTGGTATACAGAAATGTCTTAGGTCATAGCCGTGCCTCGTCATACTTTCTTAGTCAAGTGACCTTTGACCTTGACATATTGACCTTGAATTAAAAATGTGTGAACTTGCCACATCACAACCATTAGAAGTGAATTAAATGCACTTCATATCTGTTATATACCAACACTATTTTAAAATCTTCTCCTCCAAAACTGCCATTAATTTATGTTTCATATTTTATACAGAGCTAGATAGAGAGTTGAAGATTCAGATTCCTTAAATTCTCAGTGATGTCACCATTGACCTTAGTGCAGTGACCTTGATGTCATAAATTTTGTACTGAGCATATCTCAGCAACCACTTATAAAAAGAAATTAAAACTTGGTATACAGAAATGTCTTAGGTCATAGCCCTGCCTCGTAATACTTTCTTAATCATGTGACCTTTGACCTTGACATATTGACCTTGAATTCAAAATTTGTGTGCATGCAAAATCTCATAACCATTAAAAGTGGAGCAGACTTGAGCAGATGATGATTTTGACCAATCAAAATGCATGTTACATATCAAATTTGGCCCCAACTTGTTATTTTGATTCTCATTGGCTATGTTATTCAAAATGGCAGCCTCCTTGACAACTTAGTGATAGCTATTAGATTTATGAAAAAATCATGACAAAATGTAAAAAGAACTGACTCTAATGGAAAATAGATAGAATTAGACCTCAGAAAATACAACATCTTGCCTACTTTGGGATCTTGTATGGAAAATCATAACCTGGTTGCTTGTACTTAATCTCAGTTCATGTGTTTTCATTCAAGTCAGCAGAGCTATCAGCCCATGGGGTTATGTTTGTGTTTGTTTTTCCCCTGCAAGTTATATAAGGTTAGATAATATATGGATCTGGGTGATCCTTGGTCACTGGTTACATAACCTTATGTAACATCAGGGGGCATGATTCTTTGACTTTTTGGCTTGCTGCCAACTGTGACTAAAAAGTAGGGCAATCAGATCCTTATTACTGACACAGCACTCTATAGTCTCTTTAGTCTTATTGCTATTGCCCTACATTTGAACCAGTGCTACAATTCTCGCTATCTGCTCTCCCGGATTTTTAGCTGGTCCGTGAAAAAATGACGAAATTGGCGTGAGAAAGCGATGCATGACGGGAAAGATGTTGTATTGTAAACTTCCGCCCACCTTGCTTCAAGATGGGAGGGAAATTTCAGACTGACACCGTACATTGACATGCTAATGTCAGCGCTAAAGTGTCTTTGTTGTGTAATCTTTATATAAGTATATTGCAATTTACGTAATTTATGTCAATATTACGGAGGCAAAACTGAGAAAAACAACGATGGAAAGATGAAAGGCAGAGGCTACAATGCACCAAACAGGCTGTCGCCGCTGTTTCCGGATGTGCCGTGTGCAAAGAATTGGGTCAAATACGATCGCAGCGCTCTAAAAATGCAGCGTATATGGGAGAGCAGATAGGGAGAATTAACCTCTGACTTAGTTGCTGCTGGTATTGAGTGTTGTATAAAGTAAATGCATTTAAGCAGCAGCTCACATAGTGTGTCCCCCTCCATGGAAACTTAATGTACAATGAAGCCAATAATAATCTGTGACATGGCACAGAGTAGATTATGTTGTTATCTGTATTCAGTCCACTGGCATGGGAATGGGGTAGGGGTCTTGATATTTAACAGGGTCTATGAATTAGATCAGTGAGCAGAGTGCAAGTGCACTTAACAGCCTGCAGCACAGAGGAAAAGACTTATGCCACTCGGTCAGATATCAAGCAGTGCAATGTATTAACATGATTAAAGAATCTGGCTTCAGCCATGTATACCATTATTGTTGACACCACAGATTATTACAGTACTGATTGTGACATTCGTCACATGGTATCTAGTTGTCCTTTGAACAGTACCAGAATGATGTCAAACAGTGCTACCCAACTTAGTTATTTGTAGGTAGGATGTTGTATTTTCAAGGGATAAATTCTATCTATTTTTCAGCAGGCTCAATTTTTTTCATTCAATAGCTGTCACAGAGTTCTTAGGTATACAGCACTGTGGCTCCACCTAGACTTTGAAAATATCAGACAACTGGACCATCCATTGCATTTTTCTTGTAATCAAATTGTAGCCTCAGTTTGAGACTTTCAAAAAGAAAGAATGTACATGTAGTGGTGACAGAGTGGCTGCCATATTTCAATTTAAATAACAACCCACAAGAATTCTAGGAACTTTCTGATCAGCTCAAAAAATATATCATCATCCATTCTCTCTTTCAAAACTAATTTTCTGTCATTCTCTTTGTCAAATTTCAACTTCTCCTAGCAGAAGGTAAGATGTTGTATTTTCTGGGAACCAATTCTGGCATCTATTGGCCTTTGTTTTGAACATATAATTCTCTGATATCTTAATATTTTAAGAACAGCAATTAATATTAAATGTTTAACATGAGCAGATCAGACCAAACATGTATTGAACTGAATTGGTCAGGGTCTCCATAAACTCTTTTCCTGTTGTTTAAAAATAAACTATTCCCATATTTCTCACTTACTTTTGAATATTATACAAATTGAAAGTAACAATTTATGACAAAAACCCCAGATATTAACCTGCCACAGTAGACCATTCTCATTGTGTAGAATCTCTCTCTCTCTACAATGAAGTCATAAGTCAGCTTAAAATCATTATACTGATCCTAGAAAAAAGAACTCAAGGCAAAATGATTGACTGTTACTATTCCAATTTATTTTGTAGGATATTTCTACTTTGGCTCAAACTTCTTCCATTTTCACAATTATCAGAAATTAAACTAGTACTCTTTGGCCAGAATAAAGATAGGTTTTGTTTTTATGATGTAGGAAAGTGACGTAAATATTTTGTCCCTAGTCTATGGAGTGACAGCAGGGACATTTAAATATCTCTAGTGACAGTGTGTTATCCCCCCATGTAAATTGTTTTGTGGCCATCTTTAGAGTCTTCTTCAATTGTCTGCCATATTGGGAGAGGCCAAGCATCGGAAATTCACAGGTCTGGCTTGAAAGTTTTTGTTAAACAAGAAATCTTTAAATATGTCAGTTTTGACACTTGGTTTTTTGATTTTGTTGTGCAGTCACAATTGCATTATCAGGTCACATAGATGAATGATCAAATTTATGTTTGGCTACGACTTTTGGATGAGCTTCCCAATTTTGTCTCTATCAAAAGTTCTGATTTGAAGTGTGCCATCCATCATGTTATCCCTGATGCTGTAATCCCTAATGACAGGGCTTGACATACTCACTGGCCCGGTGGCCCGGGGCCACCAGATCCTCTGTTCGGGCCAGTGAAAGCTCTGCTGTAGTGGCCCAGTTGGGCAACCATATTTTTGGTCTTTTAGTGGCCCAAACTTTTTTGATATTATTATTCTAATCCTTGATAGATATCATATCACAGTCAATATTTGATTAGGACAAGTATCCCCAGACACTATACAGCCTTATGTACAATGCTCTTTATTGTATCACACATCCAATTATACTTTTTAAACTTTAAATTAAACTTCGGGCCACTACTTCTCATGCTTTGGTGGCCCAACTGGGCAACCAACATTTTTCTCTTCATGTCAAGGCCTGTTATGACCTATTCCCTTATTATGTAGTTCCTAATGCTATGACCCTTATGCCAAGTTTTGAGATATGTGTGGCGTTAAACATCAATGAAGACTTCCTTATACCATAGAGAAAGTATGCTCAGACTTAAGCCTCTACCCCTCCCTAATGCATGAGCCTTGATGATGATGGACTGCACAACCAATAACTTCAGACCTGCAGAATAATGGTAATAATATTTATGAATGTGAGATATATAGCCTATTAACCTGTGCTGTGAGCATTTATATATATACAGATTTGAACTCTACGAGGGCTTAGATTTTGATCACTTGATTTCCATTTTGTGGGTGTTTTGCCCTCACATGTTTTGTTAAATTGCATGATTCTGCAAATTGCCTACCACAGACATGACATTTGAATGGTTTTTCTCCTGTATGTGTCCTCATGTGCTTGATTACGGTACCGGAGTATCTGAACTGTTTGTCACACAAATTACATCTGAATGGTGTCTCTCCTGTGTGTGTTCTCATGTGACTTCTTAAACTGTTTGACTGCTGAAATTTTCTGTCGCATAAATCACATGTGAATGGCTTTTCTCCAGTATGTGTTCGCATATGTCGTCTTAGTTTTCCCGCCTCTCCAAATTCTTTGTTGCACAAGTCACATTTAAAAGGTTTTTCACCCATGTGAGTTTTAATATGGCGATTGAGCTTCGCTGCCTCACCAAATTCTTTCTTACACAAAACACATTTAAATGGCTTTTCCCCAGAGTGTATTTTCATGTGACGTCTTAATCTACATAACTGTCTGAACTCTTTGTTACAGAATTCACACTTAAATGGTTTCTCATCTGTATGTATCTTCACATGGCGTTTTAACAGGAATGCATATTTCAATTGTTTTCCACATACATCACAAGTAAATGGTTTCTCTTCTGTATTTATCGGGAGCTTTGTTGCAGCTGCAATGATTTTACCATTGCCACAGTTATCACTTAAGGCAGATTGATTCTGGACAAGCTGGTGTTTGGGAAATACATATCTTTTCACAGTCTGGCAGTCTTGGTGATACTGGACAGCCTCCGTATCAGAATCACTTCCAGAACAATCATCATACTCTTCACATTCCTGCTCATTAACAACATGAAAAACTGAGTCACCATCTCCCCACACTGTTTCTGTTTTAATGACTTCACACAAGGATGATTTGTCTGCCACCATCTGATAGTTCTCCATACACTCATGCTTCACCACAGCACTATCATTGTGAAAATTGCGACCTTCGCTAATTGCAGATTTGTCCTTGGCCCCCTGATGTTCAGGCAAGCATTCTTGCTTTATAACATGACTTACATTAGGATACTGACTTTCTCCAGGATCAGCATCCCTGCTAATGTATTCATTGTATTGATAGCAATCTGAAAGTGGTTCCTCCTTCACTGTTACCATGGTTTCAGATGATGCCTCCCCGGAAAGTGCTGAACCAAGATGTGAGGATCCCTCTCGGCTTTCCACTGCCATTGATTCGGAAGGTATCTCCATGGCAACACCTGAATGTTTGTGCTGTTTTATGTTAACCATGGAAACATATTTTGCTCTTTGGATTCATTCTCCAAATATACCAATCTTTATATTGTTGTTTGATGTGCTGTGAAGGGATGGTGCATGGCAACCCCACGAAACACCTGAAACAATATGGCAGCATCAAATAAAACCACAAATTTATATTATTGATATTAATCTTCAACTGTGACAGGTGAAATTTCATTTTCTTTAGCTACCATAACTACATTTTGTGTAATAGTGATATTTAATATTTGGCTATCTATTAGTGATATTTATTTCCTGCAATGATATATAGACAAAGACTTGAAAGATAATTCTTGCCTCTTGTGACATAACAATACATGTATATATTTGCAGCAAACCCCATGTTACCCAGAGTGATATCACAATTTGAAATAACATTATGAAAGATCATTAACTCTGTGGACACAACCATGCAGATGAAATCAAGAATGTCATATTTTGAACAACCTTCCATTCTTAATTAATCCAGCATGAGAACTTCCATAAAATCATGAAATGAAACTGTCAACTGATGGAAACAAGCAACGTACAATCTCACAGGATTGCAATTCAACATGCTTAATCATGTACTCAAACAGTACTTTCATAAAAGGCAGAAGTGTCCTCAGTTGGAGGCTGTTTTGGCACTCATGATTCAAAACTAGGTCACATTGTCAATCATGGCAGCTTTCATTATATAGAAAGGCTGCCTGTCTCCAGTGGATCCAAACAATTCACTGACCATGACTGACCATGTTACTCTGTGATTGGTATGGTCATGGGGAATGTGTTTCTTGTGGATTGTAATTCAGTGTGGTCAAAATGGTTTGAACAATTGTCGTCACAGTGGAGTGCCTATGATTAAAATTCTTATTATCGGGCCACTGTGTATAAATATATTTCTAAGTAATATAAGCATGATGATGTCATTTCATACAAAATAGAAAGTTCAAAACAATGGCATCATCTTTGCCTGTCAATGAGTGAAATTATTTTGTTTACATTGCTTAGAAATGCTTCCCAATCAATAGAGCAGGGACTACCAAGTCGATTTCTTTCAGATTTGATGTATCAGACAATTAAATCACGAAAACAAAATGCAATTGATTATTGCATTAGCACCTGAGTGATTTTAGATGAAGTTACACATTCAAGACACGTACAGACACAACTTAAAAAAATTGTTCATGCACAAAAATGTTTATAAAATATGAACAAAGATAATTTCAACTCCCATCTGTTTCAATGATAGTTTAAGTTTTGTTTTGTTTTGTTCCCCTCCCTGTTACATGTGGATCATCATTTTTTATTGTTTCTTTCAGACTTGCTCTCTCTTTCACCACCACAGAGCTGCGGGTGACAACAAAGTTGCGATGTTTATCAAATGTTTGCTGGTGTTTATTACACCCTTCGACTTTGTTGGCACATGCATGTGTCAGACAACAAGACAAGGATATTTCTGTAAGTGCAGACTCCGGGGTGCAGATGCACTTTAAATGCTTTGAAAATGGAACCGCAGCTTTGCTGTCGTCCGCAGCTCTGTTGTCATCGCCTGTAAAGTCCTGGGTCTTTTCTTTTCTGATTTGAATATTATCAAGTTGGACACCACTTTACATGTATCTATCATGGCTGGTGGGTCATATATAAGGAATCAACAGGTGGAAAATATTGCTCACCATGTCAATGATCTTTCTTATGTGTACTCGTGCTGGACCAGTTTCTGCCAATGAAGTAGACCGTGACTGGCAGCGGCTACAAGGGTCCTCTCCAGCTTAGCCGCTGTAATCGGCGGTTGTTGGTAGCGACAGAAAACTGGTCCCTCACGAGTATCCAAGAGAGTTTGCAAGTTTATGTGGTGAAGCCTGCCAGTGTACTCATTAGACATTACTGACAAGTGACATTAGTTGAGTGGTAGCAGTTAAGTTTATCACTAATATCAGGCTGTGTTGAATCTGAGATGAATTTGGATTTAGAGCCAATTCTCCTTACAATTTATTGTTTCAAGACTGCGTGTAGTGTAATGCCAAATAAACTGCTCTGCACAACAAAACCTTAAATGCTTTCAGAAAAGGACTGGCTACATACCTAAATTGGTCAATTTACAAAAATAAACTCTGCTGTCTGTGGTGCAGACTGTAACCTTGACCTTTCAATTTCAATTTTACTAGTTTCCACACAGAAGAATGATCTCACAGTGCTGTCACCTATGTATAAAAATCATTATCAGTGCTGTCACCTGTGTGTATTTTTCTCTGAATCAACAGAGGGACTCCAAAATGCTCTCAACTAATGGATGAATATTGTACAAAATGGATGTTACAAATCAATCCTGAGAAATCGGAAATCACGGACCAATGGAATAGTTTTTAACTCAAATGGTTAATTGAGTAATGCTTTGTCTAATTTATCCATGAAGGCAATCAAAGCCATGTTTAAACTTAGAAATGCAATTTTCAAAACAAAAATGAAACCTAAAACTGCACTTTTTTGGTTGATTCTCTTGTAAGTAAGACACATAGTGTCATATGGAGCCGAGGTATGGGGTACATTCATACAGGAAGTCCCAGAAATGCTTGACACAACCAATGATAAACTCAATGACATATATTGTATTTTGAAAAATTAGATCTGAAATTAATTCTCTAAATTAATTCTAGGTTTCACAGAAAAGCCAGCAATATTGGCACCAGAGGAGAATTGGGGAGATATCCCATATCTCTACATATATGTGAACTCATGCTCAAATATTGGCTGAGAATAGTGGATTACAAAAAGAACACCATCCTATATGATGCATACCTGTTGATCATGAAACCTATTTCTATTTAAGAACATTCTTAGACCATGTCAACTTCAAAAAAAGGGTATATACATAATGTATTGAATTCGTACAAACTTGTATGAAAAATTATTGATGCCTATTCTATAGTGCCAAATACTATGTAATACTATGTAATAATCCTGTTCATAGTACCAATATGAAACATTTTTACAAGTACTAGTGTTTTTTGCAATTGTAAGGAAAAACATATCCAAATGCTAAGAATTATCATTTTTCTCCTCAGCCTGGGGGTAGAGTTGGGGAACTCACTCTTTATCACCAGGTGAGAGCCACTGTTTGTGTACTTATTTTCTTTGTTTGTATATATACATTTAAAAATTATTATTCTTTGTGTGTTAATCTTCTAAATGTAGATTTGTGTGTCTTAAGTATTGTTAGTTTATATTGAGCCAGATAATTAGCCCTTATGTATGTTTGAAGTTTAGCCAATAAAAAAAAAGTTGAAAAAAAGTTTCTCTTGCTATACCGAAAGATGGTGCACCAACCCTGATTCAGATTATAAACTGTTTTAAATGTCTCTACCTGATTGAAAAGTAGAGTCAATTAAAACGAATTGTGTTCTCCAATCACCACTCCCTGTCAAAATGAACAAACCAAATTAACAATCTAATTCCATTAAGGGTATTTATGGGTGTTTGTAGTGAGTGCCCCCTAGTGGCAGAGGAGTAAATTACCAAAATATTGTACTTGGTGGGAATTGGTACATTTATGGTGTAAAAATACAGTCCCTATTAAATTAAAAGCATTAATGACATGAATCATTATTTAAACGCCTCAATATTTGAAATATAAGGTATGATTACAAGTATATTTCTTTCAAAATAGTATTTTGTCCTAATTTTCCTTGATGATAGTTTTGATGAGAAATGAAGAAGACAAGCAAATAAGTTTTGCAGATTACACAACAGGAGTAGGCTTGTTTTTAGCTGTGTTTATTTCTTTTCGTTGGGAAGGAAATTCCCTCTGATCCTAGTGAAACAGATTTTCTCATTTTGATTTGTGTAATTTGAAAATAAAAAAGAAGTTTGGCAATCAGATATGAGAAGGGAGGTGAAAAAATTCATATTTTTGAAATGATCAAGTGTGTACTTTACCTCTATTTTTCTCTCAATGTATTTGAAAAATAGAAAATCTGTTTCACTAGGATCACATTAAATATTATTAAGATCACTTTTACAAAGGATATATTGCATTCTGTGATTGTTAAGATCACTTTTACAAAGGGTATATTGCATACTCTGCCACTGTTCTGTGTTCCTTGTTAGAGAAAAAAGCAATATAATAATATCTCATGCAACAGGTAGTCAGGAAAATGGCTTAAATTTCTGATTTGGGCCATGTTGTTTTGTTTTGAGATTCGGTAACTATGATCAGTGTATGTCTAAAGAGTCAGTAACTGGGGGTGTCATGATTTGGTAACTGTACTGTGGGTCCTCACTTATCAGATGCTTATTGAATACAATCATCATTGTTTATCACTGAGAGGGACTTGATCTTAGAACATGGGCTTACTCCAAGTCTGGGCATCCCATTTTCTTGGATAGATATTTTACTTTCAACACATAAGCACTTTACTAATCCCAAAATTAGATCACACATAGATCTATCAATCAGCAGGTTCATGCATTCAGCTTTGAAGTATTATGAATAATGTGCTGATAAGTCATGCAATCTCTCACTTTTACAGCTATCTCACACAAGTTTATGCAGCTGTTTCATTTATGCAGCTGTTGTACATGTAGTTAGCTATATATAGGTCTATATCACCCTGATGACTCTTGCAGCTACATCTCGTGATCTCCTTGGGAACCCCAAGGGATGACACAGAACGACGCCAGGAAAATGTCACTATGGCAAAAAAGCATACTCAGAAACAAGTACAGCGAGGTAATAGAAAGGTCAGACTGTGCCATCATGAAAACCTACAGAAGGATGGCAAGCCTAATAAGAACCTGTATATGTCAGATGGTGTACATTTGAATGCAGATGGCACACGTATACTAGCTGCAAACTTTAGACATGCTGTGGAGGAGGGTTACACTAAGTATAAACGTGAGCCCCAGTCAGCTGGTCACATGAGAGGCCAAATTAATATCCAGGGTGATATAAATCAACATAGCGACCAGGACTATAGGACAATCCAAGGCAATAATGGATACATCACCACATTCTAGAAATAAACATAATATTTTACTATATTTTCTGATCATTGCCCTCTGGAATTAAAACTAGTGGCAAGTTTTAGATATAATCAGTCATATAAAATGGTTAAAATTTAACAAAAATGGTTAAAATTTAACAACTGCTCAGATATATATGCCTAAATCTTTAAGGAGAATTTTAAAAATTACGATATTATATGTCTGATCGAAACCAACGTGGGATCAGAGGTGAAATTAAAACTAGAGGGGTACATCGAGAAGAGCTTGATAACCTCTATAACAGAGACCCAAAGGAATATTGGAACCTTGTTTCTGAGCTCAAAGAACTACATTCTGAGAAACAACCACAGACAGATAGTATATCCACAGATAAATGGATAAATCACTTTAAAAAACTAGTGTCTTGTGACAAAGACTTAACTGAGAGGCAAATGGAAATCGAAGGTGTACTACAGTCATGTAATCCAACAAACACTTTCAATGAACTGGACTTCAAAGTCACTGAAAATGAAATTTTACAATGCATTAAAAAGCTTAAGAAAAACAAGTCACCAGGCGTAGATTCTATTTCAAATGAGATGATTATGGCAGGCAGGGTGCAGCTCACACCTGTTTTTACAAGAAGCTGAGCCGATACTTCCCAGATACCTGGGCATTGAGCTATATTAAACCTATTTTTAAGGGTGGATCAGTCTATGACCCCTCTGACTACAGAGGTATTAGTCTATCGAGCTGTTTAGGTAAACTATTCTGTGCATTCTTAAACCAGCGCTAAGTCAGATTCCTGAATGATAATGATTTATACAAACAAAATCAAACAGCCTTCAGAGAAGGGTATAGAACTGCAGATCACATCTTTGTTTTAAAAACCATGATTGACAAATATGTAAAAAATATGATTTCCCAAAATAAGGCCCATTGTCTATATGTAAGTTTTGTCGACTTACGTAAGGCCTTTGACACTGTGTGGAGAGAGGGTCTCTTTTACAAATTATTAAAAATAAGAATAGGGGGACACTTCTTTAACATCATATCAAATATGTACTCAAAAGCTAAAGTCAGCATTAAATTAACAAATGGTGTAACACCCGAATTCGAGACAAACATTGGTGTAAAACAAGGCTATGTGATAAGCCCGACATTATTTAATATATTCCTAAATGATATACCAGATATTTTTGATACGAGTAAGAGTGACCCAGTACAACTAAATTCAACACTTCTAAATTGCCTAATGTATGCGGATGACATTGCACTTATCTCTACTTTTAAAGAAGGACTACAATACTGCCTGGAGCAGCTCGGTAGTTACTGTCAAACCTGGAAATTGAGTATTAATACTAATAAAACAAAGATCATTGTATTCAACAAAACTGGAAAATTACCACAACATCTCAGCTTCAGTATAGACGGGTCAAACATTGAGATAGTGAAAGAGATGAAATGCCTTGGTGTAATTTTTAATAATTTTTAATAATAACTGTAATTTTAAAAGTGCTATAGGCAACCTTAAAGAGAAGGGAAATAAAACACTTTTCAAGTTATTTAAGTCATTTGGTAATATTACACCAGGCATAAAAACTGCCACCCACCTATTTGATGCCATGGTTAAACCCATACTATTATACAATTCCAAGATCATGTATACTTGACATAGCTTAACTACTTACAACTAAGAGTGATAAAACTAAGCAATACTTTAAACCAAGCTTTGAAAAAATACATATACCTATTATCCAAATTATGATATTTTCTGTGAAGATGCTATAACATGTACATTAATAAATAAGCCCATCCCTTACCTCCGCAGTCAAACTATGGGCATTGATAAAAAGTTTTCTTCTAACAAAATTAAAAAACTATATAGTGAAGTTCTGCGTAGCAATATGAAACAGTTTCCAAATGGTAATTACAAGGGCACATCGACTTTAAATAAAATAGTTAATGCTGAAAACGATGCTAATAAAATTCGAAATGTTCATATTAAACAAACAGCTCTGAGGGAAGGGATTTCCCATATGGACACTCTTAATCAAAATCATCTTAATGGCAGCTCATACATGCGAAACATAAGGAAAAACTGGAACCAATCACATGTCTTTTATAGGTCACGTGGTCGAAATGGCCCCGCCCATAATAGACAGATCCGAAATAGTAGAACGTGTCTCCCAATGCCTGTTGACAACATATTGCTTTCAAATCGGTTTGCATACCTTTCTAACGATGGTAAGAAGGTAACACATAATTCATATCAAATAGAGCACTCTCCTAATATTAGAAATCGCCGCACGAAGTTCCAAAGCGGGCATACGTTGGCTCCGCCCCTCTGCAATGTGATTGGCCGTCATGGGGGGCACTACGCGGGGGGTGATATGGGAATTCCTCGAAATGACGTCATAGGGTCAATGACCGGAGTGCGTGCAGATGGTTGCATTAATCGAGATAGCATAGATGGAATCAATACAAATAAAAACTCAATTAATAATATTAAAAATAGAAATAACATACATTACGAAATAAATAAAGAACTAACAATTGCTACTGCAAATGTACAAAGCATAGGAAACAAAGTGGAACTTCTAAATGTATACATAAATGAAAATAACGTTGATTTATTTTTTGTTACTGAAACTTGGATGAATGAAGCAAATAAAAAAATAATTAAAGGTAAAATCAAAGAAAATAATTATGACATTGAACACTTACCACGTGCACTATGATCGGGCGGAGGCTTGGCAGTTATCTTCAGACCTGAAATTGACATAAAGAAAATTAACAACAGTCATAACTTATCAACTATGGAAATGATGGAAATTAATATCAAAACCAAAAACAAATTATGTACTATTATCACCATTTATAGACCAGAACCCTCAGAAAAAAACAAATACACTTATACAGAGTTTTTTGAGGAATTTAGCGATTTGCTAAGTTATTATTCTACATATACACATGAAGTGCTTTTTGTTGGTGACTATAATTTTCATATGAATAGACCAGAAAGGCCGAATGTAATTAAATTTAATGACATCTTAGATTTATACAATTTGCATAATCATGTGACTGAACCTACACACATATTAGGTAACACACTGGATTTGTTAATCACAAATATAAATAGTAACTTAATAAAAGAACACAAGGTGGAGGAGAAAATATCTGATCATAGTATTATTAAACTCACTTTAAACCTTCAAACTAGAATAAAAAATAAGAAAAAGGTATCATACAGAAGTTACAAAAAAATGAACATAAAAAGTTTTATAGATGATGTCGAAGAGAAATTTGGTGATAATAAATCATATGAAGAAAAGGACCTCAATGAATTATTAACTGAATATAGCAAATTAACAAGTATACTTGATAAGCATGCCCCAATCATAGAAAAAACCATAACCAATAGGAAACCAGCTCCGTGGTTATCTGATGAGATTAAAAAGGAAAAAAGGAAAAAAAGGAAACTTGAAAGAAAACACGATAAAAGTCGACTCGCGTCTGACAAAATTCAATATCAACTACAGCGAAATAAATATAACAATATGATTAAGGACTCAAGAAATAGTTATTATGCAGAAATAATTAATACTAATAAATCGGATCCAAAAAGGCTGTTCAAAATACTAAACAAACTACTACACACTTAATAATTTTTTTCTTGAAAAAATCTCGAACTTGAGGGAAAATATGGATAAAAATGATAAAACATCATCACTGATGACTGAGAAATGTAAATTCAGTACTCACCTGGAAAAATTTGCACTATTAGATGATGCAGATGTATCAAAGTTAATCAAAGAGTCAGCAAAGAAGTCGTGTGAACTAGATCCCATCCCAACCTGGCTTCTGGCTGAATGTATGGGTCCCCTATTACCGCTAATAAAGGCTATTATAAACAAATCTATTTCAATGGGTAGCATGCCCGATGACTTAAAAATGGCCATCATTAGACCATTAATTAAGAAATTGGGTCTGGAATTGATAAAGAAAAATTATAGACCAGTATCTAATCTTGCTTATTTATCTAAATTAATAGAAAGGGCGATTGCTGCACAATTTGTTGGTCACCTCATAAAAAATGATATTCAATGTATATTTCAATCTGCTTATAAGGAATTTCATAGCACTGAGACTGCACTGTTAAAGGTACAAAATGACATTTTAATGGATATTGATAGTGGTAAAACGGTAATGCTAGTGCTACTTGATCTATCAGCGGCATTTGACACTATTGACCATAACATATTATTGAATAGGCTGGAAAAAAGATGTGGTATTAAGGGCACTGCCTTACAGTGGTTTCGGTCATATCTAGCAAACAGGAAACAATGTGTGACAATTGAAGGTAAAAGATCTGAAATTAAGAATATTAGTTATGGGGTTCCTCAGGGCTCTGTGTTGGGACCACTGCTTTTCACAGCATATATGGAGCCTCTGTCTGACATTGTTGGTGATTTTGGTCTCAAACATCACATCTATGCTGATGATACGCAATTATATATTACAATAGATCCAAAATCTGAAGTAGATAGAAATAGGTCCTGTATAGAAATGGAAAAATGTATTAAATTGATAAGGAAATTTTTGATAGAAAATAAGATGAAGATAAATGATGAGAAAACAGAAATGCTTTTATGTGGTAAAAGCTGTGATTTCAGAAATGACAATTTACCAAATGAAATCCTAGTAGGTGAGACTAATATCTCTAGATCAAAAACAGTTAAGGATCTTGGGGTCATTCTAGATCAGGAGTTATCTATGAAATCGCAAATTAAAAAAATGTGCAAAAATGGTTATTTTCATGTAAAAAATTTAGCTAGCATTAGAAACTGTTTAGATGAGAAAACAGCAAACACTCTTGCTCACTCTTTTGTCACTTCTACCCTTGACTACGGGAATTCACTCTTAGCAGGACTACCAAAGTATGAAATTGCCAAACTGCAAAAATTACAGAATGCTGCAGCAAGAGTAGTAGGTAAACTCAAAAAGAGGGATCACATTACACAAAAGCTTATGGACCTTCATTGGCTGCCAGTTGAGGCGAGAATTGATTTTAAAATTTCTCTATTAACATGGAAGGTGCAAAATGGCTTTGCCCCAGAATACCTCGCCCAATTATTAACTGGTAAGAAATCTGATCTGGGGCTAAGATCCAATAATAAAAATGAATATATAGTACCCAAGACGAATATGAAAACATATGGTGACAGGGCTTTCATGGTATATGCTCCAAAAAACTGGAATGCCCTGCCCCTTGAAGTGAAAAATTGTAAAAGTATAGACACTTTCAAGAAAAGGCTAAAGACGCATTTGTTTAGGAAGCATTACCTCGAGACGCGCTTAGAGCAGACTTAGTCTGATACAGCGCTATATAAATTATTATTATTATTATTATTATTATACGATGGTGTAAATATATCATGGGTGTTAATAGTAAGAGCTGCCATATGGTAGTAACTGCTGAGTTGTGTAGGTACCCACTAATGATTGATGTCTGTGTAAATATATTGAAATACTTTTTAAGAGTAAAGAATATGAGAAAGGATAGCCTTGCATATGAATGTTATATTACCAATATTAATATGTTTTAGAAGAGAACAAACTTGTTGGTTAACCTCAGCACACAAAATACTCACTGAGTGTAACATGTCTGATGAAATAAATGATAGTATGTCAAATGTACCAGATCAAAGGTGTGGACACTGAAATGGAGAGGTCTACTATCCATAAACGCAATAATGAAATTTCTACTAAATGCAAAAATAGACTTCAGGGAATATATGATGAACAATTTAGATCAGACCTTTTCAATGATAGAAACAGACAAATATCTTTATTGTATAGAAGATAAAAAGTTGCAGAAAAATTATAGTAGGCTCCGAATTAGTGCCCACCAATCAAGGTGGGTAGACACAGAAGACCTACAAAAATCCCGGAAAATGAAAGGTACTGTGATTTATGTGGGACATGTGAAATAGGCCATGAAATTCACATAATAATGTCATGTAATAAAATGAAAGAAAGTGGAGTACTTTTCCTTGGAAAACTTCTTGACAAATATCCTGAACTTAGGAATATGACAAATGAACAACAGTTTGTATGCATTATGAAACTTGATGAAAGTGGCGATATTCTGAATTTTGTTTTTTACCTGAAAGACATTGTAAAGAAAAGGCGTGATTTCTAGAAATAATTTACTGTGCTCATGCAGCCTGACAGCTCAAGAGGGACTTATTTATAACATGTGTCCCAGTTTATTATTCTATGATATTTGAACATTTGAATTGAACCATTGTTAATACTGAAGCACCCTTGTCACTGCATAGCTTCAAATGATAACCCACTATGAGCGACATATATATATATATATATATATATATATATATATATATATATATATATATATATATATATATATATATATATATATATATATATATTTTAATTATCCATATGTATTGTATGTATTGTATTTATTCAATATGTTTATGAACCATTAGCATGTGTGTGTGTGTTGGTGCTTTGAGCAAGATACTTGTAAAATAAGTGATGCTTAACGTTAGGGGGAACAGGGACGCTTCATGCAGAGGATCACAGGTGTATGAAATGTGTTGTTGATGGTTGCTAAGATACCAACAAGTAAGACGTCACTATTTCATTGATAAATAACCAAAGCACCATTATGACGTCATTGCTCCTTCAACTACATGAAATAGTGCACCATTATAACCCATCAAAGCTAACTAAATAGATAACATATTTCTGTTGAAAAAGGATCAATGTTTTTATATACATATGGAAACATCATTTTGTAATCTTTTATGACTAATCCAATAGCCAGTAGCTGCTGCATTCGACCTCATCACTTCCCAGTGATACAAAAAAGAAAGTTTACAAAATATCATATTTCTCAAAATTTCCCACGCTTTTTATGACAAAATTGAGAAGTTTTGCAATTTTAATTACCAAATTTTAAGAACAGGTTTATTCCAAATATTATTCTAATTAGTTTAAATAGAGGGAATTTTGATTAATGGTTTTTATTTTGAGATATCTAACTTTCTTCAAATTCAAGTCAAAAATTACCAAATGGTGTCAAAAATTTACATTTATTTGAATAATTTTATTTACAAAAACACAAATTACTTGAATTATAAGACGTCTTTTAAAATTCTGTCTATTTAAACTAAATAACATGATTCTAGCTAAAGATCAATGTCTTAGTTCTGCAGATTGTTAGTGTAGTTATTCCCAAAAATGTTTTTCAAGTTAGCTCTATCCCTTCTTTAATTGTTACAAAAAAAACATCTTTTTCTGATTTTTGCTTCAACTTTAAATCTAAAATGATTAAAAATGATAAAATTTTAAAAACAAATTAAAAATCAAATCAAAAGAAAAATCAATCCCGAAGCATTTGATACATTAAAGGCTGAAATCCGTTTTGTAGTTATTTTCATACAAAGCAATTATCTTGTACCATGTCATTTTTTGTGGTTCAAATGACTTTTTTTGGCGGGAAAAAAGAACTTAATTTAGAAGACACTGTTCCCCCTAACGTTAATAAAGCCTTATTCAATTCAATTCAACCCCTGATTAAGTCAATAGTGACCAATGATGTATTTTGTTCAGTCTACTCTACGAGGAATTTCTTGTCTACATGCAATTTCATTTGTTTTTCTTATCCCCCCACAAAAGAATAAAAACGGTCCGTCCCGTATCCAATCTCCACCAGAGGGCGACGTTGGTGAATCTGACAGAACAACCAATCACATCGTTAGCGGAAGTACCATTTTCAACCAAGGTCAAGGACATTTTTAGCCATGCAAGCCGTGACGAGGACTTTGACTCTGCTGCAGAAACACAGCGCTTTTGCTTTGACAAGGAACTTTTCCCGGTGTGCTGCTGCAAATATGCCACTAAAGGTAAGCTCAGGCCAGGAATGGCCGGATATTACAGCTTAATTTGTTCATAATCCGACCCTGTCCTTCAGTGATCAGGAAATCATTTGCGGAACTGGCACGGACGGAGGTCAGTTTTCCGTCACAAATGATTTACCGGTACTCGTCAGCTACTAGTTTCATATAAAACAAGTGCCTTCGGCTGGGAAAGGATGCTGTCTCTCTCTGTTGTAGCTACTCAGTATCTCCCACATGTGCAGCTGTCTCTCCCTTGTACAACCATCTCTCACTGATGCAGCTGTCTCACATTGCAGCTCTCTCTCAAGTATGCAGCTGTCTCTCAATGTTGCAGCTATCTCATTGTTGCAGCTATCTCTCAATGTTGCAGCTATCTCTCAATGTTGCAGCTATCTCATTGTTGTAACTATTTCTCACTTGTAACTATCTCTCACTTGTATAGCTATTTTTCATATAATATTCAAATGAACAGAAGTTTAACCTGTGACAGGCAGAAGATGTTCAGCTTTATCAAACATTTGTGGTTTCTAAACTTGTTGTTGTGATGCTGCATTATTTTGCTGTAGCGTTGCAGCGTTTCATCGGATTTTTCAGTAATAGACACACACAGTCACACAAGTTTGCAGTGCTGGCTGAGTGTTGTCTTGTGTGGCGTATCGTTGAGTGCCGGGACTCAGTGGGAGCAGAGAATGTGGGTCAGAAATTAACTCATGAAGTAGACCGTGACTGGCATCAACTTCAAGCTCAGCCGCTGTAATCCAAGGCTATTGGAAGTGGTGAATTCATGTTTCTCTGCTAAACAGCTTTCCATCACTGCCTCGTAACAGATGAAGTAGACCCCCAAGTGAACCCAGCCCCCAAGAGAAGTCGGGCACTTGGAGAAATTGGCCCCCTGATTTAGTTGGCTATATTATCAAATAGATTTAGTTGGCTATATTATCAAATAGATTTAGTTGGCTATATTATCAAATAGATTTAGTCGGCTATATTATCAAATTGATTTAGTTGGCCATATTATCAAATTGATTTAGTTGGCTATATTATCAAGTGAAATATTGCAGCTGATTGCGGGTCGCCGTACTGCCCCATTAAAAACAACACACCAGAACTGCACGATCCAATAAGTGCACAAAAAACTCTCTAAAATCCTATCATTAAAAAAAACAAGATGGAAACCCGCAATCGCAGCAGTATAGCTTTTTGATGATTTTTTTTCACATTGACTATTTGTTTCACTGTCACAGAGCAAATCACAGATCCTCAATTTTCTTGCCTGGGGCATTATGATTTCATTGATTTCAAGCTTCCCTCCTCAAATCAGGTTTAGACCCTCACAGCATAGAAATGGTCCATATGGGATAACAAGCAACATTATGATGCAATACTAAATAAAAAAAAATCATAATATGATGTGAACACTTTAAAATTTATTTTCAAAAGAGAGTGTTTTAATCCATATGCATTTATGTATCTATGTATTTATGTATATTTATTTACAAGGGCACATTTATGCACATGTACCTAAATATGCTATTACAATCTTTGAACAAAATTAGATATCTGAATGGATTGTTTACATGACATTCAGAAACACAAATTAATGACATTTTTCAACCAGATGTTCCGATATTCAAGAGGTTGATATCAATATATAATGGGTAAATTAAAGTAATTGGCATTGCTTTTGGAGAAATAATGTTTGAAATAAATTCTTGTCTCCACTGACATATGTCACAGGGACAATTATGTGACATATAGTAATGTGAAATGAGTGAGTGTAACTGACAATGAAAACAACTAGAGTTGATTAACATAAATAATGTAAATGTATAGTTTGGAAAATTTTGGCACAAGCTAACAATTATGTGCTCAGTTTGTATTCAGTAATGATTTCTGGGTTGCCCAAACTGCGTATGTTTTTATATAAATTTTATGAAAGCAAATAAAGATGTTAATCTTTGGTTCTTACTGGCAAACTATTTTTATAACTGTTTACTACACACATCATCTGAGCTTGCTATATGTCAATTTGAAATTGTGCTCTTTCACAACCAATCCAGAATAAATGTTCTATACTAAATGTGTGTAATTCAAACTCTATTTTTGTGTGTTTGTCCGTAAATATGATAATAGACTCTGAATAAAGCTTTCCTTAATTAAATATGTATATATCTGACAGGTATATGCAGAATATATGCAGCTCATATTACAAACGACCAGAATTGCATATTAATATTATATAACACAGCTTGTGCACATTCAATCAATTCCAGTAACAGATTGGCCACAATGTGTGAACACATTTAGGTCTCTCTCTTGCTACATAGAGGACTATTGTCAAGCCATACTTTGTCACTGACCTTGGACCAGGCAACTCAATAATCTATTTATCACATACTAATATTGCTGCTTCCAAATTGTAAAAATTAAATTGCTCTGAAGTCTATTTAAGATAGAGCAATGACACTCGGATTTTAGCCCAGACGATGTTGGATGTGTCCCACTGATATATCAGGTCACAGCATTTTGTATATATTAATCATGACATCTGAGTGCTCATAATATAATTATTTACATGATAAACCACTAATATAATTACATCAGGTGAATATTATAAAGGCAAATATTTCATGCTTTACCGATTAAAGACATTTGATTTACACTATAATTTATTTTAGTTTTTTTATTCAAGTTTATTGGTCATCTGAATTTTAGGATATAACTCCAAAATTACAACTTGAAAATAATAACAACCGCCTCTTCCCCAGAAAATCTATATACTGGTATTTTTTCTACCTGTAAATGAACAAACTTAAAAGAAGATATACACAGCCCCAGGCAGCACTCTAAAAATGCTCTATAAAACTGTAATCCACCTGAGACAATCACTCAGCCTCCATTGGTAGACTTTGATATCACCTGTCATGTTGCCATGGCGATAAAATTAATTGCCATTGTATCCACATTGGACACAATCTCATTATAATCAGTCCGAGACAAACAACTATTTGTTCATGCAAAAAAGTAGGACCAAATAACTGTGTTAGGCATTAACACCAGAACATACGCCATTACATTACAGGGTAATCTTCATGCATTGTCAAATAGATGATTTGCTTTGGTGAATGATTGTTGATTTTTTTGATATAGTGAGAAAATCCATTAAGATACATGATATACCACTAGAATTCAGTTGATACATGTAAGCAGAGAAAAGTTGATTTGTATTCATGTCTTTTGAAAGAAATATCACCCAAATATCACCCAAATCACTATAGGAAATTCTCATATTGCTGAGTAATAATTCTAACTATGTGATGATATTGAGTTAGTGAAATGTTGGGAATATACACATGACATGTATACATGACAGGTTGAGGTAGTGGCTAGTCATGAGATAATCAATACCTGAATATATGCTGCTGCTGCTACCTGAAACAGGTGTGCTGCCAGCCAGGAAGCTTGAAACAGTTCCAAGAGTCTATAACTGTATATAACTGACATTACTTTTACTGACCTGATATTTAATGGGTGATATTATGAACGAACCTGTTGTAAATGAACATGATGCAGGTTTAGCATTGGAGGACAATTTTGTCTTTCTGTTATTATAAGTGTTTACAGTGTGACCAAGGATGTTCACACTTGTGACCTGTGTGACCACATTTTTGCCATTTTTGCACTTGACCTAAGAGACCAAGATGCTGCGATGTAAGATTTATTACACGACTCCAGTTGGTCTGACTCAGCTAATGCGTGACCAAACACGTCAGACTACAAGTGTCATATTTTTTATATATTTATATATTGCTAAATCAAGTCTGGGCAAGAATAGGCTCATCAAAGATATGAGAGTACAGAATGTTTACATTGAGAAATGAAAAGTGCATAATCAATGAAACATATTTGTTGATATTCATAGTCTTAATTAAAATTTAATTGAAATAAGATATCAAGCTTTGTTCCTCCAGTTTTACCTTTGAGCTTTAAAACATTAAACAGTTAAAAAGATAATTCAGTAATAGAATATTGAGTTTTATTATTTGTTCCTCTGGGGTGATTGTCAACATACACAATGATGTATATGGTGAATATAAACAGTCTCACTGAATATTAGAAAGGCATCTGCTATGGCTGTGATAAGACAGTCTGACTGCTCTATTAAGCTGCATGATAACCATGTCCCCTGTGTGAGCAGGCTTTGGGTGTGGCAAGTTTCATCTCCATTCTCTCAGCAATTATTGAGTTGTGCAATTGTACTAATATGACATTTATTTTTGCACCAGTTTAAGTTCTATCAGACTATTTCTGAATACTTGATGTTCCCTTCTCAAAAGTGGCAAAATAGCAATTTCTATTTCTGTTATTAGGCCATATCTTATTTTTCAAATAAGTGATTATGTGCTCATGTTTTTTTTAATAATTTAGATGCAGAAATCATTCTTATCTTATGCTAACAAAGAATTTAATCTTGGATATTCTCTTGTCAGGTTGTGACAATTGAAAATGTTATCAAACAGGATGTTTTGTCTGATGTACATACCATTTGTTCTTGTTTATTAACTGTGATCACATTTAGATTTTACCTAAATAGACACGACAAATCAGATTTTATATTTAAAATGCAAGTAATGAAATAAAGATAATTGCAAAGGGTCGGAAAAAAGAAACAGTAACGGGTGGGACTTCTTGGAAAAAGTTTTTTTGTTGCTTCTTGGAAAACACTGATATGACTTAGAGGTTTTAGAATATTACCAGTAGGGCCCCGACTCAGTACATTTGACATACCATAAGAACTCGCTAACACATTGTAATCTTGAACAGCAAGATTTTGATTTTGATGGTGAAAGTCATAACCAAATCAACCTCAGGGAAAAAAAGATACTGAAAAATTATGTTTGATCATGTTTCCTTACTCCCACCCATAAATTCAAGGAGCAGTGAATCTTTCACTTAGAAATCATCTCATGCTTAAGAAAATATATTTTTGTCTTTGCAGGTTGGAGACAAACTGCCCAGCATCGAGGTGCATGAGGGCAATCCAGGACAAAAGGTCAATGTTGCCGACCTTTTCAAGGGCAAAAAGGGCGTCCTGTTTGCCGTACCTGGTGCATTCACTCCAGGCTGTTCCAAGGTTATTGTTCATGATAATCTCATACTTTAGTCTGCTATCAAAGATAAGTTCAGATGTATTAGATAAGAAAATATCAATAACAATGTAACAAAATACTGACTTGAATTATTTTAAATATTTGTTCTGTGTAATTTAGAGATCATATACCGGTAATTATTTAATATCAATTTTGTGTTTGAATGAAATGTATTATTTAAAATAATAAAAAGCTACTTTTTAGTACAGTTTTTTTCAAGAAATTAAAAAGAATGCTTTGTTGTCATGGTTACAGACACACTTGCCTGGCTATGTGGAGAAGTTTGCAGAGATCAAAGGGAAAGGAGCAGAGGTTGTAGTCTGCATCGCTGTCAACGACGCCTTCGTCATGGCTGCATGGGGAGAGCAACATAATGTTGGTGACAAGGTAGCACAGATTGTCTTGTTTTTAAAATCTCAAAGACAGTAGGCACCAATTTCTCTTTGTATTAACATGACATGAAAAGGCAATTTCTAATCTGGTTATGTGTAGCTGTTCTGTGTCTTTGCAATATGGTCATGGCTGTTAATGGTAAGGGAATGTGTCAACAGTAAATCATTTCCAGGATCTGCCATCTTCTTTAGGATAATTAAATGACTAGTTAAACTTTCATAGTATTGAATGTTACATGTGTTAATGCTTTCATTTTAGATACGATTTTGTTTTGATCATAATGAAAGCACCATGTAATGACAGTCATTGAACTAATGATTAGAAAAAATATTACAGAATTATTCCAAATATTAATTTATGAAATCAAAACAAGGGCATTGATTTATTACAGGCAATTGTGAGTCCTAATGTAAACATTTTCTTCGTCAGTAATTTTAGCAACATTTTCCATTTTAAATGCTTTAAAAAGTAGTACTTTCTAAAAATCACAGTTTTGAAACATGTTTTTTTTTCTCACGTTTTTTTATGGTGAAAAACCTGGTTGATATGATCTTTATAGCAAAGAAAATGTGATGTTTCACAGGGTCTCCACATGAGCTTTAGTTCAATATTTGTCCTGATAGGTGCATTTATTCTTTTTCTGTCAAATTGATGTTAAAGTATCTGATATACATTGGGTCCAATCCCAGTGAAGCAATTTGCACACAGCAGTTCAGTATTGGGAGATTCTGTTGATGAATGAAATGGATGTTTAATACCTTTAATTTCTGCATTTCAGATCAAAATGTTGGCTGACACACATGGAAAGTTTACAAAGGTAAATTAAGATGCTAAACTAAACATTTAAATATTCACAATTCATCATCAATTTTTATTTCAAACAACTCCCTTCCCTCAGAATGAAACAAAATACAAGACTTTTCTTGGCCTTACAGGTTTTTATTTTATTCATCCAGGACAAACAAATGCAACCACTCATCAATATTAATTGTCCATCTGACATATAAAAGAATAGCTATTTAGTACATGAGAATATTTTACCATTTGAGAATATCTTACCATTTGAGAATATTTTTAACCAAGGAAATAAGTGCTATTCACGATTGAATGAAAAGAATAGGAATAAATTTATAAGATTTGAGAGGAATGTATTTCGTGAAAATAAGCCAGGAAAAAATGTTTTGTTTCTCATAATATTTATAAAAATGGATTGATATTATGTTTATGGGAATAGAATTTTTTTTTAAATGAACACATGTTCACATGCCTATGTATTTTAAGTTTCAATATGTTAGTATATGGTCAATAGCATCTGCAATGTTCATGTTTGTTTTTTTGTATTTTCAGGCTGTTGATATGGAGAAGGATCTGTCCGAAGTGCTGGGAACTGTCAGATCTCAAAGGTATAAACTTAAATTCCTCTCTCATGTGCAATGACTTATTTATATTTTTACCTGCTGAATATTTTTGTGATTTTCCTGATTGCAAATATATTTTAAAATTGATATTATGTTAAATCGGTATTTTTCCAGTTTTCATTGTTTCGTTCTCCACCATTTAAAAAAAATCATCCTGGCTTTTTTACATTGCAATAGAAAATAGATTCACAAATTTTGAGCAAGCTTTTATGACACTCTATGATGGTGCATGTGAAATAAATATTTATTAATGATTTATACATGTGGAGTTTAAATTCAAAGTTTGGTGAGAATGTTAATGATTGAGCAAAGATTTTACACCTCGTCATTGTGATAAGATGGTGGTGTTTCCTTTGTCAGTTGAAGTTAATTTAACAATGTTTTAACAGAAACAAATTCATTTTATTTCAGATATTCAGCAGTGGTGGAAGATGGAGTAGTAAAAGCTCTGAATATTGAACCTGATGGAACAGGACTAACATGCAGTCTTGCCCCAGAGATCCTCAACCAACTGTAGGTGGCAGCACCGTCTGGAGCTAATGCCACATGGCACCACAGTGCTTATACTGAATATTGCGTAAACATACAAACAATACATTTTTGTTGTCATTTGAAACATTGCTATAAAGTTGCAGTATTTTTTTTTAAAGTAAAACAAAATAACCGCTTGCTTATAGAATACACTACACTACAGCTAATACACTGTTAAGAATGAGTGACAGAATAGAAGCATTTTTATTGCTAGATTTCACTCCATATCCTTATTAATAATAATATTGCATACCAATAATTACACCTTTGATTTCCTATTCACGTGCCATGTTATAATGCTTTTAGTTTTGAAGATGTCATGAAAAGTTTGAGTAATTTGTAGTTCTTAAAGATCATGTGACCTGTTCTGTTATTATACTCTCCTGATAAAACTTAGATGTAATTATATGGTAATACAATTTTGTAAACATCATTGCCATTGTGTTATTTATTTTTATTAGCTCCCACTGCCCGGACAGTGCAAGACTTGGTATCTGGCTCAGACTGTGTTTATTTGTGTACATGACCTTGACCTGACTTTAAAAATTTTACCAAAATTTAGACACGCAATTAAAGGTTACAAACATTTACCACACCTACATCCCATGAACGCTTACATTAGATCAAAGGTGAAGGTTGGCAAGCAAATGCTGCAGTGAAGGTTGCCAAGCAACTGCCGTAGAGTGGTACTAATTTTCATAACCATCAGCAGCTAATCATATAGAATACTTGCTTAGTCATTGGCTATTTTTAGCACTCATAAAAAAGTAGGTCAGTAGCTTGATCATGCCACCACCAGCAACGAATCATGTGATGGAAATTTCCATAGTTCAAAAGTCAGTTAATAGGTTAGAAAATTTATGTCAAGATCTTGATAGGATTTACTAGTTGGCGACCATAACCATCATGTAACCATATCTCAAAAAGTTGACAGCAAATAGATATCATTATGAACAGGTGCTCCTCATTGTCTCAAATTGATACACTTGTCAGTAACCTACATTTTAAGGTTATGTAACCAAATCTTTGAAAATCTTGTGATTTGCCTTAAGATGACAATAAAGAAAATAGCATTCAAAAACTTAAGCCACAGATGCATCTTACCAATGTCTCAGAATGGTGCACTTGTCTGTGACCTTGACCTATTCTAAGGTTATGTGACCTGATTTCTGAAATCTTGTGAAGGTGATTAATTTACAACAAATAAAAACACCATTACCAAACGTATGACATGAAAATAATATAACAGGAGGAACATTTGTCCATGTTTGTTCAGGCTGATATTGGTGTTTTTCATTCAGTCATCTTGAAATGAGAAACTTTCATAATTTGGGTTTCTCAGGGGTCCCTCAAACATCACAGTTTAACCATTTATCCGACATCAAAATTAAACAAATTTTAACATTTTATTTTGACTTTTTGTTTCACAACAGTAAACAATGTTTTTGTTAATCCTGAAGTAAATGATTTAAGAGAAGTTATTTTTTTCCATAAATGTGTCATATTTCAAAAATATTTCATAAACAACAACCAAAACCACATAAGAAGCATAAACATAATTATGCAATTTATGGCAGGTTTTTAGAAATAATATTTGATGCTTTTTGTTAGAAGTATTTTTTAAAGTATGGAGACATTGAAATGTTTTTTATTCAAAAATTACTAAAATAATTGAAACTGAAATCATTGATGCATAACACCCCTTAATTTCAACTCCTTCCACAGTGTCACCACATGTATGATCCCAGGGGTTTGCGGTTTTATTGTGTCCTTGGTAGAAGTTTGCATTCTTTACAGACCATTTCAGGAGATGATTTATGTAAGAACTAGTTGACATACACATCATAAGAGCCACACAAAATGTATGCCCAGTGTGGTAGACATAACTCTGCATTACATAGGTTGTATTCAATTACTACCCCTGCATTCATTGCCCTGTCATATATACTTACCTTGCTCACAAAAATATCATCAAATCTGAATTGACCAACATTTGGTTATAAACTGTAACCAGGTGTCTGGCACATATACTGATCAGTCAGTACAACTGTCAGTACAACTGTCAGTACAAAACAAATCTATTTATATTCTTTCACCAATGAGTTGACAGCCAGATTTTACTGAATACTAATGACTTGCGCTGGGTTCTGTGCGCATATTTAACTCTTTCGTGGCAGGGACTGATATGATAGAGAAGTCCTGCTATGGAGGGTAGGTAGACGAACTATCTGCAAACCAAATGATAAGAATAGGCATGATATCAGCCAGTGTTCATATGATATAACTGTATACAAATTAAAGGCTCCACACTGGGTTCTGGCCCAATCCTCCAAGTAGAAATAGTGATCTTAAAATAGCATGATATCTTCATTTGACTCTACTGAAGAGGAACATAGCTCAATATGCATTTAAAAATATAAGAAACATGGTTACTGTGAATAGAATTTCAATTTAATTATTCAATCTTTTAATATATTAAAATTAGTTTATGCACTGTCAAGTTGTGGGAACCATGAAACCAACATCTTCAATTATTTGCTCATTATTTGCATGGTTCAGCGGTCATTTTCTCAATACACCATAACTTTAGGACATTTTATATCTGCTGGATGTATCATAATATCTACTTCTGTGGTGACTTGATTAGTACATGGATGTTGTAGAGCTGTATAAAGACACAACTCTTGAACTCTGATAAGTATCTCTGATAAGAACTCTGATAAGTAACTAGAAAAAACAACTCTTGTTCCTCTAACCTCTGGGTTGGGTCAGAATTGAGGGACATTATTGCTGCAGGGAAGCTAATTACCAACGTGAATCTTCACTTGAGATCCTGGTGTAATTCACCTATAATATATAAACAGCTTGAAACTGAACAGTGTATCCTGCGTAACAACCTGAAGTCATGTGGAAAGCGTTATAAGGCGTTATAACGTTAACGTACAGTCAAAAGTAGTTGCAACTGTAGGTGCCCTATAGATGACTCCTATTAAGGAAAAAACATTGAAATATCTCTCATATTAAATAATCTTTGTGAAAAAAAAACATCAAAATTGTGCAAAATGTGCATTTTTTCCAAAAATTTGGGCAGATACTATGTACTCTAAACTATGTACCCTACAGATGAATCCCTATAAAGGAAAACACCATTGAAACATCTCTCATATAAAAAAATGAATGTACCTAAAAAATATGATTGACAGCTTTTTAATTACTTTTTTATGTTTGACCTCTTAATCCAACCCCTTCTGATAATTGCTCAATTAGTGAAAAATTCTGGAAGATACTAGGGACCCTATAGATGATGCCTCTAAAGGACAACATCTCTCATATTTATTTTTAATTGCAGAATATATATTATTAGTAAGTCCAATTTCAACAATTTTCATTTCATCTTTAAATTTATTTTTTGCATAGCAATTTTTTTTGTGGCAAAACATATATCCCCTGGTAATAATCGCTGACAATTTGACCAGAATTGAAGCATTGCGTCATATGTTTTTAAATTAAAATGTAACACAAAGACAAATTTTCGTGTAAAAATTCGAATAATGAACTGGTAACTGGCAACTAGTAAATAATTTCCCGCACGTAATCCGGATCTATTCTTATATGATTGCGACGGAACCCAGTTTATATAGGTCACTGACCAGTTGTGCTTATAAATCAATTCAAGTAGACGCACAGATAAGTTTTTCAGTTTATGTAAAATGTAGATCTTTGAACCACCCCCCCCCCCCCCCCTCCCCCCCTTTTTTTAAAGGACCATTATGATTATCAGAGGAGGGGATGTTTTGGCAAAGAAAAGAAACGTTTACATGTCGAAGATCTATCTCAATCAAGAAAAGAAAAAAAAAATGGGTACTTTATGTAAATATATACATGTAAAATGTAATATGTAAATAAATACATGTAAATATATACATGTAAAATGTAATATGTAAATATATACATGAAAATATATACATGTAAAATGTATTATTACACTGATTAACTAAATACATTTGGGTAGATTTATGAGAAGTACTTGAAGTACCTTATGCACAGGCCAAATGTTGTCTAGACTGAACTTGTCAATACTTGTCATAAACATGTCATAAATAGAAAATATTTCAAGTCATAAACAACTTAAAAACGACAAGAGAGGCATATATAATAAAAAAAAACCTTATGGCATATGGATTTTCTTTTTACAAATTATTGTGATGACTTTTGAAATAAATTTTCATTTTTCCAAGGAAGTAGAAAGTCCATTCCTTGAGAGTCTTGGAGATTTTTGATAATATGAAATGTGTGTTTGTGATGTAAGTGAGAGAAACCTGGGTATCTAAGGTGACATATCTGTGCCAGCCAGGTCACGGGGTTGCCGTGGTTACCCCTTTATCATGTTATCTGTGTTATATACCACAAAGACACTAAAACATGCCCGTTTCTTATTATTCCTAATTATTGCATGCTTTTGAATATTCATGTCGATTCGTCTTTGATATTAAATATATGTATCGATATTTGCATAATTAATATCCAAAAGTCTTCAGTTTGGTAAATCAAGAAAATGTTATTCATAAAAGGTCACAAATTGAAGATATTTAGATACACGAGATAAACTTATTTTGAATCAGAATTTTTGAGTATTTTTTCTGTGCAAAGTAGCGCCTGTCATCTCTATTTATCTATAAATTAATTAGTGCTGTTTTGAGGAGAAAGATTCCATAAAAAAATAAACGCAAAATGTGTAACAGACATTAACAAATGAAAAAGATGTTCGATTGATTTTTGAGAACACGAATAAGCATATTTCATAATATGAGATTCTGGTCGTCGCTCCGGTCTCCACACAGCAGACAAACAGAAGGTCATTACAGAATCATATCACATTTGTTATATTTGCAGATATTGTAGTGTATAGTCAGTTTAAAACAAATTCATAGTCTGTCATGGCAAATATGTCTCCCGTGTGGTGTCTGTCTTTTATCTCCTTGGGACATATGTCCATATGTTTCTTAATATCTTTATTACGAGAATTCTGAATATAACTTTCCTAGTGGTGACCCAGGCTTACATCATCTTTACATTCTCAGTATGTGCCACTTCTGTGACGTCTGAGAGACCGCCATTACATTTGTGATGTCACTAAATTTGAGTCAACCACATGTGTATATGATGAGACAACCACATATCAAAAAGATGAGACAACCACTTTTATGAGACAATAGACATGAGTCAACAAACATGAGTCAACAAACATGAGTCAACAAACATGAGTCAACAAACATGAGTCAACAAACATGAGTCAACAAACATGAGTCAACAAACATGAGCTCGAGTCAACAAACATGAGCTCGAGTCAACAAACATGAGCTCGAGTCAACAAACATGAGCTCGAGTCAACAAACATGAGTCAACAAACATGAGTAAAAAAATTAGTTTTCTTGACAAGTTCACTTGTCTCATATTTCGTTGCCGGATTTAGATAATTTGAATAATTTTTTTTCCAAAGAATATTTTATTAGGCCTCGCATTAATTATTGGCAACAGTTATCCATGACAATTATATATTGATGGGTAACAAGATTTTTTTCTGCCAATGTTTATAAAACTGCTGTTTTCAACCAGAGAACTACTTTTTTTCAACTGCTGTTTTCAACCAGAGGACTACTTTTTTCAACTGCTGTTTTCAACCATAGAACTACTTTGTTTTAGAGCGGAGTAACCCCCCTCACTCTCAAAATCTGATGAGGTTTTAAATAAGCATCGTGGAGAAAAGACACAAATTTGTCGTTAAAAAACCACGCCTTGAAGATACCACGCCTGAGAAAATGCACTTCTTGGGATTCATTTTACTTGTATTTACCGATATTATGAAATGTTTCTCACAGGGTCCACTCTACCCATACAAAGACTTTGGCAGTATTCTACCACGAGGGGATGACACCTCCTCTGCTGAAATCAGCATAGATATAGGTTTTCCTTTCTTTGACCACATCTACCACAGTTTATATGTAAGTAGTTTTACATTGATTTTGGTGCAATATTTGTCTTCGGTGTTTGAATATTAATTACTGACTTTTTATTGAAGAATTTATACACACAGAAATTGAGGAAAACGTACGATTCTTCTTATTTTCAGCTGTTATGTCATGAAAACCTTTATATATATATAAAGATTAAAAACAAATTACAACGTATATTTTTGTTTCATTTTGTATTGCAGCGTCAAGCGGTTTCAAATTAGAATAATTCTTACCACGTACGTGATCATTTTCATATTTAATAAAGTTGAATGTGAATATTGTTCAACTCCATCAATACAGCGTTTGAAATACGTTATAAGCTTATCAAGTCTTATTGTGATATTCAACACAGTACTCTTATGATCAGATGTTAATTTATCAAAAAATAAGGTTAAAGAATTTGATCTTGATGTAAAGTTTGTATGTCATTGTTGATTAAAACTACTTTAAGCAGAAGGATGTCATACTTTAGAACTTGGATTGATGTGGATTGTACACTTGAAGAGTCAAATATATTGTCTTGGATGCCACCTGGTGGCAAGGTCAAGAACCACTCAGAGCGGGTCTGGCATCTCATGGTACAAACCTTGTATATGGACATATACGATTTCTGTCATCTCTGTGATATATTTTTTCACGTGATTTTCATACAATTGTGGATAACAATCGTTTGCACATATCCCAGACTCCTCTGGGCAAACACGGGTTAGCAAGCATTGAACTTGACCAGTCACCCAAACCTGGGAGTAATTATGTAATAATTTAATAAAAATAATTTAATTACTTCATAATTACTCCAAGCCCAAACACACCAATAACAATTAATCCCGTATGGGACAGTAAAGATGCTCGCATTGGAAATTTGTGATAATTCTCTGGTGGTTGTTTGGGGTTTCTCTGTTTATTTAGGTGAACCAATCAGAGCAGACCTCAATAATCAGTGATGTCAGTCGCCTGCACAAACCGAATTGAACCCGTTTAAATGCCGAAACGAACCCATTAAAGAGAGTGCCTTGACTGTCCTACTATGGTTGGACGAGGATTATCTACCTTGATTCATCAGATTATCGATGGGCTTCAAACAATTTTATCCTTAATATGATTAACATCTTGATCTGCTCAATTTCAGGTCAACACAAACGGACTGATATCATTCAACAGCTCGGTGTCTCAGTACACTCCTGTGCCATTCCCGCTAGATGGCAGCACCTATTATGTCGCCCCTTTCTGGGCAGATGTCGACAACAGATATGTTGGAAATATCACCTACAGATCTGTGACAAATGATGCAAATGTGTTGAATATGGCTCAGGATGATGTCAGGAAGAGGTTCCCTGCTTTTCAACATTTTAGGGCAATATGGATTTTCATAGTAACATGGGAAAATGTCACCTTTTTCTCAGGACTCACAGACCAGACAAACCAAACAGTATTTTTTTTCCTATTTTACTTATGATTTAATGACCTTTTCTGTATATCTGCACTCTAAATATGCACAGTAAACAGATTTCATGACCAGGAAATCAATATAATACAGAACACTTCTTGAAATCACTCTGCATCTCGATTTAGGTTCACGGAAATATTTCATTATAAACTTCATTCAGATTGAGACACAATTTACTTTCCCATTCCGGGACTTGATTTTATATGACAAATTGGATTTAGGACTCAATTCAATTCTAATGATATTTATTAGCTGAAACTTCATTCTATTTCTTGACATGCTAAAATAATTATTTTGTTTTATAGAGAAATACTTTCCAAGCAGTCCTTATAACCAATGGAAGACATTCATTTGCAATCTTCAATTACAAAGACATCTTGTGGACAACAGGATATTCGAGTGGAGGGGATCAATACACCGGACTGGGTGGTACTGCTGCACAGGTAAATGACATTATTTTACACTTCTCAGTATTTCAGTTCATCACTCGAAGGCAAGAGATTTCCGAATAGGCCCCCTGCCAATCTCTCCGACCAATGGTGGAATATAGTACGTTTACAGTTCTCGTTCCGGTAAAGTTGTACAGTTGTAAGGACGATATACAAAATAAGTGTACAATAATGCTATCCCCCCAAAAAAATCTCTTATTGAGGACTGATAAATGACAAGTCCTGTTCTAATTAGTTTGGGAAGGAACTTTAAAATAATACCTTAGAAACTTGCTTATCATTGAGCTATGATATGATGTATTTCATGACGTATTTTTCTAAAGGGATTAAGCACCAATTCTACAATTCGGTGAAATTGAAAGCTCAGCCACATATGAACATCATCACAAATTAAAATTATAATAGAGTAACAAGTGCCTTCGGCTGGGAAGTGATGCTGTCCCTCACTGTTGTAGCTATCCCTCACCTGTGCAGCTGTCTCTCAATTGTGCAGCTAACTCTCACCTATGCAGCCATCCCTCACCTATACAGCTATCTCTCACATGTGCAGCTGTCTCTCACTTGTGCAACTACCACGTGTGCAGCTGTCATTCAGTTGTGCAGTTGTCTCTCACTGTTGTAACTATCTCTCACCATGTGCAGCTATCTCTCCCCATGTGCAGCTGTCTCCCACCATGTGCAGCTATCTCTCCCCATGTGCAGCTATCTCTCCCCATGTGCAGCTATCTCTCACCATGTGCAGCTATCTCTTACCATGTGCAGCTATCTCTCCCCATGTGCAGCTATCTCTCACCATGTGCAGTTGTCTCTCCCCATGTGCAGCTATCTCTCCCCATGTACAGCTATCTCTCCCTATGTGCAGCTATCTCTCCCCATGTGCAGCTATCTCTCACCATGTTCAGCTACCTCTCACCATGTGCAGCTATCTCTCACCATGTGCAGCTATCTCTCACATGTGCAGCTGTCTCTCACTTGTGCAACTACCACGTGTGCAGCTGTCATTCATTGTGCAGTTGTCTCTCACTGTTGTAACTATCTCTCCTCATGTGCAGCTATCTCTCACCATGTGCAGCTATATCTCACCATGTGCAGCTATCTCTCACCATGTACAGCTATCTCTTATTTATACAGCCATCTCTTATTTATGCAGCTATCTCTTATTTATGCAGTTATCTCTTATTTATGCAGCTATCTCTTATTTATGCAGCTATCTCTTATTTGTACAGCTATTTTTCATGTCTCAATACAGCTATCTCTCAGTTATGCAGCTATCTCTTATTTATGCAGCTATCTCTTATTTATACAGCTATATCTTATTTATGCAGCTATCTCTTATTTATGCAGTTATCTCTTATTTATGCAGTTATCTCTTATTTATGTAGCTATCTCATATTTATGCAGCTATCTCTTATTTATGCAGCTATCTCTTGCTGTTGTAGCAGTCTATCACTTGCTATCTCTCACTTGTGCAGCTATCTCCCAATTGCATGATCGTGGTGGCTAAAAATATCTGCATTTCACCACACTGTCCACCAGAGGCACACGCAAACTATTGGTTCACCAAGTCGCCCTCTGGTGGAGTTTGGCATTTCACCCATATAGGCCCCTTTGTACAAAACCTAGCAGGGCCTCAATGACTAGGTCAATAAATAGGTCAATTTACCGATGGTTGAAAACAAAGCTCTAATACAGAAATTTAGGCATATTGGAGGTAATATCTCATTTCTAATGTAATTATGACAAAAAATAAGTGATAGTTATGCCATTCATAATATGCTAAATGCACAACCCTTCACATAAACTTGCAAAACAAAAGTGAAGTGGAGATTAGTTCAGCGTCACTTCCACCAGAGGGCAGGCTACGTGGTGAAGGAACAGCGAGATAACACACTCTTTTCAGTGGCGAATTTAATTGCAGTCTATACCTCACACAGCAACTTTTTTTTTTTTTTTCAAATCTCGTCACCCTTCCTCTCTGATCACGTTCATGCTTTTTTTATATATGTATGTAATAAAATAAGTTACTATAAGACATAAGAGTTGCACTCCCAGCACAGTTCTGTCTGAGCCATAATCTGCACGTGACGGGTAAACACGGGTAGCGTGAACTTTGTTTGACCTCAATTGAGGCTCAAAGGGTAGCACTGTTTGACGTAATTCTGGCACTATTCAAAGGACAATAACTTTGATGACGTCATAAGCATATTGCCATAATCTTATGACGTCATGTTACCTTTCAGTGCCTCTATGGTCACACTCCACATAAAAATGACACCAAGAAAGAAGTGTGCTTTCATAATGGGGCAATAGATTAGGGTCTTGTTAAAATAGAATTAACAGGCAAACATGGGGATGCATCAATAAAATAGAAAATAGACAACAAAATAAACATCATTTGTCACCAATATGTGAATTTTAAACGTTTTTTTCAAAATCGGTGCTTAATCCCTTTAAAGTTGAAGTCACTGACTTTGGAGAGGTTAAACTCGAAATGAAATATAATAATTAAAGGTTGAATAAAGTTTTGATTTGAGAGCATTCACAGTTTTTATTTAGAGGGGATAATCAATTATGACTGTTTCTGAAACTTAGTTGAAAATTGCCCCAAAATATCTTTAACGCATGACACGCAATGGAAAAAGAAATTAAATGATATGCTGATGTTTTAGGCAGGTTTCAATGCTGGAGATGGTGAACGTCATTACATTCTAGATGAGGTCATTTCCGGTGACATCCTCAATATTGTGTCAAGGTCAAATGTTGCAGAAAATGGGAGATATGTGTTCAGGCTTGACAGCAGCAAGATCAAGGATGGAGGATGCAACCTTAAAGGTATAAATACTTCTTGTATTTCTTCTTTGTTTAATATATTTATGAGATCTTTGATTTTACACATTTCCTCTTCTAGAAGTTGGATGTATGAAATTAAAACATTCTTCATATTTGAAAGGTTTTAAATATGCACGGTAGTGAAAAATGGTAAATGATAACAAATGTTTGTTTAGAATACCTGTTCTCTTTAAAGCAGAGACAACATCTGGTTTGCAGAAATAATTTCCAGCAATGCTTTATGATTATGTTCCAAGACACCAACGTGTGATTGGAGAATACTATTGTGTGATGAATATGATAAACTATTTTCGGATCAATGTTGTGATTGTAGAACCTTATTTTATTTTCAATATGGTGATTGGAGAAAACTATTTTGGGATTTTTGGGTACACAAAGACTCAAAGACACACGATTGGAACAAGCCAGCAGAATGCGGCTGCCTCTTCACAATCGCGCACAAAGTGCCACTTTCCGCCGGACCAATTGTGTGTAAGCGGTAAGTCCATCCGCCACTAGTTGTGGAACCCCGACTCGCGCGAGCAGAGCTCTGGTGGCTACGTCGGGTTGTGAGGTGTGTCCTATCCCTCGTGAAGAGACACAGTGTCGCGACCTCAGTGTAGAAAGCAGACACACTCTACTCTTATTATTAAGATATCCCAAATATCTTACACATCTAATCTTGCTTCCTGGCGAGTTTCATGTCTGAATAAAATCATTTGAAGAAGTTATTTGGGGTCGCACTTCAGAGGCAGTGAATACCTCCCACTGATGAGCCATCGGAGGTGTTTGGAGTGTGCATCCTAACACCATATGAACACCTACGATTGGCTGTATCGTAAGTAGGTCAAGGAGAGGCCCCAAGTTTGTTGCACATGTAAAACAGTATTCTGTCAGAAATTTAGTTGTATCGAGCTCCCGTAATCTAAACAAATATAAAAGCACACCAGGTGATCAAATTTAAGTACCAGAAAATCAACTTTTTCCTTTGTCACCTCATATCTGTCACGAGAATGTCACACTAGGTATGTGGTTTGGAATCTCTTCATGGGTGAATGGGATGACACTGAAACGGTCATATAGCTCCGACCAGAAGAGAACAAGGAGGACCAAATGCCGTTTCTCTTAAACTAATCCGCCACCGAGTTAGCCAGATTTGGCGGGCCGTCGCTTTCGGATTTTGGTGGAAACTACCGGCTTCAATCGTGTGCACCCTATGTTGATCTATTTTGTGATCAATTTCGTGATTGGAGAACACTATTTTAGGATCAATGTTGTGATTGGAGAACACAATTTTATGATCAATGTGGTGATTCGAGAACACTATTTTGTGATCAGTATGGTGATTGGAGAACACTATTTTAGGATCAATGTTGTGATTGGAGAACACAATTTTAGGATCAATGTGGTGATTGGAGAACACTATCTCAGGATCAAGCCCAATGCTTCTCTAATTTCAGGCAGCGTATATGCTTCTCCAAGATTGAGCTCAGTACTAGGAGGGACGGATATATACCTCATAGGACCCTGTTTTAAACCAAACCACCAGATAAGGTGCAAGTTCGGAGATCATCAAGTAGAGGGCACTCTACGCGGGACCAGGGCCCACTGTGTGGCGCCACCTACATGGAATCCTGGACATAAACATCTGAGACTATCCCTCGACGGGGGAACTATTTATACACATTCTGCAAACTTCTTCTATGGTAGGAAATCAAATCCATAATAATTGTTTTTAACTAGTTATTTCAATTTATCATGGTATTCTTGGCTTTACACATAAAGTTTTCTTGGACATTCTCAATATATGGAAAACTGGTCTGAAGAAACATGAATTCTCTGTGTCTATTTTTCCGCATTAATATATATTTTCTTCATTTTTAAAGTTGAAAATGCCAACACTTTCAAGGTCAAGTTGAAGAAGAGGACATGGACTGATGAGAAGCTAATAACTTGGAACAAGACGGGTCTGACTGGCGCAACTGTGGATATTGACTTTGTCAGTTTTGGGTGAGCAATTTAAATGCGATGTACTGCTTGCACGAAAAAGTGTCAATTATATATAATTGGGGGGTTGATTTTGTTAGATTTAGGTAAGCAATTAATTGGAAGTCAACACTGATTTGGAAGTATAGTTTGATTCTTCACATACAGTAAAATATACGTACAATAAATATACTGTTAAATCAATTTACAGCAAAATATACTTTCAGTAAACTTACCAGCATCCTGTAGAAATTACTGTGTGCAGTAATTGTTGCCGTAGATCTTAATTTTGATTAATATTGTTGGTCAATCAATATAATAGAAACTTTCATTTGATATTTGTAAAAGTAATAAAGACAAGGATCAACAAGAATGTCTGGACGACGAACCCAGCCCCAAGCCAATACCAACAACAGTTTCGATCTGATTGAATCTTTTCAGTTGGAAGGGAATTCAATTGATATTTCATTAACATTCTCATCAGTTGGTTGCAGAGGAAGGGTCCAGAGGCCTTTATTCATATGCATTATTTACCGAGTGTATATTTAGGGGGGCTGTGCATCATAGTAGGGAAGGCATACAAAAACATTTTTTCAGATGGGGGCATAGTTGACATTTCAATAACATTCTTATCAGTTGGATGGGGACTCAGTTGACATTTGTTTGACACTTTCATCAGTTGGATGGGGACTCAGTTGACATTTGTTTGACACTTTCATCAGTTGGATGGGGACTCAGTTGACATTTGTTTGACACTTTCATCAGTTGGATGGGGACTCAGTTGACATTTGTTTGACATTTTCAGTTGGATTGGGATTCAGTTGACATTTGTTTGATAATTTCAGTTTGATGAGGACTCAGTTGACATTTGATTAACATTCTCAGTTGGATGGGATGGGGACTCATTTGACATTTTTTGACATTCTCAAAGCAACAAAGAAACCCACTTCTCGGTTGGTGTCAAAGAATTAAATGTTTATTGATGTTTTCCGTCTTAATCAAGGTATAAATTCTTTGATATATTTTTACAGAAACATCCAGAGTGATATAACATACCACTCTATTAACCTTCTGCGAGGTATTCCAAATGACGGCTCAGCTATTCTCCCTGATATTCTGAGTGTAAAGCAAACTGTCAGTGATCTGCCACTCTTCGGGAGCCTCAGGGTAAAGGGTGAACGGTATGTTGGACAAATGCATTCTTGGTTTAGTTAGGCCAAATAAGAAAGACTCATGTGTCTCATCAATTCTTTTTCTTGTAGAAAGATAAGCGGTTTTAATTTTTTTAAAGTTTTGTTGTTTTTGGAACACAAAGACATAATTATACATTGCCTCAGCGGTGCCTAAAAATTTAGATTTTTTTTTCTTAATCGGAAAAGGAGGCGATGAGAAACAAGACTAAACTGCATGTACCCAGCAGACACGCCACATGAAAAAACTGGTGGGCACCCAGATATTCACGCGGTTAAGACATGATTTCCAAGACGTGGTTTTCAGGTCCAATTTATGACATGGTTAAGAAGTTATTTTCAAAATGTGGTTTTCTGGTCCTATTTATGGTGAGGTTAAGATGTGATTTTCAAAACCTGTTTTTCTGGTCCAGTTTATGAAATGATTTTCAAGACATATATTTCTGGTCCAATTTATGACACGGTTAAGACATGATTTTCAAGACGTGAATTTCTGGTCCAGTATATGACTTGGTTATGATGTGAATTTCAAGATGTGGTTTTCTGGTTCAGTTCATGACGTGATTAAGATATGATTTTCAAGATATAAAATGTAATTATCCATAATAATTTCCAACCATTATATGAAAGTAATTTTTTATAGACATGTCCTCAGATTATAACTTTTTAGTCATGCACTAGTCAAGCTCAACATGCAGGCAAAAGTTTAGGAGACATATCATGTCCCTTTTCAAAACTGCAAAATTGATGTAAATGTGTTACCAGTGAGTCATTTTAAAATGTGTAAATACCTTCTATGAAATTATAAAACATGTTAATTTGTCTCTCAAAATAAATAAAAAGCATTGAATATGGCACTTTATGATTGTCTAAAACTCATAATTTGCATTATTGACAAACTACATTTTGAACTTGACTGAGTTGCAGCCCCTCCTTCATGAAGGGCCTGTTTGGACCCTCACAACATGAGAAAAGGTTCATAGGGGATGGTTCAAATATTGAACTTGATGTCTACAATTCTATCTAACCCAACTCTGGCAAGGGATGTTGTTTTCATGACAGGGATATAAGCCAGAAAATGACAGGTGTGCTTTGATAGTTCAGAAAGCTATCTGGGGGTTGATGTGAATCTGAAAAATACACATCATATCTATGTAGAAAATTCATGTCATATCCACACGAAAATGTCGCGTATTATACATGTGAAAAAAAATCATGTCATATCCATGTCAAAATTTCACATATTCTACTTTGCATATTCCGCTAGTTAACCACGTCATAACCAGGTCTTAAATTCACGCCAAAACCACGTCATGTCAACTGGTTTTGTCTGCTGGGCATATTCCTTGTTCCATCATATTATTGGTTTTTGCTAAAATAAAATTGTCATAATCCTCATGATAATTATATGTTGATAATTACATTAACTATTTATAAAGTGTCATGATACAGGTTAATTCTCACATTAAGGACATATTAATGCGAGCTATAACCAATAAATAGTAATTGTGCATGTGGATAAAGTGATTGTTGTTTCTAACATTATTTGTTTTAGCAAGGAGGAAGTTGTTTGGTCTAATCTTTTGGACTCACAATGGCTCCTTAAGATACTTTTTGGCAAAAATATGAGACAATACTGGAACTATTACAAGGAAGATTCAGATTCGATTACAAATGTTCCTGACACGATGAAGAGATCTACTGCTTGTGACAAGGAAATTAAAAGAAAAATTGCTTTATTTGATAATGTGAAGACGTTGTTTATGAAAAAATCGATGGAATTGTTTAGCAAAGAAATTCCCCAAAAGGACAACTCGGCTTATTTGAATGATGCAGGGCTAACTTCTGATTGGATGGCAAAGATGGGAAAATTAGCATGTGATATGTATGAGAATGAACGCCCCCTGTCGGTAGATGAAGATGATGACGACATTCTGATTCCTCCCTGTACATGGGCACAGATTCGAACTGATTCAAGATTCAGAGATGATCCTCAGTGTTATTACAATATCATTACTAAAGACAGAAAGTGTTCTTATAAATCTATGCATAAATTTGAACCTATACATTGTGCCTACTCACAGATAAGGTAAGTTCATCCTATGTTGTTCCATGGGTTTACTTTGCATTAAGGGGTGGACCATTATTTATTTCGGGGTTTGTGGAATAAAGTAAAGAAAGAAATATCAGTGAGACCACTTGATGGAGAATGTCAACCTCGAGGAAAAAGTAAATTGAGATTTTCACATCTGCAGGAAAAAAATATTCAGACTTATGGTTAAAAAAAATGGAGCTTTTATAGTAGAAGTCAGTTTTAGAGGGGGAATGGGGACCATGACAAAATTTTGCCGAGCAAAACTGCAAAAGGTACAATCTACCCAAAACATGTTTGTTTGTTTGTTTGGAGTTTTACATCACTTCCAACATTAATTCAGTCATTTCGTGATGAGACCTACTTGTCGCAGATATAGTGCTGCCTCACGGAATTGTCATGTCGCAGGTACTTGACATGACAACCCACCCGGTCACAGATTTACAAGGACAACGGGTTTACCCTTTGGCACTTGATCATACATGTGTGAAATTTTATCATGAATTCAATCTTGGCACAGCCGTGGATCAAACCCATTGCTTTACCCTTTTGCTCCAGTATTGTGGGTCACTCAAGGGACACCCTTTTTGGCAATTCCTAAACTTAGAAAAAGGGAAATGTTCCTTTCAGTCCATCTTCATCATAACTTATAAATACAAAAATTTGCCCAATTGAAGTTGAAGTATTTTGTGATAATATGCCACTTTAATAAATAATAAAGGACCTACTTAAGGTGATGAGATGGGTGTGACTTTCTAGGTTGAAAAGCTCCAGAACAATTTTGACACCATTTTCCAATATGGCTGAATCTCAATGACATCACAATGATGCTTGTCTACTTTTTGATTAGGAACCATGTGCTTTTTAGCCTCTACTGGGCATGCTCAGAATGAGTGTTATGGCATCACAATGAGGTTGTTTACTTTTGACAGGAACCATGTGCTTTTGAATTCATTCTGGGCATGCTCAGAGTGAGAATCCTGGGTAAAATAAAAATGGAGGTCAGAACAAACCCTCCATTCTCTGCACTGACAAATTCAAAGCTTAATAACTCAAGTTCAGAAAGCCACCCATCAATATAACAATGGTTTGTGGCGATATTTAATAATACTGATTTCATGGATTTTATACTTTGATGGGGAAATGCCATCACAAGCATTTCCTAAGGTTCTGAATGGGATGTGTTGGCATCTCTTGAGCAAAGCAGAATGAAGCACAAGAGATGGCTATGGTATCCAAATATATGACATCAGATAAAACACAATGGATTAGTGGTAACACACATTGCACGTTTGATCTTATGGCGTCATATTGCAACTCCATTCATTTTTTTTCAGCAGGGCGACCGGGCTGACGACACACGCATGTTATGATGCCGCGTTTGGGAAGATTATGTCCTTCTGGTCTGGGTACAAATGTGGACACTCACACATCCATCGATATCTTCTTGATGTTCTGCCATATAAAGTGTGTTGTGAATGGCAGGACCGACATCCCTGTAAACTCAAACAAAACACCAGGAAAAACTTTGTAGATTGCACAAAATACACAGCACCTGCCCTGGGTACATGCTTCATGGGAATTATCAAAATAAATTGGGAATTGCATTACACTCATATTTTATTAATTTTCATGCCAATATATCTATGTTTATTTCTAGCCACTGGTTTTGGGGATCCACACATTATCACGCTAGATGGCAGTGCTTTCACATTTAATGGACTTGGTGACTATGTTTTGGTCTTGGCATCTTTGAATATTAGCACAGATTTTATCATGCTTGGAAGGACAACACGTGTCATTAAAGCCAAAGGTAAATGTGTTATAATTATAAACCACCTATTCACGTTAAAAAGAGAGGGAGAGAGATTCTGTGAGTAGATGTCTGTGTGTGCGTGTGTATGTCTGTGTGTGTGCATGTGTATGGTTAGACCACTGTCTATTTCTGCATTATGATATATTTATCGAGGTCAGGAGCCTGAAAACATTCATGAGATTTTCCAGCACTTTTTCCTTGCATTATATAAATGTTTACATCCCACGCCCTGTGATCAAATGTTATTACCATCATATTACCCCAACATAAATTTCTTCTGATAAAATCCAAATTATCTGTGAAACACTTTGTAAACAAACTTTGTTCAGCTGACAAGTGATCTAGTGCAAACTGCTTAGCACTATTGAGAACCTTCAGATTGGAACAATGGAGTAACTATGCTTACAGAGTCCTGTTTGTCCATTAATGTTTGTCCATTGGTACAGGCCTAATACCATGACAGACCACAATAGAGGTCACATGATTGGATAAATATGGCCACCTGGTGGTCAAAAGAGTACAACCAGTACTTGGCACTTTCAACCAGTACTTGGCACTTTCAGCAAAACACATTAACCATGGTTGGTTGATTTTAATGAGATAGCTTGCTTGTGACCACATATCATTTAAGCATACCCAAACCTCTGTAAAATTGCCTGTGACCTCTATGATTTCATGAATGCTTGAAATGGAATATAAAATACACCATATGTTAAAAGGAAGTCATGATATATAGCCCTCAAAACAAATATATTTTTCCTAAGAGAATGTATATGTGAGTCATGCTTGAGTTTAGACAAAGAAGTGAAGGCCACCCAATGGTCAGGCTTTGTGTTGAAGACCAGACACTCAGACACTGTAGAGATTGAGTTACACCACACACTGGGACTGGTGGTCACTGTTAACGGGATAGTCACCGGCTTTCAGGATGTCACCATCCAACCATATGATGGTAGGTTGCCACCCTAGTATGTATAACCACCAGTATGAAGAATAAGATGGTGGGTTGCCACCCTGGTATGTATAACCACAAGTATGAAGAATAAGATGGTAGGTTGCCACCCTGGTATGTATAACCACAAGTATGAAGAATAAGATGGTAGGTTGCCACCCTGGTATGTATAACCACCAGTATGAAGAATAAGATGGTGGGTTGCCACCCTGGTATATATAACCACCAGTATGAAGAATAAGATGGTGGGTTGCCACCCTGGTATATATAACCACCAGTATGAAGAATAAGATGGTAGGTTGCCACCCTGGTATGTATGTTTATGTCATTGCCTTATTCTGTACGTAATATATAAAAGCATGTCTAATTCTTAAACTGATGTTCTACTCTGGTTGCAGGATAAAAATAAATTCATTCCCTGTTTTCATATTAGACAGACCGGATACAGTATCTTAAGGAGGCAATGTCTTGATGCCATTGTATGCTATTTATGACTTGCAGGATTCACGCTTTCCTATACTTCCGTGAATGACACCGTTGCATTCAGAGTGGTGTTTGATGAAGGTTTTGTTGCTGAGATTTCTACACTAGAGCTAACATTGACATTCTCATTGCTGGTCCCACCAAGATACAAAGGTGATAATATCTGAATAATTAGTTGTCTTCTTCAAACTTATATCACAACTTTGAATATTTTGCATTATCTTATCGGATGGAAACCTTTGACAGGCTTTGTCGTCATACTCAAGGGTAAATTAAACCTTACGTTGGATATCAAGAGAGTATCGCGTCTATATCAGCATGTTTGCACTGATTATGTACTTCTAGATTTTACATTTTGTGACCCATCTGATTTCTGTCAATGATGTATTTCCTATATAAAAAGATAAAGTCGCATATAGATATTTTCGTTCATTATGGTAAATATCCTTCACCAGGTTGTGAGTTAAATAGAATACAATTAGGTGTTTAAGAAATATATTCTAAATATGATTGTTGCAATATTGGACCTTTTAATTGCTTCAGGCAAATGTAAAGGGTTGCTTGGTAACTTCAACGGTGATGGAGATGATGATTTTCAAACACCAGATGGCAGCAGACATATACCATACAACTCCAGTGACAAGACAATTCATTATGAATTTGGAGAGCTTTGTGAGTGTAACTAAGAATATGTAGGTCTAGAAGTACACTCAAGGAGAATTCTTGCCGCTGAATATGTAGAAGCTTATAATAATAATGATGATGATGATGATGATGATGATGATGATGATGATGATGATGATGATGATAATTTTTCACAATTCATTTTTTACAATTCATTTCCTGTTATCAAATCACATATGTGTATTTTTCAGGGCAAACAAAACACTTCAAAAACCTTGAAACAGGATTCACATATCCAATTGGTCTGGAATCCACATCAAGTCAGAATGCAACTTTTGTGCCAATGTTCCTGGATGGATTACAAATATCCGAAGACATTTTTGAAACATGTGGAACAAATAAGCAGTGTCAGTTTGATCTTAAAATGACTGGCAATGATAAACTGGCAAGGCACTCCAGAGATGTAGTTGTATTTTATCAACATAAGATTCATACACTTTCACCCGGTGAGATTACGACAAATATATTAGTTTCATTTTCTACATTTGATCATAATGATTATCAAGTTCACTCATTTTGCAGGTTATTATATATATGTCTGAGATTGGCATTAAAATTTAGCATTTTGTAAAATAGTTAACACGATAATCAATATTGGACAGTATATGCAGAATTGATATATGACAAAATTGGCAAAATACAGGATGCCCGCCATTTACCCTGGAAAATGGCACCAAAACAGGCAAGAGGACAAAGGCAGGGACATCCATTAATCTGGAGTGTGACGATGGATATATACTAGAGGGCAGCACTGTGAGGGTTTGCTTACATAGTAGTGTGTGGCGGGATGCATACCACAGGTGTGTAGGTGAGTTGAGGTTGAAGATATTATTATTATTATTATTATTATTATTATTATTATTATTATTATTATTATTATTATTATTATTATTATTATTATTATTATTATTATTATTATTATTATTATTATTATTATCATTATCATTATCATTATCATTATTATTATTATTATTATTATTACATCTCCAGAGTTGTGCAATCAATTTGAATTCTGTTCACGATAATTTCTAGTTCATGGATATATATATATATCCATCATCGTCAATCTTTCACAACAGTCCAGTATGAAGCAAGACAACTAGCACAAACAGAACTATATTCCTTCCATTTCAGAGAGACTTAAGTCAACCTGGGCAGTTAACCCAGTCATGAAAATAAAGACATCTATAAATGACACTAATCCAGAATTAATCATAGGAGCATTTAAATCAAAGGTCAGGTTTGTGATTCAGCTTGCCATTTCAAATGTTTTAGTATAATTACTTCATTTATTGTTTCACATTTAAGCTTTAATTGTGTTGCACGATAAGCTAAAACCTTTACCTTGTTACCGATATCAAGCACCGTTTCTATGTGGGCATAAGCTCCCTTAATAGTTTAAATTCACATCGTTATGGAATCTTCCAAATAATATTCTGTATCATATACCAAATATACATGATATGATGTGAATTTGCATATAACTTAATTAAAGGAAAATGGGTTATCAAATCTAATTAAACATCAAAATATGTGGATATGATATGGACGATACACAAACATATACTGAAGTACTTTTATTTTGTAGGTATTTCATTGGCTGAACAACTCGATACCTATTGTAATAAGAGAAGTAATCATTACTGAATGGAGGTAAAATGTTTCAAAATTATTACTCTCATAATTCAATTCTTCTGTCTAACAATCATGTAGCGCACATTGCCTTTGTTGAGATCCATCAATAGTATGCTTGGGCCATTTTGTTTTGCATGTGGTAATGTAAACGAAAGAAAGATCCCATCAGAAAAAGTAGGGCATTGATTCTGATTGGCTGACCCTATATAATCTGAGAAGTGACGAAACGTTTATAAAACAAACAAACCAAAGCGAACCATCAGTAATTTCCATAGTGGTGCCAGCTTTCCATTTGAATGTCTATGCCGGAAACCAAATTGAATCTCATTAGAAAAACCATTTGTATGTAATATGTGTATTTCGTGTGAAATAGCCTTATAATACTGTTATAAGCAAATATATTGAAATATGTTTAACCAAATGTCATGTTATTCAGGTGAAGTTCAGTGCCTGTTTCGCTTTGATATATCAATACCTTTCGGTTATCATTGCCTGTTCAGAACAATGTTTCCTTTATTACGAAAATAAAATATGATACACAAGAAAGAAACTTTATTTTGTAGATTTGACAAAAAAGACCACAGTATCTATTTTGAGATGTGTATTTTGGGATCAAGAAGGCTCAGTATATTAGATCAGACAACAGTGCTCCAATCACTTCTAAAGTTTGAGCAGAGCAGGATTATATCCCAAAGTGTCAAATTATGGCTTCAACAGAAGAGACAGATTGTGGAAGGTATGCTGGAGATGGCTTCATGCTGGGATTTTAACCAACATGTATCAATAGGTTTGTGCTAAGATATAACAAGAGGTTTGTACTGGGATGTATCAGGAGGTTTGTACTGGGATGTATCAGGAGGTTTGTACTGGGATGTATCAGTAGGTTTGTAATGGGATGTATCAGGAGGTGTGTACTGGGATGTATCAGGAGGTTTGTACTGGAATATATCAGGAGGTTTGTACTGGGATGTATCAGGAGGTTTGTACTGGGATGTATCAGGAGGTTTGTACTAAGATGTATCAGGAGGTTTGTACTGGGATGTGTCAGGAGGTTTGTACTGGGATGTATCAGGAGGTTTGTACTGGGATGTATCAGGAGGTTTGTACTGGGATGTATCAGGAGGTTTGTACTGGGATGTATCAGGAGGTTTGTACTGGGATGTATCAGGAGGTTTGTACTGGGATGTATCAGGAGGTTTGTACTGGGATGTATCAGGAGGTTTGTACTGGGATGTATCAGGAGGTTTATACTGGGATGTATCAGGAGGTTTGTACTGGGATGTATCAGGAGGTTTTTACTGGGATGTATCAGGAGGTTTGTACTGAGATGTATCAGGAGGTTTGTACTGGGATGTATCAGGAGGTTTGTACTGGAATATATCAGGAGGTTTGTACTGGGATGTATCAGGAGGTTTGTACTGGGATGTATCAGGAGGTTTGTACTGGGATGTATCAGGAGGTTTGTACTGGGATGTATCAGGAGGTTTGTACTGGGATGTATCAGGAGGTTTGCACTGGGATGTACCAGGCGGTTTGTACTGGGATGTATCAGGAGGTTTGTATTGGGATGTATCAGGAGGTTTGTACTGGGATGTATCAGGAGGTTTGTACTGGGATATATCAGGAGGTTTGTACTGGGATGTATCAGGAGGTTTGTACTAAGATGTATCAGGAGGTTTGTACTGGGATGTATCAGGAGGTTTGTACTGGGATGTATCAGGAGGTTTGTACTGGGATGTATCAGGAGGTTTGCACTGGGATGTATCAGGAGGTTTGTACTGGGATGTATCAGGGATGTATCAGGAGGTTTGTACTGGGATGTATCAGGAGGTTTGTACTGGGATGTATCAGGAGGTTTGTACTGGGATATATCAGGAGGTTTGTTCTGGTGTGTCAGGAAGTGTGTACTGGGATGTACCAGGAGGTTTGTACAGGGATGTATCAGGAGGTTTTTACTGGGATGTATCAGGAGGTTTGTACTGGGATGTATCAGGAGGTTTGCACTGGGATGTATCAGGAGGTTTGTACTGGGATGTATCAGGAGGTTTGCACTGGGATGTATCAGGAGGTTTGTACTGGGATGTATCAGGAGGTTTGTACTGGGATGTATCAGGAGGTTTGTACTGGGATGTATCAGGAGGTTTGTACTGGGATGTATCAGGAGGTTTGTACTGGGATGTATCAGGGGGTTTGCACCGGGATGTACCAGGCGGTTTGTACTGGGATGTATCAGGAGGTTTGTATTGGGATGTATCAGGAGGTTTGTACTGGGATGTATCAGGAGGTTTGTACTGGGATGTATCAGGAGGTTTGTACTGGGATGTATCAGGAGGTTTGTACTAAGATGTATCAGGAGGTTTGTACTGGGATGTATCAGGAGGTTTGTACTGGGATGTATCAGGAGGTTTGAAATGGGATGTATCAGGAGGTTTGTACTGAGATGTATCAGGAGGTTTGTACTGGGATGTATCAGGAGGTTTGTACTGAGATGTATCAGGAGGTTTGTACTGGGATGTATCAGGAGGTTTGCACTGGGATGTACCAGGCGGTTTGTACTGGGATGTATCAGGAGGTTTGTATTGGGATGTATCAGGAGGTTTGTACTGGGATGTATCAGGAGGTTTGTACTGGGATATATCAGGAGGTTTGTACTGGGATGTATCAGGAGGTTTGTACTAAGATGTATCAGGAGGTTTGTACTGGGATGTATCAGGAGGTTTGTACTGGGATGTATCAGGAGGTTTGAACTGGGATGTATCAGGAGGTTTGTACTGGGATGTATCAGGAGGTTTGTACTGAGATGTATCAGGAGGTTTGTACTGGGATGTATCAGGAGGTTTGTACTGGGATGTACCAGGAGGTTTGTACTGGGATATATCAGGAGGTTTGTACTGGGATGTATCAGGAGGTTTGTACTGGGATGTATCAGGAGGTTTGTACTGAGATATATCAGGAGGTTTGTATTGGGATGTACCAGGAGGTTTGTACTGGGATGTATCAGGAGGTTTGAAATGGGATGTATCAGGAGGTTTGTACTGAGATGTATCAGGAGGTTTGTATTGGGATGTATCAGGAGGTTTGTACTGGGATGTATCAGGAGGTTTGTACTGGGATGTATCAGGAGGTTTGTACTGAGATGTATCAGGAGGTTTGTACTAAGATGTATCAGGAGGTTTGTACTGGGATGTATCAGGAGGTTTGTACTGGGATGTATCAGGAGGTTTGAACTGGGATGTATCAGGAAGTTTGTACTGGGATGTATCAGGAGGTTTGTACTGAGATGTATCAGGAGGTTTGTACTAAGATGTATCAGGCGGTTTGTACTGGGATGTATCAGGAGGTTTGTACTGGGATGTATCAGGAGGTTTGTACTGGAATGTATCAGGAGGTTTGAAATGGGATGTATCAGGAGGTTTGTACTGGGATGTATCAGGAGGTTTGTACTGGGATATATCAGGAGGTTTGTACTGAGATGTATCAGGAGGTTTGTACTGGGATGTATCAGGAGGTTTGTATTGGGATGTACCAGGAGGTTTGTACTGGGATGTATCAGGAGGTTTGTACTGGGATGTATCAGGAGGTTTGTACTGGGATGTATCAGGAGGTTTGTACTGAGATGTATCAGGAGGTTTGTACTGGGATGTATCAGGACGTTTGTACAGGGATGTATCAGGAGGTTTGTACTGAGATTTATAAGGAGGTTTGTACTGGGATGTATCAGGAGGTTTGCACCGGGATGTACCAGGCGGTTTGTACTGGGATGTATCAGGAGGTTTGTACTAAGATGTATCAGGAGGTTTGTACTGGGATGTATCAGGAGGTTTGCACTGGGATGTATCAGGAGGTTTGAACTGGGATGTATCAGGAGGTTTGTACTGGGATGTATCAGGAGGTTTGTTCTGAGATGTATCAGGAGGTTTGTACTAAGATGTATCAGGAGGTTTGTACTGGGATGTATCAGGAGGTTTGTACTGGGATGTATCAGGAGGTTTGCACCGGGATGTACCAGGCGGTTTGTACTGGGATGTATCAGGAGGTTTGTACTGGGATGTATCAGGAGGTTTGTACTGGGATGTTTCAGGAGGTTTGTACTGGGATGTACCAGGAGGTTTGTACTGGGATGGATCAGGAGGTTTGTACTGAGATGTATCAGGAGGTTTGTACTGGGATGTATCAGGAGGTTTGTACTGGGATGTATCAGGAGGTTTGTTCTGGGATGTATCAGGAGGTTTGTACTGGGATGTATCAGGAGGTTTGTACTGGGATGTATCAGGAGGTTTGTACTGGGATGTATCAGGAGGTTTGTACTGGGATGTATCAGGAGGTTTGTACTGGGATGTATCAGGAGGTTTGTACTGGGATGTATCAGGAGGTTTGTACTGGGATGTATCAGGAGGTTTGTACTGGGATGTATCAGGAGGTTTGTACTAAAATGTATCAGGAGGTGTGTACTGGGATGTATCAGGAGGTTTGTACTGGGATGTATCAGGAGGTTTGTACTGGGATGTACCAGGAGGTTTGCACTGGGATGTATCAGGAGGTTTGTACTGGGATGTATCAGGAGGTTTGTACTGGGATGTATCAGGAGGTTTGTACTGGGATGTATCAGGAGGTTTGTACTGAGATGTATCAGGAGGTTTGTACTAAGATGTATCAGGAGGTTTGTACTGGGATGTACCAGGAGGTTTGTACTGGGATATATCAGGAGGTTTGTACTGGGATGTATCAGGAGGTTTGTACTGGGATGTATCAGGAGGTTTGCACTGGGATGTATCAGGAGGTTTGTACTGGGATGTATCAGGAGGTTTGTACTGAGATGTATCAGGAGGTTTGAACTGGGATGTATCTGGGATGTATCAGGGATGTATGAGGAGGTGTGTACTGGGATATATCAGGAGGTTTGTTCTGGTGTGTCAGGAAGTGTGTACTGGGATGGATCAGGAGGTTTGTACTGGGATGTATCAGGAGGTTTGTACTGGGATGTATCAGGAGGTTTGTACTGGGATGTATCAGGAGGTTTGCACTGGGATGTATCAGGAGGTTTGCACTGGGATGTATCAGGAGGTTTGTACTGGGATGTATCAGGAGGTTTGCACTGGGATGTATCAGGAGGTTTGTACTGGGATGTATCAGGAGGTTTGTACTGGGATGTATCAGGAGGTTTGTACTGGGATGTATCAGGAGGTTTGTACTGGGATGTATCAGGAGGTTTGTACTGGGATGTATCAGGGGGTTTGCACCGGGATGTACCAGGCGGTTTGTACCGGGATGTATCAGGAGGTTTGTATTGGGATGTATCAGGAGGTTTGTACTGGGATGTATCAGGAGGTTTGTACTGGGATGTATCAGGAGGTTTGTACTGGGATGTATCAGGAGGTTTGTACTGAGATGTATCAGGAGGTTTGTATTGGGATGTACCAGGAGGTTTGTACTGGGATGTATCAGGAGGTTTGAAATGGGATGTATCAGAAGGTTTGTACTGGGATGTATCAGGAGGTTTGTACTGGGATGTATCAGGAGGTTTGTACTGGGATGTATCAGGAGGTTTGTACTGGGATGTATCAGGAGGTTTGTATTGGGATGTACCAGGCGGTTTGTACTGGGATGTATCAGGAGGTTTGAACTGGGATGTATCAGGAGGTTTGTACACGGATGTATCAGGAGGTTTGTACTGGGATGTATCAGGAGGTTTGTACTGAGATGTATCAGGAAATTTGTACTGGGATGTATCAGGAGGTTTGTACTGGGATGTATCAGGAGGTTTGTACTGGGATGTATCAGGAGGTTTGTACTGAGATGTATCAGGAGGTTTGTACTGGGATGTATCAGGAGGTTTGTACTGGGATGTATCAGGAGGTTTGTACTGGGATGTATCAGGAGGTTTGTACTGGGATGTATCAGGAGGTTTGTACTGGGATGTGTCAGGAGGTTTGTACTGGGATGTACCAGGAGGTTTGTACTGGGATGTATCAGGAGGTTTGTACTGGGATGTATCAGGAGGTTTGTACTGGGATGTATCAGGAGGTTTGTACTAAGATGTATCAGGAGGTTTGTACTGGGATGTATCAGGAGGTTTTTACTGGGATGTACCGGGAGGTTTGTACTGGGATGTATCAGGAGGTGTGTACTGGGATGTATCAGGAGGTTTGTACTGGGATGTATCAGGAGGTTTGTACTGAGATGTATCAGGAGGTTTGTACTGGGATGTATCAGGAGGTTTGTACTGGGATGTATCAGGAGGTTTGCACCGGGATGTACCAGGCGGTTTGTACTGGGATGTATCAGGAGGTTTGTACTGGGATGTATCAGCAGGTTTTGTACTGGGATGTATCAGGAGGTTTGTACTGGGATGTACCAGGAGGTTTGAACTGGGATGTATCAGGAGGTTTGTACTGAGATGTATCAGGAGGTTTGTACTGGGATGTATCAGGAGGTTTGTACTGGGATGTTTCAGGAGGTTTGTACTGGGATGTACCAGGAGGTTTGTACTGGGATGTATCAGGAGGTTTGTACTGAGATGTATCAGGAGGTTTGTACTGGGATGTATCAGGAGGTTTGTACTGGGATGTATCAGGAGGTTTGTTCTGGGATGTATCAGGAGGTTTGTACTGGGATGTATCAGGAGGTTTGTACTGGGATGTATCAGGAGGTTTGTACTGGGATGTATCAGGAGGTTTGTACTGGGATGTATCAGGAGGTTTGTACTGAGATGTATCAGGAGGTTTGTATTGGGATGTACCAGGAGGTTTGTACTGGGATGTATCAGGAGGTTTGAAATGGGATGTATCAGGAGGTTTGTACTGAGATGTATCAGGAGGTTTGTACTGGGATGTATCAGGAGGTTTGTACTGGGATGTATCAGGAGGTTTGTACTGGGATGTATCAGGAGGTTTGTACTGAGATGTATCAGGAGGTTTGTATTGGGATGTACCAGGAGGTTTGTACTGGGATGTATCAGGAGGTTTGTACTGGGATGTATCAGGAGGTTTGTACTGGGATGTATCAGGAGGTTTGTACTGAGATGTATTAGGAGGTTTGTATTGGGATGTACCAGGAGGTTTGTACTGGGATGTATCAGGAGGTTTGAAATGGGATGTATCAGGAGGTTTGTACTGGGATGTATCAGGAGGTTTGTACTGGGATGTATCAGGAGGTTTGTACTGGGATGTACCAGGCGGTTTGTATTGGGATGTACCAGGCGGTTTGTACTGGGATGTATCAGGAGGTTTGAACTGGGATGTATCAGGAGGTTTGTACTGGGATGTATCAGGAGGTTTGTACTGGGATGTATCAGGAGGTTTGTACTGAGATGTATCAGGAAATTTGTACTGGGATGTATCAGGAGGTTTGTACTGGGATGTATCAGGAGGTTTGTACTGGGATGTATCAGGAGGTTTGTACTGAGATGTATCAGGAGGTTTGTACTGGGATGTATCAGGAGGTTTGTACTGGGATGTATCAGGAGGTTTGTACTGGGATGTATCAGGAGGTTTGTACTGGGATGTATCAGGAGGTTTGTACTGGGATGTGTCAGGAGGTTTGTACTGGGATGTACCAGGAGGTTTGTACTGGGATGTATCAGGAGGTTTGTACTGGGATGTATCAGGAGGTTTGTACTGGGATGTATCAGGAGGTTTGTACTAAGATGTATCAGGAGGTTTGTACTGGGATGTATCAGGAGGTTTTTACTGAGATGTACCGGGAGGTTTGTACTGGGATGTATCAGGAGGTGTGTACTGGGATGTATCAGGAGGTTTGTACTGGGATGTATCAGGAGGTTTGTACTGAGATGTATCAGGAGGTTTGTACTGGGATGTATCAGGAGGTTTGTACTGGGATGTATCAGGAGGTTTGCACCGGGATGTACCAGGCGGTTTGTACTGGGATGTATCAGGAGGTTTGTACTGGGATGTATCAGGAGGTTTGTACTGGGATGTATCAGGAGGTTTGTACTGGGATGTACCAGGAGGTTTGAACTGGGATGTATCAGGAGGTTTGTACTGAGATGTATCAGGAGGTTTGTACTGGGATGTATCAGGAGGTTTGCACTGGGATGTATCAGGAGGTTTGAACTGGGATGTATCAGGAGGTTTGTACTGGGATGTATCAGGAGGTTTGTACTGAGATGTATCAGGAGGTTTGTACTAAGATGTATCAGGAGGTTTGTACTGGGATGTATCAGGAGGTTTGTACTTGGATGTATCAGGAGGTTTGCACCGGGATGTACCAGGCGGTTTGTACTGGGATGTATCAGGAGGTTTGTACTGGGATGTATCAGGAGGTTTGTACTGGGATGTTTCAGGAGGTTTGTACTGGGATGTACCAGGAGGTTTGTACTGGGATGTATCAGGAGGTTTGTACTGAGATGTATCAGGAGGTTTGTACTGAGATGTATCAGGAGGTTTGTACTGGGATGTATCAGGAGGTTTGTTCTGGGATGTATCAGGAGGTTTGTACTGGGATGTATCAGGAGGTTTGTACTGGGATGTATCAGGAGGTTTGTACTGAGATTTATCAGGAGGTTTGTACTGGGATGTATCAGGAGGTTTGTACTGGGATGTACCAGGAGGTTTGTACTGGGATGTATCAGGAGGTTTGTACTGGGATGTATCAGGAGGTTTGTACTGGGATGTATCAGGAGGTTTGTACTGGGATGTATCAGGAGGTTTGTACTAAGATGTATCAGGAGGTTTGTACTGGGATGTATCAGGAGGTTTGTACTGGGATGTATCAGGAGGTTTGTACTGAGATGTATCAGGAGGTTTGTATTGGGATGTACCAGGAGGTTTGTACTGGGATGTATCAGGAGGTTTGAAATGGGATGTATCAGGAGGTTTGTACTGAGATGTATCAGGAGGTTTGTACTGGGATGTATCAGGAGGTTTGTACTGGGATGTATCAGGAGGTTTGTACTGGGATGTATCAGGAGGTTTGTACTGAGATGTATCAGGAGGTTTGTATTGGGATGTACCAGGAGGTTTGTACTGGGATGTATCAGGAGGTTTGTACTGGGATGTATCAGGAGGTTTGTACTGGGATGTATCAGGGGGTTTGCACCGGGATGTACCAGGCGGTTTGTACCGGGATGTATCAGGAGGTTTGTATTGGGATGTATCAGGAGGTTTGTACTGGGATGTATCAGGAGGTTTGTACTGGGATGTATCAGGAGGTTTGTACTGGGATGTATCAGGAGGTTTGTACTAAGATGTATCAGGAATTTGGAATGGGATGTATCAGGAGGTTTGTACTGGGATGTATCAGGAGGTTTGAACTGGGATGTATCAGGAGGTTTGTACTGGGATGTATCAGGAGGTTTGTACTGAGATGTATCAGGAGGTTTGTACTAAGATGTATCAGGAGGTTTGTACTGGGATGTATCAGGAGGTTTGTACTGGGATGTATCAGGAGGTTTGAACTGGGATGTATCAGGAGGTTTGTACTGGGATGTATCAGGAGGTTTGTACTGGGATGTATCAGGAGGTTTGTACTGGGATGTATCAGGAGGTTTGTACTGAGATGTATCAGGAGGTTTGTATTGGGATGTACCAGGAGGTTTGTACTGGGATGTATCAGGAGGTTTGAAATGGGATGTATCAGGAGGTTTGTACTGAGATGTATCAGGAGGTTTGTACTGGGATGTATCAGGAGGTTTGTACTGGGATGTATCAGGAGGTTTGTACTGGGATGTATCAGGAGGTTTGTACTGAGATGTATCAGGAGGTTTGTATTGGGATGTACCAGGAGGTTTGTACTGGGATGTATCAGGAGGTTTGAAATGGGATGTATCAGGAGGTTTGTACTGGGATGTATCAGGAGGTTTGTACTGGGATGTATCAGGAGGTTTGTACTGAGATGTATCAGGAGGTTTGTTCTGGGATGTATCAGGAGGTTTGTATTGGGATGTACCAGGAGGTTTGTACTGGGATGTATCAGGAGGTTTGTACTGGGATGTATCAGGAGGTTTGTACTGGGATGTATCAGGAGGTTTGCACTGGGATGTATCAGGAGGTTTGTACTGGGATGTATCAGGAGGTTTGCACTGGGATGTATCAGGAGGTTTGCACCGGGATGTACCAGGCGGTTTGTACTGGGATGTATCAGGAGGTTTGTACTGGGATGTTTCAGGAGGTTTGTACTGGGATGTACCAGGAGGTTTGTACTGGGATGTACCAGGAGGTTTGTACTGGGATGTATCAGGAGGTTTGTACTGAGATGTATCAGGAGGTTTGTACTGGGATGTATCAGGAGGTTTGTTCTGGGATGTATCAGGAGGTTTGTACTGGGATGTATCAGGAGGTTTGTACTGGGATGTATCAGGAGGTTTGTACTGAGATGTATCAGGAGGTTTGTACTGGGATGTATCAGGAGGTTTGTACTGGGATGTACCAGGAGGTTTGTACTGGGATGTATCAGGAGGTTTGTACTGGGATGTATCAGGAGGTTTGTACTGGGATGTATCAGGAGGTTTGTACTGGGATGTATCAGGAGGTTTGTACTAAGATGTATCAGGAGGTTTGTACTGGGATGTATCAGGAGGTTTGTACTGGGATGTATCAGGAGGTTTGTACTGGGATGTACCAGGAGGTTTGCACTGGGATGTATCAGGAGGTTTGTACTGGGATGTATCAGGAGGTTTGTACTGGGATGTATCAGGAGGTTTGTACTGGGATATATCAGGAGGTTTGTTCTGGTGTGTCAGGAAGTGTGTACTGGGATGTATCAGGAGGTTTGTACTGGGATGTATCAGGAGGTTTGTACTGGGATGTATCAGGAGGTTTGTACTGGGATGTATCAGGAGGTTTGCACTGGGATGTATCAGGAGGTTTGTACTGGGATGTGTCAGGGATGTATCAGGAGGTTTGTACTGGGATGTATCAGGAGGTTTGTACTGGGATGTATCAGGAGGTTTGTACTGGGATATATCAGGAGGTTTGTTCTTGTGTGTCAGGAAGTGTGTACTGGGATGTACCAGGAGGTTTGTACTGGGATGTATCAGGAGGTTTGTACTGGGATGTATCAGGAGGTTTGTACTGGGATGTATCAGGAGGTTTGCACTGGGATGTATCAGGAGGTTTGTACTGGGATGTATCAGGAGGTTTGTACTGGGATGTATCAGGAGGTTTGTACTGGGATGTATCAGGAGGTTTGTACTGGGATGTATCAGGAGGTTTGTACTGGGATGTATCAGGGGGTTTGCACCGGGATGTACCAGGCGGTTTGTACTGGGATGTATTAGGAGGTTTGTATTGGGATGTATCAGGAGGTTTGTACTGGGATGTATCAGGAGGTTTGTACTGGGATGTATCAGGAGGTTTGTACTGGGATGTATCAGGAGGTTTGTACTAAGATGTATCAGGAGGTTTGTACTGGGATGTATCAGGAGGTTTGTACTGGGATGTATCAGGAGGTTTGAACTGGGATGTATCAGGAGGTTTGTACTGGGATGTATCAGGAGGTTTGTACTGAGATGTATCAGGAGGTTTGTACTGGGATGTATCAGGAGGTTTGTATTGGGATGTACCAGGAGGTTTGTACTGGGATGTATCAGGAGGTTTGTACTGGGATGTATCAGGAGGTTTGTACTGAGATGTATCAGGAGGTTTGTACTAAGATGTATCAGGAGGTTTGTATTGGGATGTACCAGGAGGTTTGTACTGGGATGTATCAGGAGGTTTGAAATGGGATGTATCAGGAGGTTTGTACTGGGATGTATCAGGAGGTTTGTACTGGGATGTATCAGGAGGTTTGTACTGAGATGTATCAGGAGGTTTGTACTGGGATGTATCAGGAGGTTTGTACTGGGATGTACCAGGAGGTTTGTACTGGGATGTATCAGGAGGTTTGTACTGGGATGTATCAGGAGGTTTGTACTGGGATGTATCAGGAGGTTTGTACTGGGATGTATCAGGAGGTTTGTACTAAGATGTATCAGGAGGTTTGTACTGGGATGTATCAGGCGGTTTGTACTGGGATGTATCAGGATGTTTGTACTGGGATGTACCAGGAGGTTTGTACTGGGATGTATCAGGCGGTTTGTACTGGGATGTATCAGGAGGTTTGTACTGGGATGTATCAGGAGGTTTGTACTGGGATGTATCAGGAGGTTTGTACTGGGATGTATCAGGAGGTTTGTACTGGGATGTATCAGGAGGTTTGCACTGGGATGTATCAGGAGGTTTGTACTGGGATGTATCTGGGATGTATCAGGGATGTATCAGGAGGTTTGTACTGGGATGTATCAGGAGGTTTGTACTGGGATGTATCAGGAGGTTTGTACTGGGATATATCAGGAGATTTGTTCTGGTGTGTCAGGAAGTGTGTACTGGGATGTACCAGGAGGTTTGTACTGGGATGTATCAGGAGGTTTGTACTGGGATGTATCAGGAGGTTTGTACTGGGATGTATCAGGAGGTTTGCACTGGGATGTATCAGGAGGTTTGTACTGGGATGTATCAGGAGGTTTGTACTGGGATGTATCAGGAGGTTTGTACTGGGATGTATCAGGAGGTTTGTACTGGGATGTATCAGGAGGTTTGTACTGGGATGTATCAGGGGGTTTGCACCCGGATGTACCAGGCGGTTTGTACTGGGATGTATCAGGAGGTTTGTATTGGGATGTATCAGGAGGTTTGTACTGGGATGTATCAGGAGGTTTGTACTGGGATGTATCAGGAGGTTTGTACTGGGATGTATCAGGAGGTTTGTACTGGGATGTATCAGGAGGTTTGAACTGGGATGTATCAGGAGGTTTGTACTGGGATGTATCAGGAGGTTTGTACTGGGATGTATCAGGAGGTTTGTACTGGGATGTATCAGGAGGTTTGTACTGAGATGTATCAGGAGGTTTGTATTGGGATGTACCAGGAGGTTTGTACTGGGATGTATCAGGAGGTTTGAAATGGGATGTATCAGGAGGTTTGTACTGAGATGTATCAGGAGGTTTGTACTGGGATGTATCAGGAGGTTTGTACTGGGATGTATCAGGAGGTTTGTACTGGGATGTATCAGGAGGTTTGTACTGAGATGTATCAGGAGGTTTGTATTGGGATGTACCAGGAGGTTTGTACTGGGATGTATCAGGAGGTTTGTACTGGGATGTACCAGGAGGTTTGTACTGGGATGTATCAGGAGGTTTGTACTGAGATGTATCAGGAGGTTTGTACTGGGATGTATCAGGAGGTTTGTACTGGGATGTATCAGGAGGTTTGTACTGGGATGTTTCAGGAGGTTTGTACTGGGATGTACCAGGAGGTTTGTACTGGGATGTATCAGGAGGTTTGTACTGAGATGTATCAGGAGGTTTGTACTGGGATGTATCAGGAGGTTTGTACTGGGATGTATCAGGAGGTTTGTTCTGGGATGTATCAGGAGGTTTGTACTGGGATGTATCAGGAGGTTTGTACTGGGATGTATCAGGAGGTTTGTACTGAGATGTATCCGGAGGTTTGTACTGGGATGTATCAGGAGGTTTGTACTGGGATGTACCAGGAGGTTTGTACTGGGATGTATCAGGAGGTTTGTACTGGGATGTATCAGGAGGTTTGTACTGGGATGTATCAGGAGGTTTGTACTGGGATGTATCAGGAGGTTTGTACTAAGATGTATCAGGAGGTTTGTACTGGGATGTATCAGGAGGTTTGTACTGGGATGTATCAGGAGGTTTGTACACGGATGTATCAGGAGGTTTGTACTGGGATATATCAGGAGGTTTGTACTGGGATGTATCAGGAGGTTTGTACTGGGATATATCAGGAGGTTTGTTTTGGTGTGTCAGGAAGTGTGTACTGGGATGTATCAGGAGGTTAGTACTGGGATGTAACAGGAGGTTTGTACTGGGATGTATCAGGAGGTTTGTACTGGGATGTATCAGGAGGTTTGCACTGGGATGTATCAGGAGGTTTGTACTGGGATGTATCTGGGATGTATCAGGGATGTATCAGGAGGTTTGTACTGGGATGTATCAGGAGGTTTGTACTGGGATGTATCAGGAGGTTTGTACTGGGATATATCAGGAGGTTTGTTCTGGTGTGACAGGAAGTGTGTACTGGGATGTACCAGGAGGTTTGTACTGGGATGTATCAGGAGGTTTGTACTGGGATGTATCAGGAGGTTTGTACTGGGATGTATCAGGAGGTTTGCACTGGGATGTATCAGGAGGTTTGTACTGGGATGTATCAGGAGGTTTGTACTGGGATGTATCAGGAGGTTTGTACTGGGATGTATCAGGAGGTTTGTACTGGGATGTATCAGGAGGTTTGTACTGGGATGTATCAGGGGGTTTGCACCGGGATGTACCAGGCGGTTTGTACTGGGATGTATCAGGAGGTTTGTATTGGGATGTATCAGGAGGTTTGTACTGGGATGTATCAGGAGGTTTGTACTGGGATGTATCAGGAGGTTTGTACTGGGATGTATCAGGAGGTTTGTACTGGGATGTATCAGGAGGTTTGTACTGGGATGTATCAGGAGGTTTGTACTGGTATGTATCAGGAGGTTTGTACTGGGATGTATCAGGAGGTTTGTACTGAGATGTATCAGGAGGTTTGTACTGAGATGTATCAGGAGGTTTGTACTAAGATGTATCAGGAGGTTTGTACTTGGATGTATCAGGAGGTTTGAACTGGGATGTATCAGGAGGTTTGTACTGGGATGTATCAGGAGGTTTGTACTGGGATGTATCAGGAGGTTTGTACTGGGATGTATCAGGAGGTTTGTACTGAGATGTATCAGGAGGTTTGTATTGGGATGTACCAGGAGGTTTGTACTGGGATGTATCAGGAGGTTTGAAATGGGATGTATCAGGAGGTTTGTACTGAGATGTATCAGGAGGTTTGTACTGGGATGTATCAGGAGGTTTGTACTGGGATGTATCAGGAGGTTTGTATTGGGATGTACCAGGAGGTTTGTACTGGGATGTATCAGGAGGTTTGTACTGGGATGTATCAGGAGGTTTGTACTGAGATGTATCAGGAGGTTTGTACTAAGATGTATCAGGAGGTTTGTATTGGGATGTACCAGGAGGTTTGTACTGGGATGTATCAGGAGGTTTGAAATGGGATGTATCAGGAGGTTTGTACTGGGATGTATCAGGAGGTTTGTACTGGGATGTATCAGGAGGTTTGTACTGAGATGTATCAGGAGGTTTGTACTGGGATGTATCAGGAGGTTTGTACTGGGATGTACCAGGAGGTTTGTACTGGGATGTATCAGGAGGTTTGTACTGGGATGTATCAGGAGGTTTGTACTGGGATGTATCAGGAGGTTTGTACTGGGATGTATCAGGAGGTTTGTACTAAGATGTATCAGGAGGTTTGTACTGGGATGTATCAGGCGGTTTGTACTGGGATGTATCAGGATGTTTGTACTGGGATGTACCAGGAGGTTTGTACTGGGATGTATCAGGCGGTTTGTACTGGGATGTATCAGGAGGTTTGTACTGGGATGTATCAGGAGGTTTGTACTGGGATGTATCAGGAGGTTTGTACTGGGATGTATCAGGAGGTTTGTACTGGGATGTATCAGGAGGTTTGCACTGGGATGTATCAGGAGGTTTGTACTGGGATGTATCTGGGATGTATCAGGGATGTATCAGGAGGTTTGTACTGGGATGTATCAGGAGGTTTGTACTGGGATGTATCAGGAGGTTTGTACTGGGATATATCAGGAGATTTGTTCTGGTGTGTCAGGAAGTGTGTACTGGGATGTACCAGGAGGTTTGTACTGGGATGTATCAGGAGGTTTGTACTGGGATGTATCAGGAGGTTTGTACTGGGATGTATCAGGAGGTTTGCACTGGGATGTATCAGGAGGTTTGTACTGGGATGTATCAGGAGGTTTGTACTGGGATGTATCAGGAGGTTTGTACTGGGATGTATCAGGAGGTTTGTACTGGGATGTATCAGGAGGTTTGTACTGGGATGTATCAGGGGGTTTGCACCCGGATGTACCAGGCGGTTTGTACTGGGATGTATCAGGAGGTTTGTATTGGGATGTATCAGGAGGTTTGTACTGGGATGTATCAGGAGGTTTGTACTGGGATGTATCAGGAGGTTTGTACTGGGATGTATCAGGAGGTTTGTACTGGGATGTATCAGGAGGTTTGAACTGGGATGTATCAGGAGGTTTGTACTGGGATGTATCAGGAGGTTTGTACTGGGATGTATCAGGAGGTTTGTACTGGGATGTATCAGGAGGTTTGTACTGAGATGTATCAGGAGGTTTGTATTGGGATGTACCAGGAGGTTTGTACTGGGATGTATCAGGAGGTTTGAAATGGGATGTATCAGGAGGTTTGTACTGAGATGTATCAGGAGGTTTGTACTGGGATGTATCAGGAGGTTTGTACTGGGATGTATCAGGAGGTTTGTACTGGGATGTATCAGGAGGTTTGTACTGAGATGTATCAGGAGGTTTGTATTGGGATGTACCAGGAGGTTTGTACTGGGATGTATCAGGAGGTTTGTACTGGGATGTACCAGGAGGTTTGTACTGGGATGTATCAGGAGGTTTGTACTGAGATGTATCAGGAGGTTTGTACTGGGATGTATCAGGAGGTTTGTACTGGGATGTATCAGGAGGTTTGTACTGGGATGTTTCAGGAGGTTTGTACTGGGATGTACCAGGAGGTTTGTACTGGGATGTATCAGGAGGTTTGTACTGAGATGTATCAGGAGGTTTGTACTGGGATGTATCAGGAGGTTTGTACTGGGATGTATCAGGAGGTTTGTTCTGGGATGTATCAGGAGGTTTGTACTGGGATGTATCAGGAGGTTTGTACTGGGATGTATCAGGAGGTTTGTACTGAGATGTATCCGGAGGTTTGTACTGGGATGTATCAGGAGGTTTGTACTGGGATGTACCAGGAGGTTTGTACTGGGATGTATCAGGAGGTTTGTACTGGGATGTATCAGGAGGTTTGTACTGGGATGTATCAGGAGGTTTGTACTGGGATGTATCAGGAGGTTTGTACTAAGATGTATCAGGAGGTTTGTACTGGGATGTATCAGGAGGTTTGTACTGGGATGTATCAGGAGGTTTGTACACGGATGTATCAGGAGGTTTGTACTGGGATATATCAGGAGGTTTGTACTGGGATGTATCAGGAGGTTTGTACTGGGATATATCAGGAGGTTTGTTCTGGTGTGTCAGGAAGTGTGTACTGGGATGTATCAGGAGGTTAGTACTGGGATGTAACAGGAGGTTTGTACTGGGATGTATCAGGAGGTTTGTACTGGGATGTATCAGGAGGTTTGCACTGGGATGTATCAGGAGGTTTGTACTGGGATGTATCTGGGATGTATCAGGGATGTATCAGGAGGTTTGTACTGGGATGTATCAGGAGGTTTGTACTGGGATGTATCAGGAGGTTTGTACTGGGATATATCAGGAGGTTTGTTCTGGTGTGACAGGAAGTGTGTACTGGGATGTACCAGGAGGTTTGTACTGGGATGTATCAGGAGGTTTGTACTGGGATGTATCAGGAGGTTTGTACTGGGATGTATCAGGAGGTTTGCACTGGGATGTATCAGGAGGTTTGTACTGGGATGTATCAGGAGGTTTGTACTGGGATGTATCAGGAGGTTTGTACTGGGATGTATCAGGAGGTTTGTACTGGGATGTATCAGGAGGTTTGTACTGGGATGTATCAGGGGGTTTGCACCGGGATGTACCAGGCGGTTTGTACTGGGATGTATCAGGAGGTTTGTATTGGGATGTATCAGGAGGTTTGTACTGGGATGTATCAGGAGGTTTGTACTGGGATGTATCAGGAGGTTTGTACTGGGATGTATCAGGAGGTTTGTACTGGGATGTATCAGGAGGTTTGTACTGGGATGTATCAGGAGGTTTGTACTGGTATGTATCAGGAGGTTTGTACTGGGATGTATCAGGAGGTTTGTACTGAGATGTATCAGGAGGTTTGTACTGAGATGTATCAGGAGGTTTGTACTAAGATGTATCAGGAGGTTTGTACTTGGATGTATCAGGAGGTTTGAACTGGGATGTATCAGGAGGTTTGTACTGGGATGTATCAGGAGGTTTGTACTGGGATGTATCAGGAGGTTTGTACTGGGATGTATCAGGAGGTTTGTACTGAGATGTATCAGGAGGTTTGTATTGGGATGTACCAGGAGGTTTGTACTGGGATGTATCAGGAGGTTTGAAATGGGATGTATCAGGAGGTTTGTACTGAGATGTATCAGGAGGTTTGTACTGGGATGTATCAGGAGGTTTGTACTGGGATGTATCAGGAGGTTTGTACTGGGATGTATCAGGAGGTTTGTACTGAGATGTATCAGGAGGTTTGTATTGGGATGTACCAGGAGGTTTGTACTGGGATGTATCAGGAGGTTTGAAATGGGATGTATCAGGAGGTTTGTACTGGGATGTATCAGGAGGTTTGTACTGGGATGTATCAGGAGGTTTGTACTGGGATGTATCAGGAGGTTTGTACTGGGATGTATTAGGAGGTTTGTACTGAGATGTATCAGGAGGTTTGTACTGGGATGTATCAGGAGGTTTGTACTGGGATGTATCAGGAGGTTTGTACTGAGATGTATCAGGAGGTTTGTATTGGGATGTACCAGGAGGTTTGTACTGGGATGTATCAGGAGGTTTGTACTGGAATGTATCAGGAGGTTTGTACTGAGATGTATCAGGAGGTTTGTACTGGGATGTATCAGGGGGTTTGCACCGGGATGTACCAGGCGGTTTGTACTGGGATGTATCAGGAGGTTTGTATTGGGATGTATCAGGAGGTTTGTACTGGGATGTATCAGGAGGTTTGTACTGGGATGTATCAGGAGGTTTGTACTGAGATGTATCAGGAGGTTTGTATTGGGATGTACCAGGAGGTTTGTACTGGGATGTATCAGGAGGTTTGAAATGGGATGTATCAGGAGGTTTGTACTGGGATGTATCAGGAGGTTTGTACTGGGATGTATCAGGAGGTTTGTACTGGGATGTATCAGGAGGTTTGTACTGGGATGTATCAGGAGGTTTGTACTGAGATGTATCAGGAGGTTTGTACTGGGATGTATCAGGAGGTTTGTACTGGGATGTATCAGGAGGTTTGTACTGGGATGTATCAGGAGGTTTGTACTGAGATGTATCAGGAGGTTTGTATTGGGATATACCAGGAGGTTTGTACTGGGATGTTTCAGGAGGTTTGTACTGGGATGTATCAGGAGGTTTGTACTGAGATGTATCAGGAGGTTTGTACTGGGATGTATCAGGGGGTTTGCACCGGGATGTACCAGGCGGTTTGTACTGGGATGTATCAGGAGGTTTGTATTGGGATGTATCAGGAGGTTTGTACTGGGATGTATCAGGAGGTTTGTACTGGGATGTATCAGGAGGTTTGTACTGGGATGTATCAGGAGGTTTGTACTAAGATGTATCAGGAGGTTTGTACTGGGATGTATCAGGAGGTTTGTACTGGGATGTATCAGGAGGTTTGAACTGGGATGTATCAGGAGGTTTGTACTGGGATGTATCAGGAGGTTTGTACTGAGATGTTTCAGGAGGTTTGTACTGGGATGTATCAGGAGGTTTGTATTGGGATGTACCAGGAGGTTTGTACTGGGATGTATCAGGAGGTTTGTACTGGGATGTATCAGGAGGTTTGTACTTGGATGTATCAGGAGGTTTGTACTAAGATGTATCAGGAGGTTTGTATTGGGATGTACCAGGAGGTTTGTACTGGGATGTATCAGGAGGTTTGAAATGGGATGTATCAGGAGGTTTGTACTGGGATGTATCAGGAGGTTTGTACTGGGATGTATCTGGGATGTATCAGGGATGTATCTGGGATGTATCTGGGATGTACTGGGATGTATCAGGAGGTTTGTATTGGGATGTATCAGGAGGTTTGTACTGGGATGTATCAGGAGGTTTGTACTGGGATGTATCAGGAGGTTTGTATTGGGATGTATCAGGAGGTTTGTACTGGGATGTATCAGGAGGTTTGTACTGGGATGTATCAGGAGGTTTGTACTGGGATGTATCAGGAGGTTTGTACTGGGATATATCAGGAGGTTTGTTCTGGTGTGTCAGGAAGTGTGTACTGGGATGTATCAGGAGGTTTGTACTGGGATGTATCAGGAGGTTTGTACTGGGATGTATCAGGAGGTTTGTACTGGGATGTATCAGGAGGTTTGCACTGGGATGTATCAGGAGGTTTGTACTGGGATGTATCTGGGATGTATCAGGGATGTATCTGGGATGTATCTGGGATGTACTGGGATGTATCAGGAGGTTTGTATTGGGATGTATCAGGAGGTTTGTACTGGGATGTATCAGGAGGTTTGTACTGGGATGTATCAGGAGGTTTGTACTGGGATGTATCAGGAGGTTTGTACTAAGATGTATCAGGAGGTTTGTACTGGGATGTATCAGGAGGTTTGTACTGGGATGTATCAGGAGGTTTGTATTGGGATGTACCAGGAGGTTTGTACTGGGATGTATCAGGAGGTTTGAAATGGGATGTATCAGGAGGTTTGTATTGAGATGTATCAGGAGGTTTGTACTGGGATGTATCAGGAGGTTTGTACTGGGATGTATCAGGAGGTTTGTACTGGGATGTATCAGGAGGTTTGTACTGAGATGTATCAGGAGGTTTGTATTGGGATGTACCAGGAGGTTTGTACTGGGATGTATCAGGAGGTTTGAAATGGGATGTATCAGGAGGTTTGTACTGGGATGTATTAGGAGGTTTGTACTGGGATGTATCAGGAGGTTTGTACTGAGATGTATCAGGAGGTTTGTACTGGGATGTATCAGGAGGTTTGTACTGGGATGTATCAGGAGGTTTGTACTGAGATGTATCAGGAGGTTTGTACTGGGATGTATCAGGAGGTTTGTACTGGGATGTATCAGGAGGTTTGTACTGGGATGTATCAGGAGGTTTGTACTGAGATGTATCAGGAGGTTTGTATTGGGATGTACCAGGAGGTTTGTACTGGGATGTATCAGGAGGTTTGAAATGGGATGTATCAGGAGGTTATTACTGGGATGTATCATGAGGTTTGTACTGGGATGTATCAGGAGGTTTGTACTGGGATGTATCAGGAGGTTTGTACTGGGATGTATCAGGAGGTTTGTATTGGGATGTACCAGGCGGTTTGTACTGGGATGTATCAGGAGGTTTGAACTTGGATGTATCAGGAGGTTTGTACTGGGATGTATCAGGAGGTTTGTACTGGGATGTATCAGGAGGTTTGTACTGAGATGTATCAGGAGGTTTGTACTGGGATGTATCAGGAGGTTTGTACTGGGATGTATCAGGAGGATTGTACTGGGATGTATCAGGAGGTTTGTACTGAGATGTATCAGGAGGTTTGTACTGGGATGTATCAGGAGGTTTGTACTGGGATGTATCAGGAGGTTTGTACAGGGATGTATCAGGAGGTTTGTACTGAGATTTATCAGGAGGTTTGTACTGGGATGTATCAGGAGGTTTGCACCGGGATGTACCAGGCGGTTCGTACTGGGATGTATCAGGAACATTGTACTGGGATGTATCAGGAGGTTTGTACAGGGATGTATCAGGAGGTTTGTACTGAGATTTATCAGGAGGTTTGTACTGGGATGTATCAGGAGGTTTGCACCGGGATGTACCAGGCGGTTTGTACTGGGATGTATCAGGAGGTTTGTACTGGGATATATCAGGAGGTTTGTACTCGGATGTACCAGGAGGTTTGTACTGGGATGTATCAGGAGGTTTGTACTGAGATGTATCAGGAGGTTTGTACTGGGATGTATCAGGAGGTTTGCACTGGGATGTATCAGGAGGTTTGAACTCGGATGTATCAGGAGGTTTGTACTGGGATGTATCAGGAGGTTTGTTCTGAGATGTATCAGGAAGTTTGTACTAAGATGTATCAGGAGGTTTGTACTGGGATGTATCAGGAGGTTTGTACTGGGATGTATCAGGAGGTTTGCACCGGGATGTACCAGGCGGTTTGTACTGGGATGTATCAGGAGGTTTGTACTGGGATGTATCAGGAGGTTTGTACTGGGATGTTTCAGGAGGTTTGTACTGGGATGTACCAGGAGGTTTGTACTGGGATGTATCAGGATGTTTGTACTGAGATGTATCAGGAGGTTTGTACTGGGATGTATCAGGAGGTTTGTACTGGGATGTATCAGGAGGTTTGTTCTGGGATGTATCAGGAGGTTTGTACTGGGATGTATCAGGAGGTTTGTACTGGGATGTATCAGGAGGTTTATACTGGGATGTATCAGGAGGTTTGTACTGGGATGTATCAGGAGGTTTTTTCTGGGATGTACCAGGAGGTTTGTACTGGGATGTATCAGGAGGTTTGTACTGGGATGTATCAGGAGGTTTGTAATAAGATGTATCAGGAGGTTTGTACTGGGATGTATCAGGAGGTTTGTACTGGGATGTACCAGGAGGTTTGTACTGGGATGTATCAGGAGGTTTGTACTGGGATGTATCAGGAGGTTTGTACTGGGATGTATCAGGAGGTTTGTACTGGGATGTATCAGGAGGTTTGTACTAAGATGTATCAGGAGGTTTGTACTGGGATGTATCAGGAGGTTTTTACTGGGATGTACCAGGAGGTTTGTACTGGGATGTATCAGGAGGTGTGTACTGGGATGTATCAGGAGGTTTGTACTGGGATGTATCGGGAGGTGTGTACTGGGATGTATCAGGAGGTTTGTACTGGGATGTATCAGGAGGTTTGTACTGGGATGTATCAGGAGGTTTGTACTGGGATGTACCAGGAGGTTTGTACTGGGATGAATCAGGAGGTTTGTACTGGGATGTATCGGGAGGTGTGTACTGGGATGTATCAGGAGGTATGTGGTAAGATGTATCAGGAGGTTTGTACTAGGATGTATGAAGTCTGTACTAGATATTTAGTTAGATGTTTAGTCATTTTAATTTCCCAGTTGACATTATGAATTTAGATGTCACCTCATATATCTAACTATCATAACTTATTCTATCAGTAAAGGTAACAGATGATCCGTGTCAGATGTACAATATCCATCAAATCTGTGCAGAGAAGAAATGCTCCAACATAATGGGCACGCCAACATGCAAGTAAGTCGTCAACTCTTAGCAGATCAAGAGAAATCAGTCAAATAGTCAACCTCCATTCAGCTGTATGCATGGGCTCGTTCAAGCCTTAGGACACAGATTCAACATGTCAATCTCCCATATTGGATTACATAATGAAAAGATTAGATCTCTCAGGTGTTTTCTTATGGTAAATGGTAATAAGTTCACCAAATATGCTCACTCTTTAATCCGATGCGAACTTATGATCTTATATTATCTACTTTCCTCCAGTTTGGTGGTTTAAAACAATATTAGCAAGTTGGTCTTATATCTTTATTGACCTGTATTTTTTAAAGAAATTTCCTGTCCATGTTGGAGGAAGTTGTTTTTATTTGCTCCGTTTCTCCTTCATGATTAAAGCGGTTTATTAAAAAAACATTCTTGCTCTTAAAGGTCAAAGGTTTCTTAAACATTGCTTGGCTATATGACTGTAAAATATTCTTCACTATGGTATAATGAGAATGTTCTTGACTTTGGAGAGGCCTAACTGAAATCCAATATGAGGGATCAAAAAGTTGAATAGAAATGCATTGAGACCGCATCCACACGTATTGTTTGGGGGGTAAACTCAATTGTGATTGGTTCAAGTTGCCTAAATAGTTCTTCAATTGGACAAGGTGCACAGTGCTTATATATCCCTCTGGCATCTGTGTTTGGATGAAATATTGCACCACTCTGCATTATGTGATTTTTTTCAAATGTTTTCAGAAAGAGACAGCAGGGATCTAAGAATAAACCTCTGGAGGGAACAAGACTGGCACTCATACTCATACTTATAATAGAAGTATTACTTATTGCATTTGTAATCATCAAATTATATAGCTATAATAAACATCAGTAAATAAAGACAATGTTATAGTGCTTCAGCCATATTTGCCTGTGTAGCAATCTTATTGGCCACCGAGCTCTCGTAATTATCATTTCTGCCCTTTTGTTTTACTATGTCCAGCCTTCTTTAAACTTGTATGTTAATGTAATTGAATGTATAAACATGTAAATATATAGCTAAACTAAAATCCTAAGAATGCTACTTTTGAAAATAATTGCCAGTGTTATGCAAATTCTCCAGTTTGTCGACTCATCGTACGGTTTAACATGAGTAGCTAATCAGTCCACGGTGTTGCTATAGTAATTGATAACGTTTGTGACGCTAATAAAGAATAAAGTATGATCATAAATAATAGAACTGTGTAATTGCAAATATATCTTTAAACATTGTTGCATTCAAAAAAGGAGATCAGTTCATCAACTGTCTTTGGGTATATAATGTGCACACCACCTACTGTAACATTGCTCTATGATGTAAGAGTATTGCATCCTTATGAAGGTCATTGTCTTTATTTACCATTATTAAAATAGAAAAGCACATTAATTATCAATATTCATTGGATTATCACATCATTGTAAATAAGGTTTAATATGTAAACTTTTAATGGGATTATCACATCATTGTAAATAAGGTTTAATATGGAAACTTTTAATGGGATGGGTACTGCAAAGAATTGCAAAACCCATTTTATTATTATATGTGCTGTAAATTACAGTTAAAAAGTTGTTAATTAAATCCAAGAATATTTGTATCAGTATCCATATTACCCGCAAACACATTACATATAATTATCAAGGTCACCTGGCCATAACAAACTGTGGTAAAGAAAGGTGTTGATGCTTTCACACCTGTGACAAAAGGTGGCCATTTTAACAGGTAGAAATTAATCCCACTTGGGCCTATTAATACTTATGATATAAGCCAGGCGATCAGGATTCTCAGCCATGTTGATTTGGTTAGCAGCGCTTTGTTTTGATTACAATGCTCCATTGTCCGGTCTATGCCTATCATTTTCAAAGAGAAAGGTAGGATAGTCATGCATTGGAAATCAGTCATCATATGCAAATATTCCTGCCCTTGGCTTTCCTCGGTCCATTTCAGTCAGTTTATTTTCATGGGTTTTTGCTTTTATTAATTTAATATATTTATTGACAGGAAAAGAGTATTAAAAACACAATAATAATAAGTAATAACAAAACAGCTTTATTTGAAAAAATATAATGTCACATCAACAATAAAGTTGGGAAGAGTGGATAACCCGTAGTACAAATGGGGATACTATTATCCTGTGTCCTTTGTCTGTGAGACGCTTAAAAAAATATACTCTCCAATATATAACTGTAGAAAACAGCAAACTTTACATCAGGATTGGTGTCAAAATGTTTACATCACTATTATCAAACATCACACAAATATTCTGGAAGTAACAACAATTATATGTATCAAGAGGCGACAAATATGGTTCATTTATGATTTAACAGACCTTTATGATTTAACAGACCAAAACCTAGCTCATTGCAAGAACTATATTCTGATAAATTTGCTAATGTTGGTCTGACATATGTCACAGTATGACTATCCTCCCTTAGATAGTTGGGCAGAAGACATTTAAATCACCAACGTCAATATGAGCTTAGTTTGATGGGAGAATGCATTGGCATATTAGACCCAGTGGTGTTTACAGGCATGTGGTCAGGACTGATGAATTGTCACAACATGTAGCATAAGTACAGTCCAAGTTTGTGCTCAAATGTGGATCCCCAAAAGAATTTGAGTGAGCAATCATGTCATGAGTGAAGTTAGACAGTTAAGAATCTGGGACAATTAGACTCACGCGCTTATGTCGTATGTCTCACACGTTAGATACCCCAAATATCTTGTGATAAAGACTGAGAGCATTAAGATATTAATAGAACTGTGAAGCTGGTAATCAGACCTTTCTAATGGGGTAATTTATAAATATATAGATTGCCTTGTTACATGCCAAACTGTAGTTATAACCATCAGAATATCAAACATCAAACACTTGAACTATAAAGGTCAACACCTTCCTTGAAAATGAGAAAATGAAAATTAGCCTCAGAAGTAGATTTTTCTAAGCTTTCTAATACATATTTCTTTAAGATATATCATTTTTATCTGGGTAGTCTGATGACATTTGTCAGTTGCTCATATTATGGTATCTGTCATATTCTCATGACTGAACCATGCTAAGGGAAATCCCTTTCATGGCTGGGATTTAACCCAATATGAGAGCAGAGACATTTAAATATCTCTGATGAGAGGTGCGCTTGCCCAGAGAGTTTTTTGAGGGATAATGATGATGATATGAAAAGCTTTTTTTTCTAAATAATTCCCATGGATAAATCACGTCTTATCCACATGAAAAATCCATGTCATTTTGCTTTGAATATTCTACCAAGTAAACTTAACAACAATTCTTTGGTCCCACTATTATCTTTTTAAAATTTCGTGCATCCAAATAAACTAAGGTAATAAGAACACAAGATATGACAATTGCAATAGCTGGTCCCACAAGAAACATGATGATTTGCAATTCGTTGAAGCCCATTAGTTCAAATATTTTTGTCTTGTCATCTGGATTATAGAAGCATTCGATGGTACTGTTCACTGGATAATCTTGCAATATGTCGACAACTCTGTCATAATTTTTACTTTTGCTGCTGTCACAAGTAGGGTGTACTGAACACTGTAAAATAGGACAAAATTTCAAAGATTCTTTTTACATGTATTTTAGACAATTTAGATTCTCTTGCCATATATATTACATAATCTTATTTTGATTTTGGGAATACTTTGCTATTTATTGTCACAGTTGCCTTGGACAATCCTCTATATGTGGCTTGATTATTAAACAATCTTATCTTTTCATTGAAATATATACAAACCGCTGATCCTAGGCCGGAATGTTTTCTTGCAAGCTGCGTGTTTGCTATACTTCCTGGGACATCAATCAAGGTAACCTCAATCTTGGAGCAGGGAAATGATGACCTTCAAATATAAAATTCATGTGCCAATACAATTGCTTTCGTCATCTATATTCTTCATGACATTTGTCATTCAAGTCACTGGTTGATTCGTGAGCTTTCATCACAGCTCAAGTATCTTTCATTTTCATTGTATTATTTTTCAGGATTTCTAATTTCCTAGTCGCTGAGATCTATCACAATTGTCATCCTTTTCAATCAAGATTTCTCATGCTTTTTATGCACAGGATGCTGCTACCGGATGTTTGGTGTTACATTGTCTTTGCTATCCTTTAAATTCTAATTTGGGATAATTTGATCAACAACATTTTCATCTCTATCTAGACTATATGAGGTCAGATATAGGCCTGTCACTGTGACTCAATGTGCAAATCCTTTTGAAGAGTGATTAGGGAACTTTATTTTGCATTATCACACAAACCACAGCCTTTGATAACCAGTCATAGAACACTTGCTGGAATGACAAAGTCAGTAACAGGTATCCACATTTTGCGACCATGAAGCATGACTGGGGTACGTCCAACTGGGTATCAAACCCAAAACATTTATATTTCTTACCAACTGAGACACATAGTGTGTGTGCTTGACACCAATTTGCCATTTTTCGGATTAGTCAATTGCTATTGGTCCTGCGTGTATTTTGTGTGCAAATGAAGAAGATACACAGAAACCTAGATAAACTCTATTTGGACTGACTGAAGGCATTTGAACAACAAACATTTTCAGTGTACTGAGCTGTACAATGGTATAATTGTGAAACACAAAATGACTATGATATGAGAGACACAAACATGGCTATGATGACTCATATGCCAAGCACCAGGCCATTTGCATCTATTAATGAGTTGTCGTGTCCCCATATAACGGTACTGCATAAAGGATCCACGTGCAGGGCTCAGGAGAAGGGACAGAGCTGATCACTCAGTTGTCGCACTCCTGCCATGCCATATACTGACCCAGACTCTGTGTCTGTATGTACTGTACACCACAGTGATAAACACATAGATTCGGCAGCCATTAGTCAGGTTGTCGGGTAGTAAGGGTGGTTTGGAATAATGGCCCGTAGAATTCCCTGAGGCTATTATATGATAGCCGAGACCCGTAATCGTTAGTTAACATAATTCCCTGGCATCAAATTGCTGCAGAAACTCGTCCATGAAGTTGGAAGGTATATTTGGAAATTGGGCCAAATATGGGTTTATATTGTTTCTACTCATCCGGGCTGGGTGGGAAAAATTCCATGGACAAGAAATGACCATGGCGGTCTTGAACATCTTGGAAGGTGACCCATTAACAAAGGGATCCAAGCCCCCCCCCCCATTGAGACAACAAGTTGGGGGGGGATTGTAACGTGCAATTTAATTGGTTAAAATTATCATCTGCTCTCGGAGAGAATTTAAATGGTAATTTATAAAGCAATTTTACAGATAATAGCAGCAAAGCTCTAAGGTCATTGGCCTATGTTTAAATATCAAAGAGTACTGGCTGGAATAAAAAGCAACTCAGTAGAAGATATCCACCTTCCTCCACCATGCGGCATGAAACTATTAATCAGCGATTTATAAATATATTAATATACTTCAAAGTGACATGCATTATATGTGTGTACATTTGCAACAAGTCAAGCCTATATTTGGTTAAGTAGACATCTCTCAAATAGAATGCCCACAGGAAGATCTCATCTTCAGTATAAAAAAGTACTTGTTTTCCTGCCTGATTATTTTAGACAAAAACTTAAAGTATTTACAGCTGCCAAAAGTAAATTAGATAATCTGTTTTGTATGATATTAACATGATTAACAGTACTTTTAATTATATTGGTTTTTTGGAAACATTGATGTTTTAGAAGCTATGCAGAAATCTATCTTTGTGATTTTCATAAAAGCGTATTGAATGTGAGACATGATAGGTTAAAGGTCACTGTTATAAATTCAACATGATACTTACCCACAGTTTTTACCACAGGAACAACCCTTTTTTCCCTCGGTCAGGTTTGCAAAATTCACTGTGCAGTTTGCTTCGACATATGTTAAGGCCTTATAATATGGGTCTGCAAAGGCAACTCCAAACCCAATTAACATACAAACTCCGCATAGGGCAATCATAGCAAACGTCCAGAACAAGCTATGATGGCATTGATGCGTGCATCTGGTTGTCCTGCTCTCCTGTGCTTGAGCATCTGAATCCTTGGGAGGAACTGGTGCTACTGAACTACTAAAGCCGTGGTTGTCCACCCCTTTCTGCTCATAACCCTCCTGGCCGCCATATTGTGTGTTGTAGTTCTGCATGATGCTTCATTCACCTGTAAACCAGTAGGATTATTAGAATAAAAGCAATCAGGCATCTTTTATTTCATGCATAGTTTGAGATATATGAATTGGCCTGATCTTTGGATCATCAGGAAAAAGTCTAGATAATAATAAAAGATTTACAAAACCATGCCTTGGTTACAAGTGTGATCATCGTCGCACCAAAAATATTGTAGTTTTTCCCTTTTTTAAGACTCCCCGTTTAAACTATCGCAAAATGAAATGATATCCCTGTGACCTTTACCCTAAGTCCAAGCTTCCAGCCATACAGAATCAATGCTTCATTACATGATGCAAGCCTGATATGAAAATTGTGAAATGGTGTATTTACGACCCTTACAGAAACTATGACCATATCATGTCGACTTTCAGGCCTTTTAACCAGTGTGAAAGCACCACTGCCGGCAGTGGGAGTCGAACCCACCACCTGCAAGCCTGACAACAGCATAGGGAACGAGGAAAGGAAATATAGTGCCGAGATTGTTTTATCAATGCAATCTGAATTTTCCTTTCTGTCATAAACAACTGAAGGGATAAGATCTGATCACAATCTTGGGTGATCAATTGAACAATAGGGGGTGCATAATTTCAAAACTTCCTGGACAATAATCTCATTTACAGGGTGTTTCACCACCCAATCACAGATTTTTTCTCATTTCTCGTGGAACACATAAGGTTCAAAGTTTCCAAAAATGATTTGCAATCATAGTATTGTATGGATCATTACTTATATAGGATATACCTAACTGGTTTTAATTCAATTGAGACATCATTTTGACAGAAATGTGGTGCAAGAGTTTTCAAACGACTAGATGGTACTTTTCAGTCACACATCATGCGATTCTACCGCATTTTGTCATATATTCAATTTATCAGACACAGTACTGATACAGATTTTGAAAATCTGGCATATTCAGAAATGTCATCATCCACATACTATAGAAAACTTCAGGAATTGCCCTCAACCTTTAAATTCATTTCCCTCATCTATCACCCAGCTCTACATGGCAAGGTAGAGTACTCTGCATGACAAGGTAGAGTACTCTGCATGGCAAGGTAGAGTCACTCTGCACAGCAAGGTAGAGTCACTCTGCATGGCAAGGTAGAGTCACTCTGTATGGCAAGGTAGAGTCACTCTGCATGGCAAGGTAGAGTCACTCTGCATGGCAAGGTAGAGTCACTCTGCATGGCAAGGTAGAGTCACTCAGCTCTGCACAGCAAGGTAAAGTCACTCTGGATGGCAAGGTAAAGTCACTCTGCATGGCAAGGTAGAGTCACTCTGCATGGCAAGGTAGAGTCACTCTGCATGGCAAGGTAGAGTACTCTGCATGGCAAGGTAGAGTCACTTTGCATGGCAAGGTAGTCACTATGGATGGCAAGGTAGAGTCACTCTGCATAGCAAGGTAGAGTCACTCTGCATGGCAAGGTAAAGTCACTCTGCATGGCAAGGTAGAGTCACTCTGCATGGCAAGGTAGAGTCACTCTGCATGGCAAGGTAAAGTCACTCTGCATGGCAAGGTAGAGTCACTCTGCATGGCAAGGTAGAGTCACTCTGCATGGCAAGGTAGAGTACTCTGCATGGCAAGGTAGAGTCACTTTGCATGGCAAGGTAGTCACTATGGATGGCAAGGTAGAGTCACTCTGCATAGCAAGGTAGAGTCACTCTGCATGGCAAGGTAGAGTCACTCTTGATGGCAAGGTAGAGTCACTCTTGATGGCAAGGTAGAGTCACTCAGCTCTGCATGGCAAGGTAGAGTCACCCAGCTCTGCATGGCAAGGTAGAGTCACTCTGGATGGCAAGGTAGAGTCACTGTGCATGGCAAGGTAGAGTCACTCAGCTCTGCATGGCAAGGTAGAGTCACTCAGCTCTGCATGGCAAGGTAGAGTCACTCAGCATGGCAAGGTAGAGTCACTCAGCATGGCAAGGTAGAGTCACTCTGCACAGCAAGGTAGAGTCACTCAGCATGGCAAGGTAGAGTCACTCTGCATGGCAAGGTAGAGTCACTCTGCATGGCAAGGTAGAGTCACTCAGCTCTGCATGGCAAGGTAGAGTCACTCAGCTCTGCATGGCAAAGTAGAGTCACCCAGCTCTGCATAGCAAGGTAGAGTCACTCTGCATGGTAAGGTAGGGTCACTCTTGATGGCAAGGTAGAGTCACTCAGCTCTGCATGGCAAAGTAGAGTCACCCAGCTCTGCATGGCAAGGTAAAGTCACTCTTGATGGCAAGGTAGAGTCACTGTGCATGGTAAGGTAGGGTCACTCTTGATGGCAAGGTAGAGTCACTCAGCTCTGCATGGCAAAGTAGAGTCACCCAGCTCTGCATAGCAAGGTAGAGTCACTCTGCATGGTAAGGTAGGGTCACTCTTGATGGCAAGGTAGAGTCACTCAGCTCTGCATGGCAAAGTAGAGTCACCCAGCTCTGCATAGCAAGGTAGAGTTACTCTGGATGGCAAGGTATAGTCACTGTGCATGGCAAGGTAGAGTCCCTCAGCTCTGCATGGCAAGGTAAAGTCACTCTTGATGGCAAGGTAGAGTCACTCTGCATGGCAAGGTAGAGTCACTCTGCATGGCAAGGTAGAGTCACTTTGCATGGCAAGGTAGAGTCACTATGGATGGCAAGGTAGAGTCACTCTGCATGGCAAGGTAGAGTCACTCTGCATGGCAAGGTAGAGACACTCTGCATGGCAAGGTAGAGTCACTATGGATGGCAAGGTAGAGTCACTCTGCCTGGCAAGGTAGCGTCACTCTGCATGGCAAGGTAGCGTCACTCTGCATGGCAAGGTAGAGTCACTCTGCATGGCAAGGTAGAGTCACTCTGTATGGCAAGGTAGAGTCACTCTGCATGACACTCATTTGGTGTTGTACTCACATTCGTAACAATGACACCAATTGGCCATGTATTAACATGTGCAAACTCCGTGCAAGCTGCTAAACAGAAGCTTGTACTTGGTGTGGTCACAGGTATGATGCTTGTTTAAAGCCAACTTTCATGTCAGGCCATGCCGATCATCAGTTTCATGGGTTGCATTTGTGAAAAGGTGTTCAACATGCAATTAATGTGTTCATGGACACATTTGGTTGGTAATTCGTTGAAAATGCAGGCAAATGTTTAACATACTAAATGGGAATGGAAAAATACATAGTAATGGAAATTAATGAAGGGAAAAAAGTTAAATTAACGGTTTGGTAAAACATATACTAGTAAATAAATCAGGTTGAAATGTCAGAGTTAGGGCAGTATCAATAATGTTTTCAATACTTTTCCTTAATGCAAACAATACATGACACCGATTATTGCAGGGACTGACATTAAAGTGCAATATAAACATGCATTGATCCTGTGGAGTGGTGTCTCAGATCTGCCTTGAAAATACATTAATGTCTGGATATAATTCCAGGCTATGCCGAGGAGAGTACATATCATTTAACAGTCATGGATTTGATGAACCCTCGTTCTTTCCAATTTGACTCTTGATGAATAACTTCAACCTATCAAATAGTCTAAACGTTTCAAACCTTCCAGAGCACAGAAGCTTATGTGCGGTTATGAAGCAAGACTGTTATAATGATCACTCCACTAGAACCTTGCCATTGCGTTGATTGGATTCCTTGCTATTGTGTTGATTATCATAGTTCCATTATTGAAGGTTTATGATGTAAATTTTGCTCTAGTTTTGTTACCTTGATTTTACACAAATGGAGATCTTCGTATGGCGATCTTCTTGTGCGTAAATTCACCGAATTCGTTAAATACATCCACAATGTGTGCAGTGTGTTCCAGTTACGTGTGTGAAGTTTGTTTCTCATGCACTGTTCGCAGTTCATTATTGAGATTTTTTTCTAAATTGATAATCATATTTTCCTGTTGATCATGTTTTCAATGGAGGTAAATGGAGGAAAGGACCGCAGGCATTAGGCATATACACTCATAGGAGGGATTGATGCCACAGTTGGTTGAGCAATGGATCTGTTCTTTACTTGAGTATATAAATGCAGGACGGGAGTTGGTGGGTTCTACTCTCACTGCTGGCAGTGTTACTTTCACGCTGGTTAACAGGTTTGTATGCGGTTTTAAAATTATTTCAGTAATTTCATATCGAGGCCTACATGTAGCAGATATAGTTATGCTCACTTGATTGTCTTGTCCATGAGCTGTCTGTCAAACCAAATGAAAAAATAGGGTTGATTTCAGCCATGTGTCACTTTGAATATTAGAAATCACCTTGTAGACGTCCATTGTGTTAAAAAAATCATTTATGGGACGCCCGTCACCCCCACCCCACCCCCCCCCCCAAAAAAAAAGAAGAAAAAAAACTCTCACTAAATATATATGATGTTTTTTCCCCCAAATATTTCAAATGACGTTTTATCTAATTATGATAAAATAAAAGTTGCATGTAGAGCCATTTGGTAACCGTCTAATATATCAGGAAAATATTCTTTGACTAGCATTAGGGTACTCGTGTGAACCCTCACAAAAAATATGGCCTTTGAATAATTCACCTTTGCCAATTATTCGTCGCTTTGAATATCAAAACTCTTCTTTTTTGTAATTATGATATTCTAAAGGTTGTATGTGGCGCTCTCTTGTAACCGTCCATTGTGCCGGGAAAATATTTTAAGACTTTGGCGATATTTTAATTCACCTGTGGTAGTTTTTTCCCACTTCTTGTAATATGTTTTTGAATTTTCTTTATTTTCTTTAATTTAATGTCCCACAAAATACGGTTTGGTGATATTTTGAAGACAATTTTGCAAATATGTTGATAACCTCATTTATCATTTTATATAAATATGAATAATGAACTGTGAACAATAAATAAGCAACAAACTTCGCACACGTGTTGTAATGTTTGTTTTGTTTCAGGTGTTTGTTTTGTTTTGTGAAGCTGTGGCGCCGCCCATTTATTGATCGGTTTCAGTGGTGTAGCCAGGATTTTCTGAAGGGGGGGGGGGCTGAAATCTGGATATGTTGGTTCAGCCCCCTGCTACAGCCTCCTAGTCATTATCAGCCCCCTTCCTCCTTTGCAGCCCCACAAAGTACTAGTACAAAAAATTTTAATGTTGGGGGGGGGGAGGGGCTGTAGCCCCCTCAGCCCCCCCCCCCTGGCTACGCCACTGGGTTTAATATCAAACATCGCCTGCCGGTGGTGTGACGTATCCCAGGTCCCATGGTTCTGCGCAGTAAATTGAATGTAAATAGAACCAAGTTCACCGATCTCAAGTATTTAACCACGGAATAACACATCTATCAATATGGATTTATACGTTATATAAATGATAGTTACAGAGCCACAGGTTTAAAGTGGATTTCTTCAGAAAACTTTCATCTGGCATATATCCTATTATGGTGAAAACAGTCACAGGAAAGATAATTTTAATTGCTATATCGATATGAATTAATTCTATCTATTGCCATATTTACCAATTAGTGTGTAATATTACATAAATATGACAGAGATGCATTAGAGTTAAATAATTAAATGAAGGCTTAACGCATGTTTGATCTTGATCTCTTAGAATATTTCCACAATCCTGTAAAAATGATAGTTATGGAGCCATGCCATAGATCTATGATCATAAAAGTGATAGATACATAGCCATATGTTTTCAGCAGATTTCTTAATGTGTAAAATACATAAACATGACAGAGAAGCATTGGATTCAAATTATAAAATGAAGGGTTGACAGATGCTTGATTTTGAACTTTTAGAATATCATGTATTTATGATCATGTAAAAATGACAGTTACGGAGCCATATCTTCCAAGCAGACTTCCAAACAGATATCTCTCAAGTTGCATATTTGTGACTCAGTAACTCTTGACATTTATATAGAGCCTTAATTCAGGCATTATATGTAAGTGGAGCCACAAGGAAATCAGACATATATATCTACAAATATATACAATCTATAATATGCTCAATGTATGGATTATGTCAAATTGTCATAGCTTGAGAGCCAGTTAGTGTCTAATGTGCATAAACATCATAGAGATGCTCTTGATTCAAATGATTAGATAAAGGTTTAACTCATGCTTGATCCTGATCTCTTAGAATTACATTTATCTTGTGGCTCAATAACTCTTGAAATTTTGAAGTTGTGATCAATTAGGTTTTTAAGTTGGTCAGTGTGACTTAATTCAATAAAATATTCTGAAAACCCGAACAAAATATTTGTGAAGGATATATGTTGTGGCAATGTAAATGCTATTTTGAATGGTTTCCAAAAATGATGGTTTCCAAAAATGATGATTACAAAATTGTCTCCTGTCTCTCTGAAAATAGCTCAAGGTCACCCAATATAAAAGTTGTCTCAGCCCCTCAAAGGAGAGATCATATCATCCAAAAATTGATGTTGCTATGTTTTTGTGAAAATATAGCAATCACTATTAAAGTTGCTGTGTTGGTAATGAATGACCTTGGCCAAAGATCAAAAACAAATGCAGTGCAAAAATTATTTTGGCTTACATATATTTTGTATCTCTTCCTAATGACCAAGCATCAATGAAAGAGAAATGAGGAAATAAGACAAGAACAAAAAATCAGCTTGTGCTTACATAATTACATCTATTTCAAACCATACTACTCTAACGTGAAGGAATGAAAGATGCATTCCATTTTATCCTTTTAAACAAGTTTCAGAGCCATAAATAGTATATATATATATATATATATATATATATATATATATATATATATATATATATATATATATATATATATATATATATATATATATATATATACTTTTGATATACTATTAAACCCATTTGTATCATTTGGTTTGCAGAGAGCTCATGGATCTACACACCATAAATTATAATTTATCCCATTTGCAAAGACAGGTAGCTCTCACATATCCCATTACATGTTTTTTCCCTTAAGCCAAAATACCTGACAAAAAGAGGAAATCTCAGCTCAGGGTACCAGAGGCAGAGATTAAAAATATGAGTTGCAGAGAACACTTGCTTACTGTGATTAGTACTCAGATTAGTTGGGTGTGTGGTCATTTTCACATGTCTAAAATAGTGGACAAATCACTGCACACACATCTGAGCATTATTTCTCCACACATTTCTTCATTCAAATTGCAGTTTTATATGACAATTAAAATAATGATTGCAATATTTGATTTTTTAAATATAGAAATTCTAATTCTATATTGTTAATGGTGTTTAAACAACTGTGAAACTAGAGAATTATTTAGAGGCATTGACACCATTTACAGGTTTGTTTGTTTGTTTGTTTGGGGTTTTACATCACTTTCAACATTATTTCAGTTATTTCGTGATGAGACCTACTTGTAGCAGATATAATGCTGCCTCACTGAATTGTCATGTCGCAGGTCCTTGACATGACAACCCACCCGGTCACAGATTTACAAGGACAACGGGTTAACCCTTTGGCATGGGCCTCAGCTCATGTGGGAAATTGAATCATGAGTTCAATCTCGGCATGGCCGGGGTTCGAACCCACGACCTTTGGATCACCACAGAGGAACTGGTGTTAATCAGCTGGCGCTCTAACCAACTGCGCCACGGCCCGGGGCCTGACCATTTACAGGAAAGAGATGATCTTTGCACATGTGAGTTCATGCATTGTTGGCCGATCGCACTAGAAAACAAATACACAAAAAGGTGACATGTGGACGTTTAATAACAATTCTACCAATTAAACAGATTGCCTTCAAAATAAGAGTATCAATGGAAAAAAAGATAATCTAGATATTCAAGATATATATGAGCCTAAGTTTAGCACTGAATTTTGTTGTTGTTTTAAAGCATTGGTGAAACCTGGAAAGTTGCAGGCAATTTTACAGTGGTTTAAAGTATCTAAAAACAATATATGATCTTAAAATTGACATACATACAGGCTATCTGTCTGAAATCCACAAAATAACATCTGCTCTGAGAATTATGATTTCTTGTGACCACCGGGTACTGCCCGCAGTTCATTATTGAGATTTTTTTTTCTAAATTGATAATCATGTTTTCCTAATGATAATGTTTTCAATGGATGTGAATGGAGGAAAGGACCGCAGGCATTAGGCATATACACCCATAGGAGTGATTGATGCCACAGTTGGTAGAACAGTGGATCTGTTCTTAACTTGAGTATATAAGAGGAGGACGGGAGTTGGTGGGTTCTACTCTCACTGCTGGCAGTGTTACTGTCACACTGGTTATATAAGAGGAGTATGGGAGTTGGTGGGTTCTGCTCTCACTGCTGGCAGTGTTACTGTCACACTGGTTATATAAGAGGAGGACGGGAGTTGGTGGGTTCCACTCTCACTGCTGGCAGTGTTACTGTCACACTGGTTATATAAGAGGAGGACGGGAGTTGGTGGGTTCTACTCTCACTGCTGGCAGTGTTACTGTCACACTGGTTATATAAGAGGAGGACGGGAGTTGGTGGGTTCCACTCTCACTGCTGGCAGTGTTACTGTCACACTGGTTAACAGGCTTGTATGTGGTTTTAAAATTATTTCAGTAATTTCATATCGAGACCTACATGTAGCAGATACAGTTATGCTCATTTGATTGTCACGTCCATGAGCTGTCTGCAAACAAAATGATAAAAATAGGTTTGATCTCAGCCTTGTGTCACTTTGAATATTAGAAATCACATTGTAGATGTCCATTGTGTCCCATTTATGGGACGCCCGCCACACCCCCCCCCCCCCCACAAAAAAGAAACTCTCACTAAATATATGATGTTTTTCCCCCTAATATTTGAAATTACGTTTTATCTAATTATGATAAAATAAAAGTTGTATGTAGCGCCATTTTGTAACTGTCCAATATGTCAGGAAAATATTCTTTGACTAGCATTAGGGTACTCGTGTGAACCCTCACAAAAATATGGCCTATGAATAATTCACCTTTGCCAATTATTTTTCGCTTTGAATATCAAAACTCTTCTTTTTTGTAATTATGATATTCTAAAAGTTGTATGTGGCGCTTTCTTGTAACCGTCCATTGTGCCGGGAAAATATTTTAAGACTTTGGCGATATTTTAATTCACCTGTGGTAGTTTTTTTCCCACTTCATGTAATATGTTTTTGAATTTTCTTTATTTTCTTTAATTTAATGTCCCACAAAATACGGTCTGGTGATATTTTGAAGACATTTTTGCAAATATGTTTACAACCTCATTTATCATTTTATATAGATATGAATAATGAACTGTGAACAATAAATAAGCAACACACTTCGCACACGTGTTGTAAAGTTTGTTTTGTTTCAGGTGTTCTATTCAGCGAAGCTGTGGCGCCGCCCATTTATTGATCGGTTTCAGTGGTGTAGCCAGGATTTTCTGAAGGGGGGGGCTGAAATCTGGATATGTTGGTTCAGCCCCCTGCTACAGCCTCCTAGTCATTATCAGCCCCCTTCCTCCTTTGCAGCCCCACAAAGTACTAGTACAAAAAATTTTTTTTTAATGTTGGGGGGGGGGGGGGCTGTAGCCCCCTCAGCCCCCACCCTGGCTACGCCACTGGGTTTAATATCAAACATCGCCTGCCGGTGGTGTGACGTATCCCGGGTCCCATGGTTCTGCGCAGTAAATTGAATGCAAATAGAACCAAGTTCACCGATCTCAAGTATTTAACCACGGAATAACACATCTATCAATATGGATTTATACGTTATATAAATGATAGTTACAGAGCCACAGGTTTAAAGTGGATTTCTTCAGAAAACTCTCATCTGGCATATATCCTATTATGGTGAAAACAGTCACAGGAAAGATAATTTTAATTGCTATATCGATATGAATTAATTCTATCTATTACCATAATTACCAATTAGTGTGTAATATTACATAAATATGACAGAGATGCATTAGAGTTAAATAATTAAATGAAGGCTTAACGCATGTTTGATCTTGATCTCTTAGAATATTTCCACAATCCTGTAAAAATGATAGTTACGGAGCCATACCACAGATCTGTGATCATAAACAAGTGATAGATACATAGCCATATGTTTTCAGCAGATTTCTTAATGTGTAAAATACATAAACATGACAGAGAAGCATTGGATTCAAATTATAAAATGAAGGGTTGACAGATGCTTGATTTTGAACTTTTAGAATATCATGGATTTATGATCATGTAAAATTGACAGTTACAGTGCCATATCTTCCAAACAGACTTCCAAACAGATATCTCTCAAGTTGCATATTTGTGACTCAGTAACTCTTGACCTTTATATAGAGCCTTAATTCAGGCATTATATGTAAGTGGAGCCACAAGGAAATCAGACATATATATCTACAAATATATACAATCTATAATATGCTCAATGTATGGATTATGTCAAATTGTCATAGCTTGAGAGCCAGTTAGTGTCTAATGTACATAAACATCATAGAGATGCTCTTGATTCAAATGATTAGATAAAGGTTTAACTCATGCTTGATCCTGATCTCTTAGAATTACATTTATCTTGTGGCTCAATAACTCTTGAAATTTTGAAGTTGTGATCAATTAGGTTTTTAAGTTGGTCAGTGTGACTTAATTCAATAAAATATTCTGAAAACCCGAACAAAATATTTGTGAAGGATATATGTTGTGGCAATGTAAATGCTATTTTGAATGGTTTCCAAAAATCATGTTATGATGATTACAAAATTGTCTCCTGTCTCTCTGAAAATAGCTCAAGGTCACCCAATATAAAAGTTGTCTCAGCCCCTCAAAGGAGAGATCATATCATCCAAAAATTGATGTTGCTATGTTTTTGTGAAAATATAGCAATCACTATTAAAGTTGCTGTGTTGGTAATGAATGACCTTGGCCAAAGATCAAAAACAAATGCAGTGCAAAAATTATTTTGGCTTACATATATTTTGTATCTCTTCCTAATGACCAAGCATCAATGAAAGAGAAATGAGGAAATAAGACAAGAACAAAAAATCAGCTTGTGCTTACATAATTACATCTATTTCAAACCATACTACTCTAACGTGAAGGAATGAAAGATGCATTCCATTTTATCCTTTTAAACAAGTTTCAGAGCCATAAATAGTATATCAATTGTATATATATATATATATATATATATATATATATATATATATATACAATTGATATACTACTAAACCCATTTTTATCATTTGGTTTGCAGAGAGCTCATGGATCTACACACCATAAACTATAATTTATCCCATTTGCAAAGACAGGTAGCTCTCACATATCCCATTACGTGTTTTTCCCTTAAGCCAAAATACCTGACAAAAAGAGGAAATCTCAGCTCAGGGTACCAGAGGCAGAGATTAAAAATATGAGTTGCAGAGAACACTTGCTTACTGTGATTAGTACTCAGATTAGTTGGGTGTGTGGTCATTTTCACATGTCTAAAATAGTGGACAAATCACTGCACACACATCTGAGCATTATTACTCCACACATTTCTTCATTCAAATTGCAGTTTTATATGACAATTAAAATAATGATTGCAATATTTGATTTTTTAAATATAGAAATTCTAATTCTATATTGTTAATGGTGTTTAAACAACTGTGAAACTAGAGAATTATTTAGAGGCATTGACACCATTTACAGGAAAGAGATGATCTTTGCACATGTGAGTTCATGCATTGTTGGCCGATCGCACTAGAAAACAAATACACAAAAAGGTGACATGTGGACGTTTAATAACAATTCTACCAATTAAACAGATTGCCTTCAAAATAAGAGTATCAATGGAAAAAAAGATAATCTAGATATTCAAGATATATATATGAGCCTAAGTTTAGCACTGAATTTTGTTGTTGTTTTAAAGCATTGGTGAAACCTGGAAAGTTGCAGGCAATTTTACAGTGGTTTAAAGTATCTAAAAACAATATATGATCTTAAAATTGACATACATACAGGCTATCTGTCTGAAATCCACAAAATAACATCTGCTCTGAGAATTATGATTTCTTGTGACCACCGGGTACTGCCCGTACTAAACCGGAAATGTGTTGTGTGACCTTGACCTTTGAACTTTCAGAGGGCTCCGTAAGTCACAGGAGGTGTTGTTTAATTCTGTGTTCATATTGTACATTGACAAAATCGGAACAACACATTTTCGGCCATTTTTTTAAAATATTTAAACATAATATCGAACGTTGACACTTCACATACCAATAGAGTAAAGAAAGTCTTGGCTTTCATTTGGTGGTAGAAATATTAAAAACGGATGAATATTTTTGAAGTTATGAGTCCAAACGTCCGAGAAGATTTTGCAGAAATTGACAATTCTCTGTTCACATTGTTTCCCAAGCTGGACAGGTGCCCAACTGGTAACTCATTAGGTGTTTACACGAGTACACAGACCAGCTAAACAAAGCTTGTTGACAGAGTGTTCAATTGCTGTTGTAGGTTTCAGCAGACAACTGATCAACTTTCAAATGCCACAGAAAGTTGTTAACAGGGAATATTTTGGGTAATACTACATAAAAGTACTGTTTAGGGTATAAACATTCATGTTATATAAAGAAAATGTGTCTGAAAGTCAGGTTTCACCAATGCTTTAACTCAGATTTTAAACAATTTATTACTTTACATCAAAGTTATTGCCACAGAGTCTAGATTTTAAAAGGCAAAATCCTGTCAGATTTATGGATTGTAGGTTATGGAGCCACGCTATAAAAATGATAATTATAAACAAGCCATTTGTTTGAAGTGGATTTCTACAGAATACTTTGAGGGAAGAACCAGTCAAAAGAAACACATTTTGACATTTTGCCACATGGACATGAATTACTTCTGTTTATTGACTAAACCTATTTATATATTAGGCAACTACAGAGCCAATATATATGTTAGATTTATGGGTAATATAAATGGGTGAGACAATAAAATGACTATCAAAATGACTATCAAAAGTGCCAATCAGTAGTAATAAATGACCATAAACAAGTTTTAGGTACTGAAGCCAATTGACTCAATGAGCCAAATGACTAAATGTATATCAAAATTAAAGAGTTCCTACCTGTCATATAGATATCTACATATGTTTTGGTGGCCCTGTAACTCTTGAATCTTATTATATATGCGGCCCTGTAACTATTTTCCAGTACAAAGTGATACTTACTAAGCCACTATCAAAAAGAGGCAGTTCCGGACCGATTAAATATATATATTTATACATATTTATGGCTAAATTCGTGAATTTTATTTGACCGTTTGCAGATTGATAACATTTTCAGTCATTCCAAAAATATCTATTGACATGAAAAGGATTGATGATTGAAAATAACTTATTACAAATTTGCACAAGATTTTCTGTGTTTCACCTGTTTTGCATTGGGATTTTGCAACCTTATGCGAGCTTGATTTTTAAAAATCAACACTTGTTACTAAGTTCACGGGAGTACGAATCGAATGCATCTACACAAATAACGGACGCATACACATTATCCCTCGTCGTCTCTGAGCAATATAGTATACAGTATGTTATAATATATTTTTATTACTGCTTTAAGAGCTATATACAAAAAGGTTCATATGGGATGGTAACACTCAAAATGCAGCCCAGAAAACATGAGTAAAATATGTGCTGTGTGCGCACTTATAATACACAATGCTTATCTCAGTTCAATACTGATTCATATCATCGTGATCTTCACCACTCCTGCTGATTACCAATCAACACATCATAACAAATATTGTAGTTGCATATTTTGCCCGTACAAAAGTTTATTGTTTATATTTTGTGCTTATATTTTAAAATATTAAAAACATATAACAAAATAATGATCTATATTTGTTTAGCGCTTTAATCCTGGAGATTGTCTTGTTCGTCTTAAAAGCATAAAGAAATAATATATGTCATAATTAGCAGAATATTTATTGCCAGAGAAGCGAATTAATTAAATATAGCCTCGGAATTTTAGATAATTACACTAATATCTCATTCTTAAAAAAAGTCTTACCCATGTGAGAGTGCACTTTCAAAGCATGATATATCATCAAATGACAAATGATTCATACCTAAAAAAATGTTACTCCAGGATTGTTCTTAAATACAATCTTGATAGCAAAGATAAGCCTGGGAAGAGGTGCACCTTAGCACGTAGGATAGGCTGTCCCGATGGTGGTCACTCCGCCGGGAGCCTGGAAGCTCCACACGACCACGTCGCTCCTGTGGTTGTCGAGCTGGATGCCGCACCTGGGGTCGTCTCGGCGCGTGGCGAAGCACACCGTGAGAAGCGCCATCTCAAACTCGGGACTCACGCCGTGCATGATACTCGTGATGGGCTTAGGCTCTCCCAGCCAGTCCATGGACAGCTCAATAGTCCGGGGCTGAAAGTATACATACATACATATATGATAAATTTACAATGGCCCAGGATGCCAATCTACGTTATGATATTTGTCTTTAATAAAAAAAAAATGTTCACATTATATAACAAAATATATCAGAGACATTTTATACATTTAATGTTTTATACATTTAATGTTTTATACATTTAATGTTTAATTTATGTAATGTTTAAATATCTCTGAATATATGTAAATATGAATATGGGACATTTCCTGATACATCCTTCAGGAATACTATCATTGTTTATCGGTACAGTTTCTCTCCTTATTATCTTGAACGCATGTGATTAAAATGATAATTTAAGAGATATGATAGATATGGAAAATGGTCAGTTGAAAAATGGGTCGCCAAATATTGGACCAGAATGTGAAGACAACTGAGACGGTGTTTATTGGTTTGTTTATTCTGTGGTATTGGACATTCAGATGATACTATATCAACCTCTATATCAACCTCTATATCAACCTCTATATCAGCCTCTATATCAACCTCTATATCAACCTCTATATCAGCCTCTATATCAACCTCTATATCAACCTCTATATCAACCTCTATATCAACCTCTATATCAACCTCTATATCAACCTCTATATCAACCTCTATATCAACCTCTATATCAACCTCTATATCAACCTCTATATCAACCTCTATATCAACCTCTATATCAACCTCTATATCAACCCCTATATCAACCCCTATATCAACAAAAGTGACGATATTCATCTGCTTATAAATTTGTTTGAATCTATTGGTAAAGCACAAATTTGGGTAACTTCATTTCAGCTAAACATTTGACCCCCAAAAAATATCATAGACAGTAAAATAACCATTGTTTCCTATTGCTATAAATAAATATAATTATTATACCATATATCACATTGTGCATGATGGGTGTTTTTTTATTTTATTATTTTTTTTTTAATGAATATTTTTTGCTTTTTATTATTTTCTGATCGGTTAAGGTTATGTGCTAGTATCGTCAAGATCTTGGTTTGGTGTATGTGTTTAGTATAGCATTGAGAGGCATGTTTTCATTGGCCGCATCTCATTTACCGCATATGAGGAAATTGATTCACTCACCAAGCATTCACCTGCAGAACTGCCATACTCAAGTTGGTTTACTTTTTCTTGTTCGTAGAATTGTACCCAGCTGTGAAAACCACTTACAGACTGAAAGTAAAGAACATCAGGTGTATTGTCAACCTTTCGGGAACAATAGGCCATTAGAAACCCATCCAAGAAAATAAATTAAAGCTCAGATTGATTTGTCTACCAAGTGTTCAGATTATTTGTCATCAATGGATTCAAATTAAACGAGATGTTAATTTACAATCAACAGTTGGAAGTCATGGCACAGACAGAACCAATCCATAAACATATTTGCTTTCGTTTTTTAAGAGTGCATGTACATTAAAACTTTTTAAATCAGACAAATGATTTTGACCGATTGAAATCCATCAATCATCAAGAAATATCAAACAATTTTTGGTGCAGTTCAGATGTTGAGAGAATACCATTCCACACTTCATAAGGACTTACGCCATCTTTGATTTCACCAACAAACACGTGTTCAAAGCCACTGCTTCCCAGAGGACCGCCGGACCGGGAGTATCTGGTGAACCAATACTGGACCAGTAACTCACGGAAACCCGAGTCTGATGAAATATAACCTAAAAAACGAATAAAGAAGTTCTATGTTTATATCTGTATATTTGTATATTTTTCAGCAGGAGTTTTTCACTAAGAGAGTCCAATTTTAAGCTCCATGTTCTTGAACATCTGCAGGGCTCAGAATAAAATTTTATGGAATCTTGAATATCTGCAGGGCTCAGAATACGTTTCATGGAATTTTGAATATCTTCAGGACTAGAAATAGACTTTATGGAAATTCTATGCATTAAACTTAGTTGACCGTTGGAAATAAGGAAATCCTTGGCAATCGTCATCACAGTTGTGGGCAGGATTTTAGCCAGAAATTCGTCAATTTCGTCATCACATGGCGGACAATCTGGTTCTTCTATATCCACGTTAGCTATATAGTTGTCAAGCAGTTTGATGAATGCTTGATAAGTGGAGGTCTGCAGGTAGGACTCATCTACGGCAGTGAACAACCTGCAATAAAGGATCAGCTACCTGCATTTAAACTTGAAGAAAAATGCCATTGCGCCTGAATGATAATAATGATTAAATAACCCCCAAATCAAATATGAAGATGTATGGTGATCGGTCATTTTAGGTATGTGCTTCAAGAATATGAAATGCCCTGCGCATTTAAATGAAAATAAGTAAATCAATAGCCAGTGAAAAAGGAACGATCTAATCACGTAATTATTTTAAAAACATTATACTTAAAAGCGCCATGGTTTGGTGATGGGTGATATAATTTGTTGTCGTTAACTTTCATCCCGCTTGTACAACACAACATAAGAATAATATCTAGCAATAGTGGGATTTAATCAGGTCAAAACGTCTCGTGTCTGATTGAGGATTCCTTTAGAAAACTAGGCAAAAACATTTACGGTAATCATTTGATATAAATGGGGCAGAATTTAAAAAAAATTATGATAATCATTTGATATAAATGGATCAGAATTACAAAAAAACATTTACGGTAATCATTTGATATAAATGGATCAGAATTACAAAAAAAAACCTTTACGGTAATCATTACATATCAATGGATCAGAATTACAAATAAAATAAACATTAAAAAAATAATGATAATAAAATAATAGAATAATATTTTGTATTGCGGTGTGAAGGTGAACTGACTCTTCTCCGTCCGTGTCCAGGGTGTAGGCTGCCCTGGGGAGTCTGCCGGAGTCTGCCTCCCACAACTTCTGGGTGACACTGAGCAGCTCATCATCAGTCACTGACCCACCGCTCTCCTCACATTCCTATGATTATAGATTCATGGAAACAGTCGATTCATTCAGATATAATGATCATTTCTTTGCTTATCACACTGTATTTTTTTTCAAATTATAAAGATTGTTGTTGTTTATAAATAAAAAAGGTCCCTTTTTAAAATATGAATGATGCAATGTGAACTCAGCCAAAGTTTTGTAATGCATTAACAGAATATTAATTTAAATAGAATTTGGGTCCTAAACCCACCATACAGTGAAGAAGGTCCTCTTGGGTTATCACTGGTAATAGTATTCAAAATGATAATTTATTTGTTTTTCTATTTTGATCACAGTATGTAAAGTACCTCTTGATAATCGTCACAGCAGTCCCCGAAGTCGACGCAGGATGGGTTACACTGGCAGTTGAAGTCGGTGTCGGTGCCTGGTCCACACCTGTCCTTGCAGGAGTCCAGGCTGGGATCGGTACCAAGGCATAGCTCACTGTAGTCCCTGCAGCAGTTGTTGAAATCCGGGCACTGAGTGTTACACTGGCACGGGAGGTTGCGGTCATAGCCTATGGCGCAGCGGTCTTGACAGGACTGGCAGAGCCCATCGTAGTCAGAACAGCAGTCTCCATACTGCTCACAGAATGAGTTACACTGGCAGGGGGCGCTGTTATCGTGGCCAGTCTCACCACATCTGCCCTCACATGACGTATTGATCAGTGACTGGAATTCTCTGTAGACAGCTGACCGACCTTGGTAAACAATATCAAATACAAATATATTTATTGTCACTGTTATATAGAAGAGAAAATCAGAAATTTACAACAAACTATTTTTATTAGAAAACATAAAGGTCAATTGTAAATGAACGTTTTAAATGAACTACATGGCGAATCAGCACCAATATAACTAATAAATGTGTTCCATACACTAATCTCATAATGTGTCGCGAATCTACACCAATTTAATTGACATCAATTGGTATTCATACGTATATCTTGTTATACTTTCCACATGTCTTCTCTGCTAGAATGAAATTTAAAGACTTACCTTTGTACCAACAACACATTGTCTTCAGTGTAATACAACGCCAAAATGGCATTTGTCTCATTTGTATTTTCTTATTTTAAATTTGGATCTGTATCTATATATCCTTGGTAGGAACAGTATTATATCTATTCCAAATATAACATGCACATTTCATAGGTAATGCACATATATTACACATTTTACTTACCATATATGAAAGGAATGAGCCCAAGGAGGAAAAGAATGATCAATGAACGAATCATGATTTTGTACTTAATTCTCTTGTTTCCAGATTACTTTTGAGCTGAATGCACTATCTACAAAGTTATGTTATATAGCATCATAATTTATGAGTAATCTATGTTAATTGTGTGAGGAGTGTGAAACATGAGTGTCAGTAACCAGTGAAAACATATAGTTTAAGCCAATACTGAGGTAAGATATTAGGTGATAAAGGCTTTAATACAAGGAGGAAGTACGTAGAATATCACCTTGATAAATTCAGAGACATGATAACAGTATGGAATGCCATAACCACACATTGTGTGTTACATGGAAAACGTGTTGAGTTCCCACATTATCAGTAGATATAATGTAATATATTCACTAATTACAATGCACCCAAAGTTTAAGTTAGATGTCTTAGCTTTGGACCTCACATAATTGCCTTCTCCATGGCAGATTTGCCATCTTTTAAGATCTCTAAGCGCCAACCCCATGCCCAAAGGTCGATTGTAAATTTCCAAGAGAATAATATTATTCACAGGGTGTTCCACCACCCAATCAGCATTTTTATTCTTATTTCTATTGGAACACAGTTTTCAACTCCACCAAAGAAATATGGATAATATCATTTAAACATTAGGATGTACATAAGTATTTTTAATCTGATTTGAAACATCAGATTGACAAAAATGAGGTACATACACACACACATCTGAGCATTATTACTACACGTATTTCTTCATTCAAATTATGGTTTTACATGACAATTAAAATAATGATTGCAATATTTGATTTTAAATATAGAAATTCTAATTCTGTATTGTTTTTCTCGGTCTCAAGTCATTTCTATTATTTTATATTATTTTACATTTTCAATAAAAAAATCAATTTATATTTCTGAAGTGCATACCACTCATACAGAACCCCAATATGAGGATTTCACCTTTAGCATGAAAATAGTACTTTTCCAACAGGGATTCAAACCCTGGACCATTAGCATAGAAGAACATCCTAACCACTGAGCCACATATAACCCATGGCAGCTATGTGTAAACTTTGGGATTGCAGATGATTTGGGATTTTCTAAAAAATATGTTTGTCTAAGATGATTTCAAAAGTAATGCAAATAGATCAAAAGAAGAAGTAGATATTATTAACTCATGTCTCAATTAAATCTAAGATACCCATTTCTAGTTGATTCTCTAGGTAGGTATGTAAGATTAGCATGTATTTATTTCCATTGAATATAAGGTGTGTCCAGACACATATTATGTATTTAACTTATACTCATAAAACAGAAAATTGTAATAAAACAAAGAAACTCAGTGACTGGAGTGGTGCATATTTTTCTGGAGAAGTCGTATGGAAAGTAGTCCGGAAGGATGTTAGTTTCATAGGGAGTTGATATGTGTTGATATGTACTCAATGCATTCAGAAATCAAGATGGCTGAATGCTGGTTGAGTATGTGCTTGATTTCTCTTAAGGAAAGTACACGTCATGCTAATGTCCTTTTTTATGGTGATAAGTGATGTCCTTTTTTATGGTGATAAGTTTCATAATATTCTCCCAAATATCTGAGCGGAAGAGCCATTTTCTATGATCAAGCTCGCAGGGATGGCTATTCAATTGCTAAAACGTATTAAACGTATTATCAATTTTAGGGATGAAAGTGCAATAAAGGTATTTGGTGTTGGAAATCTTGATGTGAACATGAGCAAACTGTAACTGTTGGAAACCAAATGTGAATGATAGCAGACCGAACTAAAGAAATATATTTTACATCTCTTAGAGTATTTGCATGGTTACTATATATAATAATAATAATAATAATAATAATAATAATAATAATAATAATAATAATAATAATAATAATAATAATAATAATAATAATAATAATAATAATAATAATAATAATAATAATAATAATAATAATAATAATAATAATAATAATAATAATAATAATAATAATAATAATAATAATAATAATAATAATAATAATAATAATAATAATAATAATAATAATAATAATAATAATAATAATAATAATAATAATAATAATAATAATAATAAATTAATAAAATATAATATATATATATCGATAAAATAAGATATTGATATAATAATGTTAATCATTAATGTTAATGTATACATTACATTATTGCAGGTGTCAGTCAAAAAGTAGAATAGGCTTAATTTTATTTGTGAATTCATTTTGAAATGGTCAATTAGAAGGTTGACAAGAGACAGAAAAATTAACTTTATAAAAACAATGACAATTGCATGGTAATTTTATCCAAGAATTCGATTTCAATGGATTTCATGAACGATGCAGATAGTAGCAAAAATGCGGAAGAAAAATATGATGCCACACGGCAAGGAGTACTTGGTCTAAAATATTTATCATTAATGGACTGGGGGTTAAAATAAATATAATCATACACTATAATTATGAACAGTGCAATGCAATGAGATATCGGAAATAGCCATATTGATAATATATATATTATAAGGCTCAGGTAAATCTTGTAAGAAAGACACATTTGCCATCGCCAAACTGCAAATGCGTAGAGATCTGTGTCTCAGGAGATGAGAAGATTAGGATGAATAACATATCACATAACACAGGAACAACACATTTCTCTATTGTTTTGAGTATACAACAATTCCAGAATCTACCGACAGATTCATTGATGGCTTGTATCAATGAATTGTATCCTATTACACTTTAGGTCAAGTATTTTCAGTTTCTATTACACTTTAGGTCAAGTATTTTCAGTTTCTATTACACTTTAGGTCAAGTATTTTCAGTTTCTATTACACTTTAGGTCAAGTATTTTCAGTTTCTATTACACTTTAGGTCAAGTATTTTCAGTTGTTCTCATCCACCATATACAGGTTCATGGAGAAAATGAATGTTGTTATGAAAATAAATGCTGATATTCTGAAACAGAGTCTTGAGATAATATACAGAAAAGATATATATATATGATAATTAATTGTTAGAAATAGAGTTTAATGCATCATAGATTCTGAAATTAACAATACTTAAATCTTGTGTCTTTTTAAAACTCATATGAAATGTTTTAATGGATTATAATAAGAATTTTCAAATTCTTTTCTTATAAAAGCTGATAGAAATCATCGTGTGTTTGTAGATTATACCTCAGTCACATTTGCGCCGATTTCAGTAAAGATGCCCGGCCGATGGGTATTTTTTACAAAATCAGCAGGCAGTTCAGATTGCCGTGCGGGCACCGGGAGATCATCAGCCACAATTGGGCATCTTTAAGACGTCAGCCGGGTCATCGGGAACTTTTAGCTGCCACATAAAAGTTGCCGGCGTTTCCCCGATGTCTTATCAGCAAATATCATCTTAAAGTGCACGGCAGGGTCCCGGCAGTGTCCCACAGGGACATCGGCAGATTATCTTAGGGCTGCCGGTGGCATCGTGCGGTGAAAATAGGATTATATTTATTTCATGTGTTCATAGACCATCGTCAGATGATCGCACGGGCTCCCTGCGATATATAATAGACGTCTTTAAGATGTCTTTCAGACGTCTGACAAATGAGACAGACGTCTTTAGGATGTCTTTCAGACGTCTGTCAATGATCCAGACGTCTTTAAGATATCCTGCAGACGTCTGTGTCATTCAGTCTTGCACGTGCCGTGCGGTGCCCTTTAATAATGTGACCACAGCTACGGCATATCTCAGATTGTTGCTTATAAACTCCCCGGCGCCCGGCAGACTGTGAAGTCGGCCGATTGTTACTGCCCGGCCGGCGCCCGGTGCAAATGTGACTGAGGCATTAGCTAAGTTCGATATTCTCCCAGAAAATATATTCAAGGTCGACCACCCCCCACTCTCCAATATGAACTCATGTCTGGAGCTTATCAAGCAACTTTTGAGACTTTTTTGGAGTTTTTCAAACTTACTCCCAAAAAATCTAATTTTGAGTCAGTACCAGCTTCTTTTTTGGTAGACATAAAACACCAAGTGAGATGTTTTGCATGTGATGTAAAATGCATTAAATTTTATTGTTATGATTAGAAAATGAGTACAACAACAAATGATGCTAGCGACATATGTCAAAACAAATAATCAAGGGATTGACCATCTATCTTCAAGGAAGGGGCGAAAAGAAAAACCCTGATTTTTTCTTCTGGGTGAGGGCTGATATTTGAGGTTTCATGATGAAACGACTTAAATTATGTTGAAAGTAATGTTAAAACCCCATACACACTGATGTATCAGTGATATACCAGATATTTCCAAAATACCCCTCCCCCCAATTATAAATGATCCATTCTAAATTGTGCACGGTTATGTCATTGCGCATGGGCATGCACAAGAACTAATCAATTGCAGAGCTCCATGGTAATTGACAATCAATGACGAAAATAAAGCAGCAGCATTCAATATTTTGAATGAGTTTTGATATGGAGTAGGTGTCTGTGACTAAGGTTGGAAGGATGTAGGAGGTGAGGATGCTGGTAACATTCCCTATTGTGGTCATCCTTTCCTGTTGATCACTACCAATACGTGACCCTCGCAGTTAATTTATAATAAAAAAACCCTTTCCATGGCAATGTGAGGCACATCAGATAAGGCAGAAGTACACCGCCGAGATGGAATGATCGATACCTCTCATCCCATTTGAAAGCTTTATACAAATGCAAAAAAAAAATTAAATATTTTTCAATGTCTGCCCATGTTGATGCATAAGCTTCCTTTACTGCCTTGTGCTGGTAACAGATCAGTGTAATGGGGGCAAATATACTACTTCAAGTTGTGACGTTCTTCACCCTCAATATTTGTCTTCTGTCAAAAATTTGGTGAGAGGTTTCATCTTTGTCTTTTAAATTTAAGGTGAACAGTGATGGTGTGTGAGGGTCAGGTGGAAGGCAGCTCATACAACCCAGGCAAGTGGCCAGTTTTATGCAGCTCAGGCCAATAGGTGGAGATGTTGTAGTGACAATTTGCAACCAGGTGGCACTTTAATACCATTATCTACCTCCAGGTGGCAATAATAAATTTTCGATGATTTACTTTCTTAAATCTGTATAATATTATATTATCAAGATATTAATAGTAGAAGTGCACGTGACATTGGAATGTGCTGCTACATGAAGTACAGAATCGTGTGATTACATTTTACTATAAATCGTCTATTTATTTACATATCCTTTTCGAAGAGTAACTGGTGATCATTCTATTCTATTATCACACATGTATTATAATATAAACGATAGAGAAAGTATCTATTTTTTCTCTGTATAAACCAAGGCCTTTGTTCACCAATAAGGAGCCTGTGTTAGGAGTAAAAGCCCACCCATATCTTATTTTCATTTTGCACACTTATCATGATGCACAGTACAGTTAAGATCAGAACAATCCTTGTTTTTGTGCATCATCTGGGCATTCCATTCAGACCTACCTGTAATGCCCTACCCATAGAAGTGAAAAATAGTAAAACAATTCAAAACTCAATTAAAGACCCATCTATATAGGACACATTATCTGCAAAAGCGCCATGAGCAGACCTAGTCTGGAATAGCGCTATACACGTTATTCTGCTTCTCCTTCTTCTTCTTATTATTATTGGCTGTGTGATGATCGCCATGAGTTCCGATAGATTCGTGAGTCGATAGATTCTTATGGTTTGCATGTATACTTTTAACTGAACATGCATGATTTCTTGCTTGTCGTCGTCCAAGTATTGGAAATTCAGCACATTGCGCACCTGAATTACTATTTTGATACATCAAAAGATCCTGCCACCAGATGGGAGCACTGCAGAGACAAAGTTAATTGACAAAGTTAATTTGTTCTGTCCCCAGGCGTTCTGTAATTCTCAATTTTATGAACTGTCCTTGTGCACAAGAGATTAAACTGAATCAAGAAATCTCTACAAAAGAAGCTTTACAAAAAAAGAAAATTTTTTATTATCATATATCCACGTATATTTTTGATATGAACAACCATATGCGAGTCTAGAATATTCATAAATTTGTATGTAATAAGTTTGAAAAACATATGGTGATCCCAAACATTTTATTTTTCATTAAGCACATAAATCTCCTTGACTTTTAAAGGTTGTTACTTTGAATTTGTATATATTGTGATGACTCATTCATGTTTACACGATAACATCTGCAGAAGGGGATTCCCTCAAAATTGGGGATTCCCATAATCCACTATTTCACCGCCAGCATCTGTCAAACTACATTTTAAACTTCATATAATTTATGTGATTAGAAGATAAAATGAATATATATATTCAAATGATTTAAGTTAATTTTTAGATTTTAACATTCAATCTTTTAATATTTATACTTTGATTCAGACTTGACCACTTTTCACTGTAAGTTAACACACATGAGTCTGGGTGATTCTGTACCAGTGGTCACCCGATGGGTGAGTCAGTGTTTGGGTTAGGAGAGTACATTAAAGAGAGGCCTGTAGCCCCCAACAGACAGGTTTGCTCAATTGCTACAAGACTGCTGCACTTCCAAGAATCGTTGGGGCTGAGTCAACACAAGATAAGCACAGGACGTCTCATAACAATGGTCCCTGTGCATACAACAGTTTCCAGGGTTGAACAACCGGCAGTTGTACTGGAGTAAAACTAGTAAATACTGATCTCCACATCAAAAGTCAATTTTTTAACATCCTCATCATAACAGTTTTTTGCCAATCATTATTGCATGACCCACCATTAGTATAATTGAGGTGCGAATCATTTCTGACTATGTATGCATTCCCAAGGAAGAGTGACCATTCCCTCAAAATATATGTCACAGGAGCAAATTTTCACACACATAACCAAATATTTTGCAAAACACTACAAATAGCATTTACTCCCAATACATTTATCTCTCACAATGTGTTTGGTCATAATTTTGTATAATAATTTATGTAAATAGTCACTTAAAGGTCATATTGGTCACAACTTTCAAAATATTGAGAATCTAATCCTTTACAAATCAGAGAATAAATCGTGATGTCATGTAAATATTAGGAAATATCCATGAAGATTTATGTCGGTGCCCTCTTTGTAACCTTGAGTCAATGTCAAGTTCGCGACAGGCTCAGGACTAACTTTGCTTGCGAATGCTCTATTTTGTGAAAAAATACAGCAATATCGATATGATCTTGGCAGATATGATCTACATTTGAGGGTCTTGGACAAAACTGATATTGGGTGACTTTGAGCTATTTTCAAGGTTACATGTGATTTATCTACGGTTGGCTCGGAGGAGCAATCAATGTAACTATGTCACATTGACCTATTTAACAATTGAATAGGATTTCGACATTTGGAGATATTTTCAAGGTCAGGAGAGCAAATGCACAAAATGAGATTAATACCACATGTTACATCACACCAAATATCACTTTTCTTCATGTCCTGTATCCTATATAATGTTTTTAAAATGGAGAATAATCTATGTAATTAGGTTACTTTGACCTCCTTATAGTACATATTTGAGTTAGATTGTGCATGACCTTGTATGCATTAAATAATGTGCTGGCTTCAGTTTTGTGCCACTCATAAACTATCTATTTATTTCTATTTGTCGACTGCCAACTGTATAAACTCCATAAATCGACAAAGTTTCGCATAGATAGAAGTGTGGATTTTTACATTTTTACAGAACATAAATCTAATTGAAATCATAGAAAAGAGATAAAATTAGACGATGACAGAAGGATATCACAGAATACCTTGGAAGTAATTCCTAACAATCCTTTCTGTATGACACTAATACACCAATAATGATTAATACTGCGATCAGTAGGTCTGATACCAGATGCAATTGAGCCACATAACCATTCCACTAATCCCCCTTTTGTTGTCAAGCACTGAGACACATGTATAATAACAGTGACAAGAGGCTCGTGACCGACTTGTATGCACAACACATTTCTCTTATCACCGAATGTGTCAGATGATATGCCATTGGTTTTTCCTATGAGTAAATTCCAAATATTATCATTTATTTCTAAGAGTCTTTAAAGTTTAAGTAGATAGATATGTGTTAAATATGTGAATTATCCTATTTCAAAGGTGTTTGGTAGTTTTCATTTTTAATTAATAAAATAAACTGTTAAATCCAATTGATTTTATAGTTGTCATTTCATGTTTCAACTCTTGAACAAATTGACATTATATTTGGTGCAACTCAACACACTATAATAGCTGCAATGCAATTGAATCAATGAATGATATCTAGATGAGATGATTTGCTATCTTTTATAAGGAAAGGTGACTAATTAAGTAGACTACTTACGATACAATTCTCGCTATCTGCTCTCCCGGTTTATTGAACACCAGATGTCAGCTCGGTTGATTCGCAATGCATTAGATATTGTTATAGAAATATTGAATCATCGCAATATTAAAAAAAAAAACAAGTAGTAGTATCTGATATAAATTATTTGTTTATGATGTGGTTGTGTCATATCATTTATTTTCGTCAAATAATGATGTTATCCCGAAATGATAAAAAGACACATCACTTGGGTACTGTCTCTTTTCATTCGTCTGAGTCATTGCTAGATTATCTTAAGATCAGCAATCGCAAGGAGATCATTTCAATATAAAAATGACTTAATGATCAAAAAAGCAACCCAAAGAAGTAGCTTAAGGTATCAACAAGTGCTTAGTGGTTAGCTTAAGTAGTTTTTCTAAGAAAAGTTCATTACTACTGGTAATAACTTGTTACAGACTTCATTGTGCCTCTGGAAATGACAACAATTCTTTGTGTATTGTACAGACATACAAGTGTGCATGTAAAAAGTATAAAAGATATTTGTCTACAATAAAACAGAGATATCAAGTGTTGTTCTATCTGTCTTCTTCACATAAAATTAGCACTGAGATGCCCATGATGATATCTTGCATCTTACTAATCTGCATTAAGCCTTATCGGCCTCGTCCACACATACACTGCTCTTATCACTGTAGCATGGTATCTCATTATGTGTACCATCTTACTGCACAAGGATATCTCTTAGAGTGTCTAAGAGTGTCTCTAAGAGTGTCACTAAGAGTGTCTCTAAGAGTGTCTCTAAGAGTGTCTCTAAGAGTGTCTCTAAGGGTGTCTCTAAGAGTGTCTCTAAGAGTGTCTCATTTTCAACTATTCTGGCTACACACAACAAGAGAATATTCTTTTTGATATATTTTGAATATATTCATATATTCATATATATTACAATCACGATGTCACAAATGATAGTGAATATGAAAGATAGTTAATCACCTTTTCTGTCTAATAACTCCTTGTAAAGTTATAGGTATCTCAAACCTAACAACCATGTGGGTATTTCTATCGCATTCGCTACCTTACAAACCAAGGGAGATCCATCTCTCTATTTTATTACCCTGGGATCATTTATGTGTACCCTGCTGACCTTGATTTCCTAAAACCTGTGAGTGACCATCTGCACCTCATAACATCCCTCTTTTTTGGTCGGTCTTTGCGGGGACCGGCCATTTAGCATGAAATTGATCTTTATCTTGACTCTGTCAGACAGTCTCTTTTGGTTCATTCACATTCACTCCCAAGTGTAGGATTTGTCCCGACCCATACACTCTCTTGATTGTCACCATGATAATGATCAGGATACTGTACTTCTATGATATTAGCTCCATTATTTTAACAATTTAAGTTATACTTTTGTGGAACATTCGTCCTTCTGACACATAGCATAGAAATCTCATGATCACCTGACCGAGAGACGGCCACTCTGACACTTGCTACCATGCATTCACTTTTCATGCCACGGTGTCCATACGGTGGACTAAAGCTCTCTTGAACCTTTCAGTATCATGCATTACATCTTAAAATACACCGAGAGGTGACAAGTTGTGAAAAGTACCCCACAGAGAACAGATAGAGGTGATGACCACATCACAGGGATGATTTCAGATAACTTTGTGTCCAAGCTTGATTGCTGCCTTAGATTACCCCTGCCTCCCCAACTCTGACCTCGATAAAGTTATGGGGTGCAGCTAAACATGTTTAGTCCTCAAGATGACATTTTATACTCATTGTTGTATTTCAGTCAGGAAGTATATTGTGTGCTGATCATTTTGGTACTTGATTCATTTCCAACAATTTAGAACAATTCAAATGTCAACAATTCTTCCAATTATCTTGGGAACCCTTTTTATAATAATTTAGCACTGCTTTCTTACATTTATTCAGCAGTTTTAAAGTGGGATAAAAAGTACCGACCATTGCATTTTAATGGACATCTTGTTTCTATTCGCATATTTCTGATGCACAACCCGAGGAATATCCTTTCTGTACCAAACCATTCATTTAGCCCCTCTTTACCTCACAACTAACGGAGCAGCCATGTCTGTACCTCAACAACCCTGGGGATTTCCCTGTATACAATACTGGTCTGTGCCTGGTACCATCGGGTAATATGCTCAATAATTATGTAAGGGATGGAAATGGATCTTGTTTAAAAGACAGGTAAGGTTAAATGCAGGTGCCTTGTCCATTGACCCACTGTCATAGTCAGCTGTGGGAAGAAGTTACTCAGCCTTTAAAAGAATTGTCTGATGTGTATCATGTTTATTGTATGGTTCTTGCTTGGCTTAACATGCAATTATTCTAAATCTCATCCTGAATTTATCATATTAGCTATTGCCTGTGCCTCAGGATCAATACAGAAAAAGAAAGAAAAAGAAATGAGCACTAATATCTTAAAGTGAATTATACATAAAGAATCATATATGGTGTGCGTATGTGGTCACAGATTATATATCTAATGTGCAGACTTCATTTCTACACTTCTGTACAAAATGACCTTTTCATTCCCTCCCTCTTTTCATCTCAAGCGAGTGAAAGTGGTTTCATCAAATAAATGCTTGCCGTTCTGTCTTACCACAAACAGGTAGAACTGCTTTCAGATTCTATGGTCACAGCTAGCCATAGAAATATTAAAATCACGTCTGATGGAGTTTACTGGCATCGCTGCTTGTGCTAGTAGTTAAATCAGGTTGAATAAACTATAAGTAATATCGACTATATTACTAGAAGGTCTTGGACATGTCTTAAAGCATTTACTCTCAAAGATTTTGTTGCCTGTAAATGTATCATTAAATATTCTCTTTACTAGCACATACGTCGTATATCAAATTAAAATCAGCCACACCAGACTCTATATTGCACTGAATTGGTTGTACTCTTTGGCACCCATGAGGATATAATGTAGTATTGTTCACTGAGATATTGTTCTCACTCATCATTCCACCAATTGTCAGGATGTATTTGTTGAGAAGCACGTTTCTGTGCACTGGAGAAGATCAGTTCCCTTTTGAATGTTGTCTTCGCCACACTTTGTGGTGAAATACAAGTTGAAGCAAAAGCTGACCACTTCCGGTATAAAGGTCCTCTTTGGAGATATAAGAGGTTCATATTTCTTACCATTCTATTCAAGATTTTTAAGGCCCCTAACAACATTCCCATCGCCAATGCAGTAAGGTGAGAAAGGTTTTGGTCCCCTAACAACATTCCCATCGCCAATGCAGCAAGGTGAGAAAGGTTTAGGTCCCTTAACAACACCTCCATCGCCAATGGAGCAAAATGAGAAAGGTTTTGGTCCCCTAACAACATTCCCATCGCCAATGCAGCAAGGTGAGAAAGGTTTAGGTCCCTTAACAACATTCCCATCGCCAATGCAGCAAGATGAGAAATTTTTAGGTCCCTTAAAAACACCTCCATTGCCAATTAAGCACGATGAGAAAGGTTATCACTAATAGCGCATTCAACAATGAACAGCATCAGGATTATTAACACCATCTTCACTGGATATTCAACACATGGAGTAAGGGCCAGGACCTTAATGCCCCGCCACAATATTTTCAGAGCATGGCCAGCCATTGTGTCTATCAACTGGAGAGGCCTCGTAATTAATATGGAAATATAAAATTGTCATTTAATGATTTTCTATGGCACTTATTACTGATATGTTTGATCTGTTAGGGATTTAAATACTGTGAGGGATTTGACCTCAGTTGCTATGCTGCATCGTGATGATACAAAGTGTGTTATCAGTACCCAGCATAGGCAGAATATTTCACGTATATTTAGCCCATGATTGTATCATTATCTGCATGAGCCCCTCGTTAAGTTAAGATATCACACGATTTGGGGATGACAAAAAAGGTCAGAATGTATCTGATTGTCAAGAATTCTTTCATAATATTTGTTGTTCTATATATATAAGGCATATCCAAGAGGAGTAATAAATTCCATATTTCATGTTTCCATTGTCGCTGCCTAACAAATCAGTCAATGTATGATTAATTACATCTAAATTCATCTTCACTCAAAACATCCAAGATATTGTTCCCCTTCAGCTATGTTAACTCTCCTTGAGGTATATGAACATTAACATGAAATTTAAATCAATAACATATGATGTTTTATTTGATATTATTATTACTTGATCATCTGGGCGAGTGGAATTCACCCTATCTATCCTCAGCCTTTCAATTGGTTTTGTAGTGGATTTATCAAAACAAAACAATTGTTTGTAAACAGTGTCTGGCATGTGGACCCATATGACACCATTCACCTTCTCATGATATGGCAGAAATATGTCTGGATTACCACTACAATGACGTGCTCGGTTTGCGATAAATGCACTCTACTATATAATCCTCTAAATCTATTTGATAGTCTTGGTATGCCGTGAAGAGCGTATGGAATGTTATTCTGCCTGGAACAGATTGGTCTATAAATATTTAAAATGTAGTATAACACCATTGCATCTTACTCAAGATTTTCCGCATCATTCCATTGATTTCTTTTTTCTGCAATATTGTTGTTTATAGTTTTTAGATAGTTAAGAGCATTATTGATTTCAGGTTACATGTATATATCTTGTCATTAGTAATCTTGTTTCGTCCAATGATATAAACATATCAAATCTCATTTGAGATTACATTTATATCAACACATCATTTTATATCAACTTATCATTTTATATCAACTTATCATTTTATATCTTATCAACACGTTTTTTTGTTGTTTTTTTTTCTTTTCTTTTCTTTTCTTTTTTTGCTTAATTTTGATATAAGACATTTTCTAGTACTGTAAACAGAAGCAGGACATAGAATTTGCCTCGTCACGCTTACCTCTACCGCAAATACTGACCAAACATTGACCCCACCCTCTCTACATATTTACTTTGATCAGATCTGCTTCCCAAGATTGGTGAAGAGAAAATGCCTTGAAAACATCCCCAGCAGAGTCTGTATATCCTTGCTATACCTCTCCTATTCTAGGAACACTACATGTACTGGTTTGTGACATTTTCACACTGTAGAAATGAGACCTAAACAAAATACTTCACATTTGTAGAATTCCTTTTGAGCTGGTGGTAAGAACGATATTTAAGAGTATGGGTTGTACTGTATTTGCAGGTCTGTTTGAGATGGACTTATTAGGTACTCTTCCCTGGAACTATCATAATCCTCTTGTACTAAATCTTAACATATCAGAAGAAGTACTAGATTTCACCAAATTATAAAATTGTGCCAAAATGACCAAAAAGGGTCCTCTGATTGGTAGCGTGTTAGCTGTTATTGAAACCTTATGTAAACCTTGAAATTTAACATCATTTTCAAAAGTCAAAATATCATTTAAAGTCAGAAATATGAAAATCTAAGTCTGAGCAAAGCTCTGTTTTCTATTGCCTATTTTTCATATAAACTTGCAAAGTGCACTAACTTACTTGTTAGTAGATTTTCTCCAGGCGACAAAGTTGGTAAGATTTTGTCTAAGTGATTGTTGAAAAAATACTGAAAAAGAGACACATTATCACAAATATAAGTTTTTTCTTCAGTGTCATAATTATTGTATTTATGATAATACTGTCAGCCATTGTTAGGGCCAATTACCTTTTTGAATTGATAATGTGCACTGTAGTACAAAATTATTGCTTGCATGAAAGTACAAGCAAGAGATACGGAGATCATAATACATTTTTTATCCACTGATTCAACAAAATAAATGGAAAAAGTTTGATTTCAGGGATTTTGTTGGTTCAAACAGATTCCATAGAATATGGCTATAATAATTAATACATTGTAAGTATTATATCCCAGATATAGTTCAAGAAGACAATGTAATTATGATAATGGCCTTTATTATGGTACCAGAACTAATAAAAAATATTTTTTGTTATTGAGCTGGTAATATAAATATGATCATAGCCTTATTCAATATAGTGCTAATACCAATTGTTTTCATTCTCCTTTCTAAAATAGTACCGGTACCAAATGATATCATAGCCTTATATAATATAGTGCCAGTACCAAATGTTATCATAGCCTTATATAAAATAGTGCCAGTACCAAATGTTATCATAGCCTTATATAAAATAGTGCCAGTACCAAATGTTATCATAGCCTTATATAATATAGTGCCAGTACCAAATGTTATCATAGTCTAATATTGTATAATATAGTGCCAGTACCAAATGTTATCATAGCCTTATATAATATAGTGCCAGTACCAAATGTTATCATAGCCTTATATGATATAGTGCCAGTACCAAATGTTATCATAGTCTAATATTGTATAATATAGTGCCAGTACCAAATGTTATCATAGTCTTATATAATATGGTGCCAGTACCAAATGTTATCATAGCCTTATATAATATAGTGACAGTACCAAATGTTATCATAGTCTAATATTGTATAATATAGTGCCAGTACTAAATGTTATCACAGTCTTATATAATATAGTGCCAGTACGAAATGTTGCCATCATCTTATTTAATATAGTGCGATATATATATATAGTATGTATACAAATAATTCTTTTTTTTCTGCATCCATATTTAGACATTCTTGATATCAAATTTATTGCTATAGTTTTTACACATTTCCTTGCTCCTATTCAAGACTTCACAAATATTCTATAGCAAAATATGTGGTATTTGTGCACAGGTGTTTCTTAGAGAACATTTAATTCTCAGACATCAAAACATCCTGGACAGATATGTTCACCTGATATATCTCAAGATACAGCTGGGAAAAACCGCTTGCCTAGACATCTGGGGTCCAATACACAAACCTGAAGTCAAAACAAGACAATATTTTACAAGCTTAAAGCTATCTCTGTGTATGATATTGTTTAGGAGAAGGTGTCTATTAATAGAGAATGGAGATCCCTATTTTGGATCCTGGATCTTTTTCAATAGTAACCACAACTATGTTCATTGCGGTAAGAGGATCCAACTGTCTTGGGATAAATTCAACTTTCACATTTGTCTTTTTATGGTATGAAACCAAATATATCATTCATTAGTTACCCTGCCCCAGATAAATGTCCTCGTTGATGTTTTATTCTGAGGCTGTTATAAACATATGGAAAAAGTAAAAAAAAAACGTGAACATTACTATATAAAAATGTATTGATATGCAATTTTTTATCTTTCCATTGGTACAGAGAACACTTGTTATCTGTATATAATGTATGTATTTGGGTAATTTATGCATTGAACTCATAATTGAGCCCCTATATGCGTATGAATGGTGGCATACTTGGCACAGTTACCCTGGGTAAGTGAATGTTACAAGACAGAAACATCAAATATTACATATTGATTATTGAATTGTTTCTTGGGCCTTTGACCTCAGATCAGTCAATGAGTGGGACCGCTCCTGGGTCTCAGGGTACGTGCAAATGTCACCCAGTTTATCCATTGAACTTAGATGTAAACACATGTCAACCCATCCGTACAATCCAGTGCTCTTATCCCACATCAAACTATCAAAATGCACTTTTGATATATTTTAATGCTTAGTGTATCGATCTTCGTGCATTGAATTCACGATATGAACTTGTGTGCACTTAATAATATCTGTGTATTATTTTCAGAAGTGCAATAATTACTTAAAACCTATATGCACATGCCGCCTAAATAAAATTCCATATATAAAAACGATTTCAATATTTATTTCAATTAATGATATTCACATATGGATAAATGATACAAAATGACATCTTATAGACTTTATATGCTGAGGAATTTGAACTTTTTCATAATAAGTGACAATGGATTCCTTTTCATGTTTTATAAAATCAGAAGCTATTTCCTGGAGCTGATGTTGATGTTATTCAGGGGCAGAACTATTGAACATTTGGGTGGGATCTCCGCGGGTAAACAGGAGTTCTGCAGTCACGGCACCAGGGGATTTCCTATCCAGACTCCGTGTCGTGATCACTTCATTTTTGGGCGCTAATGAAAAATAATGGCCATTCTCTTCAAATTCACTTGTAGTGGGGTAACGACCCTAACGCTGGGCGGTCAATGGACATAGTTTGTGGCGTGTGTCATGGGCATAAGAGCGCATGCTTGAACCGCTTCATTTGTAATAAAGGGGTGCCGACTAAACATGATTTATAGTTTTTTGTAACTTGAAGGCGACTTCTAGAAAACTGTATCACGTTAGGTTCTATGACTAATATGATAAGGAACTGCATTTAAACCATGTTTGTCTACATCTGACCACAAAAACGGATGTGTTGGTTTAATCTTTGCACCTAACTCCCCTTGTATATAGTTTGATAGCCCACCTTGGAGGTGTCTTCGTTATTGTCACGCAAACTTAAAACTGTACAAAAATATTCAAATGCCTCATTAAACACTTAAGTGGGCATTTTCATGCTCAGTTGCGGAGATACAAATTTCATGTGAATTTATATTGTTTTATAACACCTCAAAATATTCTATTTTGTCTTCACAAAATCCCACGCATGCGAAGTGAGGTTCTGTAGTATCCACGTCACTTTGAAAGACTTTCCAAGACAACTTCGGGCAATAATTTCTGTCAATATTTTCAATCTACAATGGAAAGCAATGAAACCGACAAGCAGGTAAGTTTCCAAATCCGTCATCTAAATTATGTTTTAGAAGTTAAAAAGCTTTGTCTGGTAGGGCGATGCTTTGTTTGGGCTGTTGAAAAATCACCTCAGAAATCATAATGAAAATCTTGTTCATGACAAAACATCCAGGAAAACATCAGAAAAATAAGCTACTGGTGTAAGGTTAAGGGTATAAACTGGCCTTTTTCATTAATTTTATCCTATTTCAATAAGGAATTGTTTGCGCACTGTATTGTTTTATCCTCATGTAGAGCGGCAGACAGTTTGTTAAATGTTCAAGCAACAGTCACTAGCCAAGATGGCGATGTCTGGAAAATCAGGGTCCCTCAGTACACTAATTCAAATCTACCCATCTCCAAAACAAAAATTAAAAGAAGAGCAACAACAAATTTATGCATCTAAAATCTCTTTTAAGTCTCTCTATTTCACTGGATTTTGAAAAATATAACAAGAATCTGTAACTCAAAAATGTTATGTATAAATGAAGGCTTAAACTTTCGTAATCAAAGATGAAATTTATATCCACAATCATTTGTTTACCATCATGATAATTCTGTGCTAATTTATGCAAGTTTATTTGGAAACTAGTCACAAATAATGCAAATAATATGTGATTTGTCTAAAGTTTAAATTAATTTATTTCAGACATACAAATGTCAAATAAACATTAATTGAATAAATGTTTAGATGTTGCGGGAAAATGAAAGATAAGTGTTTTAACAGTGTGATATTCATTATTTAGAAAGAGTCTATAAAGTTGAATCAGTCTATAAAGTAGTATGAATATTCAAAACTTTTTGGAATCCTAGTTCAAATTGTCTCCCAAATGTTACCTTTCATCTAAAAAGGAGCAAAATATGTTTAACATTGAGGGAAATGTGTTGAGAATGTGAGACAATATGCTGACAATGTATGGCATTATGTTGAACATGCAGGACTAATATATTGAACATGTGAGGCAATATCACCAACATGTTAATAAATATTTATGATTGAATTGTTATGTATATTTATAACCTAACCACAATGTGTCAAAACTCCTAAGTTTTGATTACTATCAAGTAGAAGCACAATACCCGGATATAGAATCCCTTCTATTCTTGATATCTGATACAACATTATTGGTAGTGAAAAATAAATTTAAAAAAAAAACATTTTAGAAGATGTGATGTAACAACATATATTATATGAATGATGATGTGTTGTTTCAATATTTATCTATAAATATAATCTATTTAAATTTTCTTCTTGATTCTTTGATAATGAAATATTTGAAATATCAGAGTCACAGGCCAGTTCTTACATCAGCATGGAAGCTCCAGGTTGCCCCCCCCCCCCCCCCATAATTGGAACCCCCCCTCCCCCTCCCTTCCAACCTCATCCTGGGCGCTGGTCTGAGAGTTTTATTTGCTTTACTAGCACTTCTGATGAGCGGATGTCTTAGACTTCACAATGATTACTTAGTCAGCGATGAAGAGCAATTGATTCTCTTATTAAAATGGTATCAATATTTGCCTTGAACATGAAGTAATCTATAATTGGTTCACAATGTGAATGTGAACAAAATTGAAATAGGTTGTAACTGTTTTACAATGGACTCTGCAGACAAACCATTTGGACAATGTAGTTGTCCGGTAATTTGTACGAATCGATACCTTTGGTTGGATGCTAGTACTGTAGACTGTCATGCATATTGTGTGAGCGTCTTCCCTTGAGCTAGTCCATTAAATTTCCACAGCAGTACGTCACATATATTGTATTATTAAGCTCACCGAGTTACCTTAAAAGAAGAGTGATCTTATGATTTTATTTTCTCGGCAAAAGGCCTTTGCGATTATAAAGACAACTCATACATAGTCACCCTTATCATCTTCACAGATGGCAATTCCTGTGAGTGCAAGGCGTCTTGGCTGCTATCCATAATGCACGTATTACTTCACTTAGAAGTTGTATATGTTGCATCATAACATCATATTGGGATATCATCAAGCTAAGCTTACCTGATCGTGTTTGTGGATGATTGGTTTATAGACCTGTGCTTCTATTTTAGTCAGTTATTAGAGAATAAAGATAGGACAGACAAATTGCCGATAGAGGTGGAGCCACCTGCTGGCTGAATAACACTTGTGCTTATTCACCCTGGTGATCATTTACAGTTCTGCCATATTGGAATGTGTTGTAAGTGTATGTGTGTGTGCTTGTGTTGACAGTTTCAAGTGGGGAATGCATTGTTTTGATGCTCAATCACGATATCATTCCTGTATCTCAATCACTCGATCTCATAGTAGCAATAGGCAGACTGAAATATTGAAGTCACAAAAAAATACAAAATAAATCTTTTCTTGTGTGTTTTTTTTTTTTTTTTTTTTTGCTTTTTTTTTTTTTTTTTTTTTTTTGCTTTTTTTTTCAATAAAATCATTTCACTTGTGATTTCAATGCGATGTATACATGTAAACAACAAGCAAGTGAGGGTTTATGCAGATGACCCTTCCGTTTCGTATTTTGTCATTTAATCTAATATTAATTGTAAAGATAGTCATGATAGTGACATGAAAATACAAATGGTATTGATATAAACATATATAATTTATACCATACCTTATACAACAAATGAAAATCAAAATACGAGTCAAGGTTGGGACACGGCTCAGGCGGTGAAATGTCTGTCTTCCATGCCGGCAACCAGGGTTTAATTCCGCTGGTTTTGTCAAATATTGTGGTCATGCTGTATGATCGAGAAAGATATACATCTGCTACTGGATTGTTTAACGTTCCAGCCTGTGCTCAATAACTGGTTTACAAAGACCTTGGTTTGTGTTATCATATCTGTGTGATACTGTTATCTTAGGATTTGTAGTTCTAAACAATCACTCTTTTTAAAGAGCAAGGCATTGAGTCCCCGAAACAGGCCTCTATCTGACCTTATTTAACCTAAGCCATGGGTTGTATCATATGTTTCATGCCCAACTCATCTTTATCACATAATTTTATATGTACAGATTAATTTCTACATTTGGTAAATTCTCATCTGATTCGTGCAGTAACGCATTTAAAATGAATGCGGTTTTATTAAATACGACAAATCACTGCAGAATTATTTACACTTTAATGAGTGAATAATTTGGCTGAAATTTCAGATATTTAGCAATAATATCCTTGACGTGGGACAGTAGTTGTGGGTGATTTTGCACTGATTGTTATTATTTGTGAATCGCGGATGTTTGTACATTTTCATGACTTGTAATATATAATAATCACACATTGTGAAAGATGGATATTATTTGTGAGATGACGAACATATATAATATGCAGTTTAAAACCAACCACTGAAAAGAATTCTATTTAAATTTAGCTGAAAAAACAATGAGTCCAAACATGAAAGGCAATGGTCAAAGATTGTTAAAAGCGCTCAATAGTGATCAGTCTTTGAACGATTTGTCTGGATCTTAAAGACAATCTGACTGTTTATAGTGTGATTCAAAGAATACATGCTTGGCTTTTCTAAGGAAGATGTTGTCGGTGTTTGGTAAGTCACCTCACAAGACGGCAACCGGAAGAGGTTACATCCGGGTCTCAAATCTCCGTGCCGCAAGGTAAAATTATGCCCCCGAACAATTACTGAACTCTACCAAAAAAACTAAACAAAAAGGAGATGGGAAGACAGAACATGATAACATGCATGCATGTATGATTCATTTTTTTCATATAGCTTATTTATTCCAAATGTAAACACTTTTTATTTATGGACTAGTTATGTATCATATACTCAGTGATGTTTTATATTTTCTGTCCGTCACGACTTTACAGTCGATAGAACCAGGTACTAATCAGATGAACTAAACCTATGAAAAAATACTAAAATTATTTGTAAATCAAACAGTTTGTATGAAACTTATAGTCTTTCGTGTGGCTTTAACTTTCAAGACAGTTTGTTGGACAATCAGTGAAATGGAGATATATTAGTAATGAAAGGACAAAGGTAATTCTTTTAAATTTTCTATCCAGTCCTTGGGGCTTTCATAAGTCTATTTACAACAGCCAACAATGCATGACAAAATAACAATAAAAGTTAAAAACCTTTAATATATCATTTTGTATGAGATATAAACAGAAGCAGTGGGTCTGTTTGTTTTGACAGATCCCACGTGCATTGTACAAGGATCATGTAGAAAAATCGGCTGAAAGAAAACAGCGTGACTTTGTCTCCCAAACATGACCACCCCCGCATCTTGTCACCCCGGGCGGAGCGGCACTATTCCCCGGTACGATTCCGGGAGACGACAAAATCGGCCCATTCCCGCCTTGTGATAATGCTATGTACATATATAAAAACAGAAAAAAGTATTAAGTAAATATTCGCTCAAAGGGCTATTCTTTAATTTCACCTATACTACAAAAAGACACATTGTATGTAGTTATTATTGTAATTAGTGTAATTCTAGCAATATTCTAATAAACATATTATCGGTGAATATATTAAGCTGGTGTTTAAAAGTTGGAAATGTTGGTGCCAATCTGGGTCTTAGAAGGTGCCAAAGATGTCTGTTGCATGTGTGTTTGGCCTGAAGGTTAAAAGATCAGCAAAGTCGTGATGCTCTGTATAAGGCATAAAGAGGGTGACATGTCAATAGTTTATGTTAAATTTGTTGTATGACAAAAAAGTCCCATCCAAACAAAAACACTGACAGCTACTGTAGCAACAATATTTATAATTGCCCCAGCACGAATCAGTCAAAATGGATAACCTACAGAAGCTGGTAACTCCGCATCTAAGATAACGCTTTTTTTGAACGTGTGAAAATGAGAGCTAAAATCATATACAAATTCTACTGGCCACACACATCTTTTGTATTTAGATTCAGTTTTTATGTTTATCTGTAAACATGTCATGTTGATGCTGTTTCATGCTGTAAAACTGTCACTATTCTGGGTGGCGAGAGAGTGAGCAAAGTTAGATAATATACCATTTTCAAACATAACATTTTAATATCTTCATATGACGTTTAATGGACGAAATTTAGTATTTGATTCTTTAAAGGTATATTTACAGTAATTTTCATTGAAAAGTTCATTGAGCAACGTGCATTTTTTGAATTTCCGGCAATAGAAATATATGCATGATGCACATATCTGAATGGAATTATTCCATGATATAATACACATATACTTCCTGCAATAATCTTCTGTATTCTAAAAGAGAAGTTCCTCCCACTCTTTGTGACATACAAACTATTTATAGATGCATGCTCTCCTTTTATTTTTTTTTATATTTTTGTTGGTTTCTATTGCCAGAACCACAGTGGGAGCATATATCTGGTAGAACTGGTAGATACCACAGCCAGTTATATAGCGTTATAACGTGTTTGCTGAGATTCGGCAGGAAGTAAGCATTGTTCAAAAATTACCATTGCCTCTCTTCTCCACTCACGTTCTGGGGCCCGCTGAACAATGCCGATGGTACCAGTACAATAAGTGACAGTTAGTGGGTTCTGTGCGGGGGAGGTTGTGGTGTTTTTTTAGATCTTCATTTTTTGCCATCTTTTTGTAATTGGTGCGCATGGTTAGAACCCCGAGGCCGTCATGCATGACATATTTGCGATACGTACATGCAGGACATGATAAACGTCTTTAATGAGGATCAGTGGGCCATGTGATACATGCTGCCAGAATAACCAATACATGGCAATGCCTTATCACATGCATAATATAAATTTATGTGAACCTGAAATTTTACATCCGATTTTTCATTTAACGTGTTAGTTTTTTTTTAATAAAAAAGAAAAAAATCAAAACAAATAAATTCCATTAACATAACACCGAGACACTTAGCGCATGTAGTTTATATTTTGTGTTATCTTGGTCATGTTTTGTTTGTTTATTCTTCAATTGAGTGCCTCTTTATCAATTAGTTTCACTTTGGAGTAATTATAATTACTCCAAGGTTTCACAATTTGTTTTATTCAAGCTCTTACACAGACAATTTTAACAATCTGTTTGAAAAATGTATCATTTTTTGAGAATGAGAGAGTTTCCTTTGATCCTGCCTTGCTTTTTTAGCCGAGATTGCACTGCTCTTCACATGTTGTCTTTCACCGATGGCCTGCCCTGCACGAACGTACATAAACAATTGTAAACTCGCATTTCTCACATAGTTCATGGAGCCCAAGACTGCGTTAATTGCCATTTTTGCAGATTGTAAGCAAGCATTGGACAGTGTTCACATTTGACACCCAGACAAAGCATTTGATAGCATTTAGCATATTTGCTACATTACTGAATGCGTCTGTTATGGTGCGATACATTTATATCAGATTCCTTAAGGTGCTACACCATAAAAATACCAAGAAAGAAATAGACAGAAATCTCAAGTCTTTTTTTAGACATTTTCTTTTCATATTTATTCTGGGGATCTGTGTGATAACTACAGGTTTTCGTAGTCGGTAAAAGCGGTACATTGGCATTAAAACCAAAAACAACAAAATATTTATGAGAATGATAAAATATGATAATCATTCTAATTTAGGTATGCTCTACCATTCATAACACAGTCTCACATCAACATAACTTTCACAAATACAGTGTTTCATCAGCATAGTAATGTTCTCACCTTGACTAACACAACGTCACATCAGCGTATAAATGCCCTAATATTGACTAGCATATTGTGACATCAGCATGGCATTGCTGTATTACATATTAGTGCAATGTCACATCAGTGTCAGACAAATATGTACCACATAATATAGCACTCCAATACGTTCACTAACGCAATATCAAATTGACATAGCAATGTTGCATGTTATGTGGCATTGATAGCAATAGAACAGTAGCAACACACATGTAGACAGAGATATTCCAGGCAAGCTTCCCATGTGGTGAAGACAGATATTCCAGCCAATCTTCCCATGTGGTGCAGACAGAGATATTCCAGGCAAGCTTCCCATGTGGTGCAGACAGAGATATTCCAGCCAATCTTTCCATGTGGTGCAGACAAAGATATTCCAGCCAATCTTTCCATGTGGTGCAGACAGAGATATTCCAGGCAAGCTTTATGAGCTTGTGTAAGTGACAAGATGACATCAGGTCTCCTTTATACAGAACATAAAGGTTGCACATAACACACTGCGACACAAGCATGTGATTCCATTTATGTATTTGACCGATTTATTTATCAAAACACTTGGAGCAAATGTTATATCACCCTTTTGTAATTTACTTAAGATTTTGTCACTGGAGATATTTGTTGTTGTAAATATACGTGATACGCCATATATCTAGGGGCTTGTAGGGAAACCTGGAAACATGGTATCTAACTGTTCATATTGGACAATAACTCTGTATGACAATCTGACATAAGGCCTGGAAAGTGTTTGTTTGTCTCCTCACGACCGTGTCAAGAAAGGTGCAGATACATCTATCTGTGCTAACCTTGCCCCGGCTTGGCAGGGATCTCGGCCAATAATTACCATAGAAAACACCACTAACCTCTCATGAGCAGTGCTGGAGAAAACTAGCAATGGCCAATAGGAGAACCAACATTAAGAATAATGATGTGAAATGATTACAGACTTTTAAAAACCGATTTTTAATGAGCACCTCTAAAAGGAATAACCGGTTACCCCACTCCATAAAAACCTAACTATACATTTTATGTTAGGAAAACCTGGCGATACAGAATCTTTCTTATGTATTTGTTGTTGTGAATAATTATTTTTAAGAGTCAGGTCGTGTATTGTTTTTATGTCATGCGATAGAGAATTGTCTTTTAAGAGTGCATTGCAAGGGAATATAGGTACAGACTAATATAATAGATGAATTGTGCACTTATATTAATACAACACAGCTTGCCTAAATCATTAATAGTGCACTGTATTTTTTTTTCCAAAACCAAATAGGTTAAACTAATTAGAGTGGTTGCCACAGAAATGCTGCAATAACTATTTTAATGCATTATAATTGAACCAAATTCCCCAACCAAGCACAACTGCGAACAATAAATTATCTCAGAATAAATCATTGTAAATTAATTGCTTCTATGTGAAGTACACTGTGTGACCCTTAGTGGTATCCTTGTTATGGGTCCATCCCTTTGAGCCTAATCCTTGCCATTAATTATGAAATGTCAAGAATGTACTACAGTATGTGGCGTAAATTGTTTGTTCATTCAGTATCATTCAATATCACCCACATCATGGCAGACATGATGTTCTAGATCCATGGTGCCTTGTATATCCCATTTCATTGGAAACAATAAGTTCATTGAAAATACAACTGTCTGGTGTGGCTACGGGCAAATAAGCAAAATAGAACATGTGTCATACACAGAGAAATGCTGTCGCTACTAACTGGGAAACAATGTTAAATGTGTTGGTTACTTAGTTTCATTTTATATGGACATGTTATAGGGACTAGCTCAATTATCTAGATTTAGTATCACATATCTGTAATATTTTATTAGAACAGTTCTAGATGTTCAGATGTGTTAATTGGTCGAGCGCAAAAGTATATTACAATGTATAAACAGTTTAACAGCTAAACTGTAAGCCCAACTTGTATACACTTGTGAATTTTAATTTTATGTATATATATGTACATGTAGTGTGTCTATATATATATATATATATATATATATATATATATATATATATATATATATATATATATATATATATTCATAAATAGAAGATAGAGATGCACACAGTGATGATTCAGTCTGATATCTCATTAGAATGGACACTCGGGAGTGGTTTGGGGCAGTACACTGGAGCAATGCAGAGTGTTAAGGAGAAGAGCTTGTCTGGGTTGAGGGGAAAGGGGAATTCCAAAGCACTGGCTGAACCAAGCCCTGAGGTCTACCGAAGCCTCGCGCCATAACACAACAACAAGTGTTTGGTCCATATCAAAGTATTGCAATATGTTTCCAATGGCTCACAAAGTGACAAAGGCAGGTTTATTTCCCTGAAATGTGACCCCCTTCTCCCCACATCCCACACCTGACCTGCTGCCTGATTGCCCCACATAATTCAAATCCTGACAGTTTCTTTATAAATCTATTTTTTCCACAATGTTAGGTCACCCAAGTACCATACCCAAGGTTTTGATCTTTTTTTGTGTAATGATAATATCAAGATTATTTCTATATAAAAAATCTCCATATTATTTCTATATTCTAAACCGCAGGGTATATGATATTTAATGCATTTATTCACTTATATCTTTAATCAAACACAATGAATATATATGTTGCAGAATTTACAGCTAAATATCTCAATTACCTTGCTCAATTATCGAGATTTAGTATCACATGTGCAATGTCAATAAGAAATAGATAACTGAACGTTTCTGTTAAAGGGAAGTAGAATTTCCCCACTTCAAACTATAGGGCTTGTGTAAGCGAATGTGATTTATTGCTTTGGTGTTAATTCCTGGAATCAAATAAAACAAAAGAGACAAAAACACTGTGCTAGAATCAGTTGCTGAAGTCATGCCTGCTCCCGCATAGCACCATGGGAAATTCTACCGCAAACTACTAATGATATCACAGAGATAAAGTGGCTGATGCTTAGCCCAAATGGCAGTGTGCACCAGGTCCAGGGTAAATGTCCCTATTATGACCACTAATATTGGCATAATTGAACAATTGTAGAACATGGCTGAGCCTATATTTATTATTGAGTCATGTTTGGGTTGACAGGTTGAGTAGCTTAATGGGGTGGAAGTATTATACAGATATATATAACCATGAGCTCATTAGAGACATTTTGAAAAGGGTGTTGGAAAAGATACTTGTATTCGTGTTATCTGTGCAATATCTTGGGAGTATATATAGGCTATAATAAGGATCAGTTCTCTCACTTCTACTTTTTAATATTAAGTTAAATCTTATGTAGGTATATGACACATTTATTTGGATCTAATATTGGTATAAATCAAGTTGTATAGTTTTTTGGAATGCGTTCCACCGCTATGCACTTTGTATTATTATAACTACAAAGGAACTGTTCAGGCCTGAATTTGTTCCAAAACAGCCATATTTTCTCCAAATAAAGAGTTCGGCAAATAATATCTTATATGAAATCCAAACTCCCGATATTCGCTTAAAAATAAAATCATTTTACACGAATAACGCTGTAATGGAACTGTCAACAAAGAAAGGACACATAAAAGGACATTGCTACTCTATTGAAATCCAAATGTAGCATTTTGTAATTGTGTTATCTGACCACAAAGCCACAGTGTAGGAATATATAGAAACATTCTGTAACATAGTGATCAACTCTGGGTGGTACAGATTTATTTCAATATCCTTCTCAATAAAATTTAGTGGGAGGTATTTTTTTACACAAGGACAGACGCGCGGTTTTATCTGGGTCCTCTTGGGACCAGGAAAATCGTCTGAGGTCGTAGCAGGAAATGTGTATATGCTGGTACTGGGTTAACTAGTCCAATTGGTATCGCCAAACTCTTATCATTATTATTTTAAAAATGGGTTGACCTGTCTGAATTAACAATTTCCAAAATATGTATTCTTTTTCAATATTTTTTCAAAAAGTAAAAATGTTTAAACATTTTTACTTAATATCAATTATGGTTTAGTAATCCAGTTTTTTGTAACTTCGCTATCATTGTTGGCTTAAATTTTTAAAAAAATAAAGAGAATATCACTGTTTCACAAATTTAATTCAATTAAGGCACTTTTAGAATAACCTGCTACTTAGTCAATCTCAAAGATCAACGTATATTCCTGAAAAAAATGTTAATTTGTGAAGACCACACAGACATCGAGATCGTTAAATTCACATAACAGAAGACGTTTTGTGGTAATGGTGTATTTTAATTTGACTGGATTGAAATCTTAATCAATTAACACTGCACCAATCTCATTCTTACTAAACCTTTCTTTGGGACCTTAATATGTGGACTGATATTTTGCTTTCTCCAAAAAAGCTAAATTGTAATTGTGAGAAAGTGATATGAAGTTAATATTAAGGACATTTTTATGGAGAATGGTCTGAGGGGACAAGGTAAGCTTTCGTGCCTGGGTGATCTTTGCAACGTGTGTGTTCAGATTTCATCAGCCTCTCATCTACCTATTCAATCATCTCAACCTTGTAATTAAGACTTAACCCTCAGGCGATATGAAACACTTAGCGTACTTATATATACAAATTCTATTTAATGTACTTTACTTAATAACGCGTAAGGGTTAAAGTGTGAGAAGAAAATGACAAACTACTGGTTATTTGATGATTTTGTTTCTAAAACCGAATTTCTCTGAATGGATAAATGTGTATGGTAATAGCTAAAACATTTATATACAAAATTCAAGATTTCATATTCACTTTATAGTTCTCGGGCAAACGGGCATAGATCAGAGAACAGAAATAAAATTTCAGAACATGATTTGTATACTCAAGACTTCAAACAAAATATTGCAGTGGCATGAATGAGATTGACCTACTCTTATGTGAGGTGTAAGATAGGGAATGAGTTGATGCAATGTCCAATGAAGATTAGAATTTGTGATAGAGTGTAAAAAATTCGTATTTTATTTGTCAGTAATGAGACGAGATTTAATTTACTTCCTAGAAGGACAATTTTCCTTGTTACAAGATCATACATTTTTGGTAAAATTAACAAGATATATTCTTTACTGAAGAAGACCGTGGAAATAGACATTTCTATTTTATCCATGACAAGGCCAAGTTTCAATCATATTATGATAAAGAATTTTTGGCATATAATCGCAAAAGATATCAGATCTGTAGGCAACATTATTTGTATTCTTATATATCATGAATGGTATTTGAATGTGACAATTAACAGACCATCAAGTCAGGTTCAGTTTAATAACAGGTTAGTGTGACCGTCCATACAATGCAACATATATGACCTTGTGAGCAGGTATTTACGCCACACAGGAGACCACCTCGGAGGGGCGGCTTTCTCTCCAGGAATAATTCAGTGTGGCTTTCACACCTTGTCTATTGAAGAGCGCTATTAAGTTCCGGTTCCAAATATGGGCAGTGATGGCAGATAGGTACTTAGTAATATAGCGAATCTATCAAGGACAGAGAGACAGACGTTGTTGACCAACCGTGTCTGCGGTTTTATGATGAAATTGAAATGTGTAACATCAAAGTTAGCCATTTTAGTGAATTACAATTGCTCATTTCGGTTCAAAGAGGTCCTTTCAAAAAGTGATGTGGCTTATGAGACAAAGATTAATTACATTAGTAATCATGTGGTAATTGAGACGTTTTGTTTCTTTCCACTAAATTCACATCAAAATTATCTTCTTATCACTTGTGCTCAAGCAAATGTAAAAGAACCGTTCCATTAATAAACAACTTGAATCTTTTAACAAATTCTGAAATAGATCAATGTTTAGATATAGTGGCAAAAAAGAAACTCAAGAATGTACAATTTAAGCTAATTCTGGTATATAAACATTGATTCAATCTGCTTTCAAATGAAGTGAAGAGAGAAATACGATGATCTCTGGGTGGCCTCACTGGCTGGGTCTTGGGGCTCCCCCTATTGACTCATGGGGGGAGGTGTTCTGTCCAACCTATACATTTCAAAGTAAAATGAATAAAGGCTAAACACCATCATTTATCTGGCAGTTAAGGTATGATATCTACACCTGTATGTGTGTGTCCAGGCAAGGTTCATCAACTCCTTTGATGTAAGCCGACAGGTAAGCTTTTCAAAGTGGCTGGCTTCTGTCAAGAGAAAATTGCCACGTTATCTATTAAATAAGATAATCACCCAAGGTTGTAAGATTGATAAACAAGCTTTAATGTTGACTTGGGGATCACAGAAACCTATCTCATTCAGAAAATGAATATCACTGTCACGTCCAATGAGCAAAATATATGAAGATATCCTACCATGTAAATATAGTGTGGGATTTAAAATAAGATAATATAATTTCGACAGTGAGAGCATAATATTAGTTCCATAAATATATTAATGTTTATATTGTGAAATATGGGGTAACTGACTTCATAAGACGATAGGTTGATTTTGATTGACTACAATCTTTGGCTGAACTGTTTGATTCTGGTGTTTTCTCAGCAGATGTGGAGATGGTCTTGAGTTGTATAATTTTACATTCACGTGAGGCCACAGCGCCTCCATAACTCACTGAAGCCTGACTCAGCTAATATTGACCACGTGGACCATTAGGTGTGCTCAAGAAATAATACTGCAGTGGTGAGCACTACAATACATGTAATATATTTGAATAATAAATGATAGTTGGTTGGATGTATCTGTGATTAATGACCTATTTAAAACAATATCTGCGAATCTAGGTCAGAGACAGTGGCCTGCCATCGAGACTCTGTGTCCTACTCCTTTTCAATATTAGTCACTTGATTGAATAATACTATATACGCCATAGTATATAGTTAGATACTTGACGATAAAAGGGAATTTGGATTTACGTCCAGATTATGGTACTATAGTAACATTGCCATTGACTAGCCGTGAAACACCAATAAACAAAGCTTAAAACAAAATTTAAACAGATTTAGTATTTTAAAGGGTCTCGATGACGACGGGGTCATTACCATTCTCACTATTGATTCAGTTACAAGCGATATCGGATGTATTTGGTGAGATGTTCTACTCCACATGATTTTTAATCAGGTTCAACATAAACTGTATACCTTATAATGTCTTCAGCTATATGATCATAAACTTCACTGTGTGGTCTCAGCAGTCACTGGCAAACATAAAGTAGGCAGTTCTAGGAAGAGGAAATGTGTGTTGGTGGTAGTTTTAGACGTGTGTCAACAACACAATTATCATATAGCTAATAATATAAATAACCCTTACCCCTATTAGGTTACGTGGCCATCAAAATATTTGCTTTTTTGAAAGAGAATTTTAAAATAAAAAGTCCCCTATTGTTCATCCATTGCGGTTTCTCAGAATCAAGGAATATCGGTTTGTGTCCACAATATTGCTAAACTGTGTCCACAACATTATTACCTCTTATCGGGAATTAAATGTCTGCTGATATCATGACAATGCAGGTATTTAATCTTTTGATAGTGTATATCAGATGGGTTCAGATGGACATTTTAGTGAATAGTTTCGTCAAATCAGATTAAGCCAAAAGTGTTGGGTGGTTTTATTCAATAAGATTTAAATTTGTAAAACCTGGTTATTATTAATCTGTTTTTATCGCCATACTTTGCGTTTGGTGGAGAGAAAAAAAGTTCTTATGACATATAAATAAGAAAGCAGATCTCCTTCAGGGGCCTCCCGGTGTTTTTTATTGGTTGACTGGGGTCGAGGAAAGCGTGCCTGTTGCACAGAGGGCGCTACTGGTTGTGTCGGTGTCTGGGAGATGGGGGTGAGAGGCCTGACAGTGTGGGGGTGGGTAGTCACACTATATAACCAGTCTGCACCATGACTTACACACCAAACAACTGAGTATTTATCTCCCTGGGCGAATGGCAAACAGCCAACAGTTGTCAATCTCTCACTGACTACTGTGTAGTGTCTTTAAAGTTATTGACAGCATCTCTGTTCATCCTCGATATAGGAGTTAATATTAATGCGTGGCTATACCTGGATTTCTCAATGGTTAAATCAGAAAAGGTAAGGGACATTCCTTATATACTGTCATCAAATGCACCATACTGGGAGAGACACAGGTTGGGTTCAGCTCTTTCTGCTAGATATTGCTCAGTTTATACAGCCAGCATGCCAGCTACCTTCATATACACATGACTCACGTATACCAGATGGGACATATCATCTTGTTTTGCCAATTATCTCAGAATATGTATCTTATATCATTATCTAAATTATTTCATGAACAGAACAACCTTGTTTCACCTCATGGTTCAGTTTACTGAAAAAAACAACATATCTTTTCCCATAAAAACGTGAGTTGTGCAGAAGTCTTAGCAAAGGGCACTTAACTTGAATATAGTTTAAAGGCATAAGTGTAGATTTTGAAATGTTAAGCTGTCCATGTTACTGTCAACAGTCTACGTGATATTATGATCAGAGATGAAAGATTAAGAAAATGTTGCAATGTATGTTATAATTATTTTGTGTATGTATCATGGTGAAAATCATGAAAAGGGCAGAAGCTAAAAAAAACACCGAAGAGACCGAAAAAGCAGAGAAACAGAAAGTCTGCGAGACAAAAAAGTGAAACCATACGCACTGATACTGAGGCTTTGATGCCTAATTTAGTGCAGTATATATATGAGAGACAATAATACCACACATAAAAACCCAATGACGGATTGTCTATTTGCAGCCTGCGTGCATGTCAGGATAGACCGCGATATGCAAGTATGGTGGTGTACGTTACAGAATCGTGACTGAAACATTACAGAAGTGCACCCAGATTATCCCACCCTACTCCATCACCCCACTCCATCACCCCCAGCATCTGGTACCCACCACCCTGCTGCTGCCAGGCTCTGTAGCCACAATACACCGTCTCCCTCACCCCAGACCCCCTCATCCCAGACCCCCTCACCATCCCACGGGCTGCAATTCCCTCCATTAACGTACAGATTTTCAGAAAGTCAAATTTCTTTTTGATATTTATTCTGTGCCATTCACGTCCAGTTAATTTTTACTAAATATTTGTGTTTATTGACCAGATTCATGAGCCTTTGGTTTATGACCTTTGACTATAAACCAGATATATTTAGATATCTGGGATCATGTACCATTTTGGGCAATGCAATAAAAACAACTTCAATAATTCACATAAATTCATGCTTTGGTTTCATACCAGCTTATAACATTTCAGTGAAAGAAAGAGTCCATTTTTTTGTTTTAAATTTAAAAAATTGAAAATTCCATATTTCAAATTTGTCATAAGATCTTGTGGATGTGAATGAGAAGCAGGGCGAAGTGTTCACAGATTAGTCTGAGGGTTGAGGGTGAGTTTGACGGGAGAGTGGCAGCGTACCGCCATTGACCCCACTACGGACTGTATAATGGGTACATTAGCCATGCCATGATTGATGAGGGGGGATACCCACACTATATATCACAATATCATATAAATGTCTCATCTGATCTGCCTCCCCACATTGCTTATATCATTATCTGCCATATGTGCTATTAAACAACCATTTTCTTAAAGTTCCATTGGTCTTTATAACAGTCCACGCTTTTATTGTCACCTGGGTTTGATTTTGAAAGAATGACACGTGACATCATACTAAAAACCTAACAGAGCCGAGATCTGGAAGTCAATATGAATGATATAATAAGTACATACTTCCTCTTCTGTGATAATATCACGATCTTTAGCCCTTAAAAATAAAACCAAAATGTCATTTCTCTGGCACTGATTATTATCTTGGTAGGTGAAATACTCTTACTCCATTAATTTCGCTGAAAATTAAATTGATTCCTGGCCAAATGAAGCATTTTTCACTTACTATATCAGATATGGTTTCAAGCGTTATCGTGATGGGGTTTGATATAACGTACCTCTCCTTATATTGGTCAAGCAACATTTCTTATCTGCTGCAAAGTGGATAGAGTTTTGGAGGATAAAATGTAAGAGTAATAGTGCGATCTACTTAGTGGCAAGACCAGACACTGGAGACTGTCTCCTCGCATTCACAGCTACACATAAAACAGCCATTAACGTCAGCCTCAGACACCCTCCCCATTCACCCTGCTCCAACATTAGAAAGCTGGACCTCTCTGCTAACCTAACACACTTTGTTGTTTTTTCAGCATAAAATTAATTTTGAAAAGGAGAAATTGTCCAAGTAAAGAAGACTGAAAGTCCAAATACTTCAGTGAATTCTCTCTGGTTTGCATAGTTAAACAACATACGGATTGCCTCTCAATAGGTCAACTGAAACATAAAGATAAATTATTTTTTTAAACGTTTTAACTGTCTCAGTTTTGTTACAAATAAGATTTCATGGATTTAAACCGGCTTCAGGTGCTAATCTCACAGATACTCATTACGAAATTTAGAATTTTGAAAATATGTATTGTGAACTTTAAAATCTGAATCTCTAATTAATATAGAAGTTGTGATAAAAAAATGACATTGTTTTAAAAAGGTTATCAACATGAGATTCCTTTTTTCTTGGGAATACGTGTCATAGGCAAGGAACACAGTGCTCCCGATTACTTTTAATTTAAAAAACCTCCAGGACTTTCAGGACTTCCGATGCATTAAATAGAACGTCAATGGCCAAGAAGAAAAAATACATTAGCATTCTACTACAAGGGTCAATCATAGTAAATCTGAGGACAACTAAACAGGGATGCGCCAGGTTCCTGTTCCCTATATATATATATACGTCAGAGAGAGGGGGCACATGGTGAATCCTGTTATCCTCTGGAAATCATCTATATATATATTTATATGGAGGCTACTGTGTGTCAGTAGTAGATCAGACAACAAGGATACCATACAGTATAAAAGCATTGTGGTGGCACTCGTCCATGTTTGAGCAAACAGGCGTTGTGGAATAGTCACGCCGTCACCTAATTCGCAAAATGGTATGTTTTATACAGTCACAAAAATTGTTTCTCATCGCATCACAGTGAGAAATTACTTTTATAAGCAAATTAGACTTTTTGATGTGGTTTCAGACACTGTGTCAGCTAGGTGTGTACCTCCCTAGCTCGGGGTGATTAAGCTTTGGATGCACGCATAACCGAGAGCAAGCTTATGTACATGGGCTGTTCAAAAGCTTATGTACATGGGCTGTTCAAAAGCTTATGTACATGGGCTGTTCAAAAAGTGCACCAAATTACATGTTATTTATTTTCAGATGATCATAAGGTGAAATCTCAAAGTTACGATATAAGTTCATGGAAGTTATGTAATATGTATCAGGAATTGGAAAAACAGCTGAATATTTGTATTAAATTGTTTTTTTCAGATCATTACAATTGAAGAGCTGGCTAGAATTGCGGCACACGTGGAAGATACGGCCATGTTAGATAATCACGATTCCGAACTGGAGAAGGCGTGGGAGGTGTATGAATCTATTCTGTCCTCGCCAAATTCGTCCACAACTAGTGATGACATAACACAAGTGGCGACGCCAGGTGGCTACAGTAGCTACGACGAGATGGAGAGCACATACACCAATGACGTCACTTCCTGTATGAGTCCAGCCTACAGTGACGTGAGTGACTCACAATCGAGTGGTCCCAACTTGACCCTCTTAACGGGGTACCAGTCTCCACCCATCATGACCTCTACTCCGGTTCACAGTCCTGAGAATATGGACATGAAAGCAGCATCTAACCCATTTAAACCACCCCCATCGTACGAGGAGCATATAGAACTGACGAATATAAGAAAAATAAAAGAAGAAATCATTGGCGAGTATGAGTGTGAACAACAGAAGCAGATGTGTGCGGGTGCCAGTCCAGAATACATCAGCCAAGACGATTGGGACCAGTCGAAGCCAGGTAAAGAATAACTTTTTAAACCGCTCTTGTAAGAATATGTGCTCTTCTTAGGGAGTAATAATTGAACGTTTGATTCTTAAAATAAATATGCAAAAAAAAACAAAAAAACAACAACAACAACAATACATTAATCACATGTGATGTGTTTAAAATAGTGTTGTGAGTATGTTCCTTCATTATTGCAGAACCCTGTATCGAGGATTGCGAGGTCTCTCTCAAGCAACTCCTAGCATCCCTACAAAGTAAGTACCATTAATACCTAAATGTTAAAATATTTTAAATTTATATATCGCCATTTTATAGGCTTTAGGTATAATACTTTAATTTCTTTATACCTTTTGCTTTTAAGTATACTGTATATCTTAATTTATAAAAGCGCTTGTATTAATCTCGGTGTAAAAGGGATTTCCAAAAAGTCCTTTACTGTCACTTAATAAAAAAAAATGTCTCAACAAACGATTTGTCTAATTAACAATCTTTAATGTTTTGTTTTGCAGATGGAGGACAGATACAGTTATGGCAGTTCTTATTAGAGTTACTCTCCGACAAAGATAACGCATCGTGCATTGCTTGGGAAGGTGGTCACGGTGAGTTCCGCATGGTTGATCCAGAAGAGGTGGCCAGAAAGTGGGGGAACCGGAAGAACAGACCAAACATGAACTATGATAAACTCAGCCGAGCACTACGTTATTATTACGATAAACTCATCCTGCACAAGGTTCCAGGGAAACGTTACACTTACAAGTTTAACTTGAGGACTCTCTTACGTCATTGTAATGGAGGGGGAGCAAGAAGTTCACCTAGCGACCTCTATTGGCTACAAGAATATCAAAATCAGTTTCTCTTCCATTCATCACTAGAGGGCGGTGCCTATCAAGTGCCATTCGCATCCTCCTCTTGTGGTACCCAGGCAACGGCAGCTTACAGGGTAACGCCGGGAAAACCAATAGAAATATCAGACAGTATATGGACCCAAAACAAATCGCTCTTGCCTTTATACGGAAGCGTCAAAGAGCAATCTTCAAGGAAAGTGGCAAACCCTGTTTCTTCTTTTTCCAGCTCTGCTTCGTGCCAGATATTTAGGTCATAAAGACTTGTAATCAAAACAACTATCACTCATTAGTGTGCAATGGAACTGTATGTCTGAAATATGAATACTTACACAGGTGCTAAACCATTGGATCCTTATAAACAAAGACTGTAGTGGTTCAATGTATATATTGCATTTCATTTTCATGTATTAATCTTATATTTGATCATAAAAGTTGTCTTATCATTTTTTCTTTTACTATTGCATCTGTAAATACGGTTTGCAATATATTTGGACAAATACCGTTCAGGTAATGAGTTCGCGTTATTCCAGTGCCAGTGCAGATGTTTAAAACGTGTATATTGAAAAACATTTTTTTATAATTACTATTGTCTGTGTATTCCTTAAACTGAACGGAGAAATTTAAGCATGTAATGTGTCCCTTTGTAAAATGGTATGTGTGCCTTGGAAGTAAATGAATTAATTATCTTATTCGGTTCGCAAGTCCAGGTATATGATGTAAAATCACATTTGGATGACTTAGTTTGGCTGAGTTATTTCTGCATATTTTCTCCATTCTGAACAAAATAATCGTCAAGCTTTTATTGGATATTGTTTCAGTCAAACATTGGAATGAATGAATGATCATGTCTCATATAATGTTGACATTCCATGTACAGGATACACTGGAAGTGCTTAATCCAAATGTTATCGATTCAAATGTAAATACTAATCAAGACACAGTGAAATATACACAGTGAAGCAAGGGTAATCTACTATCATCCCAGATAAACTACTCACAGTTATGTCTAAAGTGGCGCCACCTATTTTAGGAGGGTGAGGAACGTTCATTCGTTCCCATTTCCACATCAAATTGACTAAATGCGTTTTTACCTTAAAATTTATTTATTTATTATTGAATAGCAAGTGAATAAAAATGCTGGAAAAAGTGACAATTCAATACTGAATGTACTAAATATTTTTTTGTCTGCCATTTTATTGTCTTTTTTTTGTCTGCCATTTTTTATTGTCTTTTTTTCCATTCGTGTTTTATTTCAAACTTTGTAATCATATTGAGGGCGTTTTTAAAGGCGTTTATATGAGAAGAGAAATTCTTTTTTTTTGGGTTCTTTTTTTACTTCTAAAGGAGTGATTAATTAATTCTAGTATACAGAGTGGAAAGATATTAGTCAGAGTAGTATTTTGTACGATTGAGAGTATTGAAACTGGACTTGGTCTAGCGATGAAAGTAATCTGTATTCTTCGCTCTCCCGCAATGGAGTGACTGTTCTTCAACTACTTCAGAAGATTTTACTCATATTTTCCACAATAGCAGAGAGAAAATTACCAATTCATTTTTGAGAATAACTGTGGTGAGTTACACTTGTCCTAACGTGAATGCATAATAATGGAGTTTTCATATGATCTCTTGAATGAATTAATACACTAACTATAATGTTTTATACTTATACTTGTAAATAAAGCGCTGGTGCTATGTTATATATGCTAATACACAATTTGACACCAATTGATAACTGTAATAATTGTAATATTTGAATGGTAAGAAAATATCATTGTGAACATTGACTTGAATAACACATTTTTGTTATTTTTGTAAATATGAAACCATTTACTGTATAATAATGTGATTTATGAAACATAGACTTGTTTCCTGGTGAAACAATACATTATTTTACAATAAAAATATGTTTATAATGTGCTGGTGTCGTCCTTTATTTTATTGATCCTAGAAATGATTTTACAAGAACCTATAGAAATGATTTTCGTGGACTTACAGTTGTCATGGGAACCATTTTATTGTGTTTGAGGACATTGTCTCCACTGGATTATTTTACCAAGATATTATATTACCATCACCTATTATACACATATGTTATTTTATCGGCCTTTACAAATGTATATTAAGCGATCATAAACAAATTCAAAGTTTATTATGTTATTCTATATCAGCAAAAAATAGCACTTCACGATGACGATGTATCCGCGCAATATGATACTCCCTGAAGATTTAGCTGATTTTTACAGTTGTAAACATTTTTAAGATTCATTATGTTCAATTCACCAATTATATATGACAGTGGGTACAAAAGGAAAACTGATATCATGGACATCACAATATCGGAGACAAACGTGTTAAAAAAAATAAACGGATTTATTTATATAGTTATTTATTCATTCATTCATTCACATCTTTCAAAAGAAAAAAACTTAGATGCAATACAAATCACCCATTTAAAAAGATTCCGTAGAAATGTATAATATATTTTGTCTACTTGCCCATCAAACAAAGTTCGTCCATAAGAGCAACTTTTAGAGGTGGGTGCTTGAGAGCCAAAACTATGAAATATGTCTTAAGATATGATGATATATCTTCTTTTAATTATGTGATTACCACAGCTACACATGCAGCATAGGACGTCTTAATTTTAATCAGAGAACCAAAACTGCTTGATCAGTGAACAAGTGCCCAGAAGCAATTGGGCAATTAGCCATCAAGGAAACAGCTTATCGTGATTAACAAAGGGGGTGTTTTTCTAATATTTATTGAGGGTCAATCGGAAAGTCTCAAATATGTATGTCCACAGCTTTATAGGCGACAAACAACTGAAGTTATAATGGAATGACAAGTGAAACTAGATATTTCTGTCTGGTTTCAAACCAGTATGCCAGGCGTTGGTCTTAGAATGATAAAACTGTAATTATTAATGATCGGTCGATTGAAATAAAAGGTCTTATAGCTTTTTGATAATTGAGAAAAAGATACATATTTTGTCACTTCTTTTCGTGATGCACAAGCGACATCTATTGTTTAAATATGAAATATAGGTGGCACTGGTGTATATACCGCGGTCATCTCACAAGTGTGCATGAGTTTTAGTTTGTGAAACTGCCGGACACACTCAAGCGACAGGGCAAAAGCAGTGGCGCATACTTACAGTTTGGAGGGATGAGCTCATGTTTCAAGGCACCAATCAAGCAGGCTGGGCTGGCAATGGAGTGGCGATTGGGGAACACAAGGATTAGGCTGATTACGACTGCCACCTAGCGGTTATATACGATTTTACAAGCGGAATGACAATTATTTGTATAAATCAAAACAATAAGAGTGAAAATATGGGTTTTGAAGGGGGGTGTCCCTTTTATGAGCATGCTAAGGTGAAGAGTACTGTGATATGTCGAATTAAACGTGTGAGATGAGGAATAAAGCAAGCATGGTGGACAAGAATAGTGAATTGAGGGCAGTGAGTGAGATATTAACCTAGTATGAGAATATCAGTTTGGGGGAGGGGTAATCGAATGTGAAAAGGGAGTTTTAAAAATCGGAAAGGGGGCAGTTTGAGATCAGATACCTTCCCAGGTAGCAGTCCATGCAGAAACAACGCTTTAAGCACGTAGAAATAAGGTTTAATCTGTCTACGTTTTTTCAATGCCTTAAGCACGTAGAAGGACAATGTTGTAGTCCAACCTAATAATAACATTGTCCTTCTGCTAAGAAAACCTGTGGTGGTTAAATTGGCCAGTAGGTGGCTCTAGTATCACAGACAATGGCGACCTGAAACAACTCAGTTGTTGGGTAATTCAAAGTTACAGTGAATTTAATGGACAAGACGTAGTGTTCTGAATGAACTAAATGAAAGAAAACAATTAATGATCATGTCTTTTGTTGATTACCCCTCCCCCAAACTGATATTCTCATACTAGGTTAATATCTCACTCACTGCCCTCAATTCACTATTCATGTCCACCATGCTTGCTTTATTCCTCACAAGTGTATTGTTATTATCAAATGCAATATATATCCATATAATTTCAGACAGTGTCAACAAATCAGCATAATATGCCAGTTGATATGCTAGAAGATTTCAGAAGGGACAGTCCCAACTGAGTAACTAGATTTGGCAGAAGATAGCCAAATTCGTTCACAACTGAATGTATGTGTACCATAAAGTCCTAGCAACATGCTGAGTACATGCTCACAACGATTTATCACATTATCTGGTTTTCACAGATCTACTTCCTTACAATGACAGTTCACAATGTGCTCACAACGTGCTTACAACGTGCTCACAATGTTGTAACACAACATGCTCACAAATGTTATCTGGTGTTCACAGAGCTACGTCGTTACCTCAGATTACAATGTGCTAAGCACTAAAACTCGTGCTCACAACATAGAAAAAACGTAAATTTGACATGGAACATGGAACATGAACAAAATCATGAGACACTGGTCATGACAGGAGGAATATATATTAATCAGACGTTGAACTTGGCAGGCATAATTTTGAGATAAGCAGTGAAAGTGCAGAAGATATTCATAAGGTACAGAACGTCACACTGAAACCATATTGAATCGTGACAAGGGACCTGATAGTGAGATAAGACATGACACATAACAAGAAAGTCTTTTTTTTTTTTAAAAAATTTGTATACAGTTTCCTTTTTGAAAATGATATTTATATTTTCTCATCATTTTGAAGTTGCCGTAAATGTAGAGTACAGTGACTGGCAACTGTCTGAAAATGGCAGTTGAAACTCAGACATTTTAACAAAGTCAAACATATAGCATACCATTCTTTTGTGCATAAAGTTATTAATTTTCATATATTCTACATTTGCAAAAAAATATTCAAATTCTATGTTTATTTATGCAGTTGAGGTGTCTGCCAGTCTGTGACACTGAGAGGCAGGTTTGTGATCTGCAGGCCCCTCAGAAGTACATATCACTCCAAAATTATGTGTTATTATACCCACCACTGAATGTTGTGTCTCACATGTCATCTTGTAATTCCACTGTCTTTCAAAATGTTAAATGTGTTTATTTGTTTTCATGCACAAGAGAAAGTCCCAACCAATCTCTTAGCATGCTTAGTATTAACCAATATAAAAGTAAGTGATATCGCCCTGGCTGCCTGTGGTGGAGGTCAAGAGGCATGTGTGACCTAATTTCCAAACCTTAACCCTGTATCTGCCCCCTGAAGTGTTGAAATTCAAAACTGCTATAAATTTGTCACATGTTCACTGTCACAACACTGCAACCAGGGGTGGATCCAGGATTTTTTAAGCTGGGGGAGGAGGGGGGGGGGGCTCAAATGTGCTAAAGTAAGTGGCTCCAGTCCCATAAAGTAAGGGGCTCCAGTTCCCAAAAGCTCCCTAGCCACAGACCCCTCCTGGATCCGCCACTGGCTACACATGTGGGCTGTGTGACGAAAACTATTTACACATTGTTCCTCGTCGCCTCTGTTCGCTTATATAATAACAGTGTGTTATAACACAGACTTTATTATAACATATATTTCTTACAGGTTTAAGACCTGTATACAAAAAACAATAATGAGACACTAAACATGACAGGGGACATAATCACGAGACAATGGACACTGCAATGGGTCACAATCATTAGACAATGGGCATGACAAAGAGACACAATAATCAGACAATGGACATGACAAGGGGACATAATCATCAGATAATGGACATGACAAGGGGACACAATCATCAGATAATGGACACGACAAGGGGACACAATCATCAGATAATGGACATGACAAGGGGCACAATCATCAGATAATGGACATGGCAAGGGGACACAATCATCAGATGATGGACATGACAAGGGGACACAATAATCAGACAAGGGGACACAATCATCAAATAATGGACATGACAAGGGGACACAATCATCAGATAATAGACACGACAAGGGGACATAATCATCAGATAATGGACATGACAAGGGGACACAATCATCAGATAATGGACATGGCAAGGGGACACAATCATCAGATGATGGACATGACAAGGGGACACAATAATCAGACAATGGGCATGACAAGGGGACACAATCATCAAATAATGGACATGACAAGGGGACACAATCATCAGATAATAGACACGACAAGGGGACATAATCATCAGATAATGGACATGACAAGGGGACACAATCATCAAATAATGGACATGGCAAGGGGACATAATCATTAGACAATGGACATGACAAGGGGACACAATCATCAGATAATGGACATGGCAAGGGGACAAAATCATCAGATAATGGACATGACAAGGGGACATAATCATTAGACAATGGACATGACAAGGGGACACAATCATCAGATAATGGACATGACAAGGGGACATAATCATCAGATAATGGACATGACAAGGGGACACAATCATCAGATAATGGACATGACAAGGGGACATAATCATCAGATAATGGACATGACAAGGGGACATAATCATCAGATAATGGACATGATAAGGGGACACAATCATCAGATAATGGACATGACAAGGGGACACAATCATTATACAATGGATATGACAAGGGGACACAATCATCAGATAATGGACATGGCAAGGGGACACAATCATCAAATAATGGACATGACAAGGGGACACAATCATCAGATAATGGACATGACAAGGGGACACAATCATCAAATAATGGACATGACAAGGGGACACAATCATCAGATAATGGACATGACAAGGGACACAATCATCAAATAATGGACATGGCAAGGGGACACAATCATCAGATAATGGGCATGACAAGGGGACATAATCATTAGACAATGTACACGACAAGGGGACACAATCATCAGATAATGGACACGACAAGGGGACATAATCATCAGATAATGGACACGACAAGGGGACACAATCATCAGATAATGGACATGACAAGGGGACACAATCATCAAATAATGGACACGACAAGGGGACATAATCATCAGATAATGGACACGACAAGGGGACACAATCATCAGATAATGGTCACAACAAGGGGACACAATCATCAGATAATGGACATGACAAGGGGACACAATCATCAGATAATGGACATGACAAGGGGACATAATCATCAGATAATGGACATGACAAGGGGACACAATCATCAGATTTTGGACATGACAAGGGGACACAATCATTATACAATGGATATGACAAGGGGACACAATCATTATACAATGGATATGACAAGGGGACACAATCATCAGATAATGGACATGACAAGGGGACACAATCATCAGATAATGGACATGACAAGGGGACATAATCATCAGATAATGGACATGACAAGGGGACATAATCATCAGATAATGGACATGACAAGGGGACACAATCATCAGATAATGGACATGACAAGGGGACACAATCATTAGACAATGGACATGACAAGGGGACACAATCATCAGATAATGGACATGACAAGGGGACATAATCATCAGATAATGGACATGACAAGGGGACACAATCATCAGATAATGGACATGACAAGTGGACACAATCATTAGACAATGGACATGACAAGGGGACACAATCATCAGATAATGGACATGACAAGTGGACATAATCATTAGACAATGTACACGACAAGGGGACATGATCATCAGATAATGGACATGACAAGGGGACATAATCATCAGATAATGGACATGACAAGGGGACACAATCATCAGATAATGGACATGACAAGGGTACACAATCATTATACAATGGATATGACAAGGGGACACAATCATCAGATAATGGACATGGCAAGGGGACACAATCATCAAATAATGGACATGACAAGGGGACACAATCATCAGATAATGGACATGACAAGTGGACACAATCATCAAATAATGGACATGACAAGGGGACACAATCATCAGATAATGGACATGACAAGGGGACACAATCATTAGACAATGGGCATGACAAAGGGACACAATTTCAGACAAAGGACATGACAACATAATCGACCATTGACCATTCATGTGAATATTCTGTAAATGACTCTTAACGATATTTCAGTCGGTGTTTGAGTTAGGAAATAGAGAAATAAAAAGAAAATATTGAGGTCTAAGATTGTGCATTCTTCAAACGTTAAAGTTTACCCAAAAAAAATGTTGTGCCAGAAACAGCGTTGAAGTGTTGGGGTAATATTGCCTGAGACATTATCCGATTTGCTTTTTTTTATGGCAGAACATTTCAAAAATGATATAAAAGCTTGCACTAGCTTGTCTTATAGCTATTATTAGTAAAATAATCCTGCGTAGTATGTGCAGCATTCGACATATCGTGAGCAATTATTACAATGACACTGATTTTAAAACAATAATAGAATAAGTATTTTTTTTCAGAAAAACACAAACAGCGTATGTTTGGATCGTCAATTGTTTCATATCTACTATATTTGAATCCTTAAAAAAATACTATGATAGAGGGATCATCCATTCAGCGTAAACTTGTTTAACAAAAGATACTTTTATAAATGTTCCAGTAAAATCTTAGTTTCTAAAGTTCAAGAAATATTTCCAAATTACCGGATATTTTGACTTAGTCTTCTTTAAATATCAATAAATAGGAAAGGAGGTTTAAATGTGTTATAATGTAGGACATTATATTCAGAGGAATATAAATCTTTCATAACACATAAAAACCACAGAATTCCATAAATCTAAAAACCACAAAATGACACAACACACAAGAGGTAAATTTATAAGATAGCTATAAATTTATTATCTCAACCCAAACCAGTGTTGTAATCATGTTTAAATAAACGTAAACGTCGAAACGAAGCATTCGTATTGAACAGTCCGCCATAATATTGACAATCTGTAGTATTGTTCATTTAATTATTTATTAGTTATGAGGTTTCATTAACATTTACGTATACAATATCAATAAATCGTAATTTTCCTGGAAATTAACGTCGTCTTTTGAAACACACCTTGACAATTTTACTGTCTGCCATTCGCTGCGGACTGTGATCTTTCTGGTTATTCATTTATTATCCAATTATATTTCACAATATATATATATATATATATATATATATATATATATATATATATATATATATATATATATATATATATATATATATATATATATATATATATATATATATATATATATATATATATATATATATATAAATTTTTAAATTATAATTTAATATTTTTAATGATAATAATGATATCATATATGATAATACTCTTAAAATGTTGTATTCTAAATATATTTTAGGTCAGCATATTTTTATATTTATCGACAAAATAAGTTATATTGTAAAATGAACTTGGTGATGCCCCCTATTGTGGAAGGTAGTTAAGACAAGAGAACAGTTGCCAAAACAGCCTGCTACTGTGTCTCCCGTGTCACCAAAGAGGTCATCTTCCTCAGGGTCATAACTCAAAATGTCTGTTGTAGTCAAGTTGATCACATTTCTTCATCTGTTATCGTTGCTGGAGGTCATAGGGACACAAAACACTTGTGTCTGCCATTCATAGCGCGGGACGGTTTGTGCCGCTATCAGTGACAAGCAAAGTTTTTTTGAGCGCTTGTCTTCAAAGTTCAATACGTTATGTTGTTCAAGTGTAATTTCCGTGACATTTAAAATTACTTTTACAACTTTATTTGCAAATCACATGAATTATCTTATATTTATTTGCAAAGATAGTACATCATAATATGACAAACTTGAATCAGAACCACTTTTTATTTAATTCTAACGATTAAACTGCATTTTAAGTTGCATTATACGTCGCAAATTTGTCGTGTTTTATCGTACAGTAAGCCCCGCCTACCACGGCGTAAACAAGATTTACCAATCAGCGCTCAGCAAGGCGAATCAATTATGGCTGTCAGTCTAAGTTGTGTATTGAAGTTGGTCAGGGAACCTTGAATGGGGGACCAAGTTTCTGTTCATCAAAAGTGTCAATTGACAATTTGAAACTTTTGCCGGCGGTTTCGTTTACCTCTATGAGTACCTCAGATTTGATAGTCTGTCCAAGAAGAACAGTAATCTGGATGGAATAAGTCCGTGACGCCAATAAGCCGGAGTCTGAGATACGTCGACTGAGCGATAGCAACAAGTGAGGTAAAGTCACGTCAACTGAAGGCAGAAAATCAGCTGACTTTACTGGACTTCTACACGTTTGACAGCCGAATCCACAGAGTGGGTACGATCTAAAACACTATACTTTAGCTCCAGAAGGACGTCTGTGTCCTCTGAATGGTAAGTTTATAGAATAGCTTGTCTGAATTGTTGGTATTTTGATCGTATTTACATCTCTCTCACGCGGTGTACTTTTTGCGTGGGTTGATTTCCAACATGGCTACTGACCGCGATTCGCATTGAGCTGTGCACGGAACTTTACTTTAGATTTTACCTTCTTATTCTCTTTCAGAGCAAACATTTGAGTATGGATTGTGACTTTTACGGCGATCAAGATTTAGAAAATACAGAATTCTTCCACGGGGATAGCAAGGCCATCGTTATACAGCCTCTTCGTGTCATAAAGGTAAGAATGACCTCGATAAACATGTTGCATATTGACCTACTTGGATCAGTCTGTGCTGGAGTCTACTTTAGAGGACAGCGGCACATAGATTCTATCACACCTCAGTATATACAATGGATCCTTGTTACAATTAAAGTATTCTTTCATTTATATACAGAAGAGTGGTTGACAGGGTATGAAAAGGATAAATTGTTTGAATTGTGGAGAGGAAAATTCATTTGAATTCTGAAATTTTAAAGAAAAGAAATCTTTCATTAATGGAAAAGAATTATAAAACTGTCATTTATGATATGTCATCCTCACTATTTCTGAAGAATCTTTTATCTGACCCAAAATCTAATTTATGTGTGACTGTAAAAAGTAGTGTTTAATTTGGGGTTGTCAGTATAAATTGTAAAAAATCAACAAATGGGACCCCATGTTCAAGACGTTGGTATATAATAAAGGTCTTTCATCAGAAACAGATCAGGTGATTGTGTTTTTATCATGGGTCCTTGTTTCTTATCTATAGAAATAGGTCTTTATGTAGGCTCTCCATAAACCTCAAGTTAAACAGATAAGGAGAAAAATACATGATTAAAGTACAAGAAACAGGTGCATCAATTGATAACATTAGATTTATCATGTGAGTTTCACGATTCAATCTGAACTTCAGAGATGTGCTAGGAATGACTTTCAAAATGCAAGGACATGAAATTTGGAAGTGTGTGTTTTGAAAACATTTGTAGAAAAATATGTTTTCCGTTAGCTTTGCAAATGTGAGAAATACTGGTCAGAAGCTTTGGTTTTGAGGTATTTAGAGGATCTTAAAAAATACATTTTGGGCTATTAATGTGACAAAATGTCACATTAAATCACTCTTAACAACAATGAAAGATAGTGACATTTCCTTCACTGAAACTAAGTTTTTGTGTTGGCTCATATATTATACAGGCCTTAACATTTTGCATTTTGGTCACTGGTCTGAAAAGTTAGACCTCACTCGAATGAATCCATTAGCCATTTTGTTAACAATTACATAAAACAAAGAAAAAAAGTGTTTCGACTGGGCCAATAGATCTTGACCAGTAAAATCTTAAAACCACTGACCCAGAGGTACACAAATACTTTAGGGCCACCAAACCAGTGCTAATGTCAGCTCTGTTGTATATTTGAAATAATCTTATACAGTAAACCAATTTTCAGGGCACAAAAAGGTCTCAAAAATTGTGTTCCTTATCATTAAAAATCACAATTTTTTACTCTACATTTGTTTGAACAGTATTATCCCAGGAGTCAGAAAAGTAGAAAGTGATTGTCATGAAGAAAGGGGCATATATTATGTAATATTTGACTGTTTAATTACCTGTTCATTGATGCCTGTTATTTATCTTGGGTAAGTTCTTCTATGGAGGTGTCAAGAGTGTGGTAGACAATGCATTTATGTGTTCTTGTGTCAAAGCCAATGTTGAGAGATAATTAACCTTGTCAATATTGAAATAGACCTGCAGTTTCCCATACTGGAAATTGACATCAGGTCCTAGGGAGATTTCCTAGTTATATCATCACTTGAACACAAGTGTCTGTTCAATGGACCAACATGTGCCCAATTGTCTGCCAAATGTTTTGTTTGTGATTAGTATTTGTAACTGGCAAAAAACAAAGTCTTGTCATCACATAAAAAGCACCTCTCGGTTGTATGAATTTTGTGTGTCTGGATCAAACAGGGAAGACATCAAAGTTGTTTAATATTGTCACACAGTTATGTTCGGAGGTTGTGAATCTGCTGATTGCAGTTTAAATCTGGTTTGTTGCCAATGCTAAGTTGACATAGTTATTATATGTATATATGTGGGAGCTGGACAGGTCAGCCTCAGTCAGTTCTTAGTTCAGTTAGCATCATGCTTCCGCAGGTAACAGCAACATTGGCCTCCATAAATGGCTTTCATATTAAGGATATATTGGGACCAGTGCATCCGATTGTCATCCGACCCATCAAAGTAAGTTTTTTCAATGTTTACTCAAGACATTTTATACGATATGCGATCCTATGCCTTTGAACAATTCAATACTAAATTTAAATCTTACTGATGCACTCTTCCTGTTCATATATATTTAGAATTAAATCAATTAAAAGTTAGGGTTGTATATTTAGTTTGCAGCGAATGATTTTGAATACAAAACAATATCATAAGAGATTGGCTTATCCAGACAACTCAGATGGGTGGGGGTTATACTGACATGCAAAGTTTCAATATATTTATGTGCTACTTTGTGTTGTTAGAGTTGTGTCATGTCACAAGGTTACATGAGATTCCATTAATTCTCCCTGTTTGCCTTCCCATGAAGTCATGTGAAGTATGAAGCTCGACCAGACAGTTCTCATCTTAATTTGTCCAAATTATAGGGTCAATTTTATGTAATCATTGATATTATTGTTTAATTCATGACTTGTCACTGATAAAAATAAAAATAGAAAATAGTGATATTCTGCCCAGCAAGCCTTTCTCTTAGGTTGTCAATGATCACAGATATTGAAAACAAGTTTTGGGAGTAATAACTCAGACACTGTTTGCATTGTTGACACAATGGTAGAAGTCAAACTATATGAAAAGAAAGCCTATTTGTTCAGGGAGGTAGATGGATCTACAAAATCTTAGTGTATTCTTGACTCTGTAACGAAATGAAAAAATGCTCAACCAAATATTTAAAAAAGCAAATTATCTGTTTCATGCATTTTATGGCTTACTTCTTTAAAAAATAAAATCAAAACCAAAGAATCCCTTCATGGGATAGAAAGTCGTCAGTTCTGTGATCTTTAAAGAGAAGAAAGGCGTGTTATCTGCAAGAAGTTAGTGTTGAACTGGGTGTCTTACCCTTCAAAGAGCAACTATTATGTGAGTAGACATTCTTATCTGCAGAGAAGTCAAACTTGAGCAGTGTTGTACCTCACTGAGTGATGAACTTTGTGATCTATGGAGCAGTTTGTCCAAGAGCAGGAAGAGAAAGCTTAAATTCTCACGCTGGACAGACTGGTTACTCAGAGGCAGTGTGAGCCACTGATTACATGGCTGAAAGCAAGAGACAAAGGGTACATTTGGCAAGTCACAAGACCCAGGATCATGTACAACACACAATCTCTTCGTGTAACATGCAATCGTGTGATTGTACACTGATCGATTGTTAACTCCCATCATGCAACAGTGAGGGGCTCAACTCAGTACAGGGAGAAATATGGAAAATGAAAAACTTAAATATCAACCATCCTCCCCCCTTAAAAAATGGAAACAAAAATTATGGTCTGGGGACATTCTGTTTACTCTTGAGTTAGGTATGTAATCACATCTGTCACCCACTTTTCTGGCCCATAAAGTCTATTAAAATCAGATAAAGTAGCAGAAAAAAATCTTAAAAGTTGCTTGCTTTTGCAGCAGATTTGAGTCCTCTTAGTCCTTTTGGACCAGTGACCATATTCGTAAATGTCAAGGCCAGCCTCTGCGTCATAATAAGTCCATTTCACAAATGTAATGATGCATCCAGTTGACTTGGCAGCAGCATCCATGGCTCTGTTAGCAAGACAAGACACTGTCTGTTGCTAATGTGGATCAGGGTAATATAAAATTGAACCAACCTCCTGGTTAGTTGTTTTTGGTTTCCATGGACTATATGTCCATCATGATTTATGCAAGTTTATTTAGTACCATTGGTGTAACCAAAGTATAACTAGTCTTGAATAGTCAATATATTGATGCTGGACACATTTCGTTGAAAAAACATACTTATAATTTATTGAGATGCGTACAGGCGGGGCGGTAGGGGGGGGGGGGGCATTGGAGTACTTTACAGACCTGAAATTCAACTAAAACTATTTGTCGATATTGTAACAATACCTTGAGTTATAGGCAGATAAGAGATAAACAGACCAGCTCCAGATATGAACATTATGAAACAACAAGGAAAAAAAAAACGGATGCCACTGAGAAAGGTCGTACTGAAGACTCTTTGTGTTAAACAAGGCTTTGGTTGAACTAAACAGTTGGAGCCCTGCTTCTATTTAACTACCCTGAGTGTGACCAGATAAGTTCACACAGCGCTGAACATATTGTGCCATGCAGAATACATGTGTGACAAAACGCTGTGTGAGATCAAACAAAAACATGCAGAGGTCACATGATGACCAGAAATGACTTTCTTGAGTCACTTCTTGGCATGACCAATAAATGTTTGTCAACCACAAAATGACAGCATTGAAAGGCCATTGGTGCAAATATTTGGTCTTTGCTTTATGTTAATATTAATTGATTTGCAGATGAAATCATGGAGTGATCATCAGCCGAGAATCATCAGATTAGATTAATTTGCTTGTAACAAATTATCACAAATTCATTGGTTATTTTTATACATTTTTTCCCAACCTTAATGTACTTCCATGTGACACCCTGCATTGTTATGTTGCAACTTGGTAGCAAACATTTGTTCACAAGCATCATATATGTATATAAATATTTGATATTGATTCAATTTTTGATAATTCCACCATGGCAGATCAGTCTGTGGCCAAGGTCATATATATATGGTCCATTCTCTTGTTGATGCCACAATGTTACTAAAAGCACAACAGATTGGTCAATCTCCGACAGTGTCTTCTTTTTTCTGGGATTTAGCAACAAAACAAAAGACAAACCAATGGAACATGCTTATCTTATTTTATAGTGACTGTTCATACCACTGACATCCATTAAACAAATTGATGATAAGTCTGATCAAGTAGAAATCTAATCACTTTTAATTTATTTATATACACAACAAATCTGGGTCATGAACACATATATTGCAATATACCAATCCCTTATTGATGCATTGGTAAAGTATTGACAACAAATAAAAAATCAGTAAATGGTGTAAGTTTTATTTGTCTCTGTCTCCAGCAAGAGGTATTGCGCCTATAAAATATGGCGGTATCCCACCCAGTGTGTCCCTCCTAACTGTTTGAAGGAGAAATTGGCCAGGTTTGAGTTTCAGCGTTATGGCTGTGGTGACATTCTTTGACCTACTTAGAAAAAGTACATGAATGATGTATCACCACATGACATGAAGTTGCATGTAGACATCATGTATGGGCTGACTTGGGCAGATCCTGTGAGCGTATCAGATAGTCTGACACATACCCAAGATAACTAAAGACTGGGGGAAGACACCAATGCCATCTGATACTTATGCGAGTTACAGTTGTTTGCAACAGAAAATGCTATGCAATGTGATTTTCTCTTGCCCAGATTCCGGGGTTTTTTCCTTCAAATTTAGACACTATTACTTAACCTTGGTGCTTAAAGTATGGACATATCCAAAAGAAGATACAAAGATATTGTTGTTTTTGGAACATATTTCAGTTTGCAATCTTTTCTTAAAGGGGAAGGAAACCTTCTTGAAATATGGATATGGATAAGCAATTTAGATATCAATAATCATCTTTAGCTGGTGTCAGCTATTTTGCAAGGGGATCACCAACCAATCAAAATGTCATGAGAAAGGTGCAGACATGTTGAAATATCAGTCATTTTGAGACTTATTTTAATCACTATGTTATAATTTACTTCAGAAATTGAGAAGGCCAGATTCTTAATTATAAACCAGGCATGTTAGCAGTTATGGGGAAGTGTCATATTTTTTGGGGAAAACACTCAGAAATACGGGGAGGTGTTATGCATAGGACAGTATGGCTAGTTACTCGGATTAAATGACTGGACTTTGAAATTGGGGGTTTTGTTGGACTTTAATTTAAAACAAGCTGTACTGGAGCTCTCCGCTCCTCAGATGTATTCTTGTAGTAAAGAAAAGATTATATCATTATAATCATTCAAACATTTTATCATTTAGGTAATAATCAAAGAGATTGTCAAAGTTTGTTTGATATTTATTTGTATCAATCATTTTAGACTGAATGCGATGTTATGGACCGGTACCGCCCTGAGTGCCTGATGCCGCCACCTGCTCCCCCTGGTGATGACGATTGTGTGGTACCGAGCGTAAGCATCAGACGTGTCCCCTCTCTCTCAGACCTATCAGACGACAGCTCTATTGGTGAGTACCAGTCAAATTTCTCTCCTTTAATAATAAGCTTTAATTGTTTATGTTGTCATGGTTACCACAACATAAACACAAACTTTTGTTATTTTGTTCTTGTTCTTTTGTACTTGTTCTTTTGTTCTTGTTCTGCATGTTGAGAGAACATTCATTTGTCACAAAATGACCTTATTGGAATGGACTATGCATGCTTTCACTTTTAACTGATAATCAGAAAATATATTTAAATAGTGATAATGAGGGACAGATGGGGGTTGTCAATATAACAGATAGAATACAAAGAGTGACAATATTTAGGGGAGATACATTAGAAATCCAACCCCTTACAAATGATTCACATGTCAAGATTAACCTCAGCAAAAATACATAATTTGTTGATAAGACGCACAGTAAAAATACATTTTTTTATAAGACTAAAGCTGACAGGTATAAAATTAGTATTTACTCCATATCAGCCTGTCTTCATCTTTTATATAGAGTTATAGATGTGTGAAGAGTCTTTCTGCAATTTCCAATGTAAACTCTCTCAGAAGTCAAATTTCAACAATTTGGTATAGTTTCAACAATTTGGTATAGTTTCAACAATTTGGTATAGTTTCAACAATTTGAGTTGAGTTATACTGCCTTATCTATTTGTGATGAATTGGATTGGATTGACCATATGTGCCCCGTGTGAACGATTATAGTCACAACACAATGTCCCGTGTGTTGGTACTATGATCGTGTTCATGCAGGAACTCCTTTACCCAAGTTCATATCGGATAGATCATATTGGATTTGGAGCTGGATGCTGATGCTTTTCAGACAGAATTTGATGCCTTAACAGACCAGCATTTTTGTAATCTCATCTGAGACAGATTATTATAGAAGAATACCATGTATGGAATTGTAGTGGCAGATTGGAGGATATTTATAGCCCAACTAGTGAGAACACTATCAACTGAATTATCAATCTCAATGTACATTATTTCAATATGAGCACAACAATATTTGTATTAAGGGAGGATTGAAGGGGAATGATATAGAATGTGCCACATGGTGTGAACTAAGGGAGGATTGAAGGGGAATGATATATAATGTGCCACATGGTGTGAACTAAGGGAGGATTGAAGGGGAATGATATACAATGTGCCACATGGTGTGAACTAAGGGAGGATTGAAGGGGAATGATATATAATGTGCCACACGGCCCACATGGTGTGAACTAAGGGAGGATTGAAGGGGAATGATATATAATGTGCCACATGGTGTGAACTAAGTGAGGATTGAAGGGGAATGATATATAATGTGCCACATGGTGTGAACTAAGGGAGGATTGAAGGGGAATGATATATAATGTGCCACATGGTGTGAACTAAGGGAGAATTGAAGGGGAATGATATACAATGTGCCACATGGTGTGAACTAAGGGAGGATTGAAGGGGAATGATATATAATGTGCCACATGGTGTGAACTAAGGGAGGATTGAAGGGGAATGATATAGAATGTGCCACACGGTGTGAACTAAGGGAGGATTGAAGGGGAATGATATATAATGTGCCACACGGTGTGAACTAAGGGAGGATTGAAGGGGAATGATATATAATGTGCCACATGGTGTGAACTAAGGGAGGATTGAAGGGGAATGATATAGAATGTGCCACACGGTGTGAACTAAGGGAGGATTGAAGGGGAATGATATATAATGTGCCACATGGTGTGTACTAACGGAGGATTGAAGGGGAATGATATATAATGTGCCACATGGTGTGAACTAAGGGAGGATTGAAGGGAATGATATACAATGTGCCACATGGTGTGAACTAAGGGAGGATTGAAGGGGAATGATATATAATGTGCCACATGGTGTGAACTAAGGGAGGATTGAAGGGGAATGATATATAATGTGCCACACGGTGTGAACTAAGGGAGGATTGAAGGGGAATGATATATAATGTGCCACATGGTGTGAACTAAGGGAGGATTGAAGGGGAATGATATATAATGTGCCACACGGTGTGAACTAAGAGAGGATTGAAGGGGAATGATATATAATGTGCCACACAGCCCACATGGTGTGTACTAAGGGAGGATTGAAGGGGAATGATATATAATGTGTCACATGGCGTGTTCTAAGGGAGGATTGAAGGGGAATGAAATATAATGTGCCATTTTACTGGACCGCCACACAGGACTGGCTTTTATTGATATAAGTCATATGAAAAAATGACATGCCAGAACTGCAGTAAATCCAATAACTATTTTTATGAAAAAATTATGTGTGTGTTCATATTACAAATGCAATCCAGCACCATGTTACAAACAACATAGTGCAAATATAAAGTAAGGGTTGCCATGGTGATATTTCTTTCAGTTTGTTGGCAGCATATTTCACAAGCTTCTGAATCCAACTTTTTTTTTTTAATGATGTAAAAAGATGACACCACACACTATTTAATATAAATTATTACCCCAGACATTCAGTTTGCTTTCATGTATATATACTTAAGACTGCAGTTACATCTTAGTGTTAGGTCTGAATCACGAGAAGTGACAATTCAGTATTTATCTGTATTGTGTACTTAAACATCAGTAGCATGTTTTGAAGATATCATTTAACAAAACATAATATTTCATTGTGTTTTTTTTTGTGGTGGTTAATATTTTACTCTTCATAACAGTATCAAGTATATTTGGAAAGTTAACATAATTTAGAGAATGCTGTTTTTGTATTTTTGGGAATGTATTTAAGTTTATTTGAAGTTTGAAACATGAAAATATTACAGTAAATTATTTTTAAAAATAGAAATCAGTGTGTGTTTGTTGAATCTTGACAGCATTTAAATTATTTGTGTGAAATGAAATAACTTGTGGTGCATAGCAATACAATCAGTTTATCATTGTTTATTGATGAAAAATGTCATTGAGTCCATTATTATTCACATACAGGTGACATGTGACTTCACATACAGGTGACATGTGACTTCACATACAGGTGACATGTGACTTCTTATCCAGTTGAAATGTGGCATGCTGATTTCCATCATGGCTGACATGGTCAGATTTAGACAACTCCACATTTTGAAGATCTTGAATATTAATATACAGTTGAATATTAATATACAGGTGACAAGTGACTTGTTTGATTATCACTACAACAGATATGGTCAAATTTGGCCAAGTCCATATTTTGAATATTTTTCTATTATTTTATTTATAATAATATGCCGATTGGATGGACTCTTTTCTGGAAAGATTAATGGATTGCCATAACACTCAAGATTAGTACAATTCATGTTTGTATTAAAATATGGATCCAGGCAAAATGTTGAGTGAGCAATCTTGTCATGAGTGTTAAAGGCATACAATGAGACCTGTTGGACGCAAGCTTTTGACAGACCACTTGGAACCATTGCATCGCACTGGACATATTCATAAATCATCTCAGATCATTTCATTGTTACCCTCATATGCTAAAAATGTCATTTCTCAATGTGCAAAATGAGCAAAAGTTGTTTTTTTACGGTTATCTTATTTTTTGGTTCTTTGTACAAGGTCATCTTAACTTTAAAGCACACAATCCACTATATATTGAAAGATGGAGTTGAAACTTTGAAGTAAAGCTTTTTTTATGGAGGCATAATATGGGATGACATCAATCATGCCCTATTTAAGCTTATTACATAAAAGATTCAACTGATTTCAATAACAATTGCCCACAGGCTGTGATTTGTTCACCTCAAGAAGACTGAATATTTGCTATTTATTCATTAGTCATCGGTTAACTTCTCTTCTTTATTTTAACAGATTGATACTGTTGCTGATCTTTTTGTTGTGTGCGTGAGTAGGTATTGATTCAGGCATAATTAGCCACAGCCAGCCTTCAAGGATATCCTCTCAGTACCCCAACCCAGACTTTGTGTCCAACCAGTTTCAGGCCTTGACATAAAGAGAAAAATGTTGGTTGCCCAGTTGGGCCACCAGAGCATTAGAAGTGGTGGCCCGAAGTTTCTATGGATAATAGGATCAAATATTGATCATGATATCTATCAAGGATTAGAATAATAAAATCAAGATAGTCTGGGCCACTAAAAGACCAAAAATGTGGTTGCCCAATTGGGCCACTACAACAGAGCATTCACTGGCCCGAACAGAAGATCTGATGGCCCCGGGCCACCGGGCCAGTGCGTATGTCAAGCCCTGCAGTTTGTCAGACATACCTTCTGTGGGTGTAGACTGGGTTCTGTCTCAATCCTCCAAGCAGGAATAGAGAGCGGTATAGGCCACTGTACATGGCCCTAATCTGCCTCAATCATGACAGACTTTTCTGATCGGGTCGGTTAGACTGATTGGTTAATTGTCCACACTCACTTAAAACAGATTAACTGATGTGTGAATACTCACACTGTCCACTCACTCACACAAGTAAGATTGGTTGGTCAGAACTTTTTTTTAAAAGAATCCTTTTTGAAAATGATATTTATATTTTCTCATAATTTTGAAGTTGCCATAAATGTAGACAACACTGACTGGCACATATTGTAAGTTTGCAAAAAAACTTTTTGCAAACTTAGAATAACAAACTGTTTGAGAAAAAAATTACATTCTTTCCAATGGTAAATTGAAGATAGGTGATATGTTTGGAAAAATGAAAACTCTCTGAATGTTAAAACTGTGAACAGAATTGTTATTAGATGTGCATTGAATGATGAGAGATAAACATTACCATTTATTTATGCAGTAAATCTTGGCCATAATGTCCAGTCAGAATCTTGTTTAAAAAATAGCTTAGATTATGGGCAGACCGTATAAGTTTATGGGCAAATGTTTAATGTTTTATGCACTATGTATGGCAGTCTCATTAAAATCAAATAAATCTAATAAACCATTAAATGTAATATATGCACATGTATGCAACATTTCATGTTAATAGATTACAGCTCCACAAGAGATCAACGACCCAATTGCACTAAACTGCTCAGTCTTATTAAGAGGGGAATTAATCATTTTAGGAGTCAATGATTTTGTAAAGAGAAACTTTGTTTTTGGCCAAGTCAGAGAAGATTTCTCAGAAGGGGCCTATGAGAACAGTAGGGTGATGGCAGCAATTGGTGCAGACACAGGAATGACTGTGTAACCTGGTCAATTTTTTTTTACCCAGAAAATCCCTAATACATACTAGAATGCAGTTCAAGCCAATTATTGACGCAAGATTTTATCTTTGCTTATTGCTAAAATATTGATGGTCTGGTCATTGAGTTAATGAAATATTTAAACTTTTTTTTATGTTTGGAACTAATTATTATGATCGGTTGGTAGGAAATCATGCACAAAAGGTCTGTGAAGTCGTGTCACATTGCTATGTTTTATTGATCATTTATATATCAAAGTCATAACGGAATCTGATAAAAAGGTAGGATTATGGGTATTATAACATAGAGACACCATAATCTTATGAAACGATCAGATATTGGAGCAAATGCGATCACACATATATATATATATATATATATATATATATATATATATATATATATATATATATATATATATATATATATATATGCAAAGTTAACATATATATATATATATATATATGTTAACTTTGCTCTTTTCCTTTAATTGTGGTAGAGAATATGGGATGAGATAATTATAGCAGAGAATATGGGATCAGTGTATTTTGGCAGAGAATATGGGATCAGTGTATTTTGGCAGAGAATATGGGACGAGTGTATTTTGGCAGAGAATATGGGAAGAGTGTATTTTGGCAGAGAATATGGGATGAGTTAATTATAGCAGAGAATATGGGATGAGTGTATTTTGGCAGAGAATATGGGATGAGTGTATTTTGGCAGAGAATATGGGATGAGTGTATTTTGGCAGAGAATATGGGAGGAGTGTATTTTGGCAGAGAATATGGGATGAGTGTATTTTGGCAGAGAATATGGGATGAGTGTATTTTGGCAGAGAATATGGGATGAGTGTATTTTGGCAGAGAATATGGGAGGAGTTAATTGCAGTATTTTCTCTGCATCTGACAAACCATTCACATTTTAGACTAGAGATCACTAACACTACTGGCCATATTCTTTGGGTATATAATGATCCATCCTGTTGCCATATCTCATACAAAGCTATATGATTAACACTATATAAACTTCCAAAATATTAATGTTGGCCTTCTTGAGAAAAACAGCAGCTTTAAATAGTGCATAAAGTTAGAGATGTTATTGAACATATTTAAGTAATAAAAATGTCTATATGTATTGATATCATATATATATATCGGTTGGATTTTAATCACTACCTACACATGTTCCCAGACCCTGGATCCTATTGAATTAAATGAATTAGATTCTGATGCATATCATAAGGTTTGAATATTCTATCCATGTCAATAAAAGCTAATCATCTGAATGAGAACTATTGATCAGTATTGTTAGAAGTTCAGGTTGCAAAGAATCCTTTTTCTAGACTTATATTTTAACTGTCTGGCCAATAAGGGTGATCTGTCTATACTACCACATTAGTTCTTCACCAGATATATCAGTGCAGATTTGGAAATATTTTCTTTTCAGGTTTTCAACTTCTTATTATGATAGACTAGACTTTTCAAGCTGTCCCAAATGACCCTGTTGCCAGTTATTTGGAACATTCTTTTATCTCAGTTCTAATGATTTGTCTCTGTTATTTATTCTGAGAAAGCCATCTGAGACATATGGTGATCGCTGCTTCCCGCCATTGTTACTTTAGACACTTCTGTTAATCGTTTGTCAGCTGCTCTCTGATTGGTCTAAATAATTAGCATCCTCTCCCACCATTGTCTCGACTACCATGATTGGTCAGTGAAGCGGATGTGCATGGGCGGTCATAGGATTATTATTAAGATTAGTGACAAAATTTTGCAGATCTTATTGATTTGTCTGGGAGTCTTGATGTCATCTTTGGCCATGTTTTTTTTATGTATTTCATGTTTATTAATGAATATTTTTTTACTGGACTCAATAACTACATGATTTCAATACAATGTTACGGTATCATCTTCATAAGAGTTAAGTAGATATGGTTTATGCAGGCCGAGTGTTTGAAGTAGGGTGGGCATAAATAAGACTGGTTTATGACCATTCTCCTAACCATAACCGCTTTGTACTGCTTGATACGATTGCTCAAGATATATATAATGCATTTCAGTAATGTACAGATTTTATTTTCCCTTCTTTCTCTATAAATCAGTGAAAGGTTTCCGTAAGGCCTCTTTGATCTCTGAGTATCTATATTATCCATATACCAGGGCTGCAAGTGGATTATCTACATTATCCATATGCCAGGGCTGCAAGTGGATTATCTACATTATCCATATGCCAGGGCTGCAAGTGGATTATCTACATTATCCATATGCCAGGGCTGCAAGTGGATTATCTACATTATCCATATGCCAGGGCTGCAAGTGGATTATCTACATTATCCATATACCAGGGCTGCAAGTGGATTATCTACATTATCCATATGCCAGGGCTGCAAGTGGATTATCTACATTATCCATATGCCAGGGCTGCAAGTGGATTATCTACATTATCCATATACCAGGGCTGCAAGTGGATGAAACAAGGCCTCCATGAACATTGTGGGTGGATTGTGAAAACTCTAGTGTTTGGCTCTGTCAACAAATTTAGATGATTTTCGTTAAGTTTTTGTTAAATATCCAATCACTCATGAAAAAGCCAGGCTCTGGCAGCCGAGCGTGACAGGGTCTTTAATGTCAAGCTACATGTCTCTGCTACTGTAATGTTACCAGTGCGTGACTCAGTCAAACAGTATACCCCTGTTATGTTGGTTATGATCATACTTTTCAGTGCAAGGTCTCCAGAGGTTAAGAGTGCTGCCCCCTTTTGGCAGAATATTGGAGACAATGCATTTCTGATGGCCCTGGTTCAGTGCACACCAGTGTCCAGCTTTATCACTATTTTGGGGGGTTAGAAGATGGAAGTTTAAGTCGTAATATTTTTGTGTTTTGAATGAAGATAATGTTTTAAGAGAGTTAGACATAAGTTGGCCAACCAGGAAATGGTTCAAACATTGTTCAATCGTTTTTTGTTTTTTGTTGTTGTTTTTTTTTTGGGGGGGGGGGGGGGGGGGGGGGGGGTATGGTGCATGGCACAGTTGATCAGAGCGCAAGCTTATAAGCACAAGTTCATCTCTTATTATCCTCCATGTTACAAATGAGCAGAAGCCTGTGCCTGAAGAGTTAACTCATTGTCCTTATCATTCTGTGACCGGGTGGATTGTCATGTCAAGGACCTTGTGACATGGCAATTTAGTGAGGTAGCACATTATCAGACATTGGTGACTTTGATGAGCCATTGTGTCATGTCTCCCCCCCCCCCCACACACACACTCACACAAACGAGAGCCCTGAGTAGGTCTCATCATCAAATAACTAAAATAATCTTCAAAGTGATGTTAAACCCCATGCAAACAAATAAATAAATACCAATTTCGTGCATATGATTCAAATAGATATTTGGACAAAAGTCAAATACGGAAACTAGCGGGAAGAGAAAAAACAATATAAAATCCACAGAAGCCGGCTGATCTTGCACACACAGTATAAGTGCATGGCAAATAATCGGCAAGCTCAGGTACTGGATTAGTTGAAAGCAAATGTAAAATTTATAGGAGAATTTAAATATTAGATGTTTTGAGCTAGCTGCAGTCATCAGTATGGAGTTCAGCTTCTGTAAATAATTTAAACCAGACGTGTCGATATTATAGTCGCTTTTTAAATGGAGAAAGATATAATATGCTGTTATTATTATTATTGTAGAGAAAGTTATGTTTTAATGTTGGTACTCTCTTGACATTGATGACATTGACCCTTTTTTGCTACAGGATATTTTCTCTAATTAAGCTATCAGAAGATTGGTTACTTTTTTGAATCTATTAATAATTATCATGCAAGATGTGTTCAATCATGATCAATTATTTTGACCTTAAGATTTTAAAATGGCCAATGCTTACATCTGCATATTTTATTGTGTACATATTAATTAGTAGCTTTTGCTTTAAAAAAATAACCTTTTTTAACATTGACAAAGAAGTAAAAATAAAATCTGTTAATAACCAAAAACTAAGAATAGTCCTTAGATCACGTGGAAACCTTATCATCTTTCATATTAATGACAAGAAAGTGCTGCAGTGTTTTCTTAGCTCCATCACTCAGCACGACATCCCTCTTGAGACTGGAACACTGTCTTTGTCCCGCTGATGTTGTGTTTTGATATCATCTTGTGCAGTGTAATGTAATTATTGTTAAAGTTAATCTCAAGTTTGTGATTGTTAGCGTGGTTTTTCTGTTCATCAATCTGTGGTCTATGCTTTCAGAGGTGTGCAAAGTAGAGTGTAAATGCGTCGCCTTTTTGTACACCTTGATTGTGCGAACTCCCTTGGAACTAGTTCAAATGCAGTGGGGGAGTTGTATGAGGCCATTTACATGTAGAGGCATCAAGATTAAAATTCATCACCCAATCCCGTATGGAATTGTGGGTAGGAGTGTCTGATTAACATGCTCGCACTACAAGTTAATTGTCAAATTAAAGCTCGTCATTAAGGAAGCATTTAATGAGGCAAACTATCCTGGAATAGGGGAGGCCTCTTAGAAGGGGAAAAAAAACGTGGAGCCCCTATTCTATTCACACCATCATACAGGATATTGTATCACACTTGTAATAATTCTCCCAATAATAATTCTTATGGCAGTTGTATTTATCTCAAAATTTGAGGATCTCCCAGAAAATGATTTCTCTCTTATAAATATTTACATGCAGGTATTCATGCTTTTCAGCGTGATAAAGATTGAGTTTTAGTTAATTGCAGTTGTTGGTATTGTAATACAGAACCTGCATGACAAGACCATTGCATTAAAATGCCAGGTTCCCCTGAGTTGGGTATGGAAGTCTTACCTTGCCCTTGGAGTAATACAATCTTTTTCTCAAGGATGTATTAAATGAAGTTTAACCATCTGCTATTACGTTAAATTGGTATATTATGTAGTGTGGAAGGTGAGCTGGAGTTGAGTATCACTGTGTGTTTTGATGAGTGTGCTGCTAATTAACCGGGGACTGTCATCTACAGTCATCAGTGGAAGGCTCCAGCAATACCTCTCAAGGTGAATTGTATCATTTTAAGTTACATTGTATTGCTTTAACACACACATACACACACATAGATATCTATTATATAGAAAATTATTTGTGCTGAGAGACTACATAATTTTACATATTGGTTTATTTAACACAAAAAATTGAATTAATGATTAGGTAATATAAAAAATGGAACAACATTAGGTTGCGTTGCAAGTGTCGTGTTTTAATCAATCTATAAATGTTCTGTAAACTGTGATGACATCATTTTTGTTAGTTTTAAACTTGCAAGGCATATCCAAGTGAAGAGGCAAGAGCCAAAATCGCAAACCTGTCCTTGGTGTGAAAGTTTGATTTGGATAAAGCAATGTTTGATTGGCAAATAAGATATATTTATCTTGTGAAAACAAAGTAGGAAAACCCACTTGATAATGGTAGATATTAGGTCAATGTCGACAAAGGAAACATGGGATGAGCTAGGCAAGACAGTTTGTTGCCAAGCATCTATTGGGTCACATATTATTATCTCCAACAAGGCAAGTATTGTCTTACCTGGCAGCCTGGGCAGGGGACTTTGCCACTATTCTGTCCAACCTGGCAGCCTGGGCAGGGGACTTTGCCACTATTCTGTCCAACCTGGCAGCCTGGGCAGGGGACTTTGCCACTATTCTGTCCAACCTGGCAGCCTGGGCAGGGGACTTGGCCACTATTCTGTCCAACCTGGCAGCCTGGGCAGGGGACTTGGCCACTATTCTGTCTTACCTGGCAGCCTGGACAGGGGACTTGGCCACTATTCTGTCTTACCTGGCAGCCTGGGCAGGGGACTTTGCCATTATTCTGTCTTACCTGGCAGCCTGGGCAGGGGACTTGGCCACTATTCTGTCTTACCTGGCAGCCTGGACAGGGGACTTGGCCACTATTCTGTCTTACCTGGCAGCCTGGGCAGGGGACTTTGCCATTATTCTGTCTTACCTGGCAGCCTGGGCAGGGGACTTTGCCATTATTCTGTCCAACCTGGCAGCCTGGGCAGGGGACTTTGCCACTATTCTGTCCAACCTGGCAGCCTGGACAGGGGACTTGCCACTATTCTGTCCAACCTGGCAGCCTGGCCAGGGGACTTTGCCATTATTCTGTCTTACCTGGCAGCCTGGGTAGGGGACTTGGCCACTATTCTGTCTTACCTGGCAGCCTGGACAGGGGACTTGGCCACTATTCTGTCTTACCTGGCAGCCTGGGCAGGGGACTTTGCCATTATTCTGTCTTACCTGGCAGCCTGGGCAGGGGACTTTGCCACTATTCTGTCCAACCTGGCAGCCTGGCCAGGGGACTTTGCCATTATTCTGTCTTACCTGGCAGCCTGGGTAGGGGACTTGGCCACTATTCTGTCTTACCTGGCAGCCTGGCCAGGGGACTTTGCCATTATTCTGTCTTACCTGGCAGCCTGGCCAGGGGACTTTGCCATTATTCTGTCTTACCTGGCAGCCTGGGCAGGGGACTTGGCCACTATTCTGTCTTACCTGGCAGCCTGGACAGGGGACTTGGCCACTATTCTGTCTTACCTGGCAGCCTGGGCAGGGGACTTTGCCATTATTCTGTCTTACCTGGCAGCCTGGGCAGGGGACTTTGCCATTATTCTGTCCAACCTGGCAGCCTGGGCAGGGGACTTTGCCACTATTCTGTCCAACCTGGCAGCCTGGGCAGGGGACTTTGCCACTATTCTGTCCAACCTGGCAGCCTGGGCAGGAGACTTTGCCATTATTCTGTCTTACCTGGCAGCCTGGGTAGGGGACTTGGCCACTATTCTGTCTTACCTGGCAGCCTGGGTAGGGGACTTTGCCACTATTCTGTCCAACCTGGCAGCCTGGGCAGGGGACTTTGCCATTATTCTGTCTTACCTGGCAGCCTGGGTAGGGGACTTGGCCACTATTCTGTCTTACCTGGCAGCCTGGGTAGGGGACTTGCCACTATTCTGTCTTACCTGGCAGCCTGGCCAGGGGACTTTGCCACTATTCTGTCCAACCTGGCAGCCTGGGCAGGGGACTTTGCCATTATTCTGTCTTACCTGGCAGCCTGGCCAGGGGACTTGCCACTATTCTGTCTTACCTGGCAGCCTGGACAGGGGACTTGCCACTATTCTGTCTTACCTGGCAGCCTGGCAAGGGGACTTTGCCACTACTTTGTCATGGCAAGTCAGGTCAATTCTATTTACTGGTGATGTGCACGTATTAAAGGACCAAAAAGCAGTAAATCTTGAGGTGCCTGTATATCTTAATATACATCATTTATTTACTGATGATATTTCTATATCAAAGCAATAGATATTAATATCAAGGTACCTTTATGTTTGTATATATACATCAGGTACATTTATTTTGAGTGCTGTAGATACGAATCATTAACTATTTATTTTAGCATACAGTTTGCTATTCAGATAATATTGCATTGTCAGATCCCGAGAAGGGATGTGACATTAAAACTATTCTTCAAGGTTACATGCTATCGGATGAAAAAAAACCTTTCTAATACCTGAGGTCTTTTTTCCAAGTCATCTGTAATTTAGGTTACTTACAAGGGTTACTGTTGTTTTCTATATTGGGAAGCAGACAGGCAGAACATGTCGTCACTGTTTAATGGTTTGTATTGAAAGTGTATCTCATGGGATTATGTAGATCACAGGAATAGTGTCCCAAGCAACCAGCATAAAGAAATACTAGGAAAATGTTCATCAAAAAGAACTTTTTTTTTTGTAATCATAAAACTTTTCCATCTTGGAACAAGTGCATGACTATTGCAAGGAAAACATTGCTGGAAACAATAGAGGTTGCCTCATCATGTAGATCAAAAGTCCATAAAATGTATTTCTTCCAGAAAAAAAAAATGTCTATCACCTATAACTACAAAGAAGGCTGCTTTTGATGTGATAAAAGAAGGACTTAATGACAATATGCATATTGTCGTTCCTGAGGGGGGGAGAATCTTTATCTGCTTAGAATTGGTGGGAAAAGGACGTTTTGACCGTTACCGGTCACCAGAGCTTAATTACTATTAACTGTAATACCAGTTGTGACTTGGAAGGGCAAGATTCATAATGGCTCTTGGAATCACTTGTTGAAGATAGATCAGCTTCTTGGAATATGTATTAATATATCGCGCGAAGGAGAAAATTACAGAATAATTCTGCTCAAAGGTGCCCAAAAGGACTCCACTGGTGGTGATGACATTTTGACTGGAATCAAGGTAGTAGCATGAACAGAAGCAATGCTTTGGTATAAATCCTAATTGCTATTCATTTTATCCGTTTTCAGATTTTAGGAAAAAAGTATACTCTATTGTTTGCAATAGAAGAAAAAAAAGTATTTTACTTCTATTGATTGGTAGGAGATAAATATATATAACATTGTATCAGAACATTAAAAAAGTACATCATGAGTGTTTTATGTGTGACTGTACCATAACAGGCACTGCTGGTCATAATCGTTACCTATCTTATTGTGTGGCACAAATTAGCTCTGTAGTTGCCATGGTTACTACTCCGGAAGCCATAGCTCATCTATACATGAGTAGCAAAGAAACTTTATATACAGAATTGTAGTTAATATCGGGCATAAATCAGTGGCAATAACAATCTTATGTATTGTGTATCGCCTCATTTGAATAGGACCGTTAGTGATACACAAGGGGGTGGGGCTGAGGGGGTAGCAGGTAATAATAGGCATTCCCGCTTGTAACCAACCCACCCACCAAACCTCGCTCATAACATATACACAACAGTAAACAGGATCTCAATGTGGCATAGAGATTTAAAATTATGAAATTATTTGTTTATTCTATCTTTATTTTTTTTAATATTAAAAAAGTGGAAATAACTATTATAAGATTAGCATGTGGGGGTCGAGAGTTGTGACAAACATGTGGTTGGTGGCGAGTGTTGGCAGCAACAGGTAGAGGTGCATATGGTCACCTGTGTCGTAGTGACTGCTTGACCGCCAACCGCAATAATAAATCCTCACACAATGCATGGCAAGTGCAAACGCTGGGGCCAATCAGCAATCAGACATAAGGACAACGTGCCTTTCAGAATAGCTGGGCCCTATCACAGCCCTCTGGACAGTGTTTGTTTAAGGTTGCGATGCAATGCCACACGGGCAGTTTGACGTAGAAGATGGCTTTGATACAGGTGACCGGGGGAACGGTAAACGGCAAGTCCTCGGTACAAACCCCCTGCAGTGTTCGCAGCATCCAAACTTCCCAGTTACAGTGAAAACGGGAACAAATGATTGTCACCATAACAGACTGTGATTTTACTTGTTGTCACTCTTAGAGGCTTCTCAGAACAGTCGAGTGGGTTGTGAGTCTAATTTGGGTCAGTGGCAATATCAACGATACATAAGAAAATATGATGGCCATTTCCCTTCTATATGTTTATTTTCCTAGAATATATATATAATAATGAGAATTATATCAATGACAGCAAATAGCTTTTGGGCTTAATCAAATTTACGTGACATGTCATGTAAATTTGGCTAAACTTAAATGCTTTTATTTATAATTTATACACATTGTATTTGTTTATCTCAAATAAATGTGTCTTTTGTGTATAAAGAGTGGAGATAGACCAATATCAAATCTTTTGATGGTGAGATATATATGAATATGTATTTTAATGTATAAAAGATGAACTTATGTCAGCTGATGGCTAGGAAGTGTGTTTGTTGCTAGGCATTCTTTGGGGTCATATTGAGGATGCTCTCTCTGTTTTGTGATATATGAACATCATAATCATCATATTAAATCCAGAGTTCAAAGCAAATCAGGCAGAATTGGAACAAGAAATGCAATTTTTGTTCTTTCTAACAAATTTTAATATATCTACACCAGATAAATTTTGAACATGAATTTAGGCTGATATTGTATTATGTTTTCATTTTCAGGTTAAGTTAATATGCAGGACAATTAGGAAACACAATAGGCCCAGTTTGTCAGATTTAGGTAGTATTTAATGATTAAGGTTGAACCATAGTTACAATTGTTGTACCCGCATGCTGGTCAAAGGTTGCGTCTAAAATGCAGCGGAGACGCAGGAAGCTGATGACTTTTGACGGGTTCCTCTCCCACACTGTACCTCTGTGTGGCCCCCGCATGTGCACGTGCATTGAAGGCGAACTGTGACCTCTGACTCGGTGCCATTGTTACTGTTTCAGGTGGTGACCTGTAGCGCCACCTGTGGCCCTCTATAGACACAAACATTACAATAGAACACCTTCCAGTGGATTGTTATGGATTGCCCTTTAATGACAGGCTGGACAATTTAAAAAAAAAATATTGAGGGGGAAAAAACGGCTCATGCAAATGAATCTAGTTTGTAATTAGGTTGTTTCTTATTGGAAGATCAAGTATCCATTCTATGATACAATTCTCATTGGTTTTTGTTTTCAGAGAAATGCCAAATTCCTGGAAAAAATAAAGATAAGAATGAGCACTAGGCATTTGTCATTAAGGTGGAGACAAACAGTTAGCTTCAGCAGCAGGCTGCGTTCAGTATCTCGTTGATGTACCTGAGTATCACAGACATCCTCTCACAGCCATATTAACCTATATATCCTCAAACAAATCAGTTCCTTTTGAAAACCATCCACCACCTACGCGCATTAAAAATAAATACTCTGCGATCCCGGTGTCAGCTTCATCCGTAACAGTTTCTATGCAAGTATCAATATATTTTTGCCGTATAATTTGATATGTGAATTTTAATGCTGCTCTTGTCATAGAGTCAGGATGCAAATTTTAGAATAGGAAGTTTATAAATTAAATCCAAACAATGTATGATGTTGCAGTGTTTGATGATTAGGCTAATGGTTGGCAAGTATGCAAGTACACTGATAAATACCAAATCTAGATAAATATGTGAGAGGAAATCTTGCTTCTCTTATGTCAGCTTTGGGGATTCCCGGCTTTGTTCTCACATCTAATTGGTCACATAATCTGCTACCAAAGGGCACATGCTAACATGTGTCCATTTTGTCCAGCTGATCCATGTTCTGAATATAGCTGCTATGACCATGTTCTATATATACCTACTGATCTTTAACATTTTATATACCTACTGATCTTTAGCATTTTATATACCTACTGATCTTTAGCCTTTTATATACCTACTGATCTTAAGCCTTTTATATACCTACTGATCTTTAGCCTTTTATATACCTACTGATCTTTAGCCTTTTATATACCTACTGATCTTTAGCCTTTTATATACCTACTGATCTTTAGCCTTTTATATACCTACTGATCTTTAACATTTTATTTGCCTTCTGACAGGGACTTGCCCCCGTCTGTACCCATAAACTTTATACCTGCTGATCTGTGTTCATGTTCTATGATTTGAACACACCAGTGGTTCTTTGCTTACGATCTGTGACTTGGACATAACCGCAGTTCTATGCTTATGTTCATTCTGTGACTTGGACATACCTGCATTCTATGCTTATGTTCTGTGACTTGGACATACCTGCAGTTCTATGCTCATGTTCATTCGGTGACTTGGACAATGACATAAACATAGTTCTATACCCATGGTCTGTGACTTGGACATATCCGTAGTTCTATACCCATGCTCTATGAGAGGGTTGAATAGTCATACCTCAACAAAAAAGGACTTTTTCCAGAGTCTGTGTTCTCACATTTCTCTGGCATATAAGTATAAGTTGTGAAAGAAATGCATCTGAGAATTTTGATCATTACTCTGTTGAATGCAGAGAGTGAACAAATTAAGGCAACAGGCCAGACACTACTGTGTATCTGGTTACCTTAATTATCTGCTGCAGAATACAAACAGTATGAAAGATGTTTGGATACAACTAGTGCATTAGAAACAAATGTACATATTATTAAATATCATTTCTATTGCCTCTATATTCCAGAATGGCTCAAATAATAATAGAAATTCAAGATATAAAGAAAACATCTTGTTCATGTGCTGCTAAGGAAACTGAAAACCAGTCTTTTCAGTGATTCAGTTTTTATAAAGGGACAATTAATGGTTTAAATGAAACTCTCAGTGTATAAATCTGAATGCAATATCCAAATATTTCCCATGACTTGACTGATGCAACCCTGATGCACAGCATGTACATCATGTTTATTGCACGCTCTGATATAAGACCTGGTTGATTCTCTCACCCTAATTTCTCATCATGTTTATTGCACGCTCTGATTTAAGACCTGGTTGATTCTCTTACCCTAATTTCTCATCATGTTTATTGCACGCTCAGATATAAGACCTGGTTGATTCTCTCACCCTAATTTCTCATCATGTTTATTGCACGCTCTGATATAAGACCTGGTTGATTCTATCGCCCTAATTTCTCATCATGTTTATTGCACACTCAGATATAAGCCCTGGTTGATTCTCTCACCCTAATTTCTCATCATGTTTATTGCACGCTCTGATATAAGACCTGGTTGATTCTATCGCCCTAATTTCTCATCATGTTTATTGCACGCTCTGATATAAGACCTGGTTGATTATATCACCCTAATTTCTCATCATGTTTATTGCACACTCAGATATAAGCCCTGGTTGATTCTCTCACCCTAATTTCTCATCATGTTTATTGCACGCTCTGATATAAGACCTGGTTGATTCTATCGCCCTAATTTCTCATCATGTTTATTGCACACTCAGATATAAGCCCTGGTTGATTCTCTCACCCTAATTTCTCATCATGTTTATTGCACGCTCTGATATAAGACCTGGTTGATTATATCATCCTAATTTCTCATGCCACCATGATACTATGACACATACAAATTGCACCCACCTGGGATATCATGGCCAGACTGATCAATGTGATCAGTGGGAACTGCCAGTTTCATTGTGGGTGACCCTATTGCGACCAGGACCCGACTGGCTGTTATCACAGTATAACAGAACATGGCATATAAAACAAGTTGTGTATAGTATTACAATGGGAGTGTTGCATGGTGTGCAAATACAGCGCATTTTAACACATTGATATATATTTTTTTATTAATGAAATATCTGGAGTTCTTTCCTGGCTGCCATGACTGCAGATTAGGATATTTCAGACCTTAAAAAATGAACTTCAAATCATTATAATTGAAGATATTCAAGATTCAATATTTTTTTATTAAATACTTTTCACAGGGAGCTTTATTAGAAAATATATATATTTCTGTTCATTGAAACAAGAGTTTATAAAATATCACATGTAAAATTTTTCTAAATATTAATATTATGAAAAGAATATCCTCATGCACTCATTTCTTAGTATGAAATTGATGCAGAATGTGTGTAGCATATTTTTTTTGGCAGGACTCAAAATAGATTGATAATTTTGTTAAAAGTATTAAATATGTACCTTATATGAGCCTAGGTGGTGACAGTTATGAACAGTTTAAATAATTTCCTTATATCAGAGTTAAAGCTTGCTTGTAGAAACCTAATGCTGATCTGTGTATGATGTTTTTTCTTGTTTTTGTTTTTAAAGAAATATTAAAAAAAAAAACAGTTTTTTGTGACGAGATGTGTCCAGGAACTAGAGGCACATCTCTAAAGAAGAGTGATGTATTTTGTGAAAAGCTCATGAATAGTTGATTTAATGTGGAGTGGCAGAGCGCTCGTTAAACCAGTGCTGATGCTGATTAGGCTAATATTATAATGCTGCATAAATGTGCAGCCCACAAACTGACCATCAGATAACACACAATCCTCAACTTTGTCAGCAACTCAGTATGCATCTTAAGTATAACACTCACTGTATCTTTATGGACAATGGACATCTCCAGGAAAATTATGGAACTTGAGTAATTTGATTCCAAGACATTTTGAAAGTTAATATTTAATGCTCAGACAGAAGAAAGATTTATTTACAAATAACACTGAGAGGTATGGTCTCGGAGTTGAAAAAGAAAATATAATATTAAACTTGAATGCCAAATTGGAATGCGTGTTGCTGAAGAAAAGAGGTGCTAATCTTTTGTGATAAAGATAGATAATTGATGCTTTTAAAAAGGGCAAACTTGATGAAACATTGCAAGTGGTCTATGAGATGCGATAGGCAATTATGTTGAGTGAGGGTGGCGGGCTGCTGCGGAGGCAACATGCAATGCTGCAACTCAGGCATGTCTCAAGTTGGACTTCTCCCCGCGCATGGCATCAATGAATGCAAAATGATCTCATGTACATAACCTTGTTAGTAAAATTTGCCTGTATTTATATGCCATTATCCGCCACCGACGCGGCACAGCACAAGATGCTATTGGAAAAACTCACAGAATTCTTCATTGCGCATCCGGTAACTGCTGCAGGTAGGTGACGCCTCTTCCCTCTCACCCATCTCTCTATATATTGGGGACGGATATACAAAGAGATCAAATTGGTTTTGGAATATCATTGAAAATAATCATTGGGAAATGAAAAAAAAAAATGTTGATTAAACAATGTTCTAATGGTAAAAGTCATGACCTGGACCGGTTTGAGACCTTTAAGGGTGACATTTGAATGTAAATTTTAGATGTTCTTATTTGTTTAAGACAGCTTTAAGCCACAAATTCATCAACAGTAATTGTCAATTTTGAATGAGCGCAGAAAATATGGTAAAATTGTCAGATTTGATCCGAGGCAGTACCAAAGCTAGAATTTAGATTTGTTTTAAGAAGTTTTTGCAACCACAAGGAAATCAAATTGACTGTCCATTAACACTGTTATAATGATTTCTCAAGAAATTTCAAAGCTCAATTTTTGATTATGTTTATTGAAACAAGATCTTATTCTTCACAACTTATGCAATTAGATTTTAAGATTTAGTTGACAGTTGACTTTCACAGATTTTTTAATATGATTTAAATATAATATGAAATGAGTTAAGATTTTTAATTGTTAATGGACAAGGCAGAAGCTTAATGGTCATTTTATATCATAATTTTTATTTTTTTCTTGTCGCCTTATAGAGTATAATGTTCAAAACATTGTGTTTTTGTAATTTAGTGTTGATTTCAATAGAAGCTTTTCCAAAACCTTTTGAAACCATATCCAGTAAAGTGTTCTGCCTCAGGGCAATCAGGGAATTATTGCGTCCATCAACCAGGACATTGAAGTGAAATGTATACGATATATACAAATATATATATATATATATATCTTTGCACAATGTTATCTTTATTCTAATAAATCCCGTTCAGATGGGTCTAATTTTTAAAACTTTGTCATAGTGGATGACTTTTATGTAAATTCTCCCAACATATACCCCAAACAAATATATGAAAACTATAAAGTCAATGCTCATCGGTTTTTGTCTGTGAAGCAGGAGCCTTAAGGTTGAATCTGACCTCAATGCAGAAAAATAAAGTGTTGAAATTATATTTCTGTCATTTAAGAATACAGCTCATTTTAAGCATCACAGTAATATGATCATCTGAAATTGTGTTGTTGAATACTAGCTCAGTGATCAAAATAAAACATTTTACAATCAGAAAAATGTTTAGAATTGAGTGAATGGATATTCATATGTCAGTTGAGCACAGTTCATTAAATGTTTTTATTGGGATTATTTATCATTTTTATTGTCTGTGTGGAGGACTCAGATTTCAGCTGTTATTTGGTCACCTTGTGGAGCTATAATGAAAAAGTCCAATTATGAATATTGCCTAATAAAAATGAATACATTGAAATTAACAGGATCGTTGGCCCCCAACTGCCCTCGCCAGTGGTAGCCCGTGCTTAGATCCGAGGGCCCCTCAGGCTCTGGACGAATCGTACCTGTGTCGGAAGTCTCTACTCCACTGACACCAAATTGTACTAAATACTGGTGATTATAATTCGCTGCTTAGCTAGTCCATGGTATTCAGTGATAATGTTGGTTATGTTGTTTATTTAAGCCACTTACCTGACAGTATGATAAGTATTCTAAATCAGCTCATTTAGTAACTTCTGCCATTTTGACCCCTCTCGCCACTAGAGGTCAGCAGTTAAATATTTTAAGTTTGAAATCAACTGTTCTCCAAGATTTGCATATTATGAAAAATAAAAATATCTCAGAAAAGTTAAACTTAACAAAATAATTTTTAGTGTTTTCCATGATTAATGCATACATTTAGAAGTTATACTTTGGTGTAGAAAAAGACACAAGTTCGATGTCAAATATTTTTCTTAAAGCAAAACTGAATTCACTGCCATATTTTGTATTGGAGCACCGATGTTTAAAGCAGTGATAATCTCATTTAAACCTCTTAGAAATGACTTAAAATAGCATTAGTCATGGTCAGAAGCACCATTCATTATAAGAAATATAAGCTTTGGTCAGAAACACCAGTCATAGTCAGAAACATCAGGCATGGTCAGAAACATCAGGCATGGTCAAAAACAATAGGCATCGTAAAAAAATGTCAAGCATGTTCAGAAACACAAACATCCATTATGGTCAGAAACATCATGCATGATTAGAAACATCAGTCATGATCAGATATACTAAACGTTCTAGGTCTTAAGAAATGTAAATAAAGTGTGATCACTGGTCTGACTGCCCCTTGAGGTTGAAGTACCAGGCCATGCCTTAAGCAGAGGTTGTTGGAAGCCATGGGACAAAACCCACTTTTAGACCAGGGAACTTTGATCATGACCCATGTTATGCTGATCACTCTGTAATATTGTGCAGTGATTGAATAATACACTTTTTATACTGTGGTATCTCGATCTTTCAGAATAACATTTATATGAAATGGCTGTGTTTACAAAGCACATTGTATATGGCACTATGAATCTGGATATTTCCCCACCTGATATGGTAAATATCATAGATGGATGGATTCATGTCATCAGTTTGTCATCCATGTGGATGTGATAATTTAAAAGAAGGTCCTGAAACCTCTCACAATCTCAGCATTATATAAAAGTGCCATAAGAAATCCATATTTTTTTTTATCGGAGAATGAGACAAATATCATGTTTAATAACTGAGACAGTATAAGATCTAAGTTGCAAGGGAGAGAACATATAACAGGTTTCTGGGGACTTGCCAAACAGCCAGTAGGCAGTGACTGCCCCCAGGCCTCCAACTTAAATGGGAACACCAATCTTCACCATGATGATGATGAGTTCCCAATATCGGCAGGTTCTAAATAACTCAACTGTAAGCTAATTAATGCAGAACTAAAATCATGTCTCTCACCTGTGTTTGCCTGTCACATGTGTTTATTTTAATGTGCGAGGTCAGTAAGACACATGTTTAGAGTTTATTCTTCACACGTTTCTTGACACGGGACTGGCTGTGGCAATTATCATTTTACCATATTGTAAGGGGAAAAAATTAGGGAATATAAGAAGGGAAAGAAATAGACATTTTGAGACTGTCCTAACTTTAGCAATAGAATGTATTTGCATTTTCTGTCTGGTGCAAAAAGTGAAGGAATTGATTTTTGATTGTGCAAATCTACAGATATTGGAATACATGTATATTTACATATTTGATTTGAACAACTTCATTGTGAAACATTTTTGATGCTTTTATGAAAAATCTATTATTTTAGTGTGTAAATAACATTTTCAACATTTCCGCTTTATTTCAATTTCAAAGAAATCGTTATTGTTTCTAGATGTAACAAAGAGTATTATGCAGTGATTGAATAATACATTTTTTTCTCGATGTAAGCTATGCCTTTGTGACATATATTAATTTCATGTCTTGAAAGGACACTTTTGGGCTTGTGGTTTTGAAGGCATTGTGAATATGCTTAACATGGCTTCATTTTGTCCAAATCATGTCATTAAGCCATAATAGAAGTTAAGAAACCTTTTAATATTAATATTATCTGAGAAATGAAAAGACTTCATTCAACCATCAGCATGACAAGGTCATAATTTGAAAAAGTAAGGTAGTTTTTATTCTTTGTTTATAATTTCCCAATGTTTGGCTTTACAATTTTGTCAAACAAAAAGAAGTTTTGATCTCATTGTTCCAGTTTGCTTTTCAACAAGTTGATTTACAATACAATTTACTGTTAAGCCAGTATGCACCGTGCATGTAACATTGTAATGTAACTTTTCATGATTGATGGAACGGCATGTAGTGATATAGTCTCATTGGCAATGTCATGATACGTATGCTCTTTGTGTTCAAACATTTAGATACACAAGAAGGTATGCCTCAATTATTCATTTTGTGGGACTTTTTGTTTGAGATTTTATTTCACGTCGTCCCTCACCCAGAGTCATGCAAATGGCTGCATTGTATCGGGTGGAAAACTAATGCCTCATCAAAAAAACTCGTAAATTTTTGGGTTTGAGTGATGTTTTCTTCAGTGATTTATTTTATTTATTTATTTTCAAATCAATTGATTTTTGGTAGCTGTGCTATGCCTGTGGGCTCTGACATACATTGGTCTGTCTGTTTGTCTGCCAAATAGTTTTCAAGATGAACCTTAAACCAGATTTTAGCATCACAGACAGAAAAATTGGTGTTTTATCAGTTACAATTTTAAAGTTCATTATTGTGAAGTTTATGTCACATATATAATTCACTCATTTTCAATTTCTTTAAACTGCCCCAGTTTATTGTTTTAGAAATATGTTGCACATTAAACCAAGATGTGATTCATTTTGTGTTAATTCAAATTTGTGTGAGCAAGATTAATTCTAAATATTTGGATATCAGATACTGTTTGCTAAATTAATTATATTTTATCAAACTTTTATGTTTCACAATATATTATTTGACACTATGCAACCTAGTATACATATAAGTATAAATTGTGTAGAAATGTCACTAAATATCTTATTTTGTTTGAAAAAAGTCACGATTATTTGAAAATTAATATCTTTACCAAAGTTCAGGTGTTTATGTTTGTTTCTTTCAAAAATACTTTTTGATTTAAAAGATCCCACAAGTTTTGACTTGTGTATATTTTTCTTGGGCACATATCCTATGGCCTTAATCTTAAGGCTCTCTCTTTATTCTCAAGGAAAATCTGAGGAATAATCTTGCTATTCTTATTCATTCGTGCACTAGAACATCCTAATAACCATGGAAAACCTTTAGAGCTAACAACCATAGGATTCGCGCAATCATAGGATTGGCTGATAATTTTGGAAATGTCTTGTGAACGCAAAATTAATAGAACATTGAATTTTTTTGCACAGAAAAGTTTATTTGAATGGTTTGAATAAATTGTTATGAAAATTGCACCCATTGACCCTGATTTTGTCACAATGTGCACGTGCGTGAGTTCCAGCTTGTTACAAATGTATACAATTTGGCGCTGCTCAGTCGGTTCTTGGCCGATTTACATCATTGACAACTCAAAATTGAGCTATTGAGCTCTTCTCTTCATATATGTAAGTCAGATGATCGATATATTAATTTTCATCTTTTGGCACTGAAGAGAGTTCAGTGCGCGAAGTCTATGGTTGTTCATGCTGTTTGCGCAAAGACGTGACTCTGACTTGTCAATCTTGTTAGAATTTAGCATACGCACATCGCTTTATAAGTTAAAGTAATGACAAGTCTTACTGATGGATATACCCCACTATAGCACACATATTGATAACTATTCATGTTATGTCAGTTTATTTATTTATTGACAAAGACCAAAATGTGCGAAATGGGCGGTTGTTAGCCCTATAATTACAACACGAAGTCTTTTTATAACCATAGATGAACCTTGTAACCACATTGAAACCTTCCTTTGACCATAATAACCTTATATATCTTATGCACAGAAACATTGCATATTTTAAGGTAGTTCAATTTTAAAAACGTCTAAATGTACAGTTCACAAAGTGACTTAATTTACATTGATTTTGCCCTCAAAGACACTTAGCTTGGGGTTTATGCAATATTACTTATATTAAGGGTATTTTCAACATCCTGTTTGAGGGGAAATGCAAAAGTTGCACTGTCATCTTCAACTTTGATGATGAATTTAGCCATCAATTAAGCTGTGATCTTGCTCATTTGCATAGACTCAGTCACCCGCTCCACTGACCAGAATAAAACCCTTTACTGATCCTAGAAACAAGGACAGAATCCCTCGTCGGTGCAGGGATGAGGTCGGTGCAGGGATGTTATTATCAGTCTTCTTGGGTTTTTTAGGTATTATTTACTAAGTCTTTTCAGTTTATTGAGGTATTATTAGTCTTTTCAGTTTATTGAGGTATTATTAGTCTTTTCAGTTTATTGAGGTATTATTAATCTTTTCAGTTTATTGAGGTATTATTAGTCTTCTCAGTTTATTGAGGTATTATTAGTCTTCTCAGTTTATTGAGGTATTATTAGTCTTTTCAGTTTATTGAGGTATTATTAGTCTTCTCCATTTATTGAGGTATTATTAGTCTTTTCAGTTTATTGAGGTATTATTAGTCTTCTCAGTTTATTGAGGTATTATTAGTCTTTTCAGTTTATTGAGGTATTATTAGTCTTCTCAGTTTATTGAGGTATTATTAGTCTTTTCAGTTTATTGAGGTATTATTAGTCTTCTCCATTTATTGAGGTATTATTAGTCTTCTCCATTTATTGAGGTATTATTAGTCTTCTCAGTTTATTGAGGTATTATTAGTCTTTTCAGTTTATTGAGGTATTCTTAGTCTTCTCCATTTATTGAGGTATTATTAGTCTTCTCCATTTATTGAGGTATTATTAGTCTTTTCAGTTTATTGAGGTATTATTAATCTTTTCAGTTTATTGAGGTATTATTAGTCTTTTCAGTTTATTGAGGTATTATTAGTTTTCTCAGTTTATTAAGGTATTATTAGTCTTCTCAGGTTTTTTTTCGGGGGCTGAAGGCAAACTTTGCTTTGTATATATGCACTATATGAATATTTTATCATTGTTAGTGTTAATGTAGCAAAAAGGTTATAAATCATTTGAAATCTGATGTCAATAAATGACTGTCATGATGATCATTATTATTTTGGCTTCAGTATAAAAATTAAGGAATTATTCTTGTCTTATATTGTCTAGATTTTGCCTATCTTTTCCGAGAGATTTCCTAATTTAGAAATAAACATGTACAGACGAAACAAATAATTGGATGTTTTTGTCGCTGCTTTCTTGAGTTCTTTGAGATCTCACTTAAGAAATAGAGACCTGTTTTATTTGACGGTGATTAACAGGGACTATGGCCACTGGCGACTGTTTACCCAACAGCACGCTGCACACCACATACAGGAAACCTGACACACTCACTTACCCTCCCACACACCCCATAAACAACCCCCTTAAAATTTCTCTTCACTTTTCATTCATTTAAAATAGAAAAAAGACCTACTCGATATTTCATTGACTATAAAGAAATTATGGCTGGGAATTCTGTTCTATGCAAAGCTGATATATAAATATATACATATTTAATTTGAAGATTTATTAAGATTTAGTGGTATGGTGCGCGACCTGTAACCCCCACACAGCCAGTAGGTTGCTATCTAGAAGGTTTTACCCTACTTTCAGTGTACCCCTCCTGTCCCGTTTCCTGTTTGTCCAACAATAGAAGATGTAATAATTACGGAGAGAGGTCTGAGAACCCCACTGCTTATCAGGTCCAGCTACCCCGCTAATTACCACTTTGAGCCTTTAATGTTCGTCCACAGATGGTTTTTTTGACTGAGTACAAGGAAAACCTAGTCAAATTATTGAGTCATTGTCTCCTGTGGCGTGTTTCTGTCAACCTTTGTGACATATTTAAATATTGAAATTAATGGCCTAATGACTTTAGGGAAGAAAACCGATTTGTACTTGAAATCTCTGCTGCAAAAAGGTCATCTGATTTGAATAACAGTATTCTTGATATTTCACACACAGTCTTTTTATAGATTTAAACAGTTTCAGAGTTTAAGTTGAAAACATGGTTTAAACATCTAGTATGATTTTTTAAAATGAAAAATCAAAATTATGCATTCATTGATAAAATTGACGAATAAAAAAATTATATATATATCCTATAATTCTCTGACTGTCATTCACACATTCGATTCGCTGACCAATCACATAAGCCAAACAATGATAAGGTTGAAGAGTAAGTTTTTTGACCAATCAGAGACCAACTAACATACTCACAAAAACTGTCCATCGTAAAAATGGCAGGAAATACAAAATCTGTCCACATTTCAACATCGCAAAAATCAAGAAATTATTAAAATATGTTTGGAATATGTTCATCAAGAGAAACATTTTGTGACTAAGGGAAACAAATATGTGGGATTTAAAGTAATATATACACCATTTGCTAGCACGACTGCCAAGTAAGGTATATAGTATGATAAAGATATACACAAAAATAGTGTTGCAGTTTGAAATTTCAAATTTCATATGAATTATGTAATTTTGAAATCAGACGGAGTCTCGGCAAACACTTGAAATATTCGCCACTGAAAATTACCTTAGCCAGACATACAAATATGAAGTGTCATGATTCAAAAACACCACTAAGAAGTTTTGTGAAGAGTGGATTGAAGAGCAACAAATTGTTTAAGAGCTATTTAAATATATCATTATTGTAATCCTCATTTCTTCATATAAATTAAGACTGGAAAAAAATTGAAGAGATTTATGTGGATAATATGGCTGAGGTGACAGGTAGATTAAGACTGGGTGACACAAAACAGACAAGTTGCCTCCCGGCAGAGGCAAACAACAATGCAAGGGCAGCCATGCCATGTGAAGAAAAACTCAAGTGTGTGTAACAATCGCACCATAAAAATGAAATGAAAAGAGAGGATGGGAGAGGGGTGGCCAAGGGGTGGGATTAAAGGGCGGAGCATTGTGTAAGATGGGGCAACAACGAGTATTTGTTGCGTAAACAAGGAGCACCCTGGCATGTGTATTAAGAGGATAACAGATATTTGTAAGACAAGGTAGACAAAAAAAGAGGAAACAAAACAACCTGACTTCTTTCTGAACCAATGATTTTGAGTGTACAGAGATGTACACAGAAACAAATTGAGGAATTTATCAGTGTTGAAGGACACATGCAACAAATCAACACCTATTGTTCATGAAAACAAAACAAAGACTTCATGTGTTGCTATTGTTTACTATTTTTAATATAAAAAAAGTATTTTGCATATTTTGAAATAGAACTGATCTTTATTTATAATTTTGAAACACGAGTCAAGGTATCTTTTTGCAGATTATGCTGGTAACTATAATCAGAGACAAAAACTCGCCTGAATCAGCAGAGAAGCATAAGGTTTAAACTACAGCTTTGGCTTTACCAGTGAACAGCCACAACATTTTGTAGATCATTTGAGTTTATTTGTTTTTTCAGTTTATGATATAAACCATTTTTTCTGGTTTGTTATTGTAGTAGAATATTTTATACTTAAAAAAGAAGAAGTTGGTGATATTTGCAGTAGTTTTGGGTGTATAAATAGAAAATAGTCAGTTACCTGGGAAAAAGTTATATATTTTCACATTGGTTATTAGGAGCTAAGAGGAAGAACATTTCATTTACTAACGGATTTTAGAATTTCTAATTTTTCAAACCTTGACAAGGAAACTTTGAAAGACATCATCTGAAAGGGAAGTTCAGTTAAGTTTAAAATAAAAATATCATACATCACAGTGATATAAATAGGATGTTTTCAAATTCTATATTAGATACTAATAATATGTGAATTCTGAGATAACTGAGTAAATGTAGAGAAATTGGATATTATTTGATAGTTTCAGTCAGCTGTTGTGGATTGTAATGTTGCACAGTTTGACCCTCCCTGCTGGTCAGTTTTGTGAATGAAACTGGTCACTACTATGACGGGAGTGTGTGCCAAGTTGTTATTGGCTGTTTGCCCTCTGGTCAACACCTGGGTGCAAAGAAAAACTATATTCCTGTTCTATTTCAAACATTGACTTTGGAATATATTTTCAGACACACATTGACCTGGGAAACCTATTTCTTCAGAAAACAATTGTATAAATTAAAGTATATTTTGAATAATTGCCTGAGTTTTTGTTTTGCATACATGATTTGAATTAATAGGAACACTTGGCGTCACAGTTATCAAAGTGGGGGGTTTTGCATCTCAGGTGTCAAAGACTTTAGCTTACATGCGTGTATGAGTTATTTTACTTTATTTTGAGGCAAATGTGGTAACTGTGCATAAAGACTTGGGTTTCACCTCAGTTGGGTGTATGAGACGTATCTATATCACAGTGGTAGCATGTCGGCTGTGGTTGGAGTGAAATAAGACGTCTCTCATCCCAAGTGTCTGAGTCAGTCTCCACAGAACTCCTCAACTGACACCCTCACACCTCACTCTTAGTTTTTTTTTTATAATTATATTTTTGTACTTAACCTGTGAATCTTATTTTGGCATTTATCCTGTTAATCAGAAGAATGTTTGCGCATATATATATTTCAGAATGTGTTAAGAATTTCTTATTTTTCTCATTGCTAGATAATTCAGGAAATTAGGGTTTTGCCATTGGTATAAACAGTATCAAATATGCGTACATATCTTGTCAGCATATTTTTGCCTTTTGAAATTCTTTTGTTTCCTGCTGTTCATCTTTTTTTGCTAGACTTGACAATGTGGTACATTACACTCATAACAAAGTCGCTATGTGATATATCTAACAAAAGAAAAATCAAATTTCTTTAACTTTTTTTACTCAGTATCATAGTTACTAAGGTGACAGTTTTGAAATAAAAATGTACATATCAAATGTTTTGATTTCAAATATTTCAAATAGGATGTGAAAGAAAAGCATAGCTATTCAGATTGAAAACTCCAGGCTTAGTTTGTTGTATTGTGATTTTATCTTTGTGTACATTGTTGGTAATGAAAGTTCAAAAAAGATCCAATCCAAAAGAATAACTTAATTTCTTTATTACCATTTGTTTGTAAAGCCTATAAATGAAACTTAAAAAAAAAAATTCTTTGAACAGAAGTGTATTCAGTTTGATGTTGGGATTCATTTCTGTTGGAGGTCAGTTAAAAACATGATAAAAAATAACTTAATGCGGTTGTGTTTGTAGTTTGACCCAGTGCTATGTGAAATATGACTTAGAGCTTGGGGCTGTATGTTAATGTGAGTAGATCATAACATGCTGCCAGTACCATGCGTCACAGTGCCACCAAACTTCATGCTCAAACTTTCATTGTCCATATTGTTAGCAAACTTGAGAGTTATTTCACAAAAAGAAGATTTTTCTGTTTTGATTTATCAAATTGAACAAGGCTGTCAAAGAAAATGTGATAAAGATGTTATTTTTGGTGTCTGTGTATTATTTCAGGTAACCAGATGAAACAAATGATATGAGATATATAAATTAAATACAGACATGGGAGGATAAAAAGTCAAGGCAGCGGGATTTGATGGTTGTATTATATAGCAGACTGCCAGGTGTTGAGGGCAACTGGATCCAGTTGTGAAAGTTTAGCTTGTGTAATAGAGGTCTGCCTGCAGTCAGATAGGGTAACATGGGGTACGGCAGGGCTGCCAGGCTACATGATATATGGTTACCATGGTTACGGTCCTCATCTCTACCGTATTGTCGCACATTGTTTTATGGTAGTTGAGAGAATTGAGATGGTGGGATCTTCTTCAGGGATTTGTGATCTGATATGAGAATTATACATCTCAGCTAAAAGTCATATTTTTTTCCTGCTGTGTACTTTGTGTGATTTTCTGTTCAGCTTGAATAGCGAGATTGATGAAGTTTAGGGTCATGAATTGTGGCATTTGTTTTGTAACTTTATGGTACAAATGTGCATGACAGATTGAGGTCAGTATGACATGAAAAGTCTGTATCATGTCACAAAATGTGCACTACTGTCAAATGACCTACTATGAGGGCTTCCAGCAGCATGCATGCGGGACCTCCCTGCCTTTTTTTTGGTCACATTTCAGTCAAGTTCACAAGTATGAGTGTGTTTGAAAATGTTACATGTCTCGCTGAGAAAAACTCAAAGCTTGGATATATTTGTGCACAAAAAGATGACAGTTCTGTAGCATTTTGAGAATATTTTGCACAATCGAATATAGGTGACATCTTAGAGTAATATATTCTATATTATTCTTAGATCATATTATCTTAGATCTATATTATTACCTCCCTGTTCTTGGTAAACATTCATGCTGGTTTCAAAAACTGAAACATCTCCTAAAGGCAATATTATTCTTGCTCTATTTGCTACTCTTCCCTTTCTCTCTTGGATACTCTTCCCTTGCTCTATTTGCTACTCTTCCCTTGCTCTCTTGGATACTCTTCCCTTGCTCTATTTGCTACTCTTCCCTTGCTCTCTTGGATACTCTTCCCTTGCTCCCTTGGATACTCTTCCTTTGCTCTATTTGCTACTCTTCCCTTGCTCTCTTGGATACTCTTCCCTTGCTCCCTTGGATACTCTTCCTTTGCTCTATTTGCTACTCTTCCCTTGCTCTCTTGGATACTCTTGCTCTCTTGGATACTCTTGCTCTCTTGGATACTCTTCCCTTGCTCTCTTGGATACTCTTGCTCCCTTGGATACTCTTGCTCCCTTGGATACTCTTGCTCCCTTGGATACTCTTGCTCCCTTGGATACTCTTCCCTTGCTCTCTTGGATACTCTTCCCTTGCAGATTTTATATAAATGTATATCATTTGTGAGAGTTCCTTTGTTTGGCTGAGCAGTCTACCTTAAGCATGGTTAAATATTATGTAGCGATAAACACATAAAATGCACTGTTAACCTTTTCATGTGCACCAGAAACCAGGAAGGATTTACATACATCGGCAATATGTTCATTTTTGACAGTTATTGATCTGTTTCCTTTGTATCTCAAAATGGATCAAATTGTTTGCGAAGATACATTATATACTCATAATTTGTTACCTTCAAATGTAATATACAAAGCTCAGCAACTGTCTGAGCCTGATTCTTAAATTCTTTAAATATGACTTCTTTGTTTTTAAACTATTTTATATTAACATTTCTATAATTTCATTTGATATCCCTATGATTGAATACATTTGCGATAGACATGATCCTCATGATAACATTCACTCGATTAGCTTTTACCTCAAATGAAGGAAGTATTTATCAATAATGATAACAGTGATCATGGTGACAATTTGGTGTCTGATGATGATAGATTTATAATTCAGATTATATATAGCCTTGGGATTTGCTATGATAGGCCAACACCCCCAATCAAAAAACATGAGATAAGAACTATAAATAGAACAAAACCATGTTCATGTTGTGATTTTATTAACAGGGCTAAGTGTATTGCTTGGAAATTCCAGACGTGGAACAGAATAAGAGGTTATGTGTTTGAGCTGTTGCAAGGCAGCATTATGGACCTTTTTTCAACACGACTAAAATAGCAGTTGGCGTAAGATTTACACAGTAGTATTTGGGTCAGCTATCAAGTTCCCCTGTCATTCAGAAAGTTTGCCTAAGTCAAAGCCAGGTTTAAAACTGTATTCATGCCACACTTGTGAATTTAATATCTTTCACTGAAATAAAGCATCAGGAGTATTTAAACTGATGGGTTTTGATAAGAACTTCAATATGAGGAAGAATAAGGAGAGGAGGACGAGGGAATGAGATTTAATAGCAATGGGATGGTCATCCATCCCTGCAGTGTTTGGGTAATGTCACGAGTGATAAGGGGGTTAGTGGAGTAAGTTTAGTTTCTGCCTGAGCTGAAGCTTGTTGCCTCTCTCACACGGCCACTGACGCACAGCAACACACACTTCATTCACAAATATGCAAATGAGTAGACTGGAGGGAGCAGGGGCTGCAGCTGATTGGTGGAGAGGCGGTGAGAGATTAGCAGAGCGGGACTTGGTCGTCGGAGCGTGACCGTTTATGAATGGGGGACAGGAAGTGTGACCTGTTTGTGGAGCAGTGTGGAGAAGTTAGCGAGGCAGGAAGCTTTGGCCAAAAGCAGCATCTTAGACTGGCCACTTGGAAAGACAAAGTTAACAGGGAAGGAGCGTACAAGTCGACAGGAACTTGCTATCATACCACTTCACAGACACCATGATGTGACTCACTTTATACATCCATACCTCGACAACAGCCATCCTAATCATCTCATATCTACAGATAGATAAATATACACATACTTATATATTATATATAACACTCGGAGAGTGCTGCAATGACATAAAACCAAAATGGCTACATGAAAATAAGTTGTTGTCAAGTTATGTGCATGAGCGGTGGCATAACACTCAGCATCTTACTTGGTGGAGACAGGGACTGGTCGCCGGCAAACGATGCCCATGTTTGAAGGGGGTACCAGAGCGCACCCCCCAGGATATTTCCCAAACTTGGTGGGGGCTGGGGCCCCCAAGTCGCAATTTCCACATCACCTACGACTTGCTGCCCTTGCAGGAAAGCCAGGTAAGCTGACCGACTGACAGTCCACGGGCGCCGCGGGTCTAATTGATGCAGACTTGTAAACTTGTCACAGTGTTTTGGGCTGAGTATGAAGCTCCCAGGAAAACTGAGCTCACAATCTTGCATGACTTCATATCCAAGGCCACACTAATATCTCTATCTGTCAGAAGTCATTTCTTATTTTAATCATCAAACTAATGAAATGATGGCAGTTGTACATATAAATAGAAGCTTTTTAAACTTGCCATCATTATTGTTGTTTGTACATCCCTACATTTGTGTATCTCTGACTTAAATTTGAATTTCAGTTCTGGTAAATATTCATACAGATCCAAGTTATTCTGCATATTTATTTACTTGCACAAATGGGTCATTGTCATTTAATGTCAAAGGTTTCAAGGGGAAAATATACAATCTGAATTGATTAAATAAGCATTTCCAAGAAATATATCATGGTTTATACAAAAACAAAAGCATTTCAGTCACCTCAGAATTTTTGTCTGGTATAAAATTGTTTGATTGCATATACATTGTGCACTTTACAGCCATAATCAACAATAACATGTTGTCAAATTAGGTTTGAAAACCTGACTCTAAAGCTACATAAAAGTGCAATTTAATCTAGTAATACTATTAAAAAAAGAACATTTGGGTTCATAATGTAAAAAGGAGGACCTACAAGATTGTAAGATGAGAAAATCTGTATTTTTACTGATGCATCATTTTGAAGATGCATACACTATTGTAAGTGGTGAAAAAATATAACAAATGCTTGTTCAAAATTAAATTGAAAAGTGCAGAGTTGTGCAATTTGACAAAAATATTTTTTATGATATTTGATATTGTGATATATGATTAACTATTATTCTGTGGCATCAAACAGGTCAACACCCTGTATATTTATGAGAAAAACAAATTTGCAAATGTGACATTCATAAATATTATGACGTTTATGATTTGCACTGGCTGAACAGAATAATTGTTTTTTAACGGGAGTGAAATGTAAGAAGTTTGTTAGCCATATTCATAAAAACTCTGCTATCAGTGTCATAAAACGTCTGCATATTTAAGACATGAAACACATATCAATCCTCTTTGAAAAGAATTATGAAATGCCAATACAAAAAGACACTAAACCAGCGTTGGTGTGATAAAACAAAAACTCAGAGGAACATAAACTGTCAACTGAAGTCAAATGACAGGTATTTGCCACATAAAATTGCTGTATGATCACAAATAACAACTTAAAAAGCACCGAGGGTATGTGAGAAAAGATGGCTCCAGTTGAGATATGATGTATAGGTTATGATGTAATCTATATTAGATTTATTGCTTGTTGACAAGTTCATTTAGTTAAATGTATTACATTTGCATAACATCCCAGAATATGATGTCATGTAAGGTGTCATGTGTCTGTACTACTCTGCAATATGATTTGAACTGCAGAAATATAATATTTTTCCATGTGTCTTTGCATTTCCCTGCAATTATCATGTGTCTTTGCATTACCCTGCAATTATCATGTGTCTTTGCATTTCCCTGCAATTATCATGTGTCTTTGCATTTCCCTGCAATTATCATGTGTCTTTGCATTACCCTGCAATATGATTTGGGCAAAAATCAATATTATACCATGTTTCCTTGAATTTCTCTGCAGTATGATTCTGCATACATTATTCAATATCATGTGTCTTTGCATTTCCCTGCAATTATCATGTGTCTTTGCATTTCCCTGCAATTATCATGTGTCTTTGCATTTCCCTGCAATTATCATGTGTCTTTGCATTACCCTGCACGACTGTGCCATGAGTGACGTCATGTGTAGAAATTACCTTTTTATAAGAATACTCCAATGTCCGAGATGAGCTATATGAATGCATGAGATGTTTCTCAAAGATAATGTGATATCATTCATATTGGGCATATGTCATGAAACCTAAGTAAAATCACTCTGATATGAGAATATACATACTGAATGCACTCAGTATTTCTTACAAATGTCTGAAGAAAAAAGATTTTATTGTTTTCTTTGCTCTTGGTTTTTATTTCCCAGAACAAGCATCCCCTAATTTATATGATGGCAGATCTGTTTTTATGGTTTTGAAGTTTTGAAGTTAGGTACCATGTGTAAATATGAAGTATTGATGTGATGGGAAAAGTTGGTGAGTTTTGTGTGCTCATCTCTTGGGGTTTACCTACAATTGACTTGGCACATGCTTGATGAATGGTACCCGTTTCCTCGACACCAAACACTCTTGGGGGCTCCTATGGGAGTTTAAACAAGAGCTCTTACATTTTCTTCATGCGCCATCTGGGAGCTGGCGTGGTGCCTCCCCAGTGTTTAACATGGCACATTAAAACTCTGGATCTTCACTGAAAGTTGATGGTCTGACAAAGTGGCATGGATGCTAGACATGGCAGCCATGAGATGAGATTGATGGGCGTGACTGTAGATTGAGAGCCCCCTAGTGGTGCACACTCCATGGCTGCGGCCAGAGTGGGCCACAGTGTGGTCATGTTGGCACTGCAGGGAGTGTGATCAGCTTATATCTCTTTCTCTTTGTCCTTCTGTAGTGTTGAGGGATTTATCGTCAGTAGACCTACACAAAGTATAATGTAGTATCAGTCCTTATGAATTTAAATAAACATATATCCCTGCCTTCAGGTCATATTATGAACTCACAAAGAACAGGGGATCATTTCTTGCAGGAATCCTTCAAAGATTTCATCATTTCTTTTCAATAAATCACACACCGGTGGAGAACTTACACCCAGAAGAATCTTTTGGAACTTCATGTTTTGTGTGTGAGGTAATTGTTTACAGATATATAAACTACAGGAACCATTATTTATAAATGTAAAATAAACTATAATCGTGATAATATAGCAAGGAATATATGTATATAGATTGAAAGAATCCAAAATGTTTCCTACTACTTTGTGTTAGCATTGTTAGATATTGGTAAAGATGATCCCTCCAAATTCTCTACCAAAATATAGGGTACTTTGAGTATTGCTGAAAATCGTGGTAGCCCAGGGTAGTAATGTAGGCAGCCCAGGATAGAAAAGTAGGCAGCCCAAGGTTGACATTTGCTTGTTGCATCATCATATTCAACATACGCCACTGCTTATCATAATGAAACCAAGATATCACCTGTGACAGCATGTAGTTCTGATAAGTTAACGGTTTATACAGTTGTGGGCACACAACCTGTCATGGGACATCAATGTCATGCTGCAGATATGAAATGTTCATAAACCTTGCTTATGACCTTCAGAGAACAGGCTTTCCAGGCTGCATTCTTCATCATTGGCAGCACACACACACAAACATCAATGTACACACACACACACACACTTAGTTTTAACTTCTGAAGATTCGTAATTTATATTTGGGGAAGGAAAATTTAAGTTTTATGTAAAGTTTACTTGATGAATTGTATGCCTTTTTGACAAAAAAGACTAGCTCATTGAATTAAATATTGATATGTGATTATAATTATGATCAGTGAAAAGAAGTAATTGTTCTTGATCACACAATATGTATCAATGTCTTTCAAGGGGCATTCTGAGGTATGGCATATTCTGAAATATATCCCATAATATATCTCACCCATAATACTTTTCCACAAAGAGAACAAATAAAAGATGGATATCCAACATTAGGGTTATGCTTGAAATAGAATAACCACAAGTATTTCATTTTATATGAAATGTTATATATTTGATAAAATTGGATTAGTAGCATTTTGACTCGACAAATGATAATAAGATGATTCTCAGAGATTTACACAACAAGGAGTTCTAGGAAAGGTCCTTGGTGACAATAGGTCATTTTTTAATCTTGATAGTCTCCAGAAATTGTCGATATATCACAGCTTGGAGTAAATCCTCTATTGTTTCAAGGTCAGACTCATTATATATCTCTGTCTGTGCTTAGAGTAATACATGCCGTAGCCTTTATTAATATGAGGGCTGTGTGAATATGATGCTCTATGATTGTTTGATTGTATATCAATTATAGAATGGCATGGGCTCGCATCAGCGTTCAGTTTCTACTTTAGGATTGATTCCTCTTTGGAAAAAGATAGAAATTGAAATAAAAATATGCAAGGAACAGATGAAACACAACTGACAGTGAAACCAAAATTGAAAAGGGTGAATTAGTTAGATAAATAATTACAGCAGAGCGAGGACAATGGGTTAAGTTTAATGGAGAGATGGGGGTAGGCCCCCTTTGAGATGGCTTTGCCCCGTGGATGGGGGTTTGGTATAAGTAGTAGCGTTTCCTGTCCATTGTGGCCACAGCGCTTACATAATGAGGAGAGCTAGTGTCTTATTTGCCAAGGTACTTGTGTCCACCTAGGCGTTAAACTACACCAGCCACTTATGCTGTTACCTGAGTGGGGCGACCAGTCGGCGACCTGTCCGAGCGCTCGTCTTGCATGTCACTCGCACAGGTGCACCTTTGTCAGCCACTCGGATTTCAGTGCTTGTGCCGTCCTTGACGGAGATTTTAACGATTCTCAGATAATTTCATTACAATTTGAAAGTAGCCCTCAGTGATAAGATTATGTTATTGTTTGCCACAATCTCAGAGATTAAAAAAAGGCTTAACTGTATTTAACACCAGAGTAATATTGAACTCTTGAGATATATATTTCTTAATTTAATAAATTCTCATATACCACCCATTGGCACAAGTGCTGTCTCTTATTGTATTAAGATTTGGATGAAATTGTTGCTTCTCATTTTGATAGGTACTTATTTAAGGATGTTTAGAAAGATAGACAGCTTGTATTTATTGTTCCTGGGAGGGTATTTAATCTCGGAACTGTCTGTTATTAAGGCGCTCAGCAGGGAGCGCTAAAGAAACTGTAGTATTACAAAGTGCTCATTTCAAAAGTAACACCTTTGTGCCAAGAAACAGTCGAAGAATTTCAAAGCTCAATTTTGAATTTTAAATATTTAATTACTTGGGAGAACAGTGTGAAATGGATGGGAAGACGAAAACGATGAAAGGTTTTTAAAGACACAATTTAAGAATATTTTGATGATTTACAATTTAAATGCCTGGCAAAAAGTATGTTTTTTATTTAAGAAAAATCTCCTTATGTCAGTCTTGATTTTGGTTTTGATTTAGTAAAGATTTAATATGTTCCAAAATAACCATCTCACAATTTTTAAGAGAACATTTTTTAACAAGAGCATTTTTATTTTAAGTTCATTGTGTTACTGTTTTAAGATTTCAAACCTTTTGTTCTCATTCCCAAATTCTAAATGTACAATTTTTCCCCAAAAAACTTTTTCACTGTGAAAAGTGAAACATGCTGGGAGAAAAAGTTAACTTTAGTGATAAGAATTATTGTGAATTGTGTGACAACAAAGCTGTCATGTGCTCAATATTTTCACAGATTTGTTGATATTTTTTTGAAAATGATTAATATATCGAACAGGAAACATATCTGAAAAGGAGAATAATGCATTAGTTTCAGATAGGCACGATAGTCGAAAGTAGGACAGCTCTGTGCGTCCCAGTTAAATTGAAACGCATTAACGGAAAACAATTTCAGAATGAATATAACTGCTCTCTGTCCCGTATCCAATCAAGGATATTAACATTGTTTAAAGTGAATGAGTCATAATATGAGATTTGTTTAAATGTATTTAAGTTTTTTAATTCATAATTGAGGCGTTGAGGCTGATATTCTGTGAGCTGACTTCACCTTTTTCAAAGTGGTTACTTATCATCCAATTAAACATAAAATAGCGTAGTTTCATTGACTCATTTAAGTAATGTTCTGCTGAAAATATCTTCTACCCAAGAGGAGTAGGAAAGAAATGATATGGTTCGACTGAGAAAGAGGAGATGGCGTTGCTGGTGAGGTACTGTGAATGAAAACATAAGAGGGATGCCGTGGGCTAGGATATCATACAGCTCAGCTTTGTACTCAGTGTTTAGACCTGGTCTATACCCAATATTTCCCACTGAAAAACACCTCCTTGACTTGACACTAAAAGCATGTAAAGTTGTGTGATGCTTTCCGCTATCTTCTGAAAAGACTGGTTTGTTAGGAAGACGTGAAAAGGAAACACTGGAGGAACAAAATATCATCTGTTGTATGTGTTTTTATTACTTCACGGTTTTTTTTATACCACAAAAAAGTGGGGGGTAAATTTACTGGACAAGTAAACAATGGAAGAAGGAAGACAAGTTTCGGTTGAGAAGTGAAGTGGTTCACTGACACACCACATCACTACTCTTGACTAACAAACAAATGCTTCCACTTGGTAAAATAGTTCCCTTGTTATGGAGAGATTGAGTTTCATAACATAGGTGGTGTGCTGGTATCGTGATAATCCGAGGATAATCCCACCATTATGAGTGACAGGTAGAATCAGGCCTTTGTGAAGCTGTGGTATATGTTTTCTGTCAAAGGCTGTTCAGAGAAATTTTGCAGGGGGTGGTGTGTTAAATCAGGATATTATGTTTCACGACTTGTTGTCAACTGAAAAAAATTAATATCTTGAAAAAATTGGTATGAAATATCTTTAGATAAAACTCAATTCTGATATATATTCTTTTTATCCTCAAAAGGCATGTACACAGTTTGGATACCCATAAAGTTTTTTTTGGACAAGCAGGTATGTTTTCTGTCAGCTGAGTGTGTCGCTGGGGAGTTAGGAGACACTCAGCTTGAAGGGATATTTATGAATGAATGGCTGCTGTGAAATAGTGAATGAACACTCTGCCGCCACAAGTGGGACATACCCATATATGGCACACTGTCTGACTCATTCATATATACAACCAGAGGTGCTGATGGGGGAACTTTCATAAAGTGCAGCAAGAAGAACTGATCAAAAATGTTCTTCCAGTTTTTATGTGTATATTTATTTGTATGTAGACATGTGATTTTGGTTTGGAAGAAAGTAAGATTGATCGAAACAATACCTTTTTATTTAAAAAGAGGCAACATGGAATTTAATATGAAAATGAGGATGCAGTCAGATGATATGCAAATATAGATACTACATCATCAGTCGATGGCCAGATAGTATATATACAATAGATATAACTGACAGCATGCTGGTAGAAAAAATGAATGCTACTCCCTCACAAATGTCAATATTGAATTGGCAGGTAAAATGTCCCACAATGTAACTGACAATTTCAGACATGTTGGAAAATCTGTATTGTCTGGAAAGAATTCACTGAAAAAAAAAGAAAAAAAAAGATTATAATGAAAAGCTAATATTTTGATCAGTTTTGAATTGATTTATAGACGTGTTTAAATATGGCTTGTCTCCAGATTTTATATATGAATTTATGAATCTTTAATAGTGATCACAGGGACGATGAAAAGATAGGAAGTAAGACTATAATAATAGCCTAAAATAAATATGATTAAATTGGCAAGGTTGAAGTACAAGTGTGTGGTGACAGGGTGTAGGACATCATAGCAGAGTTGCTAGGAAGTCAATCAAAAACATCCATCTTAAAACACACTAACTATTACCACTAACTCAAGAAATGTATGAGCTGGGATTTGAAAAATAACTCAAATTGAATGTTTGGGGCTTGGTTGTATTGATTGTTGTTCAAGTGAAATATTTTTTTTATTTGATTGTGATTATTTTTAAATTGTTAATTTAGTGAATAAAAAACAAGAAAAAGAAAAAAAAGAAATGTGCTAACAAGTTTTAATTTAAAAAAAATTAAAAAAAGCATGAGGAAGGGACTGACCTCTGGAAATGAACTGACAACTGTGAAATTGATGAATTATATGGCCGAAATAAAGGAGTGATGCCCTGAAGGTCATAAGATAAGAGAGGTTGCTATCGGTATGGAGGTACACTCTGTGCAGTGAGAGGAGCAAGGTCTGATACAGGTATCAACAATGTGTGACAGTCAATCAGAGGGCCACAACTTGCCAGTGACAATACAGAGATCCATCAGAGTGTATCTGTGTTGATTTAGTGGTCGGTCAAGTACACACATCCGGCCAATACACACCGGCCAATACACACCGCTCATCTGCTCAGATGATCTCATATATATGTATATGTTACCTGCACGGGCCCCTCCAAAGTATCTGTTATATACAGGTAAACAATACTGTGGTCGAAATCTTCACTTAACGATTGATTGATTGGTTTTGTCTTGTTGAAGATGTGATAGTTGTTATCATGTTTATATCATGTAAGCCACGTTAGTGCAAAGGCCTGGTTAAATGTTCTCTCACAGAAAAGATATATTATAATGTTTTTTTCACTTTCAAGAACGGGATGTTTGTCCTGAATGATTGAGATATTCACATAAGAAATGTTGTGATAAGAATCCTGCTGGACGGAAAGTGGGCCTTGATTTGAAATTGATAATTTATTTATGGTATATATTGTTACATCACACCTCCCCCGCTTCTCATTCTGCCTACAACACCTGCCGAGCTAATGCTGCATGCAAATATACAAACAGGCTCTGATAATTACTTTATAATCATCTTAAATAGAACTACACTTTTAAGGGAAACAAATAAGCGATTAAAATATTTATAATAGAAAATGGAAAAATTGGGATTGGATATGTGAAAAACATATAATGGATAGATCAGCTTGTCACCTGTATATGTAAAAATATGGTGAAAATGTGTTGTTTGAAATCAAAAGCAGATCATGGAACAAATTATCAATTGATGCAGGTTATATTCCCAATCACCATGGCAACACATTTGACAACAGGTTGGCATTTTTATTTTGTTGCAAACGTCATAATCCTGAGGCACAAAGATTAAAAGATGGAATTTTATGTTTTATATTGAAAGTTATGGGAAATTAATTTCATTTGTTATATTTTCCATGTACATCATTCCATTCCGTTGCATACATCACAAAGTGACCACCTATTTTCCGGTCCATTTTTACGTGTTATTTTCCAGAAAAAAAAGGAAAACTCCCGAAAAAAGGAACTTTGTTTTAATAGGAGAATAAATTTGTATATTTTCAGACCTGCCGAATACGCCGGTTCCTCCGTTGACCCCGGGAACCAACCAGAAGATGACACAAGCGCTCACGGCCAGCTTCAAACTGTTTGAAAGAGAACAACAACGTTTGGGCATTCCACGAGGTAAATATGCATATTTCATTTTTGATTTTATGATGGACTGCAAAGAAATGCTAAATCAGAAGCTAGGTTTTTACATGTTTGTGCAGGTCAATGCTGAAGGTGTCACCTGGTGTCATTTTTTTTACTTGCATAACATTGATGTGAATACCACTTGTTTTGCTTGCATGAGCGTGCTCCTTAAAATGATATTATTTTCCTTCATCTCTCTCTGCCCCATTGTTGAGACTTAAGTTTTGTTTGATGATCACATGACTTCATGAGCAGCATGATTTGTAATATTAATACCACAATAGTTTCTTTTTTCATCCCTGGTTTTGAATACAAACTTAAAAAGTTTAATGTCAGAGACAGTCTACTGAATCAAGAACAGAGCTTGATGCCTCAGTATTTTATATACCTCATTACCGGCCCAGACAAACTTACTGTTTCTAGTTCCATGACAGGCAGATACTTGGCAGGTTTGGTATACAGTCAGTTACAGGTTCAGTGAACAGTGGTATAATTTATCATTTCTTTGTTAATATCAGGCACAAGAACTAGCAAAAAACATTGCTCTTCAGCAAAATTACAAGTGAGATTTTTGAAGATATATATAGTTTCTTAATAACAAAATAATTGCCTTTATTTTGTTAAAATGTTTTTTTGATTAATTCTTTAGTTAATCTTGTCTACTTCCTCATTTCGAGACTTATTGTATTGTATTGCTCTCTGGAGGAGAACTGTTTTGTTGGAAAGTGAAGAGAGACGGAGGGAATCAGTCCATATCAGGGACATGCACTGCTGCCCTCTGGTGTTATCAAGCACAATCTCTTTGAGTTTACATACATATACATGTATATAATGATGCACATTTAGAGGAGGACATAAACACAGCATCTCTCCTCTCCTAACATTTGCAGAATGAACTCTTAGAACATATTAAACACTTGGATAACCTTAAACTCATGTATTTAATTCACTCCTCTATCCGATGGTGCCCTCTGGTGTCAAAGATTTCATAAAAGTTCTTTTTCAAGAAGATTTCTTGTTGCTAGGGCATATGTGATTATTTCACTTGTGTCATGTTAATGTTAGATTTGAAAAGGTTAGGAAAATCCTTTGTAATGATTAGCACATAGCACTTGATATGCTCCTTGATGGGAAGGGCAGGTGTACAAAGTCAAACTGTGACCACACTAAGACAGGCTTGAGGAAATTATAGCAACTATTCAGTGAATGGAATGGTGACTGTAAAAACAATCTTCATCAGGCATTTTCTTTAAAAATAAAAAGATTCCCTTTTGAACATTTCACCTCTATATAATTATTATAGATTGTTATGTACTTCAAATAATTATTTTATTTTATTATTTTAAACAATTCACCTGTGAGATGTCTGAAATTATGTTATTTATTTGCAGATCCACAAAAATGGAGCGATATGCAAGTGATTCAGTGGTTGAGCTGGGCGATTCGTGAGTTCTCACTAGAGGGCGTTGTGGTGTCCAACTTTGCCATGCAGGGCAAGGAGCTTTGCAAGATGGGCCGAGAAGCATTCCTCAGTCGGGCACCACCCTTTATGGGTGATATTTTGTGGGAACACCTGGAAATCCTTCAGAGAGGTGAGTCTTGGGAAAAAAGCACAGTACTGTCATCTGCCAGATAATAAAGAGAAAGAATTGAGAAAGAATTGCATGCAAATTTTAAAAGCATTGGTTAATAGAAATATGCTTCTGCCAAGAAGGTGGACTTAGTTAATGTATTAAGCCCTGATCAGTTAGAGCCAAACATTAATTAGGTCATGCATAAAGTGGCCTGATGAGGTCATCCCTTGGCTTTCTCTGACTTAATCAGGTCAGGCACAGCTGCTGTGTGGCACTATTAATCGTGGCACAATATTTGAGGCCTTTCTGACCTAATCTGGTCATGTTTGTGTGTGACCCAATAGATGTTTTACTCCTACTCCTGATTATATAAATACATTCAAAGGAAGGAAACAACAATCTGACTCATTGGAAGCAATTAAAAAATGTAAAATTGTACATCAGCCCAGATTGTACAGAACGGCCCAAATGTGAATGGAATGATTTGCATGTATACAGAGAACTTGCCCGTAATGTATAGTAGTGATTTTATAAGAAGTGGGGAGTAGTTACTAACAGTGTGGTTTTTGTTGTGTTTTGTAGAAGTAGAGGATGAGAGAGTTTCACTGAGGAATGTACCTCCAAATTATTCTGAATGTGTGCCAGAATTTGATGAAAAATTCCTCTCTAGAGGTGAGATATATTGCAATGATATCCCAACATTCAGATCCCTGCTTTAACTTTGAGTAAAAATTATAAAAGAAATATCTTGTGTTCCCAAGTTTACCAAATAGATATGTAACCTTAGGACATCACAGTAAACATTGCCTTGAAACACTTTTGATTAATTTTCGTGCATAGAAGAAAAAAGTTCCGATTTCAAACAAGTTATTTATTGTTATTTTCATTTCTTGAAGGATACAATCGTGAACAGAATAGTCACATCAATAACAACAACAACAACAACAATGGAAATAGGCAATCCTATATGGAAGGTAAGCAACAACAATATACACTACAGTAATACCATGCTAATGACTTTTTAAGTTGGTTCTTAAACTAAATTGTTCAGAACATTTAGAAATATTTTTGGATTGTCAGAATGAAGTTAAGCCTATTCTATATAGATTCAGAAACCCTTGCATAATATTCCTAACCTAAACATAGCAGCAAAGCACCACTGTGTTCACATCCCACGATGCATACTCAAATTTCACTGTTCCCAGAATTGTCAAAATTATCAATTTTCTTTATAATTCTTATAATAAATATATTATCTAATCAAAATTGATATTTTTAAACTTTAATTAATTACCATGACAGGAAGGAGTTCCTTGTTTTTTACACAAGTGTAAATGACACGTCATGAGAGACAAATAAAATTCGAGAAATGCTTCCCACGAACGTTTATATCCATAGTGACAAAGTTTATTAGTACCAATTAAGGTTTGATTGTATGATGTGGCACCTGCCCTTTTGCCAGGCCTTATTTCTGATGACATAGACTGCCAGGTAACCCTTCTTTCCTGTTGGACTGGCTTGCTTGTATATAAATGGCTAGAACTCGTCAGTTCACAGCACATTTCTCTTTCAGCTCACAGACTGCTTACTTCCTCATTGCTACTGCAGAACATCATTTTTTTTTTAATTTAAATTTTGGACATTTTACAAAACAAAAGAAAAATAGAAATATCAGGTTTTGATTTAATAGATACATAAGAGTTGTTCAGGATACAGAGAATCATATTAGAAGTCTGTGATAATCCATACTACAAAATGTCTGCTGAAGAGGGCATGGCATCACAGCAGATGAGCCATCATCATCCCGGTTGGGATTATCAGGAATTTTATATTTCAGGTTTGAAGATTGAGTAACTGATACAGAAAATTTCCAGTTCTTGTAACACTGACGCAAAAAATGTTTTTGATTTTTTTTATTTGTTTGATTACATTTATTAAATTTTTAAAAAAAATTTTACTTTCAGGAACCTATCAAATCTCAGAATCTATGCAGACCTTGAATGGCATGAATGGAGATGCGGTGCTTAACAACAACAATGGCAGCAGTACCAACAATGGTTACCACGGTGATGAAGACTATCACCGATTGGAACCCAACCAATCAAATGGTTTCTTTGACCACAACCAGACTGAGTTCTACTCCTCCTTAACAGAGCAGAAATTCCGGCCTCCAATGCTCCGCATAAATAGTGGTAGGTATCTTCTTGCTTTATATTAGCTGGTTTGAGAATGCTTTGGCTCTATGCCAGTAAGATCTTATAAAATTCTTAAATGTTTCAGAGACAGCTTCTGGATTATATACATTTTGTCATTAAAAGAGAAATAATTTAAAAAAAATAATTTGTTGTTGTTGCATGGTCCAGAAGTGGAAATGGGTGTTGGATGACATATAGAATAATTTTTTGAATTTTGAAATGATCAGGTGGCAGTTACATGGGGGAACAGTCGAGGTCACCGGAGAGCTTCTATCACGAGCAGGGGCCATTTCAGACAGTGCCTAACCTTCCCACATCACAGCATCCCTCTGCTGGGCAGGGAGAGTGCTGGAACAACGCCGACTTATCCGACAGCTGGTCCTCAGCCGATCTACGGACAGGTCTCAACGGTCCAGGCTTCCGCGGTCACATCCCGTCTCCCCAGCAACCGTCACCAGGCATACCCGACGGCCATACAAACGGCAGCATCGTGGACGTGAAGCCAGCAATACAGGCTGCTGCACTCGCAGGATATTCTGGTTAGTTGACATTTTTGTTTTCTATATTCATGAATATAACACCATTCTTATGCCTGACAATCTCCCTGTTTTCTGTGTTCCCTATTTCTTGGCAGTTTGAGACAATGGGCATTGATTTGGTGTGTTTTGTCTGGTTTTAGGGAGTGGACCTATCCAGCTCTGGCAATTCCTCCTGGAGCTCCTCACCGACAAAAATTGTCAACATTTCATATCTTGGACTGGGGATGGCTGGGAATTCAAACTGTCCGACCCGGATGAGGTGGCGCGCCGATGGGGAATACGTAAAAACAAACCTAAAATGAACTATGAAAAACTGAGCCGTGGTCTCCGGTATTACTACGACAAGAACATCATACATAAAACGGCAGGAAAACGTTATGTTTACCGCTTCGTATGTGATTTGCAAAGCCTTCTGGGATACACGCCAGAAGAACTGTTCACAGCCTGTGACCTGACCCCACAGAAAGATAAGGATGATGAGTGAAGATGGCTTATGCCAAAGGAAAGGTCACAAACTTTAAAGGTCACACAGAAAAGGCAAAGATGGTTGCAAAAGCAAGGATTAAGCTGACAAATTACAGACTGTTGCTCTATAAGAGACAAGATTGATTTATTGTTGCCAATGGCAACATCACAATTTTTATGTTTCTAACGGTAACCAGTTTTACTTGCAGAAATGGTACCATTAATGTCACTGCCATAGCATGTTGCAGTTAATGACTTTGGTTACTAAGGGGTATTGTCTATCCTAAATATTTCTACCACAGTTACTCTATGCCCTAGTTACTAGGGAGAGTACTGTTGTTATTGGGTCTAACGTCAGGGAAATGACCAGGGTTTAAAGAGGGAAGAAATGTTGCTGGCAACTTGTTTGTAACAAAATGGGGTAGGGGAGTCCCTTTCTAATTGGCTGCCATGGTAACCTAGTTACCATGGCAGCTTTACTCGCATCCGACATCTTGGACAGTGTTAGGTGTGTGTACATGTACAGATTGTGTTCACTTCAGAGCAAGTGCCATTTGTAGCACTCAGCATGTTATTCCAGAAAAAAAAGAACTGAAAGTATTTTATCTTGGTTATTGTGTTAAATGTTTTTTTTGATACCATTGAGTATGCTTAGGTTTCAACCGTTGAAGAATGTCTGGTTGCCACCAGGTGTTTGTGTGGGTTTGTTACAGAGGTATGATTCTAGTACAGCAATGTCAAGTGTCCTTATCCTCTAATCCTGCACAACACAAATATTTGTATGTTTTGTATTCACTGTTTGAAGCAATCGTAGAGCCGCATTTAATACAATGAGATGTATATAAATATATATATATATATATAGATATAGATTGCATACCACTCAATATAAAAATTGAAAATTAAATTGCAGCATGTCAAATATATTTTATTGTCCTTTGAAATGTCATCTGCAAATTTTTATTCCAATTAACACTTCCCCTGAGGTTCGGAAACATGATGTGCCTATCATTTTTTTCCTGCTACAAATATATTGAGTTTACGCTTCCACAATCAATACAAGATTTAAAAATAACTATTTGAAGAATCTGATTTTTTTTTAATATCAGTTATTGAAATTTAGAGCAGATATGTGATAGAAGAATGTCAAATGGAGATAAATAGAGAAGTTTTGAGTAGAAGGAGGCCTCCGTGTCCCGACTCATTAGCATCACAGGGAGAGCATTTATTGAGTGGAATAGCACTCTTCAGTGCCTGATATCAGGTGTTGTACACTTACCAGTGCCTTTGTCAATGTCAAGAGGATGCGCCAAGCCTGCATTTTTTTAGGTTTTCGAAAAGAAAAAAAAAGTTATCACAATTTTGTTACTTTTATAGAATTTTTTTCTAGCATTCAGGAGCAAGTACCTTAAAGTATGTTGTAGTTGATATTATTTAAGCAGAATAAAAAGTCGTTTTACATTGAACTGCCGGTGAATATCTTGCCAACAATGAACTTGACAAGATTAACATATTCTTGAGACATCTACTAATGCTTAGGGAAGTGGTTGCTCAATTGTTCATGGGATGAGGAGTAAATATGTGTCTTATTTACTCATCATTAGATTTTATACATGCTAGATAGAAGACGCATACAAAGTCAGGGTAGTTGTAAAGAAGCAATATAAAAAAATATTTTTGTGGGCTTGATCCATTCTCTTGAAATTGAAAATATACAAAAAAAAAGCACATTTCCCATTTTCCACCCGACATTTGTCATTGGAATAACTCAAAATAAATTATCACAGTGTTTACACTTGTCTCTAAGGGGGATGTGGAGATTGTGTTTTATATATATATTTGTATATGTATATATACATGTATATATTTGTATATGTATATATACATGTATATATATATGTATATATATATATAATATTTCTTAAGTGATTCCATGTTTTATTTTAAAGGTGACTTTTTGCGCTAGATATTTGGACAAAATAAATCCAATATAATAAATCACACTGGGGTAAATTGTTATAAGTTTTATGTTGGATTTTATTCCAAATTTTGACTGATAACATTATGAATCCATTTGATTTTATAGGGGGATGCTAGGTTAGACAAATCCACTTCGAAATAGGGGTGTCAGGCTGATAAAACCTGGACCCAAACCTGCAGATGATGTTGAACAACTGCCACTTGTGGGGCTTGTCATGTAATCAATATATTGTATATAGCATTTAATAAATCAGATTTTCTGAGAAAATAATAATAAAAAAAAGAAAATATTTTTATCAGAATTGTAAAGATAATAATTTTCAACAAAAAAAAGAGTTTTGAAGTTATGACCAAGTTATGTAAATAAATATCCAGTTTGTTTCCATTGGCATTGAATATGATAATAAGCTTTGCTTAATATGTCTCCCAAATATTGGGCCATGAAAAAATAATGTTGTATTTCTGATCATAACAAAATGAATATTAAACTTATTGTGCTATTTCTAGATTTATGGATGGACACAAACAAAAGTAATTTCTTAATTGTGACTAAACTGTTTGTTTTATTAAAACTATCTTGATATCCTTCAGAAACAGAACATTATTTGTAGAGGCCTAACAATTGGTGATTGGATTGAAAAATGTGACTACTTTGAAGTTCCCATCGGGATAACACTTCCAAAGTCACTTAATTGATAATTATTCTCTTCTGGAAAGAGATATATGCAGAAAATTACAATTATTTGTGGAATACAATTTGGGACAAAATTGAGTTACTGGATTTTAGGGAGTTCAAGGTCACAATCTTTGATTAAACTACTAACATGATGTACGTTCTGAACAAATCATGACTCTATTCAAATAATTATATTCAGGGTGATGCTAAAATAATTTTTCTGTAAATAGTGAGTTCTTCCAGGGAAAGAAATGGCTTGATTCTTGCACGCTTTGACTGAACAAATCGGCCTGCTGCTGCTGCACCTTACCTACTACTGCTGTGACAAAATTATACAAGGGCTGATCAAAAAATTCCACAATTTTTTTTACTTTTGTTACTCCAAGAGATGTTTTCAAAAAAAAATTTTGTGTGAAAAAGGTGACATGAACCTAGATTTCAGAACTTTTTGAACATCCCTTGTACAATAAACCAATAAAAGAAACGACAACGTAGGTCGCGTCTATGCAAAAAATGCCTTATGTATTTGTTAAACATGACCTCTTACTATTTGTACTTCTATATAATCATAATGTTAGGACACTTAATCATTTGTACTATTTTTGTAATGCAGTCTGGCCTTGAGTGAACTTTTTTGTACACAGTATTATAATCTGTATTTGTGCATTTATGAAGAGCGGCAAATTTTATATGCACGTGATGTAATCATTTTGGCATTGCACTTGTGCCTTGTACAATTCATGCAAGTATAAAACACCTGGTCTATGGGCTCCTTGAGAGAAAAACTAAATATTTAATCAATATCAGAGACTTTGCTGACGTTTTTCAGTGTCGTGCCCAGTTTCTCATGCTTATCACATAACATATTTTTTAATGTGTGAATAAAGAACACACATCAAAGCTTTTATTAGAAGAAAGTAAACATCACACAAATTTTAAGAAGAAACTCATATTTTCGCCATTTTAATATTTTAACTGAAATTGTCAGCTGGTGATATTTTGCAGTCATCTAATAAATATCAATGAAGATACTATTTACATGAGAACATTTTTAGTTTGGGAGAATGAAGCCGTATTGTGATACAACAAATGTACTATCTGCACACCGCACAGAGGTTTTATATACACGAAGAGTGGCTCTCTCTTTCTGGGTGTGTAACACTATATTCTAAACATGTCTAATCATTTCAAGAATATTTCATTTGTGTTGCAAGCAACTCAAAGATATATTTGGAATTTCGATAAATACTGCAAAGCACATTTATCATATTTTTGCTCCTTATCACATTGAAAGGTAAGAGAGTTTTTGATATGAAATTCAGTAATTTCCTGCTAAATTTGGCTTGAGAATATAGTGAGACACAGCAGACTGATGGGGCTGCCTCGGGGGAACTGCCGCAGCCACCCACCCGACCACTTCACCGTGCCACCGTCGTATCTGCCAGCAGGTCTCAGTTTTTATGGGTCAGGGGGTTGTATCACAATGCTTCAGAGCCAACGTTTCGGAAATGACGAGAGCGTGCTTTTGTTACATGCGAAGGTGTGCGTGGCCTCGTACAGTTGTGAATATTTGTCACTAAAGAAATGTAGTAAATTGTTGCAAATTGGAGTAACCATTTTTTTTCACTGATAGCCTGTGATTTGACCCCCTGTACTTATTTGTGTTTAATACCAATGTTTCTTTGTGGTTTATGATGTCATGATTAGGTTGACATTCTTCTATGATGTCAAATTTTTATTGAGAATGCTTAGTGTGAGTACAATTGTAAAAAAAAATGTCTCGTGTGTTATCACACCACACTCCAGGCAGTGTCGAGTGGGACAGCCACACCTCCATTTGGAGTGTGCTATTGTGGCACGATCCCAAATAAAACAATATGTAAATAGACAAATATATATAATACTTATTTTTGCTAAAGTAAGTAACAGATAGAAATAGAGTTTATATAAAGAAAATACAGGAAAATAAGTAGGTATACAAAAAGAGTATTGACTATTATTACTATGATGGTCCCTGGTTAAACTTTTCACACGGAGTATTGACATGTGTTTTATAAATATTATTTTGTTATGATGATCTCCCAAGTATAATGATTATATTTACAGTTGTACAGTTTCTGGAAAAAAAATAAATCAATAAACAAAATGACAAATGTGTTTAATTATTAAATTTATTTAAATTGTTGCCTCTCAAGCATTGAACAAAATATTTTTAAAATGTAATCTGTTAAAATAAGGCATATCCAGCAATGAAAAAAAATGCTTTCAATCTGTCCGAAAAAAATGGTCACATTAAAAAAAGTGAATGAGAATTGTGCATTCAGCAGCGAAAATGATTAAAATAGTCAGATTAGGTATTTTAACAACACTTCAGGGCATTTTAACCCCCCTTTAAATATGTTAAGACAACCATAGCACGAGCTGAAAGTAATATTTTAATTCCCTTGGCCCGAGTGGTACACACTGCCACTTGTTGTCTTTACATCTGTCACACAAGGGGGATTTTTGTGGCATGCAAGCTTGACCCAGAGTAGTAAAAATGTTCATTTACATGTCATTAACATGTTTTACATGTCAGATTATTACACCTGTAACAGTCTTTCTACTCTTTTCAAGAACAATGCCAATGATATAAATGTGCGCAAAGGGTCGGCCACAAGGCATAAATTGGTTAGCATCACACAAATATTTCCCTTTCATTTGGACATAAAATAGAAGAAAGATGCATCTTATCATGTACAGGTGTAATTTTTATCCTTGATATTTTTAATTTGAAAAATGTGAAGAAATACTATTCTAATTTGATATATTTTATTATTAATGAGGGCTTTGTTGCTTCCATGAAGAAAAAGATGATTTTTGTTTCTTTTTGTTCAATACTTGCACTCCAATAAAGTGTTGCCATAGTTTCTCTCATGTTTGAAAATAAAGTGGCCAGAGGGCACTTTGAATCCTGTCCATCCACCACTAGGGGGCACTTTGAATCCTGGTTATCCACCACTAGGGGACACTTTGAATCCTGGTTATCCACCACTAGGGGGCACTTTGAATCCTGGTTATCCTCCACGAGGGGGCACTTTGAATCCTGGATATATACCACAAGGGGTCACTGTATACCACTTTATATATATATATATATATATATTAGGCCAATCAAGGACCTGTCGTTGAGATGGGTTTGAGCAGTGGCCGAATAATGTCACTAATTATTGGAGGATTGCTCTGATTGGTTCAAGTAAATATAGAACAGGGAAACCCCAAACAAGGACCTAATATTTTCAGTGACGTATGACCGGAATTCCAACCAAAGCATTTTGGCACTTGCGAGGTGGTTTATTGTCCCAAATTGGGAGTTATTATAGTTATTAGTGTAAATGCAAATTGAGATAATTTGAAAATAAACTGCACACAACAAATCAATGTCAAGCAATCATTTTTATCCATGATATAACATTGCTTTATTGTCTGGAATAGCGCTATATAAATTTATTATTATTATTATTATTATTATTATTATTATTATTATTATTATTTTTCCTTTGTTTTTACTTCTGTGAAAACTGATTAACATTTTATAATATTGAAAGCATGAATTTCAAAGTCCCCTTCAATGTGTCCTAAAACTCCTGGCCTTCTCTACTTGCTCAACACTGACTGTAGTTTTTTTTTTCTCCCGTGTTCTTTCCTTGTCGAGGTAAATGATATCATCCAGGTTTCTGACCAGCTTAAGTCTTTATTTTTTTCAAAACATTATGTTATTTTCATTGACTGAGTTCCAGGCTCCTCCCTCAGGGTATCAGACATTTATCCAGGTCAACATATCCCACTAGCTCCCCTGTATATCTGGATGTCTGTCATACACAAACTCTTGCTTGACGCATATCTCATCTTGTAGCAGACCTACATACTGTTTGTAATCATTGTCATACAGTTTTGGCTTTAGCTTCATTTGTCAAATGTTTGACCACATCCAGCTGAATTCCATATTTGTTGGATGTGAAATGGGAGTAGTCAATGTTCTTACACTTGGCTGATGTATGAAACCTGACACTTTCATTATTCCATAAGCGTTAGTTGATTTAGACTTCACCAGAAGGCACCATTTGATCATCATGGGATGCTATCTCATACCATTCTTGCTTTTTAGTTTATTATATTTGATTTGTTCTTCCCAGAACAGGTGTTCAAACAATCCCTCAGGAACCTCAGCGTTCACCTTATCACTGAATTCACTCACCATATCAGAGATGTCACTATACTCACTGTCACTGAGGTTTTCTCCTTGGGTCATCAGTTTATCAATGCATTTTCTCTTTCCAATCTCTGTTTGACTATGTTTAAATATCTCTGAGGGTATGAACACTGGACCCATGAAAAAGGCTCATAAGACGCCAAGTCAACTACATGTAATATTAATAATAAAAAAAATAACTGCCTAGATTTTTAACTTTTCATGTATCTGATTCCATAATGGATATTTCCCATTATTATTATTACTATTATTATTAATTACTATTATTATTAATATTATTATATTTATTGCGTACTCAAAGCACAAATTTAGACAAAATTAATGTAATCCTCAAGATTGTCATGCTAATTTGTAAGTTTCAGATGGTTTAAAAACTGAGGAACACACAATGGAAATCAAAATAAATTAAGTTACATGATTTTTTAAACCGTAGGGAAATCTACCAACAGTTATATTTGATTCCAATACATCACGTATACTAGCATTTAATTAAAGTAACATTTCTAAATAGTTTTTTTATTATTTCACATGTTTACAATTCCTTAAACGTAAACGAACATTTATAAATGTAACTTGTTTTTTGCCCCAAAAAATATACAAATGTGAAAATTTGTAAACAAGAATTTAAAATAATCTGCAGACTTCATTACTGCAGGATTTATTACTGCTTTGTATATATTTAAAAGTCGCACTGAAGGCATTCATTTATCTGACATGTTCTTTTCTCTATTCACACATTGTAAAGAGCCATTTTCTATTTGCAACTGTCTTTAACTACACAGGGTGCCTGGGATGATGGGAATGACAGGCCATTCTCTATTTGCCAGTTATATTCACACTTGTTCATGCTGGATCACTTATGTGTTTAGACCTGCTGACTCCAGTTCCACTAAGATCATTGAGCTTTCTTCTTCTACCGGCTCGGTGACCACAACTATTGTTTCACCCACCTCTTGCAAATTGGCTGCAAATAACAAGAACAATCAGGCACTTTTAGTAAATCAAAGTCTCTTCAATTTAGTTTTCAGAATGACATATTTTGTAGCATTTCTCTTTGAGCAATTCCAAAAGTATCTATATAACTTTAAACTTCTTCTTTTTCAAATTAACTTAATAATATTTTACAGATAGTGATTTAACTATAGAAGCAAATGTGCTGATAGAACTGGACAGACGACTAAAGCAAGTAAAGATGGAGCACATACCTGAGGATGAAATCTTGTGTGAATTGTAGTGGTTAACGCATTCCTGTAGTTGCTGCAGAGAGAAACTGGCAGGGCATTGTTGGCACTGAATGAAACCTGTATTCACGTGAGTCTCATAGTGACGCTTTAACTCAGTTTTATTTGAGAACCCTGGCATTTCACAAATATCACATCGGTACTCAACTCTTTGTTGAGTTTGTTTGCTGGCTTTGCTGTTCTTCTTTCCTGTTTGGCCCATAACTGTTGGAGTGTCTTGCAGTGTTGTGTCCTGCAGTGTGGGGTCTTGTAGTGTTGTGTCTTGTAGTATTGGTTTTACAGTGTTGTGTCCTGCAGTGTAGTGTCCTGCAGTGGGGAGTCCTGCAGTGTTGTGTCCTGCAGTGTGGGGTCTTGCAGTGTTGTGTCCTGCAGTGGGGAGTCCTGCAGTGTTGTGTCCTGCAGTGGGGAGTCCTGCAGTATTGTTTCCTGCAGTGTTGGGTCTTGCAGTGTTGTGTCCTACAGTGGGGAGTCCTGCAATGTTGTCTCCTGCAGTGGGGAGTCCTGCAGTATTGTTTCCTGCAGTGTAGTGTCCTGCAGTGGGGAGTCCTGCAGTGTTGTGTCCTGCAGCATTGAGTCCTGCAGTGTTGGGTTTTGCAGTGTTGTGTCCTGCAGTGTAGTGTGTTGCAGTGTTGTGTCCTGCAGGGATGTTTCCTGCAGTATTGTGTCCTGCAGTGTTGAGTCCTGCAATGTTGAGTCTTGCCGTGTTGCTAACTGGTTTACTGTTGAAGATATGATCACAGGCAGGGCAACATGCCACGGATAGGCCATCATCCCAAGACTTCCAATAAAATGAAAAAAAATATCAGCAAAATATTAATCTCATACTTTTCATCTAGATTCACCTACATCATGCTCAATTTGAAAAAGGATTGCGTTTAAATTATATAAACAAAACATCTGCTACTCTTACATGTTTGTTTATCTATGTTTTGTGTATTAAGATAATACATAGGTATATCAAAATCACTGAAGAGATTAAAAATTTATTTGATAATGAGTCCACACTCAATTCCTGTTAAACAAATAAATGGATATTTTTTGGTCAAGTGACGGCTTGGAGGTTCTCCATTACTGCTTTTGATATTTGATGCCTCAATGATGACACTCCACATACAAATGATGCCAAGAAAGAAGTGTGCTTTCATAAGTAGGCTATAAAATTGTGTGTTGTTCAAATAGCTTTTGCAGACAATGATGGGATGAATTTTTCAAAAAGATTATAGACATGAAAGACAAATATATTTATCATCAATATGTGAATTTAAATTTTTGTTGTTGCAAAATTGGTGCTTAATTCCTTTAACGTTGACTGGGCCAAAATAAATGTCAATGATGTCCTTTTCACAAACTATTCATGAGATTTACAAGAGACATGCTTGATTTGAAGTGGGGCATTCCTGACTCCTTTCTCAAAATGTATATTGGTTTACAATATATTTGACCTTGAGAAAAGTAGGTCAAGACACCATCTCAAAGGGGTCAAATAAATTGTTTCTGAGTTCTGAGTTCTCAGGACTCATTGTAGATGCCTGTTGTATGTGAAGCAGAAGATTCCTTTTAATAAAAATCCGACATGCTGCAACTTGAGAGTTTGTGAGTGGCACAAAACTGAAGTCAGCACAGTATTTGATGCGTACAAGGTCACACACTATCCAAACCACATATGTCAATCTTTTTTGTGCTCAAAGTAACCTAGTTACATAAATTATTCTCCAAATTATGAACATGTTGTTTTGGATACATAGTGTGGCAATAAGTCATATTTGGTGCAATGTAAAATATGGTATTTATTCATTGTGATTTTGCCAATTCGCTCCTGTGACCTTGAAAATATCACCAAATGTCAAAATCCTATTTCGCCTTTAAATAGGTCACCATTAGCCTAGTTACATTGATAACCCCTCTGAGCCAAACGTAGTGAAATCACATTTGCCAAGTTACATCAATATTGCTATATTATTTCAGTCAAGAGAGCATAATAAATAAAAGTAACAATATTGCTGGTCTTGACCTTGAGCATTCACAAGCCAAGTTGCTTTTGTGCTAGTCATGACCTTGACCTTGACCCAAGGTCACAAAAAGTACATCTAAAAAATTCTGGTGGATATTTACTCCTCTCTGGTTTGTAATGGATTGAATTCTCAATATTTTGGAAGTTGTGATCTTTTTAGCCTTTAAGAAGGTCACTGTAACCTAGTTACATACATTGTATTTAAGATTATGAACAAATATACTGTGTAAGATAATGTAGTAGGAATAAATGCTATTTGTACTGTTTCACAAAATATCACAAATAACCGATTTTGAAAATTGGCTCCTGTGATCTTGAAAATAGCCCCTCACAGGTAGACCAAGCCATATCATTATTGCTATAAATTTTTGGATAATTGATCATCCACAAGCAAGATTGCTCCTTTGCTGGTCATGATCTTGACCTTGGCCCATCCCAAAGTCACAAAAAGTCCATCCCAAAAATTTCCTGAGCCTACATATTAACATATTATAGTGTCTTGTATTTATGTCCATGTGTATATGGATGAAGAAAACAAAGTGCAGCATCGGACACGGTGGAAGCGGAGCAAGTACATAAAGTCAGCTTGTGTTGACTTAAATATTGCCTGAAATGACCAGACAGCCAGACTGACTTTGTGATGACAATACCTTGGGGTCCCCAGAGCCACTGGGTAAAGATATGTAAAAGCAAATTGTTATCTATAACAGCATTTCATTTACAAAATAAGTATCTCACAATAATTATGTAACAAGATATTACCTCATTTTTATCACCTTTTTGGACTTCGTTTGTAAACTCACTGATTTCCTGCAGGAAAAAATATGAAAAAATATATTATTTGAATGTGTGAATAACAATAAATCTGAACCAGTGTCTGAGAATATATATCATGGATGACCAGATGGCCATGGTCATGACAATATCCTGTTAACAAGAATCTTTGTTCAAAGGTAATGTTAAGAAAAATGGGGACATATTGATTGAAAATTAATAGCTCTAAAGGCTACTTTTTGAATTGGGACACTCATCTACAACAATGATATAGAGATAATAATATAAGAAGTAGGGTCATTTGGAAGATCAAATGTACACATTTACTCAATACACTTACATCTCCACGGCATATATTAACAGGTTTTCTTCCTTTTCTGATTTCCTGTAATTGAAAAAAAAAAAAACTCAGTAAACATCCTCCCAAAAGGATTTTTTTTTATTAATTCAATATGACAAAATGAGCAGTTTATATTTGTAAATATACTGCAACTCACCTTTTTACAATGGTTCAGCCAATGCAAGAGAACTCTTTGGATCTTCCGCAAAGCTTCTTGTCCCAAACCAAATAATGGCACTTTGTTACCCTCTGAATCTAAAATATATTCAAATGAAAACACACTCAATATACCATAATGCACCATTTATGTAATGTCATCGTCATCCCCAACCTCCCCTTCCTCCTCCTCCTCACTCTCCTCCTCCCCTCCCTCCTCCTCCTCCTCACTCCTCTTCTTCCTCCTCCTCCTCCTCCTCCTCCTCCTCCTCCTCATCATCATCATCATCATCCTCATCATCATCATCCTCATCAATCCTCCTCCTCATCTCTAAGGTTTTACAGTATGGATGATTTAGCATGGTATATGCTAAGACATTCAATGGAACAGGAAGCTGATCATAAGTAGTATCTAGGATAAGGAGAATGGGAATGGAATAGAAACCTTATGGAAGGTCACTTACTATTTCAACATTGAGATTTATAGCAGACTGTCTCTTATCTTGTGTTAATTCAGTGTAGGTAGGGCTGTGTGGTATATGCAAGTCAGGAGCTGACCATGCCTGATACCATGATGGGATATTACAGGATATTCCATTTTTTTATTTTACATTTCCATATTCTATTTCTGCTAATCAAAACTAGCAATGCGATATAAACATATTTTTTGTATGTTTATCAGGAGACAAATTGTTTACCAATCACAAACTAATGAACACTGACCAATTTTGAATAAATCTCAATTTTTAAATTATTTTACATCAATGTTAAAAGTGTTGGCGCCAATATTTTCTGCTAAATTTATTGCATGATTCGTGTGTCAAAAATATAATTCTTATTTTAGTTGATATTCTCATTGACTGACTAATTCCTGTTTGGAAGCTAATGCTAGCATTTGGTTGCATGATTTCTAAAGTATAGGTTTGTTTGTTTGGGGTTTTACATCACTTTCAACATTATTTCAGTCATTTCGTGATGAGACCTACCTGTAGCAGATATAATGCTGCCTCACTGAATTGTCATGTCAAAGATCCTTGACATGACATACCACCCAGTCACAGATTGACAAGGAAAATGGGTTAACCCTTTAGGCACAGGCCTCAGCTCATATATGAAATTATATTATGGATTCAATCTCGGCATGGCCGGTGATCGAACCCACGACCTTTGGATCACCAGAGGAACTGGGGCAAATCAGTTTGCGCTCTAACCAGCTGCACCATGGCCCATGGCTCTTCAAAGTCTAGGTAAGATATTAGCTCAAGATTGGCCATGAGAATTGTAGGTGAAATTTATCCTAGCAATAAAGGACATTTTTAGAAGCTGTGGAGAATAAGAATAAGACACTTGATTTAAATAATAGGCCAATTAAATAGCTCAAGGTTTAGTGTCAGGCAGACTTCCACACCTTGGATATGGGCACAACTTCAGCGCCATGTATTTTTATACCAGTTGACAATCAACAGATCATTATGGTACTTCTGTTGCTTCTGCATGTACACACAGACAGACACACAAATGTTGATATCAAGTCATTTCTCAGTCTCCAACTTTGTTGATTGGTGAAAAAATAAAAAAATAAATTTACCTTTGACCTTTGCTGATATGGGTCCAAATGGCACATCTTTTGGATACCACTTTGGAATATTTCCTCTTTCTCGATAAAAGCTCCGAGAACCTACTCCTTCACATTAAAAAAATAGAATAGCATAAATGAAACCAGTCCTTCCCACACTTAATATACAATTCTGTCAAATAAAGGGCATTCAGGAAGAATTACAGCTGATCCATAATAACGCAGAATATACTGATATAGATCACTTATTTCTGGGAAGTAATAAACAGCTTCTTATATTTGTGTCATCTGGGAGAATAGCACCCATTTTGGGGTTGGGAACCCAAACATTCTGTGGGTCTGATCCTTTAAATTATTTATTATTTTAATTGCTACATTTATGTTAGTCCTCGGGCAGATGCCTAATAGTGAGAATTTACCTTTGACGGGTGCTCCTGTGATTATTGGCAGCCACTTCTTCCCCTCCTTCCACGACACCATATTTACATCCGTGTGCAGGCTGATGCCATGAAGGTCAACACTACGACGTCTGCTGCCACCTGATGGCAAAAGACATAACAATAAATATAATAATTGAACATAATAACAGCCACTGATATAATATTGCATAAGTTGGCTTCATCTTACCAAACATTTTGTTTCAGCCAGAAGCTGAAATATGTGATACTCAAAACAATGAAAACAAGAAAATATACTTCACTCCTCATCATCATAACATTATGCTACTCCAGTAACTATGGGGTGTGATCAGAACAACTATGGCAAGAACAAGTTGATGGTATCAATAATATTCCTGGAGGAGGCAGAGACTAATTCAAATAAAGTAAAACATCATACGTTTGGTAAACACTGTACTAATTTCTGTGAGGCAACTTGTCTTGTATTATGATGTTCATTTTTTTACTACATTGCTCAGTGACCATCTATTGAATGCCTTAAATTAAGGGGATTACTGAAAAATGATATTGGATAAGTTGACATTTATCTGACTTTGCTGTATGCTACCAAAATTATACCAAATACCAGATCCTTGATATTTTTATTCTTCTAATGCCTACAATAACAATTGAGGAAGGCAGTTTTAAGACTCTGCAGCTCTGATGCTGTCCCAGTGTTGCAATCTTCAAGACAAAAAATGCAACAGGAGGCGGGAGTATCTTACAGATGTCTTCAGCCCCAATCAAATCGTCCTCAAAACCATGATAATCTCACTTTGAATATACAAGATGCATTAATCTTCTCAGTAATTGTCTCATGTTGCAAGTATGAATCCTCTCAGTTGATAAACTTTGGGACTATAAAGTAGGAAGATTATCATTAAGGCTGGTAGACTAATATGGTGCTGCCCTCTGTATACTTGATGCCTCCTGAATGCTTCACATTTTTTTCCATCATTGATGCCCTGATGATGAATCTTTTCAACTGAAACATTGTAAATTGTAAAGTTCCCTATATAAATTTGGGGGGTTTCTTTAAAAAAAATTAATTTGAATTTGATGTTTGATTTTTAGTTTGGGGGCTTGCCCTGCCTCATTGACTTGTATTTGAGCTCTGAATGATGTTTAAGTCGTTTTGAACAATAACTCAAGTGTCTGGATTGGCAGGATTATCAAATGAGTATAAAATTCATTTTATACTCATTTAAGGGTGCCTGCGACTATCTTAAGCATTATTTGCGAACCAAACTTGATTTTATGTGAAGATTTCAACTCCTTATTCAATCTTTTGAAACAAGAAATGGTGGTTCTCCACGTGTAACACAGATGGGAAAAAAACAAACAAAGCACAAAGTACAGAGACAAAAGTAAATATTTAAACATAGAAAACAAACAAAAAAACCCCCAAAGATTTCACCCTTTGATTGGCGACAACTATGTTATCATGTTGATTTTTGTTTTGTTAGTGATGATGTCATCACTGCCTTTTCTTTGTTTAAATAGTACAGGAATATATTCAAACACAATGACTGATGTGCTAATTAGAATCTTATCCATTTTATCAGATGCACACTCCACAGTGGCATAAACCATATTAACCACAGAAAATGAGGATTTATCACCCACAGGAAATGATTACACATTCTCCAGTACCATACCAATAACAGAGAAACTATCAACAGTGAATGCCAAAAAAAGTACCATATGTGTTTCAAAAAAATATGACAAACTGCTTCAATGGGCAGTTGTATTTTAAATTTCATATTGAGAAATATATTTTGACCACATTTTTACATATAAAAAATGTTTTGCTGATTAAATGCAGACACATGACAATTTTCAAATAAAGAATTTATTTTAGCATGAGTATGAGGTTTTTACAAATATATAGCATTAAGTATTGACAGATTATGTATTATTATATTGAGGATTGTATTGAGTGTCATTGATAGTTTTCCATTAAGCTTGGACCTCATCACTGAATGGTCACCGAGTTTATGTTCCTCACTCTATTTGAACATTCTATATTTAATCAAATCAATCATCTAACTGTCTCCAGCCTGGACTCGTGCTGGGAGCCTGCATCAGAGTTTATCAGCCCCATGACACACCCTCAATCATCCCTCTTACTGTCTCCAGCCTGCACTCATGCTGGGAGCCTGCATCAGAGTTTATCAGCCCCATGACACACCCTCAATCATCCCTCTTACTGTCTCCAGCCTGCACTCATGCTGGGAGCCTGCATCAGAGTTTATCAGCCCCATGACACACCCTCATGTGTTGGTGAACCTCCTCTATCTGCACAAATCTCTCTGGGCAAAACAGACACTTGTGGGTATTAAAAATTCCCTTCTCCATTGATATGTCTGGGTGCTTTTCCCTCATGTGCTTGTTTTTCTGAGATACCTGCAGGAACCTCATGTCACAGTACTGACAACAGTGGGGTCGAGGATCAGTGTGGATGCGCTCATGTGAGTCCACTTCCTCTTTACACTGAAATTTCTTGTGGCAAAATGAGCATTTAAACGATTTTTTGGGTTCTCCTGAAAGTACAGGCTTAGGCTTGGGATTGATATGAATCCTTTTGAAATGCTCATTGAGTTCTCCCTTCCTCTTGAATGCGGCAGGACACATACTGCACGACCAAGGCCTTTGCTCTCTGTGGCACAGCATGTGGTACTTGACCATGCGAGGTGTGCGAAACCTTCGGTCGCACACTGAACAAGGAAAGGGCTTCTCTCCTGTGTGGATGCGTTCGTGTTCCTGTACTTTTGACGGAGCTTGAAAAACACTTGGGCAGAAACTGCACTTATACTTCTTCGGGTATGGACCATATTTTTTTCTTTTAGGTTTTGCCTTTTTGATTTTATGTTGATCTTCTATTTCCTCTTGCGTGTCATCTGCATGGACCGTGCTGTTGGAATCCCAGTTTGTATCATTGTGCTGGTCAGCTGGTATTCCCTCATGTTGAATGTCTTCTCCATTTGCATTCTCTGCCAAATTTGTAGACATTTCCTTTTCAACCTCCTCTGTGGCCCCAACTATTGTCTCATTTGTCTCTTGTAAATTGGCTGTGAAATACAAAAAAAATTATAGGAAAAAATAGCAAGCCACTTTTGTTAATGGAACTGTTTAATATGGTTCATAGCATAGATGAAAGGTTAAACTCTCTTCTTTCCACAATTCATCAAATCTTTTCTTATTTCAAATTTCATTTTATATAATGTTCATTGTTTCATTGGAAAAAGTTTTCAACATCTTATAAATGGAGTAATAAGCATGGAATATATTTTGCTCTTAAAACTGGATTTAAACAAAATCCAAGTGAAGATGGAACACATACCCGAGGATGAATTCTTGTGTGAATTGTAGTGGTTAACACATTCCTGTAGTTGCCCTAGGGAGAAACTGGCAGGGCATTGCTGGCACTGAATGAAACCTGTCTTTACGTGAGTCTCATAGTGATTCTTCAACTCCATTCTGCTGGGGAACCCTGTCATTTCACATATATCACAGCAGAGATCGTCCACTCCCTGATCTTTTCCCTCGTTTTGTGGAGGGTGTCGGAGGGGTGGTCTCTTCTTCCCCTTGCGTGCCGGTTCTGGGGATTGATGCTGTTCCAGAATGTGAGCGTCCATCTTGGATTTCCTGTCATAGACCTGAGTGCAGACAGGGCAACACATGATGGAAGGTCCAGCATCGTGAATCTTGGACCTCATCTCAGAACACCCTGAAAAAAGGTCAGCATAGAATCATTCCCATACCTTTCTGCTGTCAGTTATATGGTATAAAAATACCTTATTCCTGCCTATTTTGGGGCTCTGTTTTTTGTAGATTGAAATAGCAACATATTTAAGGGAACTGGAGAGATTCTAAACAAGTTTGAGTCAAATGAGTTGGCCCCTTCATTACTGCTATGAATGTATATGGGCAAAACTTTCAAGTCAAAGTGTCCACACAGTTACTATCATATCAACACTTTTAGATCAGAAAGTAAAATATAATATCTACATTTACAAGAAACACAATGTTGCCAATAAAATCCAGTATGTCAATAATTACCATCCAAAATATCGGTCATGTAGACCATTTGATATTTGATTGGTATTAAAAGGATTAAGCACCGATTTTGAAAAAAACGTTTAAAATTCACATATTGGTGATAAATGATGTCTACTTTATTGTCTATTTTCTATTTTATTGATGCATATTTTATTGATGCATTGATGCATGCCTGTTAATTCTATTTTAATAAGACCCTAATCTATTGCCCCTTTATGAAAGCACACTTCTTTCTTGGCGTCATTTTAATGTGGAGTGTGACCATAGAGGCACTGAAAGGTAAAATGACGTCATAAGAGTATGGCAATATGCTTATGGCGTCATCAAAGTTATTGTCCTTTGAATAGTGCCAGAATGACGTCAAACAGTGCTACCCTGCTTTGAGCCTCAATTGAGGTCAGACAAAGTTCACGCTACCGGTGTTTACCCGTCATATGCAGCTTATGGCTCAGACAGACCTGTGCTGGGAGTGCAACTCTTATATCTTATAGTAACTTATATTATTACTCTATTATAATTTTTATTTGTCATGATGTTCATATATGGCTAAGCTTTCAATTTCACTGTATTGTAGAATTGGTGCTTAATCCCTTTAAATTGAATTGATATTTTTAAATATCAATACATATTGAAATATGTATCTTAAATCATACTGTCTACATGATTAATATTTTCAGAATCTGTAGCATGAAGACAATTTCAACTTATTTTTTTTTATACTTATAGAGGTTTTTTGTACTCGAACTCTGCTGGCCCCACTAGCACCAGGTAAAGGAATGGATCTATGCTTTTCTTGGTTATATAAGGAGGACGGGAGCTGGTGGGTTCAACTCCCACTGCTGGCAGTTTTACTTTCAAAAAAGGCTTGAAGATGGACCTGATACAGCCATTGTTGCTGAAAAAACACCATTTCACAATTTTTGCTCACAATTTCTTGTTTCGAATCCTCATGTCAACGATTGAGATGATGGCAACACAAAATAGGAATGTAGCTCATGCATTCTTATAACCTTTGATCTTTAAAATATTATCTTGGTTGCTTGTGTATGTTTGTCTTGCGTAATAAACAAGCACACCCAAAGTATAGAGAACCATAGTATCTGTGGAAAACGATGCCGAAAACGACAATCTCATCATATTAAGGATGTTGGCACCAATATTTGGAAAAAACATATTAGAATCATAAATTAGTGACAAATATATTTGCCTTCCATGTTTGTAATATCTCCTTTTGAAGGCATTCTCTTTGCTTGGTATCATTTACAGCTGGAGTGTTAGTACATAGGCACTGAAAGGTAAAATAAAATAAAATATGGAAATATGTTTATGACATCACCAAAGGCATTGTCCTTTGAATAGTACTGGAATCTCTCCAAACAGTGCTAGCCTAATTTGAGCCTCATCTTCCAATAAACATACTGTGGAAGTCAGGTATAAAGATAGAATCAAGAATATGTACATTATGCAATGAGGATGAATTGGGTAAAGAAAAACATATTTATTTCACCCATTCAAATATCACAAAACATTGCGAGAAGATTCTGACAAAAGTTAATTCCACAAATTCCATCAAATGTTTATTTATGTAATGATAAAATTACAATGTGTGTAGCCATATCTTTAGAGAAAATATATAAAACATTACAATCACATGCAAAGGTGCTATTACATGCCCAAACTATTGAAATTAATTTCAAATGATACCAAAAAATTGTAATTTTTGTATTATTAATGACTCATTTAATTTTACTTGTTCATCTCAGTATAACCATAAATTTTTAAAGATTTTTTTAGATTGGTGAAGATTATACACAGTACTAATTATCTTTAATGTACAAAACACAGTTATATTGGCAGTGATTCGCCATAGTTCATAGTTTTATAAAGTCTTAAATGACCTTTATGTTTTCCAATCAAAATAGTTTCTTGTACATTGCTAATTGTATCATCTATATAACAGTGACAATAAACATATTTGTATTTGTATTTGATTTGATAATATAATACAGATATATGCATTTGTCCTGTATCTGCATTTGAATCTAGGATTATGTGGAGTTCTCACCACCAGTGTTTGCTCCTCACATGAAAATGTGGGCAGACTTGGACTTCTGCAGAAGGTCCAGCTTCTGTCTTATTGCAATTAAAACTTTGTTAAGCTTCAATACATCATTAGGTTCACAGGTAGGCATGCTATTAATATTCCAAATTCAAGGATTGCTGCATAATACCATTGAAGTTGATTTATTTATTGAAAAAGCATGCCCCATTTGAGAGACTATTGACAAGGAAAATAAAGAATATTTCATTTGTCTAAGATTCATGCATTAATTTTGACTGTCATTAGATGTTCTCAATTGTACTTTATATTATAATGTTATAATTATTATTTATTGTCAGGGGTTAAAAATGTGCCCTAAACTTGGTACTTTTATTCTTACTGAAAAATATTGGAGGGAGTATACTAATATAACAAAAATTCCTTTTTTATCAGGCCTTTAAATATAATGTGGCCAAACTAAAATGGGGACAGGTAGACATTATTTAATCAATTCTAACGAATTCACAGGAAATATTTCCAAACCGCTGTTTGACAAGACATAACTGTCATCCAGTCAGGAGAATGTTTCTTTGAATTTCCTCATGTGCATCAAAATGTTTGGATAAAATGTTCACATATATATTAAGATTTGTTATCATCATCGTGCATCTCCCCCACATGTTCTTGCAAGTCTTCTTCTTGTGTGAATATGTCTGTACAGAACTGGCATTTGTGTATCTTGGGGGGAAGTCCTTTATAAGGTAACCCTGGGTGTCTTACGCTACAGTGCTTACTTCTCTGAGAAGACTGCCGGAACTTCCAGTCACAGTACGGACATTCATACGGCCGCACGTCTGAATGAGTTGCCTCGTGCAATCCCAAAGCTCGATTTGTAGGAAATCTTTTTGCGCATTGTGAACAAATGAATCTCTTAGTTTCTTCAGGATCCCCTCTTTTAGGTTTTGGGTTGTCGTGTATGTGCTTTATGTGACTTTGCAGTTCCGATCGTCTTTTAAATCTGGTGGCACACTTGGGACACGCCCATGGCTTGGCATCGCTGTGGCAAACCATGTGGTACTTGACAAGGCGAGGTGAGCGGAACTTCTGCCCGCAAACTCCGCACGCAAATGGCTTCTCTCCCGTGTGAATACGTTCGTGCTCCTTTAACTTTGATGGAGCAGTGAAAAGTCGATGACAGAACCTACATGCATATCTCTTGATAGCAGGATAGACTCCACTTGTCGTTTCAGCCACATTTTGGCTGGCATCTTGCAAGCTTTCTTGGAACTGTAGATACACAACATTGTTAGAGTCCACCTGTATTTTATATTGATCTGGTGTCAACTCTATGGTTTCATATTGAAGATCTTTGTTTCCTTTATTCTCTACCACTTGAGAACTTTCAGGTTCAGCAACAGAATCACCATCTTCCTCCGTTGCCGAATTGGTAGGGCCACTTCCTGATGAATCTATAATAAACAAACACCACCAGACCATTTAAAAATTCTCTTTGATGCATAATTTCATTTGCATATTTCTCAAGGAGAAAATAGATAAATTTTCGATTGTACGAAAGTTAACTTAAATGACACTATTTTCAACTGTTGTAAAAAAAAAATCTTTTATAATCTTTGCTGCAGTGTAAACGTACCGATGGTTCCAGTCTCGTGCCAGCGGCGGTGAGCGTCGTAATCCTGCTGAAGGGCGAACCTCGAGCGGCAGAGCATGCACACAAAGTGACACTGCTTCATCTGGTGCGTTGAAACGTGACTCCTCAGCTCATCTTTGTCTGTGAATCCAGTTAAGTTGCAAACTGAGCATTGTAAATTGCCTTCTCCAACAGATGCAGGGTTTTCTGGTTTGTTGATCCTCCTTACAGAGCCGTTGTTCTCTCTCTTTTTGTCTCTTTTCGACTCAGATGATTGAACAGGTGTATTGTGCTTCTTAAGGTGGACTTTGAGTGAGGCAATATTGCCACAGCTTTGGGTGCAGATGGGGCAACAGAACGAAGGTTGCACAATGCTTTGGGTCCCACTGTGTCCTAAAAATACATGACAGTGTCACAGTTTAATTCAACTCATAGGTCATATCAAGGGTCAAAGTCTAGTATGTATTTCATGAGAAACTTAATTCACTTGATTCTCATTATTCTATTTTCAAGATTTTACATGTTTAAACGTCCATGAATACATTTAAAATCGGACTTCAAAATGCATCAACTATAAAATTAGTTAGTCAATAACGGGAGGTCAAGATATACATGTATTTGGAGCAGAGATTACTCTTTGTTTGTTTGGTTGGGGTTTTACATCACTTTCAATATTATTTCGTGACGAGACCTGCTTGTATCAGATATAGTGCTGCCTCACTGAATTGTCATGTCACAGGTCCTTGACATGACAACCCACCCGGTCACAGTGTTACAAGGACAAAGGGTTAACCCTTTAGGCGCGGGCCTCAGCTCGTATGTGAAACAGAGACTACTCTGTGATCTGATAGACCATAAAGGCTGCTCAAGCTGCAATGTCGCTCATTTAGATGACCTGGTGGTCACTCATTCACGAAACATCATACAATTGAACGGGAGTTCTCATATTCTCTATTCTTGCATGAACATGCCAATAAAGTTCTGGTCAGTTAAGCACTGGTCACCTTAGCAAAGTTCGTTTAGACAGTGTTCAATGGATGATTTTGAGTTTAGCTGAAGACGCATCTACTTTCAGATGGCACAGACATTGATGTTTAGGTAATATTGTGGTGGGTAATAACATCTGATCACAAAGCTTTTGGCATAAATATTTATATTAGGTAAGGATTTTTCTTCTGTGAAAGCTTTAACAATTGCTTTCTGTGACACAGTTGATATGGTCTGTCAAAAAATGATAGCGAGCAATAAATCTATAAATGACTGCTTGCACTTTAATGAAAAAAAAGAAGACACAATTGTAATTCTTTTCTCATTTCAAGTTTTATTGCCAATTCTAAAGTGAACAGATAATAACACTATAAGTCTGTACAAAGATTTTAACTAATCAAATCTAATACATTGGTTTAAATGAAAACTCTATTCCTATGAAGAGTATCCATTATACCTCAGTGATGCGCGTATTGACGAGATTTCCAATGAATACGAGCATGCCGATTATTTCGTAACGTATTGATTAGTTGGAACTATTTTGAGTCGGCCATCTTTAGACTGGTCCCCCATCGAGTATCAAGAACATCGTGTATATACACAGATGGCGGCAACCAGTCTATGGCTGTACGCACCATTTTCAGGTCACGTGACGGGGTCAAATGAGGTGCGCTTTGTTTACAAATGTTTTTAACGATAAATATCTTGTTTCATGTATCATTTAAAAAAAAATACAGTAGTTGTCTGAGGTATAAAAACAAAACATGCCTCGTCGGGTCAGCTGTGTGAGCGGATTCAGTTCGTTGGTGATGGCGGACGGATACCCTTCGCCTTCGGCTCAGGGTATCCTTCCGCAATCACCAACTCACTGAATCCGCTCACCCAGCTTCCCCGACTCGGTATGTTTTGTTATAGTATATACATTTGTACAAGTGCGGGCAGATGTGGGACAATTCAATATTAAACAGTTCCAGTTCCTCTCTCATACAGCAAATCTGAAGATATATCCACCCTGATTGAAAACTTGAAACCAGAGTGTTTTGTTTGTTTAGGGTTTTATGTTACTTCAACATTACTTCAGTTATTTCATGTCGAGACCTACTTGTAGTAGACATGGGGCTGCTTCAATAAATCTGAACAAATGCATGTGTAAAATATTGGATGTGTAAAATAATAAAGAAACTCCTTGTGATCTGCATTTCCAAGTATCTGGGTAGTTCATATGAACTGGATAGGAAATGTGCATATTTTCATTGCATTCTGGGTAAATGTTTTACATGAATAACTCATATCAGCCTCAGATTCAGTCAGATGAGAGAGTGAAGAACGGGGGTCAAATATGATCACAGTGCCACAAGCTGCAGCTGATACTAAAGATGATCTGATAGAGAATATATTACTTATGTACTGCTCAAGTTGCCATGTAAAACCACAACAAAGAATCAATAATCAAATGTAATTCTCAATTTCTCTGCAAATTTATGTACAGATAATATTAGTGCTCCAGTGATTAGATGGTATAATCAAGTTGAACTTGATTACAGACTTTAAACCTACTAATCAATTGTCACTCTAAATTTGATCATTTGTGTGATCTACTAAAAAGATGAAAATGTCATGGCTGCCATAAAAACATGTTTTAATTATTTGTAATTCTGGAAAGCTTGTGAATATTGATTTAAGGTCTATAATCCACAATGAAACACTGGGACAGACTTATGTTTTTTTGGCTTAAATGTGTTCAAAGTCATGTTATTTGTTAATTTAGCACAGAAAAAGTAAACTTAACCAGCTAGTCTTAAACTTTTATTATTTAAATTGAACCCGTTTTAACTACCGTTAAAACGGGTTCGACTCAGTTATTGCAGCTGGACACCATGTGTGCTGTATGAGAAATACCCCCCACTGACGTCATAGCCTCACTCTCATCCTGGAACCCCCCAGAGCATGCAGAGCCGAAGGCAGTTACGTAAATATACGAGACCACACGAAGTTCTCTCCCGATGCTTCAAACTGATTGTGGATTATAGACCTTAAGTAACTTTAAATAGTGTTGTATTTATTCATTTATCTTTAAATGAACAAATTAAAAAAATCATAAGCCTCGTGTTATTGTATACCTCAGACCATGTAAAAACAATTTCTACCCATTTAAGGTCTATAATCCACAATGAAACACTGGGACAGATTTATGTTTTTTTGGCTTAATTGTGTTCAAAGTCATGTTATTTGTTAATTTAGCACAGAAAAAGTAAACTTAACCAGCTAGTCTTAAACTTTTATTATTTAAATTGAACCCGTTTTAACTACCGTTAAAACGGGTTCGACTCAGTTATTGCAGCTGGACACCATGTGTGCTGTATGAGAAATACCCCCCACTGACGTCATAGCCTCACTCTCATCCTGGAATCCCCCAGAGCATGCAGAGCCGAAGGCAGTTACGTAAATATACGAGACCACACGAAGTTCTCTCCCGATGCTTCAAACTGATTGTGGATTATAGACCTTAATTAGCCGCCTTTTGTCCCAGGTGAAGGCATCAACACCTTTCTTAACCTCAGTCTGCAACGCTACGGGACCCAGTACTCTGCAATAATCACTGATACTGACACACATATAACTACCGGTATATCTAGTCATCAACTTTTTAGAACTATAAAAGTATCTCAGTACTTTATAAAAAATCTCTGTTTCATTAATGACATTTAAAATGCAGATTCATATTTAGCAAAGGCCCCCCATCTAAAAGAACAATAATTGCACATGAATGCAATTTCATTGCTTATAACATTTTTCCATTAAGTATGCTGATAAGTTCAAAGTCCTAATTAAGCTTATCAATAATAATTATCCATGTTATCCCACATTCACTGATGAACGTCTTGATTATGATGTTGATAATAAAAAGGCTGGTAGTTTTAGATTTACTTGTTACCAAACATTATGGAATATGCACTCTTTTCATGTGGCTATTTTTAGCATTTTTCCACTTGAATGTCCTGTCACAGAAATCACACTTGAAAGGTTTCTCTCCTGTATGTTTTCGCATATGCCTTCTCATATCTTCTTTGTCGCGGCATTTCTGCTGACATTCTCCACATTCATAATTCATTGGTCTTTTCTTTATGACTCTTTTCTTGATGGGGTGAATCCTTTGCAGGTGGCGCTTCAGTCTATACTCACTGGCATAATGGGTTCCACACTGATGACACCAATACTCCCCATCTGCAGTTCCATGGCTCTTTAAATGTCCATCAAGTGCCTCCTTGTCACTAAAAGAAAGTTTGCATGTGCTACACACAAACTCCTTGAGATGTTGAAGTGGTATGACGGGCACCTGGTCTCCTCCCTTAAAATCTGACCTCACTGCTTTCACCTGAAGCAGGACATTTTGGGGAAAAGCTTCATGCTGGCTTCTCTCCTTCCTGACAATAGTGACATTGGGATGTGTCAACAGATGAACCTGATAAGCTTCAGCATCAATAAATCCTTTCAAGTCGCACACAGGGCACTTGAGTGTTGTCCGAGCCTTGCGAGTCACGTTTTCTTTCATTTTGGGAGCGAGACTGGACTTCTTGCGAGCTACGACCTTGACCATTTTGATGCCTCCTGGGCTATTGTGCTGTTTGATGTGCCCCTCAAGAGATGCTATATTTCCACAGGCCTGACTGCAGATTGGGCAACAGAATGACGGTCTATTATCCCTCTTGTCAGTCTTGATATGGCCTGCAACACATTACAAGTTTTTGTATCAATAATCATACTAGATTAACAACACTGAAATTTGTGTTACGGGTCTGTCAAGAATTGTTTTTCGTCAGATTTGTCAAACAAATATATTTTTTCACCATTTCTGACAATATATGCAATACCAAGATCAAATAATAACACAAAGTCTTGTTTCTGGTTATAACTTAATACATTGTGACAAATATTACAAAAAGTAGTGTAATAATCTGTGGCATCAACAATATTTGTATAAATGGCTTCAGTCAGATTCCTTAATACTGTATACATTGCACTGGTTGATATCTGACCAAATGACCCAACTACTCTGCTGTCTGGTCTAATTCACAGACTGTTAAATATCTCGGCCCCTGCCCCACCCTCTGTACCAGCAGCTAAGTCAACAGCTATTTTTAGGACTGATGGTTGAAATGTAGGTCAATATGTCTTCCAGCTCATGCATGCTAGCTTATAGCATATTTGCATACACGCCGCTGCATTGAGTAACGATAGCAACAAAAAAGATACTATAGAGTGTTGTGTAAGTGTTAAAGATGGAATATGATCACTGCCCTACTTAGTCACAGTTGCCTAGCAAAAAAAAAAAAAAATCAAAGGATTATTCCCATATGTCGCATGATGCTACATAAGCTTATGTGGCCAGCTGACTTACGGCTGATTCCAGACAAGGTCTGCTCATAGCGGTTGACAGTAACTGGCCAGGATTCTAACCGGTAATCCCTGGATCTCAAGGCGTGTACTCTACCTATTGAGCTATTTTGGCCAGTAATCAAAGGATCAATCTCCCCAATGTCAATGGAATTAGTGTTACCTCACCAGAGGTCAGCATTGTACAGACACCTCATCTATGGATAAAACCAATGCCATAGTTGTACTGGAGCGAATGAAGGAAAGAGGCAGGTGGGACGAACAGACTGAAAGCCAGTCAGACATACAAATGAACATACACAGGACAGACAGAGTGATTACAAAGCGATACTGGAACTATACTCCCCCTTGCTTCTGATAAAAGAGAGCGGTTGTTTCCATCTTATAGATCCCAAACTGGCAGCATTAAACAGTCACAAATATCTTTATTTTCATTTTGGGTTCACATCCATTGCAGTCTCACTATTCACAACGAAGATATGATATCTACGGCAATGTTTCGAGTTTGGAGTCACCACTACATAATACTGATGGATCCTATCCTTGGCACACTGATTTATTTATCAAATTAGAAAATAACAATCAGTCCATAAAGTTAAAATCTAAAATTTTATTACTGCCATTAATAACATTTCGAATTCAAAACAATTTAATTAAGACAAAAGCTTAACTTTACAGGCTTATGAATATGGGCCCAAATGCAGAATTATGCACAATATAAATCCATATGTCAAGGCTATTCTTTTTCATAACATATTTGTCAATACCAATATATACCAATTGAATTTTATTATTAAAGAAATATTTACAAGGACTTACCAATCTGCCATTAACTGTTTTGATATTCATGATGTATACTGTTTAGTACAATTAACCCAGCTAGGTACTAGAAAACTATACATGGCTCTCTACACAAAAATTTTACAACTTTGAGCTGATCCTATCATACACAACAATATACAGGTGTTCTCACTTTAGAATTCTAAAGAAATTTAAGTGTAATTATGAAATAGTGAGAACATTTGGGAGTCATACATTTACAAAAGATCAGATGTCTGTGAATAACAAACAAATGCATTTTAAGATCTTCTGATAAATCCTTAAAAATAAGGAAAACAACAATGAGGATTGTGATTTCACACATGATTCAAACTGTTCAGCTTCTGCTATGAATCAGCATTAGATATTTCTCTTAATTTGTAATCTCTCTAAACAAGATGCATTTTTTGCATGTGGATAGTGCAATTTTTTTTCAGAGTGAAGAGTTTCTCACAGAAGTCACATTTATATGGCTTCTCTCCAGTGTGGGTCCTCATGTGCCTTCTTAGATCCTCCTTATCTCGACACTTTACGGGACATTCTTCACACGAATACTTCTTGGCTCGCACTTTCTTTCCCATGCCCAGGTGAACGAAGTTAATGTGTTGTAACAAGTTTGGCTCTCCCTTACATAACATGTGACAATGAGGGCAAACAAAGTTTTTTTCCGTCTTCTTATCATGAAATTTTGAGTGCTCTTCCAGTGTCTTCTGGTTGGGAAAGGCCTGGTTGCAAAGGGAGCAAACGTAAGTATCGCCCTCGTGGCTGGACAACAGATGCACAGTGATGTCTCCTATTACATTAGTCTGGCATATGTTGCAGTAACCTCCATTATCTACATATGTATGATCCTGCTGAATGTTTTCTGACAAACTGAAACTGGTTTCCTGGGAGCTGCTTCCTGCCACAGCCTGGCTATCTATGGGGACTGGACCTACCACAACCTTACCTTTGGGGACTGGACCTACCACAGCCTTACCTATGGGGACTGGACCTACCACAACCTTACCTTTGGGGACTGGACCTACCAAAAACTTATCTATGGGGACTGGACCTACCAAAACCTTATCTATGGGGACTGGACCTACCACAGCCTTACCTATGGGGACTGGACCTACCACAGCCTTATCTATGGGGACTGGACCTGCCACAGCCTTACCTATGGGGACTGGACCTACCACAGCCTTGATATCTATGGGGACTGGACCTGCCACAGCCTTACCTATGGGGACTGGACCTACCACAGCCTTGATATCTATGGGGACTGGACCTGCCACAGCCTTATTTATGGAGACTGGACCTGCCACAGCCTTATGTATGGGGACTGCCCTTGGCACGATCTCTGGGGGAAGATTTGGCAACTCTTCCGGATGTTTTCTTTTTATGTGACAAATCAGAGCTTGTCTTGTACCCATCTTTAAAGTGCAGAACTGACACCGAAACATCCCAAGGTGCTGATGTACTGTTAACACATGCTTTTTAAGATATTCTTTCGATACAAATTGTGCCTTGCAAATGTTGCAAACGTTATTAATACAGCTTTTAGTTTTGACTGTAGGAATATTTTTCTGGTTCATGTGCTTACTCTTTATATGATCGGTGAGGATGTATTTAGCCACAAAGGTGGCTGGACAGTAAGGACACGTAAAATTATATTGAGAGTTGTGTGATCGCATATGGCTATACAGTTTACTTTTCATTGAAAACTTCTGAAAGCATAATGGGCATTCGTATGGCTTCTCTCCAGTATGTGTGTGGATGTGATCTTTCAACTTGGCGAATGAGTCACTTTTGAAGTGGCATATGGTACACTTGTGTCGTTTGTTTATTTTTGTTTTGGTTTTTGGGGTTGCTCTGTTGTTGTTCTCTGCTGATTCGTCACTCTCTGAGCCCCCTGGTGGCATCACCTGTATCACAATCTCTCCAGACATGTGATCCAGGGTTGCTTCTCCTACTAGTACCTCCTTAGCAACCACTGACCGCTGCGGAACTGTCTTATCGGCTCCTCCTACTAGTACCTCCTTAGCAACCACCGATGGCTGCTGAACTGTTTTATCGGCTCCTCCCAGTTCCCGATCTTCTGCTTCACCATCAGCCTCTATTGTTGAAATGGCACCCTCCATTTCTAAATGGAAAAAAAATTCATGATTTCTAAATGTAGAGAATCATTTATCTGTCCAATTTTTCCATCTTTTATTTCATAATAAAATAACAGTGGTTTCCAGGTTATCACAACAATATATTTTCAGGGACTTTTTAGTAATTATCTTTATAAATATTTCTAACGTGATTCACACAGCAAAATTTTAGATTTCCAAGGTATTAGCAAAAATCTCTCCTTAATGAAACTATTGCAACAAGAACTATTTATGTAATTACTGTCAAGAAATCTGGGATGTGTGAATATTCGCAAGGAGCTAGGAATGAGATTGGACGTACCAGGGAGTGACATAGCAGGGTTTGGTTTACGGCACGAATGTTTCATATGGTGCTGCAGCTGGGATATGCCTTTGCACGTTTCCTGACATTGTGGACATGTGATGACGATGTTGGAGGTGTTTTGGGGCGGTTTCCTATTGTGATAGTTGGCGTGTTCCTCCAGCATCTGCTTGAAGCTGAATACCTGGTCACACTTGTCACAGGGGAACGCCCCTTCTGGAGCATGGCTTTGCATGTGTGTGTTTCTTGCATTTAGGCTTTCAAAAACCTTGTCACAAACCAAACACTGCTCCTCCTTTTCAATCGCCTCTATATTTCCTGCAAATAAAAAGGATTCCTTAAGGGCATTTAAAAAAGCTGGAAAACACTATTATATGGGAATGATTTGTTAATCAATGTCAGGAAAAAGTTTGTCATTTTTGGGCAATCTGGGACTGATAATGACTGGACAAGAAGGGGTTTTTCATTTACCTGTTTAATCAATTCCAAAACAAAACAATGGGCACTCAAATATCGTGTATTCTGTGGGCTACGTTTACCAGCTGCTAAGACCAATATTTCCTTTCCCATTCTCCCATGAGAACACATGGAACACACCAGAAATGAAACATTATTTTTATCCTGGCCTAAAATGTATGCAAATAGCTGAAACTAAAAGGATGTGTATGAATTACCTTTGCAGGAAACTAAATGGTGTGGAATCCTGCTGCAAGGCGCTGTAGTTATAATGCAGCCTATCCTGAACTGCTCACTGATATGAGGTATATTGAAATGATTAAAACCTATAGTTAATCTAAGTCAATGAACAATGTGAGGAAAAAACCCCCAAGCTGTGTGACAAACTTCTCACTTTGATGACTCACGGTCGAATCCTATATTTCAATACTGCACTAGAAATGCATTTTTACTCTTTTAAGATCAACTTTCTTCAATATGTTTTGTCAACCATATCTTGATATCATGTCAATGACACATGTTTATTATGGATACAGAAAAAATGATGGTATTAAGTTAGTTAAAGAGAATAATCTACCACAAATGAGTCTTTTGTTATATAAGTCAATTACTTCTTGTTAAATAAGACAGAAATCTTTGTTTTGGTCTCAATCATTAAATCTATCAAAATCTTCCTCACATTTCTACACATTTACTGTTATTCACAAATCTTTCATCAGAGAATCTGACAAAAATCCAAGAAAGATTCTATCATGTTCCAGTTTTTGGGTAATTGCCTCAGAGACATAAATCGTCCCATGCCTTATTATCCTTGTTTTGCAGATCTTTGAAAAATTATCACCTCCAAAAATATCATGGTCTGGCATTTATTCATTCCGTTTGTATTTTCTCATGATAATTTGTGTAATAGACTGATATGAGACTTGAGATTTTCTTTCCGGTTGAAAGATTTCTCACACAGATGACACTGGAATGGCTTCTCTCCTGTGTGAATGATGGCGTGTCGCTTGAGGCGCCACCGCTCGGCAAAAGTCTTGCCACACACAGAGCACATATTGCCATCAGGGTCTCCAACGCCGGGCAGGGACAGTATTTGCTGAACGGAGACAGAGGAGTCCTCAAATGTGAAGTTTTCACTTGCTGTGTTCGGCCATCTTGTCCAGTCTGGAAGTAGAGAATGACGTTCATCAGGTAAGCTTTCACGGTCTATGCCCTTTCAACAAACAACTGCTAGCATTCCTTTATTTCATTCCTCCATTTTTACATCGAGGACTACCATGCGAGAAGCAAGATTTTTGTTTGAAAGATGTGTGATTGATATAATTGTCTGGACAGATCTATATAAGAATCTGTTACGGTCATTTGTCATCCAGAACTAAAGAACTGAATTTTATTTTTATTTTTGCATTCTTGTTTTCAATTTGTGTGGTATTTACCATAACACACAGAAGAAGACACATTTTCTTTGAAGAGCAAGGCACTCCCTTTTGATGAAGTGTAGGGCAAGGCACTCCCTTTTAATGAAGAGCTTCTGTGACCAAAGACATTCAAACATGTACATTGGCATGTCCGCCCCAGTGAGATGGTTGAACCCTGATAATATCAGTTTTGGATGAAATAAACTGACTTAAAATTAAACAAGAATTCAGTGCATCATAAACAAAATAATGTTTCATTATTACAATGGTGCTATGAAGACATCCTGTCTCTAATAACAGGGTTCACAGACATTGCTTTATCCAGCGTATCTGAAAGTTCAACCAGCTCCAATCTTGCTAAAATATATAAAGAAGGGCATACCAAGAATTAAGTACTAAGAAGAGCAAACCCTTATTGTCTCAGTTACGCATGTATAATCCCTGGTGGAACATTGAAGTCTGCCGATATTTATGTGCTGAACTAGTTCTGATCATCCAGGAAGTTGGCTACAGTGGTGCATCTCCATCACATTTAGGGTCCAAGGTCTTATGCACGACACCCATGTGACTTTTGAGTTTATTCTTCAAGTTGAAGGCTTTCCCACATATTGGACATTGGAAAGGCTTCTCTCCTGTGTGGATAATTTCATGCCTTCTGAGCCGCCACCGCTCAGGGAATATCTTCCCACAGAGCATACATTGATACTGTGGCCCCGTGCTACTACTACCAACAGGTGGCGCTTCTGTATGGTTGGCGACTTGAGCTGACATGTACTGTCCACCTATCAACCAGTCTGGAACAAAAGAAAAGCATATTCAACCTTGTAATATTATAGTACTTCACCCATATCAAATTTGTATCTAAATACATAACATCACATAAGAAAACAAAAAAAGTTTTTTTATATTTTCTTTTATTTAAAAGAATAACCTTGTGCTTTATTACCTCATAAAATGACTTTCTGCTTGACACAGTCCAGACATTTCTGCAACCAATGCACGATCGGATTCAAGGTGCAATCATATACTTGCATTATGTTGGCAATGATAACCTGCCAATTTGCTAAATATATAACTAAGAAATATAAAATCCTGTCCTAAATATTCAGTATAACTGATCTTGGTTTTCATTCAGTCGTCCAAGAGAAACATCCTTTCAATGTTGTGGAACTTATTTTATCTCAGGAGTCTTTCAAAGTGGAAGAATTCAAACTAATGTAAGTACTAGAAGTCATTTTATGCATTTAAAAACATTTAATAAATCAGAAGATTTAGTGTCCACCAAACATCTTCTGAATATAGGCAATATGACTGTATCCTTCCTTATTCATTATCACTGGATTAATATGAGGAACAATCATTTCTCAAATTGCAATGCTCTCAATTCAAATTAGCCACTATCAGTCATACTATGGTAAAATATTATAATCAGAAGCGAGTGTCAGGTTTCCGATGAATGAAGTTAATGTGAGATTTGAGATTTTCCTTGACGTTGAAAGCTTTATCACAATGTGGACATTGGAATGGCTTCTCTCCTGTGTGGATGATATAGTGTCGCTTCAGTCTCCAGCGCTCTGGGAAGGTCTTGGCACACACTGAACATGTGAACGCTGGAATCACTGCAGAATTCTGAGGTTGTGAGACTTCGTCCAATATATTCATCCAGTCTGGAATGAAATAATTGGAATTTCAGGACAGACCACACACTCTCCCCACCACAATCATATGACAACTATACATACAACAGCACTCTGATCACATATTGTCTGGTGACACCACTTTATCATGTAAAATCTCTTGGTATAAATTGATTTCCAACACAGTCTTTTGATTTTCAACACATTCTTTATGCCAAAATTAAGTAAAACAACATATTTTGGCATGACTTTTTTTAGACTACTGGTGATGTGAGATAACTGAAATTGATGATTGAAATCTATTGGATCTATTCAGTGTCCAGGGTGGGCACATTTTAACCATTGCAGGCACCCTTTTGTAAATGCTATCAATTACAAATTTAACAAATCAAAGCAAACTTCTGCAGTCTCTCACAAAATAATAAATACAAGATAACAAGTATTGGCTTTAATTCTCATGTTTCTGATTGGTACAATTAATTCAAAATATAATGACATAGTTTAATGCCATTTTTATAAGGTAGTTTTATTATCAATTGGACTATAACAAAAAAAACCCACAGAAAATGATGATGTTTACACTTCATGACTGGTCGCTTCTTGTATCCAACATGCCATCATATACTCTTTACTGTAATTAAAATTCATTATATGCCCAATGCTTTGATACAAAAAGATAAATAAAACACAGAGTAGCAAACCCTGCTTCAAGATCCCGGCAATAAGATATCCTTTTAATTCCTTGAATCACAATAACATTCTACTGCTTCATTGGACAGTGTACGACATCCAGGAGAAATTCTAAAAATATTTCAACAAATGGTTGACCTGAAGGACTTGTCAATATCAGCTGTCAGGATGAGAGGGGCATCCCCTTAAGTCACACAATCTGACTCTCTCTGTGGTCATTCTTAGCTTTTCTGGCTTTACACTGGAGTGTAGCTCAGTCCATGGTGTGCTATAGATTCACAGGATTTTGGGGCAATGTTTGGCAATAATGTGTGCCTTGAGATTGTCCTTGACATTGAAGCCTCTGTGACACACGTGGCAGACAAAGGGGTGGAGTCCTGTGTGTATGATGGCATGCCGCTTTAGGTTGTATCGCCGTGGAAACGCGCGCCCGCACACATCGCATGTGTAACTGCTCTCCACACTCCCATACCCCTTACTTCTCTCTCTAATACCAGGGGGCACTGCAAGCAGAAATTTGGATTGTACTTCTTGGATATTCATATATCAGATATGATAGACATGCTCACGGTTTGACTACAGGTTGGAGCCAAACTTACTTGATGATTCATGATAACTGGTGGAAAACTTGTCATTTCTTTGTTATTAAAAATTTGGCTGGTGCCGCCCTCTATGTTTCATTAGAAAGGCATGTCAAGTGCATGGCAAGAATACCAGGAGCACATGGAAGAAATAACTTAACCAGAATATCTAGTCCACAATGACAATATTTTGGCCTGGAGTACAAAGAGTCTTACCCTTTGTTTAACTTTGAGAATATTGACATTTCTAGTGGGTATTTTGGTTTGAGAGAAGCAAGTGGCAGGTGCATCCTAATATTTTTAAACATGTGACTAAGGCCAATAGAACAATGGCTCTTATTTTCATCTCCATCAGCCCATACATAAGAAAAATTATAACAATTTTCCCTGCCTTCATCAAAACAAAAAATCTTGTTACACATTTCTAACAAAAAAAAAAGAAACATGAACTGAGGCAAACCAGGGGTTTGAGTTGTGGGTTGTGGTGAGCTATTTTCATGATCATGAATTTGTTCACATTAAGCTTTATGCCAAACACAGTAGTATTTGGGTACCTTTATTTATCCACCAATAGTTCTTAAGCTTCCAATCATGGTGTCACACAGGAGGAGAATGTGTTTGCCGGTGACATTCTAACTGCTCCTTCGGCAACCACACTTTGCAAACTTCACACTGTTTGACATCACATTGTTTGGCTTCAAAGTCCATGTGCCTTTGTCGCATGTGGATGGTGAGGTTCTCGCGGACATTGAGTGCTTTCCCGCACACTCCACACTGGTAGGGCTTCTCTCCTGTGTGTATCACTTGGTGCCGTTTCAGTTTGGATGGCGTGGGAAAGCCTCTCCCACACATTTCACAGCTATAGGGTCTCTTGGCTTGTTTGTACGACGCGGATTGAGATATTTGAAAAGGACTTTGCCAATCCAAAAAATCCCCAAGAGCAAACTCTGCAAAGACACAGCATAAAAAAGGTGTGAAGGAGGGAAACAACAAAATTGCCAGATTGTGTACTGGTGGATAAATATACTGTTGTGTAATCTCAGATCTCATGGTTTCAAATGTCACTGGGAAACATAATGTCGGGTAGGCAATGTTCAAATGTGAAACAAGTTGCCAATTTTAGGTATTTTTCTCACATCAGCAGCAAAGTTATCAAAGATTTTAATAAAGCTGTACTCAGCAGCTCAACGTCTTCTATTTTGAACTTTTACTGCTTTCCCGTAAAATTACTTCCCCTCTGATCTGTCACTGCTTCCTCATAAATTTATCATAATCACCCCTCAGATCTATCATTGTTTCCCCTCAGATCTCTCATTTATATCCCCTCTATTCATTCCCTCCAAACTGCTAATGGCTTGCATGGAAAATGATAAGAGTTTTTATTGTTAGGTTTATGAATGCCATCCAATGAATAATAACAACAAAGAAGTGTGCCAGCCATAAAAGTAGTGTCATATATTTTTATCTTTGATATTCATTTTACCCCACAGCAAATAAATATTCAAGTCTTGGTAAGCAACAAAATTGTTCAAAAAAGAAAACTTTTTATTGTTTGAGGACACCATCTAGAATTTTTCATTTGTTGTAAACACAATTTTCAGTCAATTATGTGAATTCCAAAATTAAATATTTGAATAAAATCAAAGTTCCCCGCCCACAGCTTATGACAAGAATAACAAATTAGACCAGGCCTCTACAGACTGTGGCTGGAGTTGTTAAAGGAATTCATGATTGTCTAAATATTCCTCATTGATGTCTTTATTGTTCTGCATTATCTCGTATTTTGCTCAACATATCTCTTGAATAAAGGTCATTTTGAACTTTGCTTTGTAAAGCACATTTATCTGTCAGATCTCTCGATATAATATCATTCCTTGGAAAGTATATATGATGATCTCCCAGTGGCTCAGTCTGTGTTGTGTATGCTGTCTGTGGTACAGCGATGCATGGCCAGCTCCCGCATCCTCACATATCTTCTGTGACATTTATCACACTGGTATGGCTTCTCTCCTGTGTGTGTCATCACGTGTCGGCGCAGGTTGCTCTTGTCGGAGAAGGCCGAGGGACAGTGTGGGCACTGATGGGGCTTGATGCCGGTGTGTGTCCGCATGTGTGTCTTCAGCACATCTCCCCGACACAACTCCTTCCCACAGATGTGACACTTTTTCTTCTTCTTCTTGTCCGTCTCTCCACCGTATCCTGATGACATGAAATGGGAAAGTGGTGATTCCGGCAAGAATCCGCCACTCTCCAAACTGCGGTTGTGTCCGTACATAATCATGCTGTGTTTTTCGTGCGTTCCCTGTTCTAGATATTGTGGTCCTCCGGCAAAGCTGCTGTGATAACCGCTGGATTCTGTCACTCCTGGAAATATATCAACGGCAGATGCATATATAAATGCCATGATGTGTTGCTGAAGATCAGGTAACACCAGCCACCAGTACAGAAAGCCACCAACCACTCATCACCAATCACAGATTCCAATGCCACATACTTTTACACAACCATTTCACACATAACCCTCTTCTTAATATCTTTTTCTCTTCAAGATTTCCATACCCCAAAGTTACTAGCATTTTGAATGTTTAATCCTGTCATCTTCCAACATTACTTATCTTGTCATAAAAATGAAACAGTTTAACTTGCAATACTTGAACACAATAAAAATATATTTCGTGAGTAGAGTAACCTTTTATTTGTTTTGTGTATGTTCAAGGCTTCAGCTTTGAAATAATTACAACACTCCATTGAAATTTCACATTTACATCACAATCTTTATTGAAACACAATAGCATGCTTTTCATGTAGAGATTCTCAGTTTTTGTTTCTTTTATGTCTTCTTTTGTTGACAGGAGTGTTTGTTTAAATTAAATGGGGAAATATTATGTTTATAACTTAAAGCACAAAGTCATGGTCTTTCATTTTTAAATTCAGTGACATTATCTTTGTTGTTTTGTGTCATATCAAATGCCTCAAATTTTAGTATTAAAAATCATAAAATTGCATTTTTCTTGGCAGATAGGAATGAAAAAAGTGAGGGTAGTTTCAAAGTAATTACACGTCTCACTTTCCAGAGGGACATCAATACCTGGAAAAAGGACTTCTTTTAATGTTCCTCATCTTGGCCATTTAATCTATTTACGCAGTTATGATATGCAAATGACATCATACACATGACTTAAGAGAATGGACTTGACATGCCAATCAGTAAATTTCTGCCTAAGCAAATCTTCATAAAATAAAATGCAGGATTTTTCACATCACCCTCACAAAAGCATACACATGTAAAATAATGCTAAAATTGTCTTCTCGATTCCTGTATTTAACGTGGCATGACTTCCATGTCCTTAGCTGTTTGATCTGTACTTTCATTTTTAAGCACAGGTTTTGGTATTTCCTTGTTCAGAATAGGAATCTGGGTTCCGTTGTGGCCAAATCTTTTGATGTGATTGTTAAGGTGGTGCTTATACCGGAAGAGTTCTCCACACTGAAAACACTGAAAGGGCTTCTCTCCGGTGTGAACCCTCATGTGCTGGTTGAGATTTCCTGTGTGGGCAAATAACTTTCCACACAGTTTACAAACCACATTTTTCTCAATAGGTGGCAGTCCTGCAGCCTTTGACCTCATTTTAAGCTGCATTTCTGAGTTCCTAACAAATGGAACAGGGTGAGGTCCTCCAGCCGAGACATCTTTGACAAAAACCTGTCCATACTGAGGGTGATGGTGTTGACTTTTAATATACATCGGGCGCGTGGATTGGGTTCCTATCCGGCTACTGTAGCTATGCACTTGCTGTATGTGTTTGGAGGCCACCCTCGCTTCATCCCAGCCACTTTCAGTGACCTCAGGTTCTGATGTCTGAATTATGACCTCAGACCCCACGTCTCCCACCAGGTCTGAAAGATGAGAATACACACTGTCATATAACTTGTATACATTTGCTGATAAAGAGGTTCTCACAAACTTCCTCTCATCAAAAATATAACTTCATAAAATATCTTCCTCAGAGAAAGAAACCATTCTGCATGCAGTTATATTGATGATTTTTTTTCAAGTAAGTTGACCAGTGTGTATTGCTTCACGTCATTCAGACAAATACCTTTCGCAATTGGACAAAACATCATTTTCATCATGCACAACCCCACAAAGTTTCAGATGGCCTCTTCACAGCCCATTTGGTCATTCTCTGTTATTGCACTGCTCCATTAAGGCATTATACCTGCTTTGTCCTACAATAAGCTAACTGGGTCATGTTTAGAAAGTAAATATTTAGCTGAAACTGTTTATCAAATCATTATCTCTCCTGTTTCTCTCATGTATCTACCTGGAGTAACAGTACATCATTCATTTAAATGTAATAAAATTACAAGGTAAAAACAGAGGTCAAAGTATTGTAAAGGTATTTTAATGTAACTCCAGTGTCCAGATTAAAAATCATAAAAACAATTCACCTCAGTGTGCCCGATTTGACCACACTTGTCAGGTGGAGTTCATCATTCAGGCAAGCATGTATGTGTGTTTGTGTTTTAGGAGGCATTGAGGGGTTCTGTGTGAGGATCTGAGGGTTGTCTCCTGGCACTACACACACTACTGTGTCTCCTCATGTGATGCATTTCCCTGAAGCAAGCAGAACACTGCTCGCACTTGTATGGCCTCTCTCCAGTGTGTATCCGCTTGTGGCGTGTTAAGTGTCCCTTTTCTGTGAACATCTTGCCACATATCTCGCACCTGTAGGGCTTCTCTCCTGTGTGAGTCCTCACATGGGCCATCATGTTGGAGCACACTTTGCCGCAGAACGGACATCCGGACATGGCATCCACCGGATGCACCGTCCTGCCACTCATCTGCAGGAACATATCAAGTTCTCCAGAACCATGCAGGCTCTCCTGCTTGATGCCATGAACGGTCCCCTCTCCTAAAATAATGCAACAACACAAATCTGTCAATCATCATTTCAAGATGCAGCAGCAGCTTACATGCCTTAATTTAATGATGGCTGGCTCACCAGGCTGATAATCATACTTCGCATAAAATGCACTACTGTTGTGACAATCTCTTCATTTCCCATCTACTGTTCACCATGGAGGGTATTCTTTTAATTTCTACTCTTGATTCTTCATAAAATATCAAAAAACAAAAACAAAAAAAAGATGCTTAGAACTGACACTATATTTTATTCCTTAATTTCAAACAAAGAAACTATCATTGCGAGTGTACTTCAAAGACCAGGCCAGGCTATGATGATCTGATAAAAAAACACTCCTCAGAACATCTTGCTGTCAACTCATCAAAATCTAGAATAATTTGAAAACATTTCCCTGAAGTTTCATGCCTGACAAGCAGATTGTGCTTTGGCAATCAATGGCAAGGATTGATAACAAGTTTGAAGCTGTTCAGCTGGCTTTGTGTGGCAGTTCTTAGCTTTTATAGCTATCACTCAAAACATGCAATGGACTTTCCTGGCAAATGTATTATCTACTACATGTGTCAACAAACAAGAGGCAAATCCTCAATATATATCAATATAGATTTTTTGCTTATGCTCACTCAATAAGAAACAAAAATAAATTTCTGTGATGTAGTTTCTTAAATTCGTCAATCAAAATATAAACTGTTTCTCATATCCTTATTGGTTTCAATGAACTGATTTCGATGATGTCAGGCAGCTTCCACTTTCCTTCATAGAATTCACTCTGCTGGTTTAAACTTTCTTGTAATTTCCTTCATAGAGTTCACTCTGCTGGTTTAAACTATCTTGTAATTTCTTTCAAAGAATTCACTTTGCTGGTTTAAACTTTCTTGTAATTTCATTCAAAGAGTTCATTCTACTGGTTTAAAGCAGATGGACTTGTGATGTCGCGTCAAACTGGAGAGCTGGGTGAAGGCTTTGTGACAAACATTGCACACAAAAGGCTTCTCTCCTGTGTGGGTCCTCATGTGCCGTTCCAAGTGCCACCTGGAGGTCAAAACTCTGCCACATACTTGGCATATAGCACTGGATGATGGAGATGATGATGATGCAAAGCTTAAATCGCACTGAGCCAAAGCATGTTCTTCAGGGTACATAAATCCTTCTCCTGAAATGACAAGACAAATTCACTGTAAATGCTTTGGATACTGGAGCAATCTGGATACTGTGATCCTCATTCCTGCAGACAATTCATTTCTTCAAAGAACAGCAGTCTTTTGAAACTGAAACTCTAGCACCTATCGAGTGAACACATATTTTGGTAAAGTTGGATGGAATATTCTTCAAGGTCAATATAGCCCCTGCTTAGGGCTATTTTATTCCAGACAGAATATTCAAAAGGGTAACAACTAAGTTGGGACACCAAGTAATAAAGTAAGAAGTAAAATTTAAATGGTAAGCAGCGAAAATCACACCGAAATGTTATTTTTTTCAGTATCTTGTTTATTTATTATGACATGGCATTACACATAAATACTATTTGACATGTTAACTTGTGATCATATCCAGAGATTCAAGTAAATAGACCCAGGCTAATGATGAGAAACTTTGGATGCCCATTAACAATAGACATATCATTCAGCTCAATTGTGATTTATACAAAAAGATTTGCTTAATGTCTGACTAAGTTAAAAGCCTCAACTGAGTTTCAACTGCTGGTTTCATACACTTGCCGGTCACTGTAATTTTTTTTGAACGGTTTAGATCAATTTTGTCCCCCCATAAAGTCAATTAAGTTACATTGTGTATGCACTAATTTTAGGTATTTGACAAAGATTTGAGACAATCATTCATGACCACAGATCATTTGTCTGTGATATCCTAGTTGTCCTGGAGGAACTTCTTGGAGCCATCACCCATGGTAATCCTCTGGTAGTCTGCTCCAAAATCCTAACGCATCAATAACTGTCCTGCCTTTGTTTTTAACATCAGTTATAATAGGATTTTTTTGTATTCCGGGATCACAACAGTACATCTAATTTTTTCTTCGTCAGAACAAAATGCCGTTTTTCTTTCAAGACAACACAGTCCATTTTCTCCTGAGAAAAATATCATCTTTGAATTTACTGCAAGTATGTGCCAATACTGTCTGGGTGTATCTATATGTCTTTATGTGCATTATAGTTCCCAAGTTCACTGCCATGCTTGGTCACCAGGTGTCGCTTGAGATTGTCACTTCTGGAATACAGAAGCCCACACAAGGGGCATGACACTTTACTCTGCCCATTGTGGGTGGCTATATGACGTATAATGTTGTTAGCATGTTTCCCACATATCAGACATCGAGGTCCGCTCGCAGTTATTTCATAGTCCCGTTCTGATTGCCTGTTTGCTCCACTAAACCAATCACCAATTGTGTCTGAAATGACATCGAGTCTTAATTAATGACAGCAGATTTTGTTGCAAATTATACAATATCTCACTAAAATCTTTCATTTTCATCCACTTTCATTTTTAGCAAGATTATCTTGTACAAATCTGTATCTGCAGATTCGAAATTGTATATATATTTATGCCTTTGTGCATTGGTTGACTTCGGAGGCTTATATTTCTTCTTTTTCTAAAATTCTCATTCCTAAATGATCACGCAACCGCAGAGAGAATGTCTGAATGGACCACTTGGATGTGCCGTTTGAGGTGGTCCCTCCGAGCCAGAGTTTTGCCGCAATAAGGGCATACAATCTTCCTGTGGCCCGTATGAGTGGCAACGTGTCGTGTAATATTGGTCACGATCTTGCCACATATATTGCACTGAGGTCCTTGAGGTGTGGAAACATAATACTGGCGTAGCCTATTTGATGGAATGGACATGTCACTTGCGTCTCCAGTCCACCCCACACCTGCAACAAGCAAGCCTGGCTTTAAAATCATAATTCACAACACTTTTTCTTATCGCTGTTTTCTCATCACAACAGCACAAATTGCTTGCATTGCACTAACACCTTAAATAAAAAATCTGTGAAAATCACTGTATCTTGAATGTGATTGTAAGTGCTAAGTTTCTCCACTAGGTGTCTCTTGAGCTTGTCCTTCCAGTGATATGGGTTGTTGCATTTGACTATGTTTGACTATCAGATGTCTTTTGAGGTTATCTTTACGCGTAAACACCTTTCCGCAGAATATGCATTGTTCTGATTTATGACCATAATGTGTCGCAAGGTGGCGCTTCATGTTTGTGGAGTGGTGCACAACTTTGCCGCAAAGTTCACATCGTAATCCACCAGATGGCACGCTTTCATATCTTTGGCGTTCACAGATGGCGCTCAATTCATCAGAATATTCTGGAAGAGTTGGGAATGAAATAGTGGACTTGAGAAGCCCCCGCCCTGAAACACAGTGAAACCTTGTTAGCACGGTAATTATCTTTACATTCTCACACATCCCCAATCATAGAAATGCATGGGAGAAAATGTTTGTTTTTTCGGTATCCAAGTTATATTCTCGAACAGAGCAGCATTTAAGGTATTGACTAATTTGAAACATTTCCTTGATGTGTAACCTTAAAATACTAATAAATAATGTGATATATATATATTTTAATCTTTAGTATGTGACAACATAAATAACTTGGTCTCAGTCCACAAAGCTTTATTAACTTCTGTCATAATTCATAGGATAAGTCATAATTTATAGGATATTTATTCAAAAGATGTGAACTATTAAGTCCTCATACTGCTGATATTAGAAAAATTAGAGCTGTTTTCTTGGAGTTGCATTGACACATAAATGTTATGGCTCATTAAAAACCATATAGCAAATATTTTGAGATTTTCCATTGAGCTTCAAACCCCTCTCTGTATAAACTATCAAAGAATTTCAAAGGTCCATTGAAAGTCCTGTCAATTTTCCAGAGAAATTCACTCAACTATGAATTCCAGGTTCCACAAATATTCCTGTATGATACTAATCATGTTGACTACTCTCACACTGTGGTTGAGCTTGCTTGTCTGTGCCAGTGTGTTTAAGGAGGTGAACTTTGAGATTGTCTGCACGGCTAAATGTCTTATAACACAGATGACATTTGTGAGGCTTCTCTCCTGTGTGCTTCACCCTGTGTCTGCGAAGATTAAATGATTTTTGAAAAATCTGACCACAGATTTCACAGCTGAGGTGGCTAGTTGGTGACATCTGCCATGGTGACGTGTGGGAATACCCTAAATGAGAGGCCATCCACGTTTCTCCTGCAATAGAGCAGGACTCATATTAGAACTGTCATACACACTCACCTAAATCAAGTTCTTCTTAACATGACTATATTTCACTTCCCAAATATTGGCTGGTTTTAAAATATGGTTCAAACTTTTGCAGGTTCTCAAATCCTTTTGTTTTTTATGTTGAACTGCAATGCAAGGATTTTCCCTAAAACGTAGATACTGGTTATGAAGCTCTCAAACATCAGGCACAACATGAAAATTGGAATATCTCTAAAATAATTAATAAATCTGCCTTTGAATCATACATAATCGGCTTCTTTTTGCTAGTTATTTCCTGTCACTTCACTTCACTTATTTCTTGTCTGTTCTGACATTGCAGTTTTTGTGTTTTCTGTATGAAAGGAAATTTCCAAAGGCTCTTAAGCCACATACATAGGTTACATTCCATTTTATGAGAGTTGATTGTTTGTATCAATCAACAAAATTAAGATGGCTTGTGCTGTTTATGACCCTGCAGTTCGGTGGGATTGATTTTGTGGACCAACAAAAGATGACCTTTCAAGTGGTCACCCCGCTTGTAAGTTTTGGCACATATATGACAGGTAAAGGATCTCTCGTCCGTGTGTACCAGTAGGTGGCGCTTTAAGCTCCAGCTGCCCTGGAACATCTTGCCACAGATGTAACATGTGTTCTCGCTTGTTTGAGTGCTCGGATGTCCCAAGGTAGTCAAGTCTGGTGGCAAGAGAGAGTGGAAATCATCCATGTGCATACTGCCTGCAAAATCCAAACAAATAAATTCTTGGGGTTTTTCTTTATAATTTTTATATGTATTTTTTAAAATTTAAATGTCTAATGTGATAAGTTATGGTTAGCTATGTTACAATATGGGGGAGGGAATCAGGTTCTTCTTAACATGACTCTATTTCACTTCCCAAATATTGGCTGGTTTTAAAATATGGTTCAAACTTTTGCAGGTTCTCAAATCCTTTTGTTTTTTATGTTGAACTGCAATGCAAGGATTTTCCCTAAAATGTAGATACTGGTCATGAAGCTCTCAAACATCAGGCACCACATGAAAAGTGGAATATCTCTAAAATAATTAATAAATCTGTCTTTGAATCATACATAATCGGCTTCTTTTTGCTAGTTATTTCCTGTCACTTCACTTCACTTATTTCTTGTCTGTTCTGACATTGCAGTTTTTGTGTTTTCTGTATGAATCAACAAAATTAAGATGGCTTGTGCTGTTTATGATCCTGCAGTTCAGTGGGATTGATTTTGTGGACCAACAAAAGATGACATTTCAAGTGGTCACCCCGCTTGTAGGTTTTGGCACATATATGACAGGTGAAGGATCTCTCGTCTGTGTGTACCAGTAGGTGGCGCTTTAAGCTCCAGCTGCCCTGGAACATCTTGCCACAGATGTAACATGTGTTCTCGTTTGTTTGAGTGCTCGGATGTCCCAAGGTAGTAAAGTCTGGTGGCAAGAGAGAGTGGAAATCATCCATGTGCATACTGCCTGCAAAATCCAAACAAATAAATTCTTGGGGTTTTTCTTTATAATTTTTATACGCATTTTTAAAAATTTAAATGTCTAATGTGATAAGTTATGGTTAGCTGTGGTTTGACTACAGAGAGCTTAGCATTGCAGGATTTGAAGATAAACTATGTTACAATATGGGGGAGGGAATTATTTCATTGTCTGATAGGAACTTTCAGGTTTCCCTAATATCTTGTGAGATAAGCTGTACAACCCTGTTTAATTAATTTATATACCTATATTGACCCTGATATGGACTCTGGAGTGAATATATAACAGGATAAGAACTTTTTCTATTAAATTTTACTTTTTATTTTGGTACATTAAAATATATCTTGAGAAACTTATTACTATTATTTGTAGAGTAATTCATATGTCCTTAGATGCAAATATCATCTGATGATAAGAATCTTTTGATTATTTGTATAGCAATGCTTATTCTTTGGCATGAACATGCTTGGTGTGAATACTGCAAGTCAGCTTTCAAGATATTCACCAACATTTCAGTTAGATCAGGGAAATTAGAGGCAAACATTATTCATTATTTTCATATACTATTCTGAATCAACGGAATTCTAATATTTTAGCTAGATATTTTTCCAAGGAATGTCCTGGTTTGACTGTTCTGTCAAGAGTTCCTCATGGCACTTCAAAGACACCAAATTATATCAATATCATGTAACATATCACAAGTTACATAATGTCGAGAATCTTCCTGCAGTATTTACTTTATTCATGAAGAGATTTCACTGGCAAACTGATCTTGATGCATGGACCTTGGTCATATGATATTTTAGACTTTCCCTGAAGGGATAAGCCTCATCACAGATGGGGCATTTGTATGGTTTTTCTCCTGTGTGCAATCGCCGGTGAGTGCGAAGATTATCCAACCGAGTAAAGGCTTTTTTGCAGATCTCACATGTGTAACACTTGGCCTTCTTTGGTGGTGATTCTCGGGGTAGAATCATAGAGAGCGGCAGTTGGGCTCGTATGTGTTTTGAGGGAAGTGGGCGGTGCTGTGCTGGTGAACGATGTACTGGTATTGAAGGCACACACAGAGTCGCGGGCTTGTTTGGGCGAGCGTATCGTGGCGTGGGAGACTGATGTACAGACCAGTGTGCCGCAAATGTGGCATGATCTTCACAAACCAGTCCACAGAGGGCGCATGTAATCGCCTCAGCCCCTTCAGTTTCCTCCACATCTGCGTCAGCGTCTCCTGCAACACACAGGACACAGCTACTTAGTCACGCTTCATGCGTCGCCTGTCACGCTCTAGCTACATTAGTCTAGCGTATTCAGTTAGTATGCGTCAGTTGTGCTGCATCTAATGTTAATCAAATTTAAGCATTTCATGCATGCAAGAATTAATTGATGACTTTTTTTATATCTCTTTTATAGATGTAAGCAGTGTCACTCACAGTTATACATTTTCTTTAGTTTGTTTCATAATGAACTGTTCCAATGCCAATGGCTGCATTTGCAGGTTGTAATAATGTTCATTGACAGCATGCATGTAAGCTTTGACTGGTGAGGCAAAGTACTGATCGCAAAAAGCGCATTTTATCTGCTTCTCTCCTGTATGTAGCCTCATGTGACACTTGAGGATATCACTTCTAGCAAACTGTTTCTGACACACCTCGCACTGGTAGGGTTTCTCTCCTGTGTGAGTCCTCACGTGCACCTTGAGGTGATCCTTGGACGTAAATGCCTTGCAGCACACCTCACATTCAAATGGCTTCTCTCCTGTGTGTGTCAAGTTGTGTCGTCGCAGATGCCATGGCGATGGAAAGTTCCTCCGGCAAATGCTGCACCAGCAGCTTCCATCCGGCAGCAAATTGGAAGTCCCTCCAGCGGAGTCCTTTTCTGGAGTGCCGCTAACAGAAGCTGACCGTGATGTGGCTGCCGTAGGGATCACAGCAGCAGCTTTCCCCGGGAGAGTGACCACACCAGCTACTGCAAATAGGATCACCAAGCTTAGAAATCTCACCACATCTTTTTTTTCCCTTAGAAAACAAATATCAAAGACCTGTAGCATTTCTTCTGTACTATGTCGAATATGTTGGATATGTTGAACACACTCTCTCTCTTGAGTCAAATATATTTTCTTGTTTCTTGCAAACCTTTATAGTTTCATCCAATGTATTGGACTGAATATCTCTCAAGAGCTTGTTCTAAACATAAGTCAGCCATGAAACATAGCAGGATTGATCCAATCATCGGTTTATTTTTTCCTTGTCTGGTTTTCCCTTGAACAGCATTTCACTTTGGTCCAAAAACTTGTCATGCTGTTTCTATTAAGAGAACTAATCACCTGAAAGGATTTGTTTTTTGAAGATATTTTTTATTCTATTCTGTGATAAATTGCAAGTGTCACCTTACTCCCACCTTCTCTGATTACCCATATTAAAATCATGTGTAAACCTGTTTAAGTAATAACATGGATGATTAGCTAAAAGATCCCTTGTCAATACAATTTCAAGCAAATAATACATGGCAAACAATTGTGCTCATTTATATCCTGAAGCAGTAAAAGAATCATCATATGATTCTGACAAAATTTTCCAGAAGAACATGAAGGAAATAAATTGATTCTTCTGTTGTCAAATTATATGTGATTCCTTTTGCAGAATGTTATGGTTTACATTCCTTCTTTTTATTCATTTATTAGGCCTTCATGCAGAAAAAGAAGTGTCAAAACACCTTCCTTAATTATCCTCAGTTGTCTTTTCTGCTTTAACTTGAATAACTTCACAGCTACCTTTCTTGCTTGTCACAATCATTATACAGTATTCAACTTGAACTCACAAGAATAAATATTAACCATCAACTCACAACAGGAATTATATGACTGAATGAACATGGAATTTATCAATTGCTCATGAAATAACTTTCATTCAAATACATATTTTGTATCAGAGAATAGCATTTGGGCATGTTTGATGGCATATATCTATTTTTTTTCGATACCAAACTAGACTTGCAATGTTGATATGTATTAATTCATGAGAATAACAGAAACTCTTCTGCATATTGCAAAGCTTCGTCACAAAATTATGCTAAGAGGGCGAGAGTTGACTTTCAAATTTTATAAAATGTTGATAAGAAGATCAATATTTGTGGATGGTTGGACCAGAAATACATTTGTCTCTGGTGGCCAGATCATTTATACATTGAGGAAAAAATCATTTTGGAATGCTATTACATGGCCCTGAAAAAAGGAAATGACCAATTGGATTTTTCTTTGACAAAAAAATTCTTCAGCTAAAATGTTATTCTGTATATTTCAAAAGAATTTTCATTTAAATTTTTATTCATTGCAATTTTATTATTCTTAATTGTGTCAAAGTTATGCCTGAAACACACAAATATTCTGTGACGTTTTTCAGTGAGTTTGCAGATTTTATTTAAACATACAGAGTAAGGTAACCAAATTCTAAAGATTGTTCGTAGTAAAACAAAAATATCATTGGGAGGAGTTGAGGTATATCTTAAAATTAGTTAACATGAAATAACAACATATGAGATACTCTTGGTCAAAATCTTGAGTCTGCTGTAAATAGAAACATGAATTTTTTTAGCTCTGGCCTCAACAGTTGGAGTCAAACATCTATACAGTCAGGCATGAATATGACTCAATGGAGTCAAGAAGGACCATGGCAAGAAAATACTGAGCTGCAAGTGAGATACGCATGACCAAACAATGTCACATATGAACAGTTTATAACTAGAAAGAGTGACACAATGGACCTAAATGGGTAAACAATTATGATTCACCAAACAGATGTTTGTCTTCAACTGTCTAACTTAAAAGGGAATGACTAAAATCTCACTTTTATTGTTCAAGATTCATATCAAAGCAATTTGAAGGTGAAATTAAATCAATCACGTTTAAAACCATTCTTCTATTCATAATCATCATCAGGTAAAATTTTAATTAAATCTTGTGCAGAAGGTAGAAGCTTGTTTCATTCCATCAGAACTACATAATCCATGTATCATAAAATTTGATTGTCTGTTTTTGCCACAACTTCATACATCAGTCTCATCAGTGTCTTTGCAACACACCCCAACAAATTCCTCCATACAAAGTCTACTTATTTATTTGAATAGATAGGTTGACTTCTAAACTTACACAAAATGAGAAAATAATCAGTGAGGCACAATCAGACTTGCCACTTGACCATTTGGTCAGAGTGTTTGTTGGAAAACCTGTGCAAGAGTGGACAATTCACCCCATTCCTCTTCTTGTCATTAATTTGGACAGAATTTATAATCAAACTTCTCAGCAAACCCATTCAAAGAATACTGGCAAATGAAAAGGATTTCAATGCAAGTAGACACCAATGCTTAACATTAAAACCTCTTGGGTTTGAGGAAACAAAGCAAGACCATGTAAAACTTGAGCCACACTTGTATAAATGTTCCTTCGCTAGGACTGATCGTAGCAATGAACTTAGAAAACTTATGCCAAATCCCTAAACCCCACTGAAGTTCTACCCTGAAAGGTGGGCCATAAGAATCCAGAAACATTTCCTCAATGCCATACTTCAGACTATGGGTCTTAATTAACAACTGATAGTTATAAAACAAGAACGAAATTTGAATATTTTTGCATTAACAAGGGTTAATATCATGTACTATTGAATACTAGCAACAAAACTACTCAGTCTGTTGAGACAATTATACTTGATCTTTATCAAACTTTAAAAATTGAATGCTTATTACATTTTTTCTAATGTCACTGTGTCCAACTGATAAAAATTAGTAAAAAGATTTAACTCATTATGATTTTTGCCAAAGAAATACAATAGCATAGATGTCTCAACAAAGTGAGTAAGAAACTGAAGTTCACACAAATTTCACAGTTTTGTGATAGAAGTTAATAAAAAGTGCACACTGCTATTTATGAAATTTTGAATCAGCATGAGAATTTCCAAATTTGAATCTTTACTTTTTCAATACAAATATTAATGTCTGCAGGTACTGTTCAGCTAATCAAATCTGATCATAAATGTTATTATGGTCTTGTTAATTCATGATGGAAATTACATCCAGAAAGTTTTTCAGACTTAACAAAACTGCTATACTGAAAAATGGCAAAGACCTTGATATTTGTTTGCAATCATAGCGACAGTATCAGTAATGTAAGCTTTAAGAAGGGGTTTCATAAATTATAAATATTTGTCTGAACTTCAGTTTATGTAAGAAAATATATTTGACCTACCAGATTCCCTGCTGCCACCTGGTGATCCAAAAGCACCAGATGTGGACGGATGCTGAAAAAAATACAATATACACATGATAAGTATGGCAATGGATCTTACTAAGTTTAAAACATTTTGATAATAAATGAATACCAATCTGCTGAGTTTCTTTGCTTAATTTCTAGGCAACTGAATATCATTTGTTTTTTTTTCTTTGTTTTTTTTCAACTTTGTGATCTTTTAAACATTGAAATATCTATTGGGCTGGATGGAGAAAAGCATTATGGGAAATAATCATGACCAATGGCGACAACTGTAGCTATTGGCTACTTACTGGCGTTGTGGTGGCTGCAGTAGTTGAGGTCATATCACCAGATAGCTGGAATGCCAATTCTTGTAACTGATTAAATTGTATAGATGAGTCCTGATGAAAAACATTCTGGGAACCATCGCCTGACTGTCCTTGAATTTGAAACGTCTCTTGTGAACCTGGTAAAGTTCTGTTTGGATCTACAGGTTCTGCTTTTACAAACACTATTTCTTCGCCATCACTTTCCTCATCACCTTCAACTTTGATATTTTTACCATGAGAACTTGAATCTTGGTCAGCTGAGTCATCACTTTCTAAAGCACCACCCACTTCAGCATTGTCATTATCACTCTCATCCATTGCTTTGTGCTCTTTACTACCCCGCCTTTTCCTTCGCTTGCGTTTAGCACCATTTGTTTTTTGCGAGTCTGAGTCCTCATCTTGTGATGAACTTCCTTCACTTTGGTCACCACCACCACTCTTCCGCTTGGGTCTCTTCTTTGATTTATTTGGTGAGTATCCTTCTTTTGTGATTTTTTGGTTGATGTTCACCAGGAATATTTCTTTGTTATCCAATGTGATGCCCAGTAACCCCTCCACAGACACCTCACCCTCATAGGGCAATGTATTACGACATAATGCCAGAATTGTGTCTGACAACATGGTCGTCATGTGACTTTCTGTTTTCTGAAGCACCATTCTGTTGATTTAAGTCTGTAAAACAGAAGTAAAGAACCTATTTAGCACAAAAATTGCATCAACCAGATTCTTTATTTTATATTGTAATTATGGATCTATGACACAAATTGCTTGGACTTTGTTCAATTAATATTTATGACTGCCAAACTTAAGCTCAAGATCTTAAATATTATCCATTTTCATAATGTGCTGCTTTAATTATTTCTTGCATTCCAATATTTTAAGGACTTTTCCAGTTGCAATAATAACTTTCTAAGAAACCATTTGGTTGCAAATAGTGATGTCATGTATGATATTTTCGTCATGATATAAAAATATAGAAATAAGGTCAGCTCTGACCCTTATTGCAAGAAAGGTTTAATATAGCCATTGAGAGCATTTCTGTGATTTAATTTCTGCATATAACATATTATTTAATTACTGGCTGTTTCGACTGTTTGTGGGCTGTTGAATTGGAGATAAGTTGAAAATGCCAGCAACCTCTTATTTACAATTCATGTTGATCAGCCGAAATTTATTCTATATTGCCTTTCCAAACTCGTACGTCATACGCCGTCGGCCACTAGGTGTCGCCACACATTCCGGTGAGTCAAATATTAACAGTACTGAGAAGCACTCACTGATTTCCCATTTATTTCGACTAGAATCCATAAAATTGAACAAACTTTTTTTTAATCTGTATTAAAATTCCACGAGAAATCTAAATATGTTGGTTATGTATTGCTCTGTACAATATTAGTTATCGTAAATGATCGTTAATCGGGACGGAGCTGTCAGGAAGACATGACACCTGAGAGCCTCGTAGCAACTATTTTAGATGGCACAAAGGCTACAAACAATTCCCCTTCAAAGCTTGAGCTGGGAAACAATGACAAAAAAGGTCTTTGATCATAAAATTCAAATGATTTTGGATGACAATGGTGTGAAAGCGTATGATTGTCTGACTGAAGTTAGGGAGGTCGAGACGATGGCTCGCGGGATTCTGAGTGGTGCTTTTTCACTAAATATGGGCCATGTTAACATCATTGTCATTTCGTCAAAAAGTGTCAGAAAAATATTTTCTTTTGGAATTTGAATGTCAGTATATAGGTGAACACATATATTTCAACATATGAAGAAAAATGCCAAAATAAATGCAAGAAAAATGGCGATAAAAACAGACCGGACTGCGATTTGGAAAAGCCATTTTCAGTGTGTCACCCTTGTCAAAATCTGAGCCAATTGACAACGCAACTTCAACAGCTGATAACTTTTGTAATTTTTGATATTTCCTCCTCAAATTTTCACATAATATCATTTCAAGTGTGCAGATTATGATGTTATACTTTAAATTTCATTTGGACGATTTTTTCTGTGAGAGAAAAACTCTTAAACTTTGACAATTTTCGGCCAGTCATAAAAGTAAGAGACCATCATGGAATTATTTGGTAACATCTTCTAAGCTGAGCAGAATTTAATTGTCTACAACCCTGACTACTTAATGTACCAAATAAACAAAGGAGAGTTGAGCACAATTATTTTTAGTAGAGAAGAGTACTGAAAAAAACGGCCATTTTGTGAGAGAGAACTCCCATTGACTTACTATGGAAAACAAAATGGAGGACATGCTCTCTCCTATGCTCCAACTTTCATCTCTGTTTACAAAGCGAATTCCCAATATCCATTCTGGTAACATCCATAAGCTTAATCCAAAATATGTTATATTCAACTTTTAATCATATCTGAATGAATATATTCCATCATACTTGACCGCAAATCCATTTTCTGAGGTAAAGTTGTCTCACATGGAGATCATTTGCCAATTATTGCCACTAGGTGTCACCGCTGAATATCTTCATTTGCCAATTGAAATGCCAGGGGGCACTGCACTTTGTCTTCATGTCAGGCTTCCGATTTTAGTCCTTTTAACACATTTTTCACCAATATTTACATTAACAAAGTGCCCTGACATGGAAATAGCAGTTTTAGGAACCATTTTTACCTCTGAGTATACTATTTCATACTTCTTTTCTCTGAGAAAAAATACTTTGTTCAAGTTCAGAAAAAAGAGAGCAAAGGGGCCCATATGGGTTTTGCACTAAAAACATGCTCACATTTGGCCTCTTCTCATTTGAAGTTTGTTGATCTACCTCATATATTATTTTATTTGATAATATTTGCTTATTATCACCAATTATAAATAATTTAACATGCCACCACCCTAAAATATTGCAAGTTATCATATCTGATTAAATTATTTCTAAGAAAAATAATATTTTGGGTGCTCTGCAGATTTCAAATAATGTTACCAAAGTGTGAGATACAAACTGTGCAAAAATCACAAATATAAATAATTTCAAATGCCATCATCCTGCAGGTTTGCTATCTATCATATCTGATTAAATTATCTTCAAGAAAAAAAATATCTGACCACTGTAATCTGATGTGGTTTTTGGATCCCACCATGTAATTTATTTAGCTTTTGTTATGTTAAATATAAGTGAAATTATCACTGAGTGATAACTGTCATTTTATTACATGTCAACTTCATGATCTTACACCTAAATTTTTTTTTCAAATCAAATTTAGATATCAGAAATTCATCATTTTTGGTGAAATTGATATGACTTTGTACCACAAAACTTTCCTTAACTGAAATCTATTTCATTTAATTAAATTAATTTATACTGTAATCACATAGTCCATATCTGGACCTTTAAAATGAGCCATTGATTGTAACTCTACCCCTGGTAGTTCACATTTGACGTCAATTTGAATCTGAAAAATATAAAAGCTTCCTATTTTGCTCTAAAATCAAAGACGAAGTAAAAATTAAACGAAATCTGGATTTCAACTGTACATAATTATCCAATAATTGCAATATACAGGCAGATAATTAATCTATTGTGTTCATTTTGTGCATAACTCCATAAAATATCAAGAATAAAAGCTGTGTTATAGAGAAATTTTTTGTTATATTTATTGCAAAATTGCTTTTCGTGCATAAAATCGCACGTGACACACTGAAATATGGCTAAGTCCAACAGCTAAAATCTGAAATTCAGCCTCCATTTATGCAAAGAATATTTGCAATTTAGCTTGTTTTACCAGTTTTACCAGTCCAAGGAATGTGATATTATAATTATACCAGAGAAAAACATTATAACTGGTATTTTACACTCACTGTGACCAATCGAAATCATAAAATGAACCCAAAGAGTCATATTGTTGCTCGGCCCTCGGAAAAAGTTCACATTTTCGATGACAAAAATCTCCATAACTTTTTTCCAAATTAAGATAGAGACATAAACTTTTTTTTAATTTGAATTGCTTTTACATGATCTAGACAATGGCACTGATAAGGAAAGAATCTATGCAGTTTGATTTTTAGGTTGACAGCCCTACTGAAGTGACATGACCAACTCGTCACCTTGGCTTGGTGTGACTGCTTCACTACGCATCAAAGACACTTAAGTTTTGTTTATCTCGATGTCATTTCTTGAAAAAGTTGTCTACTATCTTCGTATTATCTCACTGATTTCAAAACTGTTTTCGGTTTTATGATAAATGGTGTAGTTTTTAAGATATCTTCAAAACAGTGATTTCTTGTTATCAGCTGTCAGTTACAGACCCACACGAAATTCGTAGCGCCACCTATGTGCGAGTGATAATTGGGGATTTTTGGGAAGGAGAATTACTGAGAACATATTTAATGACCCTTTCTATGATAAAAATAAAATATATTTTAACTTCAGCTTTATCTTTGTCAATTAAGAAATGTTTTTTGCTGTATTAATCTCAAAAGAAGTGGAATGTTCATGCACAGAATATGGCAGGGTTCAGAATGTGCGGATTTGACAGGTAAATGTAAAGATCTATATCGCTGGAAAGGAACAGAAAACTGATTTTCATATCTATGGTCAGACAGGAGTAGCACAACAGGATTGGTAGGATGAAAGATTTGCGGTCTGAAACTGGTCCTGCAACAGTAATTAGATGTAGCTCAATATGTAGGTGATCGACCAAATATTTCATTGACACAAAACACTCTCTGGCAACAAAAAGTTTTGCCGAGAAAATGGGTTTGTGCACCAAACCATTGTGTGCGACCTGGGCGGCGCAGGCGGCGGCGCACGTTGTCATTCAAATTTACAAACCCACCCTTCAACGCAGGTCAATATACCTCCTTGAATTCTGAACATAATTGATAACTATTTATTTCCATATTTACTTACCTTTCTAAGCATTCGATTACAAAGCCGTGAGTGTATTGGGACTGAAACAGGTTATGTTAGAATGCATTCATTCAGTCCTGCAAATTCGTCCTACAAAATTAATAAAATGGCTTCCTTGTTATAGAAGTAAAGTGTTTGGCTGCACTCTGATTGGTCATAATTTAGAATAAGTAAATATCTTACATCAACAATTCGTTTTAAAAATATCCAAACATCGGAAAATGATTGAAATAAACTTATTTATACAAAATTATGACAAATAACTATTGCATATGATCAACCAAATTTTCACAGAGAAATATATTTCTAATTTCTACCAATCATATTCGAGGAAAGTCGATTTCAGGAGAAGCCACAAACCCGAAAAGTGGGATGGGATTTGGAAAATTGCATCTTTCTTAAAAAATACCCAATATATACACTCTGATAGAATTTTTCGTTTAATAACGGATACAGTTTTAATTCAAATTTACCAGGGGATCTGGGTAAGTTAATTTGTAGAATGTAAATGCCAAAATTCTTTAGAAAACCAGTCGCGAAGCTTTATCCACAAATTTAACTTTGCTTGCTTGTATCTAGTCATGGCATCCACTCCCTAAATAACAAGCCCTTCCAAAGAGATTTTTTCTTGTCATTTTTCATCTTCATTTTACACATTTGAGAGCACATAGGGGCAGTTTTTAGGTCGTGGAGTACTTCAGTAAAAAAAATCAGATTTTTAAATTTCCTGGCTTCTTCATAAAAATGCACTGTTTTCTTCTGAATCGTGATGGGACACTTGTTAAAAGTGCACTACAAGGTTACCTTTCATATTTCTGAAGATGACTGCATTGCCAGTGTAACATTTAAAGTTTTATATTGCTTGAAACATCCAGCAGGAAAAAAATGAAGCATCGAGTGGAAACCTCTCAATGTTTGAAATTATGAAAAGACCTGAAAACATCACCAGATAAAACACCCCTAAAGCAGTGAAAAACCATTCCCCACAATACACAAAAAGTGGAGGGTGAAATGTAGTCACGTGGTCTAAACCAGTCTTAACATTGGCGGCCATTTCAATTCTGAAGAAGCTGAAATTCTTGTCCATTTAAAAGTGTGTTAACTGACTTAAAACAGAATAAAATGATCGTTTTACAACTGGATATTGAAGAAAACAGATTATACTATGCAAACAACCAGGCCATGTAATCAGTGAGTACACAATTACAACACCTGCAGTGCGTGTTTACCACGCGCAGCCCAGTGGGCTGCGCTAGGGCAGATTAAATTTGACGATCTCTCTCTAGCCGTGAAATGGCCGCCGGACCCAAAATAAACAAAAGGCAAATTCACTGCTAGAGATACTCGAGCTAGCTTGTATCTCGATGTGTATCACTGTGTGCCGGTGGAAATGGACCACTCGGCTCCCAGCCTCACTGAACTCCTCCCCAATGTGCTGAGTTGAAGCTGTCAAAGTCTGGCCAGAATCTGCAGATTTCCTGATTCCTGACAAACTTCAAAGGCTTCAGTTCAAAAATCAGTATGAGCATAGAGAAAGTCTATATTTTCTCTATGGTATGAGTGAAGGGCTTAATAAGCATATCCCCTCATAAATGTCAGTCAACATGACTCATGAGCATAAATGAATATACTGCTTCAATATACTCGTCAGCGACCATTTTCCGCTGATGAAATAGACCGTAACTGCCAGTGGCTACAAGGTACCTCTCCGACTTAGCCGCTGTAATCAGCGGTTATTGGTACCAATGGAAAACTGGTCGGGCACAAGCACAGTTTTTATAATATTTGTACTAATACTTGTGCCCGACCAGTTTTCTGTTGCTACCAATTACTGCCGATTACAGCAGCTACAAGGGTCCTCTCTGGCTTAGCCAGTCACAGTCTACTTCATTGGCGGAAACTGGTCGCTGACGAGTACTGCCATGCACAGTCAATCAAAATAATTTGTTGCAGTAATTTTAACAGCGTTCTCAGATTTCTGGATGGTTTGATCTGACATTAATTGTTACAGTGCACTCATGTCGGCCAAGGAATGTTTCAAATTGTTACTGTCTGGAGTGTCACAATATCTCACATCACAGTGAGGTTTTGATACCTAGTATTTATGTTCTAACTATTGTATTTCATTTTTCATTGGCATAGCAATGTGGTATACCTAAATTGTTTTATTGTGATTTCATGCTCTTATATATTTTTTTTCAGACAAAGAGCATACAAAATGGTGTTGCAGAAAGGAGATCATGTTATGAAGACAATGTTATCTGACACAATTCTGGCCCTGTGTCGAAATACCCTTCCCTATGAGGGAGAGGTATGTGTTGAAGGGCTGTTAGGTATAACATTAGACAACAAAGAAATCTTCTTAGTCAATATAAATGAAACTCTGCGTAAAGAAGGTTATTTAAAACCACAAGAGAAAGAGAAGGAGAAAGTCAGGAAAAGGAAAAGTGATGCTGAGTCTGGAGAGGAAAGCTCCTCGCAAGATGAAGATTCAGACTCGCAAAAACAAAATGGTGCTAAACGAAAACGAAGAAAAAGGCGGAAAAGTAAAGAAAAAGAAGTATCAGAGGGAGGCGGAGTGGAAAGTGATAACAATTCTGGGCCAGATGCTAGCGACCACGAGGTCAGCCGAGACTCGTCACAGAGACTCAGCAGAACTGACGACCAGGACAGCCGATTGGAAATGGAACAAGACTCACGGGACCAGGACACTACAAAGGAAGAGATTAAAAAAGAAGAAGAAAGTGATAATGACGATATAGTATTTGTTAAAGAGGAACCACATGAATTAGATGATAGCTCATGCTCATATGGACAGTCACAAGGTGCTAATTATGCTTTGCCGGGTTCTAGCCAATCAGGAGACAGTTCACAAATGTTTGGTCAGGGTGACCCAGTTGCCCTGGGACAGTTACAAGAATTAGCAATGCAGCTTTCGGGTGATAATAGAAATATGGTAAGATATATGTTCTGAAGTCCTGGTTTCCTATTTATTCACAGCACAATCAAGTATTTTATCAAACGTAAAATGGAAAGTATGAAATAGTAAACAAAGATAATATATAGATTATTAGGAAAGAAACCATAAGGCAGTCAACATGTGTGGAGTGAGAAATGCTTGAATTATTCCTAATATCTTACAAATTTCAGAAATTGGCAATCATAAAAAGAAAATAAAAAACTATTTTTGGCCTCCTGAACATGGTAGTATGAATGTTACATTGTCTTTGATCTGTCACAGCTCTTGCAACTTTATTGTTAATTTTGCAGTGATTGTCAATTAGACTGTTTTTCAATTTTTGGCTGATCGAAACAAGCTTGAGCAAACGTTTTAAATCAAATGATACCAAAACTGAATAAAGTCTCACTCGATGCCATTGTGAGATAACACTGATCTGGACATTTGCCACATTCCACTTTGTGGTGTTGACTCAATATGGTCAAGTGATGGCCTTCTTTTACTTTATATAATCACATTTATTTCATTGGCCTATAAAGCTATTTGGCTGTAACTGTATACTTGGTAATTTATATATTTGTTAATGTTTTTCAGGTTCCTCAACAACCGTCCACATCATTTAGTTCTTTACAATCTCCAACGGGTGGTGCAAGTGATCAGGGTAGGTGTCTTATATCCCATCATTTTTCAAGTGGTCCCAGGTAGCTAGATATATGACAGGCTTTTTTTTAGCTGTACAGATAAAAAACAATTTTACAGGTCTTGACAAAAACACTTTGCAGTTACAATAATTGTGAATTGTGTGAAGAATGAATTTATGATAAAAATGTTCCAGTTGAATTTGGGGCTGACAAACTTTAACTTATTATTAAGACATTGATGGGTACTTGGCTATAAAGCTGTCTTGCTAGCATGTTGTTTGAGGGGAAAACAACATTTTCCTGCGATTGAATATTTTGTCCAAAGGATTAAAGTTGCATGAAAACTAATTCATGAAGGTTTACACCAGCAAAGCAGACCCTCTCAATGTTTTAGTTTCAGCAGCACTATTCCAAATGGTTTGAGGGGTGAAGCCGCATTCTAAGTAATCTGTATTGCTTCATGTATAATAATTGTTTGTGAAAATTCAAGGGGTCAAGAGGTATATACATTGAGTGAATTGTTCTTTTCCAGAGGATATATATATATATACCGTAGATATTAAGTGATGGTAGCATTCAATGATCTATGAAGTTAAAGCAAGTCTGTCATATATATGGATACCTAGTTATCTGGTGACCACATAATAAGAAGGAAGCAATCCATATGGATGGAATTATCATGATAGTTGCAAGTTGACCCTGAGGTTAGACTTAAAATAAGAACCCAAAAGAATGATATATATATTATATATATTTTTAACTGCCATGACCAAAATGACTGTTAATGACAATCTGTCTTTACTGGTAATATATTTATTTATAAGCTTATTATGGTTATTAAAATATGTTAATTTATACTAATTTGGACATTTAAAGGTTTCAAAATGGGTTGTATTCATTGATCCACTCTGATTGTTTCCATTCAGAGATGGACAAGACATTGTCATGAAGAGTCTTCTGAAACTAGAACTGTATAAGGAGGTGATAATTCCAACATAAAGACAGCTTCATAAGAATGTGCCTTGTCAACAAGCAAATACATCACATATTTGTGCACAGCCCTCAATTGGCTCAGCTGAAAATTGTATTTAGGCAAAAATAAATATCTTTCTGGTATAAAATGCACACGGATTTGATGTATTTGTGTTGGCAAAGGTCTTTTGGTCTGATATCTGGATGTTTCAGTGTTGTCTTATTAATTGCTTAAATGTTCAATGGTAGATGGCAAAGATATCATTAATAACTAGATTCTAGCTAACAAAAATAGATGCTAAAATGTTCATTACATGCATGTGTTGAGTTTCAAGATTGATGGGAAAAAAGGAAACATTGGAATATTTATTTTAAAAAAATACATCTAAATTGATGAAAGTAAATATCTCTGAGGATTGATAGAGTGATCATCTCCGAGGATTGAAAAGAGTTTTCATCTCTGAGGATGTCTGCTATTTAGGATCTTAGACTCCTATTAAAGAGGAATGATTCCAACTTCAGCGAAGCTGATTTGAGTTGCAGGTTAAGTTGATCAGGAAGAGGAACACATCAAGAAATGCTGGAGGGTTTACATTTGTTTGAAGTATTTTTGTGAGAAAATTGAAAGGAACGAGACGGAGAGATAGTGTTAATCATATTTCAACTCTTAATAGTTATTTGTTGAGAATTGTGGACATTGAACCTTGTTTATTGAACTGAAACAAACCAAGGAGAATAGTCACTTGCCATTTTTTTCTGGACATGGAAAAGGAGATGCCTCATTCCAAGGACTTAATAATAGTCATGTTGCACCTCTGGAAAATCTTTATAGAAGACACAATAGCAATATTGAAAAAACCCAAAATAATTCATATCAACAAGGCTGCGCAAGAGTGTTCCCAAGTTCCGTATTAATTTTTCATTTTTATAGTGAAGTGGTATTGTTTATTGGACAGATACAAATCATTACCATTTTTTTAAAGCCCACCCTGGTATATGGCTGGCCATTTTGTCGTGGCCTGCAATACAGATACTCAACTGATTTAAAGTAGACCACAGGTTCCACTGTTTCCCAAAAAGACAAAGGAGGAAATTTATGTTTACACAATCCAAACTATTTCCTACTCACTTTATTTCGCCACAAGTGGCTATAGTCGTGAAAAATAACAATTACGTAAAATTACCTTTTAGTGAGATTCCCTAGATTCAGTCCAATTCTTGGATTCTTTTCATGGAAATATTTGTCTTTTTCATTATAAATATAACAAATAGCAGTTGTTTATGTTGTGATAAAATTTAGGGAAAGTAATTTAGTTCAGCCAGCATGAAGGGAAGGTTCACAATGTACACTGTCACCTGGTGTCTGAAATATGGCTAAAAATGTTGCTTGCCCAGAGCCTCTTTTCAACAGTCAAATAATGGAAAATAGTACAAGACCCCAAATGTTGCTCACGAAGGACATCCTCAATTTCAAACGCACCAAATATCTGGGTGAGTGGTGATGTTTGAATTCAGTCAACTTAATATGTGTTATTTTTACACAAGTTTGCTCACAATGCAGACTGCAAGTCAGGAATGTCATCAATGAAAATCAGACCCATCACACCCCAGCCTTCACATGAATATCAAAACTACAGGCGTATATGTATCCACTGCCTTGACAACTCTGATGGTGCCAGTTGCAGGATATCATTCTGAAGACCTCAAAGGAGAGAAATTTATAAACAAAGGAGTTTCTAGACCGGATATGTTTTGACATAGGAGAGAAGCTGGACACTTGCATTCAGAAAATGGAACTTAATCAAGTGAAACACAGTCAACATCAGAATCTGGACACTCGACAAAACAGAAATCGAAAAGTTATAAATAATGGATAATAAGGGCTCATGATAATTGTATTATTTGATCACACTAATGTGTGTGTGACATGAGAACCATCCAGGTTGAGAATGAACCCTAGCTGAATTTATGTCAGGCTGAGCGAGTATGGCTTGTACACCTATCAATGTCAGGCTGAGCGAGTATGGCTTGTACATCTATCTATGTCTGGCTGAGCGAGTATGGCTTGTACACCTATCTATGTCAGGCTGAGCGAGTATGGCTTGTACACCTATATATGTCAGGCTGAGCGAGTATGGCTTGTACACCTATCTATGTCAGGTTGAGCGAGTATGGCTTGTACACCTATCTATGTCAGGCTGAGCGAGTATGGCTTGTACACCTATCTATGTCAAGCTGAGCGAGTATGGCTTGCACACCTATCTATGTCAGGCTGAGCGAGTATGGCTTGTACACATATCTATGTCAGGCTTCCGCATGATAACCATGTTGTGAGTGCACCTTTGTATCCTGCCTATCCGACTCCCACCATCAATCTCAACTTGTTCCATCTTCTTGCAGGAACTCCCAAGAAGTACTCTGGGTCAGCGGTTAGTTTCCGGATGCATCCGACCATGGGAGGGGTCTATGTTTGCGATCTCTGCGGCAAACCCTTCTCTGGGCTTGGCGACTTCCGCAAGCATGAGCGAACACACACTGGGGAAAGACCATATCAGTGCAAGGCTTGTGGCAAACGCTTTGTAAGGAGCGATCATCTCAAAATACACATGCGAACACACACAGGAGAGAAACCCTATCGGTGTGATATCTGCCTCAAACAGTTCACACAGAAAGGTAACATGGTTAGCCACATGAGGACAGTGCATCACATGACTGAGTCAGAACTCCGAGACTTTCAATATAAGGCTGGGCTCCTGAAGGAGCTGATTCCTCCAGGGGTTCCTCAGGGCCACCCGGGACACTTTGCCCAGCTCCATAGTGATGATCATGAGGACCAGCTTGACAATGATCACGTGGAGGAAGAGGAGGAGGAGGAGGAATATCACCGCTGTGGAATAGAACCTGGGTCACAGATGGAACCACCCCCAAAAGGACAAGAAAATTCGCAAACAGACGTCAAAAAAGAAATGCTTTGATCGCCACTCAATTATTATGTGAACAATGTCTATTACGTCCAATCAACCATATTTACAAGTGCAGGATAAGAACTGTCATTTTGGACTGTAACTTTGAGAACTGTGTTATATGTTATTTACTCTTGCCAAGGCTTGCTGCTCTTTTATCTGAGACATGTGAACACCAACCTTTTATAGTCAGATTTTTATAATCATTGTACATATATATATTCATATATATAATGTGATGAGGACATGAATTGATTTTGGTTCTACAGTCCACAGAATTATTTATTTATTTATTTATTTATTTATTTATTGACCAGTATTTGTATATTGATTTGTTTATGTGATGGCAATGAATTTTTAAAATTGGTATAAAGATAGTAAAGATAAAGTGCTGAGATAGATAAAACAATATAAGAAAGAATATTTCTCTTTAAGATTGCTTTTCCACCTCTAATTTACACCAATTGCTTTCAATGCTTTGTAGTATATACAAGTCAGGTGTTTTAGTTCACATATTCCTGCTTATTGTTAAATTTACAACAAATAAAAGCATCATGTCCTAGAATATATGGCACAGTAATACAAATTAAAGATCAATACCAGTCGAATTGAAGAAATCTTGTAAAAAAAATAACCAATTAAGAAATTCTTCAACCCATATTTTGTTACCACGAACTAAGTATTTTGAATCTGTTAAACATCTATATTTGATTGTTGAATAAAGAAAAAAGTTATGCTGCTTATTCAGTTAATTTCTTGAATTGGATTGAATTGAGCTCATTTCTTATTGAAGAATCCCAGGAGATCTCTAAATGTATGTATAAACTCCAGTGTAAAAGATTGACACAATCATGTTTCAGCTGTCACTATGACGGAAGCATTGTTCAAAAAGAAAAATACCTTTGCCATTACTGTTTTAACTCATTTCTGCACAAAGCAGATTGCTTGAGGCACCAGCAGATAAACACAGGAGAGAGGTGACATGTGTGACATATGTGACATATGTGGCAAGGGCTTTCGTCAGAACAGTCACCTCACTCACCTCACAAGGTACACACAGGAGAGAAGCCTCACAAGTGTGACATGTGGCAAGAACTCTCATCAGATTACTCACCTCACAGGTACACAGGAGAGAAGCCATATATGTTTGTCCAGCTTGTAGTTAAGATTCAGAAGACAAAAGAATATGTTGAAAACATTTGGGAACCTGCCACAACCATCATTGAGAAAGATTGCATTGCAAAAGATAATTGAAAGAATGAAAGGGATTACAACTCATTTGCAGATTATGTGAACATGTATACTAACAAGGTGAATGAAGAAAGCCGATTAGATGATTAACTCCAATCTAAACCATTTAATTTTTATTTTATTTTTCCAAATTTATCTAGCAGTGAATATCGACATCTTAAGCTGATTCATCTGTGTGTGTGAAAATATTGACCAAAGTGATAATGAAAGAGAGGCCCATGAAGATAACTAACGTGTTTGTGGTTGTCTTTGCAGCTCTGGTATGTCCTCAGGGCGCGGAGGTAACCAAGCAAGGTAATCTGAAACCCAGCGGATCAACATACTGCAAACTTTACAACTGCTCTTTATGTGGGAAAACATTCAAGTCAAAAAGTGACCTTGGTCGACACCAGATGATACACACAGGAGAGAAGCCATTTGCCTGTCATATTTGTGGCAAAAGATTTAATCGAGCAGGAAATCTTAAATATCATAAGGCCACACATTCTGTCATGTGAAGAGGACACTTAAAGCTTTTAACCCATGACCATTTCCCACCAGATATGTGTAATTCTCTCAGTAGAGACCAAAGGCAGCACAATGAGAGAGAGAAATGTACCAGCATGTTTCAAAACTGCCATTGATATTGAGTGTGATTGACTGTGATCTGATACACTAGGTAAAGTAGATCTGTGTCCAGAATGTCCTTTAACTGTGTTTTTCATGAAAGGAATTGACCAAGTTATACATATGTATTTTGCAGAGATGATATCGTTGATGAGGTACGGGTATATCACTGACCACTCTGCGTTGAAAAAGGATACGGAAGGATCATTTAGACCAACAAAACCCAAAAAATTTTCTTGTGATCATTGCGGGAAAGCTTTCCCTGCCCGCCGCGACCTGGGACGACATGTCATGATTCACACTGGAGAGAAGCCTTTCGCTTGTGCTTTATGTGGAAAACGTTTCAATAGAGCAGGGAATCTGAAATACCATGAGGCCACACACTTACAAGGATGACGCCATTAAGTCTGCAGACCTTCTTGGTATGAAATCATATATTCAACAAGATTGTGGTATTATTTCAAACTTTCACTATTCCTGGCCCTGATGAGAGGTTAAAAAAATTGTGGATTGAGAATTCTATGATCACACAACTGTATATTATATACATCTTTTGAGTGATAATATAAACAGTATCTTATGAACTCATTGGGTATTAATATAAGCATGGGTTAGATTGCAATCGTCCTCAGAGTTGTTGTTTTAAATAGGCTGTTCAGAAATAATGTGATTTATAAATATATTTTGCAGACATCATAGCAATGATGAGGTACGGCTATCTTAATAACCAGCCCACTTTGGATATGCATGCAGGATATTCCACATTTGGATCAGTCAGACCCAAGAAATTTGCTTGTGATAAATGCGACAAGACCTTTTCTGTGCGCAGAGACCTTGAAAGACACATAATGATACACACAGGAGAGAAGCCTTTTCAATGCTCCATTTGTGGAAAAAGGACAAATAGGAAGTGCAATCTCAAAAATCACATGTTGACACACAATAAATGAAAAAAAAAATCATTTTTCACACTCTGACATTAAGGGTATTAGGGCACTGGCCCCATCAGGCAGGCCAGTGAATAAAAAATGTTGCTGTCTTGAAATTGAAGTAAGAAGGCTGAATATTTGATAATGAAAAATATATATCAGCAAAGCAGCTACACTATTATTTTGGCTGGAAATGATGTGAGTGCCACTATTTAATTGCCATTGAAATTTTTTATTGTGCAATGATGGATCCCTATCACACATGTTCATGAGAGTGATCAAAATGGCAACCAGACATGAAATGGTAGCGTGCTGTATTCACACATATTTGAGACAGCCAGAAACTGTATTCTTATCTTGTATTTGATACTGGCCCATCAGCCCCATCAGACAATAAAAAGACTGTGGGTCATCAGGCAAGGGTTGGTGTCGAGGTTTGTTTACATGCAACAAATGAGGGGAATTGTTTTTTAAAAATTTGTATGTGAATTCAATACATAACATTGTTCCAATAAGTGTTGAATGATCCTGAAATAAAAACAATGAAATTTATGGCATGATTGTTTTGAACTTCCCCATTTGTAAGCAGGAATACTAAGAAAGAGAATGATATAATGCAGTTTGAAAAAATCAAGATAGTGACATAATGATCATAAAATTGTGAAAGGAACTCATTTGACGAAATAAAGCTGTTCAATATAATTTTTTAACAATAGATTTGTCCTTAAATTGAAATAAATCGTACAGTAAAATGCAACTCAGGCTTAATGCTTAAGTATAACCAATTGAGCTTAGGTAATTAATCAATTAATCCCTGATCTATCAGATTTTGATTTTAAAAACAAAACAAAAACCAAAAAAATCAGAGCCACTGCAAAAAAAATTATCTTTTCAACCATTTAAAAATCTTCCCATATTTCTATACATAAGTACAAGAAGAGAAAAGAGCCATCTACAAGAGGAAGAATTCTGCCTTGCTTAGAGCTTAAGATATTATCTGATATAAATCTCACCACTTTATTTATTTCTAAGTGCTCTTCATGCTGTCTTTCCAGGCATGACCACATGGTTGAGTGTAGAAGACTTGCAGAACTGGATTGGGGGACACCCAGATTCCAAAGCCAAAACCCGCAAGAGAGCGCCCCCTGTTAAGGGCCCACATATCTGTCAATACTGTGGTAAACAGTTTGGAGTTGCTCGAGATAAAAATCGCCACGAGATGATACACACAGGGGAGAGGCCTTTCAAGTGTGGAGTCTGTGGCAAATGCTTCAACCGTGACAGCCATCTGAACATTCACCTGCGATCCCACACCGGAGAGAAGCCTTACCAGTGTAAACTTTGCAGCAAGTCGTTTGTGCAGAAATGCAACCTTAACGCTCACATGAAATCTTACCACACACCACAGGTCTATTTCAACCAATCAGCCTCCATGTTCACATCAAAGGGACAAGTTTTGCCAGACATGACACAACACAATATAAGCAACACTAGCCAAAATGTAATTAATGATAAAGAAAACAGTTAATACTAAAACATTGTATTGAATGACGTGCTGCGAAAGAATAAAAATCTGAACTTACTAAAACACAAAGCATGTACATAGATACATTGACAAATTTTGTGAGATTTTTGACATGTTCTTGAGGAATCTTGTAAAAGTGAATGCTAACCCATGGCTAAATGTAAACACTCCCTTTGTTAGGCATCTTGTCTGAAGGAACTGTATATCATGGTATCCTGGAAAGGCAATCCAAAGATCCCAGCTTCTGATGGCCAATTATTGCTGATAGGTCATTCAAGGTCTGTCATTGGGCTGATCTGGGCTTGTCCTTTTGGACCATTGGAGGGGATGTATGGCAGTGGAATAATGGGGTGTTCCTTAAGGAGGATGAGACGGGGCAAAAAATAATATTATGACAATATTTCTATATATATTGACAGGTTTATGCTATAAACAAACTATAATTTGTCAATTTCTAAAAGCTTATATCTTGAAGCATATTTAACTTATTGTTTCGTTGCGAAAAGTGCTTGTCACACATTGTAGTAATCAGTTATGTAATAATATACTGACTGTGATGGCCAATTTAAAATCAGTGTCTTGATACACAATAGATTGCACCTTAATTTCAGTTTTAATGTATATTTTGGCTTGGGAACAATTCAGTGCATTTCACATTATCAGTTGTGCTTATGTAATAATACAATAAAGATCTGTTTGTACAAAGTTGCAAATGTTGATTTTTGGAACTAAAATTTATTAGCTGTAAATTAAAGAAGTCAGATTATCATTAAAACATACTTAATATATTTACAGAACTCCCACCTCATCAATTTCAAGCACGGAATTCTGAGATGAAAAACATACTGGCTCAACAAATTGAGCAAGTTCAGTGGGGGCCGAATGCTTACAAGAGACACGCATGCAATCTGTGTCTGAAGGAATTTACACGCATCGCCGATTACAAGCGTCACATGATGATTCACACAGGAGAGAAGCCGTACAAGTGTGACATTTGTGGCAAAGCCTTCAACAGGAAATTTACACTCAAAAAACATAAAATTCAACATTTCCCTGCAAGTGCTTTGCACACGTGAGCCACATCTTGTGGGTTATATTTTTTCTGCATCTGTAATTTATGAGATGACCTCAGCAGCCTGAGATCTCCCAAAGAGACAATCACATTAATAAAGGAACCTTATTAGAAATGCAGTGCCCATTTGAAGAATGCTATCCATTGTTTACTTTAGATTCTTGTTTGACTATTGTTTAGATAACTAAACAAAAAAAAGAAATATTTTAGAGGAAAAATATGTTTGAATCTGCAATTTATGAAAGGTCTGGTTGCAGCTTGTCTAAAGGAAAATTGTTTTACTTTGTTTGAACCTTATTAGCAAGCCACCAAATGGGCAGAATTAAATGAGTCACTGTGGATAAGGGATTAAAAAGGCTGATAAACAAATAAAAAAGTTGTTTTCAAGATAGGAGAAAACAACCATACTGTAATTCAAATCAGCAGACATGATTTTAGTATTTGGTTCTTTGCATTAATCAAATGCCATCAGAATCAGGTTTGATCATTGATTCAATTTTGTGATTGGTTTGCTTTCATTGTCCAGACATCTTGTATTCCCTTTGTTTACACAATCTCTTGGTGTATTTCCAGAGACTCAGATGGCTCATGCTGGCTATTTTCCCATAGCAACAGATGAAACCATGGCAACCACAAAGACAATGAACACCTCATTTGTTGTACCAAATAATAGCAATCCAAGATTTAAGGACACGACAACTGTGCATGGGATGTGTCCACAAGCCATGAAAAATATTGAAGCAACAAAGCCCTTTTCCTGCGAGTTTTGTGGGAAACACTTTAGTCGGAAAAGCAACCGAGCAATCCACGTAAGGCAACACACAGGAGAAAAACCTTACACATGTGTCATATGTGGCAAACAATTTGCTCAAATGACCAACTGGAAAGTACACTTGCAAAACAAACATGACATTGATTATAAAATGTACATGACACACGAGAATAAGCAACATGTTGGAAAAGACAACACCAAGTGATGAAGACAGTCAACAGGGTCAACCTGAAAGTTAAATCTTAGTGCAATAAACTGTGAATCTCCAAAGCATTGTGAAGTCCACTGTAAACATGTCCAAACTGTATGCATCTGAACCTTCAGTCAATAATCCAGTCGGATCCTTGTGAGATGATTATGGTCTATTCTACCAAAACAAACATAAATAAAATGAACTTGAAGATGGAGGTTTTGTTGTATAGATTGGTGGTACTGAAATCAGGTCATTTCAATGACCTTCCTAAATTGTCAAGCCAGTTGAATTTGAGTTAACTGCCATTGCTTCTGCATAACCCATGACAATGTCATTTTATTCTAATTGAAGTCATTTCATTTTGATTAAAGGGATTTCTTCCATGCTGATGTCAATTAACATTCTGGAAAAATAGTTAAATTAACATTTATATATTTTTTTAAAACGTTTTTTTTTGTCCCAATCTAGGACACCTGTGATCTGTTGGATAATATTTCCAAGATAATCTTTAAGCTTTGAATATTGGAGAAATAAATTTCCATTAACAAAAACTTTTGTGGATGTCTTTTCAGATATCAGATCACATGTTAGGTATGGCCATTTTCGTCACGGGAATAAACATCAGTGTGAGCTATGCGGCAAAAGTTTCCGGGAATCGTCAAACTTGAGGAAGCATATCATGATCCACACAGGAGAGAAACCTTTTCAGTGTAGCATATGTCAGAAACAATTTAACAGGAACAACAACATGAAGGTTCACATGAGAACACACACAGGGGAGAAGCCATTCCAGTGCCTGGTCTGTGGGAAGCAGCTGACATCAAGAGACGGCCTCAAACATCATCTCGCATCCATACACCCGGAATTTGTGCTAAATCAATAAACCATTGAACTTCTAATCTTGAAAGCTGACTTAGTTACATGCAGAAGAGCAACATGAAGGCACACCTCAAGAGACACACCGGAGAGAAGCCCTATAAGTGTGCCCGCTGTGACAAGAAATCAATAAACCATTGAACATCAGATCTTGAAAGCTGACTTAGTTACATGCAGAAGAGCAACATGAAGGCACACCTCAAGAGACACACCGGAGAGAAGCCCTATGAGTGTGCCCGCTGTGACAAGAAATCAATAAACCATTGAACTTCTAATCTTGAAAGCTGACTTAGTTTCACGCAGAAGAGCAACATGAAGGCACACCTCAAGAGACACACCGGAGAGAAGCCCTATGAGTGCGCCCACTGTGACAAGAAATCAATAAACCATTGAACATCAGATCTTGAAAGCTGACTTAGTTTAAAAGGAAATATTTTCACTGGTAAAGTTTTGCCCTTTGAACGATCTTTTGAAGATTTGAACTTAATGCTCATGAAAATAATTCTCAGGATATCTATATATTGTCCTCCAGAATTGCTTCATATTGGTTTGTGACTAAAATAGGGGCAATTTACAGTTCTAAAGTCCTGAACATATATCAGGGCATGTTGTACAGTAAATGTATGCAGAATTTCTTGATGATTTTACTGAAACGATTCATTACAAAACCCTTGACATTATTGGACCTTTATAAATCATGATTTCTTGAATCCTTAAAGCAATATCCTCACCAATTTTGGCTTACTCTTTTCAGATTTACATATGGGCCCCTTTATAAACTTTGGATTAGGTGAGCTGAAACATGAGTGTAAAGTGTGTGGCAAGCACATCACCGACCCCTCCAACCTGAAACGCCACATGATGATACATACAGGAGAGAGACCATACGAATGCCACGTGTGTCATAAACGATTCAACAGGAACGCACACCTGATGCGCCACCTTCACACACACAGTGGACTCAATCAGTTACAATGTTCTTATTGCGGCAAGAAGTTTGCAATGAAAGAAGAATTGGCATCTCACATTGTTTCTTCACATGATTCCGCTCATATGGTTGTTTAACATGAAAAGTGCTTAATGCAGAAAATTGGTAGTGGTTTACAGGCCAAGTTATGATATGACCAGATTGAGATACATAAGGATTTTTGAGATTCAAGGATCATCGTGATCACATAAGCTGCATTTAAAATCCAACAAATCAGCAACCGTCAACATTTTTGACTTACCCGGTAAATGCAAACTGATGAGACAAGGATAGAAACTTATTTAATTAAGTCTAGAGATAAGAACTCTTTCATGATGGGCTGAAGCAAAGTTTCGTGTGAGCAGTGAAAATAGTTCCTCCAAACTAGTTATATAGGTTCCTTATAAAGGTTCCTTATAAAGTTTCTTAAACAGGAATCAGGGTCAATAAAGTCATATTATTTAAATCAAAGACTGCATGATTATAAAGGTGTTGTACAATAAATAAAATGGTAAAGGTGATTTTGTTCAAAGAAGATATTGTTTTTATTTTACTTTTCACATACAATTTAATATACATGTTTAATGACCAACATATACCGGTACATATAATTTTTCTTAAATTATCAAATGAGAGTTTCACATCAACCAATCCTGAAATCAAGATGAACCAGACTTGGCCAGTTCCATAATAACAAAACAATTTTTTTGTTGACCCTCAAATGCTTTAAAGATTAATTGTACATTGATTAGAAAAAATATCACTGCTTGTTTCCATATGTTACCAAGCAAAATAAAAAATATCTGTCCTGCAGCTGATAATGCAAAGAATTTCCAGAATGGACACATTTTTTTTTTATTAGAGTTTAATTATCATGGTGATAAGAAGTTACATGTTCATACATTATTTCAAGCAAGAATGAAGAGATTGCCTGGAAATATCTTGTATTAAATATAAATAGATTGCCTGGTAAACATCTTATATTAAAGGTATATAAAGCCAACTCCTTTGTCATTGTCACAATGTGAAGCAAACCGGAAGTAGTCAAGTTGCGACCACAGTGTTGGAACATGATTTTTTTCTTCATTTTTGTGAATGTTAATTTATCACAGTATAAAGAGGGGCACACATCATGGCATAATTGGAGTTAAATTACCAGTTTATTCCAATAGAATTCCCACGACAAATGGTTTAAAATATGAAAGATTTATGGGGGAAAACATCGGCAAACAATGGTAATTGCCAAACCCGAGCTCTTTATGGGTCAAGTACCTTAAGAAAGTTTAACCTTCACAATGGAATATAGTATTATTCTAGCTTACACTTGTTCTAATAACAGTGAAGGTAAAACATGAAATAAGTGACATACAGCATCCCAAGCAGGTCGTTCCTACGTTCGTCTTGTCAATATGAGTAGTTCAAGATATATCTGGTTCAAGTATCGGTACAGCTATTGGTTATCGCAAGCAAAGTTATCATTAACCACTCACAGGAAGGCTGGAGTGGTGATTTGTTTCACTTGAACATTGACACCTTAGATTTCTCTCATATGCTTAATCATCTTGAAAGTCTACTTGAAGAATTATTAATGCCACCACAGTATAATGTGTTCAAATCATTTAGATAGATTTTCTAAAGCGTCTTAAATTTGCTTTCTTTACAGGCTACCTGTCAGGTATTGGTTCAGATCTTTTGAGGGCAAGATGGGCTTGGCCTGAACATAGGGACAAACAGTATGTGTGTAATTTGTGCAGGAAACCCTTTGTGAGGGTAGCAGACTACAAGAGACACATGATGATACACACAGGAGAGAAGCCTTTTGAGTGCAATATATGCAGGCAGAAATTCAACAGGAAGAGCCACATGAAGCGTCACGTGGAGAGAGTGCATGTGGATAAAGTGCATATCTCTGCATCTCTTTTTGACTGCCATTTTTGTGGGGAAGCCTTCACAGACACAGCTGCCCTCAATTCACACATGCAACTTCATGTCTGATCACTTACCACATACTTGAAGAGATATGAAAAGGTACTTTGTCCTATGAAAAACTATACATAAAAAATTGGATTTCTTGGTCGCCAGAAAAAAGTTGGGTCAGGCAAAGCAAAAATGATCTTTGGCTGGTCAACTATTATGTTGAGATTCATAAGATTAGATGCATATTTCGGTCACTGTTCACCCTCTGTTTAAGAACACAGCATGTTGGATATAGAGATTTGTGTACTATATTTGCTGTAACTGTCTTTCCAGATGCATGGAACAGACCAGCAAATGAATGGGCAAGATACAGTTCTTCTTGTGATGTGTGCGGCAAAACTTTTGCCACTCCAGGAAGTATGAAACAACATCTCAAAATCCACACAGGAGAAAGGCCATATGCATGTGATGTGTGCGGCAAGACATTTTATCGCAGCAACAACCTCAAAGTTCACCGCCGGGTACATACTGGAGAGAAACCATTTGCCTGCAAGATCTGTGGCCAGGAGTTTATTGTGAAAAGTCATCTGAAAGTACACATCATTAAAAAACATCCTGATCTTTGACTCAACACAATGATAAAATCTACGTGTCTCCTCCATACTCTGATGAAGAAATTAAATTTAAGACTGAAGACTTTGGGTCACCTCCAGGAACACAGCAAAAATAGCAATCAAAAACAATCATCATTGGCATGGGACAAAAGATAGATCTGAACATTGTGTTCAAGATAATTTGGCATTAAATGTCTTTATTTTTCATACCTAATTACCAAAATTAGCTTGTAACTTCATGTGATGCTTGTTTTCTGGTCCTGCTCTGCTATGGTGGCATTTGTCATCAGGTTCCTTTATGTGGACTTCTAGAATTTTAAAACACTGGGAATTGTTTAGAACCCAATATATAGAAGAGTCTTATCCTATTCAGAATAAAGCTTTACTTTTGCTCAATCCAAGTTGTGCTGTTTGGTTACCTATGTGTTAGACACCAGGCATTTTACGAATCTCTCACTGTTGTCACACCAGAATTATTTAAGAATTATAGAATTACATGAGCTTGGAACTTGATAAGGCCGCTTTATGAATCAATTTTGGGGTCTCATTCTGTCCTGTCGGTGAACTAGCCACAAAGTAAAACCCCCTGGGGAGTGTCAAGTAAGGATATTTTAATATCTCTCTGCCCTGTCGATTATATTAACAGAGTTGCATTTTTTATATTGTTTAAAGCCATTTTGTGGTATAATATAGTATAGAGAGCCATAGTCATCAAAGTGACTTTAGGATTTGACTATTAACACTTGACAATCCTCCCCTATTTTCATTAATTTGAGAGCTCTGCAGGTAGTGATGTATGCATGTTTGTTCTAGTTTGTGTCATGTGGTGTTGCTGCTCTTCTCCCGATTACTGCATATGCGTCTTCTATTCTTCTTATGTTGCAGGTGGCAGATCATGGAGACAGGACTACCCCTCTTCTCCTCCAGTGCTGAAGTCTGGCAACCGACACATGTGCACAGTCTGCGGCAAAGTTATGCTGGATCCGTCCAATATGCGGCGCCACTATATGACTCACACAGGAGAGAAACCCTTTAAGTGTCACTTGTGCCACAGAAGTTTTTCTCGTGCGGAAAATTTAAAAACGCACACGCGAACACACACTGGAGAGAAGCCTTTCAAATGTCTTATTTGTCAGAAAAATTTTATTTCTAAGGCTAATCTGAGGGTTCACAAGTGTTCTGCATAGACAGACATAAGGTCCTTGAGTCCGAGCTTCACTACAACTTGGAAATGCAGACAACAAACATTTGCTTCTCACAGTATTGATACAGTTGAAATCAGCTGATTCTTAATATATGTCTCTCATTACAAAACCTGTAAATAGAAATCTATATTGAAGATGTTCTACTTTTCAACGGCTTGACAGTGAGCTTACCACAGGCTCATAGAGTAAGCACAGTAATCTTAAACATTTTCTAGATCTAGTTATCAATTTGAAATATTTCATATATAAGGAAAATTGTCAAAAATCTGTTCACAGAGGAGATTCTATTTGCCAAAAACATAGGGCCATCTTCTACTATGCAAAAAGTAAAGTTTTTAAAAAATAATAATGAATAAAACGTAAGAGTTTTCAAAATGGCTGTGTTCACTTTATTTGCAGAAGAGACTGGAGATGTTGGATTTCCATGTGACGTATGCGGGAAGGTTTTCACACAAGTGACCTATTTAAACAAGCACATGAAGTGGCACTCAGATGACCGACCCTTCTCTTGCCATGTCTGTGACAAGAGCTTTAAAATGAGCAGTCACTTGAAGAGCCACGCTGTCTTACACACTGGGGAGAGGCCATTTAAGTGCACTCAGTGCGACATGTGTTTCACGCAGAAGAGCAACATGAAGGCACACCTCAAGATACACACCGGAGAGAAGCCTTACGAGTGTGCCCACTGTGACAAGAAATTCCACAACAGCAGTGCTCTCAAATATCACAAAATTACTCACACAGGAGAGAAACCTTTTGAGTGTAACCTGTGTGGCAAGTGGTTCAAACGTAGCTACTCCCTGCTAGTGCACACGCGTACACACACCGGTGATAAACCCTACGTGTGTGATTTCTGCGGCATGAAGTTTGCTCAGAGTTGCTACTTGAAAACTCATGTGAGCAAGAAGCATAAAAATGTTCAGAAAGCAAAAAGTGGCTCCACCTAGGATCCAAGTCCTTCTGAGGAATATTTTCAATACTGTATGAAAATAATATATAATAATAATAATAATATAATAATAATGATTTATATAGCGCTATATCAGACTAAGTCTGCTCAAAGATGAGATGAGAATATTTAATGAGAATATTTAAAACAGTTAAACTCATAATTATCTCTCACTAAAACATTTTATAAATTAAAGATATATCTCCATTGAAAACATCAATTTATCTGGTGATACTTTCTGAGATCTTAATCATTTATTGATAGCATATTTTAAATTGTAGGAAAAAGATTTAAAACAATAAACAAAATACAAACAGACTTGAAGATTGTTTTAATCATCAGCCTTTTATTATTTTTCAGCCAGTGTTATGACAAGTCATAACAATGTTGATAAATTACAATGTAATAGGAATTAAACATTGTCAGGGATACTCCAGACGCAAAGAAAGAAGTGGGCAGTAATGAGAAACAAAAGCTTTTTTCTTGGCCTTAATCTTAATTGCAGTATAAATGAAAAATGTATGAACCCAAAATATAAATAGTTTGTGTGCTAATTCATTAATAATAATACATAATGTGTGATTTTATACATGTACATTTGCCATGCTGTATTTGAAAATTAAGACAAATAAAATTGTCCCCTTGTAATCAATCCTCTTGTATCCTGGTCAGTTCAATCAAATGCATAATCCATGCAGCATAGATTACATATGAGATGGCCAAGATAAAAAAAACTGGAAATAAAAACAAACTTGTTTCTTGATACTGGAGTTTGTATTTCAAGCAATGCATCACACACAAAAATGCAACTGTCCTACTGCAACAAAGGTTTGGATAAGCCAAGATTTTCACACAGCATTAACTGTTCTTGCACCATACACTAGTATATTTTGATGACACCGGACTACATGGCCATGCAAGTATTTGACAAGAACTCATGAAGAACGACAGGTGATGCTGATGCTTACTCCAACATGTACACTTGCTTTCTTCTTGAGAGAAATGATTTATGGTGGGGAATTGTGTACTCGTGTAACACAGAATGTGAATTATGTTTTTGAAAACCAAGCTGAATAATTAATGTATTCAGCCTTTAACATATGAGCATATCAGTCACATTTTTTTCAATCTGGCTTGTTCTATTCATTGCAGTAACACCACAGCCGTGGCTCGGTTCCATTTCTTCCCCGTGCCCGGTGTCTGCTCCGAGCAGCCTCCCCATGGTAGTGATGGGTTCTCAGAGCTTCCCCACATTAATATCAGGCACACAGCCGGCACTAGGTGGTAGCATGCCAGACTCTCCGGTCATGCCGGTGCGACCCATTGTAGTGGGCACCCAGTCCAGGATAACCAGATTCCCCCAAGTCACGTGCCATGGTTTGTCAGAAACCAGTAACACTCAGCAATTGCCAGGCAACTTTGAACATACAAATGTTTGTGAAAAACCATTAATGTCATTTTCATCATCAAGAGTATCTAATCTTCAACACATTCAACTGAAACCAACTGATGGTGATGGCTTGAAGCCCAGTCATAGAACCAATAGCAACAGGACAGTTAGATGATCGTGATGAACAAGAAAAGGGCACTGAAGTACCACCAGGAAAGATAGATATAATAAACATCTCTAATGAAAGCTTTAAACAAATAAAGAACAAAAAACAACAAAAAAGCATCAAAATGGGCATTTAATCTGTGGAAAACTTGGCAGGATGCCAATAGTGCACTGGAATTACTCTCTATGAATGCAACCGAGTTGAACTGCTATCTGTGTAGATTTGTGAAGGAATTGATGAGAAGGGATGGCCGAGATTATCCTCCAGGTACCATATACTTGGTGCTTTGCAGAGTGTCACGATTCATGAAAGAAAATGGAGTGTGTGATAAAGACTTCATGACAAACGATCGACGGTTTGCACAATTCAGGAAAGCACTGGAAGAGAAGATGGCCGCGGTGAAAACACCGACTCAGGACACTCACAAGAAAGACATGTTGATGGGCGAGCAGGAGGAGGAGCTGTGGGAACGAGGTGAACTCGGCGGTCACAGCTCGCAGTCTCTGACTAACACTGTGCTCCTCTATAACCGCAAACTCTTTGGTATCAGACTTGCGGACGGAGTCACGAGTAACATGTTATTCCAGAAGTGATGATGCGGATAAGTGCATTGTGTCTCTCTATCAAAAGTACCTCCATGCAGTAGGAGATGGTGTTTTCTATAAGCGCCCCCTGTCATCGCCTGCGGAGGACAGGGGTTTTAGAAGCGGGGGTGTTTATTATGGCAAACAGTCTGTGGGCACCAATAAACTCTCAAGCTCCATCAAGGACATGTGCACCCGAGCGGGACTGAATGGAAGCTATAACAATCAGAGCGTGAAGCAGGTCATGGGTGTGCACAACATGCTGGACAGCAATGATCAAGTGATGGTCGTCAAGTACGTGCAGGGTGAAGGTGTGACTACGCTGCCCATATCCAGCACCGAACTCAAACTCATACCACTGCCATCTCCACAGCAGAGTATGCCAAGAGAAATATTACCAGAAGTATCTCCAAAATTGGAGACCGCAACCTTGCCTGGATCTCAGAGATAACTTGTATTTTCTGTGGTTTAAAAAAATATTGGATTTCAATGACTTTTTGGTCCATTTGCATCATTTACGACATTAAAAAGGAAAAATAAATATGCCAACATCTTGATTACTGACTATATTTCTGTTAAGACAATTCACAAAGCTCTATTCTAGCCACTCAAAAAACATATGGATAGGAATTATGTCAAAATTCCACTGAAATGTGTTTTATAAGTACTGTATATTTGAATGTATAAAAAAAAGTTGGCATATATCAGAAAGATTATCACCTGTGTGATATTAAAGTGGTATTCCAGAAGTAATAAGTAAACAATATGCAAAATTGCAATTGCAAAATCCACAGCCTCAAACTTATTTTGTTCATGTTTTTTATACTTTCATATCTTGGAATGTTCCAGGAATAATGTTTCTGACATTATGCAGCCATTGAAAGATACTTTGAACTAAATTTGACAAGTGTGTCCCCTTTAAAGACTAACAGAACTATCATTTCATCCTTGTTGGTAGCCCTTTTCAAACCATCCAGTTGTTGACCTAAGACCCCCTTGTATTTTCATGTATTTTACTCCAAAAATCTGACATTGCCCTATTGCCCAGTCGACAATTCAGAGTCTGACCTTCTACACTTGATGTACAATGAAGCCAATAAAAATCCAAGAAGAAATGAATTCAGGCCATTGGCATGGGGGTGGAGCAGGGGGCCTTGATATTTAACTGTCTTGGAATTAGATCAGACAGCTGGGTGCAAGTGCACTTAACAGACTGCAGCACAGAGTACAAGAGCTAGGTCATTAGGTCAGATATCAACCAGTGCAATCTATATAATATTAAGTAATGTGGCTTTAGTGATGTATACTTTTGATATTAACATCACAGATTATTACAGTACCTTTTGTGACATTTGCCACAAGGTGTCTAGTTGATCTAGATTTAAAGGTTTTGTATGAGTGTTTATCGTGTGTTTTGCTCGTCCCAGATGTCATCTCTAATCACTGTGTCTTTCCAGGAATGCCGTGGGGGACTGTTCTCCATGAAGGACAAGTTGTGCATGAGTGTCACTTCTGTGGCAGCTACATCAAAGAACTGGCCAATCTCAAACGCCACATCACGCGCCACACAGGAGAGAAACGCTATAAATGTCAAACGTGCCACAAAGTATTCAACCGCAGCGACGTCCTCAAGCGCCACATGAAGTTACACACAGGAGAGAAGCCATTTGGTTGCCACATCTGTGGTAAAAACTTCACCACAAAAGGCAACAGAGATGCCCATATGTGGACACATAAAGCATGATTATTTTAACAGTCAACAAATGTTTCAGGATATCATGATTTAAAAAAAAATAGGGGAAACAGAAATATAGAAGGAATAACCATTACAAAAAGGCAAATAAAACTTTAAATTATACAGATGCAAAAAAATATGTATATCATCTACTGATTGACCGGGAGTCATTTTTGTTGACAAATTATGAGAAAGGGAGGATTTTTTAAACAGAAATTCAGCTGTGCCTTGAAGAATTTAATGTCTTTATTTTTTATTATTTCTTAGAAGCAACACACATGCTTTGCAGCCATATACTTTAACAATCACAAACTAATAAAAAAAAATATTTTGTGTGATCTAATCTTAGATATGAGATTACTTCACATTCAGTCAAGATGCCCACTTAAAGTGTGACATGGCCACACACAGGAGAGACTTGCAGGTCATACTTGTAAATAATAAAGGCATTAAAATGAAGCAAATATTTCATGAGAGAGAAACAAATCAACTCACTCTGCGGGATATTTGATAAGTAGAAGCATCCGTGTTACATGTGGAGCACCACTTTTGCTTGTTTAAATTTCAAAAGGGAAATTTAGAGCTTGTCCAGTAGAATGGCAAGATTAATAGATGTTTCCACCAATGAACCCAAAAGAATAAAAAATGCCAGATGTTTTTTTTTTTCCTTTTTCTTTTATATAAATAAAAATGTAATATTAGTAAATATAATCTTCATCTTTATTTCTTATTCACTCTTCTGAATTAAGTACAAGAGGATTCCCATAAACAGAGATACAAAGCTTTTATGTAGTTCATTACATTTAGAGGAGAATATTAAAGTGATTGTTGGATCTTGGACACCAAGTAGATATATGTGCCATTTTGTTCGTTATTTGTGGCTTTCTGTATTGGTAGCATAACTTGGAGACATACTTCATGTCCTTGGCTATTACAAAATGCACTACTTTTGAGATCTGTCTATTTTGGTGTCATTTCAGACATGCTGTCTCCTTTTCAAATCCTGCATCACCCAACATCCTCCATTTGGAATCGATATATGAGAGCTCCGCCAGGAACAGCTGCAGGGTCTGCTATCACTTTCAATTGTAATATCTGCAATAAAGTCTGTGGGACTAAGTCGAATTTGAACCGCCACATGAGGACCCACACAGGAGAGAAGCCATTCTGTTGCAATATATGTGGCGCCACCTTCAGTCTTGGCACCAACCTCAAGATACATCTGCGGATTCACACAGGAGAGATGCCCTACAAATGTGAGATTTGTGAGAAAAAGTTCCGCCACAGCAGTAACATGAAGGCCCATGTCAGAATGGTGCACCACAAAGAACCTGAACAGATGGAAGCTCTCTGTCCGAGGAAACCAGAGTAGTCTGAAGGTCTCTGTCCAAGGAAAACCAGAGTGGTTGGAAGCTCTCTGTCAGGAGAAGCCAGAGTGGTTGGAAGCTCTCTGTCAGGAGAAGCCAGAGTAGTTGGAAGCTCTCTGTCAGGAGAAGCCAGAGTAGTTGGAAGCTCTCTGTCAGAAGAACTACAGTAGGTGGAACTATCTTTGTCAGAAGGATCAATGGTGGTTGGAATGTCTCTATCAGAGTGGTATATCATTAAGAACCATTGCAGTTGGAAAGAGTCGGCAATAATATGATCAGCTAGAGTTTCAGGCTCAAGATCATGAGCAATTCCTGCTGTCTGTACTGCAGTTGTATTGGACCATTTTTTCTCTCATCCCCTGATGTAATCAGGCTGAGGGTATTGCAGTACTCCTGGCGTGGGTATGTATGTATGTCTGTATGTATGTCTGTCTGTAGCGAACATCCTTGTCATCGCGATAACTCAAGAACAAATGATGGCAGCTTCATGAAACTTGACACACATAAGCATCTGGTGAAAACCTGGATGGCGACCTTGACCTATTTATCAAGGTCACAGGGACAATTATGTGAAATCCCAAGAATCGCAATAACTCAAGAACAAATGATGGCAGCTTTATGATATTTGACACACATAAGCATCTGTTGAAGACCTCAGAATTTTTTCTATGAAAAATGACCTTCACCTACTTCTCAAGGTCACAGGTACAATTATGTGAAATCCCTATCATTGCTATAACTCGAGAATGAATGATGGCAGCTTTATGAGACTTGACACACATAAGCATCTGTTGAAGACCTCAGACATTTTTGTATGGAACATGACCTTTACCTACTTTTCAAGGTCACAGGGACAATTATGTGAAATGCCTATCATTGCTATAACTCGAGAACGAATGATGGCAGCTTTATGAGACTTGACACACATAAGCATCTGGTGAAGACTTCGGACTTCTCTTGATGGAACATGACCTTGACCTATTTTCAAGGTCACAGGGACAATTATGTCAAATCCACGTCATTCCAATAACTCAAGAACAAATAATGGCAGTTTCATGAAAATTGACACACGTAAGCATCTGGTGAAGATTCCAGATGAGTTTGATGGACGGGGACCTTAACCTGCTTTTCAAGGTCACCGGCCCATCATCTCAATAATTCTAAAATAAATTATGACAGTTTCATGATACTTGACACACATAAGCTATCAAAGGAAGTAGATTTTATGGGTTTTTTTACCCCTGCATCAATTTGCCTTTGTGCAGTGACTTTTTGTGTGGAGCGAATGTTGTGCAATAAGTTACCAGGGCTGAGGGTTGATGCATCTCTGATGCCTATGTTTAGATACTATCCTTCTGAAGCAGATGACCTGTTCTAACTCAAGTTCCCTTCCTAGTTTGAGGAATGGTTGACGGAAGTAAACAAGACGACATATTTTCCAGCATGCATATGTCTCATATGCAACTCCTGTTAATTTTGCACAGTTAAAATACTGAAGAACAGATAGCAATAATTAAATGGCAATTACCTTGTAGAATCTGTGTTCAACAGGTTTCTGCCACCTCAACATTCAGCAATGGTGAAATTGTGTCCCTGGGAGCCAATAAGTTAGGAAGTCTGTGTCACTTGGTATCTGACCAGATGGAAGTATCAGAATCCGAACAGTGGCAGAGTTTGTACTATATGAAACTTTATGTTTGGAAAGTCCCTGTCAGTGTAGTGTAAGCTGGGAGGTTTATATAAACATGTCACAAACTAAAATTTTCATAAGATAATGATCATGAGTGATTAGGCTTAAATAGAAAAGTTACAAAGTTATCAAAAGTATGTAGTCCTGATTTACCCCAGCAAAAGATTATTAAGACCAGAAGAAAATTAGGAAGTCAGCATTGAGTTAAGTGAAGTATTGTTGTGAATATATTAACATGAATAAACTAGATATTAATATTAACCAGACTTCTGTGACTTTCTTTCGAATAAGAAATGGATAATAAATGTATGAAGCTTGTGATGGAGATGAAGCTTGTGATGGGATGAAGCTTGTGATGGGATGAAGCTTGTGATGGTGATGAAGCTTGTGATGGGATGAAGCTTGTGATGGAGATGAAGCTTGTGATGAAGATGAAGCTTGTGATGGAGATGAAGCTTGTGATGGGATGAAGCTTGTGATGGGATGAAGCTTGTGATGGAGAGGAAGCTTGTGATGGAGATGAAGCTTGTGATGTTTGTGATGGAGATGAAGCTTGTGATAGAGATGAAGTTTGTGATGGAGATGAAGCTTGTGATGGGATGAAGCTTGTGATGGAGATGAAGCTTGTGATGGGATGAAGCTTGTGATGGAGATGAAGCTTGTGATGGAGATGAGGTTTGTGATGGAGATGAAGCTTGTGATGGAGATGAAGTTTGTGATGGAGATGAAGCTTGTGATGGAGATGAAGCTGTGATGGAGATGAAGCTTGTGATGGAGATGAAGCTTGTGATGGAGATGAAGCTGTGATGGAGAGGAAGCTTGCGATGGAGATGAAGCTTGTGATGGAGATGAAGCTGTGATGGAGATGAAGCTGTGATGGAGATGAAGCTTGCGTTGGAGATGAAGCTTGCGATGGAGATGAAGCTTGCGATGGAGATGAAGCTTGCGATGGAGATGAAGCTTGTGTCCTTGTATATATTCACCTGCTTTGCCCCATGCCCATGTACCTACTCCACACACTCCACACACACTACTACATCTTATTCATTGTGACTACCATGCTTTAATATACTTTTTACTTGCACCGCCCTTCTGTCTTCATCCCACACATGCAGTTTTGATAGCTAACCCTCTTTCCACATGTTCCATCTAAGAGGCTCTGCCTGTAAAAACCTGCAAAATGTGGCGAAGGGTGTTCTCACAGATCAAGACAAGCCATATGTCATTTGAAAGGGTAGGGTCTAACTAAGATTTTTGCCAAGGGATTTTTTCAGAAATTGATGGTTGCCATGATAACATCATTTAAACAACCCAAAGTCAGGGTACCCCTTTTTAACAAAAAACACATTTGAAAAATAAAAATCCCTAAATTCTGCAATATTTGCATCAAAATATTTCTTAATGAAATTGTATTGATCTATGATGCATGTATTTATTATATAGGACCAGTCTTTAGATTTTCATATTTGACCTTTACTTGACCCTTGACCTCATTAAATCCATACAGTGGTGTCCCCTGGTGGCCATGTTTGGAACGAGAGCCAAAATGTGAAAAACAAGGCAAGTTTATGGACATTTTTCTCCCAAGGCCAGCCAGATCCAGAAGTTTCACTATTATGGCAATATAGAGCAACACCTATATTACCAACATCAACAATAAAATTCGCGGGAACTTTTTTAAAAAAAATTTTAAACCCCGAGGAAAAAATGAAAAATCAAATTTGTCATTTTTGATATTCAATAAACAATACAAGTAAAACAGGCTCACAAGACACCTAAATCACATGGGAAATGAACATAATCTCGCACAATCACACCTGAGGGGCTCTAGTCGATGTTGGTAAAACAAAACATATTCAAGGTCAAAGGTCAAAGTCAAGGTCATGCATCAAATGTTTGGCATTTTTCTCATTTTTACTGATTTTTGTGAATAATGAACAAATATTATGAAACAAAAACATATACAATTTAATGAGATGTTTGATTTAATCAAGTTAGATTGGTTATAACAGATTTGTAAAATATTTCTGTATAGATTTTAAACTTAAATAACATGTTTTTTTTCAAATTATTGTCCAAGGTCATTGGCGCAAATCTGCACAGGGTCATCTGTTTTTCAAAAATAGCATTTTCATCAAAATTTGACATATTCGACCTCCATGATCTCAGTGACAAATAATGTGAATATACTAGCTAACTGGTGGACATTATTCAACACTACCTCCTCTTCAATGTCCGATTCTCAAACCATTTGATATAACTATGTTGCTATGGTAACCAGGTAATCAAAATACCTTGTCCTCAATTCAGTCCAATTTTTCGAATTTTGATGATTTTTGCAATGTTTTGCATTGCAATTACTCATTATAATGACATTGATTGAACAAACTATGTTATCTTTAATGGTACACATAGGTCATGCCCTTATTCTACATACAGAACATATTTCAGATCAAATGTGTTGCTATGGTAACCAGGTGATGCAATTCCCTTGTCACTCACTCAGACTGAATTCACCGATTTTGATGATTTTTGTGATATTCAGCAATCTTATTCTGAATGAAAAACAACTTGAATGGACCATTTATATAGTCCCATGTGATAAACACAGTCCATACCTTTATGTTTCCCACATTGAAAAGTTCAGATCATATGCATTGCTATGGTAACCAGGTGATAAAGATAGCCAGTCCCTGATTCTGACTGACATCACCGATTTTGATGATTTTTGCGATATTGAGCATTTTTATTCTTAATGAAAAACAACTTGAATGTGTCATTTATATAGTCTGTTTTGATAAACATGCTCCATAACTTTATGTTACCCAAATTAAAAAGTTCAGATCAAATGCATTGCTATGGTAACCAGGTGATAAAAATACCTTGTCCCTCACTCAGACTAAATTTACTGATTTGATGATATTGGGCGATATTCAATATTGTTTTTCTAAATGATAACCAAGTTGAGTATACTAATTTTATAGTCTTTTGTAATAAACATGGCCCATACTTTAATATGGTAATCAGGTAAAATTACCCAGTCCCTCAATCAGACTAAATTTACCATTTATTGATGGTTTCCTTTTGTATTCAATATTGTTAATGTACCATCTATAAATCTGTTGTGATAAAATGACCTATGCCTTAATATTATACACAAAATGATTCAGAGCAAATACTATGGTAACAAGGTGATGATATTACCTTCTCCCTTACTCAAACCAAAATCCATATAGTTATTAAGTCAGCACAAGCTGACTTTATGTTCCTGCTCCATTTCCACTGCTTCAGCCACGTCCACTGCCGCACTTTGTTTTCTTCTTCATTCAGTAATGCTTGGACATTATTTTACTATAACATGATAATATGTAGGTCTAGGAATTTTTGTAGGCCGTGGGTCAAGGTCAAGGTCATGACCAGCACAGGAGCAACTTCACTTGTTAATGCTCTTTTTTCTAACAAAATACAGCAATATTGATATTACTTGGTAGATGTGATAAACAAATGAGGGGCTTGAATAAGTATGATATTGGGTGACCTTGGGCAATTTTCAAGGTCACAAGACCCAATTATCAAAATCAAATATTTGTGATATTTTGAAAAACATGATAAATTGCATTTATTCTGACTACAATATCTTTTTCATAACTTTTGAAAAAAATTATGTAACTAGGTCACAATGATCTACTTAAAGGCCATATAGATCAACGCTTCTAACATATTGTGAATCTAATCCTTTACAAATCAGAGAAAGTTAGAGCTTGATATTATGTAAATATAGGTAAATTTCCATTTTTTATTTTGCACTTTTTATAACCTTGGGTCAAGGTCATGATCAGCACAAAAGAACTTTGCTTGTGTATGTTATATTTTCTTCAAGATTGCAATCAATATGATTTGGCAGATGTGATCTACCTATGAGGGGCTTGGAAAATTTCAATGTTGGGTGAACTTGAGCTATTTTCAATGTTTAATGACGTCAGCAGTGACTCCAATGCCAAAGAGTGCACCAGCCCTCCAAAGGGGATTGGTCATGGGTAGGGTGTTGATTTTATTCCCTTATTAGACAAACTGATTTATGAGTTATCATTATAATATGGTTATTCCTCTTTATGATCATCATTTATGTTCATGGCCTTTGGTTCAATGACAAATAAAACATTTTTTTAAAATTTGTTATGAAATACATACAGAATAGTTTGGTAAGAAATACATATACCGTATTTACTCATGTATAGGACGACTCGTGTATAAGACTAACCCCCAAAATTGAGGTTATTTTGATTGAAAAAACAATTTCCGAATATAAGACGAGTTGGGCTTTCTCAAGATATCGGCTCTGCTACCATTCAAGCTTCAGCTGAAGCTTGGCGGCCATTTTAATGCGTGTTTTGTGATAATATTGGGTATATACCTTTATTTATCATTTAAAACGCAATTAAAATCAATCCACGTGTGAAATCATTTCTGTCAAAGGGGGAAGACACGACTCAAAGCAGTGGAAACAAATGCCACAAAACTGTGAACGCTGATGTCTATTATTTCGAAATGCTTTGTTCTGACTGTTTTCACTGATTCCAATTATCAGCGTTCACATTTTGCATTTCGTCTTTGTTTCCAATGCTTTGAGTCGTGTTTTCCCTTTATGACAGAAATGCTTTCACACGTGGATCGATTTTAATTGCATTTTAAATGATAAATAAAGGTATTTACCCAATATTATCACGATGATTTACAGCCGAAGGAGTGCTATAAACGATAATAGTTAAAAGCGATATAAATATAATATCTGGTGTATTATAATGGCTTATAATACACAAAGAAATATTCTACCGCGTGTTAGTTTTGATGCTAAGATCAAGGACGTCGAACGTACATCGTGTTACGTTTTACTTCGTGGAGAAATTCTTGACCTGCGAAGCATAATTTGTGATAAGATTGGGTAAAAACGCAATTAAAATTGATCCGATACGTCTGATGTCTATTATTTCGAAATACTTTGTATTTACTTTGTTTTCATTGATTCCAATTATCAGCGTTCACAGTTTTGCATATCGTTATTGCGGATCGATCTTAATTGCGTTTTAAATGATAAATAATGAAAACGCTTTGTTTGACGCTAAGATCAAGGACGTGGAGAAATTCTTGACATGGAGAAATTGCGATAATATTAAGTACATACCTTTATTTATCATTTAAAACGCAATTCAAATGGATCCACTACGGATATGAAAGTTCAATTTGACATGTTGGCCGCTCCACTTTTGTCTCATGGGCACCCAGACGCTAAGATCAAGGACGTCACCTACATCGTATTACGTTTTACTTCGTGGAGAAATTCTTAACCTGTGAAGCATAATTTGTGACAATATTGGCTAAATACCTGTAATTATCATTTAAAACGCAATTAAAATCGATCCGCTATGTCCGATATTCGTTATTTAGAAAATAAGAATGTTCATAATGAAAACTTGTAGTGCCGTAATTTTTGGGCATAAATCCTCGTCCACAGGTTGCTCTCGTGTATAAGACGTCCCCCCAAACATTAACTAAGGGATTTTGAACAAAAACCTTGTCCTATACATGAGTAAGTACGGTACATACTGTCAACAATTACAAAGATTTATATTTTTTTTAAATTTAGGATAACAATATTGTATATAGCTGAAAATTGTCAAAAATCAGTATATTTAGTCTGAGTGAGGGACAAAGTAATTTCATCACCTGGTTACCATAGCAACCCATGCAATTCATTTGATCTCAAACATTCTATGTGTGGAATATTAAAGTATGGGCCATGTTTATTACAAAAGACTATAAAATTGGTATACTCAACTTGGTTATCATTTAGAAAAACAATATTGAATATCGCCCAATATCATCGAATCAGTAAATTTAGTCTGAGTGAGGGACAAGGTATTTTTATTACCTGGTTACCATAGCAATGCATTTGATCTGAACTTTTCAATTTGGGTAACATAAAGTTATGGAGCATGTTTATCAAAACAGACTATATAAATGACACATTCAAATTGTTTTTCATTAAGAATAAAAATGCTCAATATCGCAAAAATCATCAAAATCGGTGATGTCAGTCAGAATCAGGGACTGGCTATCTTTATCACCTGGTTACCATAGCAATGCATATGATCTGAACTTTTCAATGTGGGAAACATAAAGGTATGGACTGTGTTTATCACATGGGACTATATAAATGGTCCATTCAAGTTGTTTTTCATTCAGAATAAGATTGCTGAATATCACAAAAATCATCAAAATCGGTGGATTCAGTCTGAGTGAGTGACAAGGTAATTGCATCACCTGGTTACCATAGCAACACATTTGATCTGAAATATGTTCTGTATGTAAAATAAGGGCATGACCTATGTGTACCATTATAGATAACATAGTTTGTTCAATCAATGTCATTATAATGAGTAATTGCTATGCAAAACATTGCAAAAATCATCAAAATTCGAAAAATTGGACTGAATTGAGGACAAGGTATTTTGATTACCTGGTTACCATAGCAACATAGTTATATCAAATGGCTTGAGAATCGGACATTGAAGAGGAGGTAGTGTTGAATAATGTCCACCAGTTAGCTAGTATATTCACATTATTTGTCACTGAGATCATGGAGGTCGAATATGTCAAATTTTGATGAAAATGCTATTTTTGAAAAACAGATGACCCTGTGCAGATTTGCGCCAATGACCTTGGACAATAATTTGAAAAAAAACATGTTATTTAAGTTTAAAATCTATACAGAAATATTTTACAGATCTGTTATAACCAATCTAACTTGATTAAATCAAACATCTCATTAAATTGTATATGTTTTTGTTTCATAATATTTGTTCATTATTCACAAAAATCAGTAAAAATGAGAAAAATGCCAAACATTTGATGCATGACCTTGACTTTGACCTTTGACCTTGAATATGTTTTGTTTTACCAACATCGACTAGAGCCCCTCAGGTGTGATTGTGTGAGATTATGTTCATTTCCCATGTGATTTAGGTGTCTTGTGAGCCTGTTTTACTTGTATTGTTTATTGAATATCAAAAATGACAAATTTGATTTTTCATTTTTTCCTCGGGGTTTAAAATTTTTTTTTAAAAAGTTCCCGCAAATTTTATTGTTGATGTTGGTAATATAGGTGTTGCTCTATATTGCCATAATAGTGAGACTTCTGGATCTGGCTGGCCTTGGGAGAAAAATGTCCATAAACTTGCCTTGTTTTTCACATTTTGGCTCTAGTTCCGAACATGGCCACCAGGGGACACCACTGTATGGATTTAATGAGGTCAAGGGTCAAGTAAAGGTCAAATATGAAAATCTAAAGACTGGTCCTATATAATAAATACATGCATCATAGATCAATACAATTTCATTAAGAAATATTTTGATGCAAATATTGCAGAATTTAGGGATTTTTATTTTTGAAATGTGTGTTTTTTGTTAAAAAGGGGTACCCTGACTTTGGGGTGTTTAAATGATGTTACCATGGCAACCATCAATTTCTGAAAAAAATCCCTTGGCAAAAATCTTAGTTAGACCCTACTCTTTCAAATGACATATGGCTTGTCTTGATCTGTGAGAACACCCTTCGCCACATTTTGCAGGTTTATACAGGCAGAGCCTCCTAATTACAGTTCCTGATGCTATCTTTACATTATTATTTCCATACTAATATACTAACCATGGTATATATCTACTCGCACTAACTGCTACAGACTGATATTCTTCTTGTGACCTATTTTCTTTAATTTGGATAAAAAGAATGTTCAGAAATTCTACCTCTCCAAAATTAAGGAACACGACATGTATTTTTTTTGCTGTCAAAGAAATTGTGAAAATTAGTTTCATAATGATAATATTTTATCATTTTAGGCATGAAACCAGCCACAAAGAAGACAGATTTTATACCTTCCTCCACCACCACTAAGAGTCAGTACCTTAGGTACAGATGTGAGCATTGTGGGAAGAGTTTTAAGGGGTCACATGACTTGGAAATTCACAAGAGGACACATACAGGAGAGAGGCCATTCCTCTGTGATGTCTGCGAGAAATGCTTTATGTCACGGTCAGATTGTAATAAGCACAAAAAGACTCACACAGGAGAGAAGCCTTTTCAGTGTGACATTTGTGGCTTGTGCTTTATGTTTATGGCAACATGTGTGAAACACAAGATGAGGCATACAGGAGAGAAGCCCCACGCATGCGATGTGTGTGGTAAATGCTTTGTGGCTGCCTCTGATTGTAAAAAACACAAAAAGATTCATAGCGGAGAAAGGCCATATGAGTGTGAAACCTGCAAGAAACGGTTCATCAGGAAGGACCAGTATCAGGAACATATGATGGTGCACACAGGAGAGAAACGTTTCCATTGTACACTTTGTAGAAAAGGCTTCAACAGAAAGAGCTACCTTGAAGTACATATGAGGGCACATCACTGAAAAAATAGGAAAAAAGTTGTAATTAAATCATTTATTTTCTTAGGTATAGATAAAAAAACATATGCTAGCATATCTGTGAAATAAAAAAGGATGGTTAAAAAATATTGTAATATAAAATTGAAACTGATAAATGGTATTTAAACATCATTTGTTACAATCATTGTTTATATGTTTTTGCTTTGAATATTAGATAATAGGTCATGGGAATTCTTTTTGTATATATTGCAGGGAATAAACATTTAATGTAACAATTGTGAATTAAAATAACGAAAAAAAGCATCTATTTTTTAAGGTGACAAATATGAATGGGCATTTATTAAAAGATCCAGCAATGAAATATCAAACCAATTTAAACGTTATGGTTTGAGGACATTTATTTTGCAGGCATCTACAAGATCTAGACTATTTTTAAAGTTTCTTTGAAGGATTTTTATTCATGGAGTAAAGCAATTTATTTAGAGGTGAATCAACTTCATTATTTCTCCTTATTTTGCAGACTTTTACTCAGAGCAGGATGACTTCAAACACCCTGGGAATCTGACCTTTCCCGCACTGGATTATATGGCGACCCACAAAAGAAGGATCCCGTGTGGGGTGTGTGGCAAATCATATACTACAAAACAGAAACTCCGCATCCATGTAATGACGCATACAGGAGAGAAACCTCACAAATGTGATATGTGTGGCAAAGGTTTCCACAGAAAGGACTACTTAAAAGACCACTGCAAAATACACACAGGAGAGAGGCCATACAAGTGTCCGTATTGCAGCGAGGGATTCATACAGATATCAAACATGAAATCCCACATCAAGAGGAAACATCCAAATGAGAAAATATAGTTCTTATTGGAAAATAAGATGCTTATTATATTAACCATGCACTGATGAGCAGTGGACAGACAGCTGAACAGTAGACATGTTAAAATCTAGCACTAACTGAGAAATATTATTGTATTATATAAATTAACCTAACCATTTTGTCTCAATGGGATTCAAACATTTTTTAAAGTATGATACAAATGTTGCTCTTCTTGAATTTTTCTGGTGATCGATGGATATATTATATTCAAGATCCTGAAAGACATTTGTATTTTGTTCTTGCCACATAAGGAAATAAAATATTATAAATTTGGATGAGATGAAACCTATTTATTGTTTTGAAATATGTAATGATTACATACAAAAATATATTTTAGGATTTGAAGCTTAGACTGGATCACTTAAAAAATAAATAGAATTTATGTAATAAAAGCTGTTGCTATAAATGGATAATATGATGCCAAGCTTTACTTGAGGATTTTTATAATATGAAATTATGGTATATATCCTGCGTGAAAAAAACAATGCAATACTCTTTAGGCTTGCAATCCACATAGGAGATAGAAGTGAAGTAGGAAACCCCCAACCTGTCCAACATCAGTATTTCTTTTTTCTTATGCCCTTATTTGAATAGTGATAATACTACTAAATGAAGATCACCAGTCACTCTTTACAAAGAGTAGGGAATTGAGTCTTGGTGACAGGTTTCAGTCTGACCTAAAAAGTGCATTTAAAAAGTCATAAGTGAAACAAAGAATTCAACAAATAATATTTTTGAAACAACATGGGTGAAGTTAAACTTTTCCTTATCATATGCTTAGCACCTCACCTTAATGTTCGTGTTCGTTTGTGCTCGGTAATCTTGCCTGTGGCTCGGAAAATCTTCAAAAGCAAATGCCCTCTAAGACTGCCAAATCCCATTTGATGGAACAACTTACTTATGAGGAAACTACAGATTGAAATTGGAGGAAACAAATTCCATGAGTAGATCAAGCATTGTCAAAATAGCCATATTCAACCAGACTGAAGATAGAAATGTTCAAATAGGTATCATATCTGTATTGAATGATGCTTAGATCCCATATTGATGGGGATTTTGTGTCATCACTATCATATAATATAATTCAACGTACTTTTAGAATATGTTTTTTAGTTTAAATATAATTTTGCAAATTGTGCTGGGTGATGACGTATCACGTGGGAATTATCATTATGATTCATATGTACTACAGGCTTTTTGACAACACTGTTGTTCATAAACTGTCAATGCTAAAGTATTTGACATTTGCCTGTTTCAGTGGCTCACTATCCTGAACGGATGGGACAGGACCGAAATATTGAACGGATGGGACAGGACCGAAATATTGAACGGATGGGACAGGACCGAATTATTGAACGGATGGGGCAGGACCGAAATATTGAACGGACGGGACAGAACCGAATTATTGAACGGATGGGGCAGGACCGAAATATTGAACGGATGGGGCAGGACCGAAATAGAGAACGGATGGGACAGGACCGAAATATTGAACGGACGCGACAGGACCGAAATATTGGACAGGTGACCTGTGCGCTGCCAGTCAACTTTGCACCAGGATCGCAATATATTCCAAACAAACAGAGTCAGTATGCTGCAAGGAAATATGTGTGTGAGGTCTGCAGTAAAAGATTTCAGTTTTCCTGGCATCTGAAGACTCATATGCGAGTACACACAGGAGAGAAACCTTACAAGTGTCGGATCTGTGGCAAGGCCTTCATTCAGCAGTGTCAAGTCAAGTCCCACATGACACATCATCACCCAGGACAAAATTGATAATTCCCACGTGACTCTTCATCACCCAGGACAATAATGATACTTCCCAAATGATACATCATCATCCAGGACAATAATGATTATTCCCAAATGATACTTCATCACCCAGGACAATAATGATAATTCCCACGTGATACGTCATCACCCAGGACAATAATGATAATTCCCACGTGATACGTCATCACCCAGGACAATAATGATAATTCCCACGTGATACATCATCACCCAGGACAATAATGATAATTCCCACGTGATACGTCATCACCCAGGACAATAATGATAATTCCCAAATGATACTTCATCACCCAGGACAATAATGATAATTCCCATATGATACTTCATCACCCAGGACAATAATGATAATTCCCAAATGATACGTCATCACCCAGGACAATAATGATAATTCCCAAATGATACCTCATCACCCAGGACAATAATAATAATTCCCACGTGATACGTCATCACCCAGCACAATAATGATAATTCCCACGTGATACGTCATCACCCAGGACAATAATGATAATTCCCAAATGATACATCATCACCCAGGACAATAATGATAATTCCCAAATGATACATCATCACCCACGACAATAATGATAATTCCCAAATGATACATCATCACCCACGACAAAATTGATAATTCCCACATGATACGTCATCACCCAGGACAATAATGATAATTCCCACGTGATACGTCATCACCCAGGACAATAATGATAATTCCCAAATGATACATCATCACCCACGACAATAAGGATAATTCCCAAATGATACGTCATCACCCACGACAAAATTGATAATTCCCATGTGATACGTCATCACCCAGGACAATAATGATAATTCCCAAATGATACGTCATCACCCAGGACAATAATGATAATTCCCAAATGATACATCATCACCCAGGACAATAATGATAATTCCCAAATGATACGTCATCACCCAGGACAATAATGATAATTCCCAAATGATACATCGTCATCCAGGACAATAATGATAATTCCCAAATGATACGTCATCACCCAGGACAATAAGGATAATTCCCAAATGATACGTCATCACCCAGGACAATAATGATAATTCCCAAATGATACATCGTCATCCAGCACAATAATGATAATTCCCAAATGATACGTCATCACCCAGGACAATAAGGATAATTCCCAAATGATACGTCATCACCCAGGACAATAATGATAATTCCCACGTGATACGTCATAACCCAGCACAATAATGATAATTCCCAAATGATACGTCATCACCCAGGACAATAATGATAATTCCCAAATGATACATCATCACCCAGGACAATAATGATAATTCCCAAATGATACATCATCATCCAGGACAATAATGATAATTCCCAAATGATACGTCATCACCCAGGACAATAAGGATAATTCCCAAATGATACGTCATCACCCAGGACAATAATGATAATTCCCATGTGATATGTCATCACCCAGGACAATAATGATAATTCCCATGTGACGTGTCATCACCCAGGACAATAAATGATTCCTATGTGATACATCATCATCCTGGACAATAATGAAAATTCCCAAAAGATAATTTTAGACAAAAATGTGGTTAATAATGATAATTCCACATGGTACTTCATCACCCAGGACAATAATGATATGTGGATAATACAGACAGGAAAGGTGTTTATGTAAATCCCCTTCCTGATGTACGGCAAATGAACCCTGATTTTATAAATGAATTGATATGTTAAGAGTGACCAATCCTCATCATTTGAGAATTATCGTTTTGTATGTCCTTCTTATAATGTTTTTAATGATGTGTACATATACAGCTGATTATAGGAAAAATGGAACTGATGATTGGATTCAATAGTTGTTGTAAGTGTGTCTTTATCAGATCGTTTTGAAACAATCAATTATTCAATACTTTTGAAGAATTTTTATGTTTCAAAAATTATATTTTAGGCACTGCAAGGATGTATTTACAAGAACACAAAAGAGAAAGTTTATACTCATCATACTTATTATGTGCTACTTGTATTTCCTGCAAACTTCATTTTGATGCAAAATGGCTATTATAATAATCACTCAACAGTAAATATGGTATTTACAAATTGCTGTGTATTGTATATTTCCAGGTCTTGTGCAAATTATTGAAACAGCATTCTCGCAGCCCTCCTCCACTAGAGGGCAGTATGCAATGGAACATGGGTCTAAAACAGGAATGAGGCGGCCACCACAGGCCTCACGTGGATGGACCTCAGAGCAAGATCAAAGTCAAAGACGACATGGATGTGATATATGTGGAAAACGTTTCCAGTTTTCATGGCACTTGAAGGTTCATGTGCGAATACACACAGGAGAAAGACCCTACCAATGTGACTTATGTGGAAAAAGCTTTGTGTCAGTATCAGACTGTAATAAGCACAAAAAGACTCATACAGGAGAGAAACCTTACCAGTGCCCTGTTTGCAGGGTCAGTTTCAAAGTGAAGAGAACTCTTAAGTCCCACATGTTTGTCCACCACAACATACAAAGTTAAGAAAACTCTGAAATCCCATTCGTCTGAAAGCCCATAATGACATATAAAGTTCAGACCCAACTTTGTAGTGTAACAAACAGATTATTCAAAACCTCTTCTGCTAAACCTGTTTGAATCTCATATATACTCCAAATATACATGCATGATAGCATGAGTTAATAAATAGATGAAAACTGCAAAATATTAAAAGATAACATATTGTTTTTTCTTACAAGTACAAATCTAATGAACCTCAAGATTTGGAATACAAAATTAAAAAGGAGAGCAAAACTGGAAAAATAGAGATCTTGTATGTACATCTAACAAAACTCCATTTATTACTTGATTTTTGTACATATTTAATTTACAATCTAAAAATACAATATTTGCTCAGTCATGGCAAGAAAATATTGTTATTTTCAGTGCTTTAAATACAGCACTTATAAACTTTTGTGATTATCTTTAAAGATAGATAGTTATGGTAGAAGTATTTAAAAGTAAGAGATTATATGTAATCATATGCTATATAAGCTGTTGTCTCAGAGTATGAAGACAAATAAATATTTTAAAATGGCAAAATCATTACTTTTTTTAATCAATCAAAGTTACATATTGTGGGGAGGCTAATCGATGATTCATATTTGCTTTGATCATAGTAGCGCCATCTACGTATATTATGTTGGATTGGCTGGCACTCAGACCAGCAAAGGCTTTTCCTCTTTTTCTCCATACAGTCATATTAGGAGTGTGTGCATTTCTCTGAACCAAACAAAAGACTTTCTATCCATCTCGAACTTTATTTAAGATTTTGCTTCCTGGAAATATATATTTATCATGTCTCGCTCTGCAGGACTGTACACCATTCCATTGTCCAACTTTCTCAATCATATCAACAGTTCATAAAGTGAGTTTTTAAATGAGCAAACCTGGAGCATTTTTTGAGGTTTACATTCAATTTATTTTAATTTGCAGGCCAGATTTTAAAGAATAATCCCCACATTCTGTTCCCATAGCAATGCAGATAAATATTAGTTCTGGGTTATTTATAAGCTTAATTGTACCTTTTTACATTTATTCAGCTGATTTCCAATTATATTTTGTGTTAAAATGTGCTTCAAATATATGTATTTGTCACAAAAGACTTATTCTGTATAAATTTCAAATGATTATCAAAATAAAACAACACATAAGAGACAATTTTAATTGGATATTTACTTGCCCTTTTGGTGTGACAAATATATTAGCCATTTTCCTGTGACAGAAAGAATTATCTCTATATGTGAAAAGAAAGCTTTAAAAATTGTTCTGATCTGCCAAAATAATTGTATTATCAACTGACGCTCAGATCCATTGCTGATTGGCTCATGAAGAAATAAATGTTCTTAATCAAGGAAGATATTCCACCTAAATTCATGGCATATATTGTCAGTACATGACACCTTTTACAATAAAAAATATAATCGTGGGATGGCTTTTGACTTTGCAAAGTTTATTTAAAGATGACTATAAAATCAACTCAGATATTCACAAACAATAATATGTTTATTTCATTTCTCACTGCTTGAGTGCTGCCATCTGGTTTGTTAAAATCTGTTGCGCATGGGGGAACCTTTGTAAACATCCAAGCTTGACTCGTAATCGTAATAATTGTTGATTAACATGTCATTTATTTTCAATAAGTTTATTACACTCAAAGCAATGTTCTATTCTTTTAAGATTCCTAAACAATGATTAATTATTTCTCTATGTTTGCGTTTGTTGCCAAGAAAGTAGAGTATTCCCTTCACAGTGTTGAGAATGGAAATCATCAGATCAGCTGTCATGTCTACAAATCATACATGATACAAGAGACACCTGGTGGATCACAAAAGTTGAAATCAAAGCAGTGAGAATTGCATGTGACCTGTGATGTTACAAGGTTTTTTCATCAAGTATGACACACAAACATCTTGACATCAGACAAAGATTCTTGTTGATGCCAAAGCATCCACCCTATATTTTAAACTTATACATGATGATATGAGATCAACTTACCAAAATGTATAATGAAATGAGTGTAGTGAACCGAAATCTTATACCTGAAACACTGCACTTCTACCATGGCCCCAATTAAAATGACCTTAAATCCTTGTGAAGCATTGATAACATTTGAAATTTATTTTTGAAGCATGCAGTTCAAATGATAGTCTAAGTGTATTTATGAGAATGAACAATGATTTATCCAATATACATAGAAACGAAATTCAATATCATATGCAACTATAAATTGTATATTTCCAGAAAAAGTTGCGGCAGTTTGGATACCACACCAGAGTGTATTTCAATCAAGTTTGAGACATTCCCGGACACCAGGGGTCACCCCACACACCTGTGAGATATGTGGCAGAAAGTTCAGCCGGAGAGACAACCTGCGTGTCCATCTCAGGATTCACACTGGAGAGAAGCCTTACAACTGCCATATATGCGGAAGGGACTTCAGGCACATCAACAGCCTCAAATCTCATGTATATCTTCAGCATGAACAAGCTGTGACTGACCCATCCTGAGATAGACTGATCAACATTACACTCACAATATCTGTTATCTCAAAATTGAAAAGGATCTCATCAGAAAAAAACCTAATGACATAAATCTGGCATTGCCATGTTTTAAAAATTACATGATATTATAGCTATATATTTTAGTGTTTTATCGATTTCATTCTCGATTTACATGTGTTCACAACTTGTCAACAAACATTGATAATATTCACTTTTTAATATATATATATATTAGTTTCACTTTTAAACTCTATAACTCTGAACTCTGATAATGGATTTAAACTCTATAACTCTGACACTACTCATACACAAGGAAATGTTTTCTCAATGAGCCAACTGGCTTTCCATGAAAATAAAGAATCACCAGGCATCAAGCATGCTAAACATGTCATTAGTACCGGTAAAAAAAATATTTTAAAATTTTATAGCATCCACTCTTGAATACATGGTTCTGATGTGGGCCAATATGGGCCACCCCAGTGAGGACTCTCCTGGTGCTGTGGCTGATATCACCAGATGCGGGTCAATATGGGCCACCCCAGTGAGGACTCTCCCGGTGCTGTGGCTGATATCACCAGATGCGGGCCAATATGGGCCACCCCAGTGAGGACTGTCCTGGTGCTGTGGCTGATATCACCAGATGCGGGCCAATATGGGCCACCCCAGTGAGGACTCCTGGTGCTGTGGCTGATATCACCAGATGTAGGCCAATATGGGCCACCCCAGTGAGGACTCCTGGTGCTGTGGCTGATATCACCAGATGTGGGCCAATATGGGCCACCCCAGTGAGGACTGTCCTGGTGCTGTGGCTGATATCACCAGATGCGGGCCAATATGGGGTACCTTGGTAAGGACTCTCCTGGTGCTGTGGCTGATATCACCAGATGTGGGCCAATATGGGCCACCCCAGTGAGGACTCCTGGTGCTGTGGCTGATATCACCAGATGCGGGCCAATATGGGCCACCCCAGTGAGGACTGTCCTGGTGCTGTGGCTGATATCACCAGATGCGGGCCAATATGGGGTACCTTGGTAAGGACTCTCCTGGTGCTGTGGCTGATATCACCAGATGTGGGCCAATATGGGCCACCCCAGTGAGGACTCCTGGTGCTGTGGCTGATATCACCAGATGTGGGCCAATATGGGCCACCCCAGTGAGGACTCCTGGTGCTGTGGCTGATATCACCAGATGTGGGCCAATATGGGCCACCCCAGTGAGGACTCCTGGTGCTGTGGCTGATATCACCAGATGTGGGCCAATATGGGCCACCCCAGTGAGGACTGTCCTGGTGCTGTGGCTGATATCACCAGATGTGGGCCAATAAGGGCCACCCCAGTGAGGACTCCTGGTGCTGTGGCTGATATCACCAGATGTGGGCCAATATGGGCCACCCCAGTGAGGACTCCTGGTGCTGTGGCTGATATCACCAGATGTGGGCCAATATGGGCCACCCCAGTGAGGACTCCTGGTGCTGTGGCTGATATCACCAGATGCGGGCCAATATGGGGTACCTTGGTAAGGACTCTCCTGGTGCTGTGGCTGATATCACCAGATGTGGGCCAATATGGGCCACCCCAGTGAGGACTCCTGGTGCTGTGGCTGATATCACCAGATGTGGGCCAATATGGGCCACCCCAGTGAGGACTGTCCTGGTGCTGTGGCTGATATCACCAGATGCGGGCCAATATGGGCCACCCCAGTGAGGACTCCTGGTGCTGTGGCTGATATCACCAGATGTGGGCCAATATGGGCCACCCCAGTGAGGACTGTCCTGGTGCTGTGGCTGATATCACCAGATGTGGGCCAATAAGGGCCACCCCAGTGAGGACTCCTGGTGCTGTGGCTGATATCACCAGATGTGGGCCAATATGGGCCACCCCAGTGAGGACTCCTGGTGCTGTGGCTGATATCACCAGATGTGGGCCAATATGGGCCACCCCAGTGAGGACTGTCCTGGTGCTGTGGCTGATATCACCAGATGTGGGCCAATAAGGGCCACCCCAGTGAGGACTCTCCTGGTGCTGTGGCCGATATCAACAGATGTGGGCCAATAAGGGCCACCCCAGTGAGGACTCTCCTGGTGCTGTGGCTGATATCAACAGATGTGGGCCAATATGGGCCACCCCAGTGAGGACTCTCCTGGTGCTGTGGCTGATATCACCAGATGTGGGCCAATATGGGCCACCCCAGTGAGGACTCTCCTGGTGCTGTGGCTGATATCACCAGATGTGGGCCAATATGGGGTACCTTGATAAGGACTCTCCTGGTGTGCACATCTTCATGCTGTATGAGTGTTTTTTCTGATTTAATGAGACATCGTCAGACAGTGATCTGGCATTTGCTATGATAAGACATGGATACTCTATTTGTATTCCCCGGATACTTCATATCAGATCATCTGAGCTGCAATTTTACCAAACAGTCTTTACTCATCATTAATATTCAATTTTGCATGATAAGCATTGAAAACAGCCACACAGAAGAGGGTTGTAAATCAATGTGTTGCAAGTGTAAAATTGCCATTGTTTGTTTTATATATATTACCTGTACTTGTCAGACTCATTGTGGTGGTCTGGTTAGTTGTACCATTTATGAATGCTTCCAAACAAAAAGAAATAAAGAATTTAAACGCTCTTACAACATATATGAACAGTATGTTACAATTATGTCCCACAGAAGGTGAGACATGTTACATTCTACCTTCCTACCTACCGGTATATATATATATATATATTCATGAAAGATGTCAAATTTAGTTTGTATGTATATGTATGTTTATATATGTCAAATTTCGTTCAAAGATATACATTGTCAAACTCTGTTGAACATTGGAATTTTAAAAATAAAAATTATTATGCATCCCAAATTAAATTGGTTGAATTCAGTACATTAAGAAAACCAATAGGTATATATATTTATTCCATTGCATATGGCACAGCTTTTATAGTACAGCCAGCTTTCACAGTTATGTTGCATAATTAGTCAATATCAGATTGCCAGATCTTGTTTTTACTTTTGCCTCTCAGCACTGTCCGTCGGATGAGGATTTTTCCTTCATGGAAAGTGAAGTTTTTCTTCTGCAGTCTCTCATAACAAGATCCAAGAACCCTTGTCATTCTGTCCTCAACTATAAGAGTGACGGAAAGCTTCTGCAGAGACATAATTATGTCTCTACTGGAGTATACAGTAGAATAGGAGTTAGATATGATTGCAATAAGGAAATTGATGAGAAGAATTGATATCATAAAAACAAACATGACATGTTGTATGTACACAGCAACATCATCCAGTGCATTCAGCTCAGTGAAATTCACCATATTCAACATGACGGTAAAGGTTGAATAAAATGTTTTCTCTAAACTCTGAAATCCTTCAATTGGTTGACCATTAGTGTCATAGGCTAAAAGTCTGCCAAATGTGAAAACGTAAGGCAGGAAGAAGATGAAAAGTACAATAGAGAAATGTGCAAGGTCCTTTATCATCAGTTGGACAGCGACAACAAAGTATCCCAACCAAGACTGAAGCTGCAGAAAATACAGAATAGACCAAACAGCTGCAGCAGACATCAGAACATAATTTATTTTCAGAATTGATGTTGGAATTTTTGTGTCGATTCCTGAAGTGATTGCAATGTACACAATATTGGAGAAAAGTAACAGCAAAGTAAATACAGTATGTGTTACTCTGTAGAAGTAGTAATGCACGACCAAGGTTTTAATACCTCTGGGATTATATAATAGTTTGTACTGCCTCTTGTAGGTAAGAACTAGTTCAAGGGCATCGTATAATAAACTCAAAGTAGAGTGAACTGTTTGATAGATAAGAAGCGTTGTAGAAAGCCATTTAGGAAGATTAGAATAGTGAATATTGTTTTGGCAACACATGGTTGCTTCATTCAGTGGTTCTTGCCAAGAAGTGTCCAATATTATAAAAACAAAGAGGAAGAAAACTCTCACGATACACCACAATCTTCGAAAATATTTGCAGGTCTCTACTTTAGCATGGAACCAATTTTGCATTAAATCAGATCTCATTACTGCTCGCGCCCATTTGTTGTGGAGTTTGCACTTCTCAAGATAGACAATAAGAAAGCAGGGTGAGAACTGCACCTCTCTTCGCCTTTTGTCAACACTTTCATATTCCGTAACATCAAAGTATTCTCTACAGTGGACATTATCATTTTCGCGATAAACTAGATACACCCCTTCAGTTTCAAATATTTCACCAAACAAAAGAAAAGTCTGAAAATGCACAGCCAGTTCTAATGGACGAAATCCATCATCGTTGTCACACATCAACATCTGTTTAATCTTTGTCGGATCCAAAATTTCCTTGAGAAAGGCTATGGTTCCCTGATTAACCTCTTCTGTCAATGGATCTAAAAAGGAGAGATATATCAGTGTGTGTATCGCATTGTATCCCCTGTAATGTTTCTGGCAAACATCCACTCCATGTTCAATCATCAAAGCAATGCATTTATGGGCTCCCATTGCTACTGCCAAAAGCCAAGGACTCTTGATGAAAAACTTGTAGCAGGCTTGTTCATGCTCACTGCTTGATCTCACTTTAGATAGATTACATGAACTAAATGTCGCATTCAAAAGTTCATCCTTGGAGGTTTTGTCCAAAATATCTGTTTTCAGTCTCTCATAGTCATCCTTTATGAATATTTCAAACCAAGAGTCAAAATCCTTTCCACTCAATTGCTTGACATGACACATTTCTTTTACCAATTGGATTCCAATAGAATGAAAAATGTTCAATGTTCAATATTTAGACTTCCTTGGTTTCAGATGTTAACCTAAAAGACTGGGTGTCAGTGTCCGGGTGTATTCCCATTCAATATATGAGACTTCCCATTCAATATATGAAACAATCAAATGGGGCACGAGTCCACACATTGCAGCCGTTCCATTAATGCATTTGTGTTTGGATGGCACTTATGCCTCATATAATTAATGGAAAAAACCAGGCAAATAACAGAAGGATCGGAGTGCATGTCTGCAACAAATGTGATAAAGTATGAATATCTGTTGACATAACATCCGGCGTTTGTCACATATCCATCATATTGAAATATCGATTCCAGCGTTGGCAAAGCATGGTTCATTCATTATGCATTTCACAAACACATATCCTGATATTTTTGTATGGAGCTGTAGAACCCATTTATGTAACATTTAAAAAAAGTGATGTTTAAAGTGCAATATGGCTGAATATAAATGTACAAATCCAGGAAAAAGGTTGTATAGCTCATCCCTAATATTGAGGCTGTCTACCTCCAAATAGGCAATTATATCTATGTAATAAAGATTATAATTGCCAGCAACTACATGTATTTATCATGTAGCCACTTGTTATTTTGTCAATGAAGTTAAAATGTACTCATACAATTTCTTTTGTCTTCATTTTGCATAGAATATTGTATTGAGATCATCTTTCCTAACTCAGGATAATTAAGTGAATCAGAATGTATTCTAATGTATACTTGGTAACAATATCTTTGCCTTGATAATATAGAGACATAATAAGTTTGTTCATCCACATGACATTCATGATTTATCATTCTCTTTGGCTTTTATTAGTAATAATTGTATTTTATAAAACATTTGCTAATACCCTGCAGCTTACATCATATAAATCAATGGGGTATTACAATTTATTCAAAAGCCAAGTTCATTCTTTTAAATAGATAGCAATATCAAAACAATATTTCTTATCTTTTCAGTGTGTCCCCACTGTGACAAGGTCTACAAATCCAAGTCATCTTTTAGGCTGCATCTGAGATCCCACACAGGCAGATTTAAGCATAGATGTGAAATATGTGGGAATGGATTCTTTGACATGAATTCCTACATGTCCCATATGTCCAGGCATACTGGTAAAAAAGATTTTACCTGCAAAATTTGTGGTGTTTCTTATGGACATAAGACCAGTTTGATGAGGCACATAACAGAAACCCACAGGGAGAAAAAATACCGCTGTGTCAAGTGTGGAAAGTTATTTTCCACCAAGCCCTTGCTTTATAGGCATGAAAAATTGCACGAACACTTGTACTCGTGTGATGAATGTCAAATCAAGTTTACTTGCCAAGGGAGCCTCAAATGCCATATACGTTACAAACACGAGGGTTTGGTGCACCCATGCAAGCAGTGCGACAGGAAGTGCAAGAGTGCGCATGACCTGAAGCAGCACATGGAGGCTGTCCACCTCCGGCTGGGCAACTACACCTGTGAGCAGTGCCGCAAGAGCTTCAACGTCAAATCGTATCTGAGGAGACATCTTAAGGTTTGCAGGGGCAATGAAAGTCCCTGAAAAGGTCATACTTAAGGAAAAAAACATACCTGAAGTAAACTGTTGAATCTTGTACAACACTATCATATTGCAAAATGCAGACCACATTGCCCATTCTTTTTGAAAAGTTTATTCAGAAAATGTGTCGTATGATTGTTTATATGAGAATATAAAAACCTGTTTGTTTTTTTATATCGTCAACATTCATCTTCTGAGTTGGATGCCATGTTGCAGGCAAGGGCGTTCGACATGACAGTTTAGTGAGGCATTACTATATCTGCTACAAGTAGGACTCGTCATGATATGACCTAAGTAATGTTGAAAGTACAGTAAAACCTGGTGTGGAATATTATTAAGATATATTGACAGGACACTCTTCAAGGTGAATAACTCAAAGCATGGCCACCCTATGAAATTATTTATCTGTACCAATGCCAGACATGCAGGGAAATATAATATAAAAATCCTGAACAAAGAGGCTAAAGTTATTATGATTACATGTTTTAAAAAAGTAATCAAGTTCCTTTGATAGGCATTATGGTTGTTGGTCCTCTGTCCTGTAGCTGCTTTTAACTTTTCGCCATCTTCATGTTGAGGCATCTTTGGACTAATTTCATCCAGTATATCTTTTGTGCTTTCACAACTAGACTACCTCCTTCACAAATGATTTTGCCCCCAGCACAGTAAATGCAGATGCCCTCACGGCTGAGCCCCATTCAATGCTTAATGTACCTTGTTGGTTGTGTTCCAAAACTTTTAAAGTTTGGTAGTTTCTCATTAGGGATAACATGTCATGGATTCAAATTTAGAATGTACATAGATATGTCAATTATATGCCACAGGTTGACTGAAATAGTGATGTTTTGAAGAGATCTAGTCATTTGTGCATTTACATTCAATGTCATACCTGTGCATGTAATTATCTTTTACTTGCAGATATATCTGGAGAAAACTATAAAGATTGTAGAGTTATATCTTGTAAATGTGAATAAAGATGTAAATAATGGCAATTTTTGTGTGGATGTGTAATATTGTATATATTCCCCTTAGCATATCCTGGATCTATATCAGGCTCTGCAAGTATAGGCCAGATCTGACTTTCAAAGTATGTGTAAGGAGACCACACTGAGTACAAGTTTCTTCTGAGCAGGCAATAGGCACTGAATCAAATATTGTGTTACATGTTGTAACATGACCAATTGGTGTCATTGATATAATGAGAACGTCAGTACAACAAGAGATGTTAGTGACACTTATATCTAAATAGTAAGACAAAAACAAGCAAGGGATGGACCACTAATCTTCAAGGGGGGGAGGTTAAAAGAAAAAGTCTAATTTTCTCCTCAAAAAGGCAAATATATCAATGACATACTTTTCCAACAAGATATTTCCAATATCCAGCCTCCCGCCCCTCCAAATAATAAATGATCCATTGTAGATTACTTTTGAATATATGAAATGGGCATGTACACATGTAGTGTGGAAGTACAAGAGCTAAACAAATGCACAGTTCTATAGTTATTCCATGCTTTTGTGCAGAATATCTGGACGAAAAGATATTGAATTGGCTCTCTGATAGTTCTGGGAATGTATTATTATTGCTGACACACCATTATGATTAATCTCAAGTAATAAAAACAAGATTTTCAATTTTGATTCATTTGTGTTTCCACAAAAAAGTGAAGATTTTGTTAAAAGTGCACTTTCAAGATGTTGACAATACATGGCTATAGAGACATTAATTTGTTTTTATTATCCAAAGCCAGTTGACAATTGTTGTTTTAAATCACTTAAACCTCTTAATTACCATTGATGATTTTATCCCAAATTATGCATCTAAATACTTTAATTACATCAAAGCTTAACTCTATATAATTCCTAATTTTAAGATATATTGTCGGTTATATACTGGTAATTAAGAGATTAAGATTGACCTTGTACAGGGAATCATGCATAACCTAGAGAAAAATTATGTATTTGTGCCATGACAGATCGTCTTCAAATAGGTACAGATATATTAAGAATATGTCCAGTGTAATGCACTATTTCCAAATGATATATCAGAAAGCATGTCTCACAAGTCTAATAATATCCACTTAGTATGGCTTGGTCCCATTTTATGCGACAAAGTATTGCACCACATAAATACTGAGAAAATATATTGCGATTATCATTGTGTCTGACAGAGAGTGGATCAGGGAGTGGGTCAGGGTTGGGAGGATATTGCAATTATCATTGTGTCTGACAGAGAGTGGATCAGGGAGTGGGTCAGGGTTGGGAGGATATTGCAATTATCATTGTGTCTGACAGAGAGTGGATCAGGGAGTGGGTCAGGGTTGGGGGGATATTGCAATTATCATTGTGTCTGACAGAGAGTGGATCAGGGAGTGGGTCAGGGTTGGGGGGATATTGCAATTATCATTGTGTCTGACAGAGAGTGGATCAGAGAATGGGTCAGGGTTCCAGGATATTGCAATTATCTTTATTTCTGACTTTATTTCTGCAGAGATGGTGGAGAATTTTTCTGTCATTTTATCTGTCAATTTAATTTTCTCTGAAATTACTGGTCAGCGTTCTAAGCTGTGAGTAGGTAAGATATTGTATTTTCAGGGGACAATTCTATTTTAACCTTAGACTCTGAACTATTTTCATCTTTTCATGGCTTTTGAGAAAAATCCAATAGGCATTACTGAGTTGTCAAAGAGGCATATTTTAAATAACATGACAAATATTAGCCAATAAGAATCTAGATAATAAATTCAATATGTAATGTGCATTTTTATAGGCAGAAATTATCACTTGCTCAAGTCTACACTGGGAAAGGATTTAAATGATTTAAATTTGCAGGCATTTCCAGAAAATATTCTCATACATTAAAAAAAAAACAACGATCATCATAGCTTCGAACCATTTAAACGGGTAGACTCTGGCGTTTAAACGGGTTCGACTCTGCTTGTGCAGTGAGTGACTAATGTCACTGATTTTTCCTAAGTAATTGGTTCATTTGTCACCTAACTATAGAACAGGGAAACCCCAAATAACAACGAATAAAACATACTACAATTATGTTGCATATCCACGTGGTGCCCAGATATGTGATCCAGTATATAGCTTCTTTTAAACTTTGAGATGGAACATATACACAAGGAACTGTGGCAGAGTATGATCTCATCTTTGTCACTATTACTTTGAGACTGGCAAGAATGGTTTATTTGTCCCTAATATTTTTTTCTATTTTATAACGAAAAACTAAATATTCAATGACATGTAAGATACAAATGTCTGACACCCAGCAAATCACATATATTTGAATAATATTTTGACTTGATATGGAAGTATGTTACAGTTGCTCATAAAGGATTTTTAAGAAGATTAATATCCAGACATCTCTAATGCGATGATTCCCTGGGCACAGCTCTCATCTTGAAGAAGGGTGCATGTAAATCGTGAAATACCAAGTACTTCCTGACGTCCGTCTCTGGGAATACGCCATCCTTTTCTGGCAAGAATCTAAATTTTTGCAACAAGTATGCAACGAAAAGGAAAAGCCTATTCTTTGCTAAAGTTTCGCCCAGGCAAACACGTCGTCCAGCACCAAATACCAAATGTCTGAAAGGAACCAATATACTCACAGTCAGTTGGCCATTATATAACTAGAATGGGAAATACTATTATGAAATCAAGTTTTGAATTACCCAAACAAATGTCTATCCAAAAACATATCTTACATTCAAGATAATCAAGATAGAAATGTTTTAATACATGCATAAGGTTGGCTCCATGGCCAACTTACTTGAAGTTTCAAATCCATAGTTAAATCTTAAATCTAATTAAAAGTCATTTATTATTGACCCATCCCCCAAACATTTTTGTGATCTTTCTTGAGGATCTTCATCTTATTCCTGCGATTTCTGAACCGTTTAAATAATAATTGAATTCTTTGTGAAGAAATTAATGAAAACTGATTTATTCTATTACATTCTAATTATTCTGCTCCAATCTATTTTGTTCTAATCTATTATATTCTAATTTATCATAATTCATTATATTGTAAAATATCCTAAACCAATCTATTATAATCCAATCTTCTAATCTACTCTTTTCTAATCGGCAATAATTCATGATAAGATTTCTCATATCAGCTGAGGCCCATGCCTCAAGGGTTAACCAATTGGATTATAAATCTGGGACTAGGTCGATTGTCATGCCACGGACCTGTGATACTTAAGTGAGACAGCAATATATTTGCTACAAGGAAGGTCTTTTTAAGAAATACCTGAGATGATATTGAAAGTGAGGTAAAACCCCAAACAAACAATATCTATTCTAGTCTAATCTGATTCGTTCTAATCTATTCTGTTCTAATCTGCCCAGGCCGATCTCCTTGTATGTTTCACCAAATCCATTAGAGTACCTCCGGTTGTACAACCAAGGTTAAGGTTATTGACAGCTTGAGAACCCATCATATGACTCGTCCCTTTTCAAATTTAAGAAATGATTGAACTAATGATCTTCTGCCTGCATAATTTCATACTAAGATAAACTAATTATATTTTTAATGATCCTTTTAGGTAGGGGTCTTTGCCAATCATTTATGGTCAATTATGGTTGATTAGGATTATCCAAGGTAAATGAATTACTTTTTTCTGTTTGGATGATCAGGAGGAACGAGGTTGCCCTGCTCATCAAGGAAACGTTCAGGAATGAACTCAAATGGTTTGTCCCAGTACCTCTCATCATGGTGCAAACTCCAGGAATTCACCCACACCTGATATGGGAACACAGAGAAACAATGATGACTTTATTTTCTAAGGATATACATATTAAGGCAAGGTTATCTTCCAGATGGTGTTATAACATAGATTTACCCCATTTTTGTGTCAGCTTTCTATGAGTACTTACTTTATTTCTCAAAATGTTAATATCAAATAGGACTTCATCAAAGGAAAACAAAGAAGAACAAAAAAAGTGATTGTCAAGAATTTAAAATAGAGTATTTAATAGGATAGAAAAAGAAATGTTCTTACCCGTGTATTTTTAGGAATTTTAAATTGAGCAATAGATGTATCCTTGGTAGTTTTATGAGGGATGAGAACTATGACCTGTGCAATGTACCTCAATGTCTCTAAAATCACAGCCTCTATGAAAGGCATAGAGGAACGATCTGAAAATTATAAGATAAAAGATAGGATAAGATCACAGGCATCAAATCAAGGCTCTCTTTTCATCAGTGATATATCACATCATTCTTCTACCTCTGAGTCTTGGATCTTGATTCACCCTTTGTGTTATTTCGAATCGTTCACCTATCCTTAGGTCTTTGCTCTCTTGTCACCAGCGATATATCAAATCAATCATCTACCCCTGAGTATTGGTTCTAGATTCACCCTTTGTGTTATATCAAATCATTCACCTACCCTTGAGTCTTGGCTCTCTGGTCCCCAGCACTCTTTCTATTTCTTGTTGTATTTTGTTTTGTAACTCCATGTCTGTGACACAGAAGCTGAGAAGTGAGTACAGGGTAGTTGATGTTGTCAGCAGACCTATAATATATATATACAATATGCACAGGTGTAAGATGCCTGTAATAATGTCAGCAATGACTTCCAGAGATTACACATGACAATTCTGGTTGAGATATAATAGCATATGACTGTAGGATGTGGTAGCACAGTGGTCAAGTTAATGTAAAATCTCATTCTTTCATTATTTCATTATTATTGTCTCCATAAATAAGGCTTTATACTTTAAGATTAAGTAATATGTATGTCCATGGATAAATGATGAATATTTTTATATTTATGATCATGTAAATATAACATATTTATATATGAAAATGTAATAACAAAAAATCAGATGATATACCATTGTAAATATTTCACAATAATATTTCAATATTATTGGCCAAAGGTTAGTCAAATATTGCATCAAAATATCTTTAGCTGTTGTATCTGTCTGAGGATTAAGTGCAGACATGGTATATAGCATTGTATAAATGTTTATTATTATTATTATTATTATTATTATTATTATTATTATTATTATTATTATTATTATTATTATTATTATTATTATTATTATTATTATTATTATTATTATTATTATTATTATTATCATCATCACTATTATATATTCACCAGGCACCACGATGTCATGGCAGATAGACCACAAATCCTTATCTCTGTAGGCGTCAGGAGAGCCTTCTTTCTGCTTGAGAAACATGAGATCCAGATAGCATTCTGGCTGCTCATGCCATGGGGCACTCTCCTAAAACAGCCAATATATCAACATATACAGAGTGTAAAACTTATATTAAACCTTTTTAAAATAACATTTATAATTATAATTATCACAATTTATCAGGTATAATTATTAAAATTTATCTTGTAAATGAAGGAACTGGATCAATTAGTCAATGAACTATTTGTAATATCTCCTATTGCATTTGATTGTGGTACCAATAGATGTCATACATCAACATACATAACTACATACATAACTACATATATATATATATATATATATATATATATATATATATATATATATATATATATATATATATATATATATATATATATATATATATATATATATATATATATATATATATATATATATATATATATATATATATATATATATCAACTCTGTACAACTACATGAACATTATATGGCAATTATTTGTTCCAGCAAAAAAAAAAAAGAAAAAAAATAGTATGATAGATAAAGCAGTACCTTTCTTTTTTTAATGATTTCGCCAAAGTAAGAGCTGAATATGTGTTGTATTTTGAGGAGTCCTGTGTATGTGTCTCTGGGTATGGTGCCCCGGGGAAGGTGCCTCAGCCACGGGGCCATGTCCAGTATCACAGGCATTGTGGTCGGACTCAGATGCTTGTTCTGGGCATCTAAGTTGTCTATAAGCTTTTGAGGATCTGATATTCTGTCTCCAAATACCTGACCAATAAATAAAGGTAAACTACTACAGTAAAGCAAACGTTTATGGATTAAAAACATCAGTAAAGCACTGGCGGATGGACATTGTTATAAATTTCTTATCAAACAACTCTGGATCCAATAATTCCATAATGCCTCTCTTATATACTCTACATGACATAAATACTCCTCACCATTCAGCTGACTATCTGCATGACATAAATACTACTCACCATACAGCTGACTCTCTGCATGACATAAATACTACTCACCATTCAGCTGACGCTCTGCATGACATAAATACTACTCACCATACAGCTGACTCTCTATATGACATAAATACTACTCACCATACAGCTGAATATCTGCATGACATAAATACTACTCACCATACAGCTGACTATCTGCATGACATAAATACTACTCACCATACAGCTGACTATCTGCATGACATAAATACTACTCACCATACAGCTGACTATCTGCATGACATAAATACTACTCACCATACAGCTGACTCTCTGCATGACATAAATACTACTCACCATACAGCTGACTATCTGCATGACATAAATACTACTCACCATACAGCTGACTATCTACATGACATAAATACTACTCACCATACAGCTGACTATCTACATGACATAAATACTACTCACCAAACAGCTGACTATCTGCATGATATATATACTACTCACCAAACAGCTGACTATCTGCATGAAATAAATACTACTCACCATACAGCTGACTCTCTGCATGACATAAATACTACTCACCATACAGCTGACGATCTGCATGACATAAATACTACTCACCATACAGCTGACGATCTGCATGACATAGGTCCTCATCATAAACCTATAATCTAGTGCCTGGCCTTTCTGGCTCTCTATATCCTTTGTAAAGTCCTTTAGTACATCAAGAGTGATTTCCTCAAGTCGCTGCATCCCATCACCATAGGTTCTCATGGCATTCATTATCTTGATACATAAACATAACGATGTATGGCATGATGTGTCACATATACTTAATATACACATAATGTAGTTTAAAGGCTATATTCGTAGATTATGCTAAAATAAGAGTTAATGCCCGTAAATGGTTATACAAAATTCTAAAAATACTTGGAAATGGTTGCGTGTAATGCTCATAGAATATCTTATATGATAAAGTTGAGGATGAAGTGTACCTGTTTCTTGGAGCGGTTCCATTTCTCTGAGTAATCAGCCAGGACGATTGCTTCTCCGTTATTGGTGAGGGTCTTAATACGGAAACTATATGGTCGACCTAAGATTGATATCAAATATGCAAATACTATATTATAATATCACTATCACCATGTTCAAATATATATACATGCGTAAAAAATGCAATCACATGAGAAACAAATTCTCCCAAATATCAAAATTCTTCCAAAATTAGTCGGAAATACTTCAGAGTTCATAGCACATTATAGCGTGTGTCATAAATCTGTTACCTGCGAAGTCAGAAGACTTTGTCACAAGGACCTCCTTTGTTCCTTCATAGCTATTAACAACGATAATTGGGTTGCCAAGAATGGTGATTTTGAAGACGTCACCATGGAGTTTGCCCCACTCGTGAAGTGTAAGGAAGGGCCGGGCCTGGTCAAGCTGGAAAGTGTTGCCGAAGAAGGGCAGACCTGTGGGACCTGAGGGCCATCTGGTATGTCGTGACGCCCTCTTCATCCACCAAGTCAGAATGCTAATGGCCGCAATGGTCGCCAATATCACAGACAACATCGCTATTGTCTGTATCTACAATACACGCAAGTGTGACACACAATATTATATGAATCTGAAAATTATATTTCATCATAACCTCAATCACACCAAGATAAGTTGGTCAGACCATGAATATAAGGATTATAAAAATGGTACTCTCTTGTTGAGTTAGAAGATTCTGTCATGTTACTCAAGAATATGTTTGTGGTAAGCAACTCTGTAAACATTGAAGTTACAACTAAGCATCTAATGAATGGGTTTGGTGATGCTAAATCTCCAGTGCCCATGCTGCTACAGAGGTGTGTTGGCTTTTTTACAAGAATTATTGTTGTATGTTTGTTGTATGTAAGAATGGTTTCAGAATATATTTGAGTGGATGAAGAGAATATATTTGAATGCTGAACAGAATATATGATCACAATAAGCGGCTACGTATATCTGGATCATTTATCGGCCACGGAACTGAATGAATATTCAAATGAAAGACGAAATAAGTGTCAATGAACTCTCAAGTGTCTTACTGAAACATTTTCGGATTTTTTTGCAAAGTTCAGCAAATGGACAGCAGGATATCCCAACCAAATAATGATCCATAAGTACTAGGGCTTATCCTGGGGTTTATAGCATATAATGTTAAAAAAAACCGTAATGCAATATAAATAAAAAGGGACTTAAACATTTTAAATCATATCACCTACCTGCTTGTCGAAATGTGCCTCAGGTATGACTGCACAGAGTCCTTGCCTGGAGATATTGATATAGATTTAGATATCACTATCATATAGTAGACTATGACACGCGGGTCAGGGTGAAGAAGTATGTACATACCTTGGTATTATGAGGACAGTGTTGATGACAAATATTTACCAGATTATTACAGAAAACAGCGAGTCTTTATTTCTGCACATACCTATTTGTTGCAGAGGGTCAGCAACAAATCATCATGTTTCAAAGCATTGATAAACTGTAGATTCCTATCAGATAAACAGTTGACATCTCAGGAAGATAAATACCATGCAGTGCCCAAGGTAAAAGTCTTTCTTATTTGCATGTGTCACATTCAGTTTTTATAACCTACTTCTGGGAGAAATCCAACAATAAAAACCACTCAAACAATAATAATGCAAACCCCCTAACATTACATACAATAATGGGAGGGTATAGGCAGCCAATCCTCATCTGAGTCTCCGTGTTTTATCATGCTGCCCCCTATAAATTAATTAACTACCAAATCACAATGAGAGAAACATTTGTCTTGAGGTAAGACAACACATACACTAGCCTCATACTAAGATCTTTTTTATAATGAAAACACATTTATTCATGTAAAATACTGGAGTCCACCACCTAGCGGATCACATATATTTGAATAACATTTTTATTTGATATGGAAATATGTTACAGTTGCTCATAAAGGAAAAGACAATCCAAACTTATATTGAGTGTTATTTTGCTTTTCTCAACTCGCAACATATATTTTGACATCAACCAGATACTTCTACAAATCTCCATCATTATCATGATATTGTCTTATATATGAAAAACGTAGCTTTCAATATAGTTATTAAATACATCAAATATTTCTTTATTACTTTTTAACCCAAAGAGGACACTTATCTCATGGTGTTCATGGTCTAATAGGATTTTTACATCTGAAATATTATTCCACTAGTTAAAACGTAATGCCAAAAATCATTCACCTCAGAACAGCAAAAGGAAAGTGTCTTTTTATATCATTTTCATCACAGTAGTTACATTCGGCATCTTCATTTATGTTTATAATAGTATTTTCAAATTATGTTTTTATGTTTTTTATACATGAAAGGTTACTTCTTTTTCAAGCAAAGTGTGGTCGGCTTGATAGAGTCATCTAGGTTTTAAAGTATGCACAACATCAGATTGGTCTACTGCTATATCCCATATAAACTTGCTTTGTAAAAGTCCTTTGTAAACACAATGTCTGATGAGTTAATATTAGATATATAATTTGAATTTCCCAAACATGTGCTCTGTACACATTATGGGTAAAAGTATATATCTAATATTTATTTCGCATCACCCAAAGAATAAATATGTTTTTTTTAAAGATATAATTATACAAAAAAATACAGGAAGAATAAGTATAATAATAAATTTATTTGACTGAAGTACTACTGCATATATCAGTAGGAAGGGCATTCCAGAGTCTTGGTGCTAGTTTTGGAGGCCACCAAGTTAAGCTTAATGCTCCTAGGTCATAAGATCCCCAGTTCCTTTCACTGTGTCTGATGCGAAGGGCACACATGTGAGATGATGCCTTACCATTCAGGGCCTTCCAAATCGTAAGAAGGATTTTAAATTCTATTCTGGAACAAGCTGGGAGCCAGTGTAGTTACTTCGATTTGTTAGATATATGGTCATATTTCCTGATCTTCCCCACGACACATGCTGCAGGGTTCTGCAGGTATGGGAATTTTTTTAGTGTCTGCTACTGGAAGACCAGCATGGGTGCCATTGGCATAGTCAAGGGTAAACTTGACAATGGCAAGAGTTTCAGAGGCTTTATCATCAAGACACTGTCCGATGGCAGGTGTGGTGAAGACCTTTGCACATTTTGCTTTGATTAGTGCCTTCATGTCCATGTTTAGGTCTTCAGTGATACCAATGTCAACCACTGCGTGAAATGTCAGTTTCACCAATTCTTACAGTACTGATTTCATGTCAACAACAGTACATTGTCTATCAGCACAGAATAGCATCTCAGTTTTGTCATCGTTTAGTTTCACCAGGAAAGATCTGATTTCTATGCATTATTCAAGTTCCAGTCTCGATGTGTCGACCTGACGTCTGATCATATGATCCATGGAGATGTATACAGGGCAAGCCTTTAGACACTAATAACATGTCCATATATATGGACAGTAAACCAGCTCGCAGGTGCCCGTATGCCTTTGCCCGGAATTCCGGTCACACGTCACTGGAACTTGTGGTTGTTGTTTAGGGTTTCCCTGTTCTATATTTATGTCAACCAATCAGAGCAAACCCTCCATAATAGTGACATTATTCGCCCGCTGCACAAACCCATTGCAACGAGATGTCCTTGATAGTCCTATATATATTGGACTGCATAGTCTAGCAAGCCTTAGTGGTCATATCGTTAGCACTGGTAGGGTCCAGCTGTAGTTGCAGTGGGTATAATTATAAATATATCTGATTAATCAAGTATTAGTTTTAAAAAACCTGTCTTATTTATAAATAAGAATTGTTTTTTACGTCTAATTTGATTCACATTATTATTACATTCTACTATCCGAGTTTAATATAGTACAATGCTTTGTGTACAAAGAGGCTATCGGAGTGGGGTTTAGCCTCTAAAAATGTAAAAAATCTCAGAAATTGCTATATATAGTATTAGAATATGCTTAAATTTCAAATATATGCATGTCTGTTTTATTTCTCTTTGTACACATACTCTGCTTAAAAATAATGTCTTTTCCATAAGTCTGTGATGAAAAACTTTTTTGCCCGGAAGATTTTTCATAGAATTACCCTTTTTTTCATTGCCCAATATGTGCTGAATTTCCCACTGATCCCTGTGAAAAAAACACCCCAGGCAAAAAAAATTTCATTGATATTACTGTATTTGATACTTGAAATCTAATGCTGATAAGATCACTAGTATTTAATATTTTTTCATGCAGTTTGCATTGCTGAATTCATATTGACTTACAGATTCCAAAAATTAAAGCTGAAGAACTGTTGATTTTCTCAGTTTTCTGTGTTCAAGGTCATATCAAGGTCATTTTAAGGTCAAATATTATTTTCAAAATATTTTGTATTTTAGGCATATATGAGGGTACTGACATTTCTTTTAGCCTATCCCATGTATTTCTAGAGCTATATGACATGTCAGGATGATCTGGGTATCATACTACTTAAATGTCACAACTCAGCCCATATTTTCCAATGATATCAGCAAGAGAGGACATATAGATTGTAAAAAGGATGGGTCCCAGGACAAATCCTTGAGGGACTCTACACTTAATGGACTTTGTACCTGATAAGATTTGTATCTATCAACCTTGACACATTGTTTCCTGTCCAATACGTACGCCCTAATCCATTCCAAGGCATGACCTGTGACTTTACATCTTGATTCGAGTCTGTTTAACAGTATCTGATGGACCAATTGTGTCAAATGCTGCTGAAAGATCGAAAAGAAGTAGTATCACTGAATTCCTGCTGTCAAGATCATGCAGGATGTCATTTTGTACCTTAAGCAGCTCAGTCTTTGTGGTACCACTGGGTTGGCTACTGCACGTTCAGTAAGCTTGGATATGTAGGTTAGATTGGAGACAGATTTCTATTTTTTCCTCCATCAATTCTAGGCCAAGTTTCTCTTAGAGTGGAGCAATTAGAGCTATTTTCTTGCTGATAGGTACTTCCACTTCTGATAATGATTTGTTTGTGATGGCTATAATGAGTAGATGAAGCTCATCCAAGAAGTTAGGTAGAAGCCAAGAAGGAAAAGCGTCAAGCTGACATGACTTCTTTGTTGCCATCCTATCCAACCTAAGGACATCTTCAGGTGACAAAGGTGCTAAATTTTCTCGGGGGATAGATGTCGGTAATAGTGACCCTACCATTGTTCATCATGCCATCTGGCGGAGGAACAGTAGACTATGGAACACTATCCATTTGTCTCAGGTTTTCCAAGAACAAATTCATTGCATCTTTCCACCAGGGATAAAGGATCACCCGTAGGTGGCATGGGTGTCTCCCATGATTTATACACTTGACTTAATCATTCTTGGGGTCATACTTGTTTTCTCCCAATAGCTTGGAGAAATAATCAGACTGAGAGGGCGTCAAAAGGATTGTATATTTCCTGATCAATCTGTAAGTTTGATTTCTTTATCTTTCTTTTCTTAAAGGATATATTGGATTCCTTGAATGGAGCATGTTTTTCCACTGAGGATGTATTAATGCTATCAACAAGTTTACTCAATGAGCAAGCAAGCCTGAGACCTTATAATTACAAAGGCATTCACCCACCCATATATCATCACACATCACCTCGAGCCATCAGTCAAGCCATGCAGGATGGTACCTAGCACTAGTTCACATTTCTCCATTCAAGGGAGCAATCTACATGCAAAACATAGCCCTGTCCCAATGTGATATAAGAGTGGAACATATATGGTTGGTTTGAGACTAATATTTGGGCCTGGACTAATAAGTAAGTAAAAATTGTCTTATTAGAATGGAGATGCAAACAAAGGCAGTTTTAGTCTTATCAGATGTAGCAGTGCTGATCACACCATTGTCACTATTTAGCCCTGCAAAGTGACCTTAGCTAGCTGGTACATCTATTATACTGCAGTGATCCAGGAGAATAATTGACGTCGATCAACACCGCGACTCCATTATCTTGTACTTATATCAATATTGGCATCGTGCAGATATTTGGCTTTCGGTTGCAAAGTCCCGACTTTTGTTAAGTCTTTTACACATCCTATTGCACAGACTACAGACTACAATCAGTTCAAGATTGATTAATAATTTTTTTCCTGAAGCAAAGACCATCAATCAAATATTGGTAACAGAGAGTTCTGGCCACAAAAATAAAAGCTTCATTTGTTTGGAGGCAATAGTTGTTATAACTGTTCACCTGCTAAAATATATATATATATATAACTGTATTTTACAAAAATAGTTGTTCAACATGGATTATTAGAAATAATGGTGGTATATTCCTGGTCTATTTGTCCAACTTTGATTTCCCTTCCAGTGTCTCATGGAAGGGTTTTATTTTAATATGTGTTGTTTTTTGGGTTGTTATGGTGTGGGAGACTGGACACTGTGTGAGAGACTGGACACTAGTGTAGATTTTGTTCTGCTTTATTTTCTAGTCTTTCATAGAAAGAGGTATAACTTTACCAAATCAGAGTTGAGTGACATTGCTTACCAACGGTCCATGATTACTGCTGTCATGTGACTCAAATGTGGTCATGAAACTGATGATCGGAATATTACGTTCATAAGACGTTCATTTTTACATTTTCGGATAGGATGCTTTGTTCATTCCAACCTCCAAACAACGTAAAATGCAGAAGAATGCCCAAACAATGGCATACCACATGCCACAAAAGGAATAAACAAGCGGCGGTCACCCGTACCCATATGGAATCTGGAAAGCTAAGATAGTGTTGAAATTGTGTGATCATTGCAATGTCAATTTTGTTGATGGAAATCAATAGTGTCCCATAGAATACTATAATCCTTTGCTCAGTGGGGTGTGACAATGCTTTGTAGTTATTTGCAAATATGATGGGAAATTAAACAACGGGGGACGAAAAATGTGTAACTTTCCTAGAGAATAATATTATTTACGGAGTGTTCCACTACCAATCATTGTTTTTCTTATTTTTCTTGGAACATGATTTTTAACTTCACGAAAGAAATATTTTTAAAAAGCATAATGTGAAGTTTTCACTTTCGAAAAATGCTTTGCTATATTAGCATTGAATGGATAATATCCTTTAAATTTTAGGATTTACATAAGTATTTTTAATCTGATTTTAAACATCAGATTGACAGAAATGTGGTGCAAGAGCTTTCATGCCCTTAGTATAGTAAAGCTATATATAGACGCATGGCTGCCCGTGCCTGCTGTGCAGAATGCCATTTCTGCCACTGACAATTTACCAGGAGTACAGCCGACGACAACAGAGCTGCGGACGACAACAGAGCTGCGTACGACAACAGAGCTGCGGACGACAACAGAGCTGCGGTTCAGTTTATCAATTGATTAGTTATGTTTATCACACCATTTGACTTTGTTTTCAAATGCAAGTGTCAGAAAACAACTTGGTGTGAATATTTTCAAGAGTGCAGATGCGTTTAAAAGGCTTTGAAAATGAAACCGCAGCTCTGTTGTCGTCCGCAGCACTGTTGTCGTCGGCTGTACATTACTTCAACATTTACAAAGTCGGCACCAGATAAATAACATGGAATTTACTCTTCTAAATCAAATGCTACCTTTTTATTTCTGTTGGAGGCATAAAATAAAAAAGGTAGCAAATATATGTCTGATCACAAATAAGTGTCTGATCACAAATAAGGACCACACTCTGTGGCTACCCCAGGGTGAACAACCAGCTGTGTACACCTAAGCACCTTTACACGCATCTATGCTAAATTATCTCAACAAAGCTGATGGTAATTTTAGATGTATTATTGAGATTGAGTGGGGCTGATGAATATGCATGGGAACAGCAAATGTCAGAAGGAAATAACAATTTTAGTGCTTAGGGCAGATATTGCCTGGTATTTAGTACAGTATAAATGTTATTATTACTTTTATTATTATTTCTATTATGGATTATTTAATCCAGTGCAATACCACATAATACATTGCAGAGTAACACACTTTCATATATTTTATGGTACAGCTTTATTGGAATGATTTAGATCTCTAGACATTTAATCAATATCAGATTGCCAGATCTTCTTTTTGCTATGGCCTCTCAGCATTGTCCTATGGATGAGGATTTTTCCTTCATGGATAGTGAAATTTTTCTTCTGCAGTCTTTCATGAAAGGATCTTAGAAACCTTATCATTCTGTCCTCAATTAAGATAGTAACTGAGAGCTTTTGCAGAGACATAATTATGTCTCTACTGGAGTAGACTATAGAATAGGAGTTAGATATGATTGCAATAAGGAAATTGATGAGAAGAATTGATATCATAAAAACAAAAATAATATGTTGAATATACACAGCAATGGCATCCAGTACATTCAACTCAGTGAAATTCACCATATTCAACATGACAGTAAAGGTTGAATAAAATGTTTTCTCTAAACTCTGAAATCCTTCTATGGGTTGACCATTAGTGTCATAGGCTAGAAGTCTGCTAAATGTGAAAACATAAGGCAAGAAAAAGATGAAAAGTACAATAGAGAAATGTGCAAGGTCCTTTATCATCAGTTGGACAGCAACAACAAAGTATCCCAACCAAGACTGCAGCTGCAGAAAATACAGAACAGACCAAACAGAGGTGACGGATATCAGCACATAATTTACTTTTCAGAAGAGATGTAGGAATATTTGTATCGATGCCAAAGATAGTTGCAATGTGCACAATATTGAAGAAGAGTAATAACAAAAGCAAATGTAGTATGTATTAGTCTGTAAAAGTAATAATGGACAACCATGTTTTTAATCCCTTTGGGATTATGTAAAAGCTTGTACTGTCTCCTGAATGTCACAGGCCAATTCGAGGCCATCAAATATCAAACTCAAAACTGTTTGAACTGTCTGATAGATAAGTAATACCATTGCAAGCCACTGAGGAAGAATGGAGTTATTACCTTTAGTATTGTTACTCATGATTTTGGACTGATTTGGTGGTTCTTGCCAAGAGGTATCTAATATTATGAAAATAAAGAGGAAGACAACTCTCTCTGAATACACCACAATCTTCTAAAATATTTGCAGGGTCTCTACTTTAGCATGGAACCAATTCTGCATTAAATCGGATCTTATAACGGCTCTGGCCCATTTGTTGTGCAGTTTGCTCTTCTCAAGATAGAGAGTAAGAAAACAAGGTGAGAACTCAAATGGTCTATGCCTTTGTTGGCCAGCACTCTCATATTCTGTGACATCAAAGTATTCCGTACAGTGGACATTATCATTTTCTCTATAAACCAAATACACCCCTTCAGTTTCAAATATTTCACCAAACAAAAGAAATGTTTGAAAATGCAAAGCCAGTTCTACATGGACGAAATCCACTATCATCATCACACATCAACATCTGTTTAATCTTTGCCAGATTCAAAGTTTCCTTGAGAAAGGCTATGGTTCCCTGATTAACCTCTTCTGTAGATGGATCTATGAAGGATATTATATATATCAGTGTGTGTATTGCATTAAATCCATTGTCCTGTAATCTGGCAAACATCCACTCCATGTTCAACCATTAAAGCAATGCATTTATGGGCTCCCATTGCTACTGCCAAATGCCAAGGACT